>JBAMCM010000217.1:22749839-24124759 GCA_037075145.1 Scaptodrosophila latifasciaeformis | reverse complement strand
GTGAAGGCGGCGGCAAACTGTGAGATTCTCGATTTTAGAGACACATTTACAGATGAGTTATTTGTGGCTACGGCTACGTCTCCAAGTCCTGAAATAAAAACCGAGGACTTGTTTCTTTTTAATTGTAGTTGATGAGCCATATGCGCTGTGATAAGATTTAGCTGAGATCCTGAGTCAAGCAATGCTCTACAAGGCAAAAACAAGCCATCTCGATTGCGCACGAGGACAACAGCGGTAGCCAGGAGCACCACATCAGAGGAGGAATCTTGGGCATAAAGAGAAATGGAAGGATCAGCACATGTTCCATTCGAAGATGATGACGATGGTGAGTCAGGTTGTAGCACTTCAAAATGAAGCAGCGAGTGATGCCTTGATCCACAAGAGCGGCAATTCCCAGCACTGCAAATTTTGGTTTGATGTCCTGGCTTCAAGCAATTGTAGCAGAGTCCCAATTTTTTAGCCTCCTTATGTCGAAGAGTAGGCGATAAATTTAAAAATGTGCCACATGAATATATTCCGTGCGTAGGCTCCTCACAAAAAGCGCAACTAGGACCTGAATTTACATGAGTTGCAACGAAAGACCTTCTGGATTGGCTAGTACCTTGATTCGATGGGCTAATACTGGTCTTATGCAAGCTCATGGCATGCTGTACGCTTTCCAATTCTTGACACCGATTATCCAAAAATATGTAAAAATTGTCTGCAGACGGCAACGATTCCTTAAAGTTCAATGCGGCATGCCTTTCCCAATTAGATTGCGTTTCAATGTCGAGTTTTTGCAATAACGTAAAAATCACAATTGAATCCGCGATTTCGTTTGGACTGCCCAGCGACTCCAAGGCTCGTCTGTGAACGTTGAATTTATCGGCAAAGTCCCTCAGCTTCCCAGATGTTGAAGACTCCACTCTCTTTAAGCCAAGGATCTCCTTGATGTGTGCCTGAAAAACTAGACGCTTGTTATTAAACCTTCGCTCTAAAATTTGCAATGCAATTGTATAATTATCGCTGGAGAGGTCCAAAGCTCGAATCGCTTCCAACGCTGATCCTGACAACGCCGATCGCAAATATCTAAATTTTTCAATTTTGCTTAAGCCGCATTCTTGGTCAATAATAGAATTGAACATTGACCTAAACTCCGCATATTCGGAATATCCTCCAGAAAAATTTGGCAGCTTGAGCTCAGGCAATCGCACTCGACAAGAGTATTCAGCAACACTGGGTCCAGTTGGATGATTCAAGGTCTCCTGGCAAAGTGTAGAGGATGGCAAAATTTGTCGTCTCTTCAACTGGACTCTGAGGCGGGACCTTAGAGCGACAATTAGGCAGTCGAAATTTTCTCGCAATTCACTTCCGATTTCGCTAAAATCCAGCTCTTCCAAAGCATCATGGGCCAAATTGAAAGATGCTTCCATGCGATCTATCAGCTCAAGTCGTACCAATATTTCCTGCTCTTCTGAAGCAGCAACTATTGAGTGGCTAAATGACAGATCCAATCGCTCAGCAGAAGCAAGAATTGATGCAGCCTTGCGTTTATAAAATTTTGCCTTCTGATCTTCAGGCAATACAGGCACGGGTGAAATGGTATCGTCTAAAGTGTTTTCCATATTTATAATTTTTGTTGCGCGCACTGTACGTCACAAATCAATTGTCTTTACCGTTTGTTTCACGTCACCAACTGTTCTTATGTGTTCACTGAACTCAACTGCGTGCCTTTGTGTTAGTGTGGCTTAATTTTTTTTTTTTTTTTTTTTATTTCAATGTATATAAATTTATTGATTCACGCGCGCGATGACCGAAAGAATATCTCGCCGGGGCCTCCAAATGTTGAGCGCACTAAGATTTTTTAGTGAACCTTAATTTTTAAAAAACAAAGAGGCGAGAATTATTCACGTTATAAATTGTATTTATTTATGTTGAAGCTTGGCCGAATGCCTTGCTTGCATGTAACAACGAAAGAGATCCAAAAACTAATGACGATTATGCAGAAGCTGGGCCAATTGCCTAGCTTGCAATATACTAAAGCGAGATCGAAACAAGATAAAAGCTTGTATAAGAGAACTTATGTGTAAGCTTAAGCGAAAGTAAGCACAAAGAAGATGACAAAGTAGGCAGTGCAATAACGCAATGATGCTGCTTAATAGTGTGTACATATTTGAACTAACTATATTAGTTACAGTGTTTGGCGGGATTTTTAAAAGAGAAAATATTTATGATAGATTTGTTGTGGCTGGCCCGAACACTAATTTCACTAACAAAACGACACGAGTTGAACGAATTTTTAACACCGGCTTACCAGCAGACATACCCCAAACCTAACTCATTACCAAGTTATACGGCAAGAGACTCCAGCCACACAAACCACCATAGCCCGCAGACATACAACTGGCGAACGCGGCACCTCTGTTGGCATTTGTTTAAAAAACGGCATCGATTATGAAGTCATTAAAATCGCAACCCTTCAATACATCGAAGCAATTGCCGTAAAAGTCTTTATGAAAAGAAACAACCACCCCATCCAAAACTACATAGAGGTTTCCCTCTTCAAGCGTCCGCAGGAACCGCTCTTGACATCAGATCTAAATGATTTCGCAAGATCTCTTTCCCAGCATACAGCCGGCAACCAAATCATCATTGCATGTGATCTCATCGCAAAACATCCAAGTTGGAATTTTCCGACCCATAGAACAAACCACATAAATCCCTCAGGTCTTACGCTCTTCGAAAATCCAACTGCTTGGAATACTATAAACAACACAGCATCAATTCCGACAAATGAAATCGAAAGCACAACTGAAATAGACACGTACGGCTGTTTCATATTGCCATAAAACGCGCATTCAACGCTCCTGAAGCCATCCCAAAAATAGTAATCAACCACACTAAGCCAAAAATAACTGTACCTCTAAATCACCAATACCTTGAGCCTATAAAACGTAAGAGAGTTATGAGACGTCTACTGGACCGAAAAAGAGCTACCCTGTCCGTCAGTGAAAAGCATCTAATAAAATCAATAATAACGATGCTCTCACTATAAATCAAAAACTCAATTGATATATGTGAGCTCGAATTCCAGGAAGCTCGCCTACAGTAATTACACCCAAACAGAATTAGCTACAAAAAGCTTGCCGCCCACAGCTTTTACACACCGTCCAATCACCTCAACTGCGACCTGAGACTCTCACCCGCCGATGAATTAGATATAGATATGAGCATCCAGAACCCAATCACCTCAAATCTAAATAAAATAAACGCACTGGCCTGGGCATTCGAAAGAGTCCACCAGTCCACCAACCCGAACTACGACAACACTCAGAATATGTCAATAGAAAAATAGTCAAAACATCTCTCCTAGAACAAACCCCATCATACATATATAACTTTAACGCAATTCAAAACGTGGAAGGAAACTGAAACGGAGCAGAAGAGCTCGGGTTTACCAATGCAGACCAACTCTTCCAATGGGCCAGAGCCAAAAATTCGAAGAAAACCCATGGCCCTGATGGCACCAGCAATCTCCTTATAAAACAATTCAACAAACGAGTTTTTAATGACCTTGCCTTATTATTCAACCCCTGCTGCAACTCTAGATACTTTCCAGCGAGCTGGAAATGCAGTAAAATTATACCAATCCCAAAACGTAAAACTGACAGGCGAAGTCTCCGCGCTACCGTCCAATTGCAATTCTATCAGCCATAACCCTACTGTTTAAAAGAATGATCATATCCCATATTAAAAATCAGCTTCACATCAATCTCAGACTTCAGCCGAAATTCACAATACACATCTACTGTGAAAATCCAACATCTAATTTATGCAGACGACAGCAACAGAAATACATTGAAACGCCCCGGGTGTGTTTTCACAACGCTCCGCGTTTTTCCATACCAAGACTCCTAGTGCCAAAAAGCTGGCCGTAGTCTGATCAAGTTTGGCGATGCCAAGCTGCACATTGCTCTGTCAAAGAGAGCTCCACAGACGCAAAAGAGGGGTCAATTTCACAGTTCGACCGGTTTCGCCTCTTTCAACAGCCTCTTTAACTGTCACTGCTGACTGGATCAGCTGACCACTGATCAAGGAGCTGCCAACTTCGCCTACTACCATAGCAGCGAGCATTTGTCTGCTGGTGGACCGAGCTTTCAACGCTATTCGCCGCCTAGTTTATTGTCAGGGTCAAGCATCGGAGCTTTACATATCCCAACATGCAAGTTATCATCCTCAGTCCCTCTGTACTCACAATGAAAATTATAATCAACTTTCATAGTCACTTCGGAACCTCGAATTCCTGGAATCTCGCCTACAGCAATTACACCCAAACAGAATTAGCTACAAAAATCTTGCCTCCCACAGCTTTTACACACCGTCCATTCACCTCAACTGCGACCTGAGACTCTCACCCGCCGATGAATTAGATATAGATATGAGCATCCAGAACCCAATCACCTCAAATCTAATTAAAATAAACGCACTGGCCTGGGCATTCGAAAGAGTCCACCAGTCCACCAACCCGAACTACGACAACACTCAGAATATGTCAATAGAAAAATAGTCAATACATCTCTCCTAGAACAAACCCCATCATACATATATAACTTTAACGCAATTCAAAACGTGGAAGGAAACTGAAACGGAGCAGAAGAGCTCGGGTTTACCAATGCAGACCAACTCTTCCAATGGGCCAGAGCCAAAAATTCGAAGAAAACCCATGGCCCTGATGGCACCAGCAATCTCCTTATAAAACAATTCAACAAACGAGTTTTTAATGACCTTGCCTTATTATTCAACCCCTGCTGCAACTCTAGATACTTCCCAACGAGCTGGAAATGCAGGAAAATTATACCAATCCCAAAACCTAAAATTGACAGGCGAAGTCTCCGCGCTACCGTCTAATCGCAATTCTATCAGCCATAACCCTACTGTTTAAAAGAATGATCATGTCCCATATTAAAAATCAGCTACACATCAATCCGATACTAAAGAACTACCAACTCGGATTCAGAGAAAATACCTCAATAAACTACGCCCTGGCTGTGGCAAACCATTTTATGTTTGATAATATGGGTAGACAACGGACCACGATAGCATGCGCCATGGATTTCGAAAAGGCCTTCGATATAGTCTGGACAAACGGACTCATCCATAAAATGAGACACACCTTTCACTTCAACCCCAACACAACCAGAATCGTACATAACTACCTCACAGACAGATCCTTCTACGTCTGTAGTCCTGATGGCAGCGAGAACTCCATCACACGTGAGACAACAGCTGGTGTCCCACAAGGTTCCATACTTGCACCGCTACTATATAACATCTACCTCGCAGACATCCCCGACTTCCACCGAAATTCACAATCCACATCTACTGCGAAAATCCAATCACTAATTTACGCAAACGACATCTTGATACTTACCTCAGGTGCACAAGTGCAGAAATGGACTTAAATAATTATCTGGCAGTCTTATGCAACTACTTCCTAAAGTGGCATATAAAGCTGAACACTCAAAAATGCGAATGCTGTATGTTTAAAGGTCCAAATCAAAAACGGATCTACAAAAATGCTAGACAATTTGTACCCAAACTTTACCTGGAAAATACAAGATTACAATATAAGACTCAAATATTTGGGAGTTATTTATGACCAAAAACTCCGCTTCCAAAAGCACCTGGATCACTCTCTACAAAAGGCCAAGACTCAACTTCAGACCATTTCTCAAATCTTCAAACCACTCGCAACAACGTCAGCTAACACACACGAGCACATTTCAAAAATCCGATTTCTAGCATGCAAAAAGCTTATACTACCAGCACTTATTCACGGCCATATTGCATGGTTCTGCCTTCGCTCTAGCCAAATGGAAGATCTTCGCCTTTTTGAAAGACGAATACTACGACAGATCAATGAAACCAAAACTAGAAATCAAACCAACCACCACTACATCTCTAACCGAACTTTGTATACATAATCAAAAACATGAAAAATAGATACCTTCACTTTTAAGCTAGTAGAAAAATTCCTGGTTAAAACATCAGAAAACCACTCAAACCAACTCCTACTGGAAGCAGTGCAACAGACCCGAATCCCTGACGACCTACCAACATATCTACTTACCATAAGTCACATAGACCATCTCAAGGAAAATGGAATCATATATGACTCAAACGGCAACTTAATCTTGTACCACTGGAAGAGATCTTCGATAAACCCAAACGATGGCCTCAGCTGCAACATAAGCCAATAATGAATTTGCTTTTCAGCGGAACATACCTCCACATCCCACTCTCTACCTCTATGTAAATAACCCTCCTCACCACCTACCCCACCCTCTTATATAAGTAGTGTATAAGTATCTATCTAAGTAGTATTAGCTTACAAAATTTAACTTAAATATCCCAGTTTTATGATCGAAAAGATCTTTTTGCAGAAACTAAAAGACTTATAATTTTTTTTGCTTTAATACGCGTATTTCCTTATTAAACTAATCATATTGATAAAAATAAATAATATATAATACCTAATTGAAACTGACGCCTGGATAAGCTTGAAGCGCAGAGCAGCATATTTATAATATTGGTCCGTAAGCTTGACTTAGTCACTCAGGGCCTTACTATAAATTAAGTAATCAAAAATGTATATTATTAAAAACTGAATAAAAGACTATATAAATGCAAAAAAAAAAAAATCGGGCCAATTTCTAGCCACACATTCAAGTTAAATTCAGTTATATCACGTGTAAAAAGTGAAATAATTGTGAAAAATGTCTGATTCCGTGGTAGCTTTTGTATGTGCTTCCGAGAAGAGCGAAGTTTGAAAAACGATTCGGTTGTAGTACCTATGTCCGGGAGATACCGAAAATACGCGAGAGAAATAAGTGCGCGAGTTTGATAAATGAACAATAGAATCGAGACGAAGAACCGAATGCTTAAAGTGTAGTGCGATAAAGACGCTGAAGTGAATTAAGAAGTGAAAAGTGTAAAATGCCTAAAACGAAAATTAAAAAAAAGAAGGCTAACGACAAAAAAGCCAATGCTACAACGGCGAATAAAACGAGTGGAACACGTGACCACCACTGCATATCGACGAGTTCAAGCTGCTCGTCAGACTCTGATTCTGAAATGGAATCAGGAACACCTCATAATGACAAAGGAATTAATCCATCTGAAGAGGAATTCGGAGCCATCATGAGCGAATTCACAGATTTCCGCGCTCAAAACTTAGGAAAAAATAAGCTGACACAACTCCAAGCAGTTCAAAACCAGCTAAAACGATTAAATATACCGGCAAAAGCAAAGGTGCTCAGTGGAAACCGATTCGTTGAGCTACATCCTATAGAACAAAATCAAGACCAGATGGAGACGGACGAACCCATCATCCCGAAGCAAAGCACCACACCGGCAAAAGAACAAGAGCTGGCACAACAAGATGTGCCATCAACATCGGCCAAGCCAGCCAGTTTACCACAAACGGGAAATCGAAAATCCAAAAAGAATCAACTGGCACAGCAAGGCGAGGCATAGCCATCACCAAGAGCAGCAGTACATAGCCAGAAAAACCAAAACATTAAAGAGCGTATACCAATAATTGCGATCTACAATCAAACCCCCAATGATCTCACTGGCATATTGAGGCAATACATAAAATTACAATCATTGGAAAATTTCTTAAAAACGAAAGAAATAATAAATGGATATAAATGGCATTATTACTCCTACACCCCAAACGCCCTTAAGCCCCACCTGGTAGTAATGAAAAGACTACCCCAGGAATCCTTCAGCGCCGAAGATATTCAGTGTGCTCTCAGTGAGAGCCTTCCTGAGCTCAAAGTTCTTCACGTTAGCCTTTACAAAAAATCAATGTGACTCATCCGCATTGAAAAATCTGAGGAATTGAATACTATATTCAATATAAAAGCGCTCCTAAGTTGTCGAGTCGCAGTTGAGAAATTCAAGCCGAGTCCTTTCTCGATCAAGCAATGTGGCCAGCAACTGCAAACTACAATATAGATGCGTTAAATGTACCGGCACCCACCAACCCGGACAATGCCCACTAACCTTGAACCCTTCAGAGCCTAGCAAAGCCCAATGCATAAACTGCAAGGGCAAGTATACAGCCAACGCAAGCATTATTGGACAAAATAAAAGCCAACAAAATTCTAAGGGAAAGCCACAAATCGACTCAAATTCTAAAGGCCGCGCAAACCAGCGCAAAAGTTTCCAAAAATATCAGCTTTGCCTCGCTGTTTACTGGAAAGCAAATCAGCAGTAAGCCCGTCGCACCCGGCACAAATAAACCCAGACCACAGCTCCCTCAAAACATAAAAACTACTAAACCTACACTCCAACAGCACATGGCAACTAAAGTAGCAACCAAAAAGACGGATATCATATCCTTCGATCAGTTCAACGAGGATTTCCTGTCAATCTTTGGGAAAGATATATTAACATGCATCACTATGATGAAAACCATAGTGAAAAAATACGAAGAACTCAAGAACGATAATGGATCAGATAACAACGAAACCAAACAAAATATTATATTGGACTTCCTGTTTTAAATGGCCCAAAAATAAATATGGATCGGCTAAAAATCATTTTCCAAAATGTCAACTCCCTAATTTCACTAACAAAACGACACGAGTTGAATGAATTTTTAACACCGGCTTACCAGCAGACATACCCCAAACCTAACTCATTACCAAGTTATACGGCAAGAGACTCCAGCCACACAAACCACCATAGCCCGCAGACATACAACTGGCGAACGCGGCACCTCTGTTGGCATTTGTTTAAAAAACGGCATCGATTATGAAGTCATTAAAATCGCAACCCTTCAATACATCGAAGCAATTGCCGTAAAAGTCTTTATGAAAAGAAACAACCACCCCATCCAAAACTACATAGAGGTTTCCCTCTTCAAGCGTCCGCAGGAACCGCTCTTGACATCAGATCTAAATGATTTTGCAAGATCTCTTTCCCAGCATACAGCCGGCAACCAAATCATCATTGCATGTGATCTCATCGCAAAACATCCAAGTTAGAATTTTCCGACCCATAGAACAAACCACATAAATCCCTCAGGTCTTACGCTCTTCGACTGGCTTCTAAGAGACCCAAGTCTTACCCTGTACCACACAGAAAAACCCACTCGTCCTAATAATTCGGAAAGTAGACATTTGTCCATTGACTATGTCATATGCTCAACACAGCTTGGTCTGGACCCCTCAACGCCATGCGGAACCACCTCAGACTTCACCTCTGATCACTTTGGAGTGAAGCTCTGCATTCCATTAAACGGGTTCCGACTACTTATTAAAAACCCGACATCCCTCCTCAAATTTGAGAAAATAAATCCAACTGCTTGGAATACTATAAACAACACAGCATCAATTCCGACAAATGAAATCGAAAGCACAACTGAAATAGACACGTACGGCTGTTTCATATTGCCATAAAACGCGCATTCAACGCTCCTGAAGCCATCCCAAAAATAGTAATTAACCACACTAAGCCAAAAATAACTGTACCTCTAAATCACCAATACCTTGAGCCTATAAAACGTAAGAGAGTTATAAGACGTCTACTGGACCGAAAAAGAGCTACCCTGTCCGTCAGTGAAAAGCATCTAATGAAATCAATAATAACGATGCTCTCACTATAAATCAAAAACTCAATTGAAATATGTGACCTCGAATTCCTGGAAGCTCGCCTACAGTAATTACACCCAAACAGAATTAGCTACAAAAAGCTTGCCGCCCACAGCTTTTACACACCGTCCAATCACCTCAACTGCGACCTGAGACTCTCACCCGCCGAAGAATTAGATATAGATATGAGCATCCAGAACCCAATCACCTCAAATCTAAATAAAATAAACGCACTGGCCTGGGCATTCGAAAGAGTCCACCAGTCCACCAACCCCGAACTACGACAACACTCAGAATATGTCAATAGAAAAATAGTCAATACATCTCTCCTAGAACAAACCCCATCATACATATATAACTTTAACGCAATTCAAAACGTGGAAGGAAACTGAAACGGAGCAGAAGAGCTCGGGTTTACCAATGCAGACCAACTCTTCCAATGGGCCAGAGCCAAAAATTCGAAGAAAACCCATGGCCCTGATGGCACCAGCAATCTCCTTATAAAACAATTCAACAAACGAGTTTTTAATGACCTTGCCTTATTATTCAACCCCTGCTGCAACTCTAGATACTTCCCAACGAGCTGGAAATGCAGGAAAATTATACCAATCCCAAAACCTAAAATTGACAGGCGAAGTCTCCGCGCTACCGTCTAATCGCAATTCTATCAGCCATAACCCTACTGTTTAAAAGAATGATCATGTCCCATATTAAAAATCAGCTACACATCAATCCGATACTAAAGAACTACCAACTCGGATTCAGAGAAAATACCTCAATAAACTACGCCCTGGCTGTGGCAAACCATTTTATGTTTGATAATATGGGTAGACAACGGACCACGATAGCATGCGCCCTGGATTTCGAAAAGGCCTTCGATATAGTCTGGACAAACGGACTCATCCATAAAATGAGACACACCTTTCACTTCAACCCCAACACAACCAGAATCGTACATAACTACCTCACAGACAGATCCTTCTACGTCTGTAGTCCTGATGGCAGCGAGAACTCCATCACACGTGAGACAACAGCTGGTGTCCCACAAGGTTCCATACTTGCACCGCTACTATATAACATCTACCTCGCAGACATCCCCGACTTCCGCCGAAATTCACAATCCACATCTACTGCGAAAATCCAATCACTAATTTACGCAAACGACATCTTGATACTTACCTCAGGTGCACAAGTGCAGAAATGGACTTAAATAATTATCTGGCAGTCTTATGCAACTACTTCCTAAAGTGGCATATAAAGCTGAACACTCAAAAATGCGAATGCTGTATGTTTAAAGGTCCAAATCAAAAACGGATCTACAAAAATGCTAGACAATTTGTACCCAAAGTTTACCTGGAAAATACAAGATTACAAAATAAGACTCAAATATTTGGGAGTTATTTATGACCAAAAACTCCGCTTCCAAAAACACCTGGATCACTCTCTACAAAAGGCCAAGACTCAACTTCAGACCATTTCTCAAATCTTCAAACCACTCGCAACAACGTCAGCTAACACACACGAGCACATTTCAAAAATCCGATTTCTAGCATACAAAAAGCTTATACTACCAGCACTTATTCACGGCCATATTGCATGGTTCTGCCTTCGCTCTAGCCAAATGGAAGATCTTCGCCTTTTTGAAAGACGAATACTACGACAGATCAATGAAACCAAAACTAGAAATCAAACCAACCACCACTACATCTCTAACCGAACTTTGTATACATAATCAAAAACATGAAAAATAGATACCTTCACTTTTAAGCTAGTAGAAAAATTCCTGGTTAAAACATCAGAAAACCACTCAAACCAACTCCTACTGGAAGCAGTGCAACAGACCCGAATCCCTGACGACCTACCAACATATCTACTTACCATAAGTCACATAGACCATCTCAAGGAAAATGGAATCATATATGACTCAAACGGCAACTTAATCTTGTACCACTGGAAGAGATCTTCGATAAACCCAAACGATGGCCTCAGCTGCAACATAAGCCAATAATGAATTTGCTTTTCAGCGGAACATACCTCCACATCCCACTCTCTACCTCTATGTAAATAACCCTCCTCACCACCTACCCCACCCTCTTATATAAGTAGTGTATAAGTATCTATCTAAGTAGTATTAGCTTACAAAATTTAACTTAAATATCCCAGTTTTATGATCGAAAAGATCTTTTTGCAGAAACTAAAAGACTTATAATTTTTTTTGCTTTAATACGCGTATTTCCTTATTAAACTAATCATATTGATAAAAATAAATAATATATAATACCTAAGAGAAACTGACGCCTGGATAAGCTTGAAGCGCAGAGCAGCATATTTATAATATTGGTCCGTAAGCTTGACTTAGTCACTCAGGGCCTTACTATAAATTAAGTAATCAAAAATGTATATTATCAAAAACTGAATAAAAGACTATATAAATGCAAAAAAAAAAAAAATCGGGCCAATTTCTAGCCAAACATTCAAGTTAAATTCAGTTATATCACGTGTAAAAAGTGAAATAATTGTGAAAAATGTCTGATTCCGTGGTAGCTTTTGTATGTGCTTCCGAGAAGAGCGAAGTTTGAAAAACGATTCGGTTGTAGTACCTATGTCCGGGAGATACCGAAAATACGCGAGAGAAATAAGTGCGCGAGTTTGATAAATGAACAATAGAATCGAGACGAAGAACCGAATGCTTAAAGTGTAGTGCGATAAAGACGCTGAAGTGAATTAAGAAGTGAAAAGTGTAAAATGTCTAAAACGAAAATTAAAAAAAAGAAGGCTAACGACAAAAAAGCCAATGCTACAACGGCGAATAAAACGAGTGGAAAACGTGACCACCACTGCATATCGACGAGTTCAAGCTGCTCGTCAGACTCTGATTCTGAAATGGAATCAGGAACACCTCATAATGACAAAGGAATTAATCCATCTGAAGAGGAATTCGGAGCCATCATGAGCGAATTCACAGATTTCCGCGCTCAAAACTTAGGAAAAAATAAGCTGACACAACTCCAAGCAGTTCAAAACCAGCTAAAACGATTAAATATACCGGCAAAAGCAAAGGTGCTCAGTGGAAACCGATTCGTTGAGCTACATCCTATAGAACAAAATCAAGACCAGATGGAGACGGACGAACCCATCATCCCGAAGCAAAGCACCACACCGGCAAAAGAACAAGAGCTGGCACAACAAGATGTGCCATCAACATCGGCCAAGCCAGCCAGTTTACCACAAACGGGAAATCGAAAATCCAAAAAGAATCAACTGGCACAGCAAGGCGAGGCATAGCCATCACCAAGAGCAGCAGTACATAGCCAGAAAAACCAAAACATTAAAGAGCGTATACCAATAATTGCGATCTACAATCAAACCCCCAATGATCTCACTGGCATATTGAGGCAATACATAAAATTACAATCATTGGAAAATTTCTTAAAAACGAAAGAAATAATAAATGGATATAAATGGCATTATTACTCCTACACCCCAAACGCCCTTAAGCCCCACCTGGTAGTAATGAAAAGACTACCCCAGGAATCCTTCAGCGCCGAGGATATTCAGTGTGCTCTCAGTGAGAGCCTTCCTGAGCTCAAAGTTCTTCACGTTAGCCTTTACAAAAAATCAATGTGGCTCATCCGCATTGAAAAATCCGAGGAATTGAATACTATATTCAATATAAAAGCGCTCCTAAGTTGTCGAGTCGCAGTTGAGAAATTCAAGCCGAGTCCTTTCTCGATCAAGCAATGTGGCCAGCAACTGCAAACTACAATATAGATGCGTTAAATGTACCGGCACCCACCAACCCGGACAATGCCCACTAACCTTGAACCCTTCAGAGCCTAGCAAAGCCCAATGCATAAACTGCAAGGGCAAGTATACAGCCAACGCAAGCATTATTGGACAAAATAAAAGCCAACAAAACTCTAAGGGAAAGCAACAAATCGACTCAAATTCTAAAGGCCGCGCAAACCAGCGCAAAAGTTTCCAAAAATATCAGCTTTGCCTCGCTGTTTACTGGAAAGCAAATCAGCAGTAAGCCCGTCGCACCCGGCACAAATAAACCCAGACCACAGCTCCCTCAAAACATAAAAACTACTAAACCTACACTCCAACAGCACATGGCAACTAAAGTAGCACCCAAAAAGACGGATATCATATCCTTCGATCAGTTCAACGAGGATTTCCTGTCAATCTTTGGGAAAGATATATTAACATGCATCACTATTATGAAAACCATAGTGAAAAAATACGAAGAACTCAAGAACGATAATGGATCAGATAACAACGAAACCAAACAAAATATTATATTGGACTTCCTGTTTTAAATGGCCCAAAAATAAATATGGATCGGCTAAAAATCATTTTCCAAAATGTCAACTCCCTAATTTCACTAACAAAACGACACGAGTTGAACGAATTTTTAACACCGGCTTACCAGCAGACATACCCCAAACCTAACTCATTACCAAGTTATACGGCAAGAGACTCCAGCCACACAAACCACCATAGCCCGCAGACATACAACTGGCGAACGCGGCACCTCTGTTGGCATTTGTTTAAAAAACGGCATCGATTATGAAGTCATTAAAATCGCAACCCTTCAATACATCGAAGCAATTGCCGTAAAAGTCTTTATGAAAAGAAACAACCACCCCATCCAAAACTACATAGAGGTTTCCCTCTTCAAGCGTCCGCAGGAACCGCTCTTGACATCAGATCTAAATGATTTCGCAAGATCTCTTTCCCAGCATACAGCCGGCAACCAAATCATCATTGCATGTGATCTCATCGCAAAACATCCAAGTTAGAATTTTCCGACCCATAGAACAAACCACATAAATCCCTCAGGTCTTACGCTCTTCGACTGGCTTCTAAGAGACCCAAGTCTTACCCTGTACCACACAGAAAAACCCACTCGTCCTAATAATTCGGAAAGTAGACATTTGTCCATTGACTATGTCATATGCTCAACACAGCTTGGTCTGGACCCCTCAACGCCATGCGGAACCACCTCAGACTTCACCTCTGATCACTTTGGAGTGAAGCTCTGCATTCCATTAAACGGGTTCCGACTACTTATTAAAAACCCGACATCCCTCCTCAGATTTGAGAAAATAAATCCAACTGCTTGGAATACTATAAACAACACAGCATCAATTCCGACAAATGAAATCGAAAGCACAACTGAAATAGACACGTACGGCTGTTTCATATTGCCATAAAACGCGCATTCAACGCTCCTGAAGCCATCCCAAAAATAGTAATCAACCACACTAAGCCAAAAATAACTGTACCTCTAAATCACCAATACCTTGAGCCTATAAAACGTAAGAGAGTTATGAGACGTCTACTGGACCGAAAAAGAGCTACCCTGTCCGTCAGTGAAAAGCATCTAATAAAATCAATAATAACGATGCTCTCACTATAAATCAAAAACTCAATTGAAATATGTGAGCTCGAATTCCTGGAAGCTCGCCTACAGTAATTACACCCAAACAGAATTAGCTACAAAAAGCTTGCCGCCCACAGCTTTTACACACCGTCCAATCACCTCAACTGCGACCTGAGACTCTCACCCGCCGAAGAATTAGATATAGATATGAGCATCCAGAACCCAATCACCTCAAATCTAAATAAAATAAACGCACTGGCCTGGGCATTCGAAAGAGTCCTCCAGTCCATCACCCCCGAACTACGACAAAACTCAGAACATGTCAATAGAAAAATAGTCAATACATCTCTCCTAGAACAAACCCCATCATACATATATAACTTTAACGCAATTCAAAACGTGGAAGGAAACTGAAACGGAGCAGAAGAGCTCGGGTTTACCAATGCAGACCAACTCTTCCAATGGGCCAGAGCCAAAAATTCGAAGAAAACCCATGGCCCTGATTGCACCAGCAATCTCCTTATAAAACAATTCAACAAACGAGTTTTTAATGACCTTGCCTTATTATTCAACCCCTGCTGCAACTCTAGATTCTTTCCAGCGAGCTGGAAATGCAGTAAAATTATACCAATCCAAAACGTAAAACTGACAGGCGAAGTCTCCGCGCTACCGTCCAATTGCAATTCTATCAGCCATAACCCTACTGTTTAAAAGAATGATCATATCCCATATTAAAAATCAGCTACACATCAATCCCTGACTTCAGCCGAAATTCACAATACACATCTACTGTGAAAATCCAACATCTAATTTATGCAGACGACAGCAACAGAAATACATTGAAACGCCCCGGGTGTGTTTTCACAACGCTCCGCGTTTTTCCATACCAAGACTCCTAGTGCCAAAAAGCTGGCCGTAGTCTGATCAAGTTTGGTGATGCCAAGCTGCACATTGCTCTGTCAAAGAAGGCTCCACAGACGCAAAAGAGGGGTCAATTTCACAGTTCGACCGGTTTCGCCTCTTTCAACAGCCTCTTTAACTGTCACTGCTGACTGGATCAGCTGACCACTGATCAAGGAGCTGCCAACTTCGCCTACTACCATAGCAGCGAGCATTTGTCTGCTGGTGGACCGAGCTTTCAACGCTATTCGCCGCCTAGTTTATTGTCAGGGTCAAGCATCGGAGCTTTACATATCCCAACATGCAAGTTATCATCCTCAGTCCCTCTGTACTCACAATGAAAATTATAATCAACTTTCATAGTCACTTCGGAACCTCGAATTCCTGGAATCTCGCCTACAGCAATTACACCCAAACAGAATTAGCTACAAAAATCTTGCCTCCCACAGCTTTTACACACCGTCCATTCACCTCAACTGCGACCTGAGACTCTCACCCGCCGATGAATTAGATATAGATATGAGCATCCAGAGCCCAATCACCTCAAATCTAATTAAAATAAACGCACTGGCCTGGGCATTCGAAAGAGTCCACCAGTCCACCAACCCGAACTACGACAACACTCAGAATATGTCAATAGAAAAATAGTCAATACATCTCTCCTAGAACAAACCCCATCATACATATATAACTTTAACGCAATTCAAAACGTGGAAGGAAACTGAAACGGAGCAGAAGAGGTTTACCAATGCAGACCAACTCTTCCAATGGGCCAGAGCCAAAAATTCGAAGAAAACCCATGGCCCTGATGGCACCAGGAATTTCCTTATAAATCAATTCAACAAACGAGTTTTTAATGACCTTGCCTTATTATTCAACCCCTGCTGTAACTCTAGATACTTCCCAACGAGCTGGAAATGCAGGAAAATTATACCAATCCCAAAACCTAAAATTGGCAGGCGAAGTCTCCGCGCTACCGTCCAATTGCAATTCTATCAGCCATAAGCCTACTGTTTAAAAGAATGATCATATCCCATATTAAAAATCAGCTACACATCAATCCCTGACTTCAGCCGAAATTCACAATACACATCTACTGTGAAAATCCAACATCTAATTTATGCAGACGACAGCAACAGAAATACATTGAAACGCCCCGGGTGTGTTTTCACAACGCTCCGCGTTTTTCCATACCAAGACTCCTAGTGCCAAAAAGCTGGCCGTAGTCTGATCAAGTTTGGCGATGCCAAGCTGCACATTGCTCTGTCAAAGAGAGCTCCACAGACGCAAAAGAGGGGTCAATTTCACAGTTCGACCGGTTTCGCCTCTTTCAACAGCCTCTTTAACTGTCACTGCTGACTGGATCAGCTGACCACTGATCAAGGAGCTGCCAACTTCGCCTACTACCATAGCAGCGAGCATTTGTCTGCTGGTGGACCGAGCTTTCAACGCTATTCGCCGCCTAGTTTAGTGTCAGGGTCAAGCATCGGAGCTTTACATATCTGCTTTAGCAGAGAGTTCTGATCGTATCTGGGCCGCGCACAAGACTGACTGAATTTCACAAACGCATTGCTTAACTACGCAATTTGTGTTTGCTTCACTTTTTACGAATAATTTGTTCTTCTTTTGTCTTTAACTGTAATTGCCCTACGATCAGACCTCACTCAGCAGCAGAGTTTCTCACTAAATTCTCTGCTGCCTGGCTTTGCACACATTCCTAGAACACTCATTCGTTACCGTTAACCAAATATTTGCGACTCTTTGTCGCCAGTACAAACATGTGCAGTGTCCCAAACTGTAATTCTTTCGTACTGCGACACATATAAATTAAACGAGACTTTTATTTCGTTTATAAAAAAATAATTTTATTGTTGACAAAAGCAGTGTTGCCTTAAGACTATCAATTTAAGACTGATAAAAAACTGAACTTATTCTACCTAATAAATCCCTACTTATACCAGACTTGCTGGCAGAGGCATTGGCTGTGCCGTCGGCTTCTGGTGTTGTAACTTCCTGAGTCGGTGAGAACGCTGATCGCTGTAAGTTGCTCAATTCTTCCAAGAAGTGTTTTCGGCGGAAAGTGCAGGTGCAGCGCGTGGCTTATGGCGGATGTTGGCCAGACGCTAATTCAGCAGGTTACTCCACGCTTACGAGTGCACGTGTAGGGCACTGCTTGGGAACGAAGTAATTTGTGGTGTTAACTCTTCCTCCTTTAAATTCGAACGTCCTCGGTCGATAGGGGCTGGGCTGAATTCTGTCGTCTTTCGCTTTATAAGGTGCCTTATTAGAAGTGCACCCAGAATCAGTAATATTGCCAATATGATGATTCCGTCATTGATGTGGGATGACGTCTTTAATAGGCTGATAGCATGGGTGTTGTTGACGTGTAGCTCTTTCATCATCTCCAGTGTTAGTATTTCTTCGTATTTTTTCAGGGTTTCTTCTGGCTGGAGAATCGCTGGCAGTGGTTTGTAGTCCACATGAATATCGGCCGCATATTTTTCACCTTTGATCTCTACTGTGCTATTGGAGTACTTGATGACATAAGTCCCATTTAGCTCTATGGGCTCGTTGTCGAATTTTGCCATTCCTTTGAACTGATTTAATATCATCACGCCGGGTTGAATTATCTCGATATTGGGGATGTGTTGATTATTTATCTTCGTGCACGTAGCCAATTTGCCTTTTACTAAGTTTGGTATGCAACTAGTGTTACTTATGTCTATTATATCTTTATGTCTACACAAAGTTACTTGGTTGTATGTTTTGCAAATATTTTTTTCAATGAAAATCTTATTCTTACATCTAATTATATTTTCGTTTTCGATTTTGTTTACAATATTTCCTTTCTTTATCGGTCTTATTAATAATTTTTCGCATATTTCAATTTCTGTCATTGGAATTTTTATAATGTAAATTAAGGTTGAGCCTGAACTGGCAATATTGACGTCGGCAATTTGCATAGCATCTTCAAGGTTTATAAATGGAATTTTATCTTTTTCGATTATTTCAATTATTTTCTTAATTTCTGTATTGCTTAATATACTTGGATTATTTATATCCGCTTTTGCCCATTGGATGGCATGTTCTAAATTTGTTACTTCTTCTTTTAATATTTTTATCTGATAAGATATAATTATGTTTATGTCTCTTTGTGTATTTTTTTCATACCCTATTCCGTTTGACATGTATTCTAGTTTTTTAGTTATATTATTTATCTTTTCAATCATTAACCTGTTTATTATGACTTGATTATTATTATTTTGAAGTGCATTATTAATCTTTTCCTTTATTATTTCGAAGTCGCTAAAGTCTGGGGAACCCGCTATCCACTTCCAAGTGGCTCCTAAGGCATCTATATGTCTTTTTCTTTTATTTTTGATTTTTAGGTTGTCCAGCATGTGCTGAGTCCCATGAATCTCTTCTTCAATGTATGGGTGTATTGCATCGGACGGACTAATGCTTTTTCTGAATGTTGAATTAATGAAGTCCAGTGTCTTTTGATATTCGTCAAGGTTTATTACGTGTACAATTCTGTAGGTGTCGTTTTGGACTTTGGCTAGTCCAGTAGTCATGGTAATAGTCTCGGAGTTTGAATAGTCCATTACCTGGACGTCTGCTGCACAAGCAACGAATATGCTTATTATGAAGATCAACATGCCGTTGCCGGTTGAGTGGTATTTCTCCTTTTTGCTGTCCGCTACTCTGGTACCTGGCTGCAACACTTCCGCGACGGTGTCTGCGATCGGATCTTGACAGACGTTGATACTTCCTTCGGGTTTCTGTCACTGGGCTCCCTGGTATTCCTTCTTCGCTTTGTTTCCTTCTTTCCTGTGTGTCGTCTGGCACTCCGGTGCGGCTTCTTGAGGCGCTAGTTCGGATTCTGTGTCGTCTTTGTGTCTTCTCCTTGTGCGGCTACGTCAGTCGCTTGATGGGAGGTTTTTCTTGGTTTCTGTGTTTTTTTTTTTTTTTTTATACTAACTTCTATGGTTAGATTTTTATTTTTCTCTAGCTCTGTGCGGCTACTTGAGGCGCTGGCTAAGAGAAATAATATTTTTGTTTATTATAGCACTAACACTATGGTGGTTAGATTTTTTGTTTTTAGCACTAAGAGATTTATTTTTTCTCTTATGTTCACTAACACTTGCTATGGTTTCTTAACACAACTAGCTCTGTGCGGCTGCTTGAGGCGCTGGCTAGTGACACACGCGGATTTTAATCGAAGGATATTTTTGCCGAAGGATACGCGAAGGAGCCCCACGTTGGGCGCCAATTAAACGAGACTTATTTCGTTTATAAAAAAATAATTTTATTGTTGACAAAAGCAGTGTTGCCTTAAGACTATCAATTTAAGACTGATAAAAAACTGAACTTATTCTACCTAATAAATCCCTACTTATACCAGACTTGCTGGCAGAGGCATTGGCTGTGCCGTCGGCTTCTGGTGTTGTAACTTCCTGAGTCGGTGAGAACGCTGATCGCTGTAAGTTGCTCAATTCTTCCAAGAAGTGTTTTCGGCGGAAAGTGCAGGTGCAGCGCGTGGCTTAGGGCGGATGTTGGCCAGACGCTAATTCAGCAGGTTACTCCACGCTTACGAGTGCACGTGTAGGGCACTGCTTGGGAACGAAGTAATTTGTGGTGTTAACTTATATAACTTTAACGCAATTCAAAACGCGGAAGGAAACTAAAACGGTTTTACCAATGCAGACCAACTCTTCCAATGGGCCAGAGCCAAAAATTCGGAGAAAACCCATAGCCCTGATGGCACCAGGAATTTCCTTATAAAACAATTCAACAAACGAGTTTTTAATGACCTTGCCTTATTATTCAACCCCTGCTGCAACTCTAGATACTTCCCAACGAGCTGGAATGGCAGTTAAAGTATACCAATCCCAAAACCTAAAACTGACAGGCGAAGTCTCCGCCCTACCGTCCAATTGCAATTCTATCAGCCATAACCCTACTGTTTAAAAGAATGATCATATCCCATATTAAAAATCAGCTACACATCAATCCCTGACTTCAGCCGAAATTCACAATACACATCTACTGTGAAAATCCAACATCTAATTTATGCAGACGACAGCAACAGAAATACATTGAAACGCCCCGGGTGTGTTTTCACAACGCTCCGCGTTTTTCCATACCAAGACTCCTAGTGCCAAAAAGCTGGCCGTAGTCTGATCAAGTTTGGCGATGCCAAGCTGCACATTGCTCTGTCAAAGAGAGCTCCACAGACGCAAAAGAGGGGTCAATTTCACAGTTCGACCGGTTTCGCCTCTTTCAACAGCCTCTTTAACTGTCACTGCTGACTGGATCAGCTGACCACTGATCAAGGAGCTGCCAACTTCGCCTACTACCATAGCAGCGAGCATTTGTCTGCTGGTGGACCGAGCTTTCAACGCTATTCGCCGCCTAGTTTAGTGTCAGGGTCAAGCATCGGAGCTTTACATATCTGCTTTAGCAGAGAGTTCTGATCGTATCTGGGCCGCGCACAAGACTGACTGAATTTCACAAACGCATTGCTTAACTACGCAATTTGTGTTTGCTTCACTTTTTACGAATAATTTGTTCTTCTTTTGTCTTTAACTGTAATTGCCCTACGATCAGACCTCACTCAGCAGCAGAGTTTCTCACTAAATTCTCTGCTGCCTGGCTTTGCACACATTCCTAGAACACTCATTCGTTACCGTTAACCAAATATTTGCGACTCTTTGTCGCCAGTACAAACATGTGCAGTGTCCCAAACTGTAATTCTTTCGTACTGCGACACATATAAATTAAACGAGACTTTTATTTCGTTTATAAAAAAATAATTTTATTGTTGACAAAAGCAGTGTTGCCTTAAGACTATCAATTTAAGACTGATAAAAAACTGAACTTATTCTACCTAATAAATCCCTACTTATACCAGACTTGCTGGCAGAGGCATTGGCTGTGCCGTCGGCTTCTGGTGTTGTAACTTCCTGAGTCGGTGAGAACGCTGATCGCTGTAAGTTGCTCAATTCTTCCAAGAAGTGTTTTCGGCGGAAAGTGCAGGTGCAGCGCGTGGCTTATGGCGGATGTTGGCCAGACGCTAATTCAGCAGGTTACTCCACGCTTACGAGTGCACGTGTAGGGCACTGCTTGGGAACGAAGTAATTTGTGGTGTTAACTCTTCCTCCTTTAAATTCGAACGTCCTCGGTCGATAGGGGCTGGGCTGAATTCTGTCGTCTTTCGCTTTATAAGGTGCCTTATTAGAAGTGCACCCAGAATCAGTAATATTGCCAATATGATGATTCCGTCATTGATGTGGGATGACGTCTTTAATAGGCTGATAGCATGGGTGTTGTTGACGTGTAGCTCTTTCATCATCTCCAGTGTTAGTATTTCTTCGTATTTTTTCAGGGTTTCTTCTGGCTGGAGAATCGCTGGCAGTGGTTTGTAGTCCACATGAATATCGGCCGCATATTTTTCACCTTTGATCTCTACTGTGCTATTGGAGTACTTGATGACATAAGTCCCATTTAGCTCTATGGGCTCGTTGTCGAATTTTGCCATTCCTTTGAACTGATTTAATATCATCACGCCGGGTTGAATTATCTCGATATTGGGGATGTGTTGATTATTTATCTTCGTGCACGTAGCCAATTTGCCTTTTACTAAGTTTGGTATGCAACTAGTGTTACTTATGTCTATTATATCTTTATGTCTACACAAAGTTACTTGGTTGTATGTTTTGCAAATATTTTTTTCAATGAAAATCTTATTCTTACATCTAATTATATTTTCGTTTTCGATTTTGTTTACAATATTTCCTTTCTTTATCGGTCTTATTAATAATTTTTCGCATATTTCAATTTCTGTCATTGGAATTTTTATAATGTAAATTAAGGTTGAGCCTGAACTGGCAATATTGACGTCGGCAATTTGCATAGCATCTTCAAGGTTTATAAATGGAATTTTATCTTTTTCGATTATTTCAATTATTTTCTTAATTTCTGTATTGCTTAATATACTTGGATTATTTATATCCGCTTTTGCCCATTGGATGGCATGTTCTAAATTTGTTACTTCTTCTTTTAATATTTTTATCTGATAAGATATAATTATGTTTATGTCTCTTTGTGTATTTTTTTCATACCCTATTCCGTTTGACATGTATTCTAGTTTTTTAGTTATATTATTTATCTTTTCAATCATTAACCTGTTTATTATGATTTGATTATTATTATTTTGAAGTGCATTATTAATCTTTTCCTTTATTATTTCGAAGTCGCTAAAGTCTGGGGAACCCGCTATCCACTTCCAAGTGGCTCCTAAGGCATCTATATGTCTTTTTCTTTTATTTTTGATTTTTAGGTTGTCCAGCATGTGCTGAGTCCCATGAATCTCTTCTTCAATGTATGGGTGTATTGCATCGGACGGACTAATGCTTTTTCTGAATGTTGAATTAATGAAGTCCAGTGTCTTTTGATATTCGTCAAGGTTTATTACGTGTACAATTCTGTAGGTGTCGTTTTGGACTTTGGCTAGTCCAGTAGTCATGGTAATAGTCTCGGAGTTTGAATAGTCCATTACCTGGACGTCTGCTGCACAAGCAACGAATATGCTTATTATGAAGATCAACATGCCGTTGCCGGTTGAGTGGTATTTCTCCTTTTTGCTGTCCGCTACTCTGGTACCTGGCTGCAACACTTCCGCGACGGTGTCTGCGATCGGATCTTGACAGACGTTGATACTTCCTTCGGGTTTCTGTCACTGGGCTCCCTGGTATTCCTTCTTCGCTTTGTTTCCTTCTTTCCTGTGTGTCGTCTGGCACTCCGGTGCGGCTTCTTGAGGCGCTAGTTCGGATTCTGTGTCGTCTTTGTGTCTTCTCCTTGTGCGGCTACGTCAGTCGCTTGATGGGAGGTTTTTCTTGGTTTCTGTGTTTTTTTTTTTTTTTTATACTAACTTCTATGGTTAGATTTTTATTTTTCTCTAGCTCTGTGCGGCTACTTGAGGCGCTGGCTAAGAGAAATAATATTTTTGTTTATTATAGCACTAACACTATGGTGGTTAGATTTTTTGTTTTTAGCACTAAGAGATTTATTTTTTCTCTTATGTTCACTAACACTTGCTATGGTTTCTTAACACAACTAGCTCTGTGCGGCTGCTTGAGGCGCTGGCTAGTGACACACGCGGATTTTAATCGAAGGATATTTTTGCCGAAGGATACGCGAAGGAGCCCCACGTTGGGCGCCAATTAAACGAGACTTATTTCGTTTATAAAAAAATAATTTTATTGTTGACAAAAGCAGTGTTGCCTTAAGACTATCAATTTAAGACTGATAAAAAACTGAACTTATTCTACCTAATAAATCCCTACTTATACCAGACTTGCTGGCAGAGGCATTGGCTGTGCCGTCGGCTTCTGGTGTTGTAACTTCCTGAGTCGGTGAGAACGCTGATCGCTGTAAGTTGCTCAATTCTTCCAAGAAGTGTTTTCGGCGGAAAGTGCAGGTGCAGCGCGTGGCTTAGGGCGGATGTTGGCCAGACGCTAATTCAGCAGGTTACTCCACGCTTACGAGTGCACGTGTAGGGCACTGCTTGGGAACGAAGTAATTTGTGGTGTTAACTTATATAACTTTAACGCAATTCAAAACGCGGAAGGAAACTAAAACGGTTTTACCAATGCAGACCAACTCTTCCAATGGGCCAGAGCCAAAAATTCGGAGAAAACCCATAGCCCTGATGGCACCAGGAATTTCCTTATAAAACAATTCAACAAACGAGTTTTTAATGACCTTGCCTTATTATTCAACCCCTGCTGCAACTCTAGATACTTCCCAACGAGCTGGAATGGCAGTTAAAGTATACCAATCCCAAAACCTAAAACTGACAGGCGAAGTCTCCGCCCTACCGTCCAATTGCAATTCTATCAGCCATAACCCTACTGTTTAAAAGAATGATCATATCCCATATTAAAAATCAGCTACACATCAATCCCTGACTTCAGCCGAAATTCACAATACACATCTACTGTGAAAATCCAACATCTAATTTATGCAGACGACAGCAACAGAAATACATTGAAACGCCCCGGGTGTGTTTTCACAACGCTCCGCGTTTTTCCATACCAAGACTCCTAGTGCCAAAAAGCTGGCCGTAGTCTGATCAAGTTTGGCGATGCCAAGCTGCACATTGCTCTGTCAAAGAGAGCTCCACAGACGCAAAAGAGGGGTCAATTTCACAGTTCGACCGGTTTCGCCTCTTTCAACAGCCTCTTTAACTGTCACTGCTGACTGGATCAGCTGACCACTGATCAAGGAGCTGCCAACTTCGCCTACTACCATAGCAGCGAGCATTTGTCTGCTGGTGGACCGAGCTTTCAACGCTATTCGCCGCCTAGTTTATTGTCAGGGTCAAGCATCGGAGCTTTACATATCCCAACATGCAAGTTATCATCCTCAGTCCCTCTGTACTCACAATGAAAATTATAATCAACTTTCATAGTCACTTCGGAACCTCGAATTCCTGGAATCTCGCCTACAGCAATTACACCCAAACAGAATTAGCTACAAAAATCTTGCCTCCCACAGCTTTTACACACCGTCCATTCACCTCAACTGCGACCTGAGACTCTCACCCGCCGATGAATTAGATATAGATATGAGCATCCAGAGCCCAATCACCTCAAATCTAATTAAAATAAACGCACTGGCCTGGGCATTCGAAAGAGTCCACCAGTCCACCAACCCGAACTACGACAACACTCAGAATATGTCAATAGAAAAATAGTCAATACATCTCTCCTAGAACAAACCCCATCATACATATATAACTTTAACGCAATTCAAAACGTGGAAGGAAACTGAAACGGAGCAGAAGAGGTTTACCAATGCAGACCAACTCTTCCAATGGGCCAGAGCCAAAAATTCGAAGAAAACCCATGGCCCTGATGGCACCAGGAATTTCCTTATAAATCAATTCAACAAACGAGTTTTTAATGACCTTGCCTTATTATTCAACCCCTGCTGTAACTCTAGATACTTCCCAACGAGCTGGAAATGCAGGAAAATTATACCAATCCCAAAACCTAAAATTGGCAGGCGAAGTCTCCGCGCTACCGTCCAATTGCAATTCTATCAGCCATAAGCCTACTGTTTAAAAGAATGATCATATCCCATATTAAAAATCAGCTACACATCAATCCCTGACTTCAGCCGAAATTCACAATACACATCTACTGTGAAAATCCAACATCTAATTTATGCAGACGACAGCAACAGAAATACATTGAAACGCCCCGGGTGTGTTTTCACAACGCTCCGCGTTTTTCCATACCAAGACTCCTAGTGCCAAAAAGCTGGCCGTAGTCTGATCAAGTTTGGCGATGCCAAGCTGCACATTGCTCTGTCAAAGAGAGCTCCACAGACGCAAAAGAGGGGTCAATTTCACAGTTCGACCGGTTTCGCCTCTTTCAACAGCCTCTTTAACTGTCACTGCTGACTGGATCAGCTGACCACTGATCAAGGAGCTGCCAACTTCGCCTACTACCATAGCAGCGAGCATTTGTCTGCTGGTGGACCGAGCTTTCAACGCTATTCGCCGCCTAGTTTATTGTCAGGGTCAAGCATCGGAGCTTTACATATCCCAACATGCAAGTTATCATCCTCAGTCCCTCTGTACTCACAATGAAAATTATAATCAACTTTCATAGTCACTTCGGAACCTCGAATTCCTGGAATCTCGCCTACAGCAATTACACCCAAACAGAATTAGCTACAAAAATCTTGCCTCCCACAGCTTTTACACACCGTCCATTCACCTCAACTGCGACCTGAGACTCTCACCCGCCGATGAATTAGATATAGATATGAGCATCCAGAGCCCAATCACCTCAAATCTAATTAAAATAAACGCACTGGCCTGGGCATTCGAAAGAGTCCACCAGTCCACCAACCCGAACTACGACAACACTCAGAATATGTCAATAGAAAAATAGTCAAAACATCTCTCCTAGAACAAACCCCATCATACATATATAACTTTAACGCAATTCAAAACGTGGAAGGAAACTGAAACGGAGCAGAAGAGGTTTACCAATGCAGACCAACTCTTCCAATGGGCCAGAGCCAAAAATTCGAAGAAAACCCATGGCCCTGATGGCACCAGGAATTTCCTTATAAATCAATTCAACAAACGAGTTTTTAATGACCTTGCCTTATTATTCAACCCCTGCTGTAACTCTAGATACTTCCCAACGAGCTGGAAATGCAGGAAAATTATACCAATCCCAAAACCTAAAATTGGCAGGCGAAGTCTCCGCGCTACCGTCCAATTGCAATTCTATCAGCCATAAGCCTACTGTTTAAAAGAATGATCATATCCCATATTAAAAATCAGCTACACATCAATCCCTGACTTCAGCCGAAATTCACAATACACATCTACTGTGAAAATCCAACATCTAATTTATGCAGACGACAGCAACAGAAATACATTGAAACGCCCCGGGTGTGTTTTCACAACGCTCCGCGTTTTTCCATACCAAGACTCCTAGTGCCAAAAAGCTGGCCGTAGTCTGATCAAGTTTGGCGATGCCAAGATGCACATTGCTCTGTCAAAGAGAGCTCCACAGACGCAAAAGAGGGGTCAATTTCACAGTTCGACCGGTTTCGCCTCTTTCAACAGCCTCTTTAACTGTCACTGCTGACTGGATCAGCTGACCACTGATCAAGGAGCTGCCAACTTCGCCTACTACCATAGCAGCGAGCATTTGTCTGCTGGTGGACCGAGCTTTCAACGCTATTCGCCGCCTAGTTTAGTGTCAGGGTCAAGCATCGGAGCTTTACATATCTGCTTTAGCAGAGAGTTCTGATCGTATCTGGGCCGCGCACAAGACTGACTGAATTTCACAAACGCATTGCTTAACTACGCAATTTGTGTTTGCTTCACTTTTTACGAATAATTTGTTCTTCTTTTGTCTTTAACTGTAATTGCCCTACGATCAGACCTCACTCAGCAGCAGAGTTTCTCACTAAATTCTCTGCTGCCTGGCTTTGCACACATTCCTAGAACACTCATTCGTTACCGTTAACCAAATATTTGCGACTCTTTGTCGCCAGTACAAACATGTGCAGTGTCCCAAACTGTAATTCTTTCGTACTGCGACACATATAAATTAAACGAGACTTTTATTTCGTTTATAAAAAAATAATTTTATTGTTGACAAAAGCAGTGTTGCCTTAAGACTATCAATTTAAGACTGATAAAAAACTGAACTTATTCTACCTAATAAATCCCTACTTATACCAGACTTGCTGGCAGAGGCATTGGCTGTGCCGTCGGCTTCTGGTGTTGTAACTTCCTGAGTCGGTGAGAACGCTGATCGCTGTAAGTTGCTCAATTCTTCCAAGAAGTGTTTTCGGCGGAAAGTGCAGGTGCAGCGCGTGGCTTATGGCGGATGTTGGCCAGACGCTAATTCAGCAGGTTACTCCACGCTTACGAGTGCACGTGTAGGGCACTGCTTGGGAACGAAGTAATTTGTGGTGTTAACTCTTCCTCCTTTAAATTCGAACGTCCTCGGTCGATAGGGGCTGGGCTGAATTCTGTCGTCTTTCGCTTTATAAGGTGCCTTATTAGAAGTGCACCCAGAATCAGTAATATTGCCAATATGATGATTCCGTCATTGATGTGGGATGACGTCTTTAATAGGCTGATAGCATGGGTGTTGTTGACGTGTAGCTCTTTCATCATCTCCAGTGTTAGTATTTCTTCGTATTTTTTCAGGGTTTCTTCTGGCTGGAGAATCGCTGGCAGTGGTTTGTAGTCCACATGAATATCGGCCGCATATTTTTCACCTTTTATCTCTACTGTGCTATTGGAGTACTTGATGACATAAGTCCCATTTAGCTCTATGGGCTCGTTGTCGAATTTTGCCATTCCTTTGAACTGATTTAATATCATCACGCCGGGTTGAATTATCTCGATATTGGGGATGTGTTGATTATTTATCTTCGTGCACGTAGCCAATTTGCCTTTTACTAAGTTTGGTATGCAACTAGTGTTACTTATGTCTATTATATCTTTATGTCTACACAAAGTTACTTGGTTGTATGTTTTGCAAATATTTTTTTCAATGAAAATCTTATTCTTACATCTAATTATATTTTCGTTTTCGATTTTGTTTACAATATTTCCTTTCTTTATCGGTCTTATTAATAATTTTTCGCATATTTCAATTTCTGTCATTGGAATTTTTATAATGTAAATTAAGGTTGAGCCTGAACTGGCAATATTGACGTCGGCAATTTGCATAGCATCTTCAAGGTTTATAAATGGAATTTTATCTTTTTCGATTATTTCAATTATTTTCTTAATTTCTGTATTGCTTAATATACTTGGATTATTTATATCCGCTTTTGCCCATTGGATGGCATGTTCTAAATTTGTTACTTCTTCTTTTAATATTTTTATCTGATAAGATATAATTATGTTTATGTCTCTTTGTGTATTTTTTTCATACCCTATTCCGTTTGACATGTATTCTAGTTTTTTAGTTATATTATTTATCTTTTCAATCATTAACCTGTTTATTATGACTTGATTATTATTATTTTGAAGTGCATTATTAATCTTTTCCTTTATTATTTCGAAGTCGCTAAAGTCTGGGGAACCCGCTATCCACTTCCAAGTGGCTCCTAAGGCATCTATATGTCTTTTTCTTTTATTTTTGATTTTTAGGTTGTCCAGCATGTGCTGAGTCCCATGAATCTCTTCTTCAATGTATGGGTGTATTGCATCGGACGGACTAATGCTTTTTCTGAATGTTGAATTAATGAAGTCCAGTGTCTTTTGATATTCGTCAAGGTTTATTACGTGTACAATTCTGTAGGTGTCGTTTTGGACTTTGGCTAGTCCAGTAGTCATGGTAATAGTCTCGGAGTTTGAATAGTCCATTACCTGGACGTCTGCTGCACAAGCAACGAATATGCTTATTATGAAGATCAACATGCCGTTGCCGGTTGAGTGGTATTTCTCCTTTTTGCTGTCCGCTACTCTGGTACCTGGCTGCAACACTTCCGCGACGGTGTCTGCGATCGGATCTTGACAGACGTTGATACTTCCTTCGGGTTTCTGTCACTGGGCTCCCTGGTATTCCTTCTTCGCTTTGTTTCCTTCTTTCCTGTGTGTCGTCTGGCACTCCGGTGCGGCTTCTTGAGGCGCTAGTTCGGATTCTGTGTCGTCTTTGTGTCTTCTCCTTGTGCGGCTACGTCAGTCGCTTGATGGGAGGTTTTTCTTGGTTTCTGTGTTTTTTTTTTTTTTTATACTAACTTCTATGGTTAGATTTTTATTTTTCTCTAGCTCTGTGCGGCTACTTGAGGCGCTGGCTAAGAGAAATAATATTTTTGTTTATTATAGCACTAACACTATGGTGGTTAGATTTTTTGTTTTTAGCACTAAGAGATTTATTTTTTCTCTTATGTTCACTAACACTTGCTATGGTTTCTTAACACAACTAGCTCTGTGCGGCTGCTTGAGGCGCTGGCTAGTGACACACGCGGATTTTAATCGAAGGATATTTTTGCCGAAGGATACGCGAAGGAGCCCCACGTTGGGCGCCAATTAAACGAGACTTATTTCGTTTATAAAAAAATAATTTTATTGTTGACAAAAGCAGTGTTGCCTTAAGACTATCAATTTAAGACTGATAAAAAACTGAACTTATTCTACCTAATAAATCCCTACTTATACCAGACTTGCTGGCAGAGGCATTGGCTGTGCCGTCGGCTTCTGGTGTTGTAACTTCCTGAGTCGGTGAGAACGCTGATCGCTGTAAGTTGCTCAATTCTTCCAAGAAGTGTTTTCGGCGGAAAGTGCAGGTGCAGCGCGTGGCTTAGGGCGGATGTTGGCCAGACGCTAATTCAGCAGGTTACTCCACGCTTACGAGTGCACGTGTAGGGCACTGCTTGGGAACGAAGTAATTTGTGGTGTTAACTTATATAACTTTAACGCAATTCAAAACGCGGAAGGAAACTAAAACGGTTTTACCAATGCAGACCAACTCTTCCAATGGGCCAGAGCCAAAAATTCGGAGAAAACCCATAGCCCTGATGGCACCAGGAATTTCCTTATAAAACAATTCAACAAACGAGTTTTTAATGACCTTGCCTTATTATTCAACCCCTGCTGCAACTCTAGATACTTCCCAACAAGCTGGAATGGCAGTTAAAGTATACCAATCCCAAAACCTAAAACTGACAGGCGAAGTCTCCGCCCTACCGTCCAATTGCAATTCTATCAGCCATAACCCTACTGTTTAAAAGAATGATCATATCCCATATTAAAAATCAGCTACACATCAATCCCTGACTTCAGCCGAAATTCACAATACACATCTACTGTGAAAATCCAACATCTAATTTATGCAGACGACAGCAACAGAAATACATTGAAACGCCCCGGGTGAGTTTTCACAACGCTCCGCGTTTTTCCATACCAAGACTCCTAGTGCCAAAAAGCTTGCCGTAGTCTGATCAAGTTTGGTGATGCCAAGCTGCACATTGCTCTGTCAAAGAGAGCTCCACAGACGCAAAAGAGGGGTCAATTTCACAGTTCGACCGGTTTCGCCTCTTTCAACAGCCTCTTTAACTGTCACTGCTGACTGGATCAGCTGACCACTGCTCAAGGAGCTGCCAACTTCGCCTACTACCATAGCAGCGAGCATTTGTCTGCTGGTGGACCGAGCTTTCAACGCTATTCGCCGCCTAGTTTAGTGTCAGGGTCAAGCATCGGAGCTTTACATATCTGCTTTAGCAGAGAGTTCTGATCGTATCTGGGCCGCGCACAAGACTGACTGAATTTCACAAACGCATTGCTTAACTACGCAATTTGTGTTTGCTTCACTTTTTACGAATAATTTGTTCTTCTTTTGTCTTTAACTGTAATTGCCCTACGATCAGACCTCACTCAGCAGCAGAGTTTCTCACTAAATTCTCTGCTGCCTGGCTTTGCACACATTCCTAGAACACTCATTCGTTACCGTTAACCAAATATTTGCGACTCTTTGTCGCCAGTACAAACATGTGCAGTGTCCCAAACTGTAATTCTTTCGTTCTGCGACACATACAGTCGATCACAGCTTATTTCGTGTAGATACAAAATTTAACTTTAATCTGCTATAAATTCAAAGATAATGCATATATCAAATAAAAGAAAAATATTTTTGGAAGGTATGATTATATATATATTAAAAATAAAATTTAATTTAAAAAAACGTAGTAGTTAGGGAAAAATATAAGCCAAAAATAAAACTAACAAAGGAACTTCATGTTACAGCTTTTTTCGTGCAGTTAACTTAAATAATAATAACATTCTAATTTTAAATATTTAATATTTTGTATGCCTGCCATTATTTTTAATAACTTCTTTGAGTCTTTTGGGCATTGACTCTACAAGTTTTTTTGTTGTATTTGTGCTAATTTTCCCCCATTCCTCTTTGAGTGCCTCTATCACCGAGTTTCTGTTGGAAAATGTGCGCTTACGCAGAGCAGTGTCCAAAATTGCCCATAAATTCTCAATTACATTAAGGTCCGGTGACTGAGCTGGCGTATTCACTACATGTGGGCAGTTCCAAATGCACCAAGCCTTATTTATATTAGCTGTGTGTTTGGGGTCATTATCTTGGTAAAATCGAAATTTGGTTCGTAACCCCAAGATATCGGCGCTTTCCAATAAATTTTCTTTTAAAATGTTAAGATAAACGTTGCTGTCCATAATACCGTCAATTATTGCTAGTTTTCCAACACCGGCAGCAGACATGCATCCCCAGATCATCACCGAACCTCCACCATGTTTCAAGGTGGGTTGAATAGGTTTTTTTTCCAGCTCCGTATTTGCCTTGCGCCAAACATAAAACCGCCCCTTTGATCCAAAAATATCGAATTGGGATTCGTCTGCGAAAATAACGTCTTCCCAATACGAAATCGGCTTGGTTATGTGCTCCTTGGCAAATTTCAACCGGCGAGATTGGTTAATGGTTGAAATGCTTGGTTTTTTTCGAGCTATCCGGCCATTGTATCCATCTTCCCTCAGCACTCGTCTAATAGTTTCTGCGCAGCATTTCTTCCCCATTTCCTGCTCAGCCTCTACAGCAAGTTTGGGAGCGGACAGCCTAGGATTTTCTTTTATTTTCCTTATAATACGGCGCTTCTCGTGATCGTTAAAAATTTTATTTGGTGCGTTTCGTCCTTTATCTGCTACCCGTTGCTCGTGAATAAAGCGCTCTATGATCCCTTGCAGTGTGCTTGGCTTTAGGTTAACAATTGCAGCCATTTTTCGCTGCGATTCGCCATTTTTAAAATTATGCAGGACCAATTCACGTTGTTCAATGGTTGTACGGGGACCCATATCTTTAAATAATTTTTAAATGAACACTGAATAAAGAATCAATCTGTTTCCGCAAGAATAAATTTACGATCGCAATCAAATAACATGTGGAGTAAGAAAAACTTCTTAGAAATTCAGGAATTCGCCCAGAATCGTTTTCAAAGTAGCTGCACGTAAAAAGCTGTTGGGTTATGTGAATGGCATTTCCTTGAATTTGGCAGATTTAACATACATAAACCAAATTATTTACACAAATTTTCATTTTTATATATAATAAAAGAAAAATTTTAAAGATATGTAATGTTTTTTTTTTTTTTGTTCCAATTTTTAAAAGATATGACGCTATAAAAATTACAAATGCCATTCATTAACGCAATTCAAAACGCGGAAGGAAACTAAAACGGTTTTACCAATGCAGACCAACTCTTCCAATGGGCCAGAGCCAAAAATTCGGAGAAAACCCATAGCCCTGATGGCACCAGGAATTTCCTTATAAAACAATTCAACAAACGAGTTTTTAATGACCTTGCCTTATTATTCAACCCCTGCTGTAACTCTAGATACTTCCCAACGAGCTGGAATGGCAGTAAAAGTATACCAATCCCAAAACCTAAAATTGACAGGCGAAGTCTCCGCGCTACCGTCCAATTGCAATTCTATCAGCCATAAGCCTACTGTTTAAAAGAATGACCATGTCCATATTAAAAATCAGCTACACATCAATCCCTGACTTCCGCCGAAATTCACAATCCACATCTACTGTGTGTAGAAGAGTAGAATGTCCCACCGAAATAATAATCGCACACTGTCAACCGTGGCACTTCTTATCTTCATTCTTTCTCCACAACAACTCATCTCTTAATTTCTAACAATGTACAACAAAGCTTACATGACTAATGCTCGTGGCTGCGAGAGCAAGCTCTCTCTCAGCCTCTCTCTTACATTACATACGTGATGTGTGTGTGTGTATACCAGTGTTGCCAGCGACTCATTAAAAAAAACTGCTAGATCGACTTGAAAAAACTGCCAAAAAAGGCCAAGCCCAAGCTGCAAAAGGCAAAAAAAAGGCTATATTATTTTCAATTAAAATGTTACTTTTTTATAACCTGTACATTATTATATATTATTATACATTATTATTCATACATATATTACACACAAAAGGACACTTCAATTTAAAATAGTTTAGCTTTAATTTTCTAAAATTTCATATAACAAATCGTCATTTTCGTGGTCCAAATCTTCTTCTGCATACGATGCATTTGTTCCGATCATTTGTAAATATTTCTCGGGTAGCTCATAATTATGACAGCACGCATTATGCCGGCGTAAGCCAAACCTGAAAAATAAAGATTATAATAATAATTGTATTATATAGAACTTATTAGGTAACTTTTACCTAGTTGACAAAATGGCATTTAACGTGTCAATTTGTATTTTATTTCGCACTTTGTTTTTTACTAAATTCACTTGGCTGAATATTCGCTCCACTTCAGCATTTGACCATGGTAGCGATAGTAATGTTAGAGCAAAATTTGCTAATTCAAAAAACGGATTATTGCCACCTGCATCCTTATAGTGCTTAACCTCCGACCAAAATATTACAATACTGTCCATATTTTCCCATTTTATAAAAATGATGTTATTGTATTGATTCATAATGATGTCGATGTCTTTGCTATTTTTGTTAAATAATTTTAAGATTGGAGCAATCGGATCTTTTTTAGCGCTTAAAACCTTTTCAATCGAGAACTTTTCAATCTGACTTAAAATTTCATAGTTGTCCGGTAATCTGGAACAAAAATTAATTAAAATATTTAATATATTTAAAATAACCATTCGCTTACCTCTGTTTCAGCTGATTAATAAGTTCACAAACAAAATTGGTACAATCCTGGCGAATAATATCTTCTGTCATGTCATCGATCTTGCTCTTTATTGATTTTAAATTTGTTTCGAACTCATAACCCAGGTATAAATCCCTCCTTATATATCTTTCAAAATCCTCTTTTATTATATCTACGTCTATATCTAAAGGAATTATTTTCGATTTGAGAAAGTTAATTGAAGCAATAAGATCTCTTAACAATTTGGATGGCTCTGATTTTTTTGACTGAAAACTTTTGTTGATGCGTTGCATATCGTTTAAAATTGGTTTTAAAAAAACCAAATACAGAAAATTTACATCATTGTAAAGATTGCTTAAAATGCTAGCCATATGACATTTTTCATTTAGAGCCATAGTTTGGAAATGCAGCTTCAACTCAATCCATTGATCTAGTATGCGATTGACGGTATTTTCAATTGACAACCATCTTGTGTCACATACTCTTGGTATTTTAAGAGGAGCCTTAAAAAAATATTATTAAATTAATTTATTTTCATATATTTATAAATACAAACATATACTTATGGGACAAAACACGAAAGTCGACAGTTATGTAGTTAGTCTAAGAAACAAACACTTCACATTAAAAAAAAAAAGAATTAAATATATTAAAAAATGCATATTTTATGTATACTGTATTTAAAATTGTACACTTACCTCATCATTATTTATAGCTTCATACAAATTTTTGTACGAAAGCTGCCTAAGTGCACTTTTGGCAAACCAACCGTATGATTCGCTTATAATAAATTCGAGGGATTGGGGCAACACTTTGCAGGCATAATTTACAGCCAATTGGACGGAATGGCAAACACACTTGATTAAGATTAAGTTTGGCATTCTTTTTTTAACTCCGTAAAAACGCTTCTATTTTTACCGACCATGACATTTGCATTGTCCGTTCCTATTCCAATCAAGTTTTCTGTTGGTAGTTTAAGTTTCGACAACTCGTCCAGCAAGCATCTTGTGATTGTTGTAGCATCTCCCGATTCTATGGGAATCAATGACAAAAATGTGGAAACTATATCCGATTTCTGTTTACTATAATAAATTATAGCGACACCTTAAAATAATTTGTTGTATTAATTCAATTTATTTTGAAATATATGTAAAAATGCTTACCTAGGAGCTTTGTTATATTAATATCGGTAGATTCATCAAGTAAGAGACTATATTTGCTTTCGCCAATATCGTCTCTTAGGTAATTTTAAAAATGGGCACTTAGAACATTTTTAATAATGCTTGTGCACTTTGTGCGATGCATTTTAAAATCTTTTGCACCTAATTTATTACTGCATATATCGCTAAGGTGCCCAACAGGATTTATTGCAGCGTGCTTTGCAATAAACATTGCCATAGCCGCTTCTTGATGGCGTACTTCATTTTTCTCTGGAGCCTTAAAAGAGATTTTATTTTTTTGCGCATAAGGCAAAGCATTGCGCTCGTGTTTCGCAGTTTTTAAATGCGCACGTATTTGGTCCAATTTTGGATTAATACTGCTTTTACAATATTTACAAAAGGCTCTGGACTCATCCTTTGGATCCCGAGTCAACCATTTCTCAAAATCTGGATGCTGTGTCCACAAATTGCGAAATTTTTGCTTATAAATTTCTTTTGGCATTATGCTGTGTCAGAATTCACTTTAAAAGTAACCGATAGTGATGAGTATATGCTTAATTCGATATCAACAGAGTTGCACTGTGCTTAAAATACTAATAAAATACCAATAAAAAATTGATCGAATTTTTTCAGCTCATCGGTTTCTTAATAATTAGAAAAACTGTAAAAGGACAGAAAAAGGTTCAACGATAAAAAAATAGGCTAGATTTCAGGCTAGGGGCTGTTTTACCATTTTTCCGGCTAACGCACTCAAAAAACTGCTAGATCTATCCGCAAAAAGGCTAAATTGGCAACACTGGTGTATACTTATCCTACTACAACTCGGCCATCCTACGAACTAGATCTCCTGATCGTACTTAAATAAAGATATTTACAAGATTGAGCTTATAAAGTAACATTGTAATACGAGTCTTAAAACTAAAGTTTATATCGGTGGATTAACTTATATATTTATGAGAAAATATAGAGTTTATTTATTTTCTTTTCCGTTTTTGTTACAAGTTCTTTTCTTTCCTATCCAATGTCTTATATTTTGTGCGCTCCAAATACCTTTGTATGGATTTCTAGATACTTGGAATCCATCTACATCTTTTAGCAAAAACCTGTCGTTACGCAGTACTTTTTCTATTACATAGGGCCCTTTGTTTTTGGGAATCAACTTTCTAGTGGCCCCCACTGTGCAATCAAAGATTTTCACCATTACGTAATCTCCCTTTTTGTAGCTCGGTGCTTTTATTCTTGACTTGTTGCAGTATTCTTCATTGTAGGACTGCGTTCTTTTCTGGTTCTCTTCTGCTTCTTTTCTTATTTCTTTCAAACTCTTTGTGTCTGGTCTGCCGTTGATTTCTTCTAATTTGTCGCTAAATTTTTTGCGCTACTCCAAACAGCATTACGCTTGGTAAGTGTTTTATGCTGCGGTGCAACGTATTATTTAACGAGTACTCAACCTGGTCGATAACCGTATCCCAGTACACTCCGATCTCTGAATCCGTTAACTTAGCAATCATTGGCCCCAAACTTCTGTTGACGCGCTCTACCTGTCCGTTTGCTTGTGGGGAACCCGTTGCTATTTTTAAATGCTTTATGCCTGCTTTTCCATAAGCTGTTCAAATTCTGCTGAAGTGAAACAGCTTCCTCTGTCTGAAACGATGCACTTTGGTCTGCTATACGATCTGAAATAGTCTGATAAAGCTTGAATGACTTCTTTTCCTTTTGATGACTTTGTCGTATAAAGTCTGGTAAATTGGTATACTATGCAAAAGACCTTCGGTGAGAATTTCGGTGATTTCGGTGAGAATGCCACGCATTTTAGACAATTTTCGATGCAGTTCGTGCACTTTTTTTCAAAATCGCATGTCATTTTATCTCTACCTATGTGTCCTAAATCCTTATGATATTTATGCATGACTTGATTCTCTATTTCTTGAGGTACGTAAAATAGCAGTCTTCCATCGTTTGTCTTTCTTTATACAATACCATTCCTCATTTCGAAAAACTTGTGTTCGCTCTTCTCCAATAGTTTTCTAATTTTACATATTTGCTCATCTTTTCTTTGGCAGATGACTAAGTTGTCCTCAAAACTATTCGTGTTGCCGCCAAAAACTTAGGTCGTTAAATTCTGAAAGTTTGAGTTGAGTTGGCCTGGCTGTATCAATGTTGAAATCAACCCTGGACTATTGAAATCGATATACTATTGTACACATCTTATTATTTTTATCGATCACAGTCACTTGCACGAAGAAGGGAGAGGTGACAACACGGAATGTTTTTTAAGCTCGCAAGCGCGCACACTCGATCTCACGCATACATACGCGTAAATCAAAAATTGTAATATTTAAATAAATAATTAATCAACGGAGACTTGTGTTTTGCTTCAAAAAAGTCCGTTGGAATACACCCCCTTGATCTTGGCGGTCACAATTCGATTCCACTATTAAAACATTTGTACATCTGCTTAGTGCGTCTACGTGTTGCATTTTGCTACCTGATCTGTATATCAATTCATATTCGCAGCTGCTCTGCAGCTCTAAAGCCCATGTCGCTATCCTAGGGTTAAGTTCAATTCTGTGGAACGTGAGGCTCAGAGAGTTACTGTCCGTGACTATCTTAAAGGGTTTGCCTTGTAGGTAAATACGAAATCTTCGAAGTGCGTAAGTGATCGCAAAAGTTTCTAGCTCAAAACTGTGGTACTTCGATTCCATTTCGGACGTCCTTTTCGAAAAATAAAATACTGGATGCAATTTCCCATCCTTTTTCCTTTGCATCAGAGCGGCTCCGAAACCCAATGAACTGGCATCACAGTGCAGCTCCGTTTCGTCTCTATGATCATATATTGCCAAAACAGGTGATTCTCCTAGTTTTTCCTTTAATAATAGAAAGCATTCTAATTCTTTTTTTCTGAATTCAAATACTTTATCTTTTTTTCACAAGGTCGTGCAACGGTTTTGAAATTGTTGAAAAATCCTTAATAAATCGTCTGAAATAGGAGCACAGACCCAAGAAGCTTTGAACTGCATGTACGTTACTTGGAATGGCAAAATTTTTTACGGCATCTATACCTTTCTCGTCTGCTCGTATACCTTCTTTTGTTACCAAAAACCCTAAATATTTTTTACTCGAACTCGTAGTTCAAGCTTGTTTTGAACTAGTGGTGTGAAAACATCGATGTTTCCAAACCTCGAGGTTTTCGATGTTTTTACAAAAAAACCTCGATAGTTTTCGATATATCGGTTTTGTTTTTCTTGGAATTCAAAATTAAGTTTATTCATATCCAAAAACATAAATTTATTTTTTTTATACTAAGATCCTCCGTATATTCTTAATTTGTAAACTCTTTTCGAAGAAAAAAATAGTATATTCATTTTGCTCTGATGTTTGTAACTCACAGAACCACATATCGTAGACCCACAAAAGTTACCTCTAGAATTCTTAGAATCACTAGAGGAGTCGATATAGCCATGTCCGTCTGTCCGTCTGTTTTTATATAAACTAGTCTAGTTTTGAAGCTATTTTGATGAAACTTGGTATATATCCTTCTCTTACACCTAGGCAGCCCATTTGTCGGAACCGGCGGTATCAGACCACTATATCATATAGCTATCATACGAACCTAAATAGGTTTAGGGAATAACTCCCACATTTATTATCCGATCCTTTTCAAATTTAGCATTCGTGTGTTTTACATAGCGATAGGTACATGTGCCAAATTCTGTAAGGATCGGACCAAGATAACATTGGGACTTTTAAATTCGTTATTTTCGAAAGCATTCTGAAATGATGGTACACTATCGAAACTATCGAAAAAAAAAACCTCGATAGTTCAAAAATTAAGAAAACATCGATACTATCGATAGTGGCTCGATAGTTTCACACCACTACCATACGCTCTACTACAAAATTTACCCCATATGAAGTCTTTACTGGACGAACCCATATTTTCGAACTAAACTACAAGGCAGTTAGTCAACAAGATTATATAAGGGAACTGGAAAATTATAAAGACAATCTATATACAGAGGTAAAGGAGGAATTCGAAAAACAAAAGCTAAGTAAAATCCTAAAACTAAATGAGAACAGAACAGTACCAATAGCGGTACAGGAAGGAGATACTGTTTTTAGAAAAGAGAATAGAAGAAATAAGCTAACGCCCAGATTTACCCAACACAAAGTAATTAACGATAACGGGGTAACCTTTACAACGAACAAAAGGCAAAAAATACATAAATCAAAAATTAGAAAAAGAATCAGACGAAACAGTAAATAAAATATATAATAATATCATTTCAGATTATACATGATAGCAGCTCAACTGCTTCATGTTCAACATGTTAAGGAAAATACCGCCCTAGCAGAAATCAAGCTGGGAGAAGCAAGAATCATTCAAACTTACAGTTCAGTGGCCCATGTAATAGAACTAACGGACTTGACAAATAATTTGAATAAATTGGAATCAAGTTTACAAAATTTACAAGATGAAGATTCTAATGATTTCATAACACCCATACAAAGAAAGATAGACCAAGCTAAAGAAAAGATCTATTCCTTGACCCCAAACCGAAGACAAAAATGAAGCCGAACGTTAAACTCGGGTGCGGCCGAGTTTGGGATACCCTGTACCTAGTAGACGGAATTAAAAAAAAAGGTGGCAACCCTAGTCGGGTGGTAACCCTGGTCGCCTTCATTCACATAAGTCCTCTGGTCTTAATATTCCTTTGAATCCAACAACATATTGTTCACAATATTGCAAGCACGCCATCTATCGGACTGCTCATTTGGCGGATTGCAGGTTACGCAAGTGGAATTAAAATGTTGACCCTCAAAATTTGTTTTTTGTATATCTCGAGTAAATATGGTCCAATTTTAGTCATGTTTGATATCAATCGAAAGATTTGTAGATTTCTAACAACTTTTCAGGAGCAACTAATACTTAAATCCGAAAGGTTTAGAAATAATGTGGCTTTGAAAAAATGAGGGGGTGGAAGGGTGGCGGGGGGGGGGGGGAGAAAAAAAAAACTTGACCAGCGTACACACATAAGGAGTCCGAATCGCAAGTTTGGTTATCCTAGCTCTTATAGTCTCTAAAATCTAGGCGTTCGCGCGGACAGACGGTCAGACGGACGGACATGGCTATATCAATTTCTCTAGTCACCCTGATCATATTGTGGGTAACTTTGGGGGGTCTCCGACGTCTCCTTCTCTCTGTTACATACATTTGCACAAACTCAATATACCCTTGTACCTTTTTAGGTACAGGGTATAAAAATTCGAAACGTTAAACTCGGGCGCAGCCGAGTTTGAGATACTCTGTACCTGTAGGGAGCGTAAATCAGTATTTCTGACAAAATAATAAAAATACCATCTGATTTCGATTAAATTTTGCACAATTGATTGGTGTCCTAAAGCACGACTTATTCCCAAATTTAATAGAGATATCTTTAATACCAAAGAAATTACGACGTTAAAACAATTTCTGCACTTCCAAGAGGCCATACGGAAACTATATGTTATGGTAGTCCGATCAGATTAAAACTTCGCTTTTTGGGTTATTACAAAAAAAACTATCATATGGTATTTTTGGTTGCGATTCGTGCATAAAAAACCCGATTTCTGACAAAAAAAAAACAAAAAATCGGAGTTTTTGTCCGATTAGCCCTATGGGAGCTATATGATATAGTCATCCGATTTCAATAAAATTTTGTGCTATTAAAAACTTATACTAAAAACTGTCTTGTGCTTGGATGGATTTGGATGCGATTGGTTCATAAAAAACCCGTTTTCTGACAAAACAGCACAGAAATCGGATTTTTTGACCGATTAGCCCTATGGAAGCTATATAACATAGTCATCCGATTTCAGTAAAATTTGGAGTTATTAAAAACTTATACTAAAAACTGTCCTATGCTTTATTTGGTTGCGATTGGTTCATAAATAACCCGTTTTCTGACAAAAAAGCACAGAAATCGGATTTTTTGACCGATTAGGCCTATGGAAGCTATATGATGTAGATGTCCAATTTTATTAAAACTTTGCACAGCTGCTGAGTATTTTAAAGTTCACATTATTTCTTGATTTGAATAAAATATCTTTAAAGATAAAGAAATTATGACGTTAAAACGATTTTTGCACTTTCGATCGGCCCTATGGCAGCTATATGATATAGTCGTCCGATCAGATCGAAACTTCACATTCTTATTGAGAACAATAAGAAATTCTAACTGCAAGCTTTCGTAATAATATGATAGCAAACAAAAAAGTTATGGCCTATAAACTTTTTCCTTTTTTTGAGGTTGTTGTGGTTTTATACTTTTTATTCCGAACCTAAATCGGATATTAAAAAATATAATAAAATTGATCTAACCTGCAGAACAAATGATTATTAGCAACAAACCGGAACTTTCTAGGCCTTACCATCTCTGAGAACCAGGTCTTCATACAGACGGACAGACAGACAGACAGACGGACATGGCTAGATCCATTTCTCTAGTCACCCTGATCATACTTTAGGTAACTTTGGGGGGTCTGCGACGTCTTCTTCTCTATGTTACATACATTTGACAAACTTAATATACCCTTGTACCTTTTTAGTTACAGGGTATAAAAAAGAGGATTAATAGACGTTCTAGGTAATGCCATAAAGAAAGTAACTGGGAACATGGATGCAGAGGACACAGCCAAGATCGAGACCAACTTTAAACAACTATTTGAAAATGAAGAAAACATTAACAAAAACCTCTGGCAACAAATTTCCTACAACAATGACATAATCGTAAATTTTAATAATATGTCTAACCATTTTTATAAAGAACAGGAAAAAAATTGAAAAATATATTAACAACTTTAAAAATAGCATTTCTAAGGAATTAGTACTAGAAGATAAGAGAATTAGAATTTTACAAACATTGAATATAATAAATAATAACATAGATTTTCTTCAAAACCACATACATGATATAGCTGAAAGAATATTATTGGCTAAATTTAAAATAATTCCAAATTTTATTTTACCTATAGAAGAATTAAGAGATATTGCACAGATTTTTAAACATCAAAATTTGTCTATTAATTCAGAAGAGCATATCTACAGACTACTCAATATAGAGATAGGATTTGAACAAACAAAAATAATATTATATATAAAGATACCGATATTTGATAAATACATGTACACATTCTCACACCTAATTAAGTTACCAATTAATGGCTATTTTCTCACTCTACCCAAATACATATTGTACGATGATAAATTTAATTTTATGTTAAGTTTTCAAGAAAAGTGTTCGAAAGTACACGGCACATACATCTGCGACCCCGGAACGGCGGAAAACAACATGGACAACAAAGAATGCGTGAAACAAATATTACAAGGAATGAATCCTATTTGCGAGGCCAAAACCAGCAACACGTGTGGATTGTTATTATCAGCAAAAGTCAACTAAGGGTTGAACCAAGCTGTGCTGAACCGTTCATCATTGAGGGAACGACGATTATCAATCATATAAACTGTTCCATATTCATAGAGGGAACCAAATATGATAACAGCGAATTGTTCTACGAAGAAAGGATTAAATTATCACTACCGGTAACGAAGAACATATCAATAAATGCAACACTGGAGGATTTAAGCCTAAGCAAAATAGTACTGCACCTTCTGGAGAATAAGGCTAAAATATTCCAAGTCAAGGAATCTACGATCAATCTTCGATTCCTGACCTACGCATCAAGTATCATCCTGGTCATCTTTACACTGTATGCCTTAGCAGTAAAGAAAAATATTACTTACTTGCCCAACCCTGTCCATTCCTTCGTTATGGCCGTCACTCCATTGAAGGGGAGGAGGAGTTACCACATCAACAGTACCTACGTCTACTTCCCCACCTCCCAAACCACAACGCCAGAACCACTAGTTCGTTGTCCCCCATCTACCATATCAGCAGTCTACGTCTACTTCCCCTCCCCCGAAAACCTTGACACAGAGCCGTTAGTTTGTTGTCCTCTCATATTGCAACAGCGTAGGCGGGAACAGCTCAGCAAAACGGAGGCATTCCCCAAATGCGCTGGGTCAGCAGATTCGCGAATTACTAAGGATTAATAGCAGGAACACTCTCTCCTTCAACTGGCACCAAGCACCAAGGATACTAGAAGGAAGGCACCAACTGGTTTCTCGCGTACAAGACTGACTGAATTTCACAAACGCATTGCTTAACACGCAATTTGTGTTTGCTTCACTTTTTACGAATAATTTGTTCTTTCTTTGTCTTTAACTGTAATTGCCCTACGATCAGACCTCACTCAGCAGCAGAGTTTCTCACTAAATTCTCTGCTGCCTGGCTTTGCACACATTCCTAGAACACTCATTCGTTACCGTTAACCAAATATTTGCGACTCTTTGTCGCCAGTACAAACATGTGCAGTGTCCCAAACTGTAATTCTTTCGTTCTGCGACACATATATAACTTTAACGCAATTCAAAACGCGGAAGGAAACTAAAACGGTTTTACCAATGCAGACCAACTCTTCCAATGGGCCAGAGCCAAAAATTCGAAGAAAACCCATAGCCCTGATGGCACCAGCAATTTCCTTATAAAACAATTCAACAAACGAGTTTTTAATGACCTTGCCTTATTATTCAACCCCTGCTGCAACTCTAGATACTTCCCAACGAGCTGGAAAGGCAGTAAAAGTATACTAATCCCAAAACCTAAAACTGACAGGCGAAGTCTCCGCCCTACCGTCCAATCGCACTATCAGCCATAAGCCTACTGTTTAAAAGAATGACCATGTCCATATTAAAATTCAGCTACACATCAATCCCTGACTTCCGCCGAAATTCACAATCCACATCTACTGTGAAAATCCAACTTCTAATTTACGCAAGTGCAGAATTTGACTTAAATAATTATCTCTTAGACTTATAAAACTACGTCCTAAAGTGGACCGTAAAGCTGAATGCCCAAAAATGCGAAATGAAAACAGAAACACATTGAAACGCCCCGGTTGTGTTTTTCCAACGGTCCGCGTTTTTCCATACCAAGACTCCTAGTGCGAAAAAGCTGGCCGTAGTCTGATCAAGTTTGGCGATGCCAAGCTGCACATTGCTCTGTCAAAGAGAGCTCCACAGACGCAAAAGAGGGGTCAATTTCACAGTTCGACCGGTTTCGCCTCTTTCAACAGCCTCTTTAACTGTCACTGCTGACTGGATCAGCTGACCACTGCTCAAGGAGCTGCCAACTTCGCCTACTACCATAGCAGCGAGCATTTGTCTGCTGGTGGACCGAGCTTTCAACGCTATTCGTCGCCTACTTTAGTGTCAGGGGTCCAGCATCGGAGCTATACATATCCCAACATGCAAGTTATCATCCTCAGTCCCTCTGTACTCACTATGGAAATTATAATCAACTTTCATAGCCACTTCGAGAAGAAGTTCTGAGGAGCTTTTAAAGGGCTTTTTTCTTTACGAATACAGAACATATGTTTCTGAGCGCGTTAAAATTAACCTGCTGCAAGTTGTGGTTTGTTGTGCCAATAAATCGAAAAGTAGAATACATATTCATCTAATAAACTTTTTTCCTGAAAGGTAAGTTTATTGACTTGCAAAAATAAGTTACGGTTATGAAAATAAATAATAACTATGCGTTGTAGCACTGAAATAGTGATACCTGCCTGGAGGCACTTTTGGGGCTTTGAGCTAACTTTTTGTTGCCATCAGCTGTTTCACAATTTTTTCTGCAATTTATCAGTAGTTTTATTTTCGGTGTGATTTTTCTCAATAGAAATTGAAATATTAAAAGAAAAATGGCAAAGGGGGTTCGTTATAAGCTATCCGACTTGTCAGATGAACAGTTGTTTGCGTTGTTTGAGTCCGTTCCGTCGGACGACCAGTCAAGCCTATCAAGTGATGATGAGGATAACGACTTGGACATGGTGGAAGCTCTGACCACTGCAATTGAGGATGCTGAGACTGTATCATTTATAGAAACTAATTCTAAAAATGTACAGAACAATGCACAAGAATCTGAGCCACCCCGGAAAACTGTAAAAAGAGATCGATCATCATTGCCAGTTATTGAAGACTCAGAGTGCGTATCTTCGCCAACTTCTGGTGGTTTCAATGGCGTTGGTAAGTATATTCAATTGCGATGCTTTGCAATAGTAACTAATTAATTACATATTGTATATATATGTAAATAGATATTCAATCAATAAGAAAGGAACCGAGTAAAATTCTGTGGCGAGAGAAATGTATGCAGTTGCATGTCAACAACATAGCCTTTCGAGGAGATTGTTCGCTACCAGCTAAATTACATGAGCTAAAAACTCCATTAGACTTCTTTTGCTGCTTCTTCGATGAAGAAATCATAAAAATGATTGTCGATGAGACCATGCGCGCAGCTTTTACCGCCGATGTTACAAATACATTCAAAGTTAACATTGATGACATATACCATTACATCGGTATTTTGTTGTACATGTCTCTTTATCGCTATCCGAATCTAAAGAGCTACTGGGGAAAAAACGCATTTGGACCAATACAAACCAGCATGACCAAAAGCAGATTCGAGACAATCAAGAAGTATCTCTCACTGCGTGATGAAAACGAGCGGATTAAAAAGGGTGAACCAGGCTACGATCCACAATTTCGCACACGAAAATTTGTTGACTGTATTAATCAAAGGTTTGACTCGGTACCAAAGCAAGCCCGGCTTTGTGTCGACGAACAAATGTGCAGCACCAAAATGAAGCACCACTTGCGCCAGTATATGCCAAATAAGCCTCACAAGTGGGGCATCAAATTATTTGTACTGTGCGATTCATTTGGATTTGCGTATCGTTTTGAAATCTACAGTGGTGCAGGTGATAATGTAGTCCTGCCTGGCCACCCAGATCTTGGTGCTTCGCCCAACATTGTAGTGCGATTAACACAAACTGTACAACCGTTTAAGAACCACATCATTTACTTTGACAATTTCTATACATCGCTGCCTTTGATGGTTTATCTACGTGCGCAAGGTATTTATAGTCTTGGCACAGTTAGATTAAATCGTATCCCGAATTGCAAATTGCCAAATGATAATACCATTAACAAAATGCAAAGGGGTTTCTCAATTGAGTACGTAGGCTCTTCGTATGGAGTCGACTTCTCTAATGTGCTGTGGAAAGACAGCAAGGCGGTTCGCTTTTTGTCGACTTATGTGGGTGTCAAGCCATTTTTAAGGACAAATGTGCATCAAGGAACGGCAAAGGCTTCGCGTTTCGATAGAAAATCTAAGCGCCATATCGAAATAGATTGCCCTCAAATTGTTCGTGAATATAACGCTCACATGGGTGGGGTAGATCTCATGGATGGGTTAATGGGCCGATATCATATCAAAGCCAAGACTCGGGATTGCGCAACTAGGATTTTCTACCACGTAATTGATATGGCAGCCACCAACTCATACATTTTATATAGACGTTTAAATATGGAAAATGCCAGCAAGGAAAAATTGATCGAGCTACCGGATTTACGCGAAATGATTGCTTCGGGCTTAGTAGCTTTTAAAAGCAAAAAGATAACAGGTCGCCCAATCAGTGTGAGCAATCAATTTTCTCAATCCCCATCCTCTCAGTCAGAGCGAACAATTGGATCTCCACTCTCTCATCGCTCTACACAACTAAGGCTCAAGCATGGCAGTAAGTCGAAACATCCAATATCGGACTTGCGGTTTGACCAGCTTAACCACTTTCCGCTTTGGCTCGATCGAGATCTTGGAAAAAGATGTTGCAAACATTGTAAAACTTCGCAAACGCAATGTATTTGTGCAAAATGTAATCTGCATTTATGCTGCACAACCAATAAAAATTGTTTTGCTGATTATCATAAAATAAAATAAATTTTAACTTTGTAACTTAAAAATTGAATTTTTATACTCAAAGGCCCAAAAACGCCTTGAGGCACGTATTCATATTTTCTCATTTTCCAGGCAAACGAAAGCTTTTACGATTTTTCTAAGTAAATATTCGAGCTCAGAGCACCCAAATTACCTTAAAAAAAATTATGTGAATTAATTTTAGCGGTTATTTTAGAAAATAGTCTTAGAGGGTTAAATTAAAAAAAAAACCTGTATTTCTTTATTGTTAAGTTAACTTAAGTAGTTTTCAAAACTTAAAAATGGCTCAAAATCAGACCTTGACAGCAGATTTAATCGCTGAATTAATAGCGAATAGAACGAACGAATTATCTGAGGAAATTGCAGCATTGAAATTACAAATTAATACCTGTACAAATACAGTTCAAGAGTACCAACCGACACAAATAGATGACTCAATCAGATGTGATGAATCATTTGACGTTATTAAGTCTATACCCGAATTCACAGGCGCCATGAGAATGTATAAGGAACGTAGTAGGAAGTACGTAGGTGCCCTGACAATATTGAGAAATAAAATAACTGGGAAAGCTAATGATACGTTAACAAATCATGGTACCGTATTGAACTTTGATGATATTTTGGCTAGACTGGATTTCGCCTATAGCTACAGGCGTCTGATTTATATAATAGAGCAGGAATTAAGTGTACTTAGACAGGGGAACATGACGGTTCTAGAGTACTATAACTTGGTTAACAAAAAAAATAACTTGTTAATAATTAAAACAATAATGACATATGGCGATAAGGCCAAAGTGATCACAGAAATGAATAGTAGAAACAGGGATAACGCGTTGCGTTACAAAAGACAATGCGTATTAACAACCTGAATAAGGAACATTTTTTAGAGGAAGAAGGGGAGAGCTCCCCTACATTTTCCGAACAGACACACAATTAAATAAAAAATTTAAAATATTAATTGATACCGGTGCTACCGCGTGTTACATTAATCACGGTATTTATGATAGCCCCCGAGAACTAGTTATTAAGAATAGAATAAAAACAGTAAACAGTAAAGTTTAATAACTCATTTTCATAATATTATAATATTCGGCAAAAGCCGAAGGTTTTACGAAATCCAAAGTTTAGATGCGGATCTATTGGTCCGCTATAACCTACTAAAGGAAATAAATGCAATAATTGATCTATCTAAAGAAACGCTTGCTAATAAAGATCGAATAGAAAGAATAAATTACAAAACCCCAGCTAAGGATACAGTTGGTAATCTACAGTGTTAGATACAGATTTGAACATTGCCACTTATCTGAACTCCCAAAAAGGAAATAATGGAAAAATGTTATGCTTATTCCAAGTGTCCGACTCTTATGAATCATCGTCAATGACTGACGCTGATTGCCTATTTACAGACGATAGTAAAATCGTTAGTAAGCCAAAAAGGAAGAAAAAGGTTAAAAAGAGCAGACGCCGTAAAGCGTCGATATCCTCTGTTACCAATTACTCTGCATTATACAAAGTAAATCACTTCGTAAACGTCACGGAGGACTTAAATGGTCTTGAACAGATATTAAAGGCGAGATAAGAACATTGAATGACAATGCTATTTATAGTAAACAGTATCCTTGTCCTTATTCAGTTAACAACTTTGTTAACCAACAAGTAAATAGGATGCTACAAGAAGGGATTATACGACCTAGTAAAAGTCCATACAATTCCCCAGTATGGTTTGTAGGGAAAAAGGGTTATAATGAGGATGGTTCCAGGAAGAATCGACTGGTCATCGATTACAAGAAAATTAATGAAAACACAGTTCCCGATAGATATCCAATGCCTGATCCGTCAGTGATATTATCTAATTTGGGTAAGGCGCGTTACTTTTCAACAATTGAGTTAGAGTCAGGTTTTCATCAGATCCTAATGAAGGACGAAGATATAGAGAAAACGGCGTTTTCCATTAATAATGGGAAATGTGAATTTCTAAAGTTGCCCTTTGGATTGGCCAATGCCCCTCGAATCTTTCAAAGAGCAATGGACAACATTTTACGCGAAAAAATAGGAAATACCTGTCACAATTTACAGTAGCGGACAAAAAAATCCGAACACCCAGAGAAGCATACAATTTTGGATATATCTTTTTTCCCATGCAACTTAGGATGCTAAATTAAATTTATTTATTATCGTGGCTTTACTAGAGTTATACTGAGGAATATAGTTGGAATATAACTTTGAACCATAATTTTTGAAATTAAAAGATACATATTCTTAGTTTCTGTTTTATAGGCTTGTGCTTGAGTTTACTAAAATAACTCTTACGAAATTCAGCTTTTTATTGTAAAATAAAGTTTTTTTCTTAGAAAAAAATATTTAATAAATATGAGAAAAATATTTCCAATATTTTGTAGGTCCTCCATTAATTATTATGACCGCCTTAGCTTGCCTTGGCATGGAATCTATCAGAGCCTACAAGGTTTCCGCTTTTGTAAATTCGTATCACTCTTTCTCAAAAATTTGATTAAGCATTCTGATAGGTGTGGGCCTTCGTCTATCGATTTTAAACTTCTTTATAGACAAAAGATTTCCTTTTGGCTGTAATTCAGGACTATTCTCTGTCATTCAAAGACTTGACTGCCTTGGTTCTGAATAGATTCTTTTGTTTTTAAAAAAGTATGAGTAAAATTAATATTTTTTTGAGCAGAATTAAACAAACACAGTCTAAGCTTCATAAAAAAAAACAACCCATTAATAGAGCTCGACGATTTTGTGTGGAGCCATCTTGCAAAACGAAGTCATTAGCTGCGCCATAATGATGCTCAATCGAGGGAGTCAGATTTGTCATAAAAAATATTTTTTTACTGCTTTGTGCCTAGAGTCCCGTTATTTACGGATATTTATCCTAGATTATGACAGAAGAAGCATACCCATACCATTCGACCACCATATTATCGAGCAGTACTTTTGATGCCATATTTTGTATACGGATCTCCTAGTAAGCGTCGCACGTTGTCCATGGTATTGAATCCAAGGAGGTTAAACGTGCTTTCGTCTGGATAGATTGCCTTTTTCCAACTATTCTTTGCCTATTTTTGGTACTTTTCGGCAAACTGAAGTCGTTTGTCACTCATTATTTTAAATAAAAACGTGTTTGTTACAGGTAGGTGGCCGGTTAAATCCTCGTCGAGTCACCACCAACTAACGAGTTCTTGAGCTTTTTCATTTTTTTCCTGCTAATTTGATTACATTCTATCTGTATTTAGTTGTTTTGAAACGATTCTTAACATTTATCCATAAAATATTTCAGTCCACAAAAGGACACAATTTTCTCTACCTTGGAGAGCCAATAATACGGTATATTGTACCCGTATTTAAAATTTTTTTAAAAAATTCAGCCACAGAAAATTCCGAGAAACTAACTTTTTTACTCATCTCACTTAAGAAGATTATCTGGCACCACAAAGCTAAAAAGAACGCTCCTACCGCGGTCGTTCAAATTCCTAGAGTTTAGCATTAATTCGCTTGATTAAAATCTTTCATATTTTACGAAAGCAAATTCCAAATTTAGTATACGATCTCTTTTAGCTTATGAACTAAATAATTATAAAAAAATATTGATTTAAATTTGCATGGCGCCTCGCACTATTTATAAAGATATAATGTGCGGATATCTAGGTGTTCGGATTTTTTTGTCCGCTACTGTATGTTGACGATATAATGGTTTTTTTGAAACAGTAGAACAGCCCTTATACGATCTAGATATACTAGATCATAGATATACTTTTTACGGCAAACAAGAAAATTTCTTTGGAAAAATCCAAGTTTTTCAGAAAAGAAACTGAATTCTTAGTGTTATTCAAAATCATAAAAACTGACTCACAAAAGATTAAAACCATCGCAGAATATCCACCTCCCCGTAACATTAGAGAGTAAAAAAATTAACTTGACCAGCGTACACACATAAGAAGTCCGAATCCCAAGTTTGGTTATCCTAGCTCTTATAGTCTCTCATTACAGTACAGAGTATAAAAGAAGAAAGCTGAAGACAAAAAAGCCAATGCTACAACGGCAAATAAAACCAGTGGAAAACATGACCATCACTGCATATCGACGAGTTCAAGCTACTCGTCAGACTCTGATTCCGAAATGGAATCAGGAATACCTCATAATGACAATGGAATTAATCTATCTGAAGAGGAATTCGGAGCCATCATGAGCGAATTGGCAGATTTCCGCGCTCAGAACTTAGGAGAAAATAAACTGACACAACTCCAAGCAGTTCAAAACCAGCTAAAACAATTAAATATACCGGCAAAAGCAAAGGTGCTCAGTGGAAACCGATTCGTTGAGCTACATCCTATAGAACAAAAACAAGACCAGATAAGGACGGACGAACCCATCATCCCGAAGCCAAGCACCACACCGGCAAAAGAACAAGAGCCGGCACAACAAGATGTGCCATCAACATCAGCCAAACCAGCCAGTTTACCACAAACGGGAAATCGAAAATCCAAAAAGAATCAACTGGCACAGCAAGGCGAGGCATAGCCATCACCAAGACCAGCAGTACATAGCCAAAAAAAAAAAACCAAAACATTAAAGAGCGTATACCAATAATTGCGATCTACAATCAAACCCCCAATGATCTCACTGGCATATTGAGGCAATACATCGTCCAAAACGAGTTCCTTCTTAACATAATCAACAAAAACCTTATCCACATAAAATTACAATCATTGGACAATATCTTAAAAACGAAAGAAATACTAAATGGAAATAAATGGCATTATTACTCCTACACCCCTAATGCCCTTAAGCCCCACCTGGTAGTAGTGAAAAGACTATCCCAGGAATCTTTCAGCGCCGAAGATATTCAGTGTGCTCTCAGTGAGAGCCTTCCTGAGCTCAAAGTTCTTCACGTTAGCCTTTACAAAAAATCAATGTGGCTCATCCGCATTGAAAAATCCGAGAAATTGAATACTATTTTCAATATAAAAGCGCTCCTAAATTGTCGAGTCGCACTTGAGAAATTCAAGCCGAGTCCTTTAACTTTAACTGCAAACTACAACCCGGACAATGCCCATTAACCTTTAACCCTTCTGAGTCTAGCCAAGCCCAATGTATAAACTGCAAGGGGAAGCATACAGCCAACGCAAAGGTATGCCCGATACGTATTGCATGATTGGACAAAATAAGCCAATAAAACTATTAAGGAAAATAACAAACCCACTAAAATCTTAAGGGCCGCGCAAGCCAGCGCAAAATTTCTAAAAACATCAGCTTTGCTTCGCTGTTTACAGGAAAGCAAAGTAGCACAGCTCCCTCAAAACATAAAAATCAGTAACCCTGCACTCCAACAACACATGGCAACTAATCTAGCACCCAAGAAGACGGATATCATATTCTTCGATCAATTCAACGAGAATTCCCTGTAAAATTTTGTCATAGACATATTAACATGCATCGGCATTATGAAATCTACAGTCAAAAAATATGAGAACCTTAAGAACGATAATGGATCTATCAACAATGAAACCAAACAAAAATTATATTGGACTTCCTCTTCCAAATAGCTCAAAAATAAATATGATCATTTTCCAAAATGTCAACTCCCTAATATTATTAACAAAACGGCATAAGCTGAATGAAAACAAAAACATCGTGCCGACATCATACTTATCGCTGAACACCGGCTTAGCCGCTGACATACACCAAAACCAGACCCATTACCAATTTATACGATAAGCGACTCCAGCCACACAAGCCAGCATAGTCCGCAGACGTACCACTGGCAAACGCGACACCACTGTTGGCATTTGTTTCAAAAACGGCATCAATTACGAAGTCATTAACATCGCAACCATTCAATACATTGAAGTAGTTGCCGTAAAAATCTTTTTGAAAACGAATAACCACCCCATCCAAAACTACATAGTGGTTTCCCTCTTCAAGCGTACACAGGAGCCGCTCCTGACATCAGACCTAAATGATATCGCAAAATCTCTTTCCCAACATGCACCCTGCAACACAATCATCATTGGATGTGATCTCAACTCAACGCAAAATATTCAATTTGGAATTTTCCGTCCCATAGACCAAATCACATAAATCCCCCAGGGCTTACTCTCTTCGACTGGCTTCTAAGAGACACAAATCTTACTCTATACCACACAGAAAAACCCACACCTCCTAATAATTCTGAAAACAGATATTTCATATGCTCAACACAGCTTGGTCTGGAACTACCACAGATCACTTTGGAGTGAAGCTCCTCATTCAATTTAACGGATGCCGATTACAATATAATACAATCCGAATCGGTCATAACTACCTCACATATAGATCCCTTTACGTCTCTAGTGCTGATAATAGCGAGAAATCCCTCACACGTTCGACAACAGCTGGTGTTCCCCAAGGTTCCATCCTTGCACCGCTGCTATATAACATCTACCTCGCCGATATCTCCGATCTCCGCCGAGACTCACAATCCACCTCTACTGCGAAAATGAAATCCTCTCTAATTTACGTAGTTGACATTTGTGATCCGTAAATAAACTGCCAAGTAAAATTTTAAGAGCACGCTATTTAAGTTTTATATTCATTTATTTAACATGTATAATTCAGTGGTGAAATGTGGCGGAGTCGCGCTGCGATCGAACTGCGTCGAGGCGCTTTAGAATTAAAATGAATTGTTGCCCTAGCCGTCTAATACAGACTGCCTAACAAAAGGCACATGTACTACTTACATATTTTGCGGATATCGCACAAAAGGGATCACCGACACAAAAGGAATTGCGCGATTTACGTGTGTACATAGCACAAAACGGATCAGCGACATACGAACATCGCACAAAAGAGATCAGCGACATACGAACATCACACAAAAGAAATTGCGCGATTTACGAGTGTATATGGCACAAATGGGATAGAGCGATTGTTTAACCCTATATGGTCATCTCATTAGTTTTGGGACTTGGCCGCAACAACATTCTCATACTTGACACAGGTGCACAATTAGCAAGTGCAGAAATTGACTTAAATAGTAATCTCTCAGACTTATACAAATACTTTCTAAAGTGGCGCATAAGGCTGAATATCCAAAAATGCGAAAATTATATTCGAAAGTCTAAACCAAAAGTGGATCTGCAAAAATACTTGACATCTTGTACCCAATCTTTACCTGGGAGACACAAGAATACAAAATAAAACAGAACTAAAGTGTCTGCGAGTTACTTATGACTAAGAACTCTACTTCCAAAAGCACTTGGATCACCTGCCTACAAAATTCAACATCAGACCATTTCCAATATCTTCAAGTCACTCGCAACAACTTCCGCTAACATCGACTGCTTCTCTAGCTTCACCAGCTAGGCACTTGTGTATTCGCATCAGATTCTGACGGTTTCTATATTTCAACTCCTTTATAGTATCGTTAAAATTGTATATGAATAATGGCCGCTGTTTAGCCGCACTACGTAGGGATCTCATATAGTTTTGTCGGACTTTCGACACAAGAGTTTGCCTGGTCAGTAGCAGACGAACTGGCATTCATACTACCCATCGTCCTGTTACCTCATTTGCCTTTTGGAGGGTTGACTTCGTCTTCTCATACCACGACTGGTCTTTTTGAAGTTCATGTACATTTCCATCTGTGACCAATTTGCTAACTGCTGAATTTAATTCTTTCAAACTCAGTAATATGTTGCATTTCACTGGTTACGCTTATTTCAGGGTTGCTATTTCATTATGATCGTTAGGGTAGCGCCATCTACAGAGGCGGTAGGTTACGGAGGGAAATTTGTTTTTGAATAGAAGGGACGGCACTTTTGCCGACGTGACCTTGACATTTGGCCTGGCATTTGGGTGGCTAGCCGGTTGGCAGTTCCCCTCCAGGTAGTCCTCCTGGGGATGACTCCTCAACTGCAGTGAAGAAAAAAATATTAATAAATGTTTAAGAAAGAACAAAAAATACTTTCCTAATCAATGGCGCAGTCCTCCCGATACAGAGTGCACTAATTGCACTAGTAATTAATGTTTTTATGTGAGTACTAGACAAATTATGTTAATTATCCAAAGTTAATCTATACTTACTTGTATTCCTCGTATTATTATTTATTTTAAATTTTTTTACCGAGGCAACTAGCTTAAAAACGTGTGAACTGGATTAAAAGGCCTTTGAGCAGAAAATGTACGGTTTGTTGTGATGTGCTGCAGGAACGGGTTTGATTGCTCGGATGCGTTTGCGAAGCAAACCAGTAAGGCGGTGTTGTCGAAGTAGGCGGTGTTGTCGAAGTAGTAGTTGAGAAAAACTCATTTGACAGACGTATGGCTGTGCCAAAAAGCATTTCGGCTGGTGAGGACTGTAGATCTGCTTTGTATGACGCACGTAGTCACGGTTACGCACGGTTGGCAACAGATCGGGCCAAGGAATGTGCGAGTTGCACATTAGTGCGGCATTAAGTGTGCGATGCCACCTCTTGATAAGTCCGTTTGCTTGACCAGAGGGTAGCATCCTAATTGATTCCTAGCCATACATAGCGTTGTTTTTGAAGCTTAGCAGTTGTGCGACCACTCGGGTGTGCAAGCCCGTGAACTCGTGAAGTCGAAAGCTTGGCGTCGTAGGCTCAGCGGTAGGTAAGATTGTTTGTGTCCAGCAAAAGTGTCACACAGTATGGCGAACGCATCAATCCGTATGGTATATAGATAGATCTCATGATAGTTTTGCTGACCCTCGAAAATTACGTGTGCATTAATGGGGAAAGTGCGGAAAGGTTAATGCTTTGTGGTCCGTTTTTTTAACAAAAGAGCGTCCTTCCAAAATGTGTTTGAAAAAAACCACAGCCGCGAACACAGCCAAGAGTTCGCGGTCGTACATACTGTAATTCCATTCTGCTGGGCTAACTTTCCGCTGGAAGAAGGAAACTCGCCGCCAGACGTTGCCTTCTGGTTGTTCTAGAGCAGCTCCGATTGCTGTATCCGAGGCGTCGGTCCTTAAAGATAGTTGGGCTGTTGGTGAGAGAAAGGTAGCACGTGCTGCATTTGCAATACGTTGTCTGCACAGATTAAACCTCTCGTTGGAGTCTGGTGTCCAGACGATCTCATTGTTATCTTTTTTTGTTGAGCCTTTTAGATTGTTTGTGAGAGGAATTTTACAAATATTGAATATAATTAATAATAACATATATTTTCTTCAAAACCACATACATGATATAGCTGAAAGTATATTATTGGCTACAGTCCTCGGCTATCGCTTGGATTGTGCGGACGTGTTTTCCGCCTCTCCTATTTCGTGAAACGAAACGAAAACCTCTCGTGAAACGAAGTGAAACGAAGTGAAACCAAGTCAAAAAAAAAAAAAACTTCTCGATCTTTCCTTGCTACCTGCTATTCAAAAAAAAAAAAAAAAAAAACACGCGTTTATAAGTGTTAAAAAAAAAAAAAAAAAATGACAAACATTCCCTCCGGGCCAGCTAACCTGTGGGACAATCGGTTCGCTTTGCTAACCGAACCCCTCCAAACAAAAAAATTAAAATCATTCCACAAACCAATTGTTTCTTTCCCTGGTTTACCAGTGATCCAGCTACCTAACCCCAAATTCATTACCACTGCGGCTATAAATGAAAAAAAAAACCATTAAACAGTTACTGTTGCTTTGCAATTCACCGAGCCCTTAAATTGATATGCAATGACATAGTTTCCATCAGTGAGCTCAAAGACGGCAATCTTCTATTATTAACAAAAGATGCGATGACAGCAAGCAAATTCCTATCAGCAACGGAACTTATTGGTATATGCAAAATCAAATGTAGCCTCCACGAAACGCTGAACTCCACCAAAGGAACTATATACGCTCTATGTCTCATTAACATTCCCGAAGAAGAAATCGTTAAAGAACTTGGCTCCCAAGGTGTCACAGCAGTCTACAATTTCAACAGAACAATTGACGGCAACTCAACTCCATCCGGTGTAATGCTCCTCACCTTTAACTTGTTCCATCTACCCGACTCACTGGAGGTTTCCTGGTACAAGGTCAAGGTTAGGCCATACACTCCGAACCCAATGCGTTGCAAAAACTGCCAATTATTTGGGCACACACTCAAACGCTGCAACAGAGAGCCCATCTGCGGCACATGTAACCTCCCCCAACATGAAAATGCATGCACCCGTACCCAATGTGCCAACTGCGCCGAAGAACATCCTGCCTCCAGCAGCAAATGCCCTAAATTCATTCAACAAAAAGAAATTCTCAAAATTCAATCCCAAACCAAATGCTCGTTTAAAGAGGCAAAAAAAAAAAATACATTACAACAACCCCATCCACAAGCTCATCATCAACTTATTCGTACGCACAAGCCGTTGCCCTCAACCAAAATTCAGAAGAATCAAACCAAAAAACCACAAATAACGGTACCTATAACGGTTCTCTTCCAACACACCACAAAATCGCAGTCAACCCAATCGAAACGAATAAAATCCAAAAGAGCAACACGAAAAACATACAAAAAATTCACTCACCGGCCTCTTCCGATGGCATTCCTTCATTCTCTAACACTTCCAACCCGAATCAAGCAAAAAAAAAGAAACTTGAAACAAAAGAACACAAAAATAACTCACCATTAATCGCTCAAAGCGCAACACACTCCAAAAATAACTCAAACCCATACACTCATAAAATCCCAATAAATAACACATCTCTCTTATTAAACTCCACTCAATTCCCTCTCACTACTGATCTTTCTTCATCTGATATAGCTATCAGTGAAGACGACGATCTCTCCACTTAACGAATTCATCTATTTCTCTCCTTGTTTCGGGGCGGGTGGGTCCTGGGCTGGTCGGTGGCTTTAGTCTCCTTTCCGACCGGGCCCCACTCGTCCCGAAACTTGTGATTAAATTTTACCTGCAAATAACAAAAACTCAAACATTAAAACACATTTTATTTTTTATTTTTCCTAATGATTTTTAAAATTTTTCAATGGAATATAAACGGCGTTCTTAACAATTTGCTTGACTTGCAGGTGCTTTTAAAAGAACATAATCCCGATCTTGTCGTTTTGCAAGAAACACATACTCTATACAACTCTACAATGAACATCTCCAACTCATACACACACAACTTTCATAACCTCCCACACATCTCTAGCGCCAAACAGGGAATTGCTTTCCTAGTCAAAAAAAATCTTCCTCATACCATAATACAGATAGCTTCCCATATCTCTGCCGTAGCAATTGAAATCAACATCGGTTTAAATATAAAATTTCTTAATGTTTATATTCCACCTAATCAGCTATTCAGCACTAGTGATCTCTCCTATATAATTAACAATACTCCTCCACCTCTAGTTCTAATGGGAGATTTTAATGCATGGAGTCCCCTTTGGGGATCCCCAACTTCTAACAAAAGAGGAAGAATAATAGAAAAACTCCTAATAAACAATAACTTATGCTGCTTGAATGATGGCAAACCAACTCACTTTTCTACACACAAAACCTTCATACATGTAGACTTGACAATATGCTCCCCCGACTTACTCCCCTTTTTATCTTCATATACCTCCAAAAATTTATGTGGTAGTGATCATTTTCTCTTAATCACTTCTTTAGTCCTACAACATTCCCAAAAGTATCCTTTTATTAGCAAATTCCTAATAGATCGAGCACACTGGCCAGAATTTCGTTCATTCCTAAGCTCACAAACAAAAAATTACAATTCCTCAAATAATATTAATAAAGATGCGGCTTATGTTCACAAACTTATACGTACTTCAGCCCACTATCATATTCCGCAAACAAACCCCCACGCTTAAAAATAACAACTGCATGGTGGAACAGAGAACTCTCTATTCTGAGAGAACAAAAACAAAGAGCCTGGTACGCATATAAACGCTTACAAACTAATGAAAACCTAGTTGCATATAAAAAAAACCAAGCAAAATTCCGCTTCAAATGTAGAGAAAGTAAACTCGCTGGCTTCAAAAAATATACAGATAATATCTCACCTTTATCTACTCCCAAACAAATCTGGTCAGACATTAAAAGATTAACGGGATCTTCTATAACAACCCATATTAAGTTTCTAAACACACCAAGCGGACCAATATATAACCACAAAGAATATTGTTTGGTTATGCGGCGCATTTGAATTTGGCGCCTAATCTAAAAGCTTCTCTAGCTTAGCTTAATTAAGTTCTGATCTAGTTCTAATTCATTGTTTTCTTATTGCCTTCTGCATTATCTTTCTTTCTTTGGCAATTTTTTCTCGCTTAAGCCGGCCGTGCCGCACTTTGTTTTATCTCGCAAATTTCGCCTAAATTCATTGTCAAGTTTTTAATATTAATCGGCCGTGTCGGTAATATTTTGTACAACATTAATTCTCGAATAATCAACAAATTAAAACCCTGTTTATAACTCAAACCGTATTGTGACCTTTTTATTCCTGAAACTTTCAAGCGATAATATTCGCATAAAAGCTAACAAAAAATATTGTTAGCGCAACATTTTGGTGACCCCGACGTGATAAAGGGGCATCAATTCAAATATAAAGTGCGTGATATAAACTTAAAAGGCAAAATCTGGTTCTACTGTATATGCAAAGCAAACGTCCAAAGCGCATACATACATACATACACACATAAACGCATTGCAATTTTGCTTTTGTTGTCGCGCGCGTTATTTTTGATCATACGGTGCCCGTTTTTAGTTATTCTCTATTTCGTTTATTCGAACAGTGCATTGAACCATGCCTATTAACGGTGATAGTGCGACCGAAAACAGGGTGTTCTTTTTAAAGAAAAAAGCTCAAGCTATTTTTGAGTCTGCGGGTAAAATTAATACAAAATTATCGACTGACAATTTAAAAACTTTTACCGACGGTGATCTTGTGGTGCGCCTAAAACTAATTGAGCAAACGCACCAATCGTTCAAAGTTGTGCATGACGCGCTAGAAGAACTCGACTTCGGAGAAATCGGCAGTGTACTTCGAAATGACTTTGATGAGTTGCTTGTTTCGGTAGAGTCGCGCGTGCAAACGGAAATCCTGAAGCGGCAGACGCATATGCCAGCTAGTTCAACATTTCGGCAAGATGCTATGTCTGAGCAACCAACATTTCTTGTGGCAAATAAGTCTCGGTTGCCAGAGCTTAAATTGCCAACCTTCGATGGAGGATACACGGAGTACGCCGATTTTATGTCAATGTTTTCTACCATCATTGACAAGGATTCGGACATAACAAACATAGAGAAGTTCCAACACTTAAAATCGTGTCTCCAGGGCTCGGCATTAGACACAATCCGAGCGCTAGAGATTTCCAGTGCCAACTATGCTGTGGCATTGGATCTGCTTGATAAACGATTTAATAATAAACGCTTAGTTTTCCAGGCACACATTTCTAAAATTCTGGGGCTCAAGAGAGTGGATATTTCTTCTGCAACAAGACTGCGTCAGTTCTCCGATGGACTCAATGCACATATGCGAGCACTGTTAACACTTGGAAGTGCAGAAGAAGTCTCTGGGTGCATGATAGTTCACATGCTACTACAAAAATTGGATGTCGCAACACAAGCATGTTGGGAGGAGACTATGGGTGCAGGAGCAATACCCACATGTAAGCAGTTCACAGACTTTTTGGAAAACCGCTGTCGAAAATTGGAGAACATTGAACAAGCCACGGCAACCTACGCGCCTGGCTCTCAGGTGGGAAAGAATATGAAAACTAACACTAATAAATCATTTGTCGCTTCTAAGCAACTTGGTTGTATATTTTGTAATGAGTCTGCTCACTCAATTTACACATGCTCCAGATTTAGCAATCTTTCACCTTCTCTTCGGCTTAAAGAAGCAAAAAGGATGAGCTTGTGCCTCAATTGTTTAAAGCCAGGCCATCAACTTCGAGTTTGCACATCAAGTACATGCCGAACATGTGGTGTCAAGCATCACACTCTACTTCATTTAGAGTCAAATTCACCGAATCTTCAAGGCCCTTCGAACTCTCAGCATTCATTTATTTTAACCTCTGAAGCTGCTGCATCAACACTTCCCTCACCCACCTCTCTTGTTGCCCAGAATTTAGAACCTGGTTTTGCGCTTCTAGCTACTGCTGTTATTTTGATCAAGTCCCGTTCAGGATCATTCGTTCCATGTCGTGCACTTTTGGATAATGGTTCTCAAGTTCATTTAATAACTTCTCGATTTGCACATATATTAAATTTGAATCGAAACAAATCAAATTCAACGGTGTCAGGCCTTGGCGATAATGTTGTGCACACAAATGGGCAATCTGTCCTCCTCTATCTAAAATCGCAAGTCTCCGATTACCAAGCCACTCTTGAAGCTGTGATTACGCCAAGCATAACAGGTTGGCAACCTAGTTATACATTGGATACGACATTCTGGAAAATTCCTGCCAATATTCAATTAGCCGACCCTGATTTCTTCAAGCCCCAGCGCATAGACCTATTATTAGGAGTGAGTGTGTTCTATGAACTACTGTGCGTGGGTCAAATAAAACTTGCACCTGGTTTGCCAGTGTTGCAAAAAACCAGATTAGGTTGGATTGTTTCTGGAGGTGGTGAACAGACTCAAAAGCCTCGGACTCACATCGCCAGGACTGCATCCGCTCTCCATTCTGACTCACAAATGGACAATTTGATCCGACGTTTCTGGGAAATTGAGAACCGTAATGAAGGCATTGTTAGTTTTACAAAAGAGGAATTGGATTGCGAAGCTCACTTCAAGGAAACGTTCAATCGATTGTCTTCGGGGGAATATTCTGTTCGATTGCCTTTAAAGCAAAATTCGTGCTTACTGGGCAATTCTTACCAATCAGCATACCGTCGATTCTTAAGTCTAGAACGCAAGTTAGAGCGCCAGCCAGAGTTGAAATCTCAGTACTCTGCCTTCATCAAGGAATATGCTGAATTAAATCATATGTCAGCTGTAGCTTCCGAATCTTTAAATCGATGCCGATATTTTTTGCCCCATCATTGTGTCCTTAAAGAGGACAGTTCAACAACTAAACTTCGAGTTGTGTTCGACGGCTCTGCGGCAACCTCATCAGGATTTTCGTTAAACAACGTTCTTATGGCAGGTCCTACAATTCAGGCGAAACTCTTTAATACCTTGCTCAGATTTCGTACATTCCCTGTGGCGCTGACTGCAGACATTTGTAAAATGTATCGGTGCGTCAGGGTGGCTGAGCCAGATAGCTACTTGCAGTGCATATTATGGAGAGATAATCCTCTGCAAGAAATTCAAATCTACAAACTGGATACTGTCACATATGGAACCAAGCCTGCTTCTTTCTTATCCATTCGTGCCATGCATCAGTTGGCATTTGATGAGCAATCAACTTTTCCATTAGGTGCTGCAACCTTGCTAAGGGATTTCTACGTTGACGATCTCATCACTGGTGGAAAATCGGCGAACGAAGTCAGAAATATAATGCATCAAACGACTGGCTTGTTAGCAAGAGGCCATTTTAACCTCAGAAAATGGTGCTCAAATGATCCGACCGTTTTGCATGATATTCCACATTGCGATAAAGAAAAGTTTCTGAAATTTGATGATGGAAGTGATTTCACAAAAACTCTTGGCCTCGCATGGGATCCTTCAGCCGACAAACTAATATTTTCATTCACCCCTAAAGGTTTGTCATCAAAACCATCAAAGCGCTCCGTTTTATCGACCATAGCAAGATGCTATGATCCTCTTGGATTGATTGGGCCAGTAATCGCAAAGGCCAAAATATTTCTGCAACAATTATGGGCTGAGAACTTAAATTGGGATGAAAGTTTGCCGGAACACCTCAACACAGCGTGGGATACCTTTTGTAACAAAATATACAGTTCTCAGCGTTTTAATTTCACTCGACTAGTTCTCCTTCCTGATAGCACTTGTGAGGTGCATGGATTTTGCGATGCCAGTATAAAAGCGTATGGAGCATGTATTTATGTCGTGTGCAAGGAGAAGTCTCAGTCACAATTACTTTGCTCAAAATCGAAAGTTGCACCTGTAAAAACTCAGACCGTCCCTAAATTGGAATTGTGCGGAGCTGCTTTGCTTTCCAAATTGATGAATGAGATTTTTCAAATGAACTTATTTGCAGGCCGTTTTTATTGCTGGACTGATTCGTCGGTAGCCCTGGCATGGATACGCAGCGAGCCATCGAGATTCAATGTCTTCGTTGCTAATAGAGTGTCAGCCATACAGGAACAAACTGCTGACATGGAATGGCATTATATTCCAACGGCAATGAATCCCGCTGATGCATTATCGAGGGGAGCCTTTCCTGATGAAATCTGCAGTTCCGATTTGTGGCTACACGGTCCAGACATTCTTCAGAAACCCCAATCTGAATGGCCTACAACTCGTTCTCCTGATGTACCACTCCTTGAACTTCGCAAAACAGTGCTCTTAGCTGTGTCGCCCCATATTGATCTAACGATTGGCTGTAAGTTCCTCAACTCCTTTTCAAAGCTTGAGCGTGTTTTTGGATATGTGGCCAAGTTTATTCGACGTATCCGAAGCTCTGGACTTTCTATGCTAGACGTGCAATTTGGTTCTAGGTTGCTGATTCGATCGGTTCAAAAGGCTCACCTCTGGGATGATTACAAGTGCTTGATTAACAAAAAGCAAATTGCCGCCTCCAGTTCTCTTTCATCTTTGGCACCATTCTTGGATGACTTCGGATTGTTAAGAGTTGGTGGAAGGTTGCAAAATTCAAACCTCGATTTCGACGCACGTCATCCTATCATCATGCCTAGACAGCATCCCATCACACGAGCATTAATAATGCACTTTCATCTCAAGAATCTACACACAGGACCACGATCTCTACTTGCTCTGATACGCCATCAATACTGGCCTCTTGGTGGGCGCAAAACAGTCGCAAGCGTCACCAGTAAATGTGTTCGATGTTTCAGAGCTAAACCACATTATGTTCAACATATCATGGCTGATCTGCCAAAGGAGCGTTTGGAATCTTCTCATGCATTCATGGTGACAGGTGTGGACTATTGCGGCCCGTTCTTTTATAAAAGTGGAGTGCGCACTCGGCCTCCAGTCAAATGCTATGTCAGTCTCTTCATCTGCTTTGCTACCAAGGCTGTGCATCTCGAGCTGGTGCAGGATCTGTCCACAGCAACCTTCCTCAGTGCACTTCAGCGATTTATTCTTACCCGAGGGCGTCCGAAGCAGATATGGTCGGATAATGCTACAAACTTTGTTGGAGCTAAAAATGAATTAGCAGATCTTAAGCGTTTGTTCCTTAGCAGCGAACATTTGAAGTCTGTTCGAGAATTTTGTGTGGCTGATGGAATCGACTGGCACTTCATTCCCCCACGTTCTCCTCATTTTGGCGGCTTATGGGAAGCTGCAGTCAAAACCGCTAAGCATCATTTTTACCGTTCTGTTGGCAACTCCCTCCTAGAGTTTGATGAACTGCGAACTCTCGTCTGTCATATATCAGCGATTATTAATTCACGGCCATTGTTACCACTTTCAGAAAACCCTGACGACCTAGATGTGCTCACTCCAGCTCATTTTCTTTGTACAGCTCCTTTGTCAACCTTCTTCGAGCCTGACGTCAGCAAACTGAATTACAATCGTCTCGATCGCTGGCAACGTGTGGCTTATCTGCAGCAGACATTTTGGGCGCGATGGCGCGAAGAATATTTGACCTTGCTGCAGCAACGCTCAAAATGGCAACGACACTCTCCCGGACTACAACCTGGTGACATCGTACTGGTCAAAAATGAGAATCTACCCCCACTGAAATGGCCCTTAGCTCGAGTTACAAAATTAATAGCTGGAGGTGATGGTGTCACTAGAGTAGCTGAGTTGAAGACTGCTGCTGGGACTACTACCAGAGCCGTAACTAAGTTGTGCCTGCTTCCAAAAGACGATGTTGAAAGCCCGTGACTTCCAACGGGGGGAGTATGTTTGGTTATGCGGCGCATTTGAATTTGGCGCCCAATCTAAAAGCTTCTCTAGCTTAGCTTAATTAAGTTCTGATCTAGTTCTAATTCATTGTTTTCTTATTGCCTTCTGCATTATCTTTCTTTCTTATTGGCAATTTTTTCTCGCTTAAGCCGGCCGTGCCGCACTTTGTTTTATCTCGCAAATTTCGCCTAAATTCATTGTCAAGTTTTTAATATTAATCGGCCGTGTCGGTAATATTTTGTACAACATTAATTCTCGAATAATCAACAAATTAAAACCCTGTTTATAACTCAAACCGTATTGTGACCTTTTTATTCCTGAAACTTTCAAGCGATAATATTCGCATAAAAGCTAACAAAAAATATTGTTAGCGCAACAAATATGCTAATGCTTTTACCAATTTTTGGTGTTCCTACTCTCATGATAGCAACTTTAGTCCTCAATTTTCACAGGAGAAACACATCACCCTGAACCTCAACTTCAATCCTTTCCCTTCAAAACTCGCCAAAATGATCGAAAATAAAATAAATGTCCTAGAGTATGATTCTGCGCTCTCAACCGTAAAAGGCAAGTCCCCTGGTATAGATAAAATTTCATACCCCATGATAAAAAATGTAACAAAGGAAGTTAAACTGTTAATTATCCAACTATTCAACAATGTTTTTGACCAAGGTTGCTTCCCACAATGCTGGAAATGCGCTGCTATCATTCCAATTCTAAGGCCTAATAAACCTTCCACCGAGCTCACTAGCTACCGCCCCATCTCTCTCCTTCCCTGTTTAGGCAAACTTTTCGAAAAAATCATCTCCAAACGTATAACCTGGTACATATCATGAAAGCGTTCACTTAGTGAACGACAGTTTGGTTTTAAAAAGAACCACAGTACTCTAGATGCTTTACTAATTTTTGACCACTTTTTATACCCTGTACCTAAAAAGGTACAAGGGTATATTAAGTTTGTCAAATGTATGTAACATAGAGAAGGAGACGTCAGAGACCCCCCAAAGTTACCTAATGTATGATCAAGGTGACTAGAGAAATCGATCTAGCCATGTCCGTCTGTCTGTCTGTCTGTCTGTCCGTCTGTATGAACACCTCGTTCTCAGAGATGGTAAGGCCTAGAAAGTTCCGGTTTGTTGCTAATAATCATTTGTTCTGCAGGTTAGATCAAGTTTATTATATTTTTTTAATATCCGATTTAGGTTCGGAATAAAAAGTATAAAACCACAACAACCTCAAAAAAAGGAAAAAGTTCATAGGCCATAACTTTTTTGTTTGCTATCATATTATTACGAAAGTGTGCAGTTGGAAGTTCTTGTATGTTCTCAATAAGAATGTGAAGTTTCGATCTGATCGGACAACTATATCATATAGCTCCCATAGGGCCGATCGAAAGTGCAAAAATCGTTTTAACGTCATAATTTCTTTATCTTTAAAGATATTTTATTCAAATTAAGAAACAATGTGAACTTTAAAATACTCAGTAGCTGTGCAAAGTTTTAATAAAATTGGAGATCTACATCATATAGCTTCCATAGGGCTAATCGGTCAAAAAATCCGATTTCTGTGCTTTTTTGTCAGAAAACGGGTTATTTATGAACCAATCGCAACCAAATTAAGCATAAGACAGTTTTTAGTATAAGTTTTTAATAACTCCAAATTTTATTGAAATCGGATGACTATATCATATAGCTTCCATAGGGCTAATCGGTCAAGAAATCCGATTTCTGTGCTTTTTTGTCAGAAAACGGGTTATTTATGAACCAATCGCATCCAAATTAAGCACAAGACAGTTTTTAGTATAAGTTTTGAATAACTCCAAATTTTATTGAAATCAGATGGCTATATCATATAGCTCCCATAGGGCTAATCGGATAAAAACTCCGATTTTTTGTTTTTTTTTTTTTTTTTGTCAGAAATCGGGTTTTTTATGCACGAATCGCAACCAAAAATACCATATGATAGTTTCTTTTGTAATAACCCAAAAAGCGAAGTTTTAATCTGATCGGACTACCATAACATATAGTTTCCGTATGGCCTCTTGGAAGTGCAGAAATTGTTTTAACGTCGTAATTTCTTTGGTATTAAAGATATCTCTATTAAATTTGGGAATAAGTCGTGCTTTAGGACACCAATCAATTGTGCAAAATTTAATCGAAATCAGATGGTATTTTTATTATTTTGTCAGAAATACTGATTTACGCTCCCTACAGGTACAGGGTATCTCAAACTCGGCTGCGCCCGAGTTTAACGTTCCGAATTTTTTACATTTGCCATTGCAACCCGGACTCATGTCTCAGCCCTCAGCCTAGACTTTGAGAAGGCATTTGATCGTATAGGAATACACGTAGTTCTCAAACAGATGGCAGAAATTAAAGTTGGAAAAAAAATATATAATATAATAAAATCATTTCTCACCAAACGCAAATTCTCTGTACGCATACAAAACGCCTACTCAAATGTATACCCTTTACACAAGGGAATACCTCAGGGTTCACCCCTATCGGTAACTCTCTTCACACTAGCTTTTAATGAAATAAGCTCTATTATCAATAAATTTAATCACATGGAACATATTCTATATGCCGATGATGTGCTCATTTTTACCAAAGGCAAATGCACTAGGACAGTAAATATTTTATTTAAAAAAATATTAAAAGTAATAAATATCTGGTCCTGCACCTCAGGTGCTAATCTAGCATTAGATAAATTGAAGGTGTTGCATATTTGTAGAAAACGAAATTGTAATCCATTAGATATTAAACTCCCAAATGCCACTATACCATACTGTAATAATCTTAAAATCTTAGGTATAATTTTTGATAAGAAACTTACTTTTAAGGAACATTGTAAATATCTGAAAACGAGCCTAGCTGCAAGACTAAACATTATAAAATTTCTCACCTCGCATCGAGCAGCATCACACCGAACCACTATGATCAACGTCACAAAAGCCCTAATTCTATCTAAAATAGATTATGGCTTGCCAATTTATGGACACTCATCCAAATCCAAACTAAAATCAATTGGCCCTCCATATCACGTAGCCGCAAAAAGAAGCACCCGTGCTTTCCCGACATCCCCTACAAAAATAGCTTTAGCCGAAGCAGGACTACCATCGTTGGAGAACAGAGTCCTTCAATCCACCCTACGACTCATCCCAAGACTTCTACTCCACAATAACAAAATAATCAACCATATCATCAAAACGGCTGCAAAACGAAAAACTTTCCCAAAAAAACTTTCTGCAATATTTAATAGCCTCAAAATGTCTTCCGACGTGGCAATCGACTTTTCACCTACTCTCAAGCAAACGAACAGGGTTCCCTCCTGGTTCATCGATCCCTCCTCTTTCATCACTGATCTTGAGAAATTCAACAAAACAGACACTTCTCCACAACTCTACCGCATCCTATTCAGCTCAGTCAGGAATAGTGAACTCTACAAAATTGCTACCTTCCTCTACACTGATGGCTCAAAAACCTCGGCGAATACCTCCTATACAGTCATCAAAGATGAAGTCTTGGTTCTAGCTTCTGGCCGAATCAACCAATTCTGCTCAATCTTTACAGCAGAAGCGTACGCCATACTTCTAGCAGTAAAGTATGCTTCAGCCTATTGTCACCCTCATATTATATGCACGGACAGCAGATCATCAATAAGCGCTCTAAAAAATCCCAACAACACCCAAAATATTATCTCCCAAATCCGTGACCTCATCATCCAGCACAATAACATCAAAATCATGTGGATACCCGGACATGTGGGTATAAACGGTAACGAAGCAGCGGACAATATTGCAAGATCGACTACTCTAACACAGTCACCAATTAAGAAGATTGCGGAAAAATCCGATCTATTCCGTATGATTTCGAACTTCGTCAAAAACAAACACCTATCCGACTGGCTCCACGTTTCTCACCACTATAAAATATTTAACAATAACGGGACAGTTCCATTCTACCCGACACATGCTAGCGCCCGAGACACACAAATTTTCACCAGACTCCGCATCTGCCACACAAACATAACCAATAGCCACCTGCTCCAGGGACAGCTACCCCCGTCTTGCAACCTCTGTAATTTTCACCCTCTATCGGTGAGACACGTAATTGAGGACTGCCCAATATCAAACACATGGAAGGCTAATGTGCCTCTTCCCCCAGTTGAAGCACTAAAAACTCCTACCCCTGCGAATATCTCGGCCATAGTCCAGTTCATTAAAGACTTAGGTTTACTCTATAAAATATAAAATACTAAATATAAAATACTTCTCAACATTAAAAAGTGAGCTGAAAGCCTTGCAGCTAGCGCTCCCAAATTTGTAGTAGGTTAAGAATTAATTGTTGACTTTCTCTATTAATAAAATAAAATAAATAAAATATTATTGGCTAAATTTAAAATAATTCCAAATTTTATTTTACCTATAGAAGAATTAAGAGATATTGCACAGATTTTTAAACTTCAAAATTTGTCTATTAATTCAGAAGAGCATATCTACAGACTACTCAATATAGAGATTGAAGAGAATTTGAACAAACAAAAATAATATTTCATATAAAGATACCGATATTTGATAAATACATGTACACACTCTCACACCTAATTAAGTTACCAATTAATGGCTATTTTCTCACTCTACCCAAATACATATTGTACGATGATAAATTTAATTTTATGTTAAGTTTTCAAGAAAAATGTTCGAAAGTACACGGCACATACATCTGCGACCCCGGAACGGCGGAAAATAACATGGACAACAAAGAATGCGTGAAACAAATATTACAAGGAATGAATCCTATTTGCGAGGCCAAAACCAGCAACACGGACGAGACGGTAGTAGAACCTCAGCAACAGTGGATTGTTATTATCAGCAAAAGTCAACTAAGGATTGAACCAAGCTGTGCTGAACCGTTCATCATTGAGGGAACGACGATTATCAATCATATAAACTATTCCATATTCATAGAGGGAACCAAATATGATTACAGCGAATTGTTCTACGAAGAAAGGATTAAATTATCACTACCGGTAACGAAGAACATATCAATAAATGCAACACTGGAGGATTTAAGCCTAAGCAAAATAGTACTGCACCTTCTGGAGAATAAGGCTAAAATATTCCAAGTCAAGGAATCTACGATCAATCTTCGATTCCTGACCTACGCATCAAGTATCATCCTGGTCATCTATATACTGTATGCCTTAGCAGCAAAGAAAAATATTACTTACCTGCCCAACCCTGTTCCCTCGGTCAACTACGTTCCGACCATTCCTTCGTTATGGCCGTCACTTCATTGAAGGGGGGGAGGAGTTACCACATCAACAGTACCTACGTCTACTTCCCCACCCCCCAAACCACAACGCCAGAACCACTAGTGCGTTGTCCCCCATCTACCATATCAGCAGTCTACGTCTACTTCCCCTCCCCCGAAAACCTTGACACAGAGCCGTTAGTTTGTTGTCCTCTCATATTGCAACAGCGTAGGCGGGAACAGCTCAGCAAAACGGAGGCATTCCCCAAATGCGCTGGGTCAGCAGATTCGCGAATTACTAAGGATTAATAGCAGGAACACTCTCTCCTTCAACTGGCACCAAGCACCAAGGATACTAGAAGGAAGGCACCAACTGGTTTCTCGCGTACAAGACTGACTGAATTTCACAAACGCATTGCTTAACACGCAATTTGTGTTTGCTTCACTTTTTACGAATAATTTGTTCTTTCTTTGTCTTTAACTGTAATTGCCCTACGATCAGACCTCACTCAGCAGCAGAGTTTCTCACTAAATTCTCTGCTGCCTGGCTTTGCACACATTCCTAGAACACTCATTCGTTACCGTTAACCAAATATTTGCGACTCTTTGTCGCCAGTACAAACATGTGCAGTGTCCCAAACTGTAATTCTTTCGTTCTGCGACACATATATAACTTTAACGCAATTCAAAACGCGGAAGGAAACTAAAACGGTTTTACCAATGCAGACCAACTCTTCCAATGGGCCAGAGCCAAAAATTCGGAGAAAACCCATAGCCCTGATGGCACCAGCAATTTCCTTATAAAACAATTCAACAAACGAGTTTTTAATGACCTTGCCTTATTATTCAACCCCTGCTGCAACTCTAGATACTTCCCAACGAGCTGGAAAGGCAGTAAAAGTATACCAATCCCAAAACCTAAAACTGACAGGCGAAGTCTCCGCCCTACCGTCCAATCGCACTATCAGCCATAAGCCTACTGTTTAAAAGAATGACCATGTCCATATTAAAATTCAGCTACACATCAATCCCTGACTTCCGCCGAAATTCACAATCCACATCTACTGTGAAAATCCAACTTCTAATTTACGCAAGTGCAGAATTGGACTTAAATAATTATCTCTTAGACTTATAAAACTACGTCCTAAAGTGGACCGTAAAGCTGAATGCCCAAAAATGCGAAATGAAAACAGAAACACATTGAAACGCCCCGGTTGTGTTTTTCCAACGGTCCGCGTTTTTCCATACCAAGACTCCTAGTGCGAAAAAGCTTGCCGTAGTCTGATTAAGTTTGCCGATGCCAAGCTGCACATTGCTCTGCCAAAGAGAGCCCCACAGACGTAAAAGAGGGGTCAATTTCACAGTTCGACCGGTTTCGCCTCTTTCACCGGCCTCTTTCACTGTCACTGCTGACTGGATCAGCTGACCACTGATCGAGGAGCTGCCAACTTCGCCTACTACCATAGCAGCGAGCATTTGTCTGCTGGTAGACCGAGCTTTCAACGCTATTCGTCGCCTACTTTAGTGTCAGGGGTCCAGCATCGGAGCTATACATATCCCAACATGCAAGTTATCATCCTCAGTCCCTCTGTACTCACTATGGAAATTATAATCAACTTTCATAGCCACTTCGGAACCTATTGGTTGTCACCGTCAATCAATTGTCACCACCAATTCCTCTGTTTTCAACTATGAAAATTGTAAACAATTTTCATAACCACTTAGGAACCTATTAGTCGCTCTAGTGCTATTCCAGTCTATCCGCACTCTTGCGCCATTCTCTTAAAAGCATAATAATGTATCCGAAGCCTGTCCGCGGGCTCGAGCCACTCTTTTCGGTATCAATTACACCCCTCACTCCTTCCCAATAAAGAAACAAATTTTTCGAAGAGGCATTTAAATTAAGCAGCTGGAAAACGTAAACATTGACCTCTTGGTCACTCATCACCCATCCTAAGTGGAACAGTTACAGTGTCACTAAAATCTCGATCAAATAAAAAGCAACCTCAAAGTGCTAAGCCAATAAAATACAGTGCGCCGATGATACCAATTTGACAATAAAACAATTTTGGTACACAGCATCATCATTCATTACATTTATTTATTATTGAATGAAGCCGAACGTTAAACTCGGGCGCGGCCGAGTTTGGGATACCCTGTACCTAGTAGACGGAATTAAAAAAAAAGGTGGCAACCCTAGTCGGGTGGTAACCCTGGTCGCCTGCATTCACATAAAACCTCTGGTCTTAATATTCCTTTAAATCCAAAAACACATTGTTAACAATATTGCAAGCACGCCATCTATCGGACTGCTCATTCGGCAGTTTGCCAGTTAGGCAAGGGGAATTAAAATCTTGACCCTCAAAATTTGTTTTTTGTATATCTCGAGTAAATATGGTCCAATTTTTAGATTCCTAACAACTTTTCAGAAGCAACTAATACTTAAATCCGAAAGGTTTAGACATTATATGGCTTTGAAAAAATGAGGTGGTGGAAGGGGGGGCGGGGGGAGAAAAAAAATAAACTTGACCAGCGTACACACATAAGGAGTCCGAATCCCAAGTTTGGTTATCCTAGCTCTTATAGTCTCTAAGATCTAGGCGTTCACACGGACGGACGGACAGACGGACGGACATGGCTATATCAATTTCTCTAGTCACCCTGATCATATTGTGGGTAACTTTGGGGGGTCTCCGACGTCTCCTTCTCTATGTTACATACATTTGCACAAAATTAGTATACCCTTGTACCTTTTTAGGTACAGGGTATAATAAGCTTAAATTAAAAAAAAACTGCATTTCTTTATTGTTAAGTTAACTTAGGTAGTTTTCAAAACTTAAAAATGGCTCAAAATCAGACCTTGACAGCAGATTTAATCGCTGAATTAATAGCGAATAGAACGAAAGCCTTATCTGAGGAAATTGCAGCATTGAAATTACAAATTAATACCTGTACAAATACAGTTCAAGAGTACCAACCGACACAAATAGATGACTCAATCAGATGTGATGAATCATTTGACGTTATTAAGTCTATACCCGAATTCACAGGCGCCATGAGAATGTATAAGGAACGTAGTAGGAAGTACTTAGGTGCCCTGACAATATTGAGAAATAAAATAACTGGGAAAGCTAATGATACGTTAACAAATCATGGTACCGTATTGAACTTTGATGATATTTTGGCTAGACTGGATTTCGCCTATAGCTACAGGCGTCTGATTTATATAATAGAGCAGGAATTAAGTGTACTTAGACAGGGGAACATGACGGTTCTAGAGTACTATAACTTGGTTAACAAAAAAAATAACTTGTTAATAATTAAAACAATAATGACATATGGCGATAAGGCCAAAGTGATCACAGAAATGAATAAGAGAAACAGGGATAACGCGTTGCGTATCTTTATCAATGCTCAATGCTTGAACAATAACCATTGTTCAATGCGCCCTTGAGTTAAGGCGCTCATGAGTAATTGCACCCTTGAGTTAAGGTGAGGAGGAGTGATCCGCGAAGACGGATAGCGAAAACGTGAGCCAAAGAGGTTTGTGTCCCACGTGCCAATAATAAGACGATCGTGCTGCTGACAAATACGTCTGCTCTTTCTGAGCTATAATCCAAGAAGAGGTCTTTATTACATGAGCTTACTTACTAGTTTTGCTAATCGATAACAATAGTTTGAATTGGGGCAGAGTTACTTAAAAAATACTAATACAAAATACTAAAAAGCAGTGTTGCTAAGATATTTATAATAGGTGGCTTAAACATCCCGCCCCCCTTGCCGTGAGGCAACGAGTTATTCACTTTGAGGTAACGGGATTAGTTGCACAATCGGACGAGTGATGACACCTGATGTGGTTCGCAGTTGCACGATTCGAGTGTGGCCGTCTGATCCGACGTGGCATTTTATTACTCTACCCAATCTCCATTCAGTAGGCGGAAGTGAGTCGTCTTTGATAATGACAATTTCGTCGATGGATAAATTGCGATTTGGGTGTTTCCACTTATATCGGTGATGCAGTTCGGTGAGATACTCATTCCGCCAGCGCTGTGCGATTTCGCTGTGAAGTAGTTTTAATCTTTGCCATCGGTTGATCATCGATAGCGATTCAGTAGACCTTTCTGGGAATGCTGTAAGCGGAGCTCCACGTAGGAAATGACCTGGAGTCAAGGGTAGCAATTCTGATGGATCTGAGCTTAGCGGAGAAAGAGGCCGCGAGTTTAAAACTGCTTCTATTTTTGCGAGAAGAGTGGCAAATTCTTCGTACGTGAAAGTATGCAGGCTGGCTACCTTTTTAAAGTGATTTTTGAAGCTCTTCACCGCTGCTTCCCATAGGCCTCCCATGTGTGGGGCATGCGGAGGGATGAATGTCCAACTGAAATTTCTAGAGCTGTACGTTGCGGTGATGTGGTCGCTGGCTTTTCGAAGAAAGTTCTCCCAAGTTTTTTGAAGTTCGCGTCCGGCTCCGATAAAGTTGCGGCCGTTGTCCGAAACGACTTTATGCGGGATCCCTCGACGACTCACAAAACGTTCAAAGGCTTGAAGAAAGGTCTTCGTTGATAAATCCGAGACAGCTTCGAGGTGTACTGCCTTTGTAGAAAGGCATACGAAGATGCACACGTAACCTTTAGTAAATCGGCTGGATTTAATGGATGACGATTTTATGTAAAATGGACTGGCGAAGTCAACCCCGGTAACTGTGAATGCGGGCGAAAAGTTTACTCTTTCAGGTGGGAGCGCTGCCATTATTTGCGATTGAAGTTTTTGTTTAAATCTGGTACAGATGTTGCAGCGAAAAATGCAGGACTTGACTTTGTTTTTTAGGGTGGGGACGCAGAACTCTTTACGTATGGCGCGAAGCATTAATGCGTTTTGAGCATGCAATTAGGTTTTGTGGATAACTTCTATAAACATAGTGCATAGACGTGATTGTGGAGGTAGTAGAATTGGATGCGTCTCGTTGTACTTAAGTTCGGAATTTTGCAATCGACTATCCTGACTCGTCCAAATATAGATTAAGAGCGGCGAGCTTGCTTTTGACAGGAAGTGTTTGTTTCTTGATCAATTGTTGATACTCGCTTGCGTAGAATTTCTTTTGCGCTGCAACGATTATTCGAGTTCTGGCTGTTTTTACAAGTTTGGCACATTCGGGAGGGTTGGCCTTGAAGCAAGGTAGAAGTCGAAGAATTTGGGCAGTAGATCGTAGTGCCCTTGAATAGGTTTTGAATTCCTTGCAGAGGTCGAAGTCCTCGATAGTTGTTAAGAATTGCTGTATGACTCTCTTTTCTGGAGGCGATGTGATTGGTGATTGACCTAAGGGCCACTGCGCAACTGGCGAGGAAAGCCACGGTGGACCATTCCACCACAATGTGGAATTTAAAAGTTCAGATGTGGGACATCCTCTAGTTCCGATGTCCGCTGGGTTGTTTTTTGATTGAACGTGACGCCAGGCCGCATTGGGAACATTTGAATGTATTTCGGCGAAGCGGTTTGCAACGTACGTTTTCCAAGTATGCGGTGCTTTCCGTAACTAGGCGAGAACGATGGATGAGTCACACCAAAGAATGATACTGCTTTCTGGAAAAAGAGTGGTTTTAATTATGTGTTTAATTAAACGAGACAGTAAAAGAGCTCCACATAATTCGAGGCGAGGAAGGCTGACCGTCCGTAACGGTGCTACCTTACTCTTGGCGACTAACACCTGAGGTCGATCAGAGTCGGCCCTTAAATAGATCACTGCGCAGTATGCCTTCTCGGATGCGTCGCAGAATCCGTGCATTTGGGATTTCGATTTGGGGCTGAATCCAATCCATATCGGGACGCGAATCGTTGGAATGCCATTGAGATTTTGTATTAACTCTTTCCACTTAGCTTCAGTAGATGTGTCTACGATGTCATCCCACGCTATTCCTTGAAGCCATAAACTTTGAAAAAGTATTTTGAACTGTATGATAATAGTTCGCTTAGTTAGAGTTGTTAGTTTCCGCATTGGAAGTACGTTGTATGAAAAACAATCTTCGAGGGCGTTCCATGTCATGTCGAGAATCCGTGTTATACTTTCGTCGAAAATTTTAAGAAAGCTGTCGTCTAGTAAGTCTGATGATGGTATGTTTTCGAGCAGCTTGATGTGATTCGCCGTGATCTTTTTTAGTGGGAATCCTGCCGTTTGAAGAGCGGCTATCACTTGCCGTAATGCTTCGGATGCGTCATTGATATCGTGGGCGCCGGCCAAGATGCCATCAACATACGTTTAATTCAGTAGAATGTGCGATGCTAACGGAAATTTGGCTTTAGTGTCTTCAGCGAGTTGACGTAGCGTACGTAATGCTAGATAGGGAGCGCAATTAACTCCGAACGTTACCGTGTTCAGCATGTAGTCATGGATTAGGGAGTCGATCTTGGGACGAAATACGATGCGCTGATATTGTCGGTCGTCTGGGTGTATAAGGATTTGCCTGTACATTTTCTCAATGTCTCCATTAAATGCGAACTTATATATTCGCCAGTTTAGTAGAACTCCTAATAGATCATTTTGTAAAGCTGGCCCCGTGAGTAAGACATCGTTCAGTGTATGACCATTTGTAGTTCGCTTTGATGCGTTAAATACAATTCGAATTTTCGTGGTTTTGTTTTGTGGTCGAATGACCGCATGGTGAGGTAGGTAAAAGGGTAGGTATTTACCATTTTCACATATTTCTTGCTTGGTGGTCTCCGACATGTAATTTAGAGATATGTATTCCGTTAATTGATCGTGCTATTTTTGTTATAGTGATGGGTTTTTGCTGATTGCGCGATGTAGTCTGGCATATTGGCTGATGGCTGCATTCCTTGACGATCCTAATGCAATTTCTTCCGGAAATCCAGGTTGGAAGGGTAAACGTACTACATACCATCCCTCAGCTGTTCTTTGGGTGGTGCTTGAGTACAGGCACTCACAGTGGTCGTCATATACAGATGATGGTCGGGTGTGGGGTACTTCTTCATCTTCCCAGAATTTCTGCATCTGCTTACTAAGTATATTTTCATCGGTCCGCTTATAATCCATCCGAAGATTGTGTATTGTGCGAGCAGTTCTCCATTAATTAGTGTTTGAATTCCTTCCAACATGATCTGCGGGATGAGGTCGCTGCCGATAACTAGATCGATTTCGGCTGCGGTGGCAAAATGAGGATCGGCAAGTTCCAAGTTGCCCAAGTCAGCTATCGCGGATTTGGATATGGACTCGGCTGGAAGCATATTAGTTAACTTCTTAAGCACGATGGCCTCAACGAAGATTTTTTTTTCACTTCTTTGGTTGGACATGATAAAGCTGCAAACTTCGGAGGAACTCCCAATTGTAGACCCAGCCATACCTGAAATTTGTGTGTACTGCGATTTGGTTGGTAATTGGAGTCGTCTCTGGCTCCTTTTTGTGATGAACGACCTTTGTGCGCCTTGATCTATAAAGACTCGTAGAACCAGTTTTTCTCCTTTATGTAGGACTACGACTCGGGCGGTCGGGATGATGATGCTTCGATTTTGAGTAGAGTGATGTGCTACGACGGTATCCGCCTCCTTTGATGGCACCAAGGTGTTGAAATACAATAATGAGTGGTGGCCTTTTTTACAGCTGTTGCATTTGTTGAAACTTGTGCATTTGCCCGTAAAGTGTGTGTGCGATAAGCAATTGATGCACCGTCTTGCGTTTTTTTAAATTCGAATCGTTTTTGCGGGTTCAGAAATGGGAATTTAGGGCAATGTCGGAGATGATGAGGCTTCTCGCAGAGGGTACAGACCGATTCAGGGTTCGTTGTATAAATCATGCCCGGGGGCGCTAGGCTACGTCTGTGGTTGTCGGTACAGGCTGCACCATCGGGCTGAGCGATGCGGATCCTTTCCAAAACTTCGATTCTTTTGGTGATGAATTCGTTGAACTTACACCATTTGGGTAATTCTCTGCAATTGTCTAGTGATTGTTCCCAAAGTGCTAGCGTTTGGGTGGGGAGCTTAGTGGCGCATATGTAAGTGATCAGAGGGTCCCAATTGCCTGTTGGAACTCCTTGAGTGTTAAGAATAGTTAGGTAGTCATTAATGGTGCTTTGAATATTGCGAATTAATGAGGGTTGCTCTTCTTTTACAATAGATATTTCGAGAAGTTGGCAAATTTGAGTGTCTACTATCAAACGTTTGTTTTCAAAACGTAAGTGTAGTGCGTTCCACGCAATTTCGAAATTTCTGGAAAAGTTTTTGTGCTGCGGTTAGCTTGGGGTGATTACCGTAGACGGCGGAGAACATGTCTCGGAACGCAGGCCAGTCTTCATAATTTCCCGAAAAACATTCAGTGTCGCACGGTGGGACACTTATGTGTGTTAAGTCGTCAGAGGGCTTGTTGATTGGTGTACTTAGTGGGCGTTTGTGGGTGTTTGTGAAGCTGGTGAGAGTCTCGTTGAGATCGCTGTGAGTTTGAAAGAAGACACGCTCGCACTCTCTGTATTTGTCTTTGATACACGTGGCTAGGTTGGGCGTGCATTCTCCTGAGATTAATGCAGAACGATATTCTGATTTTACGTCGTTGAAAAGGGTGTCAAGATGTGTGAGGCGTTTTGAAATAGTTACCTCACGCTCACATAAAAACTCTTCAAGCTGATTGCAGAAGAGAAGTAGATTGTCTGCGGCGAAGGCGAATGGCTTTGGCAAATTGTCCATGTTAAAGGTTATGTACTCGTGAACTGGTTAATAGCTAATGATGAATGATGAATCTTAATAGCTGCGATGGCGTGGCCAAATGAGTAATTTGAGGTGATGGCGGTCGATTGTCAGCGGATGCGCGTGCTGTTATGTTCGTTGATCAGCCTTGAGTTCACTACATCCGGGGAGGTTTTGTACGGATTGTTATCCTCCCGCTCCGAGAAAGTGAGTTCCCGATGCTTAGGATGTTGGATGTTGCTGGTGAAGTGATATTTTTTAATAATTTCGTTTCGACAAGTGATCCAAAAGTTTTGTTTGCCAAAAAACCGTGCACAATTGCCCTTGACAGGTGTCAAAAATTGTCAAGCTAGCTTTTCCGAAACGGTGCAATTGCAGGGTTGCTTTTGGTTTAATATTTGAGTTGATATTTATATAATTTCTGTTATCCTGAGTTGGTTTCTATTTTAGCTCGAAGGACCATGTTCAATGCGCCCTTGAGTTAAGGTGAGGAGGAGTGATCCGCGAAGACGGATAGCGAAAACGTGAGCCAAAGAGGTTTGTGTCCCACGTGCCAATAATAAGACGATCGTGCTGCTGACAAATACGTCTGCTCTTTCTGAGCTATAATCCAAGAAGAGGTCTTTATTACATGAGCTTACTTACTAGTTTTGCTAATCGATAACAATAGTTTGAATTGGAGCAGAGTTGCTTAGAAAATACTAATACAAAATACTAAAGAGCAGTGTTGCTAAGATATTTATAATAGGCGGCTTAAACAACCATAATAACAAAAATCAGCAAAAAAGGCCTGATAATCGGGTTAACCAAATCCCGATGGATATCGAAGAGTCCATCCAAATCCAAAATAGACCACAATATAATCGAAACCAGCATAACCCCCAACCCTTGAAGCGCTTGTATCCCTCGCCTTCGAGCCAACAGCGAACACAAAAGACAATGCGTATTAACAACCTGAATGAGGAACATTTTTTAGAGGAAGAAAGGGAAGAGCTCCCCTACATCTTCCGAACAGACAGACAATTAAATAAAAAATTTAAAATCTTAATCGATACCGGTGCTACCGCGTGTTGCATTAAGCACGGTATCTATGATAACCCCCAAGAATTAGTTATTAAGAATAGAATAAAAACAATAAATGGTTATAGTTTAATAACTCATTTTCATAATATTATAATATTCGGCAAAAGCCGAAGGTTTTACGAAATCCAAAATTTAGATGCGGATCTATTGGTCCGCTATAACCTACTAAAGGAAATAAATGCAATAATTGATCTATCTAAAGAAACGCTTGCTTATAAAGATAGAATAGAAAGAATAAATTACAAAACCCCAGCTAAGGATACAGTTGGTAGCCTACATGGTTCAGATATAGATTTGAACATTGCCACTTATCTGAACTCTCAAAAAGGAAATAATGGAAAAATGTTATGCTTATTCCAAGTGTCCGACTCTTATGAATCATCGTCAATGACTGACGCTGATTGCCTATTTACAGACGATAGTAAAATCGTTAGTAAGCCAAAAAGAAAGAAAAAGGTTAAAAAGAGCAGACGCCGTAAAGCGTCGATATCCTCTGTTACCAATTACTCTGCATTATACAAAGTAAATTACTTCGTAAACGTCACGGAGGACTTAAATGGTCTTGAACAGATATTAAAGGCGAGATAAGAACATTGAATGACAATGCTATTTATAGTAAACAGTATCCTTATCCTTATTCAGTTAACAACTTTGTTAACCAAAAAGTAAATAGGATGCTACAAGAAAGCATTATACGACCTAGTAAAAGTCCATACAATTCCCCAGTATGATTTGTAGGGAAAAAGGAAGAATCGACTGGTCATCGATTACAAGAAAATTAATGAAACACAGTTCCCGATAGATATCCAATGCCTGATCCGTCAGTGATATTATCTAAATTGGGTAGGGCGCGTTACTTTTCAACAATTGAGTTAGAGTCAGGTTTTCATCCACCTCCCCGTAACATTAGAGAGCTACGCAGTTTTCTAGGTTTAACCGGATACTATAGGAAATTTGTTCAAAATTACGCTTCTATAGCTAAACCCCTCACTAAATTGTTGCAAGGTCACGATGGCATAGTGTCTAAAAACATGTCTAAAAAAATAACACTGGATGAAGAAGCACCTCGGCCTTTGAGAATCTAAAATCACATTTAATTTCGCAGATCCAATTAACCCAACCACATTATTCAAAGAAATTCATCCTTACTACCGATGCGTCCGACATAGCTGTAGGCGCTGTACTTTCCCAAGACACCAAAATAATAAAAAGAGGTATTCATGAACTTGGTACTATTTTTAAATGGATTACAGGTACACCAGATCATAATGATATGGTCACAATACAAAACAAAGTTAATGATCTTATAACCAACAACAATAAACAAAATCAAATTATTTATTTTTTTTTATTTATTAATATTTATTAACAATTCATTGCTAACTTACAATGGTTGTAGAGCACTAGCTGCCAGGACTATGGGCTCGACTTAATTATTTGTGTTTGTAATTGTTTTTGTTTTGACTAGATATTTTTAGAAAGGCCGGATTGCTTAAGGTCAGGGTGACTAGAGAAAATGATATAGCCATGTCCATCCGTCTGTCCGTCTGTCCCGTGAACGCCTAGATCTTAGAGACTATAAGAGCTAGGATAACCAAACTTGGGATTCGGACTCCTTATGTGTGTTCGCTGGTCAAGTTTATTTTCTTTTTTCTTCCCCCCTTCTACCCCATCACTTTTTCAAAGTCGTATAATTTCTAAAGCTTAAGGATTTAAGTATTAGTTGCTTCTAAAAAGTTGTTAGAAATCTAAAAATCTTTCGATTGATATCATGACTAAAATCGGACCATATTTAAAAAAAAACTTATTTTGAGGGTGAAGATTTTAATTCCCCTTGCCTAACTGGCAAACTGCCGAATGAGCAGTCCGATAGATGGCGTGCTTGCAATATTGTTAACAATGTGTTTTTGGATTTAAAGGAATATTAAGACCAGAGGTTTTATGTGAATGCAGGCGACCAGGGTTACCACCCGACTAGGGTTGCCACCTTTTCTTTTTTAATTCCGTCTACTAGATACAGGGTATCCCAAACTCGGGCGCGCACTTTGCTCTGATGTTTGTAACGCACAGAACCAAACATCGTAGACCCACAAAAGTTACATCTAGAATACTTAGAATCACTAGAGGAGTCGATATAGCCATGTCCGTCTGTCCGTCTGTTTCTATGCGATTTACTCCGTCGTCTTAAAAGCTATTTTGCTGAAACTTGGTATTTAGCCTTCTTCTTGTTTACCTAGGTAGTACACTAGTTCGAATCGGTGGGATCGGACCACTATATCTTCTAGCTGTCATACGAACCCAAATCGGTTTAGCGAATAACTCCCACATTTATTATCCGATCCTGTTCAAATTTAGCACACATATGTTTTTTATAGCAATTAATATAAATGTCAAATTTCGTAAGGATCGGACTAATATATCATATAGCTGCCACACGAACCTAAATCGGTTTAGGGAATAACTCGCACATTTATTGACTGATCTTTTCAAAACTCGGCCAACACGTTTTCTACATAAATATACGCGTTTGTGCTAAATTTTATTAAAATCGGATTACTATATCATATAGCTGTCATACAAATCGAAATCGGCCCTATTAACTGACCAACCCCGTTCATGTGATTTACGGCAGAAACAACTTCGAAAAGAGTCTGTAATCTTCGGCACCCCGAAGATAACATTGGGATTTTTTTTTTTTTATTTACTATCTAATTTATGAAACAAGTACAAGCCGCAGTTTTTGCTTTTGACAATGTTATTTGCTAGGTTGATGATCTCCTAACTTAACTGCAGTATCACTTATGGATCTAAAATGAGGCCGAAGTGCCTCTTTTTGTACCCTGAACCTTAAGGGTAAGGGTATAAAAGTTACCCTAAAGTTACCCACAACATGATCAGAGTGACTAGAGAAATCGAGATAGGCATGTCCGTCCGTCCATCCGTCCGTGTGAACGCCTAGATCTTAGAGACAATAAGAGCTAGGATAACCAAATTTGGAATTCAGTTATATAAGTTTGTTTATTCTGGTTTTTAATTGAAAATGGAAATTTTGTTTATTACTTCTTTTAATTGAGCATTCGGTGATTATTTTGCTTAAGTTTTAATTTGTCTTATAAATTTGTCCCACATTTTTGTAGGCTAAGGCTACCTCTATATGATACTTCAGTGTTTTCACCAATTCTCAAACCTGGATCAGCATTCTCTGGATTTGTATTATTTTCAATAGATTACACATCAGATGCACAAACATTTCCATTATTGATGATAAATTTACCATTTTCCATTTCCCCTAATAAAAATTCTGACACTTCCCTAGTTATATTTTCCTTTCCAAATTGATTTTCAGAATCGGCTTTAAGGATCTCTTCGCTTTTGTCTATTTGAGTCACAAAGTCTTCTTCATGCACAGATCTTGTCTTCAGCATATTTATTTCGTCCACCACAACATCTCTAGTAATCATTCGACAACTTGAACGTAATTGGATTATAACCGATATGTATGCATTTCAACGATTTTTCATTGAACTTTCGTGTTCTTACGTATACTATCGAACCGAATATCCTGAGATATTTCCAAAAAAAATTTTTTTTTTTAAATTCTATTTATTTGTAATCTGTCTTAGAACTATGACAATAAGCAAATTATATAACACTTAAAAATTTTTTAACAGGATTGCTTGAGCAAAAATGAAGCCACATTTTATATGGCGTTTTGTCTAAACTATACAAAGCTCTGGTTGGCTTCTATTTATCAGGCCAAAACTTTTATTTAGTTTGGCACTACTAACCATTGATAGAGCTTCCTCTGTTATTGTTATTATGCGGTCTGTTACTCCATTCAAATGTGGAATAGTAGGAACCGTTAATTACAAGCTGATTACTTATGCCACAAAAAACTCTCTCATATCATTGGATAAATATTCCCTGCCACTGTCAATGTACAGGTGCACAATTTTAAAAATTTTAGGCATTGAAAAAGAAAAGGTTGTAACCCTAGTCGGGTGGTAACCCTGGTCTTAATATTCCTTTGAATAATCTATCGGACTGTTTATTCGACCGTTTGCCAGTTATGCAAGGATTCCCTTTGCCTTGACTCTGAGAATTTGGTTTTCGCATATCTCATGTAAGTATGATCCAATTTCAGTCGTTTTTGATTCCTAACAACTTCTCTGAAGCAACTATTACCAAGATCCAAAAGCTGTAGAAATTACAAGGCTTTGAAAAAGTGAGAAGATGGAATGAAGGGCGGGGGAAGAAAAGAAATTAACTTAACCAGCGTACACACATAAGAAGCCCGAATCCCAAGTTTGGTTATCCTAGCTCTTATAGTCTCTCATTACAGTACAGAGTATAAAAGAAGAAAGCTGAAGACAAAAAAGCCAATGCTACAACGGCAAATAAAACGAGTGGAAAACGTGACCATCACTGCATATCGACGAGTTCAAGCTACTCGTCAGACTCTGATTCCGAAATGGAATCAGGAACACCTCATAATGACAAAGGAATTAATCTATCTGAAGAGGAATTCGGAGCCATCATGAGCGAATTGGCAGATTTCCGCGCTCAGAACTTAGGAGAAAATAAGCTGACACAACTCCAAGCAGTTCAAAACCAGCTAAAACAATTAAATATACCGGCAAAAGCAAAGGTGCTCAGTGGAAACCGATTCGTTGAGCTACATCCTATAGAACAAAAACAAGACCAGATAAGGACGGACGAACCCATCATCCCGAAGCCAAGCACCACACCGGCAAAAGAACAAGAGCCGGCACAACAAGATGTGCCATCAACATCAGCCAAACCAGCCAGTTTACCACAAACGGGAAATCGAAAATCCAAAAAGAATCAACTGGCACAGCAAGGCGAGGCATAGCCATCACCAAGACCAGCAGTACATAGCCAGAAAAACCAAAACATTAAAGAGCGTATACCAATAATTGCGATCTACAATCAAACCCCCAATGATCTCACTGGCATATTGAGGCAATACATCGTCCAAAACGAGTTCCTTCTTAACATAATCAACAAAAACCTTATCCACATAAAATTACAATCATTGGAAAATATCTTAAAAACGAAAGAAATACTAAATGGAAATAAATGGCATTATTACTCCTACACCCCTAATGCCCTTAAGCCCCACCTGGTAGTAGTGAAAAGACTATCCCAGGAATCTTTCAGCGCCGAAGATATTCAGTGTGCTCTCAGTGAGAGCCTTCCTGAGCTCAAAGTTCTTCACGTTAGCCTTTACAAAAAATCAATGTGGCTCATCCGCATTGAAAAATCCGAGAAATTGAATACTATATTCAATATATAGAAGCGCTCCTAAATTATCGAGTCGCACTTGAGAAATTCAAGCCGAGTCCTTTAACTTTAACTCCAAACTACAACCCGGACAATGCCCATTAACCTTTAACCCTTCTGAGTCTAGCCAAGCCCAATGTATAAACTGCAAGGGGAAGCATACAGCCAACGCAAAGGTATGTCCGATACGTATCGCATGATTGGACAAAATAAGCCAATAAAACTATTAAGGAAAATAACAAACCCACTAAAATCTTAAGGGCCGCGCAAGCTAGCGCAAAATTTCTAAAAACATCAGCTTTGCTTCGCTGTTTACAGGAAAGCAAAGTAGCACAGCTCCCTCAAAACATAAAAATCAGTAACCCTGCACTCCAACAACACATGGCAACTAAACTAGCACCCAAGAAGACGGATATCATATTCTTCGATCAATTCAACGAGAATTCCCTGTAAAATTTTGTCATAGACATATTAACATGCATCGGCATTATGAAATCTACAGTCAAAAAATATGAGAACCTTAAGAACGATAATGGATCTATCAACAATGAAACCAAACAAAAATTATATTGGACTTCCTCTTCCAAATAGCTCAAAAATAAATATGATCATTTTCCAAAATGTCAACTCCCTAATATTATTAACAAAACGGCATAAGCTGAATGAAAACAAAAACATCGTGCCGACATCATACTTATCGCTGAACACCGGCTTAGCCGCTGACATACACCAAAACCAGACCCATTACCAATTTATACGATAAGCGACTCCAGCCACACAAGCCAGCATAGTCCGCAGACGTACCACTGGCAAACGCGACACCACTGTTGGCATTTGTTTCAAAAACGGCATCAATTACGAAGTCATTAACATCGCAACCATTCAATACATTGAAGTAGTTGCCGTAAAAATCTTTTTGAAAAGGAATAACCACCCCATCCAAAACTACATAGTGGTTTCCCTCTTCAAGCGTACACAGGAGCCGCTCCTGACATCAGACCTAAATGATATCGCAAAATCTCTTTCCCAACATGCACCCTGCAACACAATCATCATTGGATGTGATCTCAACTCAACGCAAAATATTCAATTTGGAATTTTCCGTCCCATAGACCAAATCACATAAATCCCCCAGGGCTTACTCTCTTCGACTGGCTTCTAAGAGACACAAATCTTACTCTATACCACACAGAAAAACCCACACCTCCTAATAATTCTGAAAACAGATATTTCATATGCTCAACACAGCTTGGTCTGGAACTACCACAGATCACTTTGGAGTGAAGCTCCTCATTCAATTTAACGGATGCCGATTACAATATAATACAATCCGAATCGGTCATAACTACCTCACATATAGATCCCTTTACGTCTCTAGTGCTGATAATAGCGAGAAATCCCTCACACGTTCGACAACAGCTGGTGCTCCCCAAGGTTCCATCCTTGCACCGCTGCTATATAACATCTACCTCGCCGATATCTCCGATCTCCGCCGAGACTCACAATCCACCTCTACTGCGAAAATGAAATCCTCTCTAATTTACGTAGTTGACATTTGTGATCCGTAAATAAACTGCCAAGTAAAATTTTAAGAGCACGCTATTTAAGTTTTATATTCATTTATTTAACATGTATAATTCAGTGGTGAAATGTGGCGGAGTCGCGCTGCGATCGAACTGCGTCGAGGCGCTTTAGAATTAAAATGAATTGTTGCCCTAGCCGTCTAATACAGACTGCCTAACAAAATGCACATGTACTACTTACATACATATTTTGCGGATATCGCACAAAAGGGATCACCGACACAAAAGGAATTGCGCGATTTACGTGTGTACATAGCACAAAACGGATCAGCGACATACGAACATCGCACAAAAGAGATCAGCGACATACGAACATCACACAAAAGAAATTGCGCGATTTACGAGTGTATATGGCACAAATGGGATAGAGCGATTGTTTAACCCTATATGGTCATCTCATTAGTTTTGGGACTTGGCCGCAACAACATTCTCATACTTGACACAGGTGCACAATTAGCAAGTGCAGAAATTGACTTAAATAGTAATCTCTCAGACTTATACAAATACTTTCTAAAGTGGCGCATAAGGCTGAATATCCAAAAATGCGAAAATTATATTCGAAAGTCTAAACCCAAAGTGGATCTGCAAAAATACTTGACAACTTGTACCCAATCTTTACCTGGGAGACACAAGAATACAAAATAAAACAGAACTAAAGTGTCTGCTAGTTACTTATGACTAAGAACTCTACTTCCAAAAGCACTTGGATCACTCCCTACATAAGGCCAGGATTCAACTTCATACCATTTCCAAAGTCTTCAAGCCACTCGCAACAACTTCCGCTAACACAACAAGCACATTTCAAAAATTCGATTGACAGATCATTGGAACTAAAAGAAGAAATCTAATCTTCTACACTCGGATGAGCAAATATCAATAATGCTTATGCTCTTCAGTGCAACATACGTCCCTTAATCATTCTCCACCCATATAGCTCCTTATGTAAATAATCCTCCTCACCACCACCCCACCATCTAATATAAGTAGTGTAGTATAACTATCTTTTTATGTAGTATTAGCTTACAAAATTTAACTTAAATATCCTAATTTTTAGTCAAAGAGACTTTTTTGTAGAAACTGAAAGAATTAAACATTTTGCATTAACACATAATTTTTTATTACACTAAGCATATCGATAAAATTTATATAATAATAAGGCAAATTTAGTCCGAATAGTCTGAATAAAAGACTTCAAGCACTGTATAATTTATATCTTTTGTGTATTGTTATCATTCAGAACTGATAAGTGTGGGTTTCTCTTATGCCCAAAGAATTCGTTGTCAAATCGCTTTTAGTTCCTCCATAGGTGGATGTGCCCTCAGGGGCTGTAGCTTTATTACTAAATATTTGTCAAGTCAATTGCTAACGAATACATAAAATGAAAGATGTTGCTTACGAACAACGGTATCGAAAGGATGCAAATGTTTATAAGCATTTCGATACGATACAGAAAATAAAGCGAACTAGACTAACAGACTATATAAATACAAATGTTCTCGCCCGCTCTTACGTCTTATAGATTTTTCACACGAAATTTTATAACTCTAGCTTTTATGGTTTCTGAGATCCTTGCGCTCATACAGACGGACAGATGGATATGGCCCGATCGATTTCTCTAGTCACCCTAATCATACTCAAGGTAACTTTGAGGAGTCTTCGATGTCTCCTTCAGTACATGGCAAAGATGGTTTTAGTGATTACTGTTACCATCTTAAATTATCAGATGTGTTTTCCTCATAATTGGTTGACAAATTTTATAGTTGATGCATTTTTAACAGTTCTCTTATTTGAAAAAGAAGCTGAGAAAATTTTAAATTTACCATGACAATTAAATGATTTTTGTTTAGACAATGAAATCACTATTAAGAATGGTTTAGAAAAATCGAATATTCTAATAGTTCCTCATTGTTACAAAACTCATGTTTTCATACTATTTGTCAACTAATTAAATAGGGAAATTTTATTTTTAGATCCTTTTGGGCATATTCCAAAATCCACAATTTTCTTAAATTATTATGCCAGTTTGTGATTTCTGCATCAAAAAATATAGACCACATAGTTTATGTGGTATATGTAAATTTTGCAAATCACAAGTACTATAATCTTAGCGAACCAACTTTTGGGTATGTTTTCCCAGCCGGAGTACAACTCTTAGTCGACCGAATCCAAATTACAAGAATATTTCTAATTTGCTGAGACGTAGATGGCAAAAGGGAAGGTGAAGGGGAAAAGTTCACCATGGTGGCGTACTTATCAACTTGAATAACTCCCGCGACCTAAGATCAAGAACAAAGTCACGCTCCTCCCCGAACACTCTTGCATTCCTTTTCCATCAGCCCAGGCTCGATCGTACTCTTTCAGTTCTCTCACTCGACTGCCTCTTTTGATCGATCGGTAGTCCGTCAATAGCCCTTCCTTATCGGTGAACCGCCCTCCGTCGGAAACGATTGTCTGGCCGTTAGCTTAAATCTACCGAGAAGGAAGGGTTGCCTTCATTGGCTCTTAAACATTAACTATAACTAGAACAAGTCTTGTGCTTAGAAAACTCCCTCACATACGTTAGCTGAGTATTGAGGATTAGGCCTACAGGGGATAGATATACCATTAAAAAAAATTGCACCGCGAACCCTACCTCAAAGGTTGCGTGGAAATGGGCTCAAATTGTGTATTTATAAATTATGAATTCAATTTTGAAAGGAGTATATATATTAAAATGTTCCATTCGCTCTACCGCGACAGTACTACCGGCAATGTACTGTACCTTGTAGACGAAATTTAAATAGAAAAAGTTGGCAGCTCTAGCATGGTGGTAGCCACAATCGGCTACAATCGCATATTACCCCGAGTCACCACCAAAAATATGGTCGTTTACATTTAAAATTTCGAAAATTTTATTATATATTTTGAAATTAAGAGCTTTAGTCCTGTTAAATACCAATTGAAATTTTATTTTGAAGGAAACTAATACTAATACTGAGAAGATCAAAAGAAGGGCAGGGGTAAAAAAAAACTAACTTGTACAGCGTACACACATAAGGATATCTATCCATCAAAGCCCCGAACACCACCACGTGAACCATTCCGTCCAGAACCTCGCCAATTTCATTGTGCACCAACTCGCGCATTTCCGCTGTCGAAGCCTTCCACTTAAAGCCTTAAAAGGCTATCTGAAACATAAACAAACGTTGATACTTTTTATCAAATAAAAATATTACAAATATTTATTTAAAAATACTCACCCTCACGTACCAATTGTTCGACATTTTTATTTCTTATTTTCCTGGAATTGAAATTTCCCCGAATTCCCTGTGCTGCCAGCACGTACCAATTTCATGTAATTTACATAGGTGGGCAGGCCCCGCAAAATATGTATTTTCTTTTAAATAATATAAAATTGCAATTTTTAAATATTAAATATTTTGAGATAATCCAATATATTTTTTTCACAAAAAAAATCATAGCCATCAGCTTCCATGAATACGGCCAGATCACTCAATTGCATATGTGAGCAAATTCAACCAAAGCATTGTGGGCAAAAAGCTCGAAATGTTTGCAGTCTTTTTTTATATTTTTAAATCACAAAATTTAATGTGTTTTTTAAATATGAATACTCCAGATTAAATAAAACTGTTTTCTTTAAATTTTAAAGCTCGCGGTTTAAAATTGCCGCGCTTACAAAGGCAGCTGATAAACTGCATGATCGACTTATCGAAATGCAACCGTAAATATCGGTATTTTCCCTTCATATTCAGAGGTTCAAAAAGTTAAGACGACTTGCAAGCCAATTGAAATAGAAATTCGTGAAAATTTTGCACAGGTTTCAATGCAAAACCTTTTAGACCATACTGTAGAAAGAATATTGTGCCTGCAAAAAGAGGTTATATCTCAAATGAAAAATGTTTCGTGTTGCAATTTAATAGTATGCTACGGATTTGATGGATCTACTGGCCAGAGCTCATATAAGCAAAATTTTGGATCAGAACCTACCTCCCTAGATCTATCCCTTTTTGTCAGCACTGTAATACATTTAAAATTAATAGATGAAAATCAGCAAATTATTTGGAATAACAGAGCTCCATAATCTGTAAGGTTCTGCAGGCCTCTTAAAATTGAGTATGCAAAGGAAAGCCGTGAGAAAATTTTGCTGGAAAAAGAATGTTTGGATGTGCAAGTTGCCGGCTTAAAAGACTTTACATATATTAGCGAAGGAAGAGAAATCGTCGTCGCCTATAAGCCACAGATGACACGTATTGATGGTAAAGTTCTCAACGCTTTAACAGCCACTGCATCAACTCAGTGTTGCCCAATATGTTGGGTGAAACCTAAAATACTCCTCGAAACCACTGATTTCCATGCTTCCAGCTCTTAAATATGGTGTCAGCTCATGCATGCTTGGATACGATTTTTTGAGTTTGAACTGAACGTATCCTATAGGCTTTAAATTCAAAAGTGGTACATAGCACAAGCATACAAAATCGAAATGATGTCTCGGAAACAGGAAATTCAAAAAATGACGTGGACAAAAATGGGCCTACATGTAAGCATTCCCAAGCAAAATGGAAGTGGAAATAGTAATGATGGAAACACGGCTAGAAGAGCATTTCGGAATTACCAATTATTTTCATCAACCACAAGCTTTGTTCAAAACATTTTATATAATTTCTATATAGTTCTAATCACTATTTCATGTGAACATTGCGTTGATGAAATTCAAGATATTTTGTGAGAAAACATTTTTGCTAAATGTAAATACGTATTCTTGGTATCCGATGTCGTCGACGGTTCATAAAATATTAGTGCACGGTTGGTAAATTATGAACTCATCTTTGGTCCCAGTTGGATGTTTAGGAGAAAATGCTTCAGAAGCAAGAAACAAGCACAATGAAAACGATAGGAAATCACATGCCCGAAAAAATAGTCGATTAAACAATATGGCTGATGTTTTTTATAGAGCTATGGATTCCTCTGATACATACATTTGAAGGTTAAGTTTAAATGAAAGGCAAAAAAAAAAATGTAAAAAATACCTGCCGGCAGATGTATTACATCTTCTAAAATTACCATCGCCGACAAACTTTGAACCATTAGATATAGAAAGAAAAGATTCTGATTTTGAGGACTCTGATGAGGATTTTTATAAAGGTGCAGAAATAGAGCTAGAAGTTGAAGAGGAATGATCATATTTGTAAATAAAATTAAAAATTAAAAAATCATTTTTTCTTAGTGTGCACGGATCGGGTATGGTGATGCAAAATACTGATGCACATGAGAACTAGTCAATTGAAAAACATGCCTTGAAGAACTAATCCAAAACAATATTTTTGCCAAGTTCCAAGAGTCTACATCAACTAGAAATACTTTTGGCGATTATCTCGCACAGAACGATGAACGCGCGGCTGCGGTAATGTGGGCAGATAGATTTAAGGCGTGGTTGTATTAAAGCAAAAAAATTCCAAAATTCAATAATAATTCTTCACATTTGTGTGCGAAATTTGAATGCTCTAACTTTAAAATTGGACTTTATGCAAAAATTTCGGGTTATTTGCCAATAGTGCAAAGGACCGACTCAAAAATGTAATTTTCTCCGAAACGTTACCGACGATTTTTCTAAAATGTTAATATATGGGAAAAATAGGGTCTTTCATGTGGCATACCGTGCATATGCGCACAAAATCGTTTTCATAACGAAAAGTCGATCGACGCTGGCTGAATGTTGATGTACAACAAATTGTATGCACTGCCATTTTTCGCCCGGAATTCGAAATTTATGTGGGTTACCAGGTTACACATATATGTATGGGATCGCGCCTTCCCGCGTATTTGACAACCCACTCAAATGAATTTTGTGAACAATACAAAAATGAGATTTTCTCCGAAACGTTACCGACGATTTTTCTAAAATGTTAATATATGGGAAAAATAGGGTCTTTCATGTGGCAGACCGTGCATATGCGCACAAAATCGTTTTCATAACGAAAAGTCGATCGACGCTGGCTGAATGTTGTTGTACAACAAATTGTATGCACTGCCATCTATCGCCAGGAATTCACAATTTGTGTGGTCACATATATATGTATGGGATCGCGCCTTCGCGCGTATTTGACAACCCACTCAAATGAATTTTGTAAACAATACAAAAATGAGATTTTTTCCGAAACGTTACCGACGATTTTTCTAAAATGTTAATATATGGGAAAAATAGGGCCTTTCATATGGCATACCGTGCACTGCCATCTTTCGCCAGGAACTCGCAAATTATATGGACTACATGCCTACTATGTACGAATTTGGCTCCCAATTTAAAAATGCGAATTTCGCCAAAGGACTCGACAATTTTTCTCAAATGCTATTAACTTTTCGCTCGTAACGGTGGTATATCGTGCATGTTAGCACAAAATCTTAAGATTGAGATATTAACAAAAATGTGGGGCTCCCAATTTTTCACCGTCCGTATTATGGTATAATAAAAGCTCAAATTTGACAAAAGCCATATTTATTGTGTAGCGCTTTTAATTTTGCATCAGAGGTTTTTTAGTTTTTCATATATCAACAAATATATTAGCTAAATTCTAAATGAAAATCGACTGACCGATGCTAATTTGACGCATATACAAAGGTTAATTACTAGATTCTGATACAATTATTGTTAACGGTTCCTTGGTGCCATTGAACATAGTGTACGCATCAAACTGAATAATTATTTTGATATTGTCTCCAGTATAACTTTTATACGTTTCATTACTACGCCTTATTCTGGTGACATGCTGAACAGTTAAAAAGTGTTTGGGGAACAGTGTGTATGGAGTAGAGGTGGACACGGGCCTACTTTTTGAGGTCCGTCCCGGCCCGAGCACGAAACCTAGTCCCAAAAAAAAGCCCGAGGCCCGCACGACAAGCACGAAAAAATTTTAACAACAAAGAAACCAATGCAATTTATTTAATTTATAGCATGTCGGTTTTCTTATATTTATATTTGTTATATTTTGTATACAAAGTTAGTTAATTCCAATAAACTTATTATTATTAGTGTTAGTGTTTTAACCATAATTTATGGCAAATTTTTATTTAAAAATAACAATTTTTCTAAATTATAACTTTATAAACGTGTACGACGCTCATTTAATATAATTCCAGAGGTGGAAAATAATCTTTCGCTCGTCGCTGAGCTTGCCGGAATGGCTAAAATGTAACGGGCAAGTCTTTTCAATAATTTGGATTCACAACATTTCCAAAATTCGAACACATTTAAGTCTGAAATGGCTGCACTGCCATTTTAATATTTTTTTGATTTCAATATTCTGTTTTTGGGCTTTCGGGCCTGATTTTGGGCTTTCGGGCCTGCGGGTTTTTTTCTTAGGCCCGGGCCCGAATGAAGCCCGCACCAAACACGAAATTGAGGCCCGAGCTCGATTTTTTTGGCAAAGGCCCGCGCCCTTCTCTAGTATGGAGATTCAGAATCACAAGTCAAATTCATTGTTGTATCATCTATGTTAACTGATAATTTGTACATCCTTGATTCATAGCTTAAAATAATACTATAAACAGAATTATTAATTAAAAATTTAACATTTTTGTCATAGTTACGACAGATACTGGCCAGATGTCCTATCTTGCCACAGGTGTTACACTTGCTGTTTTTGAATCGGCAGTCTGTTGAAGCAAGATTGCGCCACCCGCAATGTGAGCAATTATTCTTCCTGTTATTGTTACTGCTATAATTATTGTTGCTGTTACAGTTTCGCCATCCATCTCTTTTCTTCTCGATGTTCCTGTCACTAAGCTTTTATTTTGAGTGTGTTGTGACTGCATTGAAATCTTTCTCTTTCACTTTTGAAGCAATTTAACTTTCTATGCTTATTGCTTTACCCAATGTGTTCTCCAAGGTTAGGTTAGGCTAATGACAAATTTGATTAAAATAAAACCAATTGGTTAACTTTCGCATACCAATACGTCACGGGATTTGCTTCTGAATTAAGTGCCATGTAAAAGTTCTTGCGTTTGTTGACGACGATCGTCGGCGGCGTGTAATGATTCTTAAGAATTGAACATAATTTCTCTTATGACTTTGATACAGGCGAATCTGGACTACAGATTTTGTGGAGTCAATATGGTTCTTCTCCAATGGATTTTAACAATATCACCATCTTTTTATTTTCCTCTGTGCAATTTATTTCGCACACTTGAATTTCTAACCCTTCTTTCCAAATGTACGATGGTTTAAATTTCGAATATTCCGGCAATGCTGATGTTTGGAGAAGCATTGTTGTGGTATTACCAACAATTGAGTCAGGCGTTATATAGATTATAAATACAATCAATAGTACCCCGGTGGAGTATAGTTCTTCAGTTCTTCAACAATACTTTTTTATCTGTAAAGAATTGTATAATTGTACAATTTGTAACGTAGTCTTAAGTGTGACCATACAAATATAAGTTTTAGGTGCGACCATACAAACTAGAAATTTAGAGTGATCATGGCTATGAAAGCCAAATTATCGATGACTTAGAGCCAGTCGATGTTACGGATCGGTGAAGAAGAAACACAAACTTGAAACGCACAAATATTTGTCGCGACCCAGCCGCAGACGATCACAAGAGCGCAACGACGGCGGAAGCAGAAACTAATACCTCGTGAGGTATTTTAGTGTCGACCAGGGCTACTGTTCGTAGGAGACTGGTCACACTGTCTGGCGGGCTCTTAAGCGCGTCACTTCAAAATTACGCGCCTTCTATGAGAAAACACAACTAATACCGGGAGCTCTCCCATTTCCATTGCTACCGCAACAATCAATAGAAACTTACTACTCAACAGAGGAACACCCGCAACATGGAACAAATAAAAATAAGACCCCAAACTGGTAACCCCGTATAGAAAACTAATCCAATTCGGCTCGAAAGCTTAACACCTGTAGAGCAATCACCAGACACTGGTACACCGCTGCACATCAACAACCTACCGCACCATGCGACAGCCTCGAGCCCTATTTCGCAACCGTGTGCAATTGTGCACGGAAACAACATGCCATTGGTCGAAGCAGTTGGCGCCATCAAACAACCACCCTTTTGGAGAGACCAAGCCCAAGTGTGGTTTATACAAGTGGAAGCACAATTTTCATGCAATCGCATTACTTCCGACAGCACGCGCTACAATCATTTAATTTGCGCACTTGATGCCAATGTAATGCCTGTCATCATGCAGCCTCCTGAGGTTGGAAAATACGACAATTTAAATGCAGCAAACATAAAGCGTTTCACTGAGTCTGCCGATCGTCAACTTCACAGAGCCTTGTCGGAGCTTGTACTCGAGGATCAGAAACCGTCACAGCTGCTCCGACAAATGACAACGCTTGCCGAGGGACGGGCATCCAGTGATGTTCTGCGAGTCCGTTGGCTCTCTCTGCTGCCGCATTATGTGCAACAAAGCTTGAAAGTCTTGCGCTCAGCTTCCATTGAAGAACAAATCGCCGTCGCTGACGAGTTAATGGAAGACGCGCCTGGTGTATCAGCCATGACAACCGCCTGCTCCAAGGATGTAGTCCAACGCTACATCAGACCTTTAGCAAATACTCATCAAGACGAGCTAGACGAGCTTGAGCTCAAGATGGCTGACATGTCATCTCTACAAACTCAAATTAAAGAGCAGTTAAATCAACCTTCGGGCCCAGTTACCCAGAATCGCAAATAGCAACATGCTTCATGACCGAAATAACGATTCTGTTACTTCCACACCAAATTTGGCGCCCACGCCTGAAATTGCACACAGCTTTGAACTTGGGCTACACAACCGGGAAACTAAAGCAGCTGTCATCAGTACTGGCGGCAGATGACAGCAGAAATCCACTCAAAATCTCTCACTCGTCTCACCAAGGAGTATCGCCTCCACATATTCGACCGTTCAAGAAATATCAAGTTCTAATAGACTCCGGATCTGTAATATGACTCATCCCGATCTCAGCATTAAAAAGCAAGCGTCAAAAGGCTGAATTTAAGCTCTATGCAGCCAACAAATCGACACCTACGGCTCAATTACCATCACTGTGGATCTCAACCTTCAACGAAAGTTCAATTGGTCATTTGTCGCGGCCAACATTCAATCATCAATCATTGGGGCGGATTTTTTCACCCATTACGGGCTACTGCAGAACTTCCAAAAGTAGCAGCTTAGAGACCCAACCACGACATTTTCAACAAAAGGAAACTATCCCAAGTAAACCTGAACAATGTCTCTCCAATCAACACGCGGGAGTCACACGGGATCGCTCGTCCCTATGCTGATTTACTTAACCGATTCATATAAATCACACAACCCAGCACCGGCCCAGCTACACGAGTCGACAACGACGTTTTGCACTACATAAAGACGACTGGAGCCCCAGTTTTCGACAGGCCAAGATGGCTTACAGAAGACAAGTTAGACGCTGCACGCAGAGATTTCGATCTCTTACTCCAACACGGAGTAATCCGCACTTCAAACAGTCAATGGGCCAGCCCAATTCACATGGTTCCAAAGAAAAACAACGGCTGGAGCACTACTGGGGACTACAGAAAGCTGAATGCGTGCACCATTCCAGACCGCTACCCTGTCCCCCACTGTGACGACATCCTTCAGCGGCTATATGGCTGCGAAGTTTTCTCCACCAATGATCTCAAACGAGCCTACCATCAAATTCCAGTTGCCCCCTGTGACATCGCAAAGACAGCTGTCACGACTCCGTTCGGATTGTTCGAGTTTGTGGGCATGCCACCCGGCTTACGAAATGGAGCAGAACATTCCAGCGCCACATGGACAACTTACTGCGTGGTCTTCCCTTTGTCGGCTGGTATATAGACGATTTCTGCCTCACACCAGGAGCACCTGCAGCACCTTAGCACGGTCTTCGAGATACTAAGTACCAGCAAGTTAACCATATATCCACAAGAATGCCAATTTGGGCAAAGTGAGGTTAACTTACTGTGTTTTACTGTCAACACCAAGGGTTTCAAGCCACCCAATGAGCACTCTGACGCCATCAATCGCTTCCCTAAACCACAGACAATTATGGAATTGCGCAGGTTCCTAGAGATGGTAAACTACTACCATCGATTAATTTCTCATGCAGCAAAAGCACAGATTCCTCTCACGAAATATCAAAAAGGCTCAACCAAAAAAGATAACAGTGAGATCGTCTGGACACCAGACACCAACGAGAGATTTAATCTGTGCAGACAACGTATTGCAAATGCAGCACGTGCTACCTTTCTCTCACCAACAGCCCAACTATCTTTAAGGACCGACGCCTCGGATACAGCAATCGGAGCTGCTCTAGAACAACCAGAGGGCAACGTCTGGCGGCGAGTTTCCTTCTTCCAGCGGAAAGTTAGCCCAGCAGAAAGGAATTACAGTACGTACGACCGCGAACTCTTGGCTGTGTTCGCAGCTGCGGTTTTTTTCAAACACATTTTGGAAGGACGCTCTTTTGTTATAAAAACGGACCACAAAGCATTAACCTTTCCGCACTTTCCCCATTAATGCACACGTAATTTTTGAGGCTCAGCAAAACTATCATGAGATCTATCTATATACCATACGGATTGATGCGTTCGGCATACTGTGTGACACTTTTGCTGGACACAAACAATCTTACCTACCGCTGAGCCTACGACGCCAAGCTTTCGACTTCACGAGTTCACGGGCTTGCACACCCGAGTGGTCGCACAACTGCTAAACTTCAAAAACAACGCTATGTATGGCTAGGAATCAATTAGGATGCTACCCTCTGGTCAAGCAAACGGACTTATCAAGAGGTGGCATCGCACACTTAATGCCGCACTAATGTGCAACTCGCACATTCCTTGGCCCGATCTGTTGCCAACCGTGCGTAACCGTGACTACGTGCGTCATACAAAGCAGATCTACAGTCCTCACCAGCCGAAATGCTTTTTGGCACAGCCATACGTCTGTCAAATGAGTTTTTCTCAACTACTACTTCGACAACACCGCCTACTTCGACAACACCGCCTTACTGGTTTGCTTCGCAAACGCATCCGAGCAATCAAACCCGTTCCTGCAGCACATCACAACAAACCGTACATTTTCTGCTCAAAGGCCTTTTAATCCAGTTCACACGTTTTTAAGCTAGTTGCCTCGGTAAAAAAATTTAAAATAAATAATAATACGAGGAATACAAGTAAGTATAGATTAACTTTGGATAATTAACATAATTTGTCTAGTACTCACATAAAAACATTAATTACTAGTGCAATTAGTGCACTCTGTATCGGGAGGACTGCGCCATTGATTAGGAAAGTATTTTTTGTTCTTTCTTAAACATTTATTAATATTTTTTTCTTCACTGCAGTTGAGGAGTCATCCCCAGGAGGACTACCTGGAGGGGAACTGCCAACCGGCTAGCCACCCAAATGCCAGGCCAAATGTCAAGGTCACGTCGGCAAAAGTGCCGTCCCTTCTATTCAAAAACAAATTTCCCTCCGTAACCTACCGCCTCTGTAGATGGCGCTACCCTAACGATCATAATGAAATAGCAACCCTGAAATAAGCGTAACCAGTGAAATGCAACATATTACTGAGTTTGAAAGAATTAAATTCAGCAGTTAGCAAATTGGTCACAGATGGAAATGTACATGAACTTCAAAAAGACCAGTCGTGGTATGAGAAGACGAAGTCAACCCTCCAAAAGGCAAATGAGGTAACAGGACGATGGGTAGTATGAATGCCAGTTCGTCTGCTACTGACCAGGCAAACTCTTGTGTCGAAAGTCCGACAAAACTATATGAGATCCCTACGTAGTGCGGCTAAACAGCGGCCATTATTCATATACAATTTTAACGATACTATAAAGGAGTTGAAATATAGAAACCGTCAGAATCTGATGCGAATACACAAGTGCCTAGCTGGTGAAGCTAGAGAAGCAGTCGATGTTAGCGGAAGTTGTTGCGAGTGGCTTGAAGACTTTGGAAATGGTATGAAGTTGAATCCTGGCCTTATGTAGGGAGTGATCCAAGTGCTTTTGGAAGTAGAGTTCTTAGTCATAAGTAACTAGCAGACACTTTAGTTCTGTTTTATTTTGTATTCTTGTGTCTCCCAGGTAAAGATTGGGTACAAGATGTCAAGTATTTTTGCAGATCCACTTTTGGTTTAGACTTTCGAATATAATTTTCGCATTTTTGGATATTCAGCCTTATGCGCCACTTTAGAAAGTATTTGTATAAGTCTGAGAGATTACTATTTAAGTCAATTTCTGCACTTGCTAATTGTGCACCTGTGTCAAGTATGAGAATGTTGTTGCGGCCAAGTCCCAAAACTAATGAGATGACCATATAGGGTTAAACAATCGCTCTATCCCATTTGTGCCATATACACACGTAAATCGCGCAATTTCTTTTGTGTGCTGTTCGTATGTCGCTGATCTCTTTTGTGCGATGTTCGTATATCGCTGATCCGTTTTGTGCTATGTACACACGTAAATCGCGCAATTCCTTTTGTGTCGGTGATCCCTTTTGTGCGATATCCGCAAAATATGTATGTAAGTAGTACATGTGCCTTTTGTTAGGCAGTCTGTATTAGACGGCTAGGGCAACAATTCATTTTAATTCTAAAGCGCCTCGACGCAGTTCGATCGCAGCGCGACTCCGCCACATTTCACCACTGAATTATACATGTTAAATAAATGAATATAAAACTTAAATAGCGTGCTCTTAAAATTTTACTTGGCAGTTTATTTACGGATCACAAATGTCAACTACGTAAATTAGAGAGGATTTCATTTTCGCAGTAGAGGTGGATTGTGAGTCTCGGCGGAGATCGGAGATATCGGCGAGTTAGATGTTATATAGCAGCGGTGCAAGGATGGAACCTTGGGGAACACCAGCTGTTGTCGAACGTGTGAGGGATTTCTCGCTATTATCAGCACTAGAGACGTAAAAGGATCTATCTGTGAGGTAGTTATGACCGATTCGGATTGTATTGTATTGTAATCGGCATCCGTTAAATTGAATGAGGAGCTTCACTCCAAAGTGATCTGTGGTAGTTCCAGACCAAGCTGTGTTGAGCGTATGAAATATCTGTTTTCAGAATTATTAGGACGAGTGGGTTTTTCTGTGTGGTATAGAGTAAGACTTGGGTCTCTTAGAAGCCAGTCGAAGAGAGTAAGCCCTGGGGGATTTATGTGATTTGGTCTATGGGACGGGAAATTCCAAATTGAATATTTTGCGTTGAGTTGAGATCACATCCAATGATGATTGTGTTGCAGGGTGCATGTTGGGAAAGAGATTTTGCGATATCATTTAGGTCTGATGTCAGGAGCGGCTCCTGTGTACGCTTGAAGAGGGAAACCACTATGTAGTTTTGGATGGGGTGGTTATTCCTTTTCAAAAAGATTTTTACGGCAACTACTTCAATGTATTGAATGGTTGCGATGTTAATGACTTCGTAATTGATGCCGTTTTTGAAACAAATGCCAACAGTGGTGTCGCGTTTGCCAGTGGTACGTCTGCGGACTATGCTGGCTTGTGTGGCTGGAGTCGCTTATCGTATAAATTGGTAATGGGTCTGGTTTTGGTGTATGTCAGCGGCTAAGCCGGTGTTCAGCGATAAGTATGATGTCGGCACGATGTTTTTGTTTTCATTCAGCTTATGCCGTTTTGTTAATAATATTAGGGAGTTGACATTTTGGAAAATGATCATATTTATTTTTGAGCTATTTGGAAGAGGAAGTCCAATATAATTTTTGTTTGGTTTCATTGTTGATAGATCCATTATCGTTCTTAAGGTTCTCATATTTTTTGACTGTAGATTTCATAATGCCGATGCATGTTAATATGTCTATGACAAAATTTTACAGGGAATTCTCGTTGAATTGATCGAAGAATATGATATCCGTCTTCTTGGGTGCTAGATTAGTTGCCATGTGTTGTTGGAGTGCAGGGTTACTGATTTTTATGTTTTGAGGGAGCTGTGCTACTTTGCTTTCCTGTAAACAGCGAAGCAAAGCTGATGTTTTTAGAAATTTTGCGCTAGCTTGCGCGGCCCTTAAGATTTTAGTGGGTTTGTTATTTTCCTTAATAGTTTTATTGGCTTATTTTGTCCAATCATGCGATACGTATCGGACATACCTTTGCGTTGGCTGTATGCTTCCCCTTGCAGTTTATACATTGGGCTTGGCTAGACTCAGAAGGGTTAAAGGTTAATGGGCATTGTCCGGGTTGTAGTTTGGAGTTAAAGTTAAAGGACTCGGCTTGAATTTCTCAAGTGCGACTCGACAATTTAGGAGCGCTTCTATATATTGAATATAGTATTCAATTTCTCGGATTTTTCAATGCGGATGAGCCACATTGATTTTTTGTAAAGGCTAACGTGAAGAACTTTGAGCTCAGGAAGGCTCTCACTGAGAGCACACTGAATATCTTCGGCGCTGAAAGATTCCTGGGATAGTCTTTTCACTACTACCAGGTGGGGCTTAAGGGCATTAGGGGTGTAGGAGTAATAATGCCATTTATTTCTATTTAGTATTTCTTTCGTTTTTAAGATATTTTCCAATGATTGTAATTTTATGTGGATAAGGTTTTTGTTGATTATGTTAAGAAGGAACTCGTTTTGGACGATGTATTGCCTCAATATGCCAGTGAGATCATTGGGGGTTTGATTGTAGATCGCAATTATTGGTATACGCTCTTTAATGTTTTGGTTTTTCTGGCTATGTACTGCTGGTCTTGGTGATGGCTATGCCTCGCCTTGCTGTGCCAGTTGATTCTTTTTGGATTTTCGATTTCCCGTTTGTGGTAAACTGGCTGGTTTGGCTGATGTTGATGGCACATCTTGTTGTGCCGGCTCTTGTCCTTTTGCCGGTGTGGTGCTTGGCTTCGGGATGATGGGTTCGTCCGTCCTTATCTGGTCTTGTTTTTGTTCTATAGGATGTAGCTCAACGAATCGGTTTCCACTGAGCACCTTTGCTTTTGCCGGTATATTTAATTGTTTTAGCTGGTTTTGAACTGCTTGGAGTTGTGTCAGCTTATTTTTTCCTAAGTTCTGAGCGCGGAAATCTGCCAATTCGCTCATGATGGCTCCGAATTCCTCTTCAGATAGATTAATTCCTTTGTCATTATGAGGTGTTCCTGATTCCATTTCGGAATCAGAGTCTGACGAGTAGCTTGAACTCGTCGATATGCAGTGGTGGTCACGTTTTCCACTCATTTTATTTGCCGTTGTAGCATTGGCTTTTTTGTCTTCAGCTTTCTTCTTTTATATTGGATCATACTTACATGAGATATGCGAAAACCAAATTCTCAGAGTCAAGGCAAGGGGAATCCTTGCATAACTGGCAAACGGTCGAATAAACAGTCCGATAGATTATTCAAAGGAATATTAAGACCAGGGCTACCACCCGACTAGGGTTACAACCTTTTCTTTTTCAATGCCTAAAATTTTTAAAATTGTGCACCTGTACATTGACAGTGGCAGGGAATATTTATCCAATGATATGAGAGAGTTTTTTGTGGCATAAGTAATCAGCTTGTAATTAACGGTTCCTACTATTCCACATTTGAATGGAGTAACAGACCGCATAATAACAATAACAGAGGAAGCTCTATCAATGGTTAGTAGTGCCAAACTAAATAAAAGTTTTGGCCTGATAAATAGAAGCCAACCAGAGCTTTGTATAGTTTAGACAAAACGCCATATAAAATGTGGCTTCATTTTTGCTCAAGCAATCCTGTTAAAAAATTTTTAAGTGTTATATAATTTGCTTATTGTCATAGTTCTAAGACAGATTACAAATAAATAGAATTTAAAAAAAAAAATTTTTTTTGGAAATATCTCAGGATATTCGGTTCGATAGTATACGGAAGAACACGAAAGTTCAATGAAAAATCGTTGAAATGCATACATATCGGTTATAATCCAATTACGTTCAAGTTGTCGAATGATTACTAGAGATGTTGTGGTGGACGAAATAAATATGCTGAAGACAAGATCTGTGCATGAAGAAGACTTTGTGACTCAAATAGACAAAAGCGAAGAGAACCTTAAAGCCGATTCTGAAAATCAATTTGGAAAGGATTTTGTCAGATTTTTCATTAGGGGAAATGGAAAATGGTAAATTTATCATCAATAATGGAAATGTTTGTGCATCTGATGTGTAATCTATTGAAAATAATACAAATCCAGAGAATGCTGATCCAGGTTTGAGAATTGGTGAAAACACTGAAGTATCATATAGAGGTAGCCTTAGCCTACAAAAATGTGGGACAAATTTATAAGACAAATTAAAACTTAAGCAAAATAATCACCGAATGCTCAATTAAAAGAAGTAATAAACAAAATTTCCATTTTCAATTAAAAACCAGAATAAACAAACTTATATAACTGAATTCCAAATTTGGTTATCCTAGCTCTTATTGTCTCTAAGATCTAGGCGTTCACACTGACGGATGGACGGACGGACATGCCTATCTCGATTTCTCTAGTCACTCTGATCATGTTGTGGGTAACTTTAGGGTAACTTTTATACCCTTACCCTTAAGTTTCAGGGTACAAAAAGAGGCACTTCGGCCTCATTTTAGATCCATAAGTGATACTGAATTTAATTCTTAACCACTTATATGTGGCACTGGTTTAGGTGCCACTAGCAGATCGTCAGCAAATAACATTGTCAAAAGCCAAAACTGCGGCTTGTGCTTGTTTCATAAATTAGATAGTAAATAAAGAATTAAAAAAAAAAAAAAATAGATAAATAAAAATAATTAAAAAAAAAAATCAAAAAAGTAATTTACAATCAATTAAAATTGACTATTGCGGGCCGATCATGTTGCGCTTGATCCAACTAATCGTTGTGCACTGACTGCCCTTCTTTTCTTTAAACTATGTGAAAGCAAAGTGCAAGTTCTCTTTTTCGTTTTCTTTTTACGCTTTATTGCCTAATTATGATTTCGGCTCAGCCGATTTGTCGCAGCAAACGTTACACGCGATGCCAACGTCACGTGAATAAGTATAAGCATGAGCATTGGCATAAACTGTTTATCCAAGGTGACCGAGACGGACAACAACAATAAAACACAAGACCCACTGGGAAATTAGAAACTACGGCACAGTTGATGAGGCGTCTGTGTGAGGAAGACCAATTACCACGGTTTCAATTAAATGCCATTTATATTAAAGTTTTTTTTTTATTTACTTATTTTAGAGATAAATCTGACTGCAATTTAGCCTATTACATTTCAGATATTTAAGTAATATTCTCCCTAACTTTTTACAATTATGTTTCTTGTTTCTTGGGAAATGTAAGTATAGGGCAAAATTGCACAACAAATGAAAGTAAAGACAACAACAATATTTTTTGTTATTGTAGTTCACTGTTTCGTTTTGCTTTGCACTTCGTATTTTTTGGTTGAACTAGTTAAATTCCTTCTTTTGAGTCGTTTCTTTTTTCTTCAAAATATAACAAAATTATCCATTATATCTAAATATGACGAGTTGACGCTGTACTGTGGCCTTGGCATTTTACTATATTACAATTTTGCTGAAAATAAAACTTTTTAAAATAAGAAAAAATCCCAACGTTATCTTCGGGGTGCCGAAGATTATAGACTCTTTTCGCAGTTGTTTCTGCCGTAAATCACATGAACGGGGTTGGTCAGTTAATTGGGCCGATTTCGATTTGTATGACAGCTATATGATATAGTAGTCAGATTTTAATAAACGCGTACATTTATGTAGAAAACGTGTAAGCCGAGTTTTAAAAAGATCAGTCAATAAATGTGCGAGTTATTCCCTAAACCGATTTTGGTTCGTATGGCAGCTATATGATATAGTGATCCGGTCCAGGCAAAATTTGGTACAATTATCTATCGTTATATAAAACATACGCATGCCAAATTTGAAAAGGATCTGATTATAAATGTGGGGGCTATTGCCTAAACCGATTTAGGTTTGTATGACAGCTATATGATATAGTGGTCCGATCCGGCCGATTCAAACTAGTGTACTACCTAGGTAAAAAAGAAGGCTAACTATCAAGTTTCAGCAAAAAAGTTTTTAAGACGACGGAGTAAATCGCACAGAAAAAGACGGACAGACGGACATGGCTATATCGACTCCTCTAGTGATTCTAAGTATTCTAGATGTAACTTTTGTGGGTCTACGATGTTTGGTTCTGTGCGTTACAAACATCAGAGCGAAATGAATATACTCTTTTTTCTGCAAAAAGAGTATAAAAATAAAATACCAAAATTATTTCTACAAAATTTTTCGAAGTTTTTCTGCAGTAAATCAAATGAACGGGGTTGGTCAGTAAGTAGGGCCGAAGTATTTCTATAAAAGGAAAGAAATGAAACGAGCCTAAAAGAGATCGTTTAATAAATATGGGAGTTTTTTCTTAAAAATAAATATACTCTGTTTTCTTCGAAATTATAGTAATATTTTTTTATCGAAAAAAAAAAAAACAGCAGTTGCCTTAAATATTTTCTCTGCATTACTCTGGCAAAAATTGCGTGTATAATCTTTGTCTTCTTCTACTTTGATGTATGTTGTCCCTAAGTGCACAGTTATTTTGTGGTAAACTTTTGTCACACTCCGAATGCCCTTTACCAATATAAGCTCGAATAGCGCTTATATCTCAGTGATTCAGGAGTTCACTAGCATTTGCCCGTGAAGAATATATTGCTGTACAAATATGAGAAATTCCTGTTTAGTGAGAAGTTCTTTAGATGAAGATGAAACGAATTGAGAACCTTTATCCATTAGAATAGTTTCGGGTACACCAAAAGTACTTAACAAATTATTTTTTAGGTAGATTTAAATATTTTTCGAATTCCTTTTTTTATTCAATGCGGACAAAAAATAAAATTTGGTGTGGAGTTCTACTATTACTATATGGCTTAGATCTAACAAATCCATAGACAATGTTTGAAGTGGTCTTTCTAAGGCCGTAGGCTTTGGAGAAAAATAATTACAGACTTGAGTGATCATTTTTTGCCTTTGCAAGCTTTCTGGTGGTTTCAGGAATACCATTTAGAGCTGCATTCGATATGATTTCTAGTCTGAGAACTGGTTTAATATGCAGCGGCGACTTATTATTTTCATGTCCGGAAACCTGACGCCTAGATCTTAAAAACTATAAGAACTAGGAGAACCAAACTTGAGATTCGGAATCCTTATGTATGTACGCTGGTCAAATTTTATTTCTCCACCTCGCCCTTCCTTGCACCTCCTCACTTTTTAAAATACTTTTAATTTTTATATCTTTAGGATTTTGGTGTTAGTTACATCTAAAAAGTTGTTCGGAATCTAAAAATCTTTCAAGTTTAACATTCGGCTTCATTTTTAATCAAATTTAGATAACTCGGAGAGTTCAATTCTTTAGATTTACGATTGGACCTTGATCAGCGGTGTCAGTCGCTGTCAGTCGCCGCTAGAACACACAAGCACAAATGGCTTGGAAAAAATCGGTGTATGTAACGTACATATGTAGGTGCTTCGTCAGCAATGATTTTGAATTTTTAAAACGCGTGTTTCGCTTCTGGGTTCCAATTAACGTTAATAAGCTTTGGCTATTTTATAGTTTCGTGAGCGCAAAGGTAAGTGAGGCGTGGCTGCTTATAAATCTAGTGTAGCAGCCCGTATCGCCTTGGGGTACAGGAGAATCGAGAATGACCTTGATCATTGCAGGGTCAGATTTCATATGACATTCTACAGTCAGAAATCCCAAATTCTAAATTTCATGAGTGTTACCCATACCTTCTTTTTCAAAAAATGAGAAGGTATTCATCACAGCCTCCAATCTGGATTGGTGGTACCGGAGTATATGCCACATTATTGTGGGTAATATTATCGTTGTTTTTAATTTAGTACACAACCCGCTTTTAGCCAAGCTAATGTTGGCAAGCCGATGAGGTTTTCGACTGCTGCCTCGACTGGGCCCTACAAAAAATTTCATGTTTTCTTAATTGCACCCGAAGTTCGCTTCTTTTTTTTCATTCATTAAAGTATTCTTCGCATTTCGATTAAGTATTTCTACCAACTTTTATTCGATTGCTTAATGCGTTTGAGAAGTTCAGCATGATTCAATGCAAAATTTTTAATTTCTTTAGACAATTGACTTATCATGTTAGGCAAGGCTCCTTTGCCTTCGCACAGTTGACCATTTTGTTAACATTTTAAACAGAGTCTATAAAATTAATTTTAAATATATATATATAGCATATATGTATATATATATATTTCTCTGCCCAAACGCTCAGAGATATAAATGTGAAGTTCTTACGGCAGTAGGTGCTCACTAAGACGGTATTTTTAGAAGTTGGACCTCAAATTAACTTTTTTAAGGTGTGAAAGTTAGTAAGCAAAGTCCACCGATATTTGTAAGAATTTGGATTTTTACGTATAGTTGTCGTAAACGGTAATGCAGTTCGTAGCGTCATCGTAGACAAAAATTGCTTCTTGGCAAATGTATTTGAAGACCAAAGCTTAAGAAAAAATTTAAGCAGAGACAGAAAAACTGCTTCAATTTGCCTTTGAATCTTCGTGTATTAATGCTGAACAACTTAGATTTTGCTTTTATATATATATTTTTTTTTTCAATTTAGGAAATTAATTTAACGATTTAATTTAATTTAATTTTAATTTAATTTAACGACTTACCTAATTGATAAGGTTAGTATATATACATGTAGATAAATAGTTCAGTACAGTTTTTTTCATATGAAAATGTCAAATCAGATCAATGTTAATACCTATTTTCCAAAATTATTTTTAAATGAATATTCTTTTCCTCAATAAAATATTATAGTGAAAAAGTTATTCAACGTGAATTTAGTATACAATTCAGAATACAATTTCTTTACTGCGAAGTTAATAAACTATTTTCCTAATTATTTTTAAATTGAATTAAATGAAAAACTTATTTAGAATATGGTTGGGAATACAAAATTTGAATGATCAATTTTTATATTCTTTGTTCTCCCTTTTCCAATTTACTGCTTTGTTTATGTCAAAATACTTAATGACCGAGTGACCGGGTTCCCAAAGTTTGACAAGTAGAAAGTAATTTTTGCTAAGTGAACTGTCGCTTGAATAGAAATTCGATAGGTTGTAAAACTGCAATGACCTGCGAAATTGAAATGTTGACCAAGTTGAAGCCGTCAGCGGAAATTTTATTCAATCTTAGTGGCTTATTAAATTCCCTTTTCGAATTTGGATTTGAAACTTTGATTTTGGCTTACAAGCTTTATATCAAAATTAAGTAATTAAGTTTTTGTAGGGAAACAAAAAAAGCAATATTAGCATATCGAGCCATTTTCGTTTTTGATTGGTTTTTATTCAACATTTTAATTTTCAACTGAAAGCAACTTGAACCATCAGTTTGCAGAAGTGAATAGAATAACATATAATGCAATGTGTGCTCGGATTGTGTAAAATTATATAGAATTTTTTATGTACAACATTGTGTGGGTGTTGAGATCTAAATCGGAACAAAAAGGTTACCCAACTCTTGTTATTCAAAATTTTTCCTATAAAAGGGTTAACGCTTGTCAATAACGGAAGCTTTTCTACGGAAGCAATGAACAAGTTAAACTCGACTATTCAGCGCCTAGCTTTGGCATTAGTTATTCATTTGGTAATAGCTGGTCTCACTTTGGGAGAATATGAGGATTCAGTTTTACAACGTTCAAAGCGCACTCTAACCACTATTTGTGTGGAGATCAAGCCAAGTGGACCTCAAGAAGAACCTTATTTTATGTGCAAGGGAGCTGATTTTATACGTGGTGGACAACAGGAGAATAGACCAGCTGGCAACCCATCGCTTCCACCTCCACCACCGTCTTTATATCACACTCAACAGGCACAATTACAGCCAGCACCACCAATAACCTTTCCCTCATTTCCATCCTTTAGTGGAGGGTTTTTTCCAGTCTCTCAAGAGTCCAAGTCGGGTTACAATAACCAACCAATTCCCGCGACCCCGAATCAGACGCCAGCTTATGGAACCTTCGGCAGCACGACTCCTACCCTGGCGCCTTCAACTTTTACACAATCATATGGCCTGCCATCACTACATTACTCGAGTCCAGAGAGCTCAAATGCAGCTTTACGAGGAACTCCAGCAAGCCCAAACTCAGCGCCCCCGGCCGCTGCATATGCTGATACAAAACCTAAGAAACCGAAATCAGAAGCTGGCAAAATGGTCTCTGAAATGAAGCAGTCGGGCAGTGGTCATCAGTCAGTAGATCCATATGATTCTCTAGGGGCTGCGCGGCATCGTCTCAACTTGGGTGGAGATGTGATTGCCATGCCCGATGTGGGCTTTCAGATTTCCGAAATGAATTCAAATCTTAAAAGACCACAAGGAGGACAAACGCCACCAGTAGTGGGAGCATCCTTCCCATTTTATCAAAAACAGCCACAGTCCATGCTAATTGTGCCCATGGCTCAAACTCAACCTCAAGTAATGGACTTCGATGACCCCATTATGCGTATTTTTTATGGCAGTCTGCAGCCGCAACAACTGCAGTCTCAAATGGAAGGAAATACACCAGAGCCGCAACATTCAGCAGCTCCTTTACCGGACTATAAAACGTTGGGGCAGGCCCCAATTTACACCAAGAATCCAGATTCGCCGGAGGAAACTGCTCCAGGAACACAACACTTACCAAAGCAGCCTGGCTATTCGGCCTATTCTCCTCCGAACTATTCTGCTTCGGTTCCTACAAGCATGTCGAAAGAAAATTCAAACTACTTCCCATCTGCAATTTCAGCTCATACTAAAAGTCCGGGAAGCAGTGTATGCCAGCCTACGAGCTTAGCGCCGCTAAATCAACCACTACCTACCTGCCAATCTAGCTATAATCCTAACTCTTTACCACCTACAGTAGCACCTTGTCCAAGCTATCAGCCTGTTATTATAACCATGCCCTGCTATGGACAACCGCCCTTGGCCGTACCGACACCATCAGCTGCACATTACATGTCATTGCCTGGCAATCTCTACGGATCCGACGTTCGGGGCCAAGCTCAGCACTCAAATACACCACTGGTGGGTAGTCCCTATGGAATGGGACCACAATTGGGAGTGCCAGGACCATTTAGTTTAAATCCAATACTAAATCCATTTGGTCCCTTTGGAAACCTTAACGCTTTCAATCCATTTAACAAACTCCTAGGAGCAACAACACCAGCATCTTCAACAACGGCGCAAATGGGTCCTCTCCAACGTATGTTTCAGGCTGGAGCACAAGTCCAAGCAGAAAAACCCAAGCACCAAGCCAGTAAGCCAGGTAAACTCAACTTTTTTGGTCCTACCACAGCAAAAGGCACCACCTCTGCTCCAACAGGAAATACCGATTCTTTAGGAGACGCGCAGGATGAACCCAATGATACTACTACTGATGAGGAGGATGATACTGAAAAGTTACCCCTAAATGATACTGAGACTGCGACTTTGAGCACCGAGTCGCCTGAAACTGAGAGAACTGAAAACACTGCGGGTCCAGAAGAAACCGAAGACTCCTCATCTTTGGGATCGACTGAGCTCAGTGCCAAAGAGTTGATTGATAAAGCAGAAGACAGGTTGAAGTCTCGAGAATCAACAGCTGACAAACGCAAGCGACATAATGTTCGGACAAACATTAGCAATCCTCAGAAGAAAAAATACTTTCAGCGCTTATAGTAAGCAAGCTTTTAAAACTTACAAAAATAATCGATAAAACAAAAAATGAGTAAATCAGTAACATTTTTCTCTAAAGCTTTGAAATATTATTAAAAATAACTGAGTATTATTTTACCCCGATCAATATTTAATTCAATTTTTATATTTGGAATATTATATTTGAAAAAAAAAAAATTAAGATCAAAAGTGGTTGGCCCTTTCCTTCTATAATTTTTAATTGTAATAAAATGCTTATACATTATATTTTGACTTTTTGTAAAAAGTATGCAGATATTTTTTTAGGGAAATAATTTTGCGATGGGACTAGAAACATCATTAAAGATGGAACATTTACAAATGAGTTTGTAATTTCATGGAAAAAAAATTAAAATATAATGTTATTTGCTTAAATACGACTAGACCATTCAAATTAATAATATGATCAACAAAATCGACTTTTTGAGCATTATTAAAGAACTCCACCACGGAGCTATTAGTCAAAATGTAATTATTTGAACCAAATATAAGAGTGGATCAATCTACTCTTAAACTGTTGTGTACTCAATGAATCTATAAATCAATAAAAAAAATCTATAAAAAATCTCTAAAAATTAAAAAAAAAATAAATAAAATTCAAGATTACACTGAATTTGTATGATGTTTTTATTTTGATTCGATTGCATAATTTACATATTTAAATGAGACACAGAAAAACATTAAATTAAGCAATTGGATACATATTTTTTAAATTTTGTATATTGCATTTTTAAATATGATTTTCATATAAATTATTTTTTGTTAGTTTGGTTTATTTATTTGTATTTCCTTTGCAGTAACTTTAGTAATTGTGCTGTGATAAATTTATTTTAGGATTTTTCGGTTTTACGTATTTTTTTTCATATTCATTTAATTTTAGTGTATGGTAAGCACTGATGAAGTACACAATAATTAGTTTCAATGAAATTTTTTGTTTATATAAATAATTCGTATTGTTTTTTTTCTAACAATATTATGTCAATTATGCAAATAATTAAACTTAAATGTGAAAGCTTTGATTTTTTAAATGTACATCTTGTAAATTGTTAGTAGCAAAAACTTACACCTATAATTATATGTATATATTTATTTTTGTTCTAAGGGTATAAAACTTAATACCATTTTTTCTCTCTGCTTGCGTTCTAAGACTCTTTTCAAGAAGGTTTATGTACAAAAATGATTTCCTTTTGCTGCAACCTAACAATAAATGCTAATTTCTCAATTTAATTTATTAAAACTATTATTTTTTATGTGCTGAATTGCCTTCGATTTTCTCAATTATAGGATTTAGTTTGAAGGGAAGAAGAGTCATTTGCATTTTTAACAAGTGCGCTAAAAATGGCAATTAAATTGATTATTTGGAAAATAAGGTTTGAATAAAGAGGATAGTATGCATACTCCATGAAACCGAAATTTAACAATTGTAAAAATTTTGGCAAATTGCGCATAGGAGCCAAGTGATGAAAACAGGAAGAAAGGCGCTTCAAATAAAAACCTCTTATAACTGCTTTGAAATGCAAAGTGGTGCAAAAAGTCTTATTTGGGTAAATGTTTTTTTAAGCTAACTAGATAGCAAGTTGGCAAATTTGAGACAATTTTAAGCACATAATAAAATTTGGCATTTAAGAATTTGATGATTTTCAGGCTTTGGTCGTGAGTTTTGCTTAAATTTACTCGGCACCTGCCGAACTGTCTGGGGTAACATTTGAGTCCAAGCTGGCACAATCCGATTCCTGATCTTGAGCTTCAGAGTAGTTGGCAGCCTCCTGCAGACGCATAAGCATGTTAAGCTGCAATTATGAATAAATAAATTAAAAAAAACTGAACTCGATAAGTTTGGAAATCAGCCAACCAATGGATCCTGTTGTTCGCCATTGCAAAGCGCTACGCCTTCCAGACCAACATCCTCGGCATTTATCTGTCTGAGTGGCGGAACTGAGTCTGGACCATATGGCCAGGGATATGAGTTGCGTATAAAGGTTGACGGATCATTCCAGGCTCCTCCGCGACGTCCATAGAGTTGGACGCCTTCGCGCACTGCTTCGACTAGATAGGGTGACAAATGATAGTTCCAAATATCTGTAAACCACACCTGTGAATCTTTAAGATCCAGAGGACAGGATAAAAATAGACGGGGACCAATGGTTACATCACTTGAGCTATGAGCTTCTAGAAAGCGATTGATGTGTTGCCAAACGGATGGCAGCCATGCCAATACAGCTGCTAACTCGGGCTGGGAATGCTGAGTTTGCAATTCTAGTTGAAAGAGGCGGCGTCGCAAATAACGACCTAAAAAGCCTTTCACTGGCTCCATGTGATTGGCCGTAAGTACCTGAATAATAATGATTTAATAAAATACAACATTCTCAAATTTTATCAATAGTTGGCTTACCCAGCGAAAATTATGATGGAGCTGTAGATTTGTGGTATTACAAGTGGCTTGGGACATGGTACCTATAATGCAGGGTAACTTGGCAGCAGAACCGGCACTCAGAAGACAGGAGAACACATCACCAAGAGCGGAAGCATGGTGCAAATTATCAAGAATAATCACAGAAGGCAGCTCTGAGACGCCATTGGCTATGGCTGCTTGCTCGGCTATATGGCCAAGATATTGCCTAAGATCTTTAGAGGTTTTGTGGTCGACACTTTTAAGATAGAAAAAAATTGAATTATAAATTTGTATTACATTAAGTAATTTTTTATGAACTTACTTGAATGTAGCTATGGCTTCCGATGGATTACCGCGTCCAGCGCGTGCCACTAAAAACTCAGCCAATCGTCGGGCCAAATATGATTTACCCGTGCCACTGGGGCCACACAAAATCAGTCGACGGTGCTCGGTCAGCAGACTAATATAGCGATGAACTATGCTTCTTGGTATGAGGCTGTCAAAGGCAAGACTTCCGACACCTTGCAGGCAAATGTACAGAGTCCGAACATTTCCAATAATATAGCCACAGGGCAACAATTCAGGGAAACCCATTTCTGGGCCACGCTTTGCTTCACCCAAATGATACGAAGTAATAGAGTCTGTATTAAGACCTAAATTAGTACCTGGATCGATTCGAGCCACATAGTCCTTGAAAGTCTTGCGCACAACATAATCTAGGTTTTGCCAAGTGGTCTTTCCCGATATATAAGTACAGGCAATAACGAACTCATTCGAACTACCAGTAGGAAAGAGCTTTATTTCGCTATTATCTGAACCACTTGCGTTTTCATGATTCGCTATGATAGATCCATTGGCATAAAAACTATCGATTTCATGCATTTCCTCGCAGTACTTTGCAAACGACTCAGGTTGGCCTAAATAACAAGCTATGGCAATTTTTTTGCCGTCTGAAATGTCGGGTAGTTCTTCGATGGCACTTGTTATGTGAGTTGGACTGCTCATAGTGGGCTGCTCCAGAGTTGGTGGAGGAGTCAAGTCTATGTGGGTGCTGGGACTGAGTGGCGGGGCCGGCGGTGGTGGCGGTTCTGGCGCAGGAGCTGGCGGGATGTTTTCCTCTTCCACATCTTCTGGCAAGCGGGGAGGTAGGTCTATGGGTGGTCTTGAACTACCATCCGCCAGCGAAAATCGCCGTGAGGAGTCAACTCCACTGGGACTAATAGCTTGCCCTAGACTGGTCTCTGATCCAGCTAGCGAACGGGTTGTTACTAACTTCTGCAGCCGTTCATTATTTTGCTTCAGTGACATCATTTCTGCTCGCATTTTATTCATCATTTCTTTGAGACTCTCCAGCTGTGAGGCAGAGCTTAAGGCTTCCAGTCGAATGTCTGTCAGTACCAAATCTTTTTCGCGTAGCTGCTTTTTCAGGTCTTCGACCACTTGTTGATCCTGTTCTTGCTCAATAGCATCGATGGGTTTGGCATTATCTATCACTGTTAGCGTTTTGGCTGGACTACTCTGTTTGTTTGCCACCGAGGGCAACGGCGGGGCGGGATGAGTAGCCAACGCGGCCAGACCAAGGGGCTCTCCATGGCCATTATGCAGAGCTTTGATTGAGCCATGCTCTATTTGCTGTTGCTGCTGCTGATGCTGGTGATGGTGATGTAGATGGCCAGCATGTCGACTGGTTTTAGAGATTTTAGCGTTCCGCGAGAAGGCTTTGGTGAAGGAACTACGCAACCAACCTTTTTTCTTGGTTTTGCTTTTATCCTGGGCCGAGCAGCCTGAGCTGATCGAGTTCAGTGAGCACATAGAGTCGGTACTATGCTGACGCTGCATGGGCGCGCCCACAACCAAGCCGTTGCACATACCATTAGAAGGTGTTACTTGTTTACTGGTATTCACTGGCAAGGTCGCTAGCTTATTTACTCCTCCCGCTGGTACTCCCGGAATAGTTCCGTTTCCATTGCTATTGCTTTGGATTTGCCCTTGAGTTTGGACGCCCATGCTCTGCATATGCGCTGTGGTCAGGCCTGCTTGAATAGACTGCTTACGTAGCAACTCTATGGTCTGCCGCATATCTGTTAGTTCGCCATCCTTACGTTCTGCTGTGGCTGTTAACTGCTGCAGGCGGTTGGTCATATTGGACAGGGATTGCTCAAAGGCTGAGACGACGTGAGCCTGTAATGACAGAGAAAAGGGAGAAATGAGTTGCTTCATTTTCAACAATGAAAATTTATCATAATTTTTGTGGTTCTCGTTGCTAACTTCACTTCATGCCAGATATAGCTTCACTTTCTATGTTTCCCTGTTTTATGCCTGTCTTATGCACGAGGCTTTCATTTGAAGTGAACTGCTTGTTACCTGCTGAATATCCAATGCATTGCAGTTGAAAGACTATGCTGTGTCGACAATGGCAACTGAGCCATGATTTTGGTTGACCGCTTCTAACCATCGTTCTTGGTAAGCCGTTTAGTTCGACTTCAAAAGTTATGCACGTTCTCTACATAAGCTTTATAAGTTCTATACCCTAAAACACTTTTTAATTTTTATAACTATAAACTACTTTTTTTCCAGACCAGGGCTCATTTTTCTTTCTCGACATCAATGTCGAAGAAGTGAATATAGTGAATATAGTTTTTGGCAAAAAGACTGATTGATAACATAATGTTAATGGATATTTTTGGCAGATAATTGGAAATTACAGTAATAACAAAAAAAAAAAAATCTTCGAAGCCCCAATAAACCAAATAAATGAACAACTAATTGAATCGTGCACCCCATCCTGGCTGACTGTCCCAATTATTTCATGGCACAGCAACAATGACAACAAAAATGTTGCGTATGTTTCTTCAATGTTTGCGGCCTTTGCTTTTTTTTTGTAGAAATCGCTTAAAACACTTGGGTGATGGAGATAGCGCAGTGAGAGATTAGTATGTATTGCTAGCTGAGACGAAGGCTTTTCTGCTTCGGTGACCCTTCTATAACAAAGCAGACTTCTGAGAATATGGTAAGTTTGCAGTTTGACAGCAGTAGCAAATAAATTTCGCGCATAAATTCTACAATAATCCAAGCAACAGTTACAGGTTTGTGAAATAAAGATATAGTGAGAGAGAAAAAGCCAAAATTTTAGTTTGATCCTCTTTACCACAACAATGTGTTCCTGAATTAAAAAATTGCTACCACCAATCATGGTTACCACTAGACACATTTCGAAGACGCCAAAGTTAACTGAAGTATGATCAGCGGGATTAGAGAAATCAATGTAGATTAAAATATGAAATTTGGTGTGGTGAATATATAGGATATGTTGTAGGCTGGAGAGCAGCCTTTGACACACACATTATAAAAATCGGACAGAAGTTATAAAATTAAAGGTAACTACATGAGGTCCGTTTTTAATATTCATAGCTTAACAAATTTTGTTGTATTTTTTAAATGTACCTTAAGGGTAAGGGTATATTAAGTTTGTGCAAGTTTCCCACAATATGATCAGGGTGACTAGAGAAATCGATATATCCATGTCTCTTCGTTTGTCCGTGTGAACGGCTAGATCTAAGAGACTATAAGAGCTTGGATAACCAAACTTGGGAATCGGACTCCATATTTGTGTACGCTGTTCAAGTTTATTTTATTCTCTCTCACCCCCCCCCCCCCCTTCTTTCCACCCCTCACTTTTTTTAAGCCTTGTAATTTCTACAGCTTTAGGATTTTGGTAGGAATCTAAAAAATTTAGGCTTACCACCTTTTCTTTTTCAATTCCGTCTACTAGGTAAAGAGTATCCCCTAACTAGGCCTTTTATTTAAATGAAAATTTACTTTATTCATTTATTGAAAATGCTATAAATATTTGTAGACTTTAAGCCATTTAATTTGACTTTCTTAGTCAAGTCGTTAATTAAAATCTCTTAACTATTTTGTTTTCTTGATTAAAAGATTAATTCATATGTGATTTGATTCATAATCTAATATTAGCATTGAAATGAACAATGATATCATTATCGTCAACGTTATTTATTTATATAAATAACTCTATTTCAAATTGCTTAAAACAGTAATAAATAAACTGCGCCTATCCAATTGCAGATCGAATATGTTTTATTTTTGCAATTCATCAAGAAAATTGACAGTACATAAAGCTTGTTATGTTCAATGATAGTAAAATTTTATTGAAACTCCTTACACAGAAAGCAGCCAACTGATTTTTTGTTGGCCCATGATTGACCAACCAATGCAAGCAAACAACCAATCAACTAACTGCTTTACAAAGATCAAGGTCAACTACACCTACTTTTTATTTGCAGTTTTTTGCATGTTAGTTTTTTCAACAATCTCGATTTGTCCAGTTTAATTTTTATGGGTTTTATTTCTTAAGGCAAACAAGTCAATTGGAAAACTTTAAGGCTTTGGGCTTGAATTCGTGCTGATTAAAGCTTCGCTTAAATATAAACTAAAAAATTCTGAACGGTGAACTTAGGCGCAGCCGAGTTTAAGGAGCCCTATACCTATAGAAGCCTTAAATCTTTGTTTTCCACCGACATTTTTAAGGTGGCTATACAATATGCTATATACAGCGATTCAACTACCAATGTCAGTGAAAATATCTCTAAAAGTGTGTGAATAAACCATTTTAAATGAATTTTGTGCTAAAAAAGATGTATGGTAGTTATATGATACAGTCATTCGATTTTAATTAAATTTTGTGTCTTGAAAAATTGTTATAGGAAACTGTCTTTTTTGGTTGCGATTCGTTCTTAATTAACTCATATTCTGACCAAAAAAAAAAAAAAAAAAAAAAAACAGAATTAGGAATTTTGTCCGATTAGCACTATGAGGATTATATGATCTTGCTGTAAATCACAAACAATTCTTGAATTTCATTAACATGTCAAAACGGTTTCAGCACTTTTAATCGACCGTTTAGAAGAAGGCCCGATCAGATGGAAAAAGCGTTAAAGCTTTTGTTCAGAACTTATAAAAACTTATAATTATTAAGTATGGTTGCGATTTAGTAGTAAGCAAAGGAGTTGTGACATAAAAACTTTTTACTTTTTTTTAGGTAGTTGTGGTTTTATGCTTTTTATTCCGAACCTAAATCGAATATCGAAAACATGTAATAACCTGCAGAAAAATTGACTATTAGCAATCATTCTCTGCCATCTCTGAGAACTGAGCATTCATACTGACGGACAGACAGATATAATTTAGGTAACATTATGGGGTCTCCGATGACGCCTTCCCAATGTAACATATATTTCATAAACTTGTTATACCCATGTACTTATGATCAAATTATATAATAATTGTAAAACTTGTTAAATGATGCCGTAAAAAGAAGAGAATAAAATAATAATGGGAAACTATTTTTGTTTAAGAAAGTCAAGGTAAAAGTCTTATCATGTATACCGAGTAGCATTGAGAAAGGGTGTTACTCTGTTAAAGTATATTTTTAATCGCTTATTAGCACAGTCTACAGTATAAAGTGCCGACAATTGAAGCAAGCCAGCCATTCAAGCACTCACATAAAAAATAGCAAGTAAATAGCAACAATACTAATATTCCTCGCTTATCTCTCTATTATAGGCTTCTTTCACGTTACTTATGACGGTGTATGTGAGTTAACAAATGATACGATTCTGTATTAAAAGCTTTTCCCAAACAAAGTTAAAGATTATAAATTGAGTTTGGGGAATGAAGAGGTTTGTTGGGTATTTAACAAATCGTGCTTAATGCACTCATATAAGCTAATAGTTTTTATTACAATTAAACACATACATTTCACTAAAAAAGACTTAATTTATTTTATTAAAAACTTCTCCGAACATCCATAAGGTATAAGCTGACTGGAAAAATTGATCTTTATGCCAAGATCAAATTCATCAAATTGTTCTCAACGATTACATGAAAAAGCTATCGGACGTCACGTTCGAATTACGTCGCTCTTGCTGATGAGTAAGCGAAAACTTTGAGAGTCTTGGAGAAGGCTTATAGCTGTGGATGAAATATGGATACACCACTATACCTTAAAATCTGAATCTCAATTGAAACAGCGGAAAGGGATGCACAACACTTAAAAAGGAAAAACGGTTAATTCTGTTGGAAAAGTGATAGCAGCAGTTTTTGGGATCCTCAAGGAGTCATACCTATATACCGATTACTTTGAGAAAAGAATACCAGCCACCAGAGATTACTAAGCATCGTTCTAAATCTTGTAAAATCTCGCAAACAGCCATTTGGAAAAGACGCCGATTAGTTTTGGGAGGGGCTGAAGGGATGGGTACATCGCTGGGAGAAGTGTATCGATTTCAAAAGCAAAATAATATAATATAAAAAAAATCACTTATCGGACAGTCCTCGTACAATCTAAAATAACCAACTCTGGGATTTAGTCTACCTACATCTTTTCAGTTTTAATTTCTCTGTTTCATGGGTGCAACATTTGTTTTATTTTATGTAAAATTTAATTTCATCATTCGTAGATAAAAACAATTACTTTACGAATCTATTGCTTTTTTTTACTAAGGATAAGTGTGTATTAATAATATTACTTCATATTATAAGATGTGTATTAAATTTGTGAAAATATATATAAGAATGGCAGGGTATTTATTCGAGTGACCATCAAATTAATAAAAAATAAAAAATAAAAAAAGGTGGCAACCCTAGTCGGGTGGTAACCCTGGTCGCCTTCATTCACAGAAATCCTCTGGTCTTAATATTCCTTTTAATCCAAAAACATATTGTTCACAATATTGCAAGCACGCCATCTATCGGACTGCTCATTTGGCGGATTGCAGGTTACGCAAGGGAAATTAAAATCTTGACCCTCAAAATTTGTTTTTTGTATATCTCGAGTAAATCAATCGAAAGATTTTTAGATTTCTAACAACTTTTCAGGAGCAACTAATACTTAAATCCGAAAGGTTTAGAAATTATGTGGCTTTGAAAAAATGATGGGGTGGAAGGGGGGGCGGGGGGAGAAAAAAAATAAACTTGACCAGCGTACACACATAAGGAGTCCGAATCCCAAGTTAGGTTATCCTAGCTCTTATAGTCTCTAAGATCTAGGCGTACGCGCGGACAGACGGACGGACATGGCTATATCAATTTCTCTAGTCACCCTGATCATATTGTGGGTGACTTTGGGGGGTCTCCGACGTCTCCTTCTCTATGTTACATACATTTGCACAAACTTAATATACCCTTGTACCTTTTTAGGTACAGGGTATAAAAATCTACTAGAATTCAGACTTAAAAAAATATAGTATTAGTTTGTTCCAGTAGAACGGGCAAAACGAAAAGAACCTTTTGTTGAGATAAAAAAAAAGTATATAAGAAATCTGAGTTCGCAGTCAAGATCGAAGTTCCCTAGATGGTTAATACTTTTAGGAATTTTTGTTGACCAGAGTACCCCTTACTTTTTTCACAAGTGATAATAGCTTATCGCCATTTCTTGGTCTCTTTTTTTTTCTGATAGTATGGCAGAATATGATAAGACTTGAGATATAACGGTCTCAATTTATTTACTGTGACTATGGACTTGAGGCAAATATATGTGAAAATATTAAAGAGCAAACTGCATAAGCAAATCTGAAAATGTAGAATTTGTCAAATATCACATTTATACATATGTATTGTATATGTTGCAATGCATATGTGGGTTCTGAAAGTTTGAGATGTAATGATCATATGAATTCTAGTCTTTGTTAATGATTTGTGTCAATAATAACAAGTGACAAAGTGACAGTTGCAATCGTAAAAGGGCGAGGAGAAAATTTGTTACTTGTAGTGGCTATTTTGTAATACAAAATGCTTAGTTATATTTCAAAAAGAGTATAATTAGTGTTCACCGTGGGAATACAATAAATTCCTTTTGGAGCCTAAGTCGGAAGTTTTTCATACCCTGTATCCAAAGGGAAATGTTATACTGGAAAGCTGCGCATGTATGTAAGAGAAAGAGACGTCGGAGACCATTTTAAGTTATCAATTTCTGTAGTCACCCTGATCTTTGGGGGGTCTACGACGTCTTAAAAATTTCAAGATTTTTAATTCTCCTTGCCTAAGTGGGACACGGGCGTATAAAAAGTACGATATACGGCTTACTGGCTTTATGGTGAACAATGTCTTGTTTAAGACCAAAGGCGTTATGTGAATATAGTCGATCTCAATTACTACTAGTCCAGGTCTGCCAATTTTTCTTTTTAAATTCCGTATACTAGGTACAAGGTATACCAAACTTGGCCGCGCCCGTTTTTAACATTGGGCTTCATTTTTATTTTAATTTTTTCTTGGACCGGAAGTCCATAAGAAGCACGTTTAACACAACAAAAGTAACAAACGTAAAAAAAAGAAACAACTAATGACAACAATTTGACGTAATCAATGAATATAAGAAGCCAACACCAATCAGTTTCGAATTTCGAGAACTGCACTCGACTTTAAAATTTTCGTCGCTAACTGAACAGCTTCTTTCTGCTCGCTTATCAGCATCTTTTCACTGAGGATGCATTTACTGGTACAATGAGCTTGTGCTTTCGTTGTTTATTTGTCCATTTTTATTTTTTTTGATTTTCTACTTAGGTTTGCTAAGCCAACTCTGATTTCCTTAGGGATCCAGTCAACAAACGAGACAAAGCAACCAAGGGCCCGCCGTCCTGTGTCGTCAAGTGGTAACACATACCTTGATAACCGAACGACTCATCATCATAGACATTGTACCATTACCAAACGTTGTCTTGCTTTGGTTTCAACTGTGGCTAGTTTTGTCTTTATTATAATATCAATGCCAAGTGCTTTGGCTATCCAGGCATCTGCAGTGTATCACGTCTGCCTTTGTGACTGCCAAAAACGAAAAACGAGAGAGAAAAACAAGTTTTTGCCTCGCCTGCCAAGGCAAAGAATACCTTCTCCTAGCTTCTGGTGTTGTTGGTGGTAATTGACTCTCGGAACCTGACTTTCATTAGAATACTCATGACAGACAACCTACCCCAAAACAAAAAGAGGTAAAACAGGTTTTCATTTCTACGTTTATTAAGCCTTTTTATACTCTTTTCGCATAAAAAAAAGCATATTCCCACAAAAGTTACATCTAGAATACTTAGAATCACTAGAGGAGTCGATATAGCCATTTCCGTCTGTCCGTCTCTTTCTATGCGAATTTCAGTTTTAAAACTATTTATTATTATTTTAAAATTCAGCATGCGTATGTTTTTTATAGCAGTTAATATATGCACCAAATTTCGTAAGGATCGGACTACTATATCATATAGCTGCCATACGAACCTAAATCGCTTTAGGGAATAACTCGCACATTTATTGACTGAACTCTTCAAAACTTATCTGACCAACCCCGTTCATGTGATTTACAGCAGAAGCAACTGCGAAAAGAGTCTGTAATCTTCGGCACCCCGAAGATAACGTTGGGATTTTTTTTTTTTTTTTTGGCTTTGGGCACAGGTGGTAGAATGCTTGGCACTCTGGCTTAGAAGTGCTGCAAAATAGCTGTCAATGTATACTTGACGAAATTTTATTGCATATGTTTAAGTATGATATAAACAAAAAATGTATAAAATACGAGCTCGACAAATCAAGTATCTCTGGCGGAAATGAAAATGGGAAAAAAATAAATAAAAATTATAATAAAATAAATAAATAAAAATAAATGTAAAACTCATGTTTGAAATAAAACAAGTTAGCAATGAGTCAGGAGTTTGACGAAAAACATGCCGTTCATTTAATTCAGTGAATTTAACAGTTATTCACTTGTTAAGAGCAATGGGCCCTTTGTATACTGACAATTTTTGACTTCCTTTGCAATCATAATTAGTTTAGAAACACTAATCAAACAATTAACCGCTGCTTGTTAAGCTTATAAGTCAGAAATGGGTTTATTTGAAGAAGTCGAAGATAATGGGTAATGCAATTTTTACGGCAATTTGTTTAGAAAATTCATTTTATATTTACATTTAATTAAAACAAGTTTGTAAATATTATACAAAAATAAAAAGGGAAAGATTCGCTGGAAAATACATCTTAAGACATTTTATTCAGATAATCAATTGGCCTGACAATTGAACCAATGAACCACACTATTGAACTATATCAAAATGAAATACCCTCATTGAGTTATCAATGAAAACAGTTCAAGCCATCAATCAAAAAGCAAAAAAATAAGTTCATATTGAGTATGACATTTTTGATGATGGCGTGAGTGTGCTAGGTGGCAAATGGACAAATATGTAAATGAAATGGTTTCAAATCAATTAACAATTAAAAACAATCAACGATTTCTGGAATTTTGGCATTTGCCTTCTGTGAACTTGGCACGCTGATCTCACTAGGCGGAGGCGGTTTTCAAGATGCCTACAAAACTGTCACCAGCATTTTCGCTGTTCACAGAACGTAAATTTCCCTTTTTTTTCTCGGGCAGATCATGTTACCTGTCTACCGAGCGACTTTGTCAACAACAGCTGTGGGAGCTGAGGTACCTGTTGTTCCACTCATAAATAAACATGAAAAACGCCTTTAAAGACGAGGCTCTTAACTATGCCTTAAAACTGCTTCAAAGTCGCACCAAAAATAAAAGTAAGCTAGGATAAAACCGACCAAAAGCAAACAGAAAATCCGTATTAATGGTAGCTTTATTTATTTTGAAAGTTGGCATTGACTGGGTCCATAATTGGCAATTATTTTGATATTGCTACTCTCAACCATTGCTGAGAATCGTACGAAAACGGTATATAAAGAGTCTGACTAGCCGATGTTTATGGAATGTCATGTTTGAACGCCTAATTGGAAGAAAGCTAAAATACTTTGAAGTTAGTTAAGTTATCAATTGAACGTCTCAATTTCAATTTTTTATACAATAGTAATATATTGAAGTCCACGTCTTTTGATCTGTGGTTTTGAAAAAATAATTTTAAATGATATTAAAGACTATATATGCTCTGAGAAATTTACACAAAGCCTCGTGGTTTTTTTTTTCCTATATCCCTGATGGGTATAATAATAATGAATTTGATATACGAAAAAAAAGTTATTTTTAATATTATTATATCGTATTCCATATTCGTTGAATGGTTTCATTTTTGCGCGTTATTGATATATCAAATAGACCATTAGTTTTGAACATCAGCAATATCGCAACTCATATGTTAGTAGTTCTTATGCTCAATCTGACATATACAGGAAAAAATAGACATAAAGGTAATCAAAAAAGAGTATATAGATACATTTACACAGAGACGGACAGATAGACGACTGCTTGTATTAATGATGGATGGCTGGTTGTAGAGACTGCCCATTTGTACAGTGCAAATGCAAGTTTTATTAAATCAATCAGTGGGCTCGTCTTCGTCTCATGCACACCAACTAACGGTGTCCAACAGTTAAAGCAATCGTTGCCCATTCCGACTTTGGTAATTTGGGCAACGACATGGTTTGACTTTAGTAAGACAAGCTCAAAGCTGCACATAAGAATTTAACTTAAAACTTATAGATGCATTTTATGTTGTTTGCTATTTGTATAACGGATCTTCACCTGGTCTAGTTGCTTGCAAGTGTTTGTGTTTGTTGTGGTTGTCAAGGCCAAGCCTCCAGCGCTTATGGGTGGGCAAGATTTACGCTTGATATCGCGACGGATTGCTAGCTCGTACCAGGGAATCAGAGGCTTACTCCGGAGAGTTGTTTGACAGCCAATCTTAAAGTCCAGTGGATCCATATATTCGGGAGCCATATGATTCAAATCACAGACGGCGGCCTCAGCCGACGCATAGATATTCCCAGCCGATTTGTTAGTGGCATACCAAGTGCTCTTTGAGTAACATCCGCCACCTATGTCCAGCATGGAAGCCATTGGAACATCCAGACTACGATGCAGGCTAGCGCCCAAGCTTTTCACTCGCATGTGGCCCAAAGTGTGATAGCGTCGATCAACAGAATTTGGCAGTATGGGCATGGCACTGGGCACTACTAGTATTTCATCCTGGTCAATGGTTGCTAGACTCTGACTGGTTAACGACCGCTCTAGGACCTCGGTACTGGTACTGCGCTGCGGCATTGTTGAAATGGGCAGTTCGTAAAGATTTAACTTTGAGGGTGGCAGCTTGTTAGGTGAAACGAAAATCTTTGGTTTGGCATAAAGGCTCTCACGGCGGATGGGAGCCGGCGGTGGCAGCCCGTTGGGTGACTGCGGTACTTCACCAGCGGTATTGGTTTCGCACTTACAGCTTTGATAGGTACCAAGGGAAAGGTTCAAGGGGCGCTGGTTTTCTACCAGCGATTGAGCACGAGTATAATGCGAGCCACTGTTCGTTGAAAGCTGTGAATTATGACGACCTGGCCGATGTCGTATCTTGACTGGAGAGTGCTCTTGCATTTCAAATGATAGGGCAGGTTTAGGCACCGGCGAGTAGCAACCACGCTCAGAGCTGTCGTAGGAGCTACGCAGTCCGCTATCCAAGTGCCGATTGGGACTCTCGGGGGCAGTGTAAAGGAAGATGTGTTCTTCCTCGCCGGCAGTGTTATAGTCTGGGGTCTTGGGCGTGGCACTGCTTTGCAGGGAATCCAGGGAGAAGCGAGAAATTTTTTTTACATTCTGGTAGTCACAGGGAATGCTGCCACCGCCCGAGGAGCTAGAAGCATCGGAGAGGGGACGAAAGTTGGTGGCCGTGCTAGCATAAATCGGTTCTAGATCACCTATGGTCGGTGTACGCACAGGCTTAATCCGGACATAGATCTCCTCGCTGGCACTGTGTCCACTAAGGCGACGTTGAGCAGACGTTACGGATCCAGTTGATCCCTGACTGTAGTTACTCATGAGGGAATGTGTTCGCCGGCGCTCTCCTTTGGCTTTTCGTTGTATTGGCTGCAGCTCATGAGGCTGCGCGGCGGCTGCAGCCTCAGTGGCGTCAGCAGCTCGTATCGAACGAGAACGTGTCAAGCCCCGTGCTCGTATTGTTGCATATCCGTCATAAACTGGAGGCATGGCGGAGGCCGAGGCGCGCTGTCGATTGCTTGTGCTGGTAGCCGACATTACAGACTGAAGAAGTCTCCCAGCGATTGAAAAGTTTAATTTCAGCGTTGAAATTTTATTTTAGTTGTATTTATTGCCTTCTGGTCTTCCTGTTATACTGTTATCATCTTCTTTTTTCTGTATTAATTGGAATTAATGTTGATTAATTACTGCGATGAATTAAAATATGTAGATTTATATGTTTAGATTCGCGTACTTGATTGTCTTCGGTTAATTCCACCGATTAATGCTCATTGCTAGATGCATAAATCTCAATACAAATCATTTTAAAAGAAAGAGTCATGGAGTCGCGTGTGAAGTGTACCTATTAAACAACTACCGCTTTGCAAATTCATTTTATTCAAGCAATCCACCAAAGGTAAAGTCGTCAGACTAACAACGAAGCTAGGGCATAATTAAAGACAATAATAACAGAAAATCTCCAAATCCTTTTCGGGTGCTCGAGTAGCTCCTTGTCTAGTTTCAATAGAAATATTGCCAGCAAACAAGATAAAGCGTTAAAGGTATGAAAGTCAAGAAAAATCAAAATCATTATATATACATTTCAGAGTGATGACTTCCTTGGGTTTGCAATTCATAATTTATAAAAAGCTTTGATTATAATTGTCAAATTGATTTAAAAGCAATTGGAAAATATTTAACAACTGATATTCATATATATTTATATTTCATTTATATTTCTCATTAAGTGATAACCAATCCTAATAATATCTTCGAGGAATAAATTATATTGAAAAATATTCGTATGACAGCGGTCCTATCTGATATATAACAATTGCAATTCGCTTGGCCTAGTCCGTTAAGTTTTCCAATTATTTCGAAGCAATTGAAAATCCAAATTTTCTGTATATATTCATAAATTTTTAAGCCTTTAAGGTACGAATTTATAATATCCTATCATAACAATAAAAATAAACGGTCTGAGAGAGACGAAAAGGACATGACTCCAAAGTGCTGCAATGTGTTGCAATTGCCCTACAAGCTTAAAGGCATTTAAAGCTAAGACCATATGATATTCTGATAAATGCCAATAGCTTTTGATCTCCTTGTTTTTTGGCGAATTTAACTAGACATGTTTTGGTAAATTGCTTCCATAAATTTTGGTACTTTCAAAATTTTATTCAAGAAATAAGAAAATTTGTATTTTTCTTTTTGTAACGAAGAGAGTTACTCTGTATTAACCGTATTAACCATATTAACTGTATTAATCGATCTCAATAAAATGTTGCATTTATTTATTGAAGTTTACACATGTGTCATGTCTTTAAATGATCAGCCACCATATAGCTGTCATACCAACCTTAATTTATCTTAGTTATAGTTTGTAGATAACGCTGGAATTAAACTTTATGTAAATGTTGGGTCAAGCAGCTCTCAATATACAAAAGGACCTCCATTTGAAAGGCATTTTCTGTGCAAGCGCTCCAATGACTCTTGACGGCTTTCGGCATTCGTTCCCTGTCACCCTGATCATATTGTGGGTAACTTTGGTGGCTCTATGACGTCTCCTTCTCTATATTACATACATTCACACACACTTAATATACCCTTACCTTTAAGGTAAAAAAAACAAATATCACAACCTTATCTTCGGGGTGCCGATGAGTACAAACTCTTCTCGAACTTTTTTCTGTCGTAAGTAACAAACGAAATTGGTACAAATTTAAGAAACTTAGGATTTTTTATACCCTGTACCTTACAAGGTACAATGGTATATTAAGTTTGTCAAATGTATGTAACATAGAGAAGGCGACGTCAGAGACCCCCCAAAGTTACCTAAAGTATGATCAGGGTGACTAGAGAAATCGATTTACCCATGTCCGTCCGTCCGTCTGTCTGTCTGTATGAATACCTCGTTCTCAGAGATGGTAAGGCCTAGAAAGTTCCAGTTTGTTGCTAATAATCATTTGTTTTGCAAGTTAGATCAAGTTTAGGTTCGGAATAAAAAGCATAAAACCACAACAACCTCAAAAAAAAAGTAAAAAGCGTATAGGCCACAACTTTTTTGTTTACTATCACATTATTACGAAAATTGGGAGTTCTAAATTCTTATATGTTCTTAAAAGGGATGCGAGGTTTCGATTTGATCGGACTACCATATCATATAGCTCCCCTAGGGCCAATCGAAAGTTCAAAAAATGTTTTAACGTCATAATTTCTTTATTTTAAAAGATATTTTATTCAAAATATGAAATAGTGTGACCTTAATAATATCCAGCAACTGTGCAAAGTTTTACTAAAATTGGACATCTACATCATATAGCTTCCATAGTGCTAATCGGTCAAAAAATCAGATTTTTTTTTTTTTTTTTTGTCTGAAAACGGATTATTTATGAACCAATTCCAACCAAATTAAGCACACTGCACCTTTTTGTATAAGATTTTAATAACACCAAATTTTATTGAAATCGGATGACTACATCATATAGCTCCCATACATCTGTTCCATCAAAAAATCATTTAAAATGGTTTATTCACACATTTTAGAGTTATTTTTAGGGAATTTGGTAATTGGAAAAATTAAGTGATATTAAAGCGCGTAAATAATGTAAGGCTTAACTATATGGGATAGCCCACTAGGAAAAATCGGTAGAAAATATTGATTTCGGCCTCTATGGGTATAGGGTATCTCAAACTCGGCTGCGCCCGATGAAATATAGAAAAAAGAATAAGTTTCCGTGAGGTCAAACATGTGGCGCTAGACTTAAAATAAATTATTTCTTAGTTGTGTTTTGGCCAATAGAAAATAACACTTTTCAACGTTGGCTTATGCCTGCGGTGACGTTTCCGTAAAATTCATAAATTTATGTATTTATGCGGAATCAGCTCATATATTAGCGGTTATTACCCAACTTGAAAAAGGCACATATAAATACAACTTGAAATAGATATATACAAACACGAAAAAGATAAAACTCGGAAATTAAAAAGACGAGAAATAAGAATAAAAAAGTTACCATACTCTTTTTATGAACTTGAATTTTAAATGTGGCTAGCTTTTGGGAGTCTTTTGGAAGTAATGTCTGTACAACAATCACTCGCTTGATCGTGTTGCGTTACAAATTTCAAAATCTTTTCTAACAACAACCTCAAAAAGAGCATCAATAACATTTTTTATGCGACAAGGGCGTGCCCGGGTCTACGGACTCAATATCGACGCCACTGTCTCAAAATGTAAAGTTTTTGAGCAAATTTATTTTTTATAAAGCGGCATTTATTGAGCTGCATTAATTAGGTACGAAACCTGCTGTGAGCCGCCATTGAGACGCCGTTAAGCTGCTGCCTTATGTCGGTCGGTCGGATCGACCGTTTTCTCTGAATTTTATGCAAGTAATTTTAGCGGGTGGATATTTTTATATATATTAATTGCGTTTGGAAAACCAAACTTAGAATTCGGACACGTATTGTATATTCTACAGCTTAGGGATCACGACATCAGATATACCCAAAAACAATTTTTTTTAGTTTTAAAACCCCTACCAAGTGGAAAAGAGGCGAATAAACAGTCCGATTAATTAATTGCTTGCCTTATTGTTGTTGAGTTTAAGGGAATATTAGGCCTAGAGGTTTTCTGTAAATGCAGTCCATCATGGTTATCACCAGTTTAGGTATCCCAAACTCGGCCGTGTCTGAGTTTAAGGTTGGGCTTCATTTATTCATTTCATTATTATCATTTATATTATTGAATGAAAGTAGAGCCAAATTGGAATTAAGACGAGATGTACTATTTTTATTTTTACTATATATATGCATTTTCTTGCTCGCCTTGAATAAGTGGCCCACTGAGCACTTCCTTAAGTGCTCTGAAAAGACAATACTATCTGACGTACTTGACAAGACATAAACTGTGAAAAACAAAAATTATAAACAATTGAGCTAATTTAGGTTTAAAAATTGTCGCGAGTTATACAGCCCTGTATCTGAAGAACAGTGCACCACAGTGAAGTGGACATCATGAAACTCAGAAACTGGGAAAAGCCATCAAACAGAAACTTTTGTTTCGCACAAATGTGTCAGTCTATGTGAAACTGACGACATGGTTGAAAAACAATACTTATAAAGAATGCACGGAATGAATTTTTGCATTTCTTGAGTGCGTCCAATTAAAAAACGACAGATGTGCGGTAGCTTTGGCTCAATTTATTTGATTGACTTGTTTTATTTTAATTTATAAAAAAGTAGATAAAAATATTGAAGGGGAAGTAATTGAGTAATTCACTCTTTTTTGAGAAAATTTCTTTCTATGTGAATCATTTGCAAAGAAGTTTAGCTAACTTTATCAACTTAATCTAACTCGCCAAGCATTTAAGCAACGAAACACATTTTTAGCAGTCTAGACTCTACACAATTTTAGACAAAATCAATATGCATTTAAACAAAGCCAGTAAAACCAGAAAGCTTTTCAAAAGAAACCACTCTCTCTGCTTTCAACCTATATCTTAATTTTTGAGCTCCAGTCACAGTATTAAACGATACTTAAAATGTAGAAATAAAAATATGAAATCAATATAAAGCGTGAATGCGGATTGTGGAGTATTTAAAGTGTTCAAGTTCACACACAAATCACGCAAACAAACAATTTATCAATCCCATATTATGTAGCCAAGTGGCATATATATATAAGATGAACAGAGTTCTGCGTAGGTTGGAACGCTTGAGATATTGAAAGCAATAGGGAATTTATTGGTTTCCTGGATGATAAGAAAATAAATTGATTAAGAAAGTAAAAGTTTGCTTATGAAATCCTAATGAACATTAGGTAAGCCCAAATTAAAAAAGTATTTAAAGAGAAATATTTGATCCAACTGAAATGAGCCTTTTTTAAAATTTCTTTAAATTTGAGCAGCCAACAACATAGTCTGGCCAGTCTGTCAGACAGTAATCACTCTGTCCATTGGTGGCTCCGTGCTTAGACCCTAAAGGCTTAAAAAGCCTCGCATTTTGATGTTCATGTCAATTTTTCAGGCAACTATTTGTTTATTATGACGACCAGTATTTGGACCGTTTGTTGGCGGCTTTGTGTCGCTGTTTCCCGGTTTGCTCGATTTGTTGTCTTCGAATGCACTTTTTATAATATCTATCCACATTATTTTATTTTTATCGGAAACACATGACCGATAAGGTAGGTAGAAAGTGTAAAAGAAGGGTGTTAAGGATTTGCAATGTTGTTTAAGTGGCTAGATTGTGCTTGGCTGAGGGTATATCCATATGGCTTATGTTTGTTTAAGTGGCACCTTTGTGCCAAGAGACAAGAGAAGAGACAAACTAAATGTGAAAGTAAAATTCTTACAAGTTGAATTTTGATTTTCTGATTTTTTCTAAAATATTTCCTTTCCTTGTGATACCTAGGGTCTAGAAGACTTCGATAAAGAGGTTGTGTTTTCTAAAGAACCAGAAATCAGAGTAAAAAAAGAAAAAATAAATAAAAATCAGCACTTATTAAAGAGGTAGACAAGCAGTAAGAGAAGACAGTTAATGATGCTGAGCCTCTGTCAATCGCTGCCAAGAAGTCTTCTCTCAAATGCAGCTTTAAACAGCTCCACAGGGGGGCCTGTAAAAGCTGAACAAAACATTCATTAGAAGAGGTCAAGAATTTAAGACTGGGGAAATGGAGTGCAGGCATTGGCAAAACAAGGAGTTGTCGGTTTCTGTGATAGCAAGAAACTCGGGGCTAGACCAACTCAGCTACAGCTGATTAATGATTTGTTGCTGGCTGAGTTGGTGGTGTGCATTGTTACTTAAGCTTCGCTTATTGCCTACTTTTCTCGATGAAGGTGCGACTGGTTTTATTCCAGTCTAGGTTCCGATAATAGTTGCTTATTAACAGCGACGGGTGCAATAGTAACCACAGTCGCGGATAGAATTGGAAAGGAAGCAACGCAGCTGTGCAAGCTGAAACATGTCGGCCGTTCTTTGAAAGGTGCAACCGCGTTGTTGGTAGAAGGCCAACTCCTTTGGACCTACACGAGAAAATGTGCACAATATAACCTTGAGAAATGTCATATATTTATTAACTTGGAAGTAGTCGCAAATATTTAATTATGTCAGGCTTGCTTTACACGTTTCTGGTAATTTGCATTGCTTTCAAAGGATATTTCGGGTATATTCTTTGTGCATGCAAAATTCTTATCTTAGTTAGTCGACTTAGAGGTTTTATAAATTATTGAAGCTTATGTTTTGGAGGTCCGATTAATTATTATTTTATCGGTTCTTTATTATTATATATACTTCTGGACATGAGGACAGTAATATAAAAGGTGAACTTAATAAGAAATTAGATTCATGCCCGTCTTAATCGTCTTTCGTCTGTATTTTTTGCGTAATCCTTTTTGTAACACCATACCAATTACGGCCGTCTTTCCAGACAGTATTCTCGAATATATTAACCATTCCATGTGCCCTGTCTTCCGCTAATTAAATTTTGAGAATATCCCAGTCCAATAAAGTTGCGAAGACCCGAAACCCAACGCGTTTTCCTAACCGTTTCTTCTAGCATGTAGTCTAACAGATATATTTTCAGGTACAGCTGAACAGAACCTCTTCCCTCTAAGGCCAAACAGTAGCAGACCATATGAGGGTTAAAGCGGGCTGGATTGAAGCAATGCCTATTAATTAAGTATCCGAAATGCTATTTCTCTTGGAGTTAATCTAGCACAACATTTCGTTTTTAGGTTTTTGTCAATCGGGCTTTTGTTTTATTTATTTCATTTTTTTTATCAACATGTGCCGCTCATGTTTTTTAGAGTGTGTGCTGACAAAACATTTACATAGCAATGCAAATGCAAATATGGATTAAAAGCAAATGGCCGACTCGGTGTACTGAAAAGTCTCGTAGAGAGACTTCAGAGACTGACAGACTGTTTGGCGGCAGAGTGTTCAACGGTTTGCTTTCAACTTTAAAAGACTGGGGGTTTTTGCTTACTTTTTCGGACTCTATCAACTAAATATGGAAGCAGTTGGGAGATAAGCCTCTTTGAAGAGTCAATTAAATGAAATTGCTTCACATTTGAGATTACAGGCCTTGAGGTCTATGCATGTTTAATTCGAAGATGTCGTCAACTCTTTTGGATTGTCTTGATACGATTTTAGGCTGATTTCACAACAATTACGTTTAGCAGGAAACTGATCAATTGCTTATGTGTGTCTTGATAAATCAGGGGCAACGCTTCATTTTCATCACTGAAAATCACTCAGAAAAGAGCAGAGAATTGAAGAGCGATTTGAATGATTTTCCAGCATCGAGCAAATCAAAGTTTTTTTAAGCCACACCAATTTTATTAAAAAGAAACAAATAGCGCATCTTCAAAGCTGACAAAGTTTATAAAATAAGAAACTGGAAAAACTCATATGAGAAACTAATTTTCTTAGCCAACCATGGCCAATTTTGATTCGTCAAGCATAGCAAATTTATTCAGAGTGAAAAAAAATAAATAAAATCAACAAGACGGACGAAAATTAAACTGGTTCTCCACCAACAACAAAAATCAATCTTCATCAAGTATTAGCAGCCGCGGGTATTTCAAAAACATATTCCCCATCCCCCAGCACCTCAACTTGCAGTCTGTTCAATGGCAAAGTGCAATGAAAATTATGGTAAATGAGCTTATAAAGTAATTAATAACAAAATCGCCTTCGTGTACTTGTATCTTAGGGTAACCCAAGCTCCCGCTCGAAGCCGTGACAATTTGTAAACTAAAAGTGCCCGATACCCATAAATTTGTGCCATATTGACATTCACTTGTCGAAGTTTTTTTCTTTTTTTTTGTATTTGGTGGTAGTGGAATACGGAAAACGCATACCAATGTGGGCGCCGAATTCTAATAAGATTTTGTCATGCCAGCAACAACGAATCAATATGTGTCACAGGATGTGCTGGCTAGGGGAGAGCGAGAAAACAACGACATTGGGAAATTGTTGCCTTAATTGAATGCACGCAACATGTATAAAAATGCCCAGGAGGCTGGCACTGAAAGCAAGGAGCAGTAAATTCGGCGAGGGTGAGTGAAGTGCTGATGAGGGTGACGTTAAACCTTCAGAAGGGAAGCGTCTCGATTGACTCATTTGGGCTGGCCGGCATACAACTAACGTAGCTGATCTGGCATTTGGAATAGATTGGAACTCGTTTTCTTACTTATAACAAAATAAAAATTGTTTCCTTTGTTATGCCTGGAAAATATCCACGCAAATGTGTAAAATAATGAATTTAAAACAGAAACAGAAGACCACATTTTGGAGTTAGGCACAACTTTCAATCGCAATAATGAAAACTTCACAGATTCCCATTAATACCATACAAAGGGCTGGGCATTTATTTTAATTCCGTACCCTCAACTCGAACTCACTCACAGCACAACACATGTGAATGTAATGTGTTGTTGAAGCTACTGTAAAAACTCCAGGGGTGTGGTCACAAAACGGCTTTGAAAGGGAGGCGTACAGTTTGGTTCGACATGGAACCAAATAAATATATAAAATATTCTCAGGGTTATTAAATAATTAGTATCAAAAACATTCTTCCTTTTAGCTTTTTAAGAAATCATTTTGGATAGTTAAATACATTTTGAATTCTTCATGACGCTTTAGAAGTAATTTCAAAACCCCGTTTGTTTCGATTACTACGCCATTGTCTCTAGTCTTTTAAAATGCTTGATGCACCCTTTTAGTTTTGGCTTATACATTTCGCCCTACTCATTTTGTCATGCTCCATTAAACAATTTGCCATTGTTGCAATTTGGGCTTGAGCTGTTGTTGTTGCCCTGCCTGGTCCCGGGTTTTTGCATAAAGTGCGAGTCAAATGCCTATGCCTATGTGAACTGAACAAAATTTGTTTTGTTTTTGGCTGATGTTTGTGGAAAAATAATAGCTCGAATCGAAACCACAAACCCCAACCAATTGATGAGGTTATGCTGATATCCACAGCCAATATGGTTCCTGGTTTTTAGGTCACATTTGTAACTCAAGAAGAAACAAGAGATGAAGTCACATATTGAGAAATATACAGGCTTCTAGCAATGAGTATTATTTTTTGCATCACACTAATGTATTTTATTGGTTTGGGTTCCTTATTTGTTTTGTTTATTTTTTGGAATTATTATTATTATTTTTTTAAATTTCCATTCACTTTCATGAAAATTTAAATACTGGTTATATTACTTATTGTTATCTTTCTGTGTCAGCGTCTTGCAATCAGATAAAAAACACAGGGCATTGCAGTGAGCCATATTTATTTATTTATTTTTTTATGATCAAACAAATTTTAAGTAAGGTTATTTTTATTATTCCAATGAACACATACACATATTATCTTAACGTATGACTTTTTGTTATTGTCTTGCTGGCCTGAACACGAGTAGAGAACTGACCCAGGAACCAGTTTTGCCGAGAGCCGTAAAACATTGTTATTTATTTTATTTTTTTTTTTCTTTTTTTTAGTATTTGCACTTTTTGCACGTCACAAACACGTTTTCACTTATGCGATTGTATTCTGCTCAGCCTACCAATATTTGATTTGTAGATTTTACTTTTTTTGCTCAATGAACCTTTTTGTAAGGGCTCCACTCATACCAGACAACAAATATTTTTCCAAATCACGCACTGTTCTTGAGAAACACTTTGCTAATCAGTTAAATAAGCATTAAAAAAAACACGGACGGACTTCATCGTATGGCGATCGCGGGTTCTTCTCTCGTTCACTTATTTTTTTAAACGCGCAAAGAAAAATGAGACAACGACTGCGACGGCGACAGCGACGGCGATCAATTTCAAAATTAAAACAACTGTCTAGCGATGGTCTGTTGAGGTATCGAGTTTTCGCCCTGAAAATATCGAATGGCGGCACTTTCGATACGTTCCCAGCTCTAATTCGCGGAGCGTACTCTCGAACCATCCGACGAGAGCCGAGAGAGTGTGCGGGTCAGTTTTTCGATCGTGAAATGTTCGTTTGGTGTTTCACGCTCTCTTCTGCTCGACTCGCAACATGTACCATCGAACGCGAACTTAGTACTTTCGCTTAAAGCGAGTTGGCCATTTCTAGCTAGGAAAAAAGCTGAAATGCGTTAAATTTTCTTTGAAAAAATCCAGCTTCTTTTCGCCAAATTGGCTGTCGCTTATGTTAGAGCTGGGAAACAATCGATGGTAATATCGAATGGCGCCACTATCGATACGTTCCCAGCTCTAATTCGCGGAGCGTACTCTCGAACCATCCGACGAGAGCCGAGAGAGTGTGCGGGTCAGTTTTTCGATCATGAAATGTTCGTTTGGTATTTCACGCTCTTAGAAGTGTCATCTGTTCTCTTAGAAGTACCCTCTTTTTTCTTAGAAGTAAACTCTGTTCTCTTAGTAACGAGAGCAAGAGAGGACGAGCGCGAGTGCGTATCTGCCGTCTGCCAATTCAAACACTACTGAATTTAAATCCTGAATCCTTTGGCAAACAGCGCTGTGCGCCATGGCGACATGGCGACAAGGCTGCTGCGTCAGCGACAAAGCAAAACAAATAGCGATTCAAAACAACAAAAGAGTGAGGGAATTGAGTGGCCATTTGGTTCGGATCTGATTGCCAATCCAAGAATGCTCTACAATATGAGAGCTGTTCTTTATTAAATAATTTTGTGCATTGGGTCAAAATTTGTGTTTTTGGAAACAAATTCGGTTATTTCATAAAACTTTTAGTCTCTTTAGTTCTATTTAGGTATTAGTTTGCTTCACACAAAGAGCATTTGTGATTCGATATAGCTCATTCAAAACATGCTAGGAAGGCAACGGTATTGGCGGCAGCGGTAACAGCAGACAAAACTGGCGCCTATATGGCGACATCAGCTTCAAGTCGACTGGAGTCGCGACGCTTGACGGTCTGCCAGTAAATGTTATTGGCACATATATTTGTTGTTGTTGTTGTCATAAGTCGTCTGCGACTACCCTCCTGGACGCATTTGTATCCGGATGTTCACAAAACTAACCAGCAAAGGGGAGAAAAAAGAAAACCGATAGTCTGCGCCACTTCCTCAGCGATTAAATGTGTAGCCAGAACGATGACGGCGGCGAAAAAATAAGGAAAATGTAGCTTTTCGCTGGGGATGGAGGATTTATAAACTCCTTCTTCTTTTACGACTATTTTTCGAAACGAGACTCTGAGGCGCGAACGAGTAGCAATGGCCGCCAAGTCCCAGGGTCGATAGAATTTGAGTGTGGCTGAAGTCGAGGAAATTCCTACTGACTGAGAAAAAACTTGTAAAAACCCAGAACGGTTGTTTGGTTCAATTTAATGATTATTTTTTTGCAAACTCTCTGACTGACTAAAAATGATTGATTATCTCAAGTCGTGCACACCATTGGGACTCGACTCGATTTAGTCGTACAAGTAGAAAAGAGACAAGTGGACGAAACAATTGTCAAAAATAACCAAAAGCGCCCCTAAAGCTTTATAGCTTTGCCAAGAGCAAAGAGCCCATTTAGATGTCATTCGGTTCAATTGAGGGTATATTTTGAATTTGGTTTTGCAAACATAAGCTATGGCCTTGTTTTCGCAAAATGTCATTCAGATAAGCGAGCCGAAAGGAAGTTAGTTTGCCAGACATTTAAATTCATAAGCCAATAGACTTATGACCATTTAAACGATGGATTTTAAAAAAAAAAAATCATATTTATATGATTTATATTCGATACGATAAAACTTTGAAAAAACTTCGGGACCCTGAAAATAAATTTGGGACTAAGCTAAAACATTTTTTTCATCAATAGTTTGATGGAAAAGACTCAAGAAGGTACCATTAGTACCTTTAGTAAAAAAACGGTAGGTCCCAAAAAAGGAAACGATGAAAATTCGTTGGAAATCGATATTTTAAAATGCAGGCAACCGTTAAGCTCGGCGCGGCCGAGTTAATATACACTTTTCCTACGGATCTTTTAGAATACCCTTACCCTAAGGAATAGTGTATAACTATATTTTCAAAACAATTCAGTTTTGTGGGCACTTTTCCTACTACATTCCAACTATACACTTTACACTATAAATATGAGTATTTTATTTCTAATATATCATTAAATGCTAGGAACAAAAAGAACTTGTCTGTTTTTAGATATTAAAATTGGGCCTATAAAATTTGTAGGAAAGAAGAGATATGTACAAATATACTCTAAATTCTGTTTTTTCCATTCTCAGTATATAGGTTACGAATCTTTCGGGCCCTTTCCACCCAGCAGCAAAGACATTTCACAGATGTTTTCTATTTAAATTCCATTAAGCTGTTTACAAAAACTGTGCTAGGTTAAAATTGATAATTCACAAAGCAAAAAAAAAAAATCCCAACGTTATCTTCGGGGTGCCGAAGATTACAGACTCTTTTCGAAGTTGTTTCTGCCGTAAATCACATGAACGGGGTTGGTCAGTTAATAGGGCCGATTTCGATTTGTATGACAGCTATATGATATAGTAGTCCGATTTTAATAAAATTGAGTACAAACGCGTATATTTATGTAGAAAACGTGTTAGACGAGTTTTGAAAAGATCAGTCAATAAATGTGCGAGTTATTCCCTAAACCGATTTAGGTTCGTATGGCAGCTATATGTTATAGTAATCCGATCCTTACGAAATTTGGTTTATATATTAACTGCTATAAAAAACATATGCGTGCTTAATTTGAACAGGATCGGATAATAAATGTGGGAGTTATTGCCTAAACCGATTTAGGTTCGTATAACAGCTATAAGATATAGTCATCCGATCCGGGCAAAATTTGGTACAATTATCTATTGTTATATAAAACATACGCATGCCAAATTTCAAAAGGATCAGATAATAAATGTGGAAGTTATTGCCTAAACAGATTTAGGTTCGTATGACAGCTATATGATATAGTGGTCCGATCGGTCGGATCAAACTAGTGTACTACCTAGGTAAAAAAGAAGGCTAAGTACCAAGTTTCAGCAAAATAGCTTTTAAGACGACGGAGTAAATCGCATAGAAACAGACGGACAGACGGACATGGCTATATCGACTCCTCTAGTGATTCTAAGTATTCTAGATGTAACTTTTGTGGGTCTACGATGTTTGGTTCTGTGCGTTACAAACATCAGAGCAAAGTGAATAGACTCCTTTTTCTTCGAAAAGAGTCTAAAAATGGGAGTGCTCAAATTAAAATAACTGCGAAAATGGCACGCTACAATTGAGCGCGTAGCTGCCCTTCTCCTTCGCGCTCTCATATTTAATACAAACGGGAGGATTTATATATTCGGAATTCTATTATTTTTCCTTTAGAAGAATAAAGTACAAAGACTTACGTAGTCTTTCTGATCCCGTACATTTTTTCTTAGAGTAATTTTCTCTATTCGTGGACTTTAAATTTCTGATGATGTTTGACTGCTCTCACACCAACAGCAAAAAATGAAGCCGAACGTTAAACACAGGCGTGGTCGAGTATGGGATACCCTGTACACAGTATACGAAAATGAAAAAAGGAAATATTGTAGTCCCTGTAACCCTGATCGTCTACATTCACTTTAAACCTCTGCTCTTAATATCCTTTTGAATTTAATAGCACATTGTTCATCTTAACGCTAACACGCCATCTATCGGATTGACCATTTGCCAGTTAGGCGAGAGGAATTAAAATAACGGATGTAAATTGGTCCGATTTTAATGATTTTTGATATTATTCGAAAGATTTTTAGATTCCCAACAACTTTTTGAAAGCATCTAATATCAAAATATTAAAGCTTTAGAAATTACAAGACTTTGAAAAAATGATGAAGTAGTGGCAAGGACGGGGGGAGAAAAAAAATTTGACCAGCGTACACACATAAAAAATCCGAATCCCAAGACTATATAAATTTATAGTCATTTCCGACGACTACTCCATGTTACATACATTTGGACAAGCTTAATATACCCTTTACCTTAAGGTACAGGGTATAAACACAGTCAAAGTTCGTTTGTCTTATCACTTTCCGCCATTGTGATACGAATGAGAGAGAGAGAGAGAGAGAGAGAGAGAGAGAGCTAATGGAAGCGAGCTTAGAAAAAATTTAAAAAATCATTGGGTATTTATGAGCTCTTTGCAGATACAGTACGTCTAACTTCATATGTTCTCTCGTCGGCCACTTGGGTCAATTTGGAGTGTGTAATAAACGACTTCATTGCGTGGGTCTGCTTGAGTTTTTCTGCTGTGAGCCGTTTTGATATGATGCTATCTATTGTTGTTGTCTAATATATATGACCAGTGATAAGATAGCTCGATTGTTTTCATTTTATTTATATATTTATTTTTTTTTGTAGCGACTGTTAAATGAGATGGACCAAAGAGTGTGGCCAGCTCAAAGCTGTTTAAAGTTGATGTAGGTTAATATTTATGATTTTAAAAATGCGGGGGCAAAAACTTTAGCTTAGATGAATGGATGATGAAAAATATACTGAAGCAAAAAAAATAATAAGGAAAAACAATACCTGAATTTCAAACAATTCTACAAGCTTCAAATCAAAAGAGTCAGAGTTGTCTTTAATAAAGCGAAGTATGTGGACTTATAAAACGTTTTTAATTAAGACGAAAATAATTCTTTAAAATGTTTGCAGCTTTGACTTTTTGAACACAAAAATAAAAAAGTAAATAAATTAGCCAAACAAAATATTCACAAGTTGCGAGACTTGCTGAATATCTTGAACTAACTCTTCTTATAGACTGAAGATAAAGTCTCCTTACAATTCTAAGAGAAGGCGTTATTTTAACAGAAACATCAACAGCAATAAAGGCACAGTTTAAATTTTTTAACCGACAACCATAAACCGGAAAAGAAATTGCATGGAAAAGGCAGAGATCCAGACAATGCCAAAGATTTCATCTCTGCAATGAAGGCACATAAGATGGAGAGACACTCGCATTTATTTTATTATTGGTCATAGGTTGAATTAATTAAACGACCACAATAACAGCGGTAATCAAAATATGACAGAATGAGAAGGAAGAGAAGAGATGGCAATTACAAACTTTATAATCCAAGAATTTTGAAATGTGTGATTGATGCGTTCAATTTGGATTAGAAAAACTTGGTTCACTTAAAAAATGGGGAGTAGATAGTTTCGGAAGAGAAAAAGTTGAAATTGTGCAACATTTGAAAATATTTTCTGTTTTCTTCTCCTTTTTTTACCCTAAACTGTTTGAATTGACAAAGTTTCCACAAAGTTTTTCAGTCTATTCCTCTAGTCAATGGGTGGCATTTGATGCTCTAATTGAAAGGCGTGCAAAAAACTACAAAAGTTGAACTTGTTTTTGGTTTTCTTTTTTCGAATCAATTGACATTTTATTTGAATTCAAGGTTCGTTCATAAAGTAACTTTTTAAACTGTTTTGGAGAGAATAATTGAAAAATTTCGATGTGTGGGAAATATAAACAAATGCAAGGTTCTTGCAACGCAACCACTTATCTCAATTTTCAAAGCGTATTTCATTTCATTGCATTCCTTGCCATCCAGTAAAAAAATGGAGCACTGCATAAAAGTGCTATTTCTCTTAACGTGGTTGAGACAAAAAATAGCTGGTTAGAAGTAATCGAAAAATGCCACGAAGATGGTTAGCAAGACAATCCCAAACCGGCAATGAGACTTTCCAACCATTTTTCTTCTCCGAGCGCACTTTTATGGCAGCCATGCAGACTTGTGGTTGCCAACAAGAAACTGACAATTCTTACGCTTGCCTAGACAATTTTAAGCAGCAACAACAACAAGAACTTGGCTTCAATCCAATTGGTAAAAGTTGCAGTGGAGAAACTTCCAACTGGCTTAACGTTTGAATGCATAATATTATTCAAGAGTTTAAAGAATGAGTAAGGGTCACATCCATCAAATCAAACTGCCTTACCTTTGGAAATTCACATGTGTTCTCTGACCTTGAGACAATACCAAGACTGCAGAATGAAAAGATGGAGATACTAGGTGGGACGTCGTCTGCCTTATTTAAAGACATTTATGAAGTCTGCTTTTAGTTTTATTATTTCTTTACTTTTATATTCTGCTCTTTGACTTAATTGTACATTCACGAGACCAGAACATATATAAATGAAGCCGAACGTTAATCTTGGCCGTGGTCGAGCTTAGAATACCCTGTAACTAGTGTACGGAATTGAAAAAGAAAAGGTGGCAAGTTCGGCGTGGTGGTAACAATGATCGGCTCCGTTTACATAAATATTTTTATTCTTATATTGCATTGAAATCAACAACACATTGTACAGAAGACGTCAAGCACGCCATCTATCGGACTGTTTATTATGGTGCTAAAGAAAGAATGAGAGGGGGGGGGGGGGGGATAGATCGAAAAAATAAATAAACTTACACAGCGTACACACGTATGTGGTCCGAATTCCAAATTTGGTTGTCCTAGTTCTTATAGTTTCTAAGACCTAGGCGCTCAAACGGATGGACAGACATGGCTATATCGACTTCCCTATTCACCCTGATCATATTGTAGGTAGAAAACTAGCCGAGAATTTATAGTAATGAACCGAAGTACGAACAAATTTAAAGCTTGTGGGTTTCGCATGCTGAATTTAGTTGACGAAACGATGAAGTTGTTGTTACTGTTATTATGCTGAAACAGACTGCTTCAAACTTCAGCCTAAAAGTAGATAAGAGTTTTTAACTAAAGTACTTTTGTCTCATTCACTGCCAAGTTTTCTGCCCCATCTCATTTCTAGGTACTCTCTTTCCTTTGTCGTACCTGATATTCTAACGGAAGTTTATCAGAACTTTGCGTGACTTTTGTTGACAATTTGCTCACACTGAAACCTATACTAAGTTCTCGGCTCCATGTCCATGAGGTAGACAAACATTTTCGTTTTTCCTTTGCCACCGATAAGCGAACATTTGTAAAAGACGCAGACAGTTGCCTTTCAGAAGATAAAATCCATAAAAAAATGGCACTCAGAAGGGTGAAGTTCTTGTCTGCTACGGGAAGGCAAACAAAATTTTTGTAAAATAGAATTTTTGTGCACTGCCGCAAAGTCTGCAATGAAAATTAATAATAAATAATTGTCGGCATACTAATTGGGCACTCTTTTTGTGTGAACATACAGAAGGAGACGTCGAAAATCGGAGATTTCAGCTGAGCTAAATCAGGGTGACTGGAGAAATCAATCTACCCATGTCCATGTGTTTTAATGTTTGAGTTTGGTTTGAAGTCAATTTGCGTTTTTCATTTCTTTTTGTGAAAAGAGAATATATTCACAGTGTTCTTACGTTTGTAGCAGATCTAAACATTCATCGTAACGTCCAAATTAGACTTCTATATTATATAGTTAAAAGACTTATATCAAGAATATATTGGAGTAATTTCAAATTTTTAGACTTTAGATTTGGATTTAAAAAGGAAAAAGAATGAAATCGCTTATATAAGAACATCTCAAGTATCCGCTTTTAACATTTTAAAAGTGTATTTTGAGAACATAATTTAATTACGAAAATAGATTAAAATTGAAAGGGAACACAATGAATTGTTTAGAATATTATATGACTATTTTATTCTATTCATCTGGATAATTTTTTGACTTATCTTTTTATATATAAAAATTTTCAGACTTACATTAGTCGAAAGTTGACTGCTTAGACTCAGCACCTGCTCCCTGGCATCCTGCAATTCTCGTTTCAGACGTCTAATCTCGTGAGCCTGGCGTTCTTCAGCTGAGCCATATAAGGAACTACCACCAGAAAGCAGAGAGGCAGCACTTCCATGGACTAGAATAGAATAAGATATAGAATAATAGGATAGCACCTGGGATTCCTTATTTGAATAGATAAACTTGAACTTACTTTCATCATTCTTCTTTGGATACGTAAGACGGTGGCTGCCAGGGACGCTTGAACCATGACCTCCAATTGCGGCTAAAGTAGTAGCCGCAGTGGAAGTGGCGTGCGTTGGAGAAACGGCACCCACATTCGAGCCGATCACAGTCCCTGTTACCGCAAAGGGACCACGATTGAGAGGCGTAGGCGAGGTTGGCTGGCTCCAGGCTGATGCCGAACTGGTAGTTGTGCCAGTTTGAGCTGTTTGGGCGGCTACCGCAGCTGCCATTTGAGCAGTAAGCACCCCATTCTGGGCAGCAGCAGCAATCGCTCCGACTGGCAGGCAGTAGTATGGTTCGACTTCCACGTCACCGCCGCGGCTCAACATCGAAGGATACATTTTCTCTGATTTTGTAGATCTGTGGAATGGCGAAATGCGAGATGTTAATTCGTTTTTCTAGAAATCAGATGGAAATATCCGAACTATCATGCATGGATGTTACTGTGCCTGCAGCCGATTGTTTACCACCTTCAATTTCTGTTAATTTTTCACATAATTCAATTATGATTGTCATAAAACAGAAAACATGGCAAATATAGTGAGAATGATCATAGAATAAAGGAGCAAAAGGACGTTATGCCCATTTGATATTATTTTAATCTTTTTATGCGGTGGATGCAAGAATATTAAAAGATATGCTGATGTATTTTAAAATTATTTATTTTAAATTTAATTTTTAAATTTCTTTTTTCAATTTAATATTTGATCTACTAGATCATTAGTGGTTGGTATTTCATTATATATTAAGTTTGTGCAAATGCATGTAACATAGAGAAGGAGACGTCGTAGGCCCCCCAAGTTACCCACAATATGATCAGGGTGCATAGAGAAAATTATATAGCAATGTTCGTCAGGAAATTTGAAAACCTAGATCTATGAAAATAAGAGCTCGGAACACAAACCACGGATCACATGAATCACATATTCTGCTGCTTCGATGAATTAAAAAAAAATTTTTTTTTTCGATATCCAATATAGTTTCGGAATAAAAAACATAAACCCGCCACTACCTCAAAAAAGTGAAAAGTTTATAGATCACAACTTTTTTCGTGATAATGATATAATGACTAAACGTTTTAAGAAAAAAAAAAGTTTTAAAAGTTTTATTTATGAGTTGGGTTTTAATCTGATCGGAATACTATATCATGTAGCTATATATATTTTGTCAGATTCGTCCGGATCGGACCAATATATCATATAGCTGTCATACGAACCTAAATTGGACAAATACATTACAAAGCTGCTATTTCAACCTAAGTCGGTTCTAAGAAGGGCGGTGTTTGCTAACCAGTCCCGTTCACGAGACTTACGGCAGACTAAACATGGAAAAGAGTTTGTAATCTTCGGTATTTCTGGTGGTTTTTTTTTTTGCTTGGAATTTTTTAATGATGCTTATTGCCAGCACTAATTTTAGCGCAGAGCCCAAACATTAAGAGAGATAGAGAAAGAACACGAGAAAATTGGTGATAATAAAGAGGACGGCGACTGAAAGCTCATTGGTGTGCGTGCCCACAGGATAATTTAAAAAAAAAATTTAACTAAATTTAGAAATGACTTCAAGCTTTGTTTTTAAGCTTGCTTTGCTTTTTTTTGCCATAAAATTCACATCAAGTCGCGATCTTACTTTCATTGTGCACGGACGTCTCTCACGATCACCGCTTGATCAAAGTAGATTTTTGTGATTTTGAGAAATTGCCTTTCTCCTTAAATAATTAGCTAACTCGTCGTTGTGCTGCGTTTCTGACTAAGCTGCGTGGCAATTCCAACGAACTATATTTCGCTCTAACTAGGGCCGTCTCTGCCCACAACGGTGGATTGGCCCGGATAGCAACAAGCACATCTTCTGCAAGGCATTGCATACAATTTCAAAAACTACAAGATGTTGAAAGCAAATTCTGAGAACGTAATCGACGAATCTGATGTCATCATTACTGATTTAACCCTCCCATCATTCCCCGAAATAACTAATGAGCCGTCAAACCCAACTCAACCCGGAACATTTCAAAATGTAATTATTCAACGGAAAAAAATAAGACCACCCAACTCCCCTACATCACCCATCAAGAAAATTACAAAAATCAACAATAGAACTTTCTCGAATTCCGGAAACATCTTAAAGACTGATATCGACCTGGCATTATCTAATAAGAACTCTACGAATGACCGAAGCACCTTAGACAATAACCGCTTCTCCCTCCTGGCAGAAGAAGAAATTATGAACATTGATGAATTCCTCCCTGAACCTACCACTGATGATGACTCACCCAGCACCAGCGCCGCTGCTGCGGCTGCCCGTAATCGTTTGACAAGTGGCCCCAAATCGGCCAGAAACTCTTGTGAAGAAACCACCAAAGCAACCCCAAAGCCACCACCTATCGATCTTCGTGATATTGTCAACTTCTCCGTGCTTCTTGCAGCTATTGAAGAGGTCACGGACATTGAGAACGTTGAAATAAAATCATCTATGGGTAGGACTATTAGGATCTACCCAAAAAATGCGGATAGCTACCGTGCCATAGTTCGGCAGTTCAATGAATGCAAAATTGAATACCATTCCTACCAACTGAAAGAAGACAAGCCTTACAAAATTGTGATCCTAGGAATAAATTCGGGCACTCCAACAAGTAGAGTTCAGTCCGAGCTTAGCAAGATGGGCCACGAGGTGGTGCATATTCACAACCCAATATCCCGAAAGACTGGCAATCCGATGAACATGTTGTTTGTCAACCTCATCAGCTCATCCAACAACAAGGAAGTACTGGGTCCCAAACTTCTCTGCCAACAGAGAGTGATGATTGAAGTAACCAGAAAATCTGGTGAAATCACACAGTGCCATCGCTGCCAGGAACTAGGACATACGTCGAAGTACTGCCACCGTGACTTTGTATGTGTGGTCTGCGGTGAATCCCACAAATCGACTGAGTGTCACCGAGCAAAAAATACCCCAGCAACCTGTGCCAACTGTGGAGGTGAACATCCAGCCAACTACAAAGGCTGTGATTGTTTTAAGCGCCATTCCTTGCGAACGCAGTCTAAAAAAACTAAGGGTCCAAAATCAGACCACAGAGCCCTTAGCGACGCTGCCACCCCCAATCACACTTGGACTACTATAGGAGTCACCTTCGCTGATATTGCTCGCGGCGGCCCTACTAAACAGTCACAACAAAAACAACATCACTCCGATCAAACAGCTCAACGAGAAATCTTGCACCAACAAGGGCAAAAAATAAATCAACCATTTATCCCACCTCAACCACCTTTCCCCATCTCACACTGGAATGGAGAAAATTCACTCGAAACGCAGATTGAAAGTCTTGCGATGACACTTAATAGAAGTTTTGATAAATTTTTTGAACAACAAAATAAAATACTGGAGATGCAAAGTCAAATTCTGGCTTTACTTATTGCGACAAACCAAAAATGAATACTAAAATTCTAGTGTGGAACGCCAGGGGACTCACTGGCAAAATGATTGAGCTACGCAATTTTGTCATCACCAACAATATTGATGTGGTTCTAATCTGCGAAACCAAAGCCACTAGCAGAAGTCGGATTAAACTAGATGGCTTTTGTACCTACAACGCAAATCATCCTAGCAACAGAGGAGCTGGTGGAGCTGCTGTTATGGTGAGAAAAAATTTGAAACACTTCCCGTTGGAACCAATCACTGCTGACAGGATTCAGTTGGCCACTATTCGAATTGAATCTGAGCACGGTGAACTCATTCTCGGTGCCATATACTGCCCACCCAGATTTACATGGCGCAGTGACGACTTCACGGATATCTTCATCAGTGTGGGTCATAACCGATTCCTTATAGCAGGCGATTGGAATGCAAGACACCCTTTATGGAGATCCAGAACCGTTAATGCCCGAGGAAGAGAGCTCGCCTGCAGTGTCCAAATGCGGCAGGCTCACGTACTCGCGACTGGGGCGCCCACATGCTATCCAACTAGAGAAAATATAAGCCCTTCCTATATAGACTTTGCAGTGTACGAAGGTGTGCCTCATAGTATGCTTTCAATCAACGACTCCTGGGATTTGGAATCTGATCATCTGGCACTGGTCATCAATCTGCGTGCTGAAGCTACTGGATTCCTGCCAAACTCAAATACTCTTGGCCAACCTGCCAACATCCCAGTCTTCAGGGACTCTTTGAATCAAAGTATCCACCTCAACCTGGACATTAATTCTTCAGAGGACCTTGACGACTTGGTGGATATGTTCACCAACAAAGTGCTACAAGCAGCGATTGAAGCCCGGAACGTCGACAGCAACAATATTCCCTCCCTTGGCCGTAGTTCTCAGCCCAGAAACAGTGAAATCGCGAATCTCCTGAACAACAAAAGAACTCTGAGAAGACGCTACCTTCGAAGCCATAACCCGGAAGATAAGACACTATGGCACAGAGCAGCAAGAGAGCTTCGTGAGGTGCTTCAGCGGCTCCGGAACACTCACTTTGACACTATGCTGGCAAACACTACTCACTCTGTCGACTCCCACTATTCTATTTGGAAGTTCACAAAAAATTTATAACGCCAGCCATTGAGGATGACCCCGTTAAGAAACTCGGCAGGAGAGTGGTGCAGATCGTTGGAAGAACAGGCATCGACATTTGCAAGCCACCTGGAGGAACGATTTACCCCTCTTAACACCGCTACTAGCCAAGACATCGCAAGCACTGAGGATGCTCTTCAGTCTCCCTTCCAAATGGCACTTCCTATCAAGCCTTTTCGTTTGGAGGAAGTGGCCAAAGAGATCCGAAATTAAAGAATAAAAAATCCCCAGGACTTGATCAGATAAGCAACCGGACGTTAAAAACTCTACCCAAAAGAGCATTACTTCTGCTCACATGTATATTCAACGCTTGCCTAAGATTGCAACACTTTCCCAGCCCATGGAAAACCGCCAGAATAACAATGATTTTGAAGCCAGGAAAGCCAGAGGGAAATCCAGAATCGTATCGACCTATCAGTCTTCTATCCTCCGTTTCGAAGGTTTTAGAAAGGTTGATAGCTTCTCGGCTGGTTGATTACATGAACAGTCAAAGTACGATCCCCGATCATCAATTTGGCTTTCGCGCTGGCCACAGCACCGTGGAGCAGATACACCGAGTGACAGATCATATCTTGAAGGCTTTTGATCGGGGTGAGTACTGCAATGGAGTTTTCCTCGATGTGAAGCAGGCTTTTGACAGAGTCTGGCACCCAGGACTGTTTCTCAAACTTAAGGAGGCATTGCCTCACAATTTGTATTGCCTCCTTCGCTCCTTTCTTGAAGAAAGAAGGTTTCTGGTTCAAATTCAGGATTGTAAGTCACCTACTCGACCTGTCCAAGCTGGCGTACCACAAGGTAGCGTTCTTGCTCCACTCTTGTACTCCATCTTTGCATCTGATGCTCCACAGCCTGCTAATCTTTCGGGTATAAACCAAGACCAAATGCTCATTGCATCGTACGCTGATGATGTGTGTGTGCTCTACTCGAGCAAATGCTTAAATGATGCTGCACACGGAATCCAACAATACCTAAACAGGTTTAATAACTGGGCTTTAAGATGGAATATAGGAGTTAATAGTAGCAAATCCATCAACGTATGCTACTCTCTACGACATGGAACCCCTCCGGCAGTCTCAATCGGCGGGGAGCCTATTCCACAAGCTATATCTGCTAAGTACCTGGGCATAACGCTTGACCAACGTTTGACCTACAAAGAACACATAACGAAAACCGCAGCAATATGCCACGAAAAGCGAAGCAAGCTTCACTGGCTCCTCAACAGGAAGAGCACCCTATCCCTACGATGCAAGCGCCTCGTATACCAGCAAATAATCGCGGTCACCTGGAGATACGGTATTCAAATATGGGGAACCGCTGCAAGATCAAACCGAAATAGGTTTCAGGTTGTCCAAAATAAGGCTCTGTGTCTTATTACTGGATGTGACTGGTATGTCAGCAACTTGACTCTGCACCGCGACCTTAATTTGAGCCTGGTCGAAGACCAAATATCCTTCTTCTCTAGCAGGTACAACAACAGACTACTCAACCACTCCAACCGTTCCGCCAAGGAACTTTCCAACTCCACCCCAATCAGACGGTTAAAAAAGAGACACTTCCGCCTCTTTTTTTGGCCCCATAAGTAAAACCGAAGTTTTTCCTTAACGACTTACATATGGCACTGTTTTAAGTGCCACAAGGAGATCATACAACATAGAAAATAACATTATCACAAGCTAATACTGTGGCTTGTACTTGTTCGAAATATTAAATAAAGAATTAAAAAAAAAAAAAAAATAAATAAAAATAAATAAAATTCACATGGTTTGGCCAAACCTAACAATCCTACTTCAACTATTAAAAATATTTAAAATATGCATGAGATGTAGACAGAGGTCCTGCCTTACCTCTTGTAGGGCGGGAAAGAGTAGTGCAGGTGATACGAGTCAAGAAAACAGCAGCAAACAAACAAATACCGTACTACTATGCTGGTAGTCTGAAGTATTACCAATTGTTTGTATACTTAAAAGCGCCCAGGCTACAGGCTGCTTCCTCAATGCCATTTTCTATGCCTTTAAAAAGATCTAAGAATACAACATGTAACTTCAAATAGCTGTAGATACGAGCGCACTTTTAAGTGCAACCTCAGAAGGCAAAAATAAGCCATAAGTGAATGTGTCTGCAAATATGAGTGCGTAAGTGTTGGATATTGGGGGTCACATATGCAAAAAAAAAAAAAAAAATAATAATAATAATAGAGAAAACTTGCATCTTAAGAAAGCATGCAGTAAATGTTAATGTTACATAATTGCCAAAGCTCAAAAAGTACAGCTAAAAATCTAAAGTTGAAGTCACCTTGGATATGTCCTTTCTATCAAGTAGCTGACAAGGTGGAAAAATAAGAGGAAAAAGGTAAATGTAAAAGAAAAATAGAGAGAGAGAGAGAGAGAGAGAGAGCAAGAACATTACATACTACTCTGGTTCATGCCTTGATCATGCTTATTGGCGGTAGAAATTTATTCTCTTCGCCTGCCTTCATTTACTCACCTAATGCTGTTGCTGCGATTCAAGCGGGGGCTATGCACGTACGGAGATTCATTGCCCGCCAATGGTAGCTGACCTCCGGTAACGTTAACTGCTGCTCCCGCCACAGACACAGCCCCTACTCGGCTGTGGAGTAATTTGTGTCCATGTCGGGTCATAGCAGGTGATCCAATTTGTAGTTGGTCCAAGGAATCGGCATCGGAGAGGCGACTGCCAGCTGTGTTGCTATGCTTCAGCCACATGGCATATGGGCTGTATTCCGGCTTAACCTCGGCATAGGTCTGCGTGTCGGATAGGGATCCATCCTGACGAGTGCTCGAACGGGTCGAAATTCTAGAGGAATGAAGAAATGATCATGGATTCACATCCATAAGTTATTAAATTCTCACTTCAAGTTAAATTTTTTGATTTTCAGTACAAAATTTGGATTTTACTATGGACATGGTTGTGAGGAAGTTCTTTTATTTTGTATTTTTAAACCCACCTATGCTGAAACAAATGCATATCGCTGCCCGGCTTGGGCAGACTATGCGATCCTGTAGCTAAGCGTTCTCGAATTGATTGACTTAGTTGATTAGCGGTTGGTCCTGTTAGCGAAAAACTCCTGTTCTGTATGTTAGCGGGAAGCTCTATGGTAAGAAAACAAAGCAAAATCTGTGAATTTGACATAATATTTGTGTGAAAATTTAAGCTTACTGTTCACATCGTTGGGTAATGTTTGAGTACCGCCAGAGACCTTCCTTCCATTGGTCGTCCGCGGTACCGCCGATACATGAGCCGTACGTCCACACTGGAGGCCATTCACCAGGCTCAGACCACCTGCACCAGCAGTATTGCCACTGCTGCCTGAAGCCATTAGCATGGTAATATTTTGTTGCTCAGCCGTGGAGGCAATGGAGCCATTGGAACGTTTTACGTAACCAAAACTAGGGGGAACACCTTTGGTGCTGCGTGAGGACGATGAGGACGGCGAGCCTTGCTTGGAGTTGCTGCTACTGGCACCACCTAGGCTGCGTCGAGATGGTGATGACTTTTCTATTTTGTCTCCTTTATGCCCGTTGAGCGGTTCGGGCATTTTTGTCCAATTATCGCGGCCATTGCGGGAGCCCGGCCGATGATGGGGACTGTCTTCCATTTTGGTATTGATGTTGTTGTTATTATTATTATTGTTATTGTTGCTTCCAGAACTAGAGCTTGCTTGACTCGCAGCCGAGCTGCCATTAGCAGCTGTTCCGATGCTGTCGAGCGATCCGCGACTGTTACGAATGCTGCAAGCCAAAGGAACAAACTTGTTAATTAAATGATCAAAATAAAATGTTAAGGCTTATGATTCAATTTACGATGCAACATATTTTTCCCTCCTTAAGAACGGAACTTTAGCAAAATAAATAAAATAACAAATTAACTGAAAACTAAAAATTCGGAATATTAAACTTGGGCGTAGCCGAGTTTGTGATACCATGTACTTATATGGGTCATAAGTCGGTATTTTTTTTTTAACGATTTTTGTTAGCTATACCATATAGTTCAAACTATATAGTTATCCGAATTAATGGTGTAAAATTAAAATTAAAAAATTATTATAGAAAACTAATTTGTGATATATTTGGTTGCAATTCGTGTATAACAGAACCTAATTTCTGACAAAAGAAAATCTGTTTTTTTTTTCGATTATCCTTGTGGGAGCTATATGATATAGTTATCCGATTTCATTAAAATTTTCGTGCCCTAAGAGAAAACCAACTTTTAATTTGATTGAAATATTAAAAAAAAAAAAAAACAAAGTAATAACGACGATTAAACGGGTTTTTGCACTTTCAATCGGATAGTATTCCGATAAAATTGAAATTTAACATTTTTGCTAAGAACATATAAAAAATTGTGCTAGCAGAGATATTTTAAATTATTTGACACAAAGCCAGTCAATCGATCAAAAACATAGCCTTCAACAATTACAAATCAGGGTGTAAGCAGGCAAACGATTGAGCGATTTGCTTAATTTTTATACCCTGTACCTCTTTTTTTAAGTTATTATATTTCCGCCGGAATCGTTCAGTATCTTCTGAACTTTACCAGACGATGAATAAGAATGGGGAAGTATGGTACATAGGGACCTTAATAGTATTATTTGAATAATATTTATTATTCTAGGTGTTTTAAAGTAAGTTACAGTAATCTATACATTTATGACATAGAGTAGGAAGTTTTGTGGGATGGGTCCTCTTTGGACGTTGGAATGATAGGGGGTCAGCAAAGCAACTCGCCAGAGAGTTTGTGTGTTGCGCGATTCTCTCAGCGTACTTTACCGATCGGTCACACATCACAACCAAATAAAACACAAGATATTTTTCATAATAATTTTTATTAAAACCAAATTTAGTTAAAATCGGATGACTGTATCTTGTCCATACAACTCTTTCACCAAAAAAACATTCAAAATGGCAAGTTCACACAGTTCCTTAGATATTTTACTTTACTTGTTAATTGAAAGTTTTAATGAGTTTCAAATCACTACAGAAAATTTCAGTCCCCTATAGGTATAGGGTATCGTTATTTAACGTTAGGAATTTATTCTGGTTTTTGTCGCAAATTCTGTGCATTGTGTATTTCATGAATTTTTGGGATTTCAACAAGTTGTTCCAAACAAAATTGAAATTATCTTCAAATTCTGAGGACACTCAAAATTTTAAAGCTATCATGTTATTTATCATGGCATCGAAAACCTTTGTTCCTCTTCTTATTCTCTACTCCTTCTGTTTCTCTCGTCTTTTCTATTTTATTAAAATTGCTTTTATCATTTTGAGAGAAAATGATTTGAGGTGTGAGTTATCACAAAACATTTGCTTGTCCACTTTACCACTAATATAACTCTCACAGGAGCGGTTCTATTACTTCGACTTACCCAATCTGCTTTTTAGTCTGCCCACACCGTGAGGTTACAAAATTTCATTTGCGATAGCACGCGGAATGTTTCTTTCAAATACAAAAACAACAACAGCGACATTACTAGATACATATCAAATGAAGCCGAACGTTAAACTCGGGCGCGGCCGAGTTTGGGATACCCTGTACCTGTAGGGAGCGTAAGTCAGTATTTTCTATATTTTTTTCCATAAAAAACTATCATATGATATTTTTGGTTGTGATTCGTGCATAAAAAACCCGATTTCTGAAAAAAATACAAAAAATCTGAGTTTTTGTCCGATTAGCTCTATGGGAGCTATATGATATAGCCATCTGATTTCAATTAAATTTAATGCTATTAAAAACTTATACTAAAAACTGTCTTGTGCTTAATTTGGTTTTGATTGGTTCATAAATAATCCGTTTTTTGACAAAACAGCACAGAAATCGAATTTTTTGACCGATTAGCCCTATGGAAGCTATATGATGCAAATGTCCAATTTTATTAAAACTTTGCACAGCTGCTGGGTATCTTAAAATTCACATTGTTTCTTAATTTGAATAAAATATCTTTATAAATAAAGAAATTATGACATTAAAACGATTTTTGCACTTTCGATCGAAACTTCACATCATTTTTGAAAACACATAAGAACTTATAACTGCCAATTTTCGTAATAATATGATAACAAACAAAAAAGTTATGGCCTATAAACTTTTTCCTTTTTCTGAGGTTATTGTGGTTTTATGCTTTTTCTTCCGAACCTAAATCGGATATCGAAAAAATTTAATAAACTTGATCTAACCTGCAAAACAAATGATTATTAGCAACAAACCGGAACTTTCTAGGCCTTACCATCTCTGAGAACGAGGTATTCATACAGACGGACAAACGATCGGACGGACATGGCTAGATCGATTTCTCTAGTCACCCTGATCATACTTTAGGTAACTTTGGGGGGTCTCTGACGTCGCCTTCTCTATGTTACATACATTTGACAAACTTAATATACCATTGTACCTTTTTAGGTACAGGGTATAAAAAGAAGGGAGCAGCGAGCTTAGAACCACCCCTTGCTATGGGACATAAAATTTAATATTACGTATCAATTTAGAAACTCTGTGCACTTTCCTGAGTCCGATTGAGATTATATCAGTGTAAAGTTGATTTAATTGCTGCTAGTTAAGGCCCAGCACATATCAGCAAGAGCAATAGAAATCAATTTATATTTTTCTAGATTTATCCACTGACTCAGTGTCTTGAAAAGTATGCTATGATTTGAAATGCTTGGTGGCAGCCCAATTAAGCCAATCAGCTGTGCAGGTTAAAAAATTCACTTTGAACTGGCCAGCAATTACCGTTAAGATATACTATTGATAGTGTCACCCCAACAAAGACAGATAAAATGAAGCCGAACGTTAAACTCGGGCGCGGCCGAGTTTGGGATACCCTGTACCTAGTAGACGGAATTAAAAAAAAAAAGGTGGCAACCCTAGTCGGGTGGTAACCCTGGTCGCCTGCATTCACATAAAACTTCTGGTCTTAATATTCCTTTGAATCCAAAAACACATTGTTCACAATATTGCAAGCACGCCATCTATCGGACTGCTCATTCGGCAGTTTACCAGTTAGGCAAGGGGAATTAAAATCTTGACCCTCAAAATTTGTTTTTTGTATATCTCGAGTAAATATGGTCCAATTTTAGTCATGTTTGATATCAATCGAAAGATTTTTAGATTCCTAACAACTTTTCAGAAGCAACTAATACTTAAATCCGAAAGGTTTAGACATTATATGGCTTTGAAAAAATGAGGTGGTGGAAGGGGGGGCGGGGGGAGAAAAAAAAATAAACTGGACCAGCGTACACACATAAGGAGTCCGAATCCCAAGTTTGGTTATCCTAGCTCTTATAGTCTCTAAGATCTAGGCGTACGCGCGGACAGACGGACAGACGGACAGACGGACGGACATGGCTATATCAATTTCTCTAGTCACCCTGATCATATTGTGGGTAACTTTGGGGGGTCTCCGACGTCTCCTTCTCTATGTTACATACATTTGCACAAACTTAATATACCCTTGTACCTTTTTAGGTACAGGGTATAAAAATAGATATTAAAGGAGAATGGAGGAATAAGAAACACATTGTAACTGAGACGTCTACTATGAACGCACATTGCGAGGCCGGGGGAGTCTTGTGCGCGGTTGTCTGAGAGTGAAAGCGGATAAAGCCTTGTTGTAGGTCTGTCGATGACGTCGGCAGCAAATGTGACACATAAAATTCATAAATTCGTCGGGCATTTTATTCATTGGGTAAAAGAGAAAATGAAAAACCCGAGCAGACAAAAATCAATAATCATTATCATATACTAGAGACACGAAGTAAAAAAAATTATGACCCAGGTGACCTAACGCTGGGGTGCGATTGCACTCAAAATGGGTGAAGCCAATAATACGGCATGGTGAAATGTATGCATTTTAATATTATTCTAGGATTTAGAATGTTGATATTAATTGCTTCAAAAGTTGTTAGGAATCCAAAAATCCTTCAATTGATAGCACACCGTATTTACAAACAACCAAATGTCAGAGTCAATATTTTAATTCCATTTGCCTAAGTGGCAACCAGTCGAATGAACAGTCTGATAGATGGTGCGCTTCTTTTAAGGTGAACAATGTGTTATTGAGCTCAAAGGAATATTAAGACCAGTGGTTTTCTGTAAATAAGGCCGAACAGGGCTACCACCCGACTAGGGTTACCACCTTTTCTTTTTCAATGCCGTCTACCAGGTACAGGATATCCCAAGTTCGTCCGAAGCCGATTTTAACGTTCGGTAGTTCCATTATCCTTTTAAAGATTTCTTCTTAATTAATTTACTAACTGGAAATATTACGTAAGGAATAATATCATATGGAAAAGAATTTCGACTAGCATCTTAAGTTTTTACGATTTTTAATGAGTGGGAGTGGGAGCGCTAGAGTTGCCTGTTCTATCTGTATTAGCAAGGAACATAGCCAATATGAGGGAGTTAAGCTACAAGGGAGTGTCGTGGCCATCCAGCATATGTTTTTGTTTTTGTACAGTATTCACTAAAGGGTCAGAATAAACAGTGAACCATCTCACAGGCATGCCCACATGGGCAAAAACATATTTGAAAAATTATTTACTAGCCATGCGGAAAGACGAATTCCGTGCATGTTTTCAGTTTTGCGAGGGCAAACCAACCTGCTGTATGGCGGTTTGAATCGAAAAAGAAAGTAGGACTGGTCCCATTGGTTATACAATTTTCATTTTAATGCAGTCGGAAATTTTCAGTTCTTAGCTTTTTTATGTCGGTCGGTTTGGTAAGAATACTAATTTCATGCATAAAATGTAATTTGTATAAGAGTCGAAATTCAGAAAAATAAAAGCCATAAACAAGCGATAGCAAGGCACTACGCTTCGGTGTTTGGCTTCATGTTGAGTTTAAATTGTTATGTGTAATTTTTAATTTAGTCCCCGTTGGAATCGTCCTACATTCGGTAACGTAGCCTTAGTAGTAGCAGTACCAAAAACAACATTAGCAACAGCAGGGCGCTAATTTATGCGATAGCCAAGGCACGTGTCCTTTTAGTCGTGGCAACATTTTCGTGTAATTACCGCGTTTAATTGACAGTTTGGTCTTTCGCACTACAAACTTGGTGGCATGGGCTGCGCAGGGTGATGCTAGTCGAATGCTTGTGTATTCAAATAAAATAAAAGAAATTCGGAACGCTAAACTGGGGCGCTGTCGAGTTTGAGATACCCTATACCTATAGAAGCCGTAAGTCTGTACTTTTTACTGTTTTTTCGTAGGGGGCTATACCATATAGTTAATCCTTAAAATTCTTCCAATTGCCAACTTAAGTGAATTTTAAAATAAATTATTGAGCTGTATGCTATGGTCATCCAATTTCATAAATTTTTTTTTGTTAAATTTCATTGAAATATCTTCATAAACAAAGCAATTAAGTTGTTAAAACGATTTTAATACTAGTCCATAAACTTTTCACTTTTTTTTAAGTAGTTGTTGTTTTATGCTTTTTATTCCCAATATAAATCGGATATTGAAAAATTCAATAACTTGGTCTAACTTGCAGATTACGTAATTATTAGCATTCATACAGACCGACAGACACGCGGGCATACTTTAAGTAACATTGAGGGGTCTCCGACGTCTCCTTCTCTATGTTACATACATTTCACAAATTTATTATACCCTTGAGATAAAAGGTATAATGAAACAAAAAATTGGATAAATTAGGTAAATTATTACCTAGTAGGATTAAAATTTTGACTTTCTAAGCCTAAGACGATCTTTATTTTGTGTTTTTAATTTCTAAATGTTTTTTTTTTTTTTTGTCATTTCGGTATAAGCCATTTGGAAATTATTTCTGTATTTATTTAGAATAGGGTACTCAGACTACCTCTTATTCGCACACAGAATCATTACCCTGCATACATGCCTCGGAGCTGGCTTTGAACCATTTGCCTACGTATGATATTTTATCTAAAGACTGAAGGCTCTACCTTTTTTTCGTCATTATTCTAGTTTTCATAGTAGCGCCTTTTTGTTTATTAAAACTGTCAACAGTCAACTGACGGAAACAAGCGTGAATGCCAATGGATTATTGTTCAATGAATTTCAGCACTGAACTGGGACAGGAAACAACTGCTCACCAACGACATGTTGGCGCCTCTGCGATTATGCCAGGAATAGGGACAAGGTACAAGTGCATGACTGATAACATTTGTGAATGCGATTCCAAAGGCTTAAGAGGTTTCAAGGATGCGAGTCTCGGACATTTTTTACGAGCGCATTAATAAAAGTGTCGAGCATAAAGCAGTTTAAGAACTTCAAACAAAAGGGTAAGCGAAAAGGAAAGGACAATCAATGAAAAATGTGCTAGAATCCGAATCAAGTACACGATTCTACGATCACCCTTGTCATAATGCCAGAAGCGTGCAGTCAAAAATACTTGAAACTACGTGTAACCTTTTGGGTAGTTTCTTGTTGTTTGCTTGGATTTCTGGGTCAAGGATGAGTGGGTGAGCTAGGCACACATCAATTATATAACTGCAAAGAATTTTTTTTTCCACATCTCTGTTTCGCTCAGAACAATTGTTTGCGATTACGTTTTTTTCCACGTTTTATAGCCAGTTTTTGTTACATTGACAGTCGGACTCAGGGTATGGCCGCGGCTCACTAACTCTCTCAGTTTCCATCGTCAAAATGTTGTCTTGCCTTGACAGGGCCAGTAATTTATGGCCTGGGCTCTCGTAACAATGAGACCGAAATTCGTAAAGCATATCATCTTGGCCAAAAGGAAAACACCAAGCCCTGGAGGCAGTATGGAATACAGAAAATATCCACAAAGACAGTAGAAGAGTTTGTTTGTGTTCGTGTGGTCGAAATGGCTATAAAAGGAGGCGAACGAAATGGCAGCTAACGAGTCTAAGCTGATTTAGTTATTACTTCTGTGTTCCTAACGTCTTCAAGGACTTTGACGCTTGGATTGCGGGAGAAGTTCTTATTTTCTCTGGTAGCTAAGCAAATGTGTTTCAGTAACGAATTCTTAATTGAAAAATTTAAGAGATTTGAGAATATTTTTTATATGAATGTTCTTCTTATTTTGCAAGTAGCAATTAGCTTACAGTTGGATTTTGAAACACAACCTATCTAAGAACCTTTAAAATATAATTATAAAAATAAATAATATATCCAAATATTTGATAGAACAAAATCATATAAAAGAATTGAAGAAACAACAATAATCCCAACGTTTTCATCGGTGTGCCGAAGTGTTTTCTGCCGTAAGTCATAAGAATGAGATTGATCGATAAGCGCCGCAGATTTTCAGAAGACCGACTTAGGATGATGTGGTAGCTATTTGTAAGCTTCCATGCCTAAACCCTAAATACTAAGCTCGAAAAATATCAGTCAACAAATTTGGGACTTATGCGTAGAAAAGACGAACATTAAGACTCGTATGACAGCTATATGATATAGTACGATCTATCCGGTTCGTACAAATGCATAGCCTATGCATATTAGTAGACTGTACGTCCTTTCCTTACGATAGTTTTAAAACTGAGAGATAATATTGCCCGCCAATTTGGGGTTCGGGGTTACAAATTTGATGACATTGATTCTGGTTCTTGCCTTTCAAAGTCAAATATGAAGTCCTAATCCACCATAGACTTTTCAAAGCTTAACAAGGACAAGAAAACACAATTTGAGTATGTTAGGAGCCTTACTAATTTTCAAAACAAAAAGATCCAAAAGCGCTTTCGAGATTTCATTGATTGGTTGTAAGGGAGTTTTCTACATTTTTTACACTACTTTAATCCTTGTATTTATTTATCATATTAAAATATACCCAGTGAAAAATGCAAACAAAGCGTAACATATTTCACCAAGGGACTCCCTAAGCTTTGTCAAAAAGTGCTGTGTCTGCTACAAAAAGCGAAAAGTATTTTCCTAGCCGATTCTTTCTTTGTCCCTATAAGTGCATTGAACTTGTAAATGTGTGTGGTGAGATGGTCAACTAGTAGGTTGGTCGAACAAGAGTGCCAAGGGATAACTCAAACTTTGTGTTCCATAAGGTAAAATACATTGATTTTAATGTTAAATTTTTGTAATACGGCCGTCCTTTTGTTGGCTGCTTAGTTGATATTAGAGTATAGCCTTATTGTAACTTTTATTGAATTTTTTTGTGAGACAAAACGACACAGACAAAGCTGACACACCGCAGGATGCCCAACAGAAATGTTTTACTGCTGTGGCCCAAAAAACAAAAGTTTGCGCAGTGAACCAACCATCTTGATAGGTTTGAATATTTCCCAACAAAACAAGACTTTGCATGATTTAAGTCCATCGATTTAAGCAAATAGTAATACAATTTCTTAGCTACACATTTATTTCTGAGGAAAATAAGATACGTTTCCCGGTGACTCACAAATTTGTAAATGAAAATGTATGACCGGGAATGCGGATGTCCAGGAAAAAGGCGCGGCACTCACAAACTTATCCTTGGAAGACATGAAAAATCGATCCACACATTGTATTAATAAGTTAGCTGTGGCATGCCGAATACTTCGTTGTTACGTGCTGTCCTTAAAACAAGCTAAAACAAGTTAAACAACTTAGCAAATGAATATATTAATGATAAGAGTGAACTGTGTTACGTTGACAGGGCTGAAGAAGATGAATTTGTGTCTTACGGAGTGGCTGATATGTTGATAAAAGTCAAAGTTAATCCAAGACCTTGACTGTTCATAAGACATGAAAATCGGTTTAATTGGTGAAGGTATTGTAACATAAATGTCTGTGGTTAGTATCCACAATTATATGAATTCCATGAAGTGAAAGTTTTATTGTGGGACCTTTCTTGATTCTGTGAAATCTTAGATAAACGATTAGGTCTTCGAAAAGCCTGAAGCTCAACTGGAATTGTTTTCAAGCTCTTATCATTTAAAAAATAATAATTGAAAATCGAAATATGTTTGCAAATAAATGCAAACATTAAAGTGATAGAGTTTCGTCGAGACTAGCCATTTGTACCCTACGTTGGGCCCTGAATCCCAAGTCTTAAACAACTCAAGCTGATGGGGCGGTTCACTAAAAATGAAGGATTAAGATAAACTCTTCTTTTAGAATTGTACATATTCTCTAGTTCCTTAAATGTGGCACACCGAATATGAATTGCTTTTCCAAGCTAATTTTAAATTGTACGAAAGCCAAGTAGATAGTTTAACTCTTATAAACGCCCTGGCCAAACGCGGCTACCACACCTGAAACATTTTGTGCTTCTATTTTTATTTTGTTACGACTGTCTAATATATGCACATTGAATATTTGCTGTCTACTGTTTCCGGCCTGTTGCTGCTTTATGGTCAATGTTGTCTTTTTACCATAGGTATTTTTTGGCCACAAAGGCTGACAGGCTCCCATTACTCCCAGCGCTAGAAGGAGGAACTGTCGCCTGGGGCTGCTGCTGCTGCAAGCAACATAATATAACCTTCACCCTCTCTAGATTTTTTATCTGTGCGTTATCGTCAGTAGAGATTTATTGCTGTTGCGCTTCGCATGAGCAAAAACAAAAAAAAAAAGACTTAAGAACCAGAAGCTTTGGCAAGGAAAGGTTGCTCTAAAGGGGAAAAATAATGTTTGTCTTGAAAGTCCATGTGGTTTTCCAGCAGCCTATTTGGAGTAATTGCTGATGGACAATTCGAAGAAGGAGTAGAAAACTCGCTCCGACTTGCAAGCACAGCAGAAATTTATATTTTTCAAGTCAATAAGGCGTGGCATATGGAGTGAAGTGGTTCTCCATTTCCATAATTATGGGAAAATATTTTTTTAGTTTCTCCCTTAAATGCTTATTTGTGAATTGCAGGACCTTCAAGCTCGTTGAATGGCGCTCTTTATTCAAGCTGGCAAATAAAGTCAGTAGATGAAACATTTGTCAGTCACTGCCTAGCGTAAACAAAGGTCCTTCTGTCCAGCCTTCTGCCTCATCGACTATTGAGTTTAATGCCCTCCGGCAGTCATTGACATGGCTCGGCTACTACCCCAGAATCCTCTTCGAAAATAATAAAACGAATCGAAACAAAACCAGAAACAAGAAAGAAACAAAATAATAAAAGGACATGTTAATTTTTGTTTTGGTTTGTCATTTTTAGTTAAAAAAGCTCAATAACTTTTTTACCTTTACAGAACTAAAGTCACATTCTCAATTTGCAACGAATTTATTCTCAGACCAGCCTTTGGGGGCTTAGCTTGGATCCATATCCTTTGACTGACTACAGACACATATTGGAAAACTTTCACATCGTTATCAAAAGGCACAAACACACACGCACAGCATTTTAGTTTCCGGTCAAAGCCGAAATCAGAAAACAAAAATAATTAAAATCGCACTTTTTTTTTGTTTTTTACAATATTATATTTCTCTAAATATATATATTGATATATATATATATATATATATATATATCAATATATATATATATATATATATATCTATATATACATATATATATATATTTTTTTTTTCAAAATACGTTAATTTATTTTGGTTGTAAAACCTTAACTTTTGCGTCGGACAACGTTAACGCCCGAGTGCCAAAATACGTTTCTGGGGTTGGTATTGCTTGTCAATTTTCTCTTGTCTGGCCGGTGGAAAATTCAACTTCGAAAAGTCTTATAAGCACAGAGAGTGACATCGAAAGAGGGAGAGAGAGAGAGAGAGAGAGAACAAGCCGTACAGAAAATATGAGAGAGCGGAGCACGTTTTTTGTTGAAAGTAAAAGGCCTACATATCAGAAATCAACAAGCAGGTGGTGGCTTGATTTTGACTGTGGTGCTTGGAGGCTTTATGGGTTGAAATATTATCCGTTTATTTTTCTATTTTTTTCGTGTTTTTACTAATTATATAATTAAAAAGAAGTAAAAAAGCATCAGGCCTTAAAGCGTAAGAAAATCGATTCCCGATTTATACAACACTCCAGATATTAAGTGATAATAATCAAAAGTTTTGAATAAATACATTTTTGAAGACATCAAAAGAAACGCAACAAATGTCATATACTGCCAATGCAATATCTGAATGACTCTTGGCTTTTTATTCTCTATCTTGGTCTCTCTTAATGTGTGTGAATTCGAATTCTGAATTTTCTCTTATGTTAGCTAATTTCCGCTCCTCTGGTTCGAGGCTGAGGTGGGAAAACTAGTTTCTTATATTTTTGGTCATGTTGAGGCGTGTGGTCGCCTAGTCAGTCAAGTTTTAAACTAAAAAAATAAGCCAAGGGCGGGCTGGTTATTTTGTTATTTTCAGCCTGAGCCGTTGTTTTCCATTTTGTTACTCAATGGAAATTGTAAGGAATATCGTGGTTTTTTCAATAAAACAAAAGTCAGAAAATATTTGCAAATACTGCATGTTTGTCTGCCATATGTGACTGAAGAGATATTGAGAAAAATTGCTTGTCTTATAAGGGTCATTAATCTTTTCTATATTTTGTGTTGAGTGTCTGCTGAAATTTGGGCTACTCCATCCAATCTGACAGTCATCGTTGAAAAGCGACGTAAAGCAAGCAAGCTGCACATGCTAGCTTTAATTATTATAATGGGAATTCACTCAAATCGAACTGAAAGACAAAAAAGCAAACTAGATGCAAATACATAAAACATTTAAAAACATTTTTGGTTGATTGTAGTTTGCGAATAGGTGATAGAGGTCTAAAGACTAAGGGGCTTACTGACGACTTGCTAAATCTTCTTTAACATTCGAGCTTCTATGTGTCGCCATCGGGCAAAATAATTTGCGTAGGTGTTTGCATACTAATAACTGGTTACAGTCGTGTAACGGTCAAAAGTGGCGTTTGCGCTTTATGTATTAGCTAGTTATCTTAATTTACTTGAATTTGAATATAGTAATTATTTCTAAACATACTGCAATGTTTTAATATTTTAAATATTTGTCTTCTTACTGTTACTTAAAATACCATTGGAAAAAATTCCTTTTTTTGTGGCATGTCTGAGCTTTTGCGCATGGTCGGTTTATGTATTGGCTAAAACAGAGAACTTTCGACAGCATCAGCTGTTCCAGTTGCTATAAGAAATTTTCTTTTTTTTTATACCCTGTACCCGAACCGAAAGGGTATACTGGAAAGCTGTGCATGTATGTAAAACCCAGAAGGAGACCCTCCAAAATTACCCTTCAAAGTTACCCTCCAAAGTTACCCACAATATCTCACTGTCCGACTGTCCGTCCGTATGAACGCAAGGATCTCAGAAGCTACAAAAGCTAGAGTTATGAAATTTTGTGTGAAGAATCTATAGGATATGGGAAAGGGGAAGTTTATTTTTTTATGTTGATCCGACCCCCCTCCCCCTAGGGGAGCCATTCCTTAATATTTGAATAATTGTAAATATCTCAAAGACTAAAATAGCTAGGATAACCAAATTTGGTCAGTATGTTGACCTCTTGAAAAGCAAAAGTTGGCTGGAAATTTTTTTTCGGTGGAGCTCCCCACCTCCCTCTACAATAAATTGTAACTTTAGAGCGCTGCACTTTTTGCAGCTTTAAGCTGACACCAAGATGAGTAAAATCGGACCATAAACACAGAAGTTATTAGTAAAAGCGATGATAGCCCCCCACCCCTCCCCCTCTTTTTGATCAGTCGCAAGCATTCATTCATTGCTTAATCTCAAATATCTCGCAAACTATAAAAGCTAGAGCTTTTATAGAATCAATTAGACACGCAAGAGGGCAAGTTTTTGTTGATCCGAATATAATCGCCCCCCCACACACAAAAAAAAATTAGATTTTGCAAAATTTGCATAAATGTAAGCAGCGGTACAGGGTATTTTAATTTCGGGAAAGCCCGAATTTAGTCCAGGGATAGAAAAGTATTATAGAAAAACTGATCTCATCCCGTCCACATATTTCCACGCACTTCACTGGGGGTTGAATTGCCAGCGAAGCGAGAAATCAGGAGGCGAAGCCCCCCCTAGTTTTAATTGAAAATATCTTGATTCTGGCTCTAATTTTTGTTTTTGTTTTGTTAAACGTCATAATATATATATTTTTTAAAAATAATACTTTCTTAATTTGCAGCATGAGACAAAATATAATATAAATATTGTAAGCTGTTCTTTTTGTCGACATTAAAAAAAATCAAACTACCTTATTCTTCTGAGCACAGCAACCTTGGCAACCTTGAAGGTTATATTAAGTTGTTGAATATATATGTAATAGAGAAAGAGACTCCCAAAGCTACCTACTATATATGCCGTCCGTATGAACACCTAGATCTTGGAGAGTATAAGAGCTAGGACAACCAAACTTGAGACTCGGACTCCCGCACAAATTCAAAATTTCACAGTCAAGCTCTTAATTCCCCTTGCCGTGCTTGTCTTATTCATTTCAAAGAAATAGAGGACCAGAGGTTTTATGTTTATGAAGCCGATCGAAATTACTAGCAGGCCACGGTTGCCACCTTAGGCATAGGGTATCCCAAGCTTGGCCGCGCCCGAGCTTAGCATTCGTCTTTCTTTAGAAGAAAATTGAATTAAAATCGTTTCAATGCGCAACCACCACGCTACATAACCTAAAAATTGCCACTTCAGTGCACGCAGCAAAATCAGCACGATCAGAGTCTACTTTCTAAATCTACGAAATAATAAATATATTTTTATAAATTACTATCATTCCCTTCCGTTTTATGTTTTTTGATGCCTTTTATACTGGAAGCTTTTAAAAATGTATGAGTAATACTAGAAAAATGAAAGACTCTTTTCGGACTTCTTTGGTTCTGTCCTAAGTCATATTAGAGGGGTTGCTCAGTAGGCAATGCAGACATTTCTAAGACCCATATAAGTTGGTATGACAGTTATACGATATAATAAACTGATCCAAATTTAGTAGATATGTAAAGTTGCTCACAAGATCCGTGATACCAATATTATTTGAAATTGGTCAATATATGTTGACGATATTTCTGTGATGTTTTAGGGCAGTATAACAGTTATATTATATGCTAGCTTAAAATAATAAAATTTAGTAAATATGTTAATGTAATGTTGATGTGTATCCAAAATTTTAAACCGATCAAAAGTTGTTCCCAAAACAAGGAGAGATATACGGCCAGTGGTTCAGTGCGTTACAAACTTCAAAACAAATGGTATACACTTTTTTTTTTAAATATGGGTAGCTGATTGTTTGTGCTCAGACTCGTGTTATTTAACAGTTGAGTAGGTAACCAATTAGTTATAAAAAAGGGCGTCACAGGTGGGTGAGTAAAATGGGATACCGAAAACAATTTTTGCTGACCGAATAAAACATTTTGCAAACACGTAAGTTCAGTAAGATTTATTTAAATAATAAAAACAATTTATATTTATTATGCGATAAATTTAATTTGTTACTGAAGCTGTCAAAATAGAAGTCCGCCAGTCTACCGTTTTAACAGATGCCAAGCTGCACAAGCCCCTAATTGTCTAAGTATTTCTGAGTATTAAACATTAAAATTTACTTTAAAAATGCTCCAAAGTGTCCGCCTATCCCTAGCTGGTTTGGGATTCCTCGCTAACTGTCTGTCCTCACGCCTTGGTTATAAATCAATTGAGTTGAAAAATGTGTTATTAAATGAAAGTACCATGTTCCAGGACTGCATTCGCGCAGACAACCATCGGAAAGAGGTTTTCCAAACCAAAGTATCTGCTACTCTGAGCAACCAGCCTGCTCGGGGCCGCAGAAGCTTGACCAGCACACACCAATGTGTCAGACCTGTGCCGGAGTGTTGCACTTAGTGGGCTTTCCTGGCTGGTGAATTATATCCTGCAGGTGTCTACCGCAATGTCACCGTTGATTAGCTTGCTAAAGCTATGACATTAATGCGATGGGGCAATCTAGTTGGGTTACGTGCATTATAATTCAATTAGAAAGTATTTGCAGCATAGGTACGTCAGTAGTAAGGGTACAGACTTAAAGAAGTTATCTGCTGGGGGGGGACAGTTGTTAAATAATAATCGCATAAATATTATCCCACTCGAACACAACATGGCATTAATATCTCGGATCAAATACTTGGGTGACTGTGCGAAACAAGTTTGAAGGGTAGGAAAAAAGAATAATTTTGTAGTTATGAAAAATAAATGTATTTATCATAACAGCATAAGTGAAGCATTGTGCATTCAATATTGAATGCTTGGCATTCTTTTTTAGCGAAAGCAAAGAGCTCATATCGAAGTCACTGAGCCTTTTTTTAATGTTTGCTCATTTTAAAAATATTTAATAGCAGTTAGCTAGTATATACTAGTTTACTCTCTAATACTAGGTACTAATTAAAAACCCTTGATAAAAGAAACAGGAATGGTAGAAAGTGGAAAACTGGCGACCAAATAGGAAGTACGTATTTTAAGTATTTGGAAATCTAATAATTGATTTCACGTGTTCCCTAAATACAAAAAAAAAAGGCTTCTGATAGCTTTAAATACTAATAAGTATAATTTGCCTTGTTTTTTATACCCTGTACCTAAAAAGGTACAATGGTATATTAAGTTTGTCAAATGTATGTAACATAGAGAAGGAGACGTCAGAGACCCCCCAAAGTTACCTAATGTATGATCAGGGTGACTAGAGAAATCGATCTAGCCATGTCCGTCTGTCTGTCTGTCTGTCTGTCCGTCTGTATGAACACCTCGTTTTCAGAGATGGTAAGGCCTAGAAAGTTCCGGTTTGTTGCTAATAATCATTTGTTCTGCAGGTTAGATCAAGTTTATTGTATTTTTTTAATATCCGATTTAGGTTCGGAATAAAAAGTATAAAACCACAACAACCTTGTTTGTTATCATATTATTACGAAAGCTTGCAGTTAGAAGTTCTTGTATGTTCGCAATAAGGATGTGAAGTTTCGATCTGATCAGACAACTATATCATATAGCTCCCATAGGGCCGATCGAAAGTGCAAAAATCGTTTTAACGTCATAATTTCTTTATCTTTAAAGATATTTCATTCAAATTAAGAAAAAATGTGAACTTTAAAATACTCAGCAGCTGTGCAAAGTTTTAATAAAATTGGAGATCTACATCATATAGCTTCCATAGGGCTAATCGGTCAAAAGATCCGATTTCTGTGCTTTTTTGTCAGAAAACGGGTTATTTATGAACCAATCGCAACCAAATTAAGCATAAGACAGTTTTTAGTATAAGTTTTTAATAACTCCAAATTTTATTGAAATCGGATGACTATATCATATAGCTTCCATAGGGCTAATCAGTCAAAAAATTCGATTTCTGTGCTGTTTTTTCAGAAAACGCGTTCTTTATGAACCAATCGCAACCAAATTAAGCACAAGACAGTTTTTGGTATAAGTTTTGAATAGCACAAAATTTTGTTGAAATCAGATGGCTATATCATATAGCTCCCATAGGGCTAATCGGACAAAAACTCCGATTTTTTTTTTTTTTTTTGTCAGAAATCGGGTTTTTTATGCACGAATCGTAACCAAAAATACCATATGATAGTTTCTTTTGTAATAACCCAAAAAGCGAAGTTTTAATCTGATCGGACTACCATAATATATAGTTTCCGTATGGCCTCTTGGAAGTGCAAACATCGTTTTAACGTCGTAATTTCTTTGGTCTTAAAGATATCTCTGTTAAATTTGGGAATAAGTCGTGCTTTAGAACACCAATCAATTGTGCAAAATTTAATCGAAATCAGATGGTATTTTAATTATTTTGTCAGAAATACTGATTTACGCTCCCTACAGGTACAGGGTATCTCAAACTCGGCTGAGCCCGAGTTAAACGTTCCGAATTTTTTGTAAATACATAAGAAATAATAAAAAAAAATTATTAGATTCTTCAAGGCAACCTTAAATTAATTAAAAAAAAAATTAATATTATATATATAATTTTTATACCCTTTATTATTATTTTTTTTTATTATTGCTAAAAATATAAATTTATTTTTGAATAGATTGAAAACAAAATCAGAATTAAAAATAAATGACTATAGGAAGTTCCTTTAATGTTTTAGAATCTATATAAGCTATTACATAAGAAATATTTTAAAATTTTAGACCTTTATTTTTTTAGTGAAACAAAAAAAAAAAAAAAAAAACCAATTCACATTAACTCTGCTTAGCTTCCCATTAGGTGTCCCTGGCTTACAACTTGCTTGTTCTTATCTTGCTTGTTAACATGTACAAGCCTTTGTTGTTTTAAGTTTAAGCGTCATATATGAGTGTTTGGGTTGTCAAAACAATGGTAAGGCTTACGAACTCAATAGACATCCGTATTGGGATAGAGAGTGTCTGGGATCACATTTTTGTAGGTGAACCTGGTCGATTGTCATGTCAAATGCTGCAAATGACATTTGATGCAAATACTCTCGATGGCACAACACGTATTATCTGTTATTAAGGGGAGTTTATGCAAATTGGCAATTCGAATCCAGCAATTCCATCTGACCGGAAGTTGTTGGGACTTTCAGAGCGGTTGAAATTACAATAGAATAGAATTACGTCGAACACTCACATTACTTGAATAGTATTTGGGTTATGAACCAGAATTGTGTGACCAGATATTTTTAAATTGTGCAAAAACCGAACAACCTAATCCAAATTCAACCCGAATATGGCTGCGATTACTTATGCAAGATGTTGTAGCACAATCCAGAACATCTTGTGTATTAAAGATATAAATATAAAAAACTAAATGTTAATTTGGTGTCAGCTCTGGTTGGTGGTTATTTGAATGAGTCATGACTTACCGTTCTTCGATTGTAGTGGGGAGCTGCGTACGACCCCTCATCAAGCTGAGAAAATGCTTGCCATGCGAAAGGGCTCCATTTCCAGCCTGGCTGGGTCCATTTAGGCCACTACTTCCCTCAGAGAGATAGCCATTGTCAATGTCATGGTATCGGCTGCTGGCTGCCGAACTGCCGACACGCAAGGCATCTCCATCGCTGCAATAGCCCTGGCCAATATCGGATTCGGTAAAGTCGTACGCGCAATGATGTGACTGTCCACTGCGAGATCCGCGTGTGGGTAAGGTCACATGCGAATTGTAGCCTCGCAGAAGAGGTCGCATAGGCTGAACTCCTACAATTGTGGTAGATTGGGGTGGGAGTGGTAGTTGTTCCTCTTTGGATTCGTAAATGGTGCTCACAATTGTTGATGGTATGGTGTGGAACTTATTGGGCGAGGCAGTTGGTGTGTTTGGCGCCGAGCTTGGACCCCGCTGCTGAGGGGACCGTGGTGAGGGCGACGCTAAGATATGTGATCCAGCATTGTACTCTAGCTTTCGAGAGCCTAAAGTGGACTTAGGTGGGGGCAGACGACTTCCGTAACTACTATGCTGGGGAGTGCTAGGCTCGGATAAATAACCTGCATGGGATATGTGCATGAGAGTAGGTGACATAGGAGCCGACAGGCCAGAGCTATTGGCGTAGTAAGGTTGCGGCGGTAGAGTGGCCTTTAGGATATGTGGAGAGTTGCTAGCCGTGGCCTGTATGGTGGCCTGCTCGGCTGATATGTTGGCTTGAGCACACTGGCTGGATATGTCGCTGGATTCACGTTTGAGCAACAGCATCTCCTGTTGAGAGCTGGAGCTGCTAAGACGTATGGATTTGTTGCTATCGCCTAGTTGAGGCAGCTTGCTAGTACCCTTGATTGCTGCTATGGGCTTGGGCAGACCCGTGCTTTGGCTTGGAGTTGGACCGGAGCCGCTGGGGCTATGAAGAGCCTTATTCGGGTAGCTGGGTATGATAAGAGAGCCTTTTGAGTCGGACCTCGAGTGCAACGAAGATTTGGAAGACGTTTTGGTTGTGTTCTTTTCACCAGCTCCTAGAGCGCCACGTGGCAGTGAATTTTTGGCTGTTCGACCCATGGTCGAGCTACGGGACTCATTGCTTGGCTGATGCGGCTCTTCTTTGTATAAGGAACGAGCGGGACTCTTCTCTTTATTGTCCAACTTAGTCAACTTTGCCTGATCTTTCTTTTGTTGGGCAGCAAGCAGCTTAGACTGCTTAGTATTGTGCTTTTGTTGAGCTTTGTTGCCACCTACACTGATACTGGGTGGCTTAATCTGTGAGTTTTGACTATCATTGAGGCTCAGGTTGGAGTCGGATCGTTCGGAACGAGCAGAGCTGAAGCCGGATGATGAGGAGGTACGTTTTGATTGGATTTGAGTCTTGTTTGCAGTTGCTCCATTGGCAGCATTATGTTGCTTTTCTTTGTTGAAAATTTTCAACTTTTCCAACATAGAGTGCTTCTGAGGGGGTTGCTGCACCGAGCCTGTATTGGCTGTAGTGGCAGTGAGGCTACTTGGTGAGGGTATCCCGCTTAGGTGGGTGCTCTTAATGGCTGGTGAACGTAAGCTAAAAATGAACGGGTCAGTTGAGGAACATAATTCAGATTTTCCATTCTCACTTACCTATTGTTATTGCCACTTTTCAAATTTTGTATGGTGTGATTGCTCGCAGGCGGGCTGTTCGGACGGCTTGAGTTAAAGTCATTACCGCTTTTACCCAGACCAGGGATGGCTGAAAAATAATATCACAAAATGTGAAAAACCGGTCAATAAAAATACTGTCTAGGAACAGCGAGCTCACTCAATCAAAAAGGAAAAGTTTAAAAAAGTTTACTTTAACGGATGCGAATATATAAAACTAGTGCAGAAGATCGGTCCTAAGCTCTGTTATGCCTAAGTCCAAAGGGTTCCAGAATTCTATGTATGCTTAGCATTAATACTCATATTTATGCTATTACGTGGATAACAATGAAACTTTTTTAAATGTATTTCCATCCAAAGTCCACTCTCTCTTGCTTATGCGATAAACTGAAGAAACTTTAGAGCTTCATAGATCGCACACACATTCAAACACACTCTTTCATTTTTAAATCAGAACAATGCTTGACAAATACCATTTAGAAGTGGAACCAACACTGGGAAGGACGAAATTATACGAGAAGCCTCAAAAGCTCTTTCAACAGTTTAGAGTCTGGTAGAAAACCTGTTACTAAATTGGTACTCTTTTATATGTATGAGAGATAAACAATTCTTTGTCAAAATATGAATAGTAGGCTTTCAGGATTCCAACAATAAATTCAAGGAGTTTTGGCTCGTTCCATAGAGTATCATTACCCCCAGAAACAAGCATTCGTTTCGGGGGTTGTTTCTGGACTAAAAAATTTGTTTGAGTCACGCAAACAAGTGGGATCAGTCTCGTGATAAGGGTGGATTTCGAGTGCTTAAAAATATTTTTAATAATGTTCACTCAACCCAAGCACTTTGACACTTTAGACTTACTTGGTGTGTGATTCGGCGTTGGTGGCAGAGGACGTACTTTATCCGGTGGACATCGCCGCTGTACCATTACCGTAGCCGGCAGCGGTATAGCTGTGCCGCCATTGACCTTCGCGTAGGCAGGCCCAATTTGCCTGTAATGAAAAAAAAAAACATTTAATAATGTATATTTAAAAATAAATTTCAACTTTAAAGTGATTAAAAGTGCTTAAAAAAGAAAGGAATAATAAGCACGAGTTCATATGAATCTTTTGCTGGTTTTATGGGAGCCTCATATCAGTTCTTAATGCGTGGGCTCCGCAATTTATGGGCCGTCAAATTTTACAGTTTGTTGTCGACCACTGTAGTTGAAAGGGGAATGTGGGATACGTATATCTCAAAGATACTTTTTACCGCCAACATGTTCCTTGACAATCAACAAATAATTTTACATAGCAGCAGTCTTTGAATGTTGATAAATTAAGGCGAGTTGTTGAAACGTGTGGGGCCAATCGGCCAAGCCCCTTGGAAAAATACTCAGACAGAGCTTTAGACTGACGATTACATTCTATTTTATGACATTTTTTACGATTTGATTGCCAATGCAAATGAAATGAAAGACAAATGCGCTCATAAATTTGGATATCATTTTTAAATATACGGAGGACACAATTTGATTATCTGGGGCGTAACCAGGAGTTTCATGAGCAATTTTAGTTGAAAGAAATTTCATTAGTCTTAGGAGTAAAATAAAATTTTTGACAGCACTTGAGTTTAAGTATCTTAAAACTTTTACAATTATTTAAAATACCAATGAACTCAGGAACATCATATTTTAATACAACGTGGTTTTTAAAAAAAATCGCATCATACAGGCAGATATTCAATATGAAAGGCATGGCTGAAAGATTCATTTGCATCTTATGGTTTCGTGGCTGGCTTTTCAGTTGCCATTAGTAAGACAAGAACGTTAAAAATACAATTGTATTAAATGAATGTGCAAAACAATAACAATCAAAATAGCGAGACAATGAAAAAAGTAAGCAGACAGACACAACTAGTACATGGAAAATAAAGTTTCGCTGGCTTTTTTAAATTCGTTTCTCTTTTTACTATACTCCTGTAAGAAATTAAATACGCACACTTAATTTTTCTGTTTTCGCTTTTTACTATACTCCTGTAAGAAATTAAATACGCACACTCAAACTTTAGACTCTCAGCTCAGCTTTAACAGAAATAATTTTCCAGCATTTTTTTTTAAATTCTTTTCTTTCTTACTTTTTGTGCAATTTCTTCCTAAAATAACTGATTGTTTGCAACTTTTATAAATGCAAGCTCTTTGAAGCCCAAGAAACATTGTGTGTGAGAGGGTGTCAGGTGTAACATTACAGAACTTGATGATCTGCATCTCTGGGCGCCGAATTGAATTTACGTCTTAATAACGCATTTTTGATTTGTGCACGTCGAGATTTATTCACCCGCTAGGTGTTGCTTCCCGTTCGTGCTGTTTGTAAACCACACAAACACTCATACAACCAAATGTCTTTGACCTCTCGCAAAACAGTCCGGGATCTCATAATAGCAGTCACCGTTGCCTGTCTGATTACCTGGCTGATGGCATTCACCTGTGCTTAACACAGCATCCCACGCATCCCGCGCAAAAGGCTGGTCATATTTCCTGGATCCAGCCACGCGTTGACTGTTATGTCTGCAGTAAAAATATGAAACAGCAGTCGGCAGTCGCCAATCAGCAGTTGGTTGCATTTTCAACTCCTTCTCAGTCACGTTAGCCATTAGTTCCAAGTTGTTTGGCTGCCATGATGGTGTATTTTGTTTGCACAATGTGTCACTTGAGTTGCATTTGTTATGCTGTGGCAAAAAGCTCCAGAAGCAGATTCTAAGAGCCCGTCTCTTTGAAAACGTGCGTGTGAGAGTCACAGTGAGTGAGAGATTAGGATAGCAGTTTGCTTGCTTGGTTGGTTTTAGTTGGTTCTGCGTCTGCCTTGGCCATTTTAGGTATGTACCAGTTGCAAGTTCCCTTATACGTGCGGTCTGGGCTTGGTAGTGTATTCGCCAAGACGAAGTTGATGAAAAGCAGAAATGCCTTTGGAATTTATGAATGCATTTATGTGAAAGCCTTTTATTTTTAGATTGTAGATAATGTAGAGTTGCCTATTAAGAATTAAAAAGTGAGAACGAATTGTGCTGTAAAATTTCTAACTTTTAAAATGAAAAAAGCCTCAGTAGTTTAAAATAATTTAGCAATTGAGAAACTAATACAAAGATTTAAGGCAGACTAAATGCATTTGAAGCCTAGTAAACCAGCATCCTTGCATTGTGTAATTAATTTAAAACTTGTTTTAACAATATAGAAGACAATGAAAGTCCGAATGGTAATAATAATTGAAAATAATTGATCATTGGGACCAGAGCAATGAATATAGCCATGTCCGTCCGTCTGTCCGTCCGTGAGAACGCCTAGATCATAAAGACTATAAGAGCTTGGATAATAAGGCTTGGTATTCGCATTATTTATGTGTGTACGCTGGTCATGTTAATTTTTTGGAAACTCGATCATTTTAAAACATGTGTACTAACCACGTGCACCAAAATTGTAAGATACAATATATGAGACCATATGAGTAGAAGTCTCACGGAGTGTGTTGTCAGCTGCTTTCAACTGCGGCATAAAGTCACGATTTTTAGTTATTAAACGATGGTACGGCGTACGTCTACATCTCTTAACTTTAGCAGGCAGCAGAAATTTCTTTTTCTGAACTTGTACAAGTTGTTGAGACTTGTTGTTGTTCAGCTTCGATGAAACAATTAATAGCGCGTCACGTCCTGTCTGTGGTCCTCTTAAACCTTTTTACCAACCCTCAAATAAAAGAAGACAAGAAGCGGATGAAAGAGACGGAGTTCATAGAAAACTGCTTTCTCACCGTTTTGTTAGTAGTCGTTGCCTTATTGTCACCTTTTTGGTAATAAAGAAAAACGTTCCCTAAATATATTAATAGAATTGTTTGAGAATATCTTTAAATATTCAGAAAATCGCTAAATTGTCGGGAGGTTAGCTCTTACTTGCTTAGCACCTTGATACTTTATCAATATGCTTCATTAGATCTTAAAAAGACTAATTTTTTTTTTTTCGAAATGTACAAACTACTTTTGCCGAGTATTGATTAAATATTTTTTGTAATTTTTTTATGCTCTGTACCTTAAGAGTAAACTTTATTAAGGTTTGTGTAAATATATGTTACATAGAGAAGAAGATTTGAATTCCCCTTGCCTATGTGGCAAACGGTCGAATAAACAGTCCGATAGATGGCGATGGCGAGGGTTCCCACCAGACAAGGGTTGCAACATTTTCTTTTTAAATACCGTTTACTAAGTACGGGGAATCCAAGACTCGACTGCGCTCGTGTTATTTAAATCTCTTATGGGCTACCGCTCATAGAAAATGGAAACCCATTCTACATTCCAATGTATATCAGTATATATAAATCTGTTTTGTACTAAGTGACTGAGTGACCGATTAGTTATCACGTTACAGCCCAAGGGGTAAGAGCTAACAATTATTAATGTTAATTGTGGCTTGGGGTTTGAAAGGCTAGAAATCGTTATCCAAATAGACAGCTGAAGATTCCAATTCAAAAGTTGATATTTCAGTTATGCAACATTCAGACTGTGAAACCATCAAACTCAAAGTGACTTTTACGTTTTCAGTTGTTCTCCAGCAAATTAGTCGACTGGCAAGAAGCCAAAAACCGAAATGCAGTCATTAGTTTTTATTTTTGAAAGCCTTAACCCAGAGGCCAAGTACCCCAAGCGGATAAGGGATCCGATCAACACCCGCAAGTGTCGGCGATGAATTCATTTGGCTTCTGAGCGACCGCATAAGGAGCAAACAACATTTTCTTACAACAAAATGTGTCTCTTTCGGCACCTCTCTGACACAGAGTCACATTAATTATAAATCGTCTTGCCACCCGAGCATTTTAATTTAGTGGGAAACTTGGAAAGTTGCACTTGCCGGCACTTGGGAACTACGGGAGCGTGAAGAGGCTCGAACAGAAACAACTAAAAATTAAAACTTCCATTAGTCTCGAACTTGTTTTGCCGCTGTTGTTCTTCGTTTTTTTTTTCTGTATTTTGTAAAAATAGATAGTAAAAAGACCAATATGGAGGAGGACCTGAGCTTTCTCTCATTTAATTTTGCTCTCTTCGGGATGATTTGACTTAACGAAAAGTTCATACTTTATTCTTGAGACTTCAGATTTATTATTTTGACTTTTCTCTTTGTATTACGTATTCGTAAAGAGTATCATTAGTGCATCAGTGCTTGACATATGAAAAAGGAAATACATTTATCTTATTTCTAGAAAAGAAATTTTATAGTAATAAAATATCTAGTCAATTGGTTACCTTCTGACATCTGGTGAATTGGGTAGACTGTGACATTTGCGGGCACTTTTACTACCACAGCCGCTACTGTTATGTGATGAGGATGATGTGTTACCCATTTTCAGCTTATTAAATTTGGCATTAGAAATTAACTTTGGCACTTATCGGATGATTTTATTTGTATATTTTATTTATTTATATTTTGTGCATATTTGCTTGGCACTGAACTAAAGCCATATAAACTTGATTTATTTCTCTCAAGAAAACAATAAATAACACTTATTTGTAAAAAAAAATTTAAAAATATTTCGTTTCTTAGATGTAAACGGAAAAATGCAAAGTTACAAGTTGTATTTATAAAATTGAATGGTCTGTTTTAGTCTTTTTTTGTTTATTATATTATACTTTATTCGTTTCTTTCCTTATACCATGTCTGTAATTAAGAGGCATTAGAGGGGTGCACAAAAAAAGAAGAAAAAAAGGTCATCAAATGCGCTATCAGGCAGTAATTGTAATACTCAACAAAATTCAAAGAAAATTTGGAAAAATATTTGCTTTGGGGTTTGTCGGACCATACGAAAAAATTCGGATTGGTTGCAGAGTACAGTACTTTGATCTAGACTGAAGCAGAAACGAACATTGGGGTTGGTCTTCTATAAAGTACAAAAACTTAATACAATTAACTCAACATATTTGCAACTTCCGAAGGGGATGACAAAAACAGGAACTGGTCCTTTTCCGTTTTTGATGTATGACTAGAACTGCTGCTGATGCGGCTAATCGGAAAGATAATCACATATTGGTCGAAAATTTAAGGTTTCCTGCTCAGAGTCTTAAAGTCCTCGTTTTTTTGTTGCCATTTTTACTTGTTCTGGCAGCCCAGAAATCAATAATTTCAATTTAAAAGATGGCAACCTTGTGAGCGTAGCCCGCACTAGTTGCGACTCCATCGAAAAAAAAAAATGGCGTGTAAATAATGTGCACGTGTGCGTGACACGTGAATGCGAAACCGTCGAAAAAAAAGGGAAAAACCTGGTTCATGTGAAGTGCCTGCTAAATGTTCTTAATGTTCTGGTTACAACCATAGTTGACTTAAGGTTCAAATTTTTATGCTTTATCAATTTGTCATAAAAAGAATTCCTTATAAGAACGTTTCCCCTAAAATATTAGAGTAATTTTACAAAATTCGACACGTGTTGGACTCTTTGAATACTTTTTTTCTGTCAATTCCAATTGCCGTCACTTTTATAATTATTTTATAAGCAATTAATAAGAATACAAGAATACAATAAGAATAAGAATTTAATTGAGATATACTAAAAACAAAATTTTAGAGTCTACATTTTAATTCCTCTTGCCTATGTGGCAATATTTTTACCAAAGAACCGATCATGGCTACTACCATTTTTTATAGAACAACAGATTATGACTTGGATGATATGCATGATGTCACATATATTATATTATATAAAATATGGTTTGTGAAATTGACACAGTCCTTTTTTATAATTTTTATTTCCTACAGTTTCTATAGCCGCCGAATTCGTAGAAAATCACGTACGGAAAACTTTTGACATCGATTATAAAAAAAAAAACACAGGCTAAAACAATCCAGCCAAGTTGGCCTTATCAGAACGTTGCACTTTTCTGGCTTTCGGAGAAAATAAAAAAATAAGTTACTGGCTTCTTGTCTTATCTGTGCCGCCATTAAAGCCCACAGGCCCTACTTGAAAACACGAGAACTATTAAATTGATTTCGAAACTGCATTTTGCATATCATAGAGACCGATAAAAAGACAAATTTCAGAGAAGAGTTAGAGAGAGAGAAAGGAAAGGGAATCACCAAATGACGTTTAGTCACGTACAGTCATTCAAATTGGCTAAAGCAAAATTATTGAATATGCGGCAAAAAGTTGCAAGAAGATAAAGGTATCAAGTCGCAGGCAGAAAATTGTGATAATGTCTTTAGGGAAAATTGTATGTACACATTCACGCCACGACCACACAAAGTGGAGGAGAACAACAGTGGGGCCGAGTCGCAGGTTTGTGCATTTCAGAACTGTGGTGAGTGGCACGTTTCAGTTTTCTTATATCAATAGTGATATTGGTGGTTATTGCCCTTCTGTTTAGCCAGTTGGTCCATTCTTAGATTTTCGCAGGATGTCAAAAAGCATTTTTGACAGGAAGTTAAAACGAAATTAATGGACCTTGGAACACCAAGTTTATTCTCTGTCTCTGGTTGTGTCCAGCTGAACCACCTTCTGTCTATTATCATGGTTGCTTTGCTCGACTCTTGATGCATCTACTATGGCCCTGGCAAACAAGGGATACCTCATAAAACTTGACAGCAAAGTCTTAAATCACAAAACAACCCACATGATATTGTCCAAACACTCGATGTAGTAGTAGGAAGTATCCCAAAAGCTGCGTCGGTTCATGTCTCCGACATGCAATGCATATCAAATCGTGCAACAAAGGCAATAATAAAGAGAACTGAGTTTCAATTCCCAACTCCAAAGTCTGGAAACAAATAAATTTTGATGAGATTTATGGCGAAAAACATGTCTAAGGTCTAATGCTATACTATATACGATATAGAATTCCCTCCTGTCCTGTGTAACTCCTGGTGAGTGCTCAAACTCGGAGAATCACCAATTGAGCTGTTCCCAAGTTGCTTCGTCTCTTTTTTTGTTAATGCAAGGCAAATATACTGTAAGAACTCATATAAAGAAAATGTGTATCTAAATATAAACAAAAGGCATAAAAACAGAGCAAAGCTAAGAGAGCAGAGAGTAAAAGGAAAGCGCCGGCAAAACCCAGAAGTCAAAACAGAAACGTGCAAATGCACGTGCTGCTCCAATTTTCTGGAAAAAATATAAAAGAGGGTGATGAGGGAAGCAGATGCGCTTGAGCACACAACGAAAATAGACAAGTTTATGGAGCAGAAATCAACTTGAAAAACGTCTTTTAGCTTCCGCCTCAAATCTGAGAATTTCAAAAAGTACTTTAGACAAAAGTATCAGACTGTTTATTTTTTCTTCTCTTTTCAATTTTATTTATGTCAAACTAAATCAGCCATTTGTCACGGCACCCCTCTCTACTGTTGTTTTCTTGTAAATGGATTGACTTTTGTAACTGTGGCTAGCCCTTTGTATTGAATTTGAGTGTGGCAAGTGATTTTCATAAGCCGACCAATCAAAAAATAGCATATTTCATGTCTTGTAACATTAATTGGGCTTGTCAGTTAGAACTTTATTTGCTTGCATTTCAGTTGCATTTGGGTACAAATCAGGTATCTGCCGTATAAATTAAAAATATTTCGTTGCTTTGGAGTGTCACCTTATCTTTTGCGGCACCTCTGTGGTGGACTATCTAATGTAGTTTTTGCTTTAATGTTTGAATTGTACTCTGAGATCTGATCATTCACATGTGTGCCCACTATATATGTATATATCTTTTCAATCAGCCTTGCCACGGTTTCGATGATTTCAAAGTTTGCAAGTATTGTATATAAATAATAAAGTTTCGAAAAAAGGCACGCCCAAAATCGATCTATACATATATATATTTTTTTTTTCAAAAAGGGTATGAAAAGTCTGCAACGCATAGTTGGGCGAAATGGCTTACAATGCACTCAAAACCTCTTCAAATTTCCCACTAATAGCTGAAACTAACCAAAACACTTCGGATCTAAAAAATATCTTAAAACATTCACTCGACAATATTCTACTTGGGATAAAACTTCCCAGCACTACAAAATCTATCAAGTTGAGATAAGGTCTACCTCCCTCGTTTTAGATACTTTAGACTTAGACTCAGCCTCACATATGGCATGCACAGTGAGTTTTTCAAACGATCCCCCACTTCATTTTGTAATAACTGCAATGTGACTCCCCCTTTTACAGCACATACAGAACCTACCTACTCAACATTCCACCTCACTAAATACTCTCTTACAGCCACCATATATTAAATTATACCAAAAATATTAAAAGGTTATTTAACCTTATGTCCAATATACATCACTTTTTATATAATTATATATATAAGACTTCCTTATACTCCACATACTATTGTAGACATATATAAGATTAGGCTTCAGTTCGGCGTCATTTGCATTGGCGGTTCAAACTCTTTCAAATAATTAAATAAACAAAATAGTTGAGGAGTTACATATTTTATTTAAACTTTTTCCTTCCCTTTAATTTTCCAGAGAATTATCATTATCATAAATAAATCAATGCGGTACGCATAATCCTAAAGTGTCTAGCTTGCTTACTGCTTTCAAGTGATTTACGCGATAGACCTTGACATATCGACAGGCCCGTATCATTAGTCAAAATGATTCGGACTACCTATTTCTGAATGCGTTTCTATTTGCTATATCTTCCCAGCCACAATTGATTTTCCATTATTCCCCTTTGCTTCACTGTTTGGTATTTTGACAGCTCACATTTTATGATATCTCAAATTTCTGGTGGACTGTGTTGTGATTTCTGAGAGGGGTGGATAAAGTTCAATGCTCCCTTATGTGGGCTGCGGCTTAAAAATTGCCAAGGATTTTACTTTTCTTTTATACGCTTGTCACACTGACAGTTGTTAAAAGCAGGCTTAAGAGTACATCAAAAGCAGCAGCAGAGATTGAAATTGGCAGATGAAAAATCTGAAGTCGATGAAATTCCTCTTGAGTAGCTTCAGACTTGCTCTCCTCTTGTCTACGGCTATAATTAGTTAGTTTTTAAATAACTTCGACTTTTTTTTAGGGCAGTTCTATTCAAGTGAAAATTTCAAGGAATAGTAACTTTTGCACACTGATTTGATTCCCCACTTGAAAAAAATTAAATTAGAAAATCAACCGGCAAATTTTCTTGGATCTAAATCTCCGGAGCTTGGAGCAGCCACTTCGTTAATTGAAGACACGCGCTTCATACTACTAAGTAAACCGGTTTATAGACTACCAATTCAACTAGCAAATTGTTCCTTCTTTGCACTTTAATACCAACAATAACTTTAACAGCAAAATATACTTTATCATGAGAGTGAGTGTGCATGATGATAATGAAGATTATCAAAGACTTCTCAAATTTGTAGATGGAGACGGAAAGGGAAGAATCCAGCTCTATGAGTGCGCCGTGGTTGTATGTCTAAGTAACGTACCGAATACACGACAAGTTTTGAGAATTATTCCATATATGTATATAAATTTTTTAAATTTCCAATGTTCTAACAGCAGCTCTGTGTGATCATAAATAAAATGGTCTACTCTTATCTAAAGTGTATTTTGTCAAAGTCCGACTGTTGGCCAAAATTTAAAATATTTGACGGCCACTATTATTATATTTTTCGCACGTTGGCTGCAAAAGTCTTCAATGCCTTGCAGTATGCAACATATTTAACACATTTTATTTCAAGAAAGCACAAATTTCATATTGGTTCACCAAAACAATTTCACATATATCCACTTGTTGGCAATATAATAAATCTCACTTTTATAGATTGCACGAAACATTATTGCCGCCATTTCAAAGGCAAAAACAATTTCCGAACTTCACAAAAATCGACCGACTCGCTGTTGTCGCCTTGAATGCTCGTTGTAATCTGGAAAAAATGTATGAGATACAAAATCAACGAATATGTATCTGTGTGCTCTTCGTTATGAGAACAACGGCGTGTTCTAGCTTATTTTCAGCTTTTTTCTAGCCGGGGCAACTTTCGCTTTTGGAGTACACTCCTTTCGCTTAAGTCGACTTCCGCACCCAGTGAAGTTGAATTCGACAGAGTTCCTGAGTACCCTCCCAGCCTTCTTCATAAATACACGATTAAATCGATCTGTTTCAGAACAAAATCGACAAAAAATTACAACGTTTGAAACTTTACCTCGTAAACTGGCTGGTAGTCACACCACCAGAAAAAAGCCGACTTGCTTGGCTCGAACATGTTGGAGCTGTGTTCGATGCACAGTTGGCAATCATATTGTTTTGATTTCAATGAGGAGGGATTGGCTGGAATAAATACTAGAAATTGTTAGCTGGGAGACACCGGTGTTCGGAAACACATGATTCACTGAAGTCTTTGGGGCCTCAGATATGTCTGATGTTTTTAGATGTGCCATCTAAAAATAGTTGCACTGGCAGACAATTCTTTTTGTTTGGGAATGAGCGGGAATAGTCAAAGTTCAATGCACATTTCGCTGGTGTCAAGAGCTCTTCGGTGAAAACCCTCAAAGCAATATTGGCAATGACAAAAATTTTACATTGCCACAGATCAACAAGCAATTTAACATAATAACCAATTATAGCCAAATCGTTTAAGTCATATAAAATGCCGTTTTTTGTTATACTTTTTAGACAAGAAAATTGTTTAATCATTGCGCTTAATTTCAATTGAGCTCTGAAAACACAACGTGCCAAACTAGTTTTCTGATAAGCGGATTTTCCGCATCTTTGCCGGCTCTCTGAGCCTGACGATTCAGCATATTGCCAGCGGAGTGGTGACTGTGGACCACAGGTTGCACTTGTTTAGAGCTGCCCCGATTTTCTTCGTGGCGTAAAGTTTGGACGTTTATGTTGGTGGTTTTACTCACAGTGTTGTAGTGTCGAAATATGATGGCAATTATTGGCATGGTGGCATGATATGCCATTTGGATAAGTAAACTAGTCGTTTGTGTGTGAAAGCGGATGGTCTGTTTAATTGATTACTTGAGTTGTAGAGGCCATAGAAGGTTGCTAGAGAAGTTTTATATTGCAACTAAGGAACAGGTGATTCAATTGATGAATTGGTCAAGGGTAAGTCAGAATATTTTTTTCATCCTTTAATTGATTCAAATAGGACAGAAAGAATTCAGCATAAATTAAAAGTCCATCTTTATTACAAGAACATTTGCATTGTTTTAACTTTAAAATATCAAATTATTGAATTATGCTCAAACCATAACAAGCTTCGAAACACAAAAACCAAATGAAAGGGAAACTTTAAAGCTAACACAAAAAAAATAAAAAATAAAATTGCATTATTTTAAGCCTGCAATGTGGTAATGTTAACTCAAACTTCAGTTGAGCCAATAAATCTTTGTTTATACAAATCCAAAAACCATGAAAGGCTTTCACTCCAACAGAGCACAAATGTATTTCCAACTGACCAAAAACCAAACTTACCACTCACTATTCACTGGAAGCAAAAAAGACTCTTTGCAGGGCTTAGACCTAGCTCTCTCTTCTCTTCTTCTCTTCTGTCCAAGTATCAAGCATGCATTTTATTGCCTTTTGCCACACACCCAAATGGCTGGTAGTGAACTTTGAAAACTATGGAACGGCTGAAAGACGCACCGACAGAACTGCCAGCAAGGGCAGTTTATCATTTCAATGCAAAGAATGGGCGGTGTATGTTTGTGTGTCTGGATGTTTTCTTTTCATTTTATGGTCCAGCAACTAGTTCAGGGGTGGAGAAGTTGCTTAACTTAGCCGCCTGCCCGGCTGACAGTTAGCAATTGTCCAACGGCTTGTCTATGCAAATATTTTTATTTTCCCGTTGTTATTGTTCAACCGTATTTCATGGAAAAGGAATTGTATGTAAAAAGGGAGCTGGAGTGCCAAAATTGCTGACAGCAGCACGTCCTTTTTTTGCACCCGCACCGGTTCGGATATTGGTGGCATACAGTTGCAGAGTCCACAGAAGAGTATAATGGGTGAATACTTTGCACATGTTGCCGTTTCCAGAAAATCCTGTGAATTAAATTTTTAAGCATCAACACTCTCATCAGCATAATCAAAAACAACTCCTGGTTCAGCTAGGAGTTTTCAACTACTTTTGTTGGATTCCCAGGAGACTTAATTACCGTAGTATTTAACATATAATTAAAGACTTTCGGCTTGCTTTACTTCAATCAGCCTGATTTGCTTGACTTCACAATGAAAACCTCCCTTGTGGGTATTTCTTATAGAAAAGCTCCAAATTACCGCCGACTGTGTTTGCCAATTCAATTTTCCTTTACTTTGCGAACAATAAAAGTTCTTGAAGTTTCTGATAGCTGTGAAAAATTAATCATCATAGAAATTGTTTCACATTTTTCAAGTTTGATGGGGAGTTCGTTTCTGACCAAGAGACGAATGGAAGATTTGAAGGAAACTCAGCGAGTTTGGTGGAGTTGTTTTCGGATAGACGATTCATGTAGACGACATTTTGTGCTTACGAGCTCAAAAAAGCAGGAAATAAATGTTTGGACAAACCACTAAAAAAGTATGACTTACTGCTTGGAACTGAATTCGAAATTGAACCATGTGGGCGGGTAATAGTGATTGAGGGTCTGTTTTTGTTACTGACAGATTGACTAAGCTCTCAAGGAGTCTGGATTAAAAAGTTAAACTGCCAGCAAAATAAAAAAAAAACAGTTCTCGGGTCAATATTATTTGAATATTTGGGAAAATGTATTCCTGCTGCGAAATGAATAGCTTAGGGCTATAGTGTGTAAGCAAATTCGGTAGCATCCAATTATCATTTTTAATGGTATCCGATGTTATTTAAATTTTGCGCAGCTATTATGAATATTTTGAAAAATAAACACTCAGCGGTCTTATGGGTGCTACTTGCTATAATGCATTAATATACCTATAATACTGATAATCCTACCACATCTAAGGGTATACAAAATATATCTTCAGGGCACTGCACCGATTAAGAACTCTTTTCCAAGTTTATTTCATGCTGCAGTTTTTTTGTTTTTTTTGTTTTTTTTTTTTTTTTAAGAGCAAAATGAAATTTTGTATACTTAATGTATTACTATGGAAGTATTCTAAATTGGATTGAAATCAGTCAAATAATCGACTTTGCTATAGATAGTGATCAACCTAAGATGGATTCTGTGCATTACGGCATTCAAAACATTCAATTAATGTACTCAACAATTGAATTTTTTATATGCTTGATATATATTTACATTTAACGGGTGACCAGATGAATAAAGTCATGCACAACAGTTGTACATGGTAAGATTTATTTTACAGAGAGATAGCGGAACTATTAATTAAATTAAATTACAATAAATGCTTTGTGTATTGAGTATTAATTAATTTTAAAAATGTTAAACGGCTTTAAATAGTCAAATATGTACACCAATTTGAGCCCAAGTTACAAAAATAAAATTAAAAATCCCAACGTTATCTTCGGGGTGCCGAAGATTACAGACTCTTTTCGCAGTTGTTTCTGCCATAAATCACATGAACGGGGTTGGTCAGTTAATAGGGCCGATTTCGATTTGTATGACAGCTATATGATATAGTAGTCCGATTTTAATAAAATTTAGCACAAACGCGTATATTTATGTAGAAAACGTGTTGGACTAGTTTTGAAAATATCAGTCAATAAATGTGCGAATTATTCCCTAAACCGATTTAGGTTCGTATGGCAGCTATATGATATAGTAGTCCGATCTTTACGAAATTTGGTACATATATTAAATGCTATAAAAAACGTGCGCATGCTTTGAACAGGATCGGATAATAAATGTGGGAGTTATTGCCCAAAACCGATTTAGGTTCGTATGACAGCTATAAGATATAGTGATCCTATCCGGGCAAAATTTGATACAATTATCTATCGTTATATAAAACATACGCATGGCAAATTTGAAAAGGATCGGATATCAAATGTGGGAGTTATTGCCTAAACTGATTTAGGTTCGTATGACAGCTATAAGATATAAAAGTCCGATCCGACCGATTCAAACTAGTGTACTACCTAGGTAAAAAAGAAGGCTAAATACCAAGTTTCAGCAAAATAGCTTTTAAGACGACGGAGTAAATCGCATAGAAACAGACGGACAGACGGACAGACGGACATGGCTATATCGACTCCTCTAATGATTCTAAGTATTCTAGATGTAACTTTTGTGGGTCTACGATGTTTGGTTCTGTGCGTTACAAACATCAGAGCAAAATGAATATACTCTTTTTTCTGCGAAAAGAGTATAAAAAGGTACCTAGTTTTTTATGCAAACAGACTAAAAGCTATTTGTCAAAAAATTTATTTTATTAAACCATGTACCCTAAGTTGCATGTGTGCATTATGCTAGTGCAAATATGTGTAACATAGAGATGGAGACGTCATGTAATCATGTTGACTCGATTGATCCGACCATCGATCTCAGAGGTGATAAAAAAGTTCTGGTTTGTTGCAAATAATCACACATCCTAAAGCTTAAATCAAGTTTCTTTCCATATCGAATTAAATTAATTAGCATACAACTGCAACTACTTAAAAAAAGAAAGAAAGGTTGTAACCCTCATAAGACATTTATTCTTGTACATTCTGAAAATATCAAGTTCATTTTTTTTTCAAGATATTTTAACCAAATCATGTAATTAGTTAAGTTTTAGAGTATCTTAGAGAACTATTTTAAATGCACATATCGAAACCAGATATAGCAGAACATAGTTTGATTGAATTTGAATGTAGCTTGAATACAACTTTTTAACCAACAATTTTTTGAGTAGTACTAAAACATTATACAACTGACTTTCTACATTTAACTATATAATACAGTGCCCATAGGAGAATCCGATTCAAAATACTGAATTGCCGTACCTACTCGTACAGATACAAGGTATCACAAACGAGGTTATAAAGTTCGACATATTTTTTTTTCCTTTGTCTTTGTTTTATCTATCAGTAAATTGCTAACTATTCCGATAGAAATAGTCATTAGCATGTGACCACAACTCCAGGTCAATGGAGCGTTAACCAATTCGATTCAAAGCTTTTCAGACCAGAAACCCTGAAATCCAACCAAAAATAAAATGTAAACAATCAAAAACCCCTTGCAGAAAAGGTATATTTCCAGCAAATTGAATAAAATTAATTTCACATTTACGAAATTAAAACCACAAATGAAATTATAAATTCAACACACACAACCAATAAGGTAGCCCCGGGCACCCGGGAAGGTTAGGGTGCCAGGAATTGCATGCAAAGCAGACGAAGTGGAAAAAGAAGCCCGCAGGACAGCAAAAGCTAAGCCAGACTAGAGCGACAAGGGCCTTCCAACGGGAAGTGGAGCGAATCCACAAGGCTGACAAGTTGTCAATGTGACCGACCTGCCCAAGAAGAGGGGTGGCCCAAACAGGCCACAATTGATGCCTGGCTAGACTGACTGCAGCGTTATGTGTCCTCGTGAGAGGGTGATCGGGTGGAAATCGATTTGGATGTACCCTGTAAGGAGTGAAACAGGACTGTGCGTGGACACGCATAAATGCAGGCAAATTAGAAAGTCACGCACGAAGGTTTTCAGCTTGGGGGCTCTGGCTCGGCTTTGGCGTTGCCACGTACTCCACTTATGTGGAACCAAGTGTACATAAGGGTTACAGCTCTGTAAGGCTGTCAATAATGTGGCGCTTGTGTGTATGCTTCTTGTGGGAGGGTTGTTAACACTCCAGCCATTAGCCCCCATTTACCAGAGGCGTTACAAATACTATAAATACATTGGGGAAACATATTGTTGCAATGTTTGAAGTCCCATTTGTAAGAAAAAAAATCCCAACGTTATCTTTGGGGTGCCGAAGATTACAGACTCTTTTCGCAGTTGTTTCTGCCGTAAATCACATGAACGGGGTTGGTCAGTTAATAGGGCCGATTTCGATTTGTATGACAGCTATATGATATAGTAGCCCGATTTTAATAAAATTTAGCACAAACGCGTATATTTATGTAGAAAACGTGTTGGCCGAGTTTTAAAAAGATCAGTCAATAAATGTGCGAATTATTCCCTAAACCGATTTAGGTTCGTATGGCAGCTATATGATATAGTAGTCCGATCCTTACGAAATTTGGTACATATATTAAATGCTATAAAAAACATGCGCATGCTTTGAACAGGATCGGATAATAAATGTGGGAGTTATTGCCTAAACCGATTTAGGTTCGTATGACAGCTATAAGATATAAAGGTCCGATCCGACCGATTCAAACTAGTGTACTACCTAGGTAAAAAAGAAGGCTAAATACCAAGTTTCAGCAAAATAGCTTTTAAGACGACGGAGTAAATCGCATAGAAACAGACGGACAGACGGACAGACGGACATGGCTATATCGACTCCTCTAATGATTCTAAGTATTCTAGATGTAACTTTTGTGGGTCTACGATGTTTGGTTCTGTGCGTTACAAACATCAGAGCAAAATGAATAAACTCTTTTTTTGCGAAAAGAGTATAAAAAGAAAAGTCTGAGCTAGCTTCAAGCAGCTTGGAGGGAAACGAGGAGGGCTCTCCCCATCATCAAATGTTGTTTCCGCTTCCTGCTTCAGCTTAAAGTCATAGCCGAGAAGGGGAACGGAAAAGTAGGGAATTTATTTAGTTTTGGCTTTTCGCACTTCTAGACATTTTAATTATCCATCATCCAATATGTTGCCACAAAAAAAAAATCAAAGTTTGTGGCAAAATTACTTGAGAATTGTGGAATTTTGGGACAAATCTCAAACCCATACTTTCCACTCAAACACCGATAAGAAGGCAGCAGCTGCTGGGCCTGGATTGTCATTAAATATTTGAATATGATGCTCTCTTCCCCGGCCAGCTACTTACATAATAGAGCCACGCCTTAGTTGCACAAGTGTTTGGGAATTGACGGCAAAAAAAAAGAAAGCTGAAAATTTAGTGCCGCAAATGAGACGCTGTTACCAATTCAGCGAGACTCACTGTCTGGCTGGTTTTCTAGTGCACATGCAAAACAAGTTCCAGGATTTTCAATGTCGAGGTCGCCAGCAACAGGACTGAGGACAAGCCATCCGTAGACATAATAAACATCACGTGGAGTCCACTGGGCTTAGACAACAGAACGTGAGGGAGTGGTCGTCTGGTTATGGAGCCACCAAGTGAAAGTTTAATGTCAGAAACTTTAAATGAGGTTTGCCTCTAATTCTAGGCTAACTAGGCGCAAGGACGACCATAAAAATCCAGTGTTATTTATTTGTCTGCATGCTAACACATCCAACCCGTCTTTCTCTAAAAAAAAAACCTATTCCATTTCCGTTACGCATTTAAATTTCATAGTCAGTGAAAGTCATCATCACATATCTTAAGGAGTGGGGCAGTCTTTAAATTCTGAGTTGGGGCGCCACAAGATAAAAGTTGTTTTCGACTGGTCGTTGGTCTCCCATTTTTATTATACCCTGTATCTTAAGGGTAAGGGTATATTATGTTTGTGGAAATGTATGTTACATGGAGAAGGAGACGTCGTAGACTCCCTTAAAGTTACCCACAATATGATCAGGGTGACTGGAGAAATCGATATAGCCATGTGCGACCGTCCGTCCGTCCGTTTGTTCGTCCGTCCGTGTGAACGCCTAGATCATAGAGACTATAAGAGTTAGGATAACCAAACTTGGGATTCGGACTTCTTATGTATGTACGCTCGTCAAGTTTATTTCCCTTCTTCCTACCACCCCTCATTCAAAGCCTTGTGATTTCTACAGCTTTAGGATCTTGGTATTAGCTGTTAGGAATCTAAAAATCTTTCGATTGGTATTAAACATGACTAAAATCGGAATATATTTACATTAGGTATACAAAAAACAAGTTTTCAGAGTCAAAATTTTCATTCGCCTTGCCTAACTGGCAAACGGTTGAATAAACAGTCCGATAGATGGCGTGCTTGCACAATTGTGAACAAAGTGTTGTTGAATCTAAAGGAATATTAAGACCAGAGGTTTTATGTGAATGTAGACGACCAGAATTACCACCCGACTAGGGTTACCACATTTTCTTTTTCAACTCAACAGGGTATCGCAAACTCGGCCGCACCCGAGATTAACGTTCGGTTTCATTTTTTGTTTTGCATACATACTTGTTTTGAGGGTGTCTTGTCTTCTTGGTAGCCGATTTGGGAGCAACACAAAAGCTTCCGTTTCCTGTCTGCTGGGATTTTCCCGACTGACTGCCTGGAGGGTTGCAAATACAATGTTACCCCAAACGACTTAGCCCTTCAAATGTAGAAGGCAACTCGAGCAAATAAAGTTTTCTAATTTTGCCGTCTTCATGTTTTGAATTTCTCAGCCTTGTTTGTCGTTAGTCTCTAGATTTCTAGCTAGTAAGCCAATCTTGTGTTTGCTCGAGGGGCTCACTTCAGAGTAGTGCACTTTTTATACAATTTTGGAGTGTGAAAAAGCAGATGCGGTTTTTTATTTTGTTTGAAGTCTTATAGGTCAACACAGCTGCCTGTAATTTCCGGCAAACAAACCAATAAATCATATTAAACTTGCTAGGATTTTTATGTAAGAACAGCCATCGGAAGGCGTTATGACCAAATTCTACATTCAAAAGGAAATGTGGCTTGAAATTGATATCAAATGTGAATAATAATGATGGGATCAACTCAGGACACGAAAAGAAAATATTCACATTATTCGAAATGTGTCTTCTTCACTACATTTACAATAATGTGAAGTTCTCCTTGAAAATTCCTCTGGGGAATATTATTTAAGCGATGGTAAAAGTGATTTCAAATCAGAAGAAAAATTCTTTTTGAAATAAAGATTCTTAGTTTTTTAATTTACATGGTTGAATAGAGAAGGGAAATGTTCATTTAAAATACAATAATTTGGTCTTTTTTTTATATTATTATTAGTAAGCCAAAGATTCAGAGTGAGATTTACTAATATTTTGACGGATTGATACCAATTTAATTTTTTCCCAATGGTATGTTCCTATAACTTTGAAATGAGACATAAAAGTGTTCTCAAAACCGTCGTTTCGGTTCTAGTCCAAGCTAAAAGTGTTCCAGGCAAAGCATTCAAGGAGTGTGACTCGGCTAACTGATTAACCATTTCACACACCATGAAATAAAACACCAATGATCTCAAATAAAAGCTCACTGCTATATCAACACTTTTTTCAACAACTGTTGTAAAAAATGTTCTTTAATTCCGAAAATGTATAATGCCTCGTGCCATCTAAATATGTACAATAAAAAATATATAAAAACTCACCGATTCACCATTTCATTGCCGTTCTCCAGTGATTGTGCCAATTGCTGAGGCGTTTGCTGCTGTTGTTGGTGCTGCTCCTGCTTATGGTTCTTGTCCAGGAAACTAGAGCAAGGCGCTCTCAGGCTACCACCCTGGCCAATGCCCAAAACAGAGCCGCCTCCGCTTACCACACTACTGCCGCCAACAGGGCCACAACCCACACCTATTGATTTAGTCTGTTTCGCTTGCTGTTTGTATCGGCTCAAAGCAAAGAAGAGCGCTAAAACAGCCTTGAGGCGACCGGCACAAATGTCATTTGTGGTGATGTTGTCCAAGCCGCCAACTGATTGGCCACGTAGCACGTGTAAACACGAATTGACGTTGTCGTACTGCAATGAACAAAAAAAAAAAAAAACAAATTAGTTCGCTGCGCCCCACAACTGTGGTATTTATAGAATTGTGGACCTGGTAATGATTCATGATCATTGACAATGACTCAGCAGAAGTCGTATTAAAAAAAAAGATAAAGGTTTATACTAAGCTTCTAATATAAATGTAAATCCCAATTTCATCCGTTACTTTGGCTAAACTTGCGGAGTTATCTTAAATCGTTTGGTAGTCGCTCTGCTCATTTCCGAGGCATTACCAGGCGCCATCATTGTCGTGATTTTGACAACCTAAAAACAGACCGAAGTGAGTGACTGGAAGCAACTGGCGAGGGGAAGAAGGAATAAAACAAAATACATAAAGGGCAAGAACACAATAAGCCAAAGAAGTGTGGAGGTGACAACGGCGACAGCTACGGCCCCAAAACTCAGATTTACAAATGGCTTTTTTATAGTTAATTTGGCTGCACGTTTTTAACTGCTTCACGCACAAAGAAGAGTTCCTCTGCCGTTTTTTCTGACAGACGATAAAAAAAATAATACTTAAGAAAGGAGGGATGTGTTAGTCTTTTCAGTGATCTTTAAAAATCAGAATTTCCACATGAAATTCAAGGTTAGTAAATAATTTGTGAATTCCATAGGCTTGTTTAGGCTTTCAAACCAATACTTTTATTATATATTTTAGGAGTGACCTTTCTCTTTTCTCCTCTTGTGAAAGAGTATGAAATCTGAACATTAAGATAAAGTGGCTGCTGTTGATATTGCCGTCGTCGACAGCGACGACTAGCCATTCTTGTTGTAAAAATGTCAACAAAATGTTCTTGAAAAATTCAAAAAAATCTATAAAAAATTGTCAACACAAGCGCTCAGCGCAATTTGTCTTTTGTTTGCCATGCAATCTACAATACTCTATATAAATACTCACACATATACTTGTATATATTTTTCATTTTGTTGTCATAGTTTGCCGACTGCGGTTGTTGTTTTTGCTGTTGTCGAAAATCAAACTGACAACTGACATGACAGCAGACAAATGACACACGTCGATGTCCAATGTGGAATGGACCCGGGAGAGACCAACAAATTGTATGCACTCAATTTGAAGTTACATGGCAAAGAGCTCTTGGAAAGGTTAACAAGGACTTACAGAAACAATGAAGACAAAGAGGCCATTTAAAGTTTCGCACAAGCTAGATTCTCAGAGAGAAAACTTTTATATAACTTGAAGAAATTAAAAGATCAAAGAGTTCCATACTCTGACTTTTGCGACTCGGTAAAACGATTGTGAGAAAAGCCATGAACAAAAATAAATTCAATTTAAAGAGAATACAAATCTGACCGGTTTTCTCTTTCAAATATTTTATATTTGTTCTAACATGGTTTGTTGTGAATTAACATAACTTCGGAATCATTCATCGTAGACCCCCAAAAGTTTCCTCCACATTGGTCAGGATAAAAATAATTGATTTAGCCATGTACATCTGTCTGTCCATCTGCTTTTAAGGAAATTAGTCTCTCAGTTTGAAAATTGTCGTGAGGAAGCTAGGTATACAGCTTGTTTGCAGGCAGCACATTTGTCACAACCAGCCAGACTATATCATATAGCTATTATATGAACCAAAGATTTATATAGAGTTACTCATATTTACAAAATTTCATAAAAATCGGACCAGTTGTCATAAGAATCTAAACAGGTTTAAGGAATAACGCACACATTTTTTAACCGATTTTTATCAAATTTGGGGATCTATGTGTAGAAGTTTATATGTATTTAAAAATTTAGTCGCATCGGACAGGTATATATTTCATAGCTGTCGTACCAACAAAAATTGGTCTTAAGAATATTTGTACTGTTTGCTTACCAATCCTGTTCATGTGATTAAAGGCGAAAAAAAATTTCGAATTGAGTTTGTAATCTTCGGCACCCCAAAGATATTGTTTTTTTTTTTTTTGAGGAAGGAGTTAAATTTGTTGCATTTCAAACTGCGTCAATAAAATTAAGTATCTTCTTCCCTTCACCCATAACAAAAGAACTCAACGCACTAGAATTTTCTAATGTTTCTGTTATCAATGTAATTGATAAGCACTTTTCAAATGCTTTCAAGCTACCGCTGCAGATGCAATGTCTTTGATTCAAAATATTTAAGAGGGCCAGAGGAAAGCATGACCGAATTAATAATTTTATAATTGGAAACTTTCAACATGGCTTATGAGATTTTTTGTAGATAGTGGAGTAACTTTCAGAGCTTTTGGGGTTCTAGCTGATTTTAAAGTAAGATACTCCGTATAGAAAATACATTTTATTGCAAAGAATATCAATTTGAATTTAATGAAATCTTTCAAAATAATTTTAATGATTGCGGTTTGAAGCAACTGAAATATTAATTGATCTGTTTCCAGAAAAAGAGAATCTGTATAGTCATGAATGATAATTTTAATCCATACAAATCCCTTTCGCAGGATTTATTTTTATATTTTGCTCTACTATATAATATAATTGGCTACTGATTCAAGAAGGTTATGGAGATAACTCTTTAGTTATTGATTTAATTATGCGGAATTTTTGAATTTATTGCACATTGTTGAATCTTTTTTATCGAGCTTACATCGACTTTAAGAAGAAAAAGATTTGTTTTTTTTTATGAAAATTGTATGTTTGTGTAACTAAACTAACATTTCAACGATAAAGTGTTGTCTCGACCATGACCAAAGCAAAACATCATGTTGTATATAGTCCAAGTGCTGTTTTGGTTCCATATTCAATATCCCAAGCTTTTTAAAAGTACAGTAAAGTAAAGTTGCCTAAAACAAGTCCAAAGCTCAACTTGACTATGAGGTAGAAGCACAATGAAAACTGAAACCACAGTTTGATGAAAAGCCACGACGAAACTTTCGATAAACACCACACTATCAAACCTATAGACTTTGTGGTGTAGGAAGATCATGGACGAGTGGTTGGGAGGCCTGGAAGGAGAAAATTACAGAAGAAGTGAAATGTAGACGAAAAATTGCATTTGCTTCCAGAAAGCGAAGCGGCATATGCAAATAACTTCAATGTTGTCAATTGCAATAGCTCTTATCAATAGTGCTGCCGTCATTCGAACTATCCCTAGGGCCAACTGGGATGGCAGTTATGATAGCGCACATAGCCAGCTCTCCTGCTACTTTTCACTGAAAGTGGGAGCAACTCTAACAACAACACGAAAAACAACAATGACAATGACAATGGAGCCAGCAGAATGCAAGCTCTTGTGGAATGAAGACAACAAGCAGCAAGTGGCGTTTATTGTCAGGACACAACGTCATTAAAGCCATGACCAAAATAAAGCAGGAAGTGGAAAAGTTGGTGGAAGATTTAGAGTGATGGTCAGTCTCCCAGCAACTGTGGGCAGCACTGCATTATTGGCATTCTTTTGGCGTTTAACAGAAGAGGCTACCTCTCTCTCCCTTTCCGCCCTGGCCACCCCAACAATTCAGAGTGCAGCATAGCCGGGCAGGGCTCAGCTCAACAATCGAAATACGTTCGATTTTCCATCGTTGTGTTTGTAAGCCACGTTTTTAATGTGCATTGGTGGTGGCAAGCTTGGCAAGCTCCTCGAAACTCATTCTAGCAATCATTCACGCTCTCGCGATGGCATTCCCTTTGGCTATCTTTCTGTTTTACTGTCTGCTCATTTATCGCAAAATGCAGCACTTCTTTCATTCTTTGTGCAATGCTCTTCGGGATTTCTGGGTTGGTTGGCTGGCTGGCTGCTGAAAAGATTAAGTGTGGTCAACAAAGAAGACGTAAATGAAAAGGCAATGCACGGCAAAGCTTTTGTTAATGTGCTAAAGAGTTGCTGTCTCCATTCATTCCACTCTCCTGTTGTTCCCTCTTTGACATTTTATTTATATAAATTTCATTTCTCTTGATTCATGGGCAACTTAAAGTCATCCACAATAAATCATTTGTAGGCGTGAGAGTGTCTCAACCGCTTTGGGCCAAGCCTCTTTTTAATTAACAGAATGAAAGCAAATATATACATATACATATATTATGGATATATACACACATTTTTTTTAAATTTTTGAGGTTAATCAGAAAAGGGCCAATTGATAAGTGCCTGAAATTTTTGGACACTGTGATATTATTATCAAAAATTAACGGAGTTTTTCTTTTAATTTCAATTTATTTGCCTATAACGAGCTAAAATTATAAGCTAACCTTGAAAATTAATTTAAAAATGTGACACACTTCAATTAGTACAATGTCCCTTTTATTGTTCAAAATATTTCCCTTGTTATTTAAGAGTATATAAATAATTTCAATTCAACTTGAAAACTGAAGGCCTTTACACCTTTTTTTTATATTTGGTAGCCATTTTCAATTGTATTCCAAGCTCATTCAAATAAAAAATAATTTTGGCTCGACCTTGGCTGGTCTTAGATATTTCTCAAGTTTTCCAAAATATCTTGCTTGAAGTAAACCAAATTCTATGCTTCGAAGAAATAATTTAAGAAATTCAAATAAAAATGTATTATTTCGAAACTGGAGCAAAGATAGCTCAGTAGAGTGGAGTGAATCAAATTGCAAGTTAAGCTTCAACCTGAAACCTTCAAGTTGGAAGCGAATGGAAATTTTTTGAGACAAAGTTTCAAAAATTACTAAAGCAATTAAAGGCACCTCAGTGATGCATGTTTTAGCAAATTAGCAAACTAATTAAAAGCTGAAAGCCACACACATTCACAGACACACTTCAATTTCTTTAGGGGAAAGGGCTTGGAAAGCGTTTCTGTGCCACTTGACGTACCATTTCAAAATCAATAACCAAAATCCACAAATTCTTCAAATCACTCAAAACGAGAAAATTCCTTGGCGATAATCACAGGCAGATCCACAAAACTGACAAAGTGAGTAACAGCAGACAAAGGATAAACGACAGACAAGTGAAGGGGCTTTGTATATATGAAGAAGCTGCAGACAGCCAACTGACAACGAAATGGCAAAACAATTTCAATAATTTCAAGTGTCCTTCGAGGCAGGTCTAGCCCTCTCCCTTACTAGCTTGTCAGAAAATAGACCGCTTACTCACAATGCAGAGCGATAAGAAAGTGATGAAGCAATTGCCAAAGTCCATGACAATCATTAGTGAAGGCATCAGGGGACTGTGGGTGTTTGAGGAGTTTTGTGGGCCAGCAAAATTCAATTTACCAATGACCATCTACTCGTTCCATGTAAAATGCACACGTCCAGCCAAACGGAAGCAAAAAAAAAAAAAAGTTCACCCAAAGTGAAGGGCGATTTGATTGAAGTTTAGAAATGTAATTGAATTGGCGAGCTCTCAACTACCAAAATCCAACATACATGATTTTTTCACATAATCATGTGTGGGAGCCGCGCAACATTTAAAAATCCAAATATAATTTGTATACGGAACTGGATCTGAAAAGAATTTAACAAAGTACTAGAAAGCTTAATCTTAAGGGTCTGAATTTTAAATATGATAATGAACAGAAAATGATGGGCGTTTTCGCTGCTTCTCTCATATTGAAATAAAATGTTAAGTCTCTTTCTAAGTGGATACGTGTTAATTAAAACATATTAACCAGCTTTATTTTATTTTGTACTCGTTACTAAGCCAATGTTTGATATATGTGTACAAGGACCTTCTATGGAAACTTTTGTTTCCCCTCAAAACATGCATTTAATGTACTTTATAAAAGTACATTTATTCAAACGGAGCAAAATCAAATTAAATCAAGAGAAATTGTGCTTACAAGATGGAAAAGCAATAGTCTTACATAATTAAAATAAGGGAAGCACATCAAGCTCGGGACGGCCTCGTTTAGGATGCTCTGTACGTAGTAGACAAACTTAAAACATATAGACTGATAGGATTCTATAGGATGGTGGCCACAGTCGGTTACATTCACAGAGCCGATTCAGGTTGGTATATAATTTAGATTGAAATTAGTGCACTACGATTCGTAGTATAGTATATAGACATTCGAAATATACAATTTGATTAAAAGCGGACAGGATATATCGGAGTTGTTAATAAATCTAAGTTTAATGTAATAATATATAAAACTCTGCAAATATAAAAATATAAGTATAACTTTTCTATTATAAATATTGGCTCATCTTATGAGTTTCAGACATAATTAAACTCGGCATATAATGGCATGGAAGGCAAGCAGAAATTTTACGCTAAATTTTTTCTTGCCTCTATAAAAAGCACAAAATCTTTATTAGGGCTTCTTAGATAAAATAACGTTTCACTTGTCGCTCGGCTTCTAGACTCGTCCGTATGCTCTTTGTTGCTACAGTGACCTGCTGCGTGTGCTGCGGCGCATTAAATTGATTGCTATAAAATTTTATCGTTCGCTTGTCAAATAAAGGAAGCCTTCTCACACCTCGCAAATCCAGTCCAAATCATATTTTGAAGTCTTAGTTGGGAAGTGCGTGTCAAGCATTGTTACACCAGACCCCCTCCCAATAAACAAATAGCCTCCCATCTGTATGCCATTTTTTTTTTATTCACGAAATTCACGTAGCAATTGCTAAGAAACTGTAGCAATGCCCAGACAAAGTACACAGATCTGAGAGGGAGGAATAGGACGTGGGATAAAGTTCAAGATAACTTATAAATACTTATACTTTTACTCACACACACAAGTTGAAAGAAAAATTGATAAGGTACTGAGTAGAGCAAATGAGAAGCTGTATTCTTGTTGAAGCCAGGAAAACAGACGGGAAAAGAGGCAGAGGACATGGCCATCGATGGCACAGGAAATGCAATGTCTGGCAAACAAATAAAAGGAACTGAACTCAACTAAATGGATTGGACCGCCCTCACAGCCCATCTCATTTTATGTGTCACCCCATATATGGCAAAATAAAATTTCATAGATATACAAACTATATGGATGGATATATATAGCATGTGCTGGCGGTATCTACAAGCAGACAGCGCCACGGAAAAACCACGCAGCGTGCCATACAGGCCAATTGAACGCAGAGTAGCTCCCTGAGTAATCGTTTTGTTGCACTTCCCGTCCTCTAAATTCCGTCTTGGTGTGGCTTGGCTCACCTTAGTTAGATTAGCTCTAGTGATATCAGCAGCACCGAAGGTGCTGTTTTAGCTGCCTGGCCACCTGAAGAAAGTATAAGAAAGCCAGGAATACTCAACAGCAAACAGAATAAAAGAGATAAAGAAACACTGCGCAAAAAATGTGGAAATAAAAATGCAAGTGCAAATAAAATAATCTGTAGAAGCAGATTCTGCGTAATTACATAAGAGATATCAGAATTGCTGATAGAAATATAATTAACGTATTTTACATTGGAATAGGTATTTTAATTAAAAAAATCCCAACGTTATCTTCGGGGTGCCGAAGATTACAGACTCTTTTCGAAGTTGTTTCTGCCGTAAATCACATGAACGGGGTTGGTCAGTTAATAGGGCCGATTTCGATTTGTATGACAGCTATATGATATAGTAGTCCGATTTTAATAAAATTGAGTACAAACGCGTATATTTATGTAGAAAACGTGTTGGCCGAGTTTTGAAAAGATCAGTCAATAAATGTGCGAGTTATTCCCTAAACCGATTTAGGTTCGTATGGCAGCTATATGATATAGTAGTCAGATCCTTACAAAATTTGGTATATATATTAATTGCTATAAAAAACATATGCGTGCTTAATTTGAACAGGATCGGATAATAAATGTGGGAGCTATTGCCTAAACCGATTTAGGTTCGTATGACAGCTATAAGATATAGTCATCCGATCCGGGCAATTATCTATCGCTATATAAAACACACGCATGCCAATTTTCAAAAGGATCGGATAATAAATGTGGAAGTTATTGCCTAAACCGATTTAGGTTCGTATGACAGCTATAAGATATAGTGATCTGATCCGGGCAAAATTTAGTACAATTATCTACCGTTATATAAAACACACGCATGCCAATTTTCAAAAGGATCGGATAATAAATGTGGAAGTTATTGCCTAAACCGATTTAGGTTCGTATGACAGCTATATGATATAGTGGTCCGATCCGACCGATTCAAACTAGTGTACTACATAGGTAAAAAAGAAGGCTAAATACCAAGTTTCAGCAAAATAGCTTTTAAGACGACGGAGTAAATCGCATAGAAACAGACGGACAGACGGACAGACGGACATGGCTATATCGACTCCTCTAGTGATTCTAAGTATTCTAGATGTAACTTTTGTGGGTCTACGATGTTTGGTTCTGTGCGTTACAAACATCAGAGCAAAGTGAATAGACTCCTTTTTCTTCGAAAAGAGTCTAAAAAGAAAGAATTTTTTATGGACTAGTTCGAAAACTTATTTACTTGATCTGACAAATAAGAAGCTTTTGAGCATTTAGAAATATTTGAAAGGCATAATTTACCTTGGGGTGAAAATTATGAATCTGAAAATCATGGAATTTGAAAGAGGGAATTCTTGTAGACACAAACCTCTAAAGACTTCCATAGTAGCATAGTATGAACAGTAACTGATTTAATTAATTCCAATAATATGCTGAAAAATTTGGGCTTACCGTTTTCATGGCCTACATTTTACACACGGCTGATTTTCAAACCTTTTGAGCTAAAAGCGAATTGCTAAAAACTCTGTTACTGTTGACTTTTTCTCAGTGTAAACCTCGCGTTGTATCCGACAAAGTCTATGCAATTCGCTGCTATTGCTGTTATTACAACGCACGCCAATGGCACACAATTGGGATTACTGGGTTGAAATCGTCGCCTTGGTTATGCCTCAAGATATGCAGTGCAAGACTTGCATAGTATCCGTATATTTTGTATATTCTGTGGTCGCCATTTTTCGCCTCCTTCGAGCAATTGAGCTGTTTTCATTTGCAAAGGCAGCAACCGTTACCACACCATCAACGCCACTGATTCTGAGCACAAAGAGCGCTTAGATAAGGTCAAAACTGTTGCCTGCAGAGAGCAGGCTAATAATCTAACCAGCTGTGAGAGCAGCATTTGGGCCTTGAAACGGAAAGTGACTATGGATTGTGACTAGTACAAAGACTTAAGGTATGTGGGCCACGAAAAAGTGCGACGTTGCCAATTTTCCAAAATATCTGGGCAAAGAAACTCACTGTTGCCAGAGTTCAGCAATTAGGAAAATCAGGAAAAACTAATTTTTGTATAACCAAAACTATGAATCTATAAAAAATTAATTAGCAGCCTGCCATCCATTCCGTTATTATAATTATTATAAATATGATTTGACCCAAGCATATATTGCTTGCATTCTCTTTTTTCTGGCAAAATCAGTGGACTAATTTGGTTGGCCTCGTATTTAACTGGCTGTGTTGAAGCCCTCAAATATACACATACACATATATGTATATAAAATTTGGTTTAATATTTGCAAGTTTGTTCATGTGTTTACGCTTTTAAAAATGTTTATATTTAAAATGAAATTGGATTGAAATGTAATTGCATCAATCTCCATCAATTTGCCAGGCCGTTGGCTTGTGACTTTTCACAATTTCGTTGCTATTATTACACGAAGTGGATGAAAAATGCAATTTTAATTAGTGCAAAACTGAGTATTGCGCATTGTTTGCACAACTTCAACCAAATATGTATTTCCAACATATACAGATGCATAGATTCATTTCAATACAAAATACATTTAACCTTCCGTCTCCACTTTATCCTTATTTCCCTAGACTGCGATGGATCCGGGACTCACCTGTAATTAAAAAGAAAAAAAAAAGAAATTTAAAAATTGTTACTCATGTTTTTATATACATATATACCATGCATATATTTATGAGATATATTTGTAAATGAGATATTTCTTAAATTAATTTAGGTTTGTATGACAGCTATGTATATGATATAGTGGTCCCATCTGACAAATGTGCACCCTATCCATATACACGTCTAGTAATACATATGAAATACTATCACATATTGCTCATTACTATATCAGAATTAATGTGAATTAAAAGTCTTATAGGAAAATGTATCAGCCTTAATGCACACAATGCACATTAGTTTCTTGAAAGCATTAGACATGAAAATTGAGTTAATAAAATTTTAAAGAACAAAGTTAATATTTCTTAATTTCTATAGAATCTATAGGATTGATATGTGTGGATAGCATTTCATTAACTTATATATTAGAAATCTAGTTGTATATATAGATCATTTTTACATCTCAGAGTATTTATAAATGTCGCAATGCAATGCATACACATAGAAGAAAAAAAATAACATATTTTGTTTCCTTTTTACTGCAATGCATATTTCAATTATTTTTTGAGCATCTCCTCTTTATTTTTATTTCATATACGTTTTGTGAAAGATATATTTTATCTGGTTGCATATATTTTTTCACCTATGGCGAAGGTAGGAAAGAAGGAAGCTAGAGGTGGCAGGTGGCAGCTGCACATAAGTTTTGCGTTCGATTTTGGCATTTGTTGTAAAAACGAAATTGATATTTTATGGCCATGCTCATCTGCAGGCACAACAACGTCGCGATACGATGCCACTGCCGTCGAGCATATGCTTTTCATAGTTTATGGCGCGTGTATCTGTTAGATACGAACTCTTGTATTTTTACATGCTATTTTTTGCACACTGTTTGAGATTTGCCGGCATTTTTTTTTATGTCTAGTTTTTTATGCATGGGCATTGTTTAAGCTACACTAAAACATCGGCATAGTGATACACAGACTTTGGCACATTGTTCATATGCACTTAGATGTTTAAGCTTTGATTTCGATGCTCATAAATGACTTTGCGTCTGTTTGACTGTAAGTGCCTTTGGATTTTGATGTTGTGCTGGTTCTCGTTAGTATTTCGTTGTTTGATCAGCTTTGTAAAAATGAAAAATAATTTCCGTAATTACGAAGCTTCTAAAAGTTGATGAGTGTATGAACAGAGTGACCCGATGATTTTCAGCTGAAAAGCTGGATAATGTTGAACACAATATTTTAAGCGGACTTAGTAAATCAACTCCTCTATATTTTTGCTCTATTAAAACTGGAGGAAGAAGGAAAATGTATTTATTTATACGCATGTGAAAGTAATTCCAGTAGCAGTTCAAAGTAATGCTCAAAGCAATGAGCCGGCTTAAAAAGAAATTACTCTGTTTGTGTCCTAGAGTGCTACATAAATATAAAATATAATCAATTTAAACAAAAATTGATTTGGCTCATATTAAAATTATGTTTGAAATCTTGGAGAAGATGTTTTGGATTCATAGAAATACATTTAAAATTTACATATAGCTTTGTTCTATCCGACGGATCAGTCCAAAAATACTTTTCATTTCAAAATACCTATTTTCATTAAAGTATAAGAATAGAAATAAAAAGTCCCTGACCTTGACTCGATTATTGAATCACGTTCGGGAGCCAAGTCTTTTAGTTCGATTGGCTTATATTCGACTAAGTTACTTTTCTTAGATATTCCTACCAATTCTTTTACCGTTTTCTTTTTTTTACATTTGTCAGTGAGTGCTTTTATGGCCATTTAAAATTTTGATGAACATGTCACATGCCATAAGAAAGTGTAAGTATTAAAACCTGAACAAGATTTTCATCCGTTTTATGTTGTACTTAAAATATGCTTAAAATTGTATTTATGAGGTTCATAAATAATGTGGCTAACAGAGTTATCCCCTAAAGACAGTCAGACAAACATTTATTTAACCAAACCACAAACTTCGGAGCCAAAAAATTCCTTTTTGAAACGTGTTAGGCATAAAATTGAGTTAAGTTTTTGGTTGGGGAATGTCTCTTTATTTTTTTTTCAGCCCTCATGTACAGAATTACTAAACTTGTGTGCGTGTGTGTGAGAGCCAGGTAAGCCAACCGAATTTCAGTCAGTTTAAGCAAATATATGACAATTTTGAAAAATATAACATTTCTATTGCAAGCAACAAATGGATCGGAAGTATACAGCTCCCTGAGCCTGGAAATGCAATGGCCCGTAAATTTTTGTTGTATATGTTCTCTATTTTTTTTGGAATGGCAAAAAGCATGCGAAGCAATGTTTAAATAAATCAGCAAATAAATGGAATAAACAAATGAAAAATTGAAACTAAACAAACTGGAACAGGTGTCCACATCGTTGAGTCTCCAATGACCAAAAACGGACCCTGTCCAAAAGCGTCCTCGGTCATATTTATTTGCATTTCATTAAACACACACAACACGGCTCGAATATTTGCTTATCTACGTCTCTCTCTCTCTGCTTTGTTTATTTTTGCTTTGCTGTTTGTTTTTTTAATTTTTCCTTTTTTGGCTTGGCAGTTGGCAGGTGTGTGTGATGAGTTATCAATTAGAATTTGAAATCAATCAATGACTTGAAATGCGCAACCATTTCAATTGTTTCGAAGCGGCTGGTTTTGAACTTGACACTCACCTGGAAATTGCCACTCACCAGTTGGCTTTGGTCTGACAATGGAAATGCACAATATGTTGTGGAAATAGGATGACTAAATGGCTAACACCGTTAGTTGTTGACCGAATTGGTGGAACTGTCAATTGTCTTTAATTGTCTTCCTTGGAAGTTTAATTTGGCCTCATTAGTCGAGTTGGCTTTGTATTCTTTTTGTAGGTTTGATATGTAAATGAGCCGCAAATGAAAAATGACATATTACGACCGGATATTTATTTAGGTTCGAAAAATTAAGTGAATGAGGTGACAGCTCTCAATTGCATTTATAATTTTAGAAATTAAAATGTATTACTGATAGTTTTGCTCAATATTTAATGAACTCAATTTAATTCTTTATAAAAAAAAAAAAAAACTTTAGACATAGAAGACTCAATTAAAATGTAGCCGAACCTTAGTTTTGGGCCAGCCGAGCTTGTTATACCTGCAGACAATATCAAAAAAGAAAAGGTGGTCACCCTGGTCTGCTATGATCGGCGGGACACTCATAAATTCTAATATTCCTTTGAAATCAACAAAATAGAAGAAAGGGTGGGGGAGAAAAAAAAGGTGCACAGTGTACACACATAGGGAGTCCAAATCTCAGGGTTGGCTGTCCTTCTAGGTGTTCAAGTGGACAGACGGACATGGCTATATCGTTTTCTCTAGTCACCCTGATCATATAGTGGGTAACTTTGGGAGGTCTCCGATGTCTCCTTCTCTATGTTACAGCCATTTGCACAAACTTGATATACTATAATATATTTTATAAAAGCTCCTGTTTTTACGTTCGGATTTTAATCGTTTTGATGCCAATCGATAGGTATTATCATAGTGCACATTTCTTTGTAAATTAAAAAACATTGCACACTTAAAACTGTATAACTGTATAACTGTAAATGCATATCTGTAAATATATAACTGTATGTATAATATATTGTGGAGGGGTGGGTGGCTCCGCTGACATAAAATGTTCCAACCAACTATTCCTTGTTAGTAGATTTTAGTCTTTGAGCTGTTCAAGATTATTTAAATGTTAGTTCTTAGCTCGTCTGTGGGACGAGAGGTTGGATCAACATATGAAAGTAAACTTGCACTTTTATGGTAAAATCGATTAACCTTGTCACACTGATCATAGTTGGATTTCTGTACAATTGTTTTCCATTTTCGATTGATCTTTGAACACGCAAGTACATAAAATATCGATGCTGTATGAGTGTTAGTAATAGTTGTTTTTTTAAAGTGAATGATCTTAGGAAATGGTTTCAGTATTCCTTGTCTTACACAGTGAAGATAACGCGGAATGCAGTTGTCGACTCGATTTACCCACTTCTCTAAAATGGTAAACTTCTAATTTAAAAATAAGCCGTGTGTCTCCACTTAGAAGTAAGCTGACAGCTTATCAAATTTTTGCTGTTTACTGTAAAAACATATCAGTCAGCCAGTCGATCGGGTTTTCAGTTTGCCAAAGTGCTACCAAGAGCTGGCATCAGAGTATATCACTTAATTTGTAGGCTGTGTCCAACATGTCCGTTGTATTGCCATCTTAACAAGTGGTAGCAAAATTTAAAAAAAAGTAAGCTGTCAAATGATTGAACTATAAAAATGGAAGACGCCACAAAATATACCGCCTACGCCAAGTGTGACACATCATGAAAAAAATAAAACAATTTTAAAGTTGTTGCACTTTAAGACTACAAGCAAACAACTAAAAATATAAAAAGATACATTGACTTGATTTGTAAAGAGGAGAACAGTTTTAGTTGGGATTGTCTTTTTTCTGGGTGCGTGTGAGAGTGTGTGAGGAGTGTGTGAGGAGTGTGTGAGGAGTGTGTGAGGAGTGTGTGCCTCTTGAGCCACTCAGTTGACACTGACAATTGTGCATTTTGCGTTTTGTTCTGGGGCCCGTGCGTGTTCAAGTAGAATGGCCAGCTCATTGTCGCCCATTCCGACAGGCATCCAGAAGAGACACACAAACAGTTGAGTTGAACACTTGGACAGCAGTTAACAGCAGAAACAGCAGCAGAACCAACAAAAGCAACAACAACATTTCACAACTGCCAAGTGTCAAAGTCAATATGCAAAAAGGTAGAGAGCCAAGTTAAATGTTGACAGTTGGAAAATGTAAGCTTCAAGGATATGTCCAATGGTTTCACCTAGGTTGATGTACGGCTTGGGAATATTTTCGGGCTAGGTATTCCACAGAGCACCAAACTGTCTTCTCGTGTGCTCAGAATGTGGCCAGCCTGGTCTGAGAATCAGATAGTCAGTCAAGTTGAGTCGGTCACCTGGGTTACTCTCTTTTGGAAACTCTAGTTTATTGGTAGGCCAATATTTTTTATATTATGCAAGTTCATTAATTTGGTAAGTTACTTACTCACTGAGCCATCATTCGCTTATTCACTTATTTGCTTATTTAAGTTACTTTTAAAGTCATAAAGTCCATCTTTTTTGTTTTTTATGTGTGTTCAATTTGCTAAATTTTGCATAAAAAAAAATATAATTGGAAAAAATTATGGGGGCGGGGCCTTGTGTTTAATTTAGCTTATTATTGAATTATTCTAAATTGTTGGTGAGTGAAATTTCGATGAAAGAGAATTCCTAACGCATATTGACAACACATTTTTGAATTACACTTCTTTTTTATACTCTTTTTTAGAAAAAAGAGTATATTTATTTTGCTATGATGTTTGTAACGCTCACAACCACTCAAATCCCTAGACCACTTAAAAGTTACCTCTAGCATACTTAGAATCAGTCGATTGAGACATGACCGTCTGTCCATCTGTCTCTCTGTTTTAAAGCTATCGAAATGAAATTTGATATATAGCGTTTTTTATTTATATGGTCAGCACATTTGTCGCCGCATCGGACGACTATATCATACAACTGTCATTCGAACCTAAATTGGTTTTAGGAATAAGTATACATGCACAATTTCTTTAGAATATCATATAGCTGTCATATCAACCTAGTTCGGCCCTAATTACTGCCCATATGTTTGGCCGCCTAGGCCATCTATTTTCCACTTTTTGCGTCATTCAAACAAACACACTCAAGTATCAAACGTTACCGATTTAAAGAACTCTCCATATCTGACTCATCATCAGTTTCTCTAGAATTTCGGGTGTATAATTTATTTCAATACAAAATAAAATATATTTGAATGGGCTTCCAATGTTTCGTATTTGCATTCAAATTATTCACACATTTAATAAGGCATGGGTAGGCTTGCCTCGAGTATTGAGTGACACACCTAGCCAAAAAAATATCATTTGAGTATTAACTCTTTGTTTGGTGCTCTGAATGTAAAACAAAGCGGTCTCTATTATAATTTTCACGACTGCTGTTACAAGAAAATGCAAACTAGTTGGCTTGATGTCAAATTTGTTACACCTATCAAAGCCCAAATTTCATAAAAATTGGGACGAGTTGAAAGTAAGCAGCTTTAATTCTCAAATTCAATATACATAATAATATAGTGATCACAGGGAAATAAATTTGTACCCATAAGAACAGTAAATATTTCAATTAATATTCTTCCTCCAAAGAAACACTAGAAAAATGATTTCGATTCATAAAATCCAAACAATCCCATTTAAAAGATTTTCTTATAACTCAATCCAAATTAAAATTCAAATAAAATGGATTACTTCGGATTCCCTTCGTTGAATTACCATTCTTATTTCAAAGGCATTCACATAAAGCTTCAGTCGCTTGCTTAAACTAATTACTCAGCTGCATTTCCAGCGAATTGTAAATGCTTCCAGAGTGTAGGTGGCCAACGACAAACCGGTGCAAGCATTTTGTCAAATGTCTTGTAAATCGTAATATGCAGAAAAAGCAAAAACAAGATACTCGAAGCCATGCAGCTGCATGCCAAAAAGGCGGTCACATGTGGGTGGGTCTGTTTGGGGAACTAGGAGGGACCGGTACGGCGGGCGGTGAAACACCATCATCATCATCGTCATCACTGCATTTGTTGTCATCGTCATTGAGATTTATGTTTATCTCTTTTGGTGCTGTTGGGTGACATTTCCGTTGCGCTTCTTCAATCAAAAAGAACAGCAAATAATGCAAAACAAAGCGAAAACGTGAGTGCCAAAGAATTCATTTTCAAAAAAAGACGCTCTGGACAGAAAGCTTCAAAGTGGCAAAACAATACAAAAATGATAAAAGATAGAACACGCAATACAAAATCGCTCGATTGGAGTACAAAAAAAAAAATAATAATAATTGCGAAAGAAGTAAGTGTTTTGGGAGGTAAGTCAAAATTTGGGGCCGCAACGTACTAAAGTTTCTTTTGATTCTTCAGAGCAATATCTCAAAATCGATAAAGCAGGGCACTTTGTATTTTTTTCGAAAAATTGTCTATAACTGGACTAAGCTAAGACGATCCTGGATATTAATATCTTTTGACACCGATAGTTTAGAAATTTACAATGAAATGTAAGATTTAAATGTGTAAAGTGACAATTTTGGTCTATTAAAGTCACATATCAATTTATATTCTAAATAAAATCAATCAATTGCGAGCTCCTAACGTTTCTGTTGATAACTCTAGTATTTAAGATCCGCGTTTATTTATGTTTTAAATATATATTTAAATATATGTAAATTAATAATTTTACCAGAGTTGTACCAAATTTAAAAAACTAGATTATATTATGGACTTTGAAGGTTTTGAGAGTTTTTAAAGATATAGATTCATAAAAAAATTATATATTATATTAATTAAGAAAAAAAAATCTGAAGGTGATGTTTGGGGTACCAAGCATTATAAGTTGATTTCGAATTTTTTTTTTTTTGGCAAAAATCATATGAACGAAAAGGGTCTGATATTGCAGCTGTACGATATGGTGATCCGATCAGGCTGTTCTCACAAATGTGCTGCCTGTACACATAAGAAGGCTGTATACCGAGTTATAACACGATAGCTTTTATACTGAGAACTTGTTACCACAGAAACAGACGAACATTGCAAAATCGATTTGTGCAGTGATACTGATCAATGTGAAGTAATGTTTTGGGGGTCTCCGAGGTGTTCAGAGAAATTTAAGTCTTAGATCTTGTCTCCCCAAAATGTGGATTTTGGTAATTTTGGTGGGTATCCGAGGTATTCTTCTGGATGTTACATACACGCACAGTTTTCAAACATACTGTTGGTCTTTGAGTACAAAGCATAAAAACATATTGCTGCAATAACGAATGCCACGCACTTCTTTTTAAAATACACTTTCTTTTTTATTTCTGATTTTGTACTGATGGAATTAAGGAATACTATTTCCACCTTATATAACTCATCATATAGTTACTTGCAAGTGATTCGATTGATTGAGCAAAACAAAATGGAAGACAGCTTTGAGGTAGATTGAGTAGTCAATCGAGTAAGCTCTCAAGTACTTGAAAGCTTTTAAAAGCAGTGTTTACTGGATTGCTGGGATTAGAAAGAAGTAATTGCGAAATCTATTTTATTCTTGTTAGATTTCAATAAGCCAAGTTTTCATCGATATTGGCATACGATCGTTATTTGAATTTGTTGATTCAAAAACAGAAATAGAAAAATTGGAAATTAATTGGATTTAATGAAATCACTTGTTAAGCACATAAAGGTAAAACAAAGGCACAGCAAATCCAAACCAAGCCTGGAAATTAAACAAGGTAAAAGTCAACTGCGTGGTAAGGTTTTCTTCGAATTGCTTTTTCGCATGCGTTGAATGATTTTTTGTTTGTTAGCTTTCTTCTCGTTCAATCCTGCGCTGAAGTCACGCACTGCACACCCATAAATCTTGGCTAAGGCGTTAAAAAATTTTATGAAAAATGGCAATGTTGCCACGGACTTTGCAAACTGCGATTGCGCCTGCGTTTGAGCCTTTCCCTTTTATTGGGAACCCACTGACTGCGCCGTGGGTAGAGCCGCGAATATTTGCCTGGAATTGAAATCTAGACAGGGCCTGGCCAAGAACCTTTAAACGCCCAAGTCTATTGTTTGAAATAACTGCTCTATGTAAAATACTTAGACTCTTTGGCTTAGCGCAGTTTTGATTGCCTTCTCTCAAATTGATGGGACTGGTGGTGGTGACTTCATTAGCAGTCAACTCGTGTATAGTTCGACTTGGCAATTAGCCACGGTTCGTTGCCGTTAAATTAGTTGCTGTTGAAATAGCCTTTACTTTTTATTCAGTTTCATATGTAGTGCAGTTAGAGAAGCATTTATGAAGATTGACAGGAAATCTTAAACAATGATTGGAAGCCCTGGGTACTGAGATGGGCGCGATCTGTTTGGTCTTGGCTAATTGATAACTAGATCTAATTTCAATATTTGAAGTTTTTCCCAAATTTAGCTGGACGAAAAAGTCAATAAAACTTTTCATGAATAAAAAATATGTATATCCTTTACCTTAAAAGTTAGGGTATATTAAGTTTGTGCAAATGTATATAAATTAGTGAGGGAGTCGTCGTAGACCCCCAAAGTTACCCACAATATGATCAAGGTGACTAGAGAAATCGATCTAGCCATGTCCGTCCGTCCGTGTAAACGCCTAGATCTTAGAAAATTCAGTTGGATGCAAAGATATTCAGTGCGCTTTAAAAATTACGTTCAATGTGTTTTGACTCCTAGAATTCAATATATTAGCTGACTTTTTATATGCTTGAAAATTAAAATACGTTTCATTCATTGTTAATGGTTAAGTTGTTTTTAATTGATAGAAATTTACTTACTTAGTAACCCACCTACTTGTAATTATAACAGATACGTTTACAAGCTGATTTGAGTCGGTCCTTGGCAAAATATTTTTCTTGAAGTTTGCCGACACCGGGAATTCCCTTACAAACTGTCACCCTTCCCACCGAAGCTATTTTATAAGTATCTGGATTGCCCTTAAAAACCGCAGACAACGAAGTGAAATCAAATAATTTGTTTACTTTTGTAAGAATTTGGAATAAAAATACACAAGCCGCAAAATTATTTCATACCATACAACAGAGCTTGAAAAACCCAAGACTGAACTGGGGGGCAGGCTGGTGTTGAGAGGGGAGTAGACAGTCTGCCGGGGGTCAGCTCGAAGCTGCTAATTTGTAGCGCCCATTTCCGTTCTTTATATGCGGCTTTGTTTGGTTGCTGTTGTGGCAGTGGTAACTCGTTGTGCGGTCCAAAAGGTTTTTCGTATTTAAACAGTCGTGGCGACACCTCCGCTGTTTATTGAAGCCCCGCAATTAGCATCACCACAGAGAATAACTGGAAGAGGCGAGGCTCCACATAAACAAAGCTTAAAACAGTTTGCTAAAGATTTCAGCCCATAAAAAGGGTTTCACAGATTTTAAACAAATTTAGGCAACCGCAAATTGAAGGCTTCGTCGACCTTGACTGTCGAGCCGACCCTTGCCGATATTATGATTTTATTCCGAATTTAACTGGGTTGTTGGATGAAATCGAATTAAGCCAACATACTGATTACTTATTGGGAACTCATAATTAGATTTGCAGAGTTTTAAGGAATAACCATCAGCCAGACTTAAATAGTTCAAATAGATTTAATTTTATTTATAAAAAAGAACTTTTACTTGTAAAAAAAAAAAATAAATAAATAATAATTATCAAAAATGTTTCCTTAAATAAAATTAATTGAATGAAATATGGCTAGATAAATAAAATAATATTTTGGATAGTAGGAGTATGCATGGGGAAAAACCCAACAGTTGACATTGTTGACAACTGGCAAAATTCAATTAACAATTGTCAGAAGCTGTTGTCAGCTAGTTGGACAAACATATTTAACTCTGCTTTATATATGAAAGGAATAATGTGATTCATTTCTCGTACATGGTTTGTATTAGTAAATGGTATATACAACAAGAGGTGCCCTTTGGCACCTGTCGTCTGCTTCGGCCATGTTGAAATTTCGCATAGTTTTGTTGTATGCTGACAAAATTAGCCCTTTGCCGTTTTCTGCGGCAACTGTTTAACTGCATTATTTCAGACAAGCAACCCAATTCGAGCCCAGCAGACTCACCTGTATCCTACTCTCAAATCTCTTGCCATTAATGCATAATTTTGCCAAACTATTTTGAGGTTTGTTTGCCTGGCGGCATCCTGACGCACGCAACTGGCAACCACAACCGACATATGTACAATAAAGAGACAGCTTCAAAGAATAGACAATCTTGCTGTCTTCTTTTCTCTCTCACTAGCCCTGTCTCTCTCTCTCAGGCTAGCCCAATTTATTTGTCATGTCAATATTAACAACGTGTACTCATACCAGTCGACAGCCCACATACAGGCAGACATTTTTAAATAGCAATGCAATGCGATTGCAGTGCGGCATAATTTTCTGGCATTTGGTTGCTTGTTGCATGTTTTGTGGTTTCCAGTCCTGTCAACTTGTCGACTACTAAATATTTGCTAAATAAAGCTGTAAGTGTGGCAAATGTGGAAACGTGAAATACTCTGCTCTTCCGCCTTCGCAAGGTTCAATAAATTTAATTAGAATTTCCAGGCCAAAAGAGAGGAATTCAGAAACCTGGGAGGCTTGTTCTCTAATGCAGCTAACTAATTTTCATTACATCACGAATTTGCTGCAGTTGTTGAGCTGAAGAGCCAATTTTATTTCAGCAGGACTTGGTGGGTTTCTAAGAACTCTTGCAACTTGTATACGTATCACTCTCTTTTTCGAACCGGAATACTTATGTTACGAGTTTTCTTGCTTTGCCGTACACAACATAGGAATTGAGCTTAAGCTGAGTTCTCGATCCAAAATTAATTAAAAACTTAGGGACTAATTTTCCGAGAAACTAATACCAATGGGTTAAAACGAACAATTATTTGCCAACGCCGCAGCCAGTAGCAGACTAAGCTGACAGTTGCACAAACTTATTAAGATAAAGCGAACGATTTCTGTAATTTTGAAAGCGTTAGGAACAGTCTGTCAATCAAACAAAAACAAGAATATCTTATGTGCAAATTTACTGATAATTTATAATTTGTGAACAATCCAACCCAAATGCAATCCAGGAGATGAATAAATAATCAACTTTGTAAGTACCAATTTCTTTTTAACTTATTCATCATTGAAATGAGATGTAACCTCATCTTTTTAAATTGCTTTGTACCATTAATAGCTCATGTAGAGTTAGAGTTGAGCACTTTAATGATTGTTTCAGTTGATAAGGTATTTATAAAAACATTAGGAAATAAGATTTACCAAAGACTAAGGACTTAAGGGCTTTAGGCCTTTCAAGCTTCATTTCAACCTTCACAAAATATTTCACCTAATTAAGGTATCGTGCTGTTCGAACCACTGGCTCTATCTTTTTCTGGCTATTTCTGTCTATGTTCGAAGTACATCGCAAGCAATTTTCCCCCACTGGCCATTTAAAAGGTCTGTCTAATGATTCGCAATTTGTCTTGTAGCTTTAAATGTATAGAGCCAAAGGCAAAATTCGGTCAAATTGTCGGCTGACCGTATCAATTTATTTCAATACATTGCAAACTGCAAACGACAATCGGCAACAATGTGTCTCTTAACTACTTCCGCATCACATTTGACCAGTTTGTAAAAACATTTACATTCATCGAAAACCTTTAAAAGAAGTGGAAGCTAATAAATAAAAAATGTAAGCTAAAATCGAGTTAACAAGCCAAAAATAACCTAGCCAAAATGAATATTAGTTAAAAATTATTTTCTTTTTTTTTTAGAAAGATAATTTTTGAGGTAAATTTATACAAGCACGGAGATATTCGAAGATGACTCATCACGAACAATTACAGTGACAAAGAGCGGTTGTCTGGTTTAAGCCAAAGTCCAATGACAACCGTTGCCTGCAACGGCTTGCAATGTTTATCTCTGTTAGACAAGAAGCCTAATTCTGTCTAGCCAGCAGCTGACAGCTGCACAAGCCGCCAGTCCATTGGCATACACATGGTGACGCCAATGAGTTGCCCCGAACTCCCCCAACCGGCTGGACTGTCTCAGCTGTATTCCCAAAAACAGCACCGTCAATGACAGCTTGGTCGGGCCACGGTCGTGCCTCACGTAGTAGAAGACTCGCGTTTTGGAATTGGTGGCATAGCGGTGGCTTTGTCTGAATTACCAAGAAATTAAATTTAATGTTGACTGTGTCGTCTCTGTCCGCCCAAATCTTGTTAAATTAATAATAATAAGCAGCTAAGCTCCCCACTTCCTCCTCTTTGGCAATTGACTTTTGCTAGCGTCAAGCTCGATTTAACGCTCAATTTGGCCAAGCTAATGAAGAGGCAAAAGTGGAGGCAGCAACATCGTCATCTAGCGATTTATTTGATTAGCTTGATGAATCGGTTTGCGGCTGAGTGTTGTTGATAAATAAAAAGTCATTAGCTAAAAAAATCCGAAAACTAACCATTTGTTCACTGGATTATTCGATTCTGCTTCTATTGACTGATGGCCTGCCATTGACTTTTTGGGGGTTAACTGCCTCACAGGGTGCATCCACAGGCAGGCCGAAGAGGAAACCACACAAGTGGCGCGGGTTTTATTGAAACTCGACAATTCATTTGATAACAAAGTGAGGCTTAGTAATTATGTAATTTGTCCGTAAGATGGTGGTCTTTTCATATCTTAACCTTTTGTTCAGCTTGATCCATTCTTTCACTAACAACAAGGCTATAAAAGTTCGAGAATTGCTATTAACTAGGTAAATGCCTGAACAAAGCGTTTGAAAAAATAAAAATATATGAATAATACTCAGGGCCATAGATTTAAACGGGGATCGCAATTCAAACAACTTGAGACTTTTAAAAAATGCGATATTAGAAAATTCAAATACATTTTTAATACATTAATTATAAAGATGGTTTTATTTTTATCATGACGCACGGATATATAGAAACCAAAATTTAATATAAAATTTTCGAGAAAAAATCTTAGCCAATATAATAATATCTCAACACTGATTTCATATCATTTACTTGTTATAAACAAACTCCTAATACACATAAAAAAAAACATTGAAGAAACATTAAGTCAAGAAATCGGCTTAGCGTCTTTATTCACCAGAGGAATCTCTGTTTTCTGCAACCCTTTCAAACTACGCTCCTGTCGCCCAGCTGTGCCTTCTTTACCCTGAATATGGGAACGTTATGGCCATGCACGTTCAGTCACTACCACAAAAGGCCACAGCCAATGTAGTTGAAATGTTAGCGGCAGCAAGCAAAGGTGAATAAGGCAACTTGGAATAGGGAGAGCAATGCAAAGCAGGGGGCAAGGCAAGGCAGCTTGCCTCAACAGCAGTGAAAGTCATAAAAATGACGTGGCACAGGACATAATAGGCTGAAAGAGCCCAAACATGAGAACAGTAACGGGCCAGGCCCAGCCGAACGGCTGCTGTTGTTGCTGCTGGCCACCGGGTGAGTTCTTGTCTCGTGTCCGTCAAACGCGTTGCGTCGACTGAGTAGGTAGCTCAAAAAGGGCGTGCCCCTCGCCTGCCCTTTGACAATTGTGTCATGATAATTAGTTGCGTTTTATTATTTCTTTTGGTAAGAGTGTTGTTGTTATTGTGGTCTTTGATTGGGGTCTAATTTCTTGACTTAAACATTTTTTTTGTGCTGAGCATGGCGTGTGTGGCGATGTGCCTGTGCTTGTGTTGTGACTTTTTTTATGAGACGTTCGTATTGTTTATGTTGATTTGATGTTAATTTCTAGCATTTTATTTTACGGAAAATTGATAACCATCTCAATGGCAGCACTGAAAGGGGCAGTTTGACTAGGAGACTGAGAATAAGGGTAGGGGAAAGTGATAACATTTTCATTTACCTCTAGAAATATATATGGACGGGTACGTTCGATGCCGCTTTGAGTATTTGTCCAACGGGGCCAACCAGGCCATTCAAGACAAAAATACCAAATAACAACAAACTTTGAACACTCTTGGCTGCACTTGAACAATTAGGCCAAAAGCAGAAGTATTTCAAAACAAAAGCGAGTCGCTCGTGATTTCAGTTGTATCCAGAGGTCACAATAAAAATTTGAGCAATTTCAGTTTTGATTATAAATACTGCGGCCAATTTAATGAAATTTAAAGCAATCAACGCGAACAATTAAAAAAAATGTCTTATGAAATTTTGCATGAATATGAAGAACAATCGGCACAATAAACTGTCAAAGCAATAAGACCAAAAACTCACAATTTATTTATTTTTTCGATAATTCCGTCGCTTAAATTACTGTTGAAAATTTTTAATACAATTTTTTATTTCATTCACACACACAAAAATTGATTGGCATGTTTTGTTAATTAGACAGCTATTAATTAGCCATCATTTTTTACTAAATATTATCGTTCAACTCGCGCCTAAATCGTTTTTTACAGCGCGCAGTCGCAACACAGCGAACCCGCAAAAATCAAAACCAAAAGAACTACAGAAATAAGAGGTCGACCGACAACAGCAACAGTTGGTTTTTTACTTGCGGCAGCAACAACCTATAAGATACATAGCTCTTCTCTTTATATATAACTTTTTATCTTTTTTTATTTTTTCCCGGTCAAAAATAGCTATTTTTGCTGATCAAAAGTTGGCAGCACTGAAGAAAAAAAACAGGTATTTAAGAGAGGAGAAAAAGAAAAAGAGAAACCCAATTCACAGACGAGTTGGCAGCAACTGCAATTCGAGCGTCTCTTTTATCTTAAGAGCCCGTCGTAAGTGTGTGTGAAAACAAAAAGAGAATTTTTGTCTTGGCAACTTGTTGCCTAACAGCTGACACTGATATTGTCAATAAAAGCGTAAATAGCAACATGTTTTTTGCTTTCTCATGTTGCCAAGCTAAATGATAAACAAGCAACATGTGGCCAGACAAGCATTTTAAAATGCCTGCGTGATATTTCTTTCCGTTTGCGTGCTTGTGTACTTGAGACCGGCCCAGCAGCCATAAACATACTTTTTAGTGATGTGGCTGGCTTCTGCCTGTTTGAGTAATTTTGATTTTTTTATTTTATTTTTGCCTGACAGTTGATCTCCAAATTGCGGGGGTGTTGCCGCAGCCAGTTGATGTTGCTCTTTCAATGAGTAAACAATTTAAACAGAATTTTCAATAAGTCATCAACGCACTGAGAATCTTTAAGCGAACACAGTATTCGTCTTTCGCAGTGGTGATGGATTTCTTTAGGATTCAATTTCTTTTCATAATTAAAAGTTGTATGTCAACCAGTCCAGGGCCGACAATCAATAAAATTAAAACAAAGGAAAACATTGCCAGCCCCTCAGTTCCATTCATTAAAAATTGGACAGTCAGAAGCAACAGCTTCAACAACAAATAGTCAAGAGTTGATAAATTTTAATTGCAAAAACGTGGGAGAAAATAGAAAAATGGAAAAAAGAGCGGGAGGCAGGGTAAAAAAGTAGGCCAGCCCAGCTATCTGTTCTGTTTATGATCTAGGCAATAGATACTTTAGGCTAACAACAGACAATTAGAGATAAACAACAACAACAATATTGGCAACAGCAAGTCCAAACTCAACTGCTTGACACGATCACGATCTGACTCTGATACTGAGAGAAAAACAAATAAAGGGAAAACTTCAGACAGACAGTGAGAAGAATCGATAGATAGAGAGAGAGAGAGAGAGAGAGAGAGAGGTAATTCCGCCAAACTGAAACATAGAACTGCCACAAAGATTTCACAACTTGCAACACACGCTGTGGGCATAAAAATATACCCTGTACCTAAAAAGGTACAAGGGTATATTAAGTTTGTGCAAATGTATGTAACATAGAGAAGGAGACGTCGGAGACCCCCCAAAGTTACCCACAATATGATCAGGGTGACTAGAGAAATTGATATAGCCATGTCCGTCCGTCTGTCCGTCTGTCCGTCTGTCCGCGCGAACGCCTAGATCTTAGAGACTATAAGAGCTAGGATAACCAAACTTGGGATTCGGACTCCTTATGTGTGTACGCTGGTCAAGTTTATTTTTTTCTCTCCCCCCCCCCCCCCCTTCTCCCATCCACCACCTCATTTTTTCAAAGCCACATAATTTCTAAACCTTTCGGATTTAAGTATTAGTTGCTTCTGAAAAGTTGTTGTTGTTGTTGCTTCTAAAAATCTTTCGATTGATATCAAACATGACTAAAATTGGACCATATTTACTCGAGATATACAAAAAACAAATTTTAAGGGGCAACATTTTAATTCCCCTTGCGTAACCTGCAATCCGCCAAATGAGCAGTCCGATAGATGGCGTGCTTGCAATATTGTGAACAATATGTTTTTAGATTCAAAGGAATATTAAGACCAGAGGATTTATGTGAATGAAGGCGACCAGGGTTACCACCCGACTAGGGTTGCCACCTTTTTTTTTAATTCCGTCCACTAGGTACAGGGTATCCCAAACTCGGCCGCGCCCGAGTTTAACGTTCGGCTTCATTTTTAGACTCTTTTCGAAGAAAAAGGAGTCTATTCACTTTGCTCTGATGTTTGTAACGCACAGAACCAAACATCGTAGACCCACAAAAGTTACATCTAGAATACTTAGAATCACTAGAGGAGTCGATATAGCCATGTCCGTCTGTCCGTCTGTCCGTCTGTTTCTATGCGATTTACTCCGTCGTCTTAAAAGCTATTTTGCTGAAACTTGGTATTTAGCCTTCTTTTTTACCTAGGTAGTACACTAGTTTGAATCGGTCGGATCGGACCACTATATCATATAGCTGTCATACGAACCTAAATCGGTTTAGGCAATAACTTCCACATTTATTATCCGATCCTGTTCAAATTTAGCACGCATATGTTTTTTATAGCAGTTAATATATATACCAAATTTCGTAAGGATCGGACTACTATATCATATAGCTGCCATACGAACCTAAATCGGTTTAGGGAATAACTCGCACATTTATTGACTGATCTTTTCAAAACTTGTCTAACATGTTTTCTACATAAATATACGCGTTTGTACTCAATTTTATTAAAATCGGACTACTATATCATATAGCTGTCATACAAATCGAAATCGGCCCTATTAACTGACCAACACCGTTCATGTGATTTACGGCAGAAACAACTTCGAAAAGAGTCTGTAATCTTCGGCACCCCGAAGATAACGTTGGGATTTTTTAGACTCTTTTCGAAGAAAAAGGAGTCTATTCACTTTGCTCTGATGTTTGTAACGCACAGAACCAAACATCGTAGACCCACAAAAGTTACATCTAGAATACTTAGAATCACTAGAGGAGTCGATATAGCCATGTCCGTCTGTCCGTCTGTCCGTCTGTCCGTCTGTTTCTATGCGATTTACTCCGTCGTCTTAAAAGCTATTTTGCTGAAACTTGGTATTTAGCCTTCCTTTTTACCTAGGTAGTACACTAGTTTGAATCGGTCGGATCGGACCACTATATCATATAGCTGTCATACGAACCTAAATCGGTTTAGGCAATAACTTCCACATTTATTATCCGATCCTTTTGAAAATTGGCATGCGTGTGTTTTATATAACGATAGATAATTGTACCAAATTTTGCCCGGATCGGATGACTATATCTTATAGCTGCCATACGAACCTAAATCGGTTTAGGGAATAACTCGCACATTTATTGACTGATCTTTTCAAAACTCGTCTAACACGTTTTCCACATAAATATACGCGTTTGTACTCAATTTTATTAAAATCGGACTACTATATCATATAGCTGTCATACAAATCGAAATCGGCCCTATTAACTGACCAACCCCGTTCATGTGATTTACGGCAGAAACAACTTCGAAAAGAGTCTGTAATCTTCGGCACCCCGAAGATAACGTTGGGATTTTTTAAGTTGATTTTATCTCTTCGAATGTTGTAACCTAAAGTTTTTTTTCTTTGTTTTTGCTTTGTTTTATGCATTTTATTGCAATTTGAATTTATTTATTAACTTTGAGGTTGAACTATGTGAGTGCATTTGGGACGATGAGCAGCAGAATAGTCTCAACGATAAATCACCAAAACCAAAAACTGATTCCTTTGCTCTTTAAACTTTTGCGTTGGCCTTCAATGGCAAAAAGGGGCCAGAAAAACTTGTCATCACGAAGCCTATAAATTTTGGGGAAATGCAAAATATCGTTGCTGTATCGGGTCTAGACCTGCCCAGGCCTCGCAGAGACAAATGGTGAAGGGGGTCACCACTGACTGGCTAAATTTAGATGCACGCACACACAGACACACATAAAATCCATTTCCATACGCCACACAATTTGCTGCAGATCGCGGTGGGCCAAGAATGAGGTCGCCGGTGCCGCGGCTTTTGAAGTCTTTGGCCATACGTTTTGAACGGGAACAGGGCACAAGCACATTGTCGTTGCTGGTGTACGTCTCTGCTCTTGGTTGCAATTAGGAGTACAACCGTATAAGCTCTTTTTTCTGTCTAATTAAGTACGTGTACAGTATAAACAAAAAATTAAACAAATACACAAATCTTGCCAAGACTCTACAAATAGAAATGTATTTCAACACTTTATGTTTCTGTTAGTTATTTTTTTTTTTTTTTTTTGTTTTTTGGAAGTTGGCCAAAGTTTTTCTAATTTTCGTTTTTTCTCGTATGCAGCCTAGCAAGTGAAGTGCTTAAAACTTCCGGGCAAATCAGGCACACCTCAAAATACCCCTTACGAAAGCAAAAACGGCAACTTCATAAAATAAAACAAAGCTAAACCAAATAAAATCTAAAACACAAACAAGGGCGAAATCAAAACTCAGTTTTTATATAGAAAAAGTAGCATCGTTTTCTATGCTCTTTTTGTGGAATAAAGAGGTGTGGTCTTCATTCCACCATGATGAAGTGGGCCCATGCTATTTGTATAGTATGATCTCTTTACAGCTATTTACCCAAAAAATTTCTTGTTAGCTTTAATACTTGACTTATGCACTTAAACACACATGAGTCAATTATTGGTGCAATAATAATTCCAGACTAAACTTACTTTATACCATATGGCTTTTTCGTATACAACCCGAAAGTCCGTTATTTCGATACTCTATACTGTTATATAATTAAAAATTAAAAATCAACTTAAAGTAACTAACTAAAAATCACTTATGATCTGAAAGAATATAAGTAGTTGCAGCTGATTGTATTGGTTTTATTTTGTATTTGACCAAGGATTATGCTAATTCAAATGATTCCTTATTTTTTTTTCTTTAAAAAGTGTATGAATAAACCAGGGCCCAATAGTTCACCAAATGTAAACAGCATAACAAACAGTGGATGCCCAAGCAGCAAATTAGCTCCAGAGTTGGTGTAGTCCGAAAGGTCTAGAGGCAAAGAAAATGAACCATGGCTAGTTATGTGCAGCTAATACTGACAAGTTCTGCAACCTGCCCATGACAATTATCTTTGCTTGGCTACAGGCTGTGGTATTGGCAAGAGACAAAGTATTAAAGCCAAAAAGGATGAAGATGAGAAGCTGGCTAGAGAGTTTGTGGTGGAAAAACTTCACAAATTCCAAATGTCCAGCATGCACTCACGCTTTGTATGGGGATTTACATTTGTAATTAGAAAGCTTTAGAAAACTTTGACGAACAAGCAAAATAAGCGAACTCGGGTAGTTGAAAAAAAACCTCCCTAAGTACGGATGATAGTATTTTGAAAGGCTTGATACTGAAGTGACTGGTGATTTTCAGAATACTCTATGATAAAGTACATTAATTCATAACAAACATATGTGTCCGCATATACTTTTTAAATTATTATATTTCATGTCTTATGACATCTGTAAATATGTGAAGCGTTCTAACTTCTGAAGCTATTTTTAATTTGATAGCTCATAAATTTTTATTAAAATATTAAAAGTATTTAGCCGAAACTTTTGTCTCGGGCAACTTCCTTGCATTTTAAAGCCTTGTAATTTCTACAACCTTGGAGATTTAGTAATAATGGATTTGTTAGGAATCCAAAAATTATTTAATTGATATCAAACATGACTAAAATCAGGCGGTATTTACATGAGATATACGAAAAAAAAAAAATGTTCAGAGTCAAGATTTTAATTCCCTTGCCTCAGTAACAAATGGTCTGATAGAGGGCGTGCTTGCTTTAAGGTGAAAAATGTGTTCTTGTATTTAAAGAAATATTAAAACCAAATGTTTTATGTGAATGTAGATCAGGGCTGCCACCCTACCTTTTCTTTTTCAATTCCTTCTACTAGGTACAGGGTATTCCAAGCTCCGTGGCGCCGGAGTTTTAACTTCGGTTTCATTTTTCTTTAATATCTAAAAAAACGGAAAAATAAAAAATCCTACTTATCATACGAACCTAAATCGGCGCAACTTAGTGACCAATCCCGTTCATGTCATTAACGTCAGAAAAAAAACTTCGAAAAGAGTTTGCAATCTTCGACACTTCCAAGATAACTTTTGGGTATCTACGATGAGTGGTCTGTGCGTTCAGAACAAAATGGACGTACTCTGTGTTTCGGAAGTGTATAACAAAAAAACAGAATGTTTTGTTTTGGTCTCGGTGCCTAAATTTATACTCTTTGGAATGGCTATGCAATAGGGTCTGTTACGGCCCTGTGCGTTTCTTTATTGTTGCTTTGGATTGCTCAGTACACGCTGCGTATGATTAACAAAGTTTTCGAGTTTATTTTCTGGCTACCGTTGTTGTCGTTGTTGCTGTTGTAGTCATTGCCACATTAATTTAAATTTGTGAGATCTGTTTTGGTGAATACAATCAAAGTTGCCAGCCAGGCGCTTAAAGGCTAAAGTGGAAATATATAATTGAAACAGCTAAGTAACAGAAAAAATGATTGTACAATTTAAAATAAAAAAAAGCAACTAAAAACTTAAAGTGATGCAATGGAAACACCACTTGAAAATTTGTCTTGGCCTCACGTGCCAGTCAAGCCTAATTTATGCAACTAATGCAGAGCCATTGATTGGTGGAGCCTTCTCAGGCAGTTGGCCACCAATTTCAATGAGCAAAATTTATGGATGCTGCACGTGCAAAACCGACGCGCCTTGTCTGAAGTTTTACCGCTTGCGCCTGAATTGTGGTTGCAAAAAGTTTTTGTTTTACATTAATTCTCACACAATTGGCCAAAGGCCTCGTTGTGTCTCTCTCTCTCTATTTTTCTGTAGGATTGCTGAGCGGGTCTAATAGTGTAATAGTAACGTTCAATTGAATAATTGGACAAGTTATCTCAACTATATTTAGCCTTTTGAAATGTGTAAAAATTTCCCAGTACAGTCAGTTGGCCACTTGTAACAATACTCGACCATGGTCACTCCATGATCTGCTCTACAATTGTAAATTTAAATAGGTACTGGCAAAGAACTCGTCATTGTTTACACAATAAAAAAATCAAAAACGCCCTCGTCATCATACAAGCAGACGAGGTTGCTCCATATGTAGGCTTAACGAAAGAGTTCTAAAAATACCGAGAGACTTTTGCAAGAATGAACTTCAATTTGGGCCAGATGGCAGTCAGTAATTGACAGTCTTTAGTCAGCACTAGCCATAGTCGTGGCTTGCTTTAACTTTGTGTGTTTGTTTCAGTAATAGACGAGAGGATAGGGCTGATGTGGGGGACAACCGGCGAGACACACGAAATTTGAGTTAGGTGGCGCTTGGTGTGGAACATATTTTCGACTGACTTTCCGAAGCAACTCTCCTGCTTTGGAGCTACATATTGAATCAGCCACCGAACGTACCTAAGAAGATTTCATTTTAGATAAAACAAACGTAAGTTATTCTAGTGAACACTGAATTTATCTGACAGACTCTTGCGCTGCAATGAGATGTGGGCAAACACAAAAAATAGAAAAAATAAATACTTCCAATATATTTACAAACAGCTCAAATATGGTACCTTCAAAAACCCATAAGATTTTATTTAAAATAAAAAATTATTTGGGCTTTTTGTAGTATATTTAATATGACTGAGACAAAGACGGACGAAAACCATTTTTGGGTTATGTAAATTGCTAAAGGTTCTTCTTAATATAGGAAAAAAAAACAATGAAATATCAAGTCTATTGCCGAAGATTACAAACAATTCTCAAAGTTTTTTCTCAAGCCATATGACAGCTATATGATATAGTGATTCGATCCGGCCGGTTCCGACACATGTGCAAACTATGTGTAGAAGGCTATATACCAAGTTTCATCAAAAAAGCTTTCAAACTGAGTGACTAGTTTTCATAGAAACAGACTAACAGGCTAAAAGACGGAAATCTCTATATCAACTCCACTACTAATACTAGTAGAGATATTAAGTATTTAATGAATGGTTCTGTGCATGACAAACATCAGACCAAATTGAAATTAAACGTTAAACGAATCGTTAAACGAACGTTAAACTCGATCGCGGCCGAGTTTGGGATACCCTGTACCTAGTAGACGGAATTAAAAAAGAAAAGATGGTAACCCTAGTCGGGTGGTAACCCTGGTCGCCTGCATTCACATAAAACCTCTGGTCTTAATATTCCTTTTAATCCAAAAACACATTGTTCACAATATTGAAAGAACGCCATCTATCGGACTGCTCATTTGGCAGTTTGCTGATTACGTAAATCTTGACCCTCAAAATTTGTTTTTTGTATATCTCGAGTAAATATGGTCCAATTTTAGTCATGTTTGATATTAATCGAAAGATTAAGATTTAGATTCCCAACAACTTTTTAAAAGCAACTAATACTTAAATCCGAAAGGTTTAGAAATTACATGGCTTTGAAAAAATGAGTGGGGAGCGGGGGAATAAAAAAAAAATGAACTTGACCAGCGTACACACATAAGGAGTCCGAATCCCAAGTTTAGTTATCCTAGCTCTTATAGTCTCTAAGATCTAGGTGTTCACGCGGACAGACGGACAGACGGACGGACATGGCTATATCAATTTCTCTAGTCACCCTGATCATATTGTGGGTAACTTTGGGGGGTCTCCGACGTCTCCTTCTCTATGTTACATACATTTGCACAAACTTAATATACCCTTGTACCTTTTTAGGTACAGGGTATAATTGAATGGAAATGGTTAGTTAACGGCGCAAGTACTCGTAAGGCCGATTGTCGCTAGGATGGCAGCTATATGATTTTCTAGTGAGATAAAAATAATTGTAGCAGTTATTCATTAAGCCTTTAAGCCATTCATGTTATATTTGTTTTTTTTTTTAATATAAATTATGAGTTTTAATGTGCTGATCTATCAATAAAAATTTTGTGTCCCAAGTGTTATGGGGAAGCTAACTACGGGTACGTCCGAATTCAGTCCAGAAGAAACTGATCTCATCCCGTGTAACCTAAATAGTGTACTAAAAAATCAATATATAAAAACAAACTTGGCCTTTCTCATGTCTTATAAATTTTCACACCAAATTTAATAACTCTAGTCTTCGTACTTTCTGAGATCCTTGGACAGACAGATGGACATGGCCAGATCGATTGATCTAGGCACCTTGTTCATACAATAGGTAACTTTGTAGGGTCTCCGACGTCTCCTTCTGGGCATTACATACACACGTGGCTTTTCAGTATACCCAGTCCCCTCGGGTAAAGAGTACAAAAAGAAATAACCTTGATCCGTGAGAACAAGAAGACAGTGGGACAGACGGATATGGCGCGATCGGTTTTCTTGATCATAATGTAACACTATGTAGCCTCTCCTCATCCTACGATACATATATTTGAACAAAGTTAGTATATACATTTTTCATAGTTTGCAGGGTATAAAATGTTTCAAGAAAAAAGCAGTAAATCTAGATATAATTTTAAAATCTTTATAAAAAGGTTTCAAACGTTGTTTTGATAGCCTTAAAAAATAAATTTTTAACCAAGAATTACTGAGGTAAGAGTTTTAAGCTTTTCAATTTTATTACAAGGCATAGCTAAGGTCACTCAGACGTATTTAATGTGTCTATTGTTGTATTTATTTTATATTATAATTGTCTTGTGTTCTTGTTTGTTTGCTTGCGTTTTGTATCTGGTAATAACCAAGAACAGCATCTCATAGGAAATTAATCCTTCCTTTATCAAAACAATTAAAGGCAAAGCCAATCACAGACAACACAACTAATAATAACCATATCAATAGAAAAATAGTTTTTCAAGACAAAGGACAGAAAAGAACTGTTGAAGACAAGTCAAAAGCAGTCTCTGGTTAGTGCAAGTCAGGGACGGTCAGGGGCATTATATAGGGAAGAGCATGTTGCTTTCTTATTTTCATTAAATTTCTCTTTAAAATATTTTCCATTATTTACATATTTGATTGGAAAAATCTCTGTGCGCAGGAAGTGCACGTGTGAGTGTATGAAAAAGTTACTAGAATCCTATTGTGGAAACCAGTTGCTCATTCTACTGTGTAGGTCGGTCTGGACCGAGAACCGGAGCAACAGCATCAGCAAATCAAATTAGTATTGTACAAAAATTCATTTGAAAATTTTACACAAATTGCCTTTTTCTCCAGGACTTGGTAGCCTAACAATCGAGCGTCAGTACAACTTAGCATGTGCAAATTAAAGTCAGTGGTTTTTAGTCTTTAATTTGTGAACTGGTCTGTGGACCTGAGTCCCGTAAGGTTGCCTGGCTACCCACTATGTGCAATGCTTGGTTGCCTGGTCTGAGCCAAGTGATGCTAAAGTTGACTTTGAACACTTTTACGTTTCGCTGATTTTTCAAGAGTTGCGTTTTTTTGCTCTTTACACATCCCCAAACACATGGCAAAAAAGCGGGAGTGCCCTTTGTCCTGCCCACATTTGACTACCAGCCGACCGAGAAAAAAGTCTCAGCTAAGCTCACCAGAGTCGTTACTCATTAGAAAAACGTTGCCAACAACAAACCAAAGTCACAAAACGCAAAAAAAAGAAAATGAAATAGAAATAAAAGAAAAACCAAGTATTTTCTACCAGAAGAAAGGAAAAAAATCCCAACCGAGCCAGTCAAGTTTTCGTGAAAAGTTTACACTCTGAAAGGGCGACAAAAAAGTAAGAGAAATAAGAAAAAGGGATAGAGGAAAGAACGTAAGCAAAGTTTATTACAAACTTTGTTGGTTGAAACACGCGCCATAAGAAAAGGAAACTAAAGTTTAATATTTGATTTAAAAGTTGATAAAATTTACTTTAGATAACAACTTCTCCTGGCACTCATCGGACATTTTCCAGCCCCCATATTTGTGTCAATTTATGTGTTTTTATTGAATTTATTTAATTACATAATTTTACCAGAAAACAAAGCCAAAATCAGAAAATAAAAGTGAGTTAGGTTTTGCGTTGCATTTTGATTTCACAAATTCCCAGAGATTATGCAACTAAAATCTTATCTGAGACATAAAACCGGAGACATTTTTATATTTAAGTTAAATTGCACAAAGCAAACAAATTTAAAAAAAAAAAACTCTTTTTTATTGGTTATTAAATGACAAAGATATTACCAAAACCGCTTTACGCCTAAATGACAGATATATGATATGGATACCCGACTGACACCAAAAACTGAAAAAGTTATCCAAAAGATGATCAGGGTGCCGTGCCTACAGAAACCAATATAGTGTTATCGAAGGTCGAACAACAAAATTTGAGATGTCGACTTTTTTTCCTGCTTGCTGTTTATAATTTTCTTCCCTATCGAAATTATTAGTTGCTATAAATAGTCTTTCATTTAATAGCCAAAGGAACCATGTTAGTTGAGATATTCCAATTACAAAATTAAGAGCAAAGATTTCGGTTCCTTCCATGACAAGCAACCTGTGCGACATAAATATTTCAAATTGAGTTGAGGCCGACATTGCCTATGTTTAACTTCTAAAAATATACATTACATATAAAGTTTTGTTTCATCAATCAAAATCAAAATAGACCAAAATATCAATTTTTTGTCTACTTTTATATATATACCTATATTGCTTCGAGTCGTGAAAGCATACATTTTTTATATATTTTTAGCAAACATTTCTTTGTTTTCATCCACATACATTCCAAGCAACTCAACTAATTTTGGCTTAAAATTCTTGCACATGAAAATATTTGCAAGGCAGCCAAATTGAGTTTTGTGTTTGAGCTTCAGTTCCCCTTGAAAATAAAAATTTCTCCCCAACGATTCCCCTCTGGGATGTTTGTGAAAAATGCACTGTGCTGCAGCTAACTCAATTTGGCGCCCATGTCACATACATCAGCGCCGACGTCACGCCCACCGATCCACCAAGAAGAACTTAGTAGGCGACAACCCCCTCATGTAGCATTCGTGGAGCGTGGATTCACTTGCCAATTTGTCAGTTTTTTCGTGTAGCACGTGCTATGGGCGCACGTTTAGCTGAGCTTATCATTTTCTATTCCGAGCCTCCTTCTATCGCATTTAATATGCAAAACGTCAACTAGGAACTGACAAAGTTGAAATAAATTTTTATTTCACGAACTGTGCTATAGCGGTCCTCTGCAAATATAAGCTCAGCCCTTCCTTTCTGAAATCTCCGGGCTATCATCAACATTATAGCTGCTGCTTCTGTTTATTTCGGCATTGAACTTGTCTTATCCGAGTTCTAGGAGAAGGAGATAAAGTAGGGAAGTACCTACAAAATGTGCCAATGCCACGCTTTTCAGACAGTGCCAACGGCCCTTTGTTTACGCTTCACGGCAAGTACATGGATATATATATATATATATATATATATATATATATATATGAGTGGGATTCCCCAACAAGGCACAGCATAAAGGAGGAGCAGCAAATAAGAGGGACTTCTTCTACTTGTACATATACTTGGATATTTAGCTTAGCTTTGCTTTTGGAGCCTTTGGCAGGCCATGCACGTAGCAGACCAAAACGAAGTCATCCCAGAATCGTCACAAATGCAGACGCTTTCACAAAAGCGAACAAATAAAGGAAAACGAAAATTGCGCAAATGTTAATTTAAAAACGTTTCCCAACCGCAACAACGGAAACATCTTTCGAAAATGGCCAGAAGTTTGACAGTGGAGTTTTTAATTTTAATTTCATAAATGCAATGAAGTGCACCGTGCTCAGACAAAATGTGAGAAAATAAACTACAGCTCTGAATCTGAAAAAATCAAAATCGAATCAATTTGTTGATCCAGGTGGTAAGTAAGCGATTTGCCACCAAATTCACTATAACCGATGAGGACCAACTTTTCTTCTGGCAAATGGCGGCACCAACTCAGACGGGCTAGGCAAACAACCAAACAATAAAATGGCAGAGCGATGGGTTAGTCAGAAAGTCAGTCGTCATGCTGACGTACTTTTCAAATGTATGAAAAACCGCGTAATGACAGGGCAAAAAAGAACATGAAAAGCTAGACAAAAGCGCCAAAGCTGGCAGGACTAAGGGCGTATCCTGATGTTTGGAACTCTCTCCATAAAAATTCAGAAATATTTTCACGTCTGCTGCGACATTAACATAGCGCAACATGCAACGAAGGCTTCCCCTGTATGTGTGTGTTTGTGAGTAAAAAACAATTAACGCATTTCCACCAAATGAAAAAGCTCTCAAAAAAAAAAAATAAAAACAAAAAATGACGACAGCGAATGACTCATTCTAACTGAAATTTCAAACGCTTAGATTTCTCCACGTGTTCATCCACTGAAGGCTTAACTATGTATGAGACTTCGTTAGTACAAATAGGGAAAAGGCAGATAAGCAAAATGAATATAAAATTCAACTGGTATCGTATTCTACAAAAAGAACTTTACTAGCTCATTCCAAAAGCAAGGGAAAACTCATTGGAAATGAGAAAATTGAAAATAGAAAAATTTACAAATGGGATATTGACGTTCACTTCATAACTAAACTAAGAAATGGTTTTACATATTAAGGGATAATAAGAAAAGCCCAGTAATTTTATCAATTTAGTTCCCTAGTTTTAGAGAGAAAAGTTTTTGAGCCTTAATTGGGACTTTCCAGTTTTTGATGCATTCATAAGCACCAGTCTTAGTTTCTATAAGAAATATAAAAAAAATGTTTCGAATATTTGTCCCATTACTTATTTAATTATGTAATAAATATATTATACATTTTCAAAATGTCTTTTGAACTTACTCACCATTTGCTGCTGATTCTTCGGCTTCTTGACTAGATCGGGTACTTTAAAACTCGTCACTGCCTCGATGACCTCAGACAGCAGTAAGCCATCTCTACAGTCTGCTGAGAGATCAGTTACTTTCCTTTTTGATTTTGCACGTTCTAAGTAATAGTTCGCCCAGTCAGTATAAATCTGGAAAAATAGAGTGAAAATCATTCAGAAATCTGTTAATCCGCTATCTAAATTGAATTAAATATTTTAAGTAATTCAAACAACATTTTAATGGCCATAGGATATAGTAGTAATAAAGAATTTTTGGTCAAAACAAACGGTCAGCTTGAAATTTGAACATGAGTTTTTCCCGTTGAAAACATGCAGGCCGAAAATTTCAGCAAACATGAAGACATACTGTGCTTTGTTATCAGGAAGTCATTAGCAACAAAAATTTGTGTAACAGATTTGCCTGAAAGCAAAATTCAGATAGTCTGTGACAGACCAGACTAGACCAAATTACAAGAAAGACACAACCTTGCATACAATTTTTGGCCAACTTCAGACAGGCCGAGCTGTTGTTGGCACAACCATTTAATGCCAAATTCTGAGAGTCGTTAAGAAAATCTGGCGCTTCCCAACAGATTACTAACCAAAGATAATAGCTCCCTGCTTCATTTCAAACTATAACTCCAGAAAGAGTGGAATGAAAATAGACGTGTGCAATGTCATTTTATCATACGAATATATGTAATTATTACGGCATGACTTTTATGTTTGGATACCATCTGTTCAGTTTTGCTTGATTTCTCCAATTCAAAAGAAATGTTTGCTGCATCTTGGGTATCGTATAAAAAAAAATAACTATGCAGTCTGTTAAAACTTTCATAAAAAAAAATATATATATAAACGTGTCCGTTTTTGGTCTTACAAAAAACTAAAAATTTTTCCTCATTTCAAGCTTTTCCAATCCCTAACGAACGATTCAAAGAAACTAATACTTAGGCTTGAATTTATTTTATGGAATATCACTATGAACTTTAACATTGAATTCAAAATGGTGACTGAATCCAAAGTCAGAGCATTCAATGTCCCCAAAGAGACTCCAAGTGCCTGTGACACATTTTATGTCTACGATTTGCTTGGCAATAAAAATTGCTTGCATTGCGAAATATTTCTACTTTCTGTTATCTGAATGCTTCTGTCTATTGGCCAACGAGCTGTTTAACTGCCTGTGTGCTTAGACCTTTTAGTTATTTGGACCAGACTTGTTGTGGACTTACGAGCAAACTCGAATCTTATATTAGAAAGAGGGAAGAACAATGCATGTGACTTTGAAGCTGCTTATGCAATTTTTTGATATTGTTTTTTTTTCTATTTTTCCTGGTTCGGGCTTAAGGCTAAGGCTTTGGCTTTGACCTTAGACTTAGCTTTGGTTATGGCCATAGTTTGTCTTTGGCAGGGGCTTTGATTTTGACAATAAGTTGAAAAAAAAAGAAAACTGAAAAGCTGGAAAATTTTTTTTTTGAAAATAACCAAGCAAATGCAACAGTACTCTGACTGACGGAGGCTAACAACTAAGCCACAAATATCCAACAAACCTGGCACCCACAACTAGGGCCTTGACTTTCCAAAGGATCTATCTATGGAGATAGCATTTGGTCGTGTTTGTCTTGATATGAATAGCCATTGTCACTCACCATGGCGCAAATGGCAACTGTAAGCAAACAAACAATAAACTGTACGTAGTTTGCTTCATTCTCGACTTTTTCAAAGCCGAGTCACCCGTCGGGACTTAGATTGCAGCTCTGTTTGCAACAAGGAGTAGTCTTTATGGATGTGTACGTGTGTTTGTAGGACAAATTTCAATAGACAGGATGAGCCATGAAACCTATAGAGATTCCTTTGTTTATTTCTTCTTGGTTTATGAAACAGACAGATAAATAAAAAGTGTTGCGAATGAAGATAGGAATTGTCTACTATATTTGAAATTTAGTTAGTTTTTGTGAAAAAAAATAGAAGACGCTTTGCTTTCCTTTGGTTAATTAATTTATCATATTATAGAGTTGGTCATGATTTCCTTCTAGACTTTTTTAAGCTCTTTCTGCGGCTTTTTGATTTTACTTGTCTGCAAATACAAAAATATTTGTGTCTTTCAGATTGTCGTAGACTTATTGGAACCAGGATAGAGAGAATTGTATTGTAATCATGAAGATATACAAATTATAGCTAATCGCACTCGGAAATACAACGAAAAATACAAATTGTTTTCTTTCATATGTTTTCAAAGTCTTTGTTCATTTTAAAATGTGCATTATATTTAGTTAATAAGATTCTTATATAAGGATAAGGGTATTAAGTTTGTGCAAAATTACCCACAATATTATCAGAATGCATAGAGAAATCGAAATAAGCATTACCGTTTGTATTAGCACTTAGATATTATATTTCTTACAGCTTAAAGAATTTTTCAAAATGCGAAAATTTATCGGTCATTGGATATTTATGAAATACGAATATTTATAATTTTAATATTTTTAATCATTTTGTAAAAGCTATATACTTAATATAACCCTAAACTTTGTACGAATTATTTATAAACGCTACTTGTATAAAGTTACTTATATTCAATACAAACCTTTGCATAGTCCTTTGTTAAAATGCCGTTGATGTTGTCGCAGGAGCCCTGATAGCTGACGCAACGTGCCAACATCTTGACCTGGTTAATCTTTTCGTTAACGTTTTCAATTTTGACGTTTCAAATTTTACACTTTGTGAGCCAGCTTACTCACATTATATACTCTCTTGTCTTGTATTTATAATACCTTAGGGTATGCAAGGCTTTTTAACCTTTTCACACCTATGAAATCCTTTCCTGGCACCTTCATAAATTTAAGGCAGAGAATAAAAAAAAGTACAGCCCGCACTTTTGGCGCACTTGCCCTTCGTTCCGGCAAGAGTTTTTCAAGACCATTAAAATGTCAATTATGATAAAGTTTTATTGAAATACCGCAACACATTAACTCTTATCATACACGATGCAGAGCCACCCAGTTTTCAGAGTCATAAAGTACGCTGTTATAAAAGCAATAATAATAATAAACATAAAGCGTGACTGTACCTTTTACCTTTACCCTTTTCAACAGGCAGTCAATGGAAGTAGGCTAAAAAAGAAAAGGCCTAAAATTTAGGAAAACGATGGAGATCAACCTTTTTTATGTTTTTGAGGCGTTGAAAGTCACACGCCCACTTAGCACCAAGAAAAAATAAAACAGTCTAAAACGAAACTAATTGAAAATGAAAGAGGAGAGCTTTTGCATAAGAAGACCAACGACAACGCAATAGAATCAAATCCAGGTTGGCCAGCCTCTTTTGGATTGGGTCATAATTGAAGCTGACACCCATGTCAGCAGCAGGGTATAAAACTGATTTCCTCATTGCCTTTTCCCTTTTAAAGTGGGGAAAGTCATTTGTTGGGTCTGATAAATTTAGTTTCGAGCCCCTTTTCTTTATCTTACATAGATGTTAAACGACTACAACAATTGAGGGTTGACAAATCGTGTTGAAAATCAATTCGAACTAACTTCCGTTAGAAAGTAGATGAGTCCTTGGAAAAAGGTCAACAGCAAACACAATTTGCTAAATGAAAAACGGCTGCCAACTGTTTCTGACTCATTCGAATGCCCTTTAAGGGCAATATGAGAGGGTCTGTGGGTATGGATATGGGTGTGAATATAGGTGTGGGTGTTGTAAAGAAAAAGCCCCTGAGTACTTTTGTGAAATGTCAGTGAAATGTCAAAATAAAATAATGCTGATAAAAATTTTATAGCATGTCAGAAATGACTGAAAAAGAACGAAATAAATGCCAAAAGGGGTTGCTTCAATATATTTTTTTCCTAGGTGAGTCTTATCAGGACGAAATTTGCGAAATGTGAGCTGGCCAGATGGTGTTTGTAAGCGGCGTCTTCTGGTACTCAAGTTTATTGGAATTTGCATGCCGGTGTGACAGGTGGTAAGGGAGGGTGTGTTCCAGCGGTTGTTGAGTATTGCTCGACTTGTAAATTTATGTTAAATCGAACCCAGCGAAAATCATCAAAATAATGTTGTCTGGTTGCTGGTTGTTAAAACAAAGTCAACCCACCCAACTGCACTACGAGTCTTCCAGAGGAAAATGCTTCTACTGCTTTAAGGCTTCGCTATTTTAAAGCTCATTGGAGTGTGGCAAATCGATAAGATGGCTGCCTGTGTTAGCAAACAACCTGTTGGTAGCTTCAACTGAAATTGTCAAATAAACCACCCCAAAGCCATATTCATTCTCACTTGCTCCACAAAGACGATTGCCTCGTTTTAGCTCTGCCTTTCGTTGCTAACCTTATTATATTTGATTGCATTATAGACTTTATCGCATTTGACCACACACAGAAGAATAAGGCGGAAGAGATACGAACAGAACCAGTAAAAGTGATTGCCTTCAAAATTCAATTTGCCAAAGTCAACGACACCGTGAACTCTCCTGTAAGGAGTATCAGGGACGATTGATAATTGAAGGCAATGTCAAAACAATCTAAGAAACATTTTTGTTCTTAAATTGTACTTTCATTACATAAGTATATGTGTGAGAAGTCGTCAAATTCGATGCCTTTTTGTTAGTTTATTTCTTTCTCGATTTAGGGTGCTGATTGGCAACGTGTTGATGTGCCCAATCAACTCAGTTGACATGGCTAGCAGGAAACCTTCAGGAGATTCATCAAAAATGATAAGCAAGCATGAAACAGAATAAAGGTTAAAGCACTAAAAGCAAGTCAATCCAGCTTTATTTATTTATATATAGGGCCATATTGAGCGCATAAGAGGATTCAGAAATATGATAGAAGTTCAATCAATTCGGGCTTATAAAAAACCAACAATTGCTATAAGAAAAATTTGTTTGTCAAAATTTGAGTTCTTATTTAAAATGGCGGCAACCTACCCATTATTATGTGGAATATCATTAGAAATACTGATCTATAGATATATTTTTGTGTCTCTACTGGTACAGGATATTTTAATTTATTAATATTTATTATATTTAATGTATATTTTTCTTTTGGTAAATTTATTAATTGATAACAACTTTGGTACATGGTGATGGTATAGATATTAATAAAGAAAAACTAAAACCAAAGCCAAAGGACGAATAATGTAAGCAAAGCAGGAAAAGAAATAATATAAATAAATAATAAATATTAAGGCATCATGAAAATCAGCCTTTGGCAAAATATTTTGCTGATAAACAAAAAACAAACACCGAAGACAAAAATCAGAAAGCAAAAATCTCCATCCAGACTGTTCGCCACTCTTATCCCCAACTCCATCCCTGACAAGCTGTCACATAAATAAAATATATTTTTGTGTATTTCTACCTAGGGGAAATTTTTTTTCACTTTCGCTTTTTTCTTTCCAATTGGCTGAATACAACTTGTCATGGCACTTGGAAAATTCGAATGAATATAGCCACGAGCAATATAGCGGGGGTCGGCTTGACGTTTTTAATAATGATAATTCATCAAAAAAGTATATAGCGTACTTGCGGCTATATACCGCCAAGCACATCAGCCAGAAAGACGTGGTAAGCAGAAAAAATATATCCCAACAAAGAAAAAAAAAGGGACACGAAAGCTTTAATTTTGTTGGTGCTTTTCGGAGATACTTTTCGGTCCACTAACATTTTATTGTGATTTGATAGGCTGGGATCTCTGTCAAAATAAAATATAACCCAGAGTAATTGGGCCAATTGGGGTCACCATTTGATCAAGTGGAGGTAAAAAATTAGTATATCTATATACATAGCTAATGGGTAAAAGCTTAATAAATTTAATCGTAAGTAGTCTATGATTTTTTATATAAAAAATTTTACCTATGAGCTGTGTGTTTTCATATATGTTATATCTTGAGCAGCAACTTTTTTTAAGTTTCCGTCAGGCCAGGATTTAGATTATTACTTATTTACAAACTATTATAAATATTTATTTCTGTATTTTCCGTTAACCAGAATACCTGTTATCCCAAGAGAATGGCTATCCATGGATTAGTTTTTATTTTCTTTCACTTAATTTATCTAAATAAAGTTATTTGAAGCACTTTTGTATTTAATATGATTCTAGGGCATTAAGCTAATTCCTCGATTGGCTGACTAATTTTGCATAAAATTTGCACAAAAGTCAATCGAAAAAGTACTTCCTGACCAGTTGGATCAAAAGGGTCATTTGGTGTTTTGGGAACCAAATTTGACCGCAACAACCACACACGAAACAGGCGTCAGAATTCTTAAATAGCCACACGGCCAATTGAACACAGATGTTGCCAAAATTGTATGCTGGTTTGCAAGATGACCAAGTGGCGGTGGCTGTGGCGAAGGCTGCGATGTGGGTGTGCAAAATTGTGTTGACAACACCAACAAAGCAGTAGGAATAATATAAAACAAATCACACTAAACACGTAGAAAGGCAGCAACAATAATATTGAACAATTACAGGGAAGAATGAAGAGGACTGCAGGTAGAGGGAAGGAGAAGAAAACTTTGACTTTGGCGCGCCTTTGAGTAAATCAATAAAATCGGCTCGTTTATGGGCTATAATGGCTGGACAAAGAGCTTAAGAAAATTTTCTTTTATTGACTCACATCTTAGACATGTTCTTTCGATTGGGGAAACTGACACACAAGCTCGTAAATAAACAGCGATTTTCATAAAAACTTTGACCTTTTTATAGGTGCGGGAAGGTTGGCAAGCACATAAAAAAATTATTTAAAAAGTACCACAAAAGGGCAATGAAATTTTCTTTAAGGCTTCAAATATATGAAAATAAAAAGCATTTATAAGAAATTTTAATTATGTTTTCAATTAATTATGGCGTAATATAATGGTAACACATTTTTTGTTGCCCAAAGTTTCTTCTTCTTTTACTCATTTTGATGGTTGGAGAAGGTAGGAGGGTGTGGGGAAGTAGCTGAATTGGCCAAGCTGTTGCTGTTTGCGCGTTAATTAAATTACCGCTAAAAGGCGTCAGCCGACATCAAACTGATGGCAACAACTAAAAAGCTGCTTATTATTATGCCACACGAATGCCAAATGATGGCTGCAGCCCTGTAAGCTGACTCCATTTTGCACTTTTGCCCCTTGTCTAGATTTAGGCCCTCTGAACACCGTTTACCATCTGTTAACACCATTGCGTGCTTCGACCAACTTTCCCAGGCCTGAGTCACCTGCAATTGAGAGGGCTGGCTGCCTCCCTCAGGGATTTTGACGGAAACCCTTTGAATACATTTTTATTTTTAAGGCATTACGCATACGCAGTGGTTGCTTTGGAAAACTTAAAGCAAAACAACTCAAAGTTACGCCATCTGACATACCAAAGAATCTGAAGCCAATTGAAGTAAACGAGTCAAAGGATATTAAGAACATAGAAAATAAAAAGGGGACACCAAATAATTTAAAGCTCAATTTGTGGATATGGGTAAAATTCGTGCGGTCTGATTATGTCTAAATTTATCTTTTTCAAACGGAGTGATTAAGCGCACAAAAAGAAAAAAATTATGGCTTATTTGTATCAATAGGGGGATTTATAGGTAACCTTAGACTGGAACCAAAAATTCTAGAACCAATTTTTGATTGTAGCAAAACAGGAAATCGGTTAACATAACTTGAATGAAATTCTTAAACTTTCACAGTTAATTAAATGGTTTTATTGATTTGCATATCCTGTACCATACAGTAAGCGTATAGTAACCAGCTAGAGTTGCCACCTTTTCTTCCGTTTTCCTAGTATTCTTAGTTCAGCCGCGCTCGAGTTTAATTTTCGTCTTCATTGTAATTTCAATTGGATCAATCTAATTTAAAATATTTTCTAGCTCTTAATCATTTATTTGGACGTCATGGTAACCCTTTTAAGCACCTAAATTATATAATAATTACATTTTAAAAGCAATTTAATTATCTGTCGATTAATTCCCAAAATATAAATAAATAAATAAGAAATGATTTATTAATAAGCGCCAAAGTGGCATTTATCTCCACATAAATCTCATTTTATAATTTTTCATGTACTTGTGCGCTTAATGTGCGTGGCATGTTGACAAGTGCTGCCAGCTATAAGTTTAAAGCAAAAAGGGGTGGCGTGGCAAGTGGGGCAGGGCTGAGCTGCTTTTGAGAGTCATTTTGAGGGGGATAAACCATTTCAAAACACCACAACATGCACTTGGAGGTTCTACTCCATCTACGTTCTCGCATTTCCATCGTCAACCACAGCACCAATTTTCAATTGAATTTTCATTATGGCTGCGGCTGATGCAGTTGTTGTTGGTTCTGTACGTTTTACACTTAATTAACTGCATTTGCGAGCCACATAAATTCCACTTGATTAAACTATATGAAGCACTACTTTTTCGTTTTTGTGAAAACAAAACACACACCACATCAGCAATTAATTCATTAAATAGCAATGCCAACGACCACGCTTTTCATTTCAATGAACCGCGCCACGGCACTACCGTTGCGAGGAATCATAAAGGGTGAAAATGCACTGTACGCATTTCTATTTTCGAATCTTCTTCGATTTGACTGAGTCTCGATACCGACCGATCCGAAAAAAACTCTACCCAAAGGCTAGCGGGATAGACTGTAAAAGTCTCGACACGCACGCGATCGACGAACGACTGAGGCATGTTGCCCGAGTTTTGAGGCAGCCTTCAGAGTGGGAGAGTAAAAGTGTCGACCAAAGCACGAGTGCGTATGTTTCAGTTTTATTTTTGGTAACAACAAATTTCGAATCGAGTTTATCGAGTGTGTTTTCGAAATTGCTTGGATTCTTACCAAAAAGAAAAGTCGAAAAGAACACACAACTGAAAACATGAGTGGGCTTTTTTTATTAGTTTTATTGTTTTGTTTTTATTACTTTGCATTACATGTTGAAAAATAGCTCACGGATTTGTGATTCGTGTTTATTTTATATTTTGGAATACAAATTAGAGCATACTGAATTTGTGTCTGTGAATGTAACCAAGGAAATATTTACGTATGTTAAATGAAAAAATGTTAAGAAACAATAAATATATAAATCTATGCATATTAATATTATGCATTAATATTAAAAAAGAAACAGAAATTCTTCCAAATATGTATGCAATCAAATATTTAACAAACGAACTTTGACAAAGCACATTTGATCAGATTTTACAGATTCTTTTTGCTTTATAGGGTATGCAAAAATTGATACATCTGGTTTTTCATTATATCCTGTACCTCAAGGTACTACGATATTTGATATATTCTTATCAAAAGTGCTAAGTGCCAATCTGATCGGAATACTATAACATATAGTTCCCATAGGGTTGATCGAAAGTTTTAACGTCTTAAGTTCTTTGTTTTGAAAGTTTTGTCAATCAAATTTAAGATTTTTTTTTGTTTTTTAGGGAACCTAATAGTTTAGCATTATTTGAATGGAATCAGATAGGTATATTGTGTAAGTGCTGAATACTGAAAATACTGATATACAGTATAGAGTATCTCAAACTCGGCTGCGCCCGAATTTAATGTTCCGAATTTTTACACTTGCTTTGATTTTACGGAAGTGTGGCGCTGCCTGTAGGATAACCTAAGGTCTTTAATTGTTTTAAAAAATGTGTATGAACAAAAATAAATTTTTACGGAAAATAATTTGATTTTTAGAGAAAATATTTTTTACAGATTTATCAATTTTTCCAACCATAAAAGGCAGAGAAATCCAAAAAGAAAAATTAAATAAGTTACAAAATCAACATTTACAAGTTTTTATGTTATGAAAAGAAACCCAACTGAGTGCCAAGCACAGAAATCATAGAAAGCCAAACAATAAATGAAAAGCCAGCCCAATCAGCACGTGCACAGTACACAGTCTACAAAAAGGCATTCAGAATAACATAAATAATATGAATACATCAGTTGTAATTTTTGAGAAATGGAAGGAAAATGCTTTCTTTTAAATGGCTGTCTGAAAGCAACAAGAATAATAATTGTAAATGGAAATACAATACTGAAAACGGCAGACCGAACAAGGCAAGACAAACGAAGTGAAAACTTTCCGAATTCACTCTAAATAAATACGGAAAAAAGGTCGAAGGGCGAGATTGTTTCTATTTTTCTTTTTCCCCCCTTACTATACACAAAACATACATCAAGTAAAATTAATTTACATTAAAATAGAGAAAAAAGAAAACGATCACTTGTATTGACAGACACAGTAAAAAAAAGCCAATATGCAAAGATGGTAAATAGTTTAAAGGCACTTGCATACTTTTTGGAGGCAAAATGTAATTGATAATCGAGGGTTGGCTTTGCATAATTAAAATAAATAATTTTCACTTAAAGAATTTTTAAAGCAAATTCAATTATATCCGTTGGCGATTCCGATGACCTTTTCTGGCCACCCTGAAACTAAATTGGAAGTTGTGCAGTCGACTGTCAAGTCAGTGTGAAATTAGCGTTATGCACATATAAAAAAGGAAATATGCAAACAAAGCAGCCATGAATTCTGCAACAACAAATTGTTAAGTCACTCTGAGTGGCAGTGGGGGCTAAAATAAACGAGCTGCTGTTGACATTGATGGTTAAACTATGCAAAGTGGTTGCTTGATGGTAAAATAAACAAACAGATATAAGAGTTTAAGGAGTTGCCTATTCAAAATATAAGTATTTACTGGTGGAGTAAAAACAATTCCCTATGTACTAGCTATAAGCACTTAATGTTTTAGCCATAAGAAGCTTCGATATTTAATGACTACTAAGCGCAATATATGATAACTATGTTAATTTCATTTAACTTAAGCTTATTGATATCAAAATCAAGGTAACTTTTAGCTGTACGATTAATAAGTTGATTCTTAGCTTCGGTCAGTTGATATTAAGGAAATAGATAGTATGCAGGCCATGGAAAATTGGTGCCTTCTGTTATTTCATAAATGTAAAAACACATATACTATATATATAATATTAAAAGAGTATTTGTCACTTCCTGTTACAGTCGCATCTCTTTGATCTTAAAAGTTTATGTTTCAAGTTTTATGTAGGAATTTAAAGATATTAAGAGAAATTTCTTTTAGATTTTTTATTTTGATGACGGAATCCTAGATAGCCCTTACTCTGATCACTTAAGAACTGCAAGTCAATAGCATGACTAGATCTACGGTTGCAGTCCGAGTCCATGGCCAATAACAAGTACTTCTAAATATATGCAGAAAAAGTGGAACCTTGAGTTGTCAGCTCCCAGGGCATTTTGTTTTTATCATTTTCATTATGATATTCTATTTATACGACTATTTGGGAGTCGACAGGCGGTCCGACTTCCACAAGAAAATTTCAGAGCCAATGCCAGGCTGAGAGGCAGATAGCCACGGAAATTGCCATCATGTAGGAGGGAACCACAGCAACCAAATGAATGGGTGGTTCAAAGTAAAGAACAGAAAAAACTATTTTAGAGATACTTAAGTAGCGCGGAGTGAAATTCGATTGTTGTTTTCTTAACTTGTTAGTATTTGCCAATTTCTTTCTTGCCAATAAGCAAAATTGTTGTTACACTTACTGACGATGTCACTTTGTGTTTGATGAAGACTAATGGCAGTTAATGTGGCATAAAAGTTATGAAATTGTAGGAAATAAGACTTTGAATGTTTACAAATTAACAAGAATATCAATCAATGGAACCAATTGAAATACTTTCCCCTCCAGTCGAAGTTCACGCTTAATTAAGTAAACTACTCATGTTAATTATCACAAAAAGTAAACAAACAAAACAAGCTAACCAGAAAAAAAGAGAAACAATTCATAAACAAAGGGGGACCAGAACCAACGAAAAGGAGGTTCAACAAACTTTCTTGGCGTAGACACAACAGACGACCATCGAAAAAATTGATCAATTTATTAATACTTTTCGACAGATTCTTTCTCATATATGACATTTTATAGGGTATTCCCCAGCGATATATTAAGAGCGGCCGGTGTTTTGTGTATCTATATAAATTACAATCCATACCAAGGGGCAACATGTACCGCAATCGACCTCAACTAAGCGTGTCTGCAGGCGTATCTTTGAAAATATATATTGCGTCAAGTTCAACGCCGTACTTGATACCGCAACACCCCAGCCACACTGAAATAGGGTAAGCGCAACATACTTGAGCAGCGCTAAAAATAAATTATAAAATAGCGACAAGTAGCTAAGAACGAGAAAGCCAGGAGCAGCAGCCAACTGTGGCAGCAACATGTCAACGTGCCTCATAATTAATTGCAAAAAGCGCAGCGCGCGATGTCTACTCAATTTCAAAGAGTGAGGGAGGCCCCCTCTCTTAAAGAATATAAAATTGGGCGGAGGGCTGGAATAAGCGCGTGCGTGCGTGTTAAATAAATAAAGTAAAACCTTTGACTGATCACACACGGAAGGAAAACTCTAACGAAAAGGCAACAACCCAAAAGGAAGCTAAAAGGAAGTCAGGAAATAAGTAGTCAAGTTTATGGGAAAACAACTCGTTGTAGAGGGGAGAGGTAACATGATGTCGGAAACATATTGTATGCTTCGTCAAATGTGTTACAGTCTTCCATTATGGTTGATTACTTTTTATAATTTTTCCACAAAAAAAAAAAAAGATGTTTTTACGAATTTTTGACAAATTCAGAAATGAAATATAGGTGTATCACTTAAGGTGTTCTCTAAGACAAATTAAAAATTAAAAATCTCTGAAATGCTGCAAAATGCAAAAACTAGGAAAAAATATATATATAATAGAATACAAAATATATTCTATTATTTAAAGTCAAGAAAAATATTTAAATATTTAAATTTTATCTAAAATTTATAAATATTTATAAAGTCACCAACTTTTCTTTTTTAAATTAGAACTATATAATATTGCATCATTGATTGCTATGGTGGGCTTTGGTGGGTAGCCTACCAGTATTATTTTTGCAATAGCAGCTGAAACGTTAAAACTTTCTCATTTTAATTTTGCACAAGCCATAAAGAATTAAATGAAAAATATATTCTTAAGTCTCCAAAATATATTATTCTGTTATATTTACTGTCACACAATAAACATATTTTTAATTTTAATGTTTTTTTTCTCCTCTTTTATTTTGTGAATTACGCTCCTATGTATTTTATTTTTATAAGACCCACTGCATGTGACACCATCGGTTTTACTATAGCTAAAGCAATCACCAGCAGTCTGCTTCATTATTAAAGCCTTTATGCAGGAGCCCGCTAACCATGATGGTGAAGGATTCTGTCTGCTATTTGTGACACTCTAGGTTGAGAAGAAGGTGATTGTCTCTTTGTTTGGATCCTTGTTTAGTCCAGGTTAATAATTTCAAATCGGTATACATTTAACGATAACTCCGAGCACTTGGAAAACAATATATATTCATAATAACATTAGACAACAAAAATTCATTGGTGGGTATTTTTAGGCTTCTCTAAATTTTTCTTGTTTCAAAATGGTAAGCCGAACTATTTATCATACTTGCCCCTTTCAATAATTATAATTAATGTTCCTGAAATAATCTATAATTAAAAGGATTTGTTTGCACTTTGGCATAATGTTTGCATTGATGTCATTAGATAATTAGCTGAAAGTAAAATATCGATTCAATATATGGTAAACTGCATCAAAATTACAGAAGATAAGAATATAAGAAATCTTTCAAAACAGCTTAATATTTGAGGAAGTAGCTATAAATTTAAGTTAAATTTCATGTAAAGACCAAGAATAATTATTTATTTAATTAGTACTTCACAGGATTTATTAATTTGCTTAAATATGTCTGAGCCGTACACAATTGTGTACTTAACAATTCAATTTTGCAGCCTTATTATAGACGTACTTCGCCATCTTACCTGTTTCTATTTATTAAATTGACCCCTAAAGTTAAGGGAAACACAAATAAAACAAAATCTCTTAGCTACTTACAACTTATCAGACATTTAGAATTTCATGAATTCAATGGGCCAAGTTACAGAATCGGCTTACCTGAAAGAGATGGTTGAAAGAAAAACAAAATATTAAAATAATTCCAAGACCTAATTAAGCCCAAATGTTGAATACAAGTATGCATGAAATAAGCGGAAGACTGACGGCAAATTAAATAGCTTCGATTAGGCGAAACTGAAATCAGTACAAGTCACGCCACTTAAGTTTCCTAACAAACCAGGAGGCTTATTATATCACAATATACATTATAAACCGCACTCGTTAAGCAGGCTAGATACCTAATTAAGTGTGTTAGCCATTTTAGAATATTAGTCGACATGTTCTATTGGTTGACAATGAATATCCGGAATATTTTAAATTCTCTAAAGCAGATAGGAAACCAATTTGGCAAATATTAAAAAATACTTAAGCATTTTTAAAAAAATCTTACTTGAGAGTGTATCTTTGACAATTAATCCCCTTTTCCAACAATTCTTGAATACTATTTAATATCATTTTGCCCCTCTTCTGAAAGTAAGGCTCAAATTCTTTGGGTCTAAACCAAAATAACTGAAAGACTGCCATAAAAAAGGGCTACACTACCAAAAGCCATTTTGTTCCCTATTGTTGGAGGACAATATTGTGTGAAATGGTGTGTTTGTGTAAGCAAACTATGTCAGAGCATGTCCTGTCTAATACTCTAATATCCGTTGTGCTCGTTATCCTTTTACATTTGACATGTGTAAGTGGCTGTCAAGAGTTTTAGAACGATATTTTTCCTGTCTTTTAGTTGCCAGGGAATGGCAACTCCGGTCACTTCTGCTAGTCTAAGCTACCCCTTCCGATCTGATGTTAGGGTTTTTTCGGCTGCCTTCCGCTTTTGATTTTATTTACATTTTTGGCTTATTCAACCTGGTAGAACCTAAAAAAAGGCCAAAAGTGTCATTACTAAACCGGTATTTATGCTAATACTCTGTGCCATATTAGTTTGTTCCGGATCAGCAGAGCTTAACACTTATGGCATTCTGGTCTTTAAAGGAGAGGAAGCTTTTAAAAAATTCGAAAAAAAAATTGTAAATCATTTTCATTGAAAACCGAAAATGTACAAATCCAAACATTTTTAAGGCAGCATTGAAAACTCTAACAAGAGGAATTAATAAAAAAAAATCCCAACGGTATATTCGGGGTGTCGAAGATTACAGACTCTTTTCGCAGTTGTTTCTGCCGTAAATCACATGAAAGGGGTTGGTCAGTTAATAGGACCGATTTCGATTTGTATGACAGCTATATGATATAGTAGTACGCACAAAAGCGTATATTTATTTAAAAAACGTGTTCGCTGAGTTTTAAAGAGATCGGTCAATAAATGTGCGAGTTATTCCCTAAGCCGATTTAGGTTCGTATGGCACCTATATGATATAGTAGTCCGAACTGGGCGAAATTTGGTACAATTTTCCATTGTTATATGAAACATACGCATGTCACATTCCCTTAACCGATTTAGGTTCGTATAACAGCTATATTATATAGTGGTTCGATCCAGCCGATTCAAACTAGTGTACTACCTAGGTAAAAAAGAAGGCTAAATACCAAGTTTCAGCAAAATAGCTTTTAAACTGGCAGAGTAAATTGCATAGAAACAAACGGACAGACGGACATGGCTATATCGACTCCTCTAGTGATTGTAACTATTCTAGATGTAACTTTTGTGGGTCTACGATGTTTGGTTCTGTGCGTTACAAACATTAGAGGAAAATGAATATACTCTTTTTCCTGCGAAAAGAGAATACAAATTCGGAACGTTAAACTCGGGTGCAGCCAAGTTTGAGATACTGTAGGGGCCTAAATCGAAATTTTTCCAATTTTCGTATCAATAAATTAGTAAACAAAAAAATTATAGCCCATAAGCTTTTTATATTTTTTGAGATAGTTGTGGTTTTTTGCTTCTTATTCCGTACCTAATTCGGATATCGAAAAAATTTAGTAAACTTGATCTAACCTGCAGAACAAATGATTATTAGCAAAAAATCTGAACTTTCTAGGCCTTACCATCTCTGGAAACGAGGTGTTCTTACAGACGGACGGACAGACAGACACACGAACATGGTTAGATTGATTTCTCTAGTCACCCTGATCATACTTTAGGTAACTTTGGGGGGGTCTCCGACGTCTCTTTTTCTATGTTACATACATTTGACAAACTTAATATAGCCTTGTCCCTTCTGAGGTACAGGGTATAAAAACAGAACACTTTCCTTTCATGGAAATAATAAAAGAATCCGTAAGCTAGGACTGCAACTCAAAAATCTCCCAGCTCATTGAAAAAAAAAGAATCGTCGTGATCTGATATCTGCAAGATTCAAATATACTTTTGTTACTTTTAATCACAGAGTATAAAAGTGCAATGTCCGGACTCAAAAAGATTTCGACATACAAAAGTTAAAATAACTTTGAAAATTTTCATTTTCTAGTTGATTCTGTAAGCAAGGCTCTAGTTCCCCAACTGGCAGTAAGCTGATAATTGGATTTAATTTTTGAATAGACTGTCTGTAAGGTCATTCCAAAGAACAAATAAATGTTGTATCTTTCAGATTGCCCATTACTGAGTGCCCAGACTTTACCGATAGTCACACCTCAGTCACTCTCTCGGACAGAACACTTAAGCTCCTATACAAATGCAGGCTTACTTGAATGGCAGAGTTTTCCCTTTGATCTCTGTACTCTTTCCCCATTCGAATGGCTATGAAAATTTTGGCATGTGCTCGTTATAACAATGCCCAGCAGCCCCAATCCCCACACAATGGAAAAGGTCGGACCGACCTCTCCCCCAGGCGGCGCATAAATATTCATTTTCTTGACTTTTACGTCGTCGTCGTCATCATCGCGAGCCTCAGCCCGAACCTGCCCAAAGGGGTGACTTTATGGCTCATGTTGTTGACTCTCTACCTCAAATGCGTGTTACATAATCCGCATCAAGTATGTGTATGTGTGTGTGTTTGAGGGTTTTGGGTGAAGCTAATTTTTAATTCTTATGGTTCACATGTTCAAGTTTGTGAGTGGTTGTGTGTTCGTGTTTTGGAGGGAGCTCATGAAATAAATAATTGCCACTTTTTGGCTCTAGTAGCTTTGGACGCTAATAAAGCGCCAGTAACCAACAAGACCTGCGCTCCCCTTTGGCCACTCACTTTTACAAATGGAGATTAATTTTATTATAATTTTCAGAGCTACTTCAAGTGCATGTGAAGTTTGGCTATGACAGTGTCTAGTTGTGGGAAATACTCTCCCTTTTTGGCATAAAATTAATTCAGTTAAAAAGAGGGTAAAAAGCTTTTGCTGACCAATTAATGGTAAGGGATTTTTATTTATTTATTTATTTATTTATTTATTTTTTTTGGTTTAGCTAGAAACACAGTCAATATATTACCAAGAGCGATCCATGCAGTTTGAAAATCTTAATCACCCAATTAGCAATGATAAATTTCATTGTTACTTTATGTGAGTAATTATTAATCAAAAACTTTTCTTCTAGACCCACATTTAAATGCATTTAAGCTTAGTAGTGCTATTGAGTTACTTTTTGCAGAGATTCCCAAGCTCTATCCGCAGTACAAATAAGTAGTTTCTAAAGGTTACTGCGAATCCTTAGCCACGTTTAAATGAATGGTTCATCTACCGAACCTTAAATAACAACTTTGATTTGAATTGACTTGCATTTCTGGAGCTCCCGAATTTTTGGCAAAGTGGACATACAGCTCGTTTAAGACATAAATCCAAACACTCAAAAACAATCACACGCCTGAGTCAACATAGACATGTAAGCGCAAAGAGTGGAAGCGTACTGGGCTTCAGCAGGGATATGGCTGGATATTTTTCTACATAAATCACTTTCACTTGCTTACACAAATAGGCGCAGAAGAGAGTCGAATAGAAAAAATGAAATGAGTAAAGGGAAAATGAAAAAAAAGGACCAGACCTGTTGGATGGGCTTAACGATATTTTCAATTTTTCCCCCAAATGTAAAAAAAAAAGGAACAACTAAAATGTATGAAGACAAAGAGTGAGGTGCAAGAGCCGACAAAGCGGTCAGTCGATGGGCGCCTGCGGACATAACTGACACAACAACAAACAACCAGGAAAACAAACAAGACGGGCCTCCAAGCTGGATATCACCCACACACAAAGTGACGTTTACTCAGGCAAATAAAAATATTGAAAGGGAATAATAACAACAGTTAAATAAACAAAATGCTGCCTGCCCGGGTCACGTTTCAGGGCTTAAGCCCACGAACTGCAACAGGAACAGTTACAAGGCAACAGTAAAATCCTTAAAAAATATAAATAGCTAAAAAGTTCATTTTGAGAGAGAAAGAGAGAGAGAGAGAGAGAGAGAGAGAGAGAGAGAGAGATAGAGTCAGAGAGATGCGGAAACAAAATATGCCGAATTGTATAAACAGTTTAAAAAGATACTTTTTACATGGCTTATTATGCAAAATCAGTCTATGAGCTATGTCATAAAAAGTGAAAAAGCTATTTCCCGAAACGTAAGCAATTCTGTCATATCCGCTCACTCTAAATCCTACCTATATTAGAGTATGTCAGTTGTAAATATCAAATAATTAGGGTTAAACTACTTATGTTTATATATTAATATTTATATTTTTCATGTCCGTTGAATAAAGTGTAAATGAGTATCTTTCATTTTTTTGTAATTCTTATTTTTTTTTAAATTTGTTACCATATTGCTCCTAAAAAGAGTAACAGAACTTCTGTTACTAAGGAAACTCTTTCACTCATATTATTTTTACTTTTGGCTGGCAGAATGTATGAAACACCCGCTAAATGTAAAATTAATACATCCTGATCTACATCATCCAACTCAACCGACTCACATTATTTTGTTTACCCACTTACTCAATTGGCATGTCACAGAATATTTTCTATGGGAAACTTTGTGGGGATATTTTTGCACGTGCATTGGTTCACAGTTTATAAGCCGCTTTATGTGTCAACCGTTGGAAAAAGAAAAAAAAAATATATATATATATATATATACATAATTAAGCTGACCCCCTTATTCCAATAGAATGTCAAGGCTGAGAAGGCAACGAGCGGGGGGAGGGGGAGAGCGAATCAACTTGTTTATACTGCCAATTAAGTTGATGGCCTAATAACACATTTGGCTCAATTAAATCAACACACGCCGGTCTCTGTGGGCTGGTACAAGTGTGTATTAAAATAAATAAACAATGTAGAATAGCAAATAAAATAAAGTAAGAGCAAAAAAATCACAGGCAACAACTTTTCGCATAGGAACCCACACGAATACATTTATTGGCCAACCCTCACCAAAATTCATGTCAAAAAGTTTTGGGCAAAACTTTTTGTTGTTTGGCCTCCAGAATTCACCAAGGAACTTCAGCTGCTATTAGCAAAAATAACAAAAACAAGAATTATAACAATGTGTTGGGCTGGCCACGCGTGCTCCCAAATTATCTAGGGAAATTATTTTTTAACACGCACCAAAAACAAAGCAGTTACAGAAACTTGTAGCTTTTGTAGGTCTTTCTCGTTACTACAAACGTAGAGGAGTGACAGTTCAAAAATAAATTAAACTTTTCTTGCACTCAACGGGACAAACAATTTAACGAATTGCAGTTCGGACAAGCCTAATATGGCTCATTTAAGTTTGAAGATGCTGACGAATATAAAAAAATCCCAACGTTATCTTCGGGGTGCCGAAGATTACAGACTCTTTTCGAAGTTGTTTCTGCCGTAAATCACATGAACGGGGTTGGTCAGTTAATAGGGCCGATTTCGATTTGTATGACAGCTATATGATATAGTAGTCCGATTTTAATAAAATTGAGTACAAACTCGTATATTTATGTAGAAAACGTGTTGGCCGAGTTTTGAAAAGATCAGTCAATAAATGTGCGAGTTTCTCTTAAAACCGATTTAGGTTCGTATGGCAGCTATATGATATAGTCGTCCGATCCTTACAAAATTTGGTACATATATTAATTGCTATAAAAAACATATGCATGTTAAATTTGAACAGGATCAGATAATAAATGTGTGAGTTATTCGCTAAACCGATTTAGGTTCGTATGACAGCTATATGATATAGTGGTCCGATCCGACCGATTCAAACTAGTGTACTACCTAGGTAAAAAAGAAGGCTAAATACCAAGTTTCAGCAAAATAGCTTTTAAGACGACGGAGTAAATCGCATAGAAACAGACGGACAGACGGACAGACGGACATGGCTATATCGACTCCTCTAGTGATTCTAAGTATTCTAGATGTAACTTTTGTGGGTCTACGATGTTTGGTTCTGTGCGTTACAAACATCAGAGCAAAGTGAATAGACTCCTTTTTCTTCGAAAAGAGTCTAAAAATAATAATAATATATGTAAGTCATCTTAATTATTGAAAGGCTTTTCAACAAATGCTTAAGTTCGGAAGAGTGGAACATTTTATATTAAATATATATTTGTTTTTATAGCTTTTCAATTATAAATATTAATTCAAATTAAATTTTCAAGAAAATATTTTAGAGTTTTTTTTATTGAAAAATGTTACTCAAAACGCTTTATTAACTTTGCATTGCCTGCTTTAAAGGCTTCATATTTTTATAAATTAGGGTTTCTATAGACTGATACAAGCCCAGCTAGGTAATTATACGTGTTATAGTATCAAATTTACTGAAATTTTAAATTTGAAATATTTTGATGCCCGATTTACATATATAGTATATTTTTCATAATACCATCGGTACGCCACAAATGATCCAGATGTGCCTTGCACACATTGGAAAACTTAGAGTATTTTCCAAATCTAAATGAATGTACTTATTTTTTCAAGAAGAGTAGAAAAGCCAAGCCAAAAGCTTCCAAATATTTGCTTAAACTAAGTTAACTAAGCCTGTTAATTAAACAACAATTTCAGGTACCAGAGGGTGAAAATACAAAAATATTTACATTCGAGTTTGCCAAGAAGACTCTTAGGAGAGTCTCAACAGCTGCCGGGCTTCTTCTTGGTTATCCGGTATTTATTATTGGGGTTATTTAACTGACTGTTACTTTTATTGTTCTTGTAATTTTTGTTTGGATGATAAACAAACGTAACCAAGTTTCCAGATTGCGTTCGAATGAGCTACAAATCAAAATTTCCTAGCACACATTTATTGTATTATTTTCCAAGAGTTTACCTATCAAAAATTTTAGAAACACCAGTACAACTATTTTCATAATCGCGTACTTTATCAGTGGAAAAATTTTATGACTTTTTCATAAGTTTCAGTGCCTCAAACACGCAAAGCAATTTTTCAATTTTATGCCACAGCCAAGTTGACGTCGGGATAGGCTTGCATGATTTCCGCTGACTTGACAAATCACGCAAAAAAAAAACCATGAAATGAAATGTACCCGAAGCGAGACCAGAAAATACAGAGAAATTACGTGAGCTGGCTAACAAACAAGAAGCCAGGACCCTGGCACAGGTCACAGAATAACCATCATCATGATGAGGCAATCGACTAACCGACCTCGAGAGACCAAGCATTCCAGGAGATCCCTCGGCACTGACTCCTAATATGTTTTGGGGTTTGTGGCTTACACTTAAGTGAAATCAACTCAAATATATATATATATATATATATATGTTTAAAAAAATATATTAGGAGAAATACAAAAAAAAAAAAAAACAGAAATCACAACAGTTGGAAGAAAATATTCTCTGCCCATTCATTCATCACTTGCTCAGCTTGGCTGGCATGGCTGGCATGGTTGGCTTGGCTTTCTTGACTGGCTTGGAAACTCTGAAAAGATGAATGACTTGACAAATGCGCCGGTCATGAATCAAATATCAATTTGACAAAGAAAACTGAGCGGCGCCCCAAGTTAACCCATTGTCGTCTCAGGTGTTGACGAAACTCCTTGTGTATTATACACTTTTTGTTGAAAAGTTTTTAGGATTTGGCTACTGTAGTGTAAGTATTTATATTTCATTATTTAAAAGAACTTAACGATCTTTTGACAAAAGCTCCACATTTAAACTAAAAAAATAATAATAATTGCAATGTGAGTAAAATCAATTCAAAAAAAAAAAAAAATCAAATCAAAACTTAATAATGATTTAGTCACGTAACTTCCAGAGGAACAGTTTATTTAAAGGGTACAACTGGCTTTTGGTTCTATGTACCGCTTATCTTGGTAGCTTTTAATTCAATTTAATTGCGGCGAGCGTGTAAATGACGTTCTTGTAATGGAGTAACTGCCTTGATAAGCTTAACTTTTCAGTTTTGGCTTGGCAAAGATTAATGAAAACTTTGTCGTGGTCTTTCGCAATTGCATTTTCCGCCTTCCACTCCGGTCGAACTGTTTTGGCAAAGAGAACTTTGAAAATAACAAAATGGAAGTGTAGTTAGATTGCCTTTTTAAGTGTCTTAAGCGTTTTTCCCAAAAATTTATAATTTGAATTTACGTGCCCGCGTCGAAGGTCTTTTCAGGGTGCAGACCTTTCATCAGTTTGTGCAGTTTGTGTCAGCAGTCGTCTAGGGATTTGCATAGATTTATTCTGGCACTCACACCACCTCGCTCTCAGGACACATTAATTATAAACAAAGCAGCCATAACCAGGATCGGACGACTAGCAGGACGGCCGCCTGGGACACGACTCTAAGCCCAATCAACTTGATTAATAGTGCGGCTCAGGGTCTCAGTTTGTACCACACCAACACACATCCATCTACATGCAAACTGACTCAAAAATCTTCATGTCACTTGGCTGTCTGTCTGCTCGTAGATAAATGAAAAACAAACAATTAACCAAACAAAAGCGCCACCTGCTCTGCCAAATGGTTTCAATGAGTGGGGAGCAGATAAAACTCCACTCGCTCAAATCCGCCAATAAAACTCACTTTCCCATATCTTCACAGTCGAGCTCATGCAAAAATCAACTTTCTGGCTGGCATATTGATCTGCCATTTTTAGTGCCTCTGACCAAAACTTCCTCTGACAGTGCAGCTGCAAGCTAACTGATGTCACTCCTCTACTGCCATATGTCGCCGGTCCGATAACTTGGCTTCCCGGCGCATTGCTATGCAAATCTATGCAAAAACGGCAACATTGATGCTGTCGCAGAAAAGGAATAAAAGAAAGAAATGCCTTTCTACTACTTTTTCAAATATGTTTACTTTCGTTTTGGTTGAAGCTTTTCTTTTTGCAATCGGAAATGAGTGTTATCGAGAGTTGAAAGAAATATTTGTAAGTAAATTGAAATTGTTGATACAAACAAACTCATTTTCCAACTCGTAGCTGCGGCAAAAATTAGAGCAGAAAAATTTGTATTTCACCACATTTTCCCTAACTTATATTGACGCATCGCTGGTTAAAGTAGTTTTGCATTTGAATACAGGAAAAAGTATTTTTCAATCCTCCCTCGTGCAGCTTAAGAGGTTCTGGGGCATCACTTACAACATTAACGCCGTTTTCAATATTTAAAAATGGACTACACAACGCAAGTCCTGAGCGATAAATCTGAATGGTAGAAATGAGAAAGTCAGTGAAAAAATGCATATTTAAACTATTTGCAATGTGGGTATATGCATTGAGATGTTGCTCGTAATTTTCAGTCGTTGGTTTCGATGGGATTTTTTTTTTTTTTTTTGTATTTTGCTCGTGTCTGTTGCAGGTGAAATGTGGGAAAAGCTTTGTAAAGGAGACCAGCCCACAAACTCTCACATAGCACACAAGAGTTGCAATGTGGTTTATTTTATTAAAAATTCCCTTAGTTAAAGTTGTACATTTAGTAGGTGCTGAGTTGGTTGAGTGCAGTTTGTCGTTAGCTGTCACGGTGGTTGGGTCCTGGGCTCGGTGGGGTGTTCATTAAACCTGTTCCACTAAGCAAGGGGTAACCGTTCTATAAGGCCAACAAAGTGCTGCCAAAACATTTTCTACAGCATTTCTTAATGGAATGCCACTTTGTATAAGTAACTTGAATTTGCTTCCATTTACCATTCCATTTGGTAAGGCAAACAATTTTTGGGAATTTCACAAAAAGCGCAAAATGCTGACACAAATTTTCAACAACTTCATCCTTCCCTCTTGTGAACGGATGCAGGAGCCTTCATCAATTTCTAATAATGTAATTTTGTAAACGTCATTTATGTTCGTGTTAACCACCCTCAACTAAACGGGCTAAGCCCTTTCGGGGGTTGGAATTTGAGAATCACGTGCAAAAAAAAAATAAATAAAAAAAGTGGGAAATATTTGCATAGCAACACTTAAAAACCCAAACGAAGGCATTTATTTCAGCATAAAAAAATGTGAGGAAGTACATTTACAATGTGCAGCAAATGACAAAATGATGACATGGGCAGAAAACCATACTCAATTACTGTCCATGACACCTTGCAACAATGCACACGCACCCAGCAGAAAACTCCCTGGCACCCTCCTAAAAATTCTTTCCGTCTGTGTGAGAATAATACGGGTCCATATCCAATGCAAATACAAGCCAAAAACATTCGCACGCTTTTTCCGACCAAAAGGGGGCAGGAAGAATAACTATTTCTTTTGACTAGGGGTGGTAGTGAGGGTAAAGCTGTCTCAGTTTGCTTTGCAAGAAATTAAAATCTAATAGCACAGTCCAAAGCATAAATATTTGTAATACTTTGTTATAGATCAGCCGGTAGCTTGAATGCTGATGAAGTTGAAATTGCGTAGGCTTGAAGGACAAGGCCTCAGTGCACCAAACAAGGGTTGAGAACGGTACAGTTGGTGGTGTGGGTGACTTCAACCCTGGCAAGGCTTATACAAGGTACAAAAGTTATAGGCATATAAGGACGAGCTGGATTGGGGCATAAAAACAAATTATTACACACTCCATGGATTCCGTTTGGTTATCTCGAAGAGCTGGAGTAACTGCAACAGACATGGTCAGGGTCGAACCTGAGTAGGTAGAGTGTATCTAAGCAATCCACAGATTCTGTGGGAGAGGGCAAACATATTCCGGACGTATTATATTCTTTTGAAAGTTTTTGTTGTTGTAGTTGCCTTTTTACCTTGGCTGCTGTTGCTCTTTGTAGTCAAAATTTTCATTGGTGGTGAGAATCATCAACCGAGGGTCCAAATGAAAGTTTGAGAATTAATCTACGGAAAGTGTAATTTTTGTAAGTCATTGAAATTTTTAATGTTATATTATTTAATTGAGAAAATTGATAAAGTATATGAGATCCAAACTCTTCTACCGTTAGTCATTATTCAATTTTTTTATTCTATTATTCTAACAGTACATGTTTTAAAATTACTCTTTTAAATAGAAAAATCACTGGGAAAGAGTTTTTTTAAAGCAAATAATGAGGAATAAGAAACTTAAATTATTGAATCATAAAAAAATTATAAAAGAAACTTACAATCTGCCAGCCATTCAATAAGTAGTTCCAAGCAGCAACAAATGATTTTGAATTTATGACTGCATTTAGAAATTATTCTTTGCATCGGAGTTCGACACATTAACACTTTCAATGACAAATAAATTTAATTTTTTTTTTAAATAATAAAAACGAACACTATAGTCAATATAATATTACTTGTGAAATAAAAAAATATATATTTCAGTTCATTCGTGTTAAATTTTTTATTAGTAAATGTTTTGTTCTAAATAAGTATATAAAAAATTTCCAATCAAATGAAAGATTTTTTTAAAATTTAAGAATAAATAATTTTGTATTATTGTTACTATTTTAATAAAATATTTTTAGGAAATTCGGAAAATAACGAAAATAAAAAATAACTTTAGTTTTAAATTTTACTATTTCACAAACCACCCTGGCTGGTCTTATATTACCCTTGATTATTTTTGGCCAAAGGCATGGCAATTGTTTCTTTTCTCACACACCACATTCAGGTACTCTGATGAAAATCAATGGGGGTTACTGTATTCTATTACTCAGAATCCAATGTTTTACTATGAAATTTTTAATTTGATTTAAGCCGAACTCGGTAAAAAAAAACTGCATTTGACAGTTTTGCGCTGATGTCTTTAGTTCAAAATTCATTTCACAATACAGTTTAAGCACTCTGCAGAGGCGTGATTGATGTTAAAATTTCCAAGTCCTTTGAAATTCAATATGCGTCATATGCAATTCTTAGGCTTCCTGACAACAGAAACTGCTCACCCTCTGCCTATGCCAAAATGGAAAGCCAATATAAAATCAATTATGGGAATCAAAGCGACTGCGAACCCAACAGCGTCGCCAACATTTATCATAAATGAAGGGGAAGACGTGCGTGTAAAGCAACTTCTAAGCCTCCTGTAAAACCTATTGTAAAACTATACAGCTTCGGCATATATGGGTGCTGAGGGCAGTGTGGGTTTTGAGGGTGCTGCGTGGGCTTAAGTGTGTTTGACTGCGGCTAATATTTATTTCCGGCAAATAAATCCCAAGCATGTGTACACCCGAAGCAGCTAGTTCACAACATAAGGAAAGGAAAAATTAAACCAGCCTAAATTTATCATAAGGAGTCTCCCTTCTTCGCATTTGTGACATTTTCCAAGTAGTTTTCAGGCGTTATTTTTATGAATTTTATGTGAGGCAAGCCCTAAAATAATAATTGTTTTTTAGGCCTTTCTACTTTAGACAATTTGTTTTGCTGGCTGTTGTTTTATCTAATTAAATATCATTCAGTAATTCCTGGGTTTTTATTTTCATAATTAATTAGGAAAGCTTTTAATCTTGAATATTTCATTTATCTACTATATTGGTGAAATGAACGCTTACAACTAATTCAAAGAGAAAAATAAGAATTGTCGTCTTACAGATTTGATTTCCTATTCTTTTAAGAAACAACTTAAAAGTTTTGGAAACTTGCAAAAAGGAGCGAGCTTTACTGATTTAAACAAATGGGTAAAGAATTTTTTCTTATAAATAGCTCAATAAATAAATAAAATCAAATATTTTGAGATAACCAAATTTATGAAATCTTAGCCAACAATGTTCAGGTCATTTATAAAAATGGTCAAAATGCAGCCAACCCAAACATTTTTTTTTTATCTTCTTTGTAATCTGTCTTGTTTCGTCTCACTCTTTTAGCTGCCTCTTATATTCTTTGACTTTCTCTTTAAAAGAAAACAGTCAATATCGACTCTGTTTTGCAGCTTGAAACATTCATAGAATATATACGTCAGTGCCTCCTAAAAGATAACTCCAGTTTGTAAGACTACCATACCAGTCGATATGGGGGTCTCTAAAACGAAATTAGTATTTATTGATACTCTGGGCGTTTGGGGCTTGATTTACGTACACATATAATTTTGAGTAAGTCTGATTTGATCTTAATCGTATTTTTTTAGAATCATTGACAAAGTTCAAGAAGGGTGTGTGTACTTCGGTAGTTGTAGAACTCCGTGCTGATTCTTATTTGTATGCTTTCATCACTTAGTGGCGTTTCTTTGCGGTATCCTGGGCGCTGATTTATTTTCGATTCCGTAACTTAATGTTGTTTCCCTTTTTGCGAACGCCCAAGTAAACGCAATTTGCCAAATCGTATGCCAAAAGAAACGTATATAAATGTAGGTAAGTAAGAAAAAGATTTTGAAAGAAAAACTTAAATTGGGAGTAGAAGTGAGAGTAATCCAGGTAACTATAACAATGCAATTACTTCCTTGTCCTCATATTTTTTGGTGCTGGCAACTTTTAAATTAATTGCATATAAAATTTTTCGTAGTCCAAACTGGCTTGGAATCGCCCGAAGTCAGATAATAAATAGCTCAATACTCAGCCAGGCAAATACAAAAACTTTTTAATTAGTTGGCAACTCACACACAGAAACACGCTCGCCCTAGCGAAAACAACAACAACAGCAACAACAAATGCCTAGAACTGGCCAAAAACATTGTGCAGCCAACTGGCAAAGCTGGCCGGCAGCAAAAATTTAATAAATAAATTTTACCAATAAGCCAAAAATGCTCTTTTTGAGCACGACCAACAAAAACAGCAGCAACAGCGAAAACAAAACCACTGCAAAGCTTCTTAAAATATGCATTAACCCATTCTAACATGGCTAACATCAACACGGTCTAAAAGAGTCTCAAATGAAGCCGAACGTTAAACTCGGGCGCGGCCGAGTTTGGGATACCCTGTACCTAGTAGACGGAATTAAAAAAAAAAAAGGTGGCAACCCTAGTCGGGTGGTAACCCTGGTCGCCTGCATTCACATAAAACTTCTGGTCTTAATATTCCTTTGAATCCAAAAACACATTGTTCACAATATTGCAAGCACGCCATCTATCGGACTGCTCATTCGGCAGTTTACCAGTTAGGCAAGGGGAATTAAAATCTTGACCCTCAAAATTTGTTTTTTGTATATCTCGAGTAAATATGGTCCAATTTTAGTCATTTTTGATATCAATCGAAAGATTTTTAGATTCCTAACAACTTTTCAGAAGCAACTAATACTTAAATCCGAAAGGTTTAGACATTATATGGCTTTGAAAAAATGAGGTGGTGGAAGGGGGGGCGGGGGGAGAAAAAAAAATAAACTTGACCAGCGTACACACATAAGGAGTCCGAATCCCAAGTTTGGTTATCCTAGCTCTTATAGTCTCTAAGATCTAGGCGTACGCGCGGACAGACGGACAGACGGACAGACGGACAGACGGACAGACGGACGGACATGGCTATATCAATTTCTCTAGTCACCCTGATCATATTGTGGGTAACTTTGGGGGGTCTCCGACGTCTCCTTCTCTATGTTACATACATTTGCACAAACTTAATATACCCTTGTACCTTTTTAGGTACAGGGTATAAAAATTATAAACATGATTTTTAACCAACCAGAGAGTAACGCATGAAAAGGCTGAGGCTAAGACTGGCATGCAGCTCATTTTGCTGCTCTCATTTAAAGCTCATAAATGGAAGGCACTCAAAAAGTATGCAACATCTCTCGGACGATCTTCCTGGTATGCGTGCACGTGTGTGTAATTGTGTGCATCTGTGTCAGTTCTTTCGTTTTTGGTCTTTGAGTGCTGTCTGTGAGTCTGTCTGCCATGTTTTAAGCATAAGTGCAACGCATTTAGCTGTCAGCGCTATGTTGTTCGGCTCTTTGGCTGATGTCGTTTTTGAGTCGTGCTTCTTCTGGGCTTGCTGGCTAGGCTGAGGCAGGCCACCTAAAGGCAGGGCACCCTATCGTCGACTGCTCGCATAAAGTGGACCAAACACAGCCCATGGGCGTGAACTACAATTTGCCAAGAGTGAGCAAGTTGAAAGCAAATACCTCAGGCTTTGGGTTCTGAAGTTGATAGTGCAAAAAACTGAAAACTTAAAGCGACAGCCGCAAAGCATTGCATTTTGTGCGTAAAGCAGACACAGACCGGATATTCATTGCCCTAGCTACCCGTCTGCGCCAATAAATATGAAACGTCCATTTAAGCATTGCATTTTCATTTGTATTTGTGCAATGTGCTGTCGTCACATACATTAATAAAGCCGGCAGAGACCACTTTAATGGCTTGTCCATATGGAGACGAAGTGGATCGGACACAATAAGGGAGATGTCAGGATCGGAGGCTATTTCAGTAATGCCGCCCACGGCTCAGCTGGCCATAAAATTAACGCAGAAAATTAAGCCAAGCTATTTTTATTTTTTGCGCTCCCAATCTTTTTTCATATTCCAATAAAATTAATAAAGCTGCCGGCTGCTCGTTTGTCCAGAACTGGTCTGGCCTGACATTAAATTAATTGCGCAAAATATTAAATAAATAAAAGTAAATCATGGAAAATTTGGAATTCTCTTTGCACTATTTCCCAATAATTTTGACACTACACAAAATTGGAATCCAAAAATATAGTTTCATTAGTTTCCAAATTATTTAAATTATTTATTTAGTAATATCGATTTTCTCCTTTGTGTTTAACAAACATACTCCTGTTTTGCTTACAGTGTATTTAACAATAATGAAATGTCATGTTCGAACTTAACTGGCATTGGAAATGAACTAACTGGTCATTTCAGCCATGGTTAAACAGTTGCTTATCAGTTTCAGAATTGCAATGTCCATAATTGGAAATGTTAAAGGCCTATATAAAAACGACAATAAATTAAAATAGTATTTCTGAAAGAAAAATGTCTACTATTACAATATTTTAAATGCATTTCCTTTGAAAGTAAAAATCGTAATAATTTGTGCAGTTGCTAACATATGGCTACGTAAAACTTATAATTCTGGGAAAGATACGCTAGATCATAAAATGCATTGAACATTTATTGCCAGTCTTAAATCAAAACAAAAATAACAAAATCACCCGAATCGCAGTAGATAATCGCCGAGTACTCTGGACCAGGGGACACTTTTTACAACTTATTGGACTAATCAGCAAAAGTTAGGCCAAAAGACGGGTGGGTCATAAAATAGCCAGCAAGCCGGACATCAACACGCGTCTTGCCTGCGCCCCGCAGACGGATCAACAGGAACAGGAAAGTATTTTGGGGGTCTAAACAGCTGCGCTCAATGCACTAGTGCTTGATGTATTCCAAGCAGACAGGGCATGTTTAGCAACCCTATTTTTGGCTGTTTCTATGGACGGCAAAGACTAGCAATCAGCAGCCGTAATGGCAACCTCGGACCGTTGCCTGACAGTTGACAGCTTAGCGCCAGCGACATGTTTCTGCTACGAGGAGAAGAAGGTGGCAGTACTAGAACCAGCATGTGGCTTGGGTCTGAGTTCAAGTCCGACAAGTTGTTTTGTTATACGGAAATTGCATGCTTCACTGCCATTGCAATTTGCAATTGAGACTTAAGCTTTGTGGGTATGGAAAAAAAGATGAAGGGTATAACTGGGAGAGTTTATATGGTTGACAGTTTAACTGGAATTTTTTTTTTTTTTTTTGCGTGGGTAGAATGGCTTTGGATTGACCAAAGCGGTCGATTTATGGCTTTAAGTCTACAGCAGGAAATCAGCGGGGTGGTCAGCTGAAGTGGGACGTTAAACTCTTCCTCCACCGTTTTTTACAAAGTCTCACTATTTCGCATTTTTGTATTTTATATAGCTCCATTTGCTTCCCGCCTCCGAGTTTAACATTCAGCTTTAATTTTTTATTGCTTACCTTTTTAAATCAAGCTTATAAATGAATTACAAAATATCCAATTCTAAGCCAAATTTTCTATGACCACGATCGCTCAATTGTCCACGACGCCCTGCGGGTCCATTGAAATAACAGTTGTAGTGCTCTTGGCACTTCCCGACGCACTCGACTGTTCTGCGTTTTACTTCAGCTTATTTCATTGCATTTTATTATGTCGTCAGGAAAGAGAATCCACTCTTTAACGGCCAACCATGCATTAAGTTCTTTACAAAACCGCGCAACTGCCCACAAAATGCTAAATTTACGTTTACGCCAAAAATGTTCGTGAATACAAAGAAAAGGTAAAATAATAAATAAAAAAACACAGAAAAATCTTAAAAGGCCTCAAAATATTTCAATCAACATAAGCCTCACTCATAGTTGAGGTATCTCTAACCTCACCAAGCTAATAAAAAAAAAAAAACATTTTAAACTGTTGATTTAAGTCTCAACCCGACTATTTCATAATTTACTCATTCAATCAAAACAAATGTATAATGTAAAGAAATATTTATGTGTGAGAAGCTTCTTCAAGAATTTGTACGAATTTCTTTTGCAAGTCCTGAGTCCGTGTAAGCATCCAAGAAATATTCGATTCGTACCCTATTTGCTGGTCGCCTGAAAACTTAACAAATTTAATTCAATTCCATTAAAAGTGAGATGCCTTTGCCATCATCGACCTTCCTGTTCACATCTGTGCTGAAAGCGAATATTGTAAATTATTGTTGCTTTTATTTTTACTAGGAAGCATACGTGCAAGTCGAACAATCAAACTAATGTTTGCCAGCAAACAGCCAAACTAATGAAGCGAACGACGCGACTCAACTTGACTCGAGTGACGATTGATTGCTCCCTGGAGACACAACTGACGGCGGCGACAACAACAACAGAGGCAGCAGCCACTTTGCCGCATACCGCGCACTTGTCGCTTAACGAAAATTCACAAAACTTGATGCAATCACCACCACCACGAAATCAACGTCCCCCTTACACTCACCCCAAAAGTTTTAAAGAATCGGAGGCAGTTCAGGGTAGCTGCATTGGTTGCGCCTTTGGGCTAAGCCCGAACTGCAGTTTCATGGGTGTTTGAGATAATTTAACATTTTGAGGGTTAGGCTTTGTGACACAGGAGTATATTTCCCCGGGGGGAGTACTCAATGCCATCAAGGGTTGTAAAGATGCATAATAAGACTTGTTAAGTTGTTTGGGCCGTTAAGATATCAAATCGGGAAAGTGCGAATTCAACATGCCGCAAAAGATTACCAGCCGAAGTTGTTGGATAAAAATCCCCCGAGGATCGAACGAACTTACCTCTATATAACCCTGGACGCTGTCGCATTGTTGTAAGACCAAAATCGCTGGATTGCATCGCAAATCATCTGGGGAACAGGGCGATAGAAAACCGCTATCCGCATCGCTGTGCGTGGAGAGTGGGCGTGGCTTGCGTATCTTATATTGGACGTGGCGACTGGGTACAGGTCCGGGTTGGAATAGTACGTAGTTCGATTCAATGGGAACGGTGTGAGAACGCTGGTCTTTGCGTTGTTCTTGCAAGAGTATCTGGAGATGGAGTATGTGATCTGTGCTCACCAATTCAGAGATGGCACGTTGCTCTGGGTGCGACTTGCTCTCACCATTCTTTTTAGAGCAGCGGAATGGCGAGAGGTTTAGAAAAGTCAGTTTCTTTTTGCTAGATTGCTGGTTGTTCGAACTGCCACTGGAGCTGGCTGAATTCGTTGATGTGGAGGACTCTACCAGAGCAGTGGAAGTTGTTTCTGTATTGGTAGTGGTTTCAGTGTCCTTAGACTCCTGGCTATTGGACATACTGGGAGTTGTCTCGAAGGCACTGAGTAACTTCTCCAAACTCTGCGAGGCTTGCAGTTGTTGTTGCAGTTGCTCTTGTTCTTGTTGTTCCAGTTTAGCACGAATTAATTGCTCATTTGTGTAAGGGTTTGGTATGCCAATGTCCTCGAGCTCGAATTCAGACGGTTCGACTACAAAGTAATTGTGGTGCTCGAAACTGGATAAAGCGCAGGCGGCACTACCTTCGGTTTCTACCTCAGGCTCAGCGGAGGTCTCAATTATGATAGTCTCCTCCAGTTCATGCTCATCGTAGATTACCTCAGGCACGAGGTCCTCATCATCGCACACTAAATGCTGACGTGAGCTAAAAAGCGGATCCCTCAAGCCATGTAATGTGGCCGAGGGATATCTCATGGCTTTTTCGTTGATGAAATCCACAGGATCGAAAAGGCAATAGTTATCCATGTGAGAGGTGGCGGCCTTCCGTTGCCGCACTGGCAAGTTCTTAAGCTTCTCGCTATAGTCGGCGGCATCTTCATTGTTATTAGCTAGCTCGGGTGCGGGTGGCGGCGGTGAAAGTTCAATAACAGAACTAGCCACCGAGCTGGATAGTTCCTCATGCGGAGTTAACGATTTTTGTGAACCCCGATGCAGTGTAGCAAAAAGACCTCGGGTTATGCAGTTCTTCAGCTCACTGACCCGTCCTTTGTACGGACTCGACTGAGCGCTGACCGTACTCAAGTTCTCCAGTTCTAGTTGTTTGCTCAGCTCCTTGCGTTCTTTTTTACTCAGTACCACTTTGCCACGTGACGGAGTATTGGGAGCTGAAAAGGAGGCCGAACCAGAGACTTCTGACAGGCTAGCCAGTAGTCTGGCTTCTCTGGAGGGTATCTGCGAGAGAGGCGGTGGAGTGGGTGGGCTTGGAGACGGTGGCTCTCGGTGGGGTGGTGGCTGTGGCGGTGGCTTACTAGTTGGATATTGACTAGCTGGACCCACTGCGGTGGTGGCATAACTTACAGGCAACTCACTAATGCGCGCTACGCTCTCTGCACCAGCTCCGATTCCTTCTGGTCCGGCAGCATACTGGCAAAACTCCAACTCCATGTAGTTGGGATATATACTCTCTGCCTTGGGTTTTTTACTCTGTTGTTGCTTGACGGGCAATTGTGGTGGTTGCTGAAGTTGGTTGTTATCAGTCTTGGGCTGTAGAACTTTGTATGCCTTAGGCTTGGCACCCAACGATTGGTCACTAGAGAGACCATCAGGCTCATTGGCATTGCGATCGGACTTTGCTGAACGTAACAGCAACTTGCCACGACTCCCGGACAAAGACATTTTGTTTGTGTTGTTGTTGTTGGTCTTGTTTTTTGTGTTGCTTACACGGGCAGACCCATTTGATGAGGTCAGAGGAAGTCTTTGTTTTCGTTTAATTGTACCCGTTGCTGAGCTGGGCGCATCCCAGTCATAAATGGTCGTTTGAAATGTCTCCTCTGTGGCTTGGCTTAAGTTCCTCTTATTGCTGTTGTTGTTGTCGTTGTTTGCTGGAGTGGTTGTGTCTATTGTTGTTGTTGTTGTTGTTGTTGTTGTTGTTGTCGCCTGCAACGCCTCATCGCTGAAAATCTTTGTCATTGTCTTTGCCTCTGGCAGTGGCATGTTCTGTGGATTGCTTGTTAACCGTTTTGTTGTTGTATTTTCTGGAACACATTATTGTTGTTATTGTTGCTTTATCTACTTGTTCTGTAATTTTGTGGGTTCGGCAAGCTTTTCAATTTCTAATTTATTTACAACGCTTTTGATTTGTCACAACTTTTTACGGCAATACACTTTTCCACCTAATACATATTTTATATTTTTATTATTTTTATTTTTCGGCTCATAATAAAATTAATGGTTTCATAAATCTCTTATTTCATAAACCGCTCGCATACACATGTGGCAATTCACATTTTGTTTTCTTTCTGTGAGCTTCCAGCCTTAAAAAAAATATTTACGGAAGCATTAATTTGGTTTAGCAGTTAGATATCTTGGCTGGGTTTTTCTGGTTGGTTTGTTGTTGGTTGGTTATTCGGTTGGTCAGCATCCTGGCCATTGTCCTTTTCTTAGGTCGTTATTTGCTATGGGTCTGGCGAGAAAAAAGGGCTCGAAGGCTTGGCAACGCGGTTTGTACATTTGTTTTGTAATTGGATTTTTGAGTTGATGCATGTCAAAGTTAAATTAAAACTGACTGACTCGATGTTGAAGAGTTTTGTTCTGTTTCGTCAAGCTTTGTTCGGGTTTGTTTTCATTTTGATTTTGGGTTTTGCTTTTTTGTTGTTCAGCCGTGGTTTTGTCTGGTTTTGAGTGATGTGAAAAGGGCAAGTCGGGCGATAAATAATTTGTCTACCAAAGTAATTAAATTTTTTTCAGTGTTTTGAAAACAATTATGAAAAACAGTTTTGGGGACTTTAAAAAATTGAATTTTTAAAAGTTTTTAATGGATTGGTTAGGGCTTGCTAAAACGGAAGAAAATTCAGAAAATTATCTTTTAGATAAAATTCGTATGAAAGATTTTTAATTTTGAAAAACTCAAATATGTCATCAATGAGCAACATGTGGAAAATTCTGGGTTCCCCATTTAATAACAAAATCTGTTCGCCTTTAAGAGTGTTTGCCACATTTTTGCTGTGGGTAATTTCAACAATTTCGCACGAAACTATTTGGAAACAACAAAAACAATATCAAACATCCTAACAAACAGCGAGTGGGGAATTTCGATTCGAGGAAACCCAAAGCGCACAGCCAAAATGGAAAAAGTTTTATTGCCAGCAAATTGAAAACAGCCGCCCGGCTTGGTCGGACTAGTGGAACAGAATAAAACAGAACTAAAGAGAATGTTCAACTGAAACTGAATAAAAGAGCCAACAAGTTGCATAATTGTTGGCGCATGATAAAATTAAATGGTCTGAAATGAGCGGCCAGCCGAGGTGTTGACCCAAACCAAACGAAACAAGTCCGAACCAAACCAGAACTTACTCCATTAACTGTGCGCCAAGGTGTGTAATTTGTGAGCGTCTACTTGTGTTGCTATAAAGCATAAAGTAATTTGCAATTAAAATGTTAATTTTTAATTGAATTTGCCGACACTTTCGACCCGTTCCGACAGGGCCCAATAGGCAATATATTGGCACAGTTTCAGCTCTTCTACAAACTATGTTGTAGGCTAATTAGTTAACTAAATGTGGGATGATTAGTAGACGACTGCAACCTGGTCTGGGTCAGGTTAAATGTGAATGAACTAAGCTTTGTCTTCCTTCCACACTCCCTGGATCACTCTCAATTTCATTCGAGTCCGATAGAAGAGTGCCAGAGCAAAGGCAAGAGTAGAATAGTTGACACTTAAACTTGAACACTTGAAGATTTATTTTTGAGTAGGTGAGGGCAAAAGTTGACAAAATACTTGTCAAGATTTTTGTGCCAGTTGCCATGATTTCTCGTTGTTGTTGTAATTGTTGAGCAGCTCCAACAAGTTGAAAGCCGCATGTTTTCTGCGGTCCTAGTGAGCTCATGCAGAAAAATCAGAGCCACCCACAACTCCCCCTGGGACACAACATTCATGCAGGCCACCATCAAGCACAAAACTTTACGAGTTGATGGCAGAAATAAAGTGAAGCATGCATTGCGGCACAGTCAGTGGAGCTGTCGTTGCCGTTGCCACTTCATGACATCATTTTATTTGCTCTCAACCTCAGCGCTATAGCCGCCTACCCCTCAACCACTTAAGCTTTCCCCCCTCCAACCACTCAAATCTGAGCAGACTCCATTTGCCAAGTTGGTTAGAAATACTTTAGATTTTATTCCCACTCTCCACCGTCTTTTCTTTCTTTGCTTAACCATGTCATTTCTCTCTTCGAGTACCTAGCGCACCCCCAAAAACTGCTAGTCAAATAAAGTGGCAGTCTGTTGGACCAAAAATAAGAAGAAAAAGAATTAAACAAAAAATCGTGCGTATGACAGTTTGGAACACTTCTAAAGACCTTTGAGTTATGCGTCTCTTAGAAGGAGATGCAGAAAATGCAAGAACTTGCCACAAAACTTGCAGACAAGCAAAATTTGTCAACTGGCGAAAAGCGCACCAGCCTGCGAAAATGCCACACAAAATCTATGAGCAATTCAATTAATGCCCAATTTGCAAACTGCCAACATATTTTGCAGAATTAACGAGCAGGCCAAGCCCAGTGGACGAACCCACTAAACGATTCTTTGGAAAGCTTTCCACATGACCCAAACCAAGCGGAGTGAAGCCAAATGGTCCCAGGAAACTCAAGACACACTCAACTGTCTTCCACTACAGGCTACTCCAATTTAGTCCAATTCCCGCCCAGTCCTCAATTTAATAATAAGACTCATCAGTACAAACGGAAATCGCTTGAGGAAATTGTATGTTTTAACCAAAAGCATACATAATAAACTCATATAAAAGATTGTTGCATATCTTCTTTGTTAGTGCTGCAACCCCCAGACAAAATGAGTTGAAAGAAAAGACATACGGAAAAAATCCTCTGCTCTCCAACAGACAAAGTTTCCTGTGGCTCCCCTTAGCTCATAAATACCCATATTTGCAATTTACCAAAGCAGTATAAGCGGGACCAGCGACAGTTGAAGAAAAAATAAGAAAAAGAAAAAGCTCCAACAGCCCCAGGCGAAAAGCAATGTTATTAAAAACGAAAGCTGAGCAAAGCAAAGCAGTGTAAGAAAATATAAATAAAAACACAAGAGAACCACGAAAGTCCGAGGACTACGCCGCCAACTGCATGTAGACTCATAAAATTTATTAAATGCCTAAAAGTATGACAGCTATGGACAATTTATGCTCAGAAGGAAAGCTAAAAAAATGAAGCCGAACGTTAAACTCGGGCGCGGCCGAGTTTGGGATACCCTGTACCTAGTAGACGGAATTAAAAAAAAAAAAGGTGGCAACCCTAGTCGGGTGGTAACCCTGGTCGCCTGCATTCACATAAAACCTCTGGTCTTAATATTCCTTTGAATCCAAAAACACATTGTTCACAATATTGCAAGCACGCCATCTATCGGACTGCTCATTCGGCAGTTTGCCAGTTAGGCAAGGGGAATTAAAATCTTGACCCTCAAAATTTGTTTTTTGTATATCTCGAGTAAATCAATCGAAAGATTTTTAGATTTCTAACAACTTTTCAGGAGCAACTAATACTTAAATCCGAAAGGTTTAGAAATTATGTGGCTTTGAAAAAATGATGGGGTGGAAGGGGGGGCGGGGGGAGAAAAAAATAAACTTGACCAGCGTACACACATAAGGAGTCCGAATCCCAAGTTTGGTTATCCCAGCTCTTATAGTCTCTAAGATCTAGGCGTACGCGCGGACAGACGGACAGACGGACAGACATGGCTATATCAATTTCTCTAGCCACCCTGATCATATTGTGGGTAACTTTGGGGGGTCTCCGACGTCTCCTTCTCTATGTTACATACATTTGCACAAAATTAGTATACCCTTGTACCTTTTTAGGTACAGGGTATAAAAATAGAATGTGCTATAGAAAAAAGTTCCAATTGAGGGCGTTCAGAAATTTAAAAATGCTCTCTACAAATCGGTAATTAGAAACGTAGACGCAATAATTATATTCATTTTACGAAGAAATTTCAAGGAGAGGACCATTTTTTATAGCTTCTTCAAATCTTTTCTAAAATTTAATATAGTTTTTTGAATAAAAATAGCGAGAGAGTACTCTACTCTAAGAAAAGTAGGCCAGACAGAAACGTTTTATATTTACAAAATGCTAGATTAATCCATTTTGTATTCTAAGCCATGTGACAGCCGTATGATTTTTCTAGAAAATTCTCTCAGTAATATTTCCCAAGTACATAGAACTGTTTCATGATATTTCTTAAATATATACGAATTCTTTTTTCTTAAAATTGGTATTGTTGTTGTTAGCACAAGGAAGAAACAAACTCGTCTTAGTAATCACGCTACCCTTAGAATAATAAACGTGAATATACTTTTTCATTAATGAAATGCTGTGTTCTCCACTCTCGGGCAATTTACGACCTACTATGGCTCTGCCTAGAAATCGAAAACCTTTGCATATTTATAGGCAGTCTGCATATCATTTCCACTAATTTAAAGTTTACGTTTTGTAGAAAACACTGATGACTTTTTTTAATTTTGGTGAAAGAATGGCAAACAATTTACTAGTCATTGTCGCCGGAATCAGCAACATCATTCAACCAGCCAGGACAGGGCAGACTTCGGGCCATATGGTCACGCCTGAAAAACATAATTCTTCCCGCTCATGGGCTATTTAATTTAACGCGCAAGACATTTGTAAGGATTTGCAGGTGTAAGCAGCCAATCTTTAACAAGGTAAGAGATCTCCGACAAACAGATACGGAAAGAGAGATTTATAATAAAAGTGCTTTTCAGACTGACACAGCTGTTTAAGCGCTGCTAAACCCATTAACATAAATAGCTAAGGCTTAGAATAAAAAACAATACCAAAAACATTTTAAGAAGCATAAGTCTTGACATAGAACTTTTTTAATTATGAACGAAAGAGAGGTGAGAACACCCCAAGGCCGCTATTTAAACTTTCAACAAGAGTCTAATCCATTTAAATATGCTAAAAAATAGCACCCAATCAATTTATTCACTCTCATCGTTTTCCTTTCTTGAGATTTTATTTTAAAATCTTTGGAGCTGTCACATATATCTATGGGTTTCTGGTTTTTTCATTGAAGGAAACAATACAATTTTCCTGTTGGTAACATTTTTGTTTCATGCGCAATTTTCCACTACATGGGATTAAAATGTGATATGTTTCGGCTTGTTTACATGACAGAGACAGGCAGAGACAGAATCCAGCAGCAAGACAGAGACGAAGTGAACATGCGAGAAGAAGAAACACACTGAGAAAAAATATCTAGTATTTTCTTATGTCAAGAACGAAAAAACTATACTCTCAAAAGGTATCAAGAAATAGTAGTAAAAAACGAAATAGTTTGAAATTTCTTTTTAGCTACGGTTTCTGAATTTTTAGAGACAAACTAATGGTTTTGATTAAGCTTATAGAAATATTTTCAGAAACTTGAGGGTATTGATCAATAATTATGATAAAAATGATGTAAGATAGACAATAGAAATATATTGCTTATTCTTTGATCATACTATGAGGGCAGAGGAATCAGATATTTATCAATATGTGTACGATTTATCGTTTTCGAAAATCCTCACGATTGTCGGGATAGTCTATGTACATTTTGTCAGTGTACAGCGATGTTTTTGGTAGAAGTGCGTAGAGCAAAGGACACATGTTTGTTTACGAACTTGGCAAGCTCCCCGGCTGACTGTTTCTCCCTGGGTGTATTGGAGTGGGTCTTAATTTCCGCTTTGTAAGCATTTTTTTCACAGCTTCTTTTAGGTATTTTCTGGTCCTATATTTTCTGAGAGGGCGCTACAAAACAGACAACATTCTGTTTATTTTGGATTTGTTTGCCTTTTCTTTCGTAGTGTTTTTATTCATTTTTTTTTCTGTGCTTTTTGCTTGAGTACTTCCGGATGTGCCGGAAGTGTACGTAATACACACTCCCCACTTTTCCCTGTACGTGAGAGTATGTGAGTGTGTGTGCCTGTCAAGTCTTGAGCTTTAATTGTTACGAGTGGAAAATTGAATTGTATAGAGAAACAAGTTTTTATTTCCCTCTTCTGAGTCGAGGGTGTTAAAGACTTTGCCAAGATTTGTCGTACTCAAAACTCGAAGACCACTCAAAAAGCAAGCAGCACGTCCCATCAAACTTCTGTTCTAAATTTAGTAAGGCAACACGTTTATTTCCCTGTCAGACTTTTTTCCCCGGTAAACATAATTTTTTGAAGCAACATCAGTCGCATAATAAACAGAAGCAGCGGCACCTACTTCAAATGTATAATATGATTCTCTTGGACTTGATTTTGCTTCCAAAACATATGTGTGGGTGGATAGATTCGCACTTGTTTGTACAGCTTCATTATGGCACATCATGTAATCAAATTTAAGACTGCCTCCTACAAGGATTTTTCCAAGCTGATTTTTATTACTTTGGTAAAGCCACAAAGCGCAATAATCGACTGATGGCACGCATCCGAATAAAAGCCAACAACCATAATGATTACAAGACCACATATCGCAGGAAAACAGGATAACAAAAATAGAGGGACAAAAATAGAAAGCCTCTGAAAGAGTCCCTTGACTGTTGGCTAAGCCTAAAAGGCGACATTATTTTTTATTATCTATTATTTTGTTGCCGGCTACTACATTAGCTTAAAAGACGCTCACTCACATTCGCCCATACATACACAGTCGCCAACATGTGAGCCCGAAAAGAAGCCAGGAAAATGTCGCGAAAAAAACGACTGTGCCAAAAGAAACATGGAGACGAAGACGGTGTATGGCAACGGAAACGGCAGCCACAAACGTAAACATTAAAACAGGAAACGGAAGCGGTGCCACATGCAGCGGCAGACATTCTAATGTCTACAGTGGTTATGATTATTTCGTTATGTCCTTTGCATATGATTCCTACTCCCTCACTCTTTCATTCTGTTTTACTCTCTTTTGGTGTTAGTCTCGGTTTTTGTATGTTTGTTATTTTTGGTATTTATTATTTGTTTTTGCCGTCTGTCTTTTTCAGCGCTCACACATTGCCACGTTATTTGCTTACGTGTTTATACATTTTTGCTTAGGTTTTTTTGTTTCTTTTTTTTTTTTTTTTGCTTTCTTTAGGCCAACCGACTAAACCATCCAACCAGTTAGCTAGCTGCTAATACGTTATGCATACAGTGTTGTTTTCCATGGAACTCTTTTCATTTTCTTTTTATTATTATGATTACATTTTTTTGGTTTGGTTATGAATTTTTATTGCCGAATTTTTTGGATATTTGGAATATTTGGTATTTCAATTTCACGCAAAAACACACTAAATGTGGTTGAACAATATATATTTTGGTTTCAATTTAGGCGCACAAAACATTCTTTAGGTTAATCCACAATCGCTAAAGAATATTTTTCACATCAATTTAAAATATTCACAAAATGACACGACAAGTGCAACGTGCCTCGTCCTTTCGATGTCGAAATAAAGAAAATATATTTTACAGGCCGTAACGCGTGTGACAACCGCGAGCCACTAAAGCCAAAAAAGCACTGCCGGTAAGTCTTACCAAGCCGAACTCAGTCTAGTGGGGGAGGAAATTTTCTAAAGGGGAAATTGTTCTGGCGCAAACTCAATGGAAGTCCCTGAATTCCTTTTGGCAGCTGCCTATTGACCTTAGCCTTCAATAGTATTTTGCCGGTTTGGTTCAATGTACTCAATTTACTCAAAAAGGAAGAAAGGAAATTTCCCCTATAATGTGGCCTTCTAGGAGGGTTGGTTTCTTGATACTATGGGTTATGTGTAAGTTTAACAGGTTGATATGTGACGTCATTGTTATGAAGGGGAAGAACAAATCCGGGAAATTTATATTACACCCTTATTATTTCCTCATAAAATTTACATCCAAGTACCTGAAATGACCAGCAAATTATCAAACTAATATTAAAATTTAGTTTAAATTTATAATGCAACGCAAGAAGTTCTACAGAATTTCAGGGCAGTTTATTTATTTATATGTCATTTTTTCCATAATTTATTTTATTTAAATAATATAATTAGTCAAAAAAATATAACAAAAGACGAAAATACGGACGCTCCATTGATACTGACCAATCCGAAGGTACCACTTGGGGGTCTGCTATACTTGACTTAGTACTTTCACTTAGTCTTCATAGAAGGTATTACTTCTTGTTATTGATTAGTGATTAAAGGAGATTGGCTAATATTACCCGATTAAAAACAAAAACATCTATGAAGTATGTTTAAACAAAAGTTTAGGTTCAGAATTGTTTGAAACAAGAATTAAAGCTGTACTGGGTAGTCAAAATTTTGGTTGCAAACATTCAGAGTACATAATTTTTTGTTTTTATTTCGCCATCCAGACATGCATCATGTTTTCATTGATAACCCTGCAAAAAAAATCCCCGTTGCGACTATAAAACAATAGCCAAGCAATTTTCCTCTGAATAAAAAACGAAAACATAACATACAGCAAAGCACATAGAAACAAAATAAAATGTAAATAGCACAGAAATTGCTAAAACCATCTAGGGAATTTGGGCAATAACTATAAAATGTCCTCCAATGAACGCACGCAGCCCGTCGAGCTGCCGCTTGGGTGGCTTGAATGGAGTACGAAGCTCGTGTGGAAGTCGCGTGTGTTTGGAAAAGTATTGCAGAGTCAACCAAGCAGGGCAACCAAAATAAAGCAAAAATAAAGGGTTCTCGGTATTGCAGTCATTGGGCAAAAGGATTAAAAAACGGCAACACAAAATACTATCTCAATGGAATAATCTCAGGCGCGCATAGTGAAAGGCAAAAAACGAAAATTAAGAGCCTGTCCCCAGGATGAGTGTGTGTCTGATAAAAACAAAGTGAAAATTTATGCAAAACACAGATAGAATACAGAAAACAAAAAAAAAAAAAAAAAAAAAAACAAACAACAATACAAAAAAATTGAGACTCCCAAACAGGCAAAGGGTGAAGGTGACATTGATAGGGACTGAGGCAGTTTAAGCGATAAAATAGCTTATAAAATCTTTGAATCACCTTTTCTTTTTCAAGCCATCGTAATCAGAACAAAAGACAAGAGCTTTCAAAAGGCGGCACGGAAAATTTTGCTACCAGCCCCAACAATGATAAAGGACAAAGTTATCCAATATTGTGCCTAAGGAAAAGAAAATTCAAAAATTGTTCCAAGCAAAGGTGTCACTGAAAAAAACTTCTACTGAAATGATAAAAATTTCGAACCCTTATAACCCTCGACCATTTTTAAAAATACGTCTTCTTTTAAGACTAATTGAAAATGTTGAAAATGTTGCTTGAAAAGTTCGTAGATTTTGATTTTTGCTACCAGGGTTGACACCTTTTTTTTAAGTATTCCTATTGAAAGTATTTTTATACATCTTTTGCCAGGGGTAAAACATAAAAAGTTTAATAATTACAGATGAAGAAAAAATCAATTAATTAATACAAATTTCATCCTTAAATTTTTGTTGTTTTTTTTTTAACTAGATTAGAATATAATGATAGTTTGGCAACCGCCATGAGCATGCGTGAACAGTTTATCATTTTGAGTCTATGATATATAGATAGTTAAATTTTACTCAATGGCTCACCAGGGTGGACACGGCTCGGATCAACATAAAAACCAAACTTTTCCGTTCTCATGTCCTATAGATTCTAGATACTAAATTTCACAACTCCAGCTTTTGTAGTTTCTGAGATAATTGCATTCATATAGATGGACAGACACACGGGCATGACCAGATCGATTTTTTTCGTCATCCTGATCAGACTTTAAAGTGTCAGCTCTCCCGTATACCTTTTTCCTACGAGTACAGGGCTTATCAGTTTTGTACCTAAAGAGACATGTGGGTTAATAGTTAGGATGGTAAATTGTGTATCCTATCATATTTCAACAGATATTTCAAGTCAAAATTTATTTACCAAATTAGAATCCATTACATAAACGACTATGAGATCAGTAGGAGAAAACATTTGCTCTATAAATATTATGTACATTATAATAGATGTACTTATAGCTGTCCAATATATAAATGATTCCCCGAAAATTGTTAGTTTTTATCTATTAATTTATTTGGTTTTTGTTTCTTAATTTCATGATTCCACAAATCGAACTCCACTAACGAAAACTCACCAATTAATTGGATAGTCAGGCTTACTTTCAGTATTTATTTATTTATTTATAAAAGTCAGATAAGTTCTATGCTATAGTAGCATATTGAATATCTAAGATAGGGGTTGGTTCAACATAAAAAAGTAAACTTGCCCTTTCTCGTATCCAATAGATTCTATATACCAAATTCCATAACTCTAGTTTTTATAGTTTCTGATATCGTTGCGTTCATACAGACGATCAGACGGACAGACGAACATGGCCAGATCGATTTCTCTTAATAACCCGACTAGGGTTAGCATCTTTTCTTTTCAAGTTCCGTCTATTAGGTATTCCAAACTCGGTTGCGCCCGAGCTCAATGCTCGTCATCATTTTTTGTATATTTATTCATATTTAATGATATTCTGATATTAAACAATTGTTCCGAAACAACTAATACTAAAATCCTTAAGCTGTAGAGAATACACAGCTTCGGAAAAGTGAAGGGATAGAAGAAAGGGCGAGGGAACAAAAATATATATAAGCTTGTGCATAAAAAGTCTGAATCTTAATCTTGGTTGTCGTAGCTCTTACAGTCTCTAAGATCTACTTTATCGTCAAGGTACAGGGTAGAAAAATGTCTTCTACAAATTCTCTTATAATATTTATAAGATGCAAACATTTATTGTACTTATAACATTTTTATTTATTCGGAATACGGATATCCAAATGACTGTTTATCCCAGTTAAATACGTCTCCCTTATTTGTGAATAGTCGAGACGCAAACCACTTTCATTTAGGGGGAAAATTAAGCGATTTGTGTACATTAAAGTATTTTCCTAATATGTATTTACTAAATACGGATATCCTGACAAATGCTTATCCCAGCTAAATACGTTTCCATTATTTGTGATTAGTCGAGACACAAGCCATATTCCTTTTCGGAAAAGCTAAACGATTTTTTCGCATTTACGTATTTTTCTACTATATATTTTCGGATTTTAAGGAAAACCCCCAATTTAGGATTACAAATAATTGTGTCATTAACTAATTTGAAGAAAATTTAGGAGTCATGCCTTATTTATTATTATTCCCTTTGTTTACCATTATTTTGGAATAGTCGAGGCACCAGCAATTTAAAGGGGATATTATACGATTCATGCACATTTAAGTCTCTTTATATTATTACTTAATAGTCCAGACATAAACCAATTTCCCTTTGCAAGGAAATTGTATGAATTCGGTATTATTCTATCCAAGACAACGACATTTTACCAAAATGGGACCAAAATTGAATGTAAAGATAAATTTAGTGGTCACAGAGCCATCTACTTATTTAAAAGTAACTTAAATTTGTTCAATTTAATGCTGGTTTTGTCTCGCGAATATATTTTTAATATTTTTATACTCTGAGTATAATGAAACTTGGTATGCATATTTTTTTTTCTTAACTATAAACTGAATTGGACCGGAAATTCATTTACCGATTTCATTCAAATTTTGTACTTGCAGTGCCTATAAATTGATATAAGTTTAAATTATTTGAAACTCCTATCTTAAAATCATGACTAAGAGCTCATCATCTAACACTGAGCATATCCATTTTGGTTTACTTATAGAATCTCCTGTATTGTCCCTTCGGCGTGATAAATAAAGACTTAAAATTCAATTGAACATTATCTGAGGCAAAAGTCACTCCCTTCAGAAATTGGCAATAACTCTTTTTAAGCCAATTGAGCAATTTCTTCCAAATCACCCTGACTACCCATTTTATTTTGTCTAGCCAGTTGAAAAATAAGTGTCGCGGGGCTGTCAAATTGACGCAGCAAACTCCTTGTGAATGTGGCACACAGAATGTCATGACAAATTTGCAAATGCCAATGGAGAGTGTTTCGATTTACAAACCTTGAACTCTGAACAATCAATTTCCTATAACTCCAATCTAGCGACGACAACAACAACATCAGTCGTCAAAACAATTAATCATTTCAATTTTCCAAACGACTTGACGGCTCGGTGGCTAGAAATTCATCGAAGTGAATCGACAGTAAGGACAACCTTATAATTTTGTAGTTTCCTACAACTAAAGAATGTGCTCCTACCATTAGGTATTGACAAGCAACGCAGAAGAAAAAGGACTCAAGTTGTAATGTCAAGTTGCAACTTGAGTTGCTTGGCTTTAGATATTTGCATGTTGCTGAGGCAAACGGAATTGACTTTTACGACCAGAAAAGAAAAGAGTCTTGGGAAATGTCTTGTCCAATGTAGATTTCGTTCCATGATATCGTTTCACCTCTCAAGTCAATAGTTGGGGGAAAACGAGACTTTCTTCTATTTCTCGTTTTAATTGAATTATTTTGATCTCCTTGCTTTTATTTTCTATGTCAACGCTGTTTTCTATTCATTGGAGAATTAGGAAAAGGGAAAAAGCGATTTTGTTTCCATGTATCTTCATCAATATTCCTGAATAAATAACGCATAAATTAGGGCAAAATCCAGGCCCAAAATCAGTGCCGAATGCAAGATTTCCTTTTTCTTTTGTTTTTATTTGACTGCGACATGTTTGGCATGCAAAGAAGACTGATTTAGGAAGGTGGAGTTAGGTGGATAAGGAGGAGAGGCCAAAAGGCCAGTCAGGCAGGCTCGTTTGATAAAGTAGCGTAAAAAATGAAATATGTTTATGATCTGGCCAAGTACGGGGAACCTTAGCATATTACTTTTGCTTCGGAGTTCTCATAATAAAGTCCACTCGAGCTTGACCGTGACACGCCTCAGTGCCACCCAGGCAAACAAATCTCAACGGTTTTGGATTTACCTTTTTTCTCTCTGTCCATCAGAACTAATGCTGGATTGTTGTTGCTGAATCCCACGAATTAGCCCAAAAAAGCTATAAAAAAGGCTCAGACTCAAGTTGTTCAGGCAAAGGAAAACTAGCAAGTAGTAAATTTACATGCGAGCAAAACTTTTTACAACAACAAACAAAAACAAGAGTCTCTTAGGTTACTAAACTTTTGTATACTCTTCACATCTGACTAATTCTTTGGAGCATCGTATCCATGTTGCTCATTCGTAACTCTCGGAAAATATTTTTGGTTTCATTTGAAAAGTATAGGCTATGTTTTCTCCAAAATTGATTTAAAAAGAAACCAAGAATATATAAAATTTGTTTTTATTGAAAAACCTAATATCCTTTCATAAGAATCTAAGGTATCTTTCTTTCAGGTTGAACTTTTTCCAAAGAACTTAATATACCCTTTATCCTTTTAGTCAACGAGTTAGCTAAGCGGGATGAGCCAAAGAACCTTTTTTACCGGCTTAAATGTCGAACTTGAACTATAAAAATCTAGCGGCACAAAACTTCCGCCAGCCAACTCAGTCAGTCAGACAGAAACATACCGAGAGAATCGGTCCCATAAACATAAATTGTGGCAGTAATTTTCGGTTTGGGTTTTTTCCTTGTGGGCCAAAACTTTAGCTGCCGAGCTGGGTGGTATATCTGTTGGATCTGTTAAATGTCTCTGTGGTACAAAAGACAAGCATTTGTATGCTAGGGTTGTTATTGTAATTTTGGTTGAGTGTGGCAAAGTCATTACGGCACGAAAAAGAGTTAACATTAAGTTTAATTTGTCTAATGCCTTAACCCTTGTTGTGTCATTATTTTTTTGGGTTAGATTACTCCAAACGGTTTGTTTACTTTTACTCAAATTCTGTGGGTAAAGGGAATAATCGGGCGAGTGCCCTTTCAACCTTCAAGGCAACAGATTAATGACCCAACAAAATAGTTTCAAATGGTCTACATCATAATTTGGCATTTATGAAGCTCACTTTTAAGAGTCATTCACACGAGTAGTGCTCAAATCGTACAAATACCGCAAATCGTTTAAGGGTCAAATGAATAAAGCCCCAAATGCCTTATTAAAAATTGCTTTTAAGTATGTATGAAAGCCTGAAGAGAATTACTTAAGCGAAAACGATATATCAAAATAAAACTTTTAAGTCTAAGGGCCCTTATTTGTTTCTGAACAAAATATAAATATACGTACAAATAAATAATATATATATAAATATATATAAATATTTTTTCATGTACTGTAGAAATTCAAATATTGTAATTCAAATGCCTGATTTTTTTAGTATTTTGCTATCAGTTGGAAAGTCATTATCTTATCAAATAAACTAAAATGTAAATAAATAGTAAGCTGTTTACATTTTATTTAAAAAATGCATTGCTCGATAGCTGACCCTCTGCTTTCCGCAATAGAGAGCGGGGTGAAGGAGGAATTGTCAACAATAACTTTGAACAATTTATTTGTTCACACCTTGCACGCAAGCTGGACAAGAGCAATACTTGCTCAGATTATGCAATTCAATTTTGCTAATAACATAAATTTCCACCTAGAAGCAACAATAGACAGAGAGCTTCGCTCAAAAATATTTGTGACTTGCCTCAATTTCGTGCTTTCAATAATAGTGAATTTTATTCTCTAGCATTGTCGATTCAGTTGAATTTCGCAAGTGAATTGAAAAACATGTCGGCAACGGGGAATACTAGAGATGGCGTTACGATTCGGACGATGACCTTAGAGGATTATAAGGAGGTGAAACCTTTTGTGAAGGCTCAGTTTTATACCGGGGAGCCACTCATTATGTCATCCAACGAGGATGCAGAGAAATGCATGGAAAAGGAGAACGATGAATATCACTTGGATATGATCCGACAGGGCACCTCTTTGGTGGCAGTCAATCAAGCAGGGTGCCTGGTCGGTGTGGTATTAGCCGGAGCTCTGTATCCAAGTGACTTAGAGAAGCACCGCTTGGCAGCTGAGCAAATGGAACAACACATTTGGGGGCGCTTATGGCGATTTCTAGTGCGAGCCGAGGCGGAGGCTAAAATATTTGAGAGATATGCTGTTTCCAAGGCTCTGTATTCCCATATAACTAGTGTGTCTGCGTCAGAGCGAGGAAAGGGGTTGGGATCCCGGCTGGCCGATGCTTTAATGGAAGTAGGGCGGTCCAAAGGATTTCCCATCATGATGGCTTACTGCACAAGCTTCTATTCAGCTCGCCAAAAGGAGGCCTTGGGTATGGAAATTGCCTATGCCCTGCCCTATGCAGACTACAAAGATGCAAATGGCCAGGTCGTATTTGATCCGCCAGCTCCTCACACCAAGCTGCGGATTATGGTTATAAGACTTTGAATTGAGAATACCAGGCAGAAATTAAAAATAAAAATCTGTACATCCATATGAAAATATCTCTGAACATGCGAAGACGCCACCTTTAAAAGTGTTTACAGAACTTGAAAAACTTATTTAATCCAAAGATTAATATAAATTATGATTTTTTTTCGTTATTAAATTTAAAAAAAAAAATCCCAACGTTATCTTCGGGGTGCCGAAGATTACAGACTCTTTTCGCAGTTGTTTCTGCCGTAAATCACATGAACGGGGTTGGTCAGTTAATAGGGCCAATTTCGATTTGTATGACAGCTATATGATATAGTAATCCGATTTTAATAAAATTTTGCACAAACGCGTATATTTATGTAGAAAACGTGTTGGCCGAGTTTTGAAAAGATCAGTCAATAAATATGCGAGTTATTCCCTAAACCGATTTAGGTACGTATAGCAGCTATATGATATAGTAGTCCGATCCTTACGAAATTTGATAAATGTATATATAACTTGCTATAAAAAACATATGTGTGCTTAATTTGAACAGGATCGGATAATAAATGTGGGAGTTTTTGCCTAAACCGATTTAGGTTCGTATGACAGCTATAAGATATAGTGATCCGATCCGGGCAAAATTTGGTACAATTATCTATCATATAATCATTATAATGTGGAAGTTATTGCCTAAACCGATTTAGGTTCGTATGACAGCTATATGATATAGTGGTCCGATCCGACCCATTCAAACTAGTGTACTACCTAGGTAAAAAAGAAGGCTAAATACCAAGTTTCAGCAAAATAGCTTTTAAGACGACGGAGTAACTCGCATAGAAACAGACGGACAGACGGACAGACGGACAGACGGACATGGCTATATCGACTCCTCTAGTGATTCTAAGTATTCTAGATGTAACTTTTGTGGGTCTACGATGTTTGGTTCTGTGCGTTACAAACATCAGAGCAATGTGAATAGACTCCTTTTTCTTCGAAAAGAGTCTAAATATTACTGTTCAATACATCTTGATGGCGTATTTTTTTATGAATTATTTATGAAAATTCTTTTCACAAATTTGCCATTATATTAATTTTTTTAAGAATGGGAAAACAAGAGAATTTTCCTGTTGGACACAATTTTTTTAAATTCTCAGAATTTCTTAAAATTCTCGACGCCTTATTGAGTAGAGAAGTTCCTAATATACACAAAATGCACATGAATTTTTTCGTAAAAGAATTCTCGTCGATTATTTAGATTTTTCACAAATCGTTCAATTATATTTGACCTTATTGAATTTACAAACATTAATTTTATTAAAATAATAAATTATGTTCCTATAGTTATGAATCATAATTTTAAATAAAACCATGTCAGTCCGTTTCTTATCTCCCTCATTATTGTTCGCAGATTAACCTAGTTTTTTAAATATTCGATGTTGGTTCAGAATGAAAAGCATATATCCACAGATTCCTCGAAAATAAGAACGAAAATTCGGTGAATTCGGTTGGGGAAAAATTAGTTCAAAACGCCGAATTCATGCATTTTTAAAGAGATCTAACGATGACCTTAATAGTGTTAAGTGTAAAAAACAACCCTTTAACTTTGACGGGGTCAAAAGTTTATCACCCACATAATTTCAAGTGTATCTATCATATGAGAAATAGTCCATTTAAAAGGCTTCATACATTTCAGTCTTTTAAGCGATTAGGGAAGCACAATTAATAAATGCTTTTTAATAGCTTAAGTGGCTTAGGCTTATTAGCCAAGGCATTTTGGGATTTAATGAAAATAAACATAAAATGTGACAGCCCATTTATTGCGATTAACAGAGCTTTAGTATCCTTTAACAGTGTTAACACGATTCCATTTTATTTCTGGACTTGAACCAAGACGCTTAAGTCGTTTCGAATGAGACAGACTGCCTGATTTTAGAAGCGCCGACTACCATAAGTAGGTCATTTAATTATCGCATAAAGTAGTTTTTTAATGAAAATCGCTGGCTCATCAAAAATTGCTTTAAGCCCATTTCAGTATTCGGCCGAAGCGAAGAAAGGACAACAATAAGCCTTTATTAAAATTTACATTGTTATGAAATTAATGAAAAATTTATGCCCAAGTTTTCAAAAAGCAACGTCTATGGAGTCGCCAATCCCCCGTTTGCTTGGACAGTGACCGTCGCCTACTTTAAAATGCTAAATAGCCACTTTTGCGGCTAAACAGAGCCAACTTTCTTTCCATATCAGAGACACAGACTCAAAAAGCCAAAGAACGACCCAACCACTTCCCCCTAGGCTGTAAGGTCTTTGTTATACAAAATTGAACACGTTGTAGGCCAAAAGAGTAAGCAGAGGAAAGGGCAGAGAGTCAAGACCGAACCAGGACTATGGTTAAGTGCTGCGCTAAGTCAAGAGTGTCAAAGGCAAATACAGCAACCAAGGAGCCCAGGAACTACCCTGCCGCGTCGCAACAATACAGGAAATCCGTTTCATGACAAATGCGTCACATTGTCGTCGACGTCCTCGTATTCGAACTCGAACTCGTCCTTATCCTCCTACTCTGGCTCATCCTTTCTCATCTTTCTCGTAACTTCGTAGAGTGTTAAGCGCGAGTAGACAGCTTGCATGACGATGGGGATGGCAAAGAACGGGTCTGTACAAAACCAACTAAGCCGGCAAAACGGGCAATGAAATTCCTTCAATGGCAGCACGTGACTTGGTGGAGCAAAAAAAAAAAAAACAGACCACAAGCAAACCGCGAGAGCCAGGCAAGCAGTCTCGACATTGACATTGGCACCCACACGACTGGGCTCGGCTTCCATTTTCGCGGGCTTGTTCTCTTTGCGACTGCGCCCTTTTTTGGAACAATTCTTGTTTGCTGGCAGTGCAGCATAACTTTGGCATTTTAATGAGAAATCCATATTTATGTTGTTTGTTTTGGCTTACAAAAAAGTTTTGTGCAAAAAAAATAGAAGAAAAAATAACAAAAGGTTACCTACCAGGCAGCAAGTGTGCTGGGCTGGGTTTGGCGAAAAGTGAAATTACTTTACATCCGACATGGGTGGCAGCGTGGACCAGCAGGGCAGGAAATGGCAAGTCTAAAGTCTCTAGTCCGAGAACATCTCTTGTAGAGGTATTTTGTAATCATTTTTAATAGTACGCGTCTGGGTTGGCAGTCGCATCTGGTCATAATGTCCCGCAAACAACAACGCCAACAACATTGGAATTTCTTACATTAGAAAACTGTTAACATTTTCATTAGAAGTCAGCGTCAAGTCTGGGGCTAAGGAGATTTTAGCTCAGCTTAACGGTTGGAAAATGCAAATCTTTCCTCTGCTTCCATTTTCTAGACTAATAAACTAAGGATTTTTGCCAAAATCGTTTTGTCCTAATAGTAGATAATACAAGGGTGCTGGGATAAATTTGTTGTTTCGGAGAGTAATATGTTTGTTTTTTTTTTTTTTTTTTTTTTTTTTTTAAGAGAACTTTAAAACTCCATTCAAGGAAATACCTCAACTAAAGCGGCTTATATTTGCTGTATTATAATTTTAGTGAAAATATTCCTATAAAAACGAATCTTATTTACAAATTCAATCTATTGACTATAACTTTAAAATTGTATGAAATCTATAGCTTTGATAAAAAAAAAGGTATCGGAAGTATTTCAAAGGCTGAATCAATTCTTATGCTTCAAATTGATATATGAAAGAAATACTTTAATATAAAGCTGCGAAAAACAAGCAAATCGATACCAAGGATATTCCTTAGCATTATTAAACCTTTAGCAGCTTGAAATTATTTTTAAGTATCAGAAAGAATGGAAAAGTTTAGGTCATAATACTATATTCCTAAGTTATGTGGGTAATAGATATGTTAGGACCTTTATATACTTTATAAATTAGCCTGTTATCATTTTTAATGAATTTCTGTTAGAACTTCTTATATCAAAGTAAGATTTATTTTCTTCAAATTTCAGATTCGAGCATTCTTTAAAATGTACCAGGAGGCTCGTTCAAACGGTTAGCTAGCCTAATTTAATATAATTTTGTCGAGTGCTACAAAAATGTTCAGGCACGTTTTTTTCAAACTACAACGATGAAGTTTAAACACATCGGGCTTATCTAGCAAAGTCATAAAAATTGTGACTTAAATGGCAAGTAGCATATCTGAAATTTCTGAAAGTATACAAGAATGTGACAGAGAGATGGAAAGGCCAGGAAGTGTTGGAAATCCTAGCAATGGTGATGATGGACTCTTAAGAGAGGGCACCACGCAAACAAAAAGCCACTTTACACTTTTTGCTCTGCCACTTTTGCTGCCACTTTTCTACTTAATACCACATACATATCCAAAGCGAAACAAAAGCAAGAGAAATTTTTATGCTTTTATTGTGCAAATAAAAACACGCGGAAACTACTTAATCAAGTTCCACGGGCAGAGGCGAACGAGAACGTTCGCGTCCTTTGCCTTATGTAACATGAAAAAAGGAAAATCCAGACAAAAAGCACACACACTCATGAAGTAAAAGCAAAATAGGCAAAAGAAGAAAAAAAAAATTAGGAAGCAACAACGGTGATATTTTTGTCGTGTTGGAACTGTTAAAACAAATGAAGATGGTTAAGTAAAAAGAGAAGTACAGAAGAAATTACATGAAATTCTAGCAAAACAAAAAATGCCATCCAACTTTTGCATACCCTGACATGAATATTGCAGTAATTCTATCCTAGATGTGATGATAAATTAAAAAATGGAATATTATTTATTTGAACTTAATTTTCTGCAGGTGCTAAAGTATTTTCAGTACCTGCCTGAACTTTCTGGCACTTAAAAAATCTTGGGTATTTTCAAGATTATTGAATTTCAACACCCTTTAAATTGCAGAGTACAAAAACACAACAACCATAAAGGCAGAACAATTTGTATGCCAAGTACCAAGTACAAATTTATGACAGCAATTAGTGCTGCAGGGGCGTGGCAGGCATGACATTCCCCCCTATCCAAAAAGTATGTAAATAAAAAATAAAAACCTTCAATTAATTTGCCTGGGTTACTCAAAGCAGCAAAACGCTTGCATCAATCAAGTTCCCAAAAGGCAAAGTCAAAGACCAACGACTTTCATCTACTACTTTTTTTTTATTTATTTGGGTGTGAAAAATCGTTGACCGCCCAATTCCGGTCGCGTGCCAAGTTCTTCGGCAGCTCGTAAATTCTCGTCTTATTTTTAATTACCACACTCAACTTGAGTTTTTAATGGGTCAATGAATGACCCCAAAGCATTTCAAATGGAAATACCTTTAAAGGGAAAATACTTGGGAGATAGATGCGGCGCAATCAGAAAGGGGCAGGGACTGTCACTGGTACAAGGAGAGTTAGGAGGCACAACACTTACCTGTATCGTTTCCGTGGCGGAATATTTCCGATTATAATCAACATGATGAAGGTTCGGCATGTTGGTCCTTCCTAGTCAATGCTTGCTCGCAACTGATAATGACAACGGATAAGGCAGTAGCGGTGTTAAACACGTGTCCTTGTCATTGGGGTTGCTGTTGTTGTTTTCGGTGGGTTCTTGAAGGCAGGCATCGTTTGGACTCTTCATCTAGATATGCCACTTTATGATACATTTGTGTTAATTTTTGCTGTTGTCGTCGTTCAAAATGGTTTAATTTGCCTGCCGAAGAGGAAAGAGCAAAACAATGTCTGAGTATGAGTAAGATAAAGCATATGAAAGAGCGTGTCGGGCTTTTAAATATCGAAAGAAATAAAAGTAAAACGAAAAAGTTAGAGCTGTGTAAATTATTTTTGCAAGCCACCCCTGGGCCGCTTGTTTACCCATGTCGATATTGTTAATACGACACGTGAACCACAGCCCAGACCTGAGTCTAGAGGGGGTATAGCTTTTGGGTAACATAGCGGAGAAGGTATAAGGCTTGTTCGGGTTTTTCTTCAGCATTTTTCCTAGGGATTTATTGCCAACTTTACGATACGTGCTCTGACTAAATTTATAAACGACAATAACAAAAAAGAACACCAAGATATTCCCTAAAACAGCAGAGAAATTGTATACGCACAAGAATACATACGATGAAGTTCAATTATATAGAAACACCTGGAGTTAATATTAAGATGAATCGCAATTCAAACAAATAAATTTAAAAAAAAATTTTGGCTCCATCGAAAGGAAGTTTAAAATATCTTGAATCAATATTTAAATTCTCTTAACAAAAAAGTAGTAGGATTTTCTTAATTTTCAGTAAATTTTATTCAGTAGATTTTAGTAAATATACTGGTTTCAGTTAAAGTAGAAAAGAAATCAAGCCCCTTTCGGGCTACAGCTTTGTTTTGTCCAAACAACGAATGTTTGTTTTTGGACTGCTTAGTCATTCATCATCATGAGTTAAACGCTTCAAGTAACTAATTAGTCTACAGTTTAGGTGGTACGACAGCATCTATGCGAATAGCATGACAATCTTCTGGTTTCAGTCAGCTCGCTCCCGATCCCGCTCTCTGTTGACTGTTTATTTCTCTGACTCCTTGGGCCAACTTGAATACGTCTAATTGAGTTTTGTAGCTGTCATAAATGTGACAGGAAAAAATATTTGTATCATGGCTCACCAACAGGCGAATAAAATGCGGCAATTTTGAAGGCTTATTAAATTTGATGGCAAAGCTCTCGACACACAAAAAATGAAATTACTCCGCACAAACTATGAGAAATTATCGTAAACTGAATGTAAACTTTGGCAGGCAGTCATAAAAGTTTCAGAGCTGAAGTCTAAGGGACGAGGCCACAACTTGTTGACTTGGGGTTTCGACGTGTTGGATGTTTCGACATGGCTCGAGTTGCTCTCCAAAAGTTAATGAGCCGTTACATGGAGAGCTCTGAAATGTGCTGAAATTTCGTGAAATGTGCCAAATTTAATAAATTTCAGATAAGTAAAACCACCAACCACGAGCTTCGCAAAAGGAAGAATACAGCAAAAACCCTACAATGGAAACGCATTTAACTAATTAAGTACAATGGCGGAGAAACCGAAACATTACCTCCGGCAATTGGTGGTCCGGCTAAGCCAGCATATGTTACCTCACCTTCCCTACCCAGAAGAAGGAGTAAGACCTTTCGGGGAGGTCATTTCGGCTTTATGACCCTCAATATGTACGTGTAAGGACATGTTTATCTGAAATCACAGCGATGCCATAAGCACAAGGCCGTAAAATTCGACACAAACACTTAAGCACACCCACCGAACAGAACCCACATTGATTGCAGTCATACTGGAAAGGGCGAAATAAATTAAATTGTTTAATAATTGAGTTAGACAATGCAGTCCTAACATATCAAAAAAGCCAAAGGCAACATATTTAAAGTTGTTTCGGCTTATGCTCGCTTTTTGCTTGTATCAATCAGATTGAAGTTGATTTAAGTCCTTCCACAAGGCACGTAACAGACGCAGAACCTATGTCCTGGAAGGTCGGGAGAATGGTAGAGGTCAGGCACTTGGCACATGTTGCCAGCAGCAAAGAGGCCAAAACAGCAAACAAACTTCAAGTGACTGGTGTGCATTGCATAAACATGGATAAAAAAAAACTACTACGACGACGATACATCGAGCCAACAAGTAAGCAGTCATAAATAATGCAGCGACATTGTCAAAGGACAAGGAAGAATGAACACAGGCCAGGACCATGCCATTGGGAAAGGGCTGGTTACAGTCAATTCGTTCGGTTGCAGTCTCTTATAGCTCACCCTTTCTAATTCCTAACTTCAGGGAAAATACAAAATAGCTGAGCAGTTAATAAGACAAAGGCTAGGCCTTGTACAGTAGGGAAAGAGAAATCACTACAGTAGTAGGAAACTATGAAGTCCTGCACAGTGGTTAATCCGGCAAAACAAAAAGTCCCTGAAAAAAAATATATATACCATATATATACTCTTTTTTAGAAATTATCAATACCTCTTGCAAGCTACAAAGATATGAGATATGCTACAAAGACATGAGATGATGAGAACTCAACGTAATAGAAAAATTATATTCAAGAAGATTGGTGTGATGACAAAGGAAATCGGCTGTTCCTCTGAGAGGCTGGGAGATTAATACTTAAAACACGAGGTAATACCTCAAACACGATCAAAATGACAGAGGAAATCGACTATTCGTCTGAGTGGCTGAGAGAGATAGGGATTTGATCACTACCACTTTTCCACCTTTCTCTTTTAGAACTATTTGTAACTATTAAATATATATAATTGAAAGAATAAGCTTTAACTGAAGAGATCAGTTCAGAGAAAAGCCTTTAATCTTGTCACAACCAGATCATAGTTAATCTTTAAAAAAAAGCACTAAGACTGCGATGAGGCCATTAAAAAGAAAAACTATGGTAATATTAGAACGGCGAGAGTCTGTTCAGCATTACAACAGGTTACCAGAAACATGCTACTCAGAGAGCTCAAGTTAATTAAAAAGAATACCGGCACCCAGAACAATACAAAAAAGTTAGAATAGTTGCCACAGTTATGACAATTTACACTCTTTCCCTTGCTTGCAGGCAACTCTTACCCTGAAGCACTTGGAATCGCCAGACAATGTTCAGGCACATTAACTTGGTTGCTAACAGACATCGCAAGCCGTTGAATTTTCACAAACACTGACGCTCTAGTATAACCAAAAAAAAAAAACGCAGAAATAAGTAAGCAAAACTTAATGAAGTTTACAGTTGCCCTGTGCAGCAATTTAATTAGATTAAATGAAGTTTCAAGGGCCAAAAAAGCTGTAGACAAAGTTTAAGTCATTTGTCAGCCGCAGTCATCGCCGCAGCCCAAAACTTTGCCAAAACAAAACAAAAAAGGCAGCCCACACGCAATAAGCAGGGACTAAAAAGAAGAGAAATCAATAAATGAGATGGTATTTGACAGGCTCCGGGCGAATACAGAAAAGAGAAAAGCAAAATAACCAAACAAAACAATATCGAAAGCGAAACGAGAAGCAGCCGCAACCTTCGAAAGAACAATAAAAATTTATTGTTATCCTTAAAACAAGTGAAACAATCAGCAATAAAAACACGAACAAAAAAACGGAAAACGCATAACACAAATAAAATAAAATGAGAAGAAAACGAAACGCGAACAAAAATCTTCCTGGTTGGGATCTAATTTTGGCTTAGAAGACTTTGAGGCAGTCGTAGCCGCAAAATGCCTGAAAAATCATAAGATGGCGCGGACTTAACAGGACAATTCGATGTCTTAACCATGAATCCTCTGCATAGCTTGACGGGGGGAAATAAAACGTCAACACACGCTTTTAAAAGCCTCAACGTTTAAATAACAAAATGAAAAGCATAACGGTACGAGTCTCGTTGACACACACGTAAACAATCCAATTCTATTGCATACTTTTCGGCTGGAAAAGCGAATACACGAAAACACTTGAATTTTGAAAGTTGAGTGTTTACTTTTTTATTTCTTCGTCGGTTTAGCCTTTGTTTGCTTGTGTGATTGTGTTATGTTGCCCCCGACTTGTTTTCGCATGTAGTTTTTTGATTGAATTCTTTTTCTGAAGGGTGGTATTCCTCATACAGTTTCAAATTTAAAAGATTTTTTAATAGGGAAACACTCTAATCAGTTGTACGAACTTTAAATACACTTTTAAACAATGGCAAGAAATCTTATCTATAGTATTAGTATCCAATTGTAACTTAATTTATTTTTATGTAAATAATTATATTACTTAAAGGAATTTTCATAAAATTGTCTACCTATTTCTACTTCATAGAAGGTGTGAAATAAAAACTATCATATTTTTTGTTCTTGATATAATTTTTTTAAGTTGACTATCACAAATATATTCCCCCTGATTATCCCATCGACAGGGTCTAATAAAATTTTCCTCGTTCTTCAGATTTTATTTAACGTATATAATAAGTTTATATGCATACTCCTATTCCTTTTTACATTAATATAAAATAAGCTATAATCGCATATACTAACCCTCTAGCTGATATCCAGCTAAATGCACCATATTTGTAAAATCACTACCTACCTAACTTTTTTCAGTTCTTCCAACGAAATGTGTATGAGAAGACAGAACCAATTTGTTGCAGTTACAAATTATGTGCCCACTGCAGATGCAACAAATCTAATAAAAAATTAACAAGGCATACGGAACGAAAAGTCGACACTGGAGGCCACTTGCAGTTCAAATGTAAGGATACAAGGTTTTACACGGACATGCTTCACCTGTAGACAGCTGTAGAAACAACTGTAAAAGTGGACAAAGTAGCCCGAAGATGAGACGCAAAGGGAGCACAGACAAAATGTGTGGGTCGTACCTCCACATAGAAAACAGCACCCTCCGAGCTGTGTGACCAGAGAGGAACCACATTCATGGATTGGAATATGGTATACAAAAGCAAATCAAAATGCGCGCAAAATGCAGGCCAAATGGGGTTACAGCTCGTAGCAGGAAATTCCCAGAGGGTGCTCCGGCGGAGGACAGAGTGGCAGACAGTTGGGTGGGGATAAAACGGGCGGTTGTCGCTTCAAATGACAGTAACTGGAATTGAAGTTGGCAAGAAATTTTCGAGGGTTGATTTTAAAATGCAAACATCGATACATGCGGACTACACAAAACCGTTGGCAGTTGCCCTGGTCTTTGGCTCTTTGGCATAGCTTTACATATAAACGACACAACAGGCCAACCCAACACATGCTTCCTGCCCCGTGTATCGAGGCTTGGTTAAGACTGTGCTTACCGCAAAGAAATAAAAGGAATTTATCTGGCCATAGTTAAATCAAGCCGAGTCGCGTGGCAGATCACAGATTCAAAAACTCCCAATTCAAATATAGAAATATAGACGAACAATGGCAGAAATAATTTTTTTATTTTTGTCACATTTACTTGAGAAGAGAACCCTATGGATTCCAATAGAAATGATGGCAAAATATTGTAATCAAGAGATCTCCATTAAAATCAGAAAGCCGGTTTGAAAATCTCAAGTGTTTATGAATGATGAAACACTTCCCAAGCTAAAAATCAAAAATGCCTTTGGGCTTTTACTACAATGGAAGGATAAATATGCTAGAAATACGGTGGAATAGAAGAAAAATATATTCTTCTGAGCTACTTAAATTTTACTTATCAAGTGCAAGTTTTCTCATGACATCGAGACTGTAAGAGCTTTGAATTAAAAATCCACCCTGCTAAAAGCTTTAAAAGAGGAGTAAAATTCACAATTTATCTCATACTTTATTTAAGGCAAAAAATAAAAACTCCAAAACATTTTCCCGGAATGGATTTATGCATCTTTTGATAACTAATTCCCTTTGGGCGTCTGTCAGATAAACTGCCAGGCAACCGAGGCGAGTAGCCGCCACACACGAGGATGATGGTGATGACAAGCCTGAACGAAAGACTTTTTTAAAGAACTTAAAGCAATTTTTGCTACAATTGCACACCATGACATCGATATATGTTTTGGTCTAGCTGACTAACTCACTGGCACTCCATATTAATTTCTCATTAAACGGCAAAAGCCAAATATCCGGTAGTAACTTGGGGAGGATTTGGCTTCAACATTCGGCATTCGGTATTCGGTATTTGAGCATGCCTGTCAGCAACCGTCTGACTGCCAAATGTGCTGAAAAAATGGCCGAAAACAATTTAAGGCAATCAGCTACCAAAGTACGTGACAGGACGAGTTGCTCCTTCCCCGATTCTAGGTCCGATGCCAACTCAACTTCAAAAGTTAGAACATCCTTTGAGCCGCTGTGGAGAATCCCAATGGCAGTGCCAACTATTGATAACAACAGTTATCCTTATTCTTAAAGCTTGCGTTGTCCAAGAATGTAGTGGAAAATGCAAACATCTGCTGCCGGTTGGGTTGTCAAGCAGTGCGAATCGGTGGGTGTCAATGAACCTTACCAACTGCTAACGAGCACGTGAGCTAAGTGAAACGGAAAATGAGCTAATTTGCTGTAGTTTGGGTTGTTGTTTGTGTTTTCTGTTTTTGTGATGCTATTTTAAAAAGCTGGAGACACATCATTTTGGGCACGTGAGCTGGCCAAGAAGTCAGGAATTTCAATTGCAAACATAAATCATGTCAGTCACTGGAGAAAGTAGAATCCAGCGCCTCTAGTAAGTATATGAAACACAATCAGCTGTTTGTCACAGCATGACATTCACTAGTTATGGAAGAGGGTTCAAAAACGGAGAGGAATAAGAGGCACGTCAATCAACCAGCCCCCTGTGAGACTGCTCGCCCCAAGATCTTAAGGGTGAAAAAAGAAAGCTTACCCGCAACTAGAGGTGAGCACAGTGACTAAGATGGAACTCGTGTTGGATTTATCCGCAGTGATACCAAAGATATTGAAGATATTAATATATATATATATATATATATTGACTTAGATGTATTGTATCATATTGTACAGATCCTACGATATAATTAAAGCTCCGATATTTAATAATTTGCTTAACCAAAGACTCAAAAATAAATTTTGGAAGACCTTGTTTAAGCTCGCTTCAAGCTTTCCAGTCCAAATTGATGAGCACTAGAAAATTTCTCCCATCTCTATTCCTCATTCCACACCTTGGATACGAAAGGATAATTTATTGAACAATGTGTGGGACAATGTGTGTTGTTTTCGTTCTTTTTTTGCATTGGAAACAGTGCCTGTCCATTGATTTGTAAATGGTTACAAAAGAGAGTTGCCATTGTCTGCTCATTCATAGAACAATGGCAGAAAGAGCGTGCAAAGAGAAATAAACAAGAATACCGAGAACAACTTCACTGCTAACGTTTTTATCTGAACCGCAGCATCACTCCTTTATTTGCCAAGTGCAAATTGCAAAATGATATTAGAGACTCAAATGTCGGCTTTGGCGTCGATGGTTGCGGCTGTTTTTGTGCGGGGGTGGTTTGGATTGTAACGAGGGGTTGACCCTGGACCGCCTAACCGAGCAGAGTGAAAGTGGAAATACTTTCGGCCTGGTACCAGCCAAGCGGACCAGTTCGCCTGTAATGAACATGAGCAAATTTAATGCGATTTGTGCGAGGGCGCAACTCATCATGGCGAGAGTGTGGAGGCACTAAAGGGAGGATGCTCGGGAAGAAGGTGAATTCTATTTACTTTTGTAATTGGCACGTTGTGTAGGCCAACTCTGTCCAGTCATCGACTTCAATGAATAATTGAGCACATCTAAATGTTCGGCCAAGTGTACAGTGGAGTATTGAAAAAGGGGGACTGGAGTGAGCCAAACAAAAACTGTATAACCCCATTTATTCTTTCCAAAAGCCGCGGTCATTTATGGCAGCTGCAGGCCAAGGCGAGCAAATCTAGTCTGAGCGAATCAGAAATAGATAGGCTACATTTATGAAATCACTCAAAACTTATTTAATGCTTTTTACTGTTTAATGTTAAAGTTATTAAACAAAAATTCGGAGCGTCGAAATATCTTGTTGGGGCCGATATTGGTACTTTCTACCGATTTTTTATAATACCAATTAAAGCATCCAATTACCAAGTTCAGTAATGATATAGTCAACCAATTTCAATAAAACTTGTTGTCAGTAAAAATTATAGAAAAAAAGTTATAGAAAACTGTCTTGTGTAGTATTTAGATTTTTTGTGCGATTAGCCTTATAAGAACAATATATAGCTATTCAATTTAATTCAAACTTTTCACAGTTGTTTGGTAGCCTAATAGTCATTGGTTCCCCAATTTGAACAAATAAACAAGAAAATTACGACGTTTAAACAGTTTTTGCACCTTCGATCGGTCCTACTATATGATATAGTAGTCCGATCAGATTTAAGCTTATGGTTTTATGCTTTTTATTCCGAACCTTAATCGCATATTAAAAACATTTAATAAATTTGATTTAAACTGAGAGATAAGATTATTATCAATAAGCTGGAACTTTCTAGCCCTTACCATCTCTGATACAGACGGACAGATGAAAATGGCTAGATCGATTTCTTTAGTCACCCTGATTTCTTCTTCACTTCACAAACTTATTATACCCTAAGGTACACGCTATAAAAATTTCGAAATATATAATAATTTCGAAATATTTTATTATCGATTCTTCACAGGATTTCATCCGATAATTCGTTATTACATTGTTAATTTTTAATAATCTATTATAAATTTAATTTAGTTTGTTATGTTATCATTTTCATTTTACCAAAAGTCTCTAGAGTTCAATGAAAATCAAAGAAAATTTATGATGTGGGCAGCCAGGATATTGTCCTAGTTCATGGGGCCAATGATAATGACAACTTGACAACACAAGACAACTTGTCGCAACAAAATGCATTAAAATGATTTATGAACCTGGGTTCAAACGAACACAAAAAAACAACAAAAACAGCTCGAACAACAACAACAACAATCCCTGCCAGAAAGTTTCAAAAGACTATACAAATTAACAAGGATATATGAGCTGAGGGGATAATTTTTGTACATAAGCTGCTTACTCAGCCCCACCTTTCCCCACCCTTACTGAGGTAACCACTAAAAAGCGAGAAGCTGTCAAGCTCAGGCGCACTCAATCGTTGGTAGTCGGTGGTGCCCAAACAGCTGCCGGCAGCAATTTTTCCTCCCAAGTTTAAACAGAAATTAAAACACCAAAAGAACCCAAAATTCAACTCGGCATCATCAAGATGCCTGGACGAACAACTTTTCGGGGCTAATCAAAAATGTTACACTTGGAAAAGTTTACAAGAAGCTTTTCTCTTGGCTTGGAAGGGAAGCGACAACATTGGTCTTTTTGTGATTACCATTTTATCAGTTAGATGAAATCTTTTGGCCATCAGAAACAAAACAAAAGAAAGAAAAAGCAAAGCATATTTATGCTAATCTTAGCAAGCACTTTCCTAGTTGGTAACAGCTGACGTGGAAGACAGCAACAGCTACGCCAACAACCGATATTGTAATTTTGGCGGCACTTTGCACTTGAAGACAATTTACCACCCACCGGGTAAGGACAGGCAGGGGGACAAATCAGGGGTACATGGCATATCATTTGCACCCGCCCAACTTGAAAATATGTAACCACTTTCAACTGGTGTGTGTGTGTTTGGGTGTGTGTATGAGTTTGCCTAGCACATAATCAAAAAAAACTGCAGGGTGCTTTTTATGTGTGGCCCATTAATTTATTGCTCTCCACCCACCTCCGACCCTGCCAGCCGCCCTTCAGACTTCATCAAGACGTAGTACAACAAAAGACGACATTATTATTTCATTATTATGCCAAGCGCATCAGTGCCTAGTGTCATTCCCGCAGCCCACAGAAACACCAGCACACACACACACACACACACACAAACGCACAAAACTGCGTACCCACAGTCTATAGGCTGAGCTCATATTACGCATCCATATGATTCATCGCCTGGCAAAATTTTTGACACGCCGCCACCGCAGCAGCCGCCCATAAATAAAAAAAAAGCTCCGAAAAGACAGAAAAGTCGCCAACGCAGGAACATATGTTTGATCCGGGGTAAATACATAGGTCGGTAGTAATATTTACTCGTAAATATTTTTATAGTCAGCTGGCGTACAGGGAGCACAAAAGAAGGAGTACCAGGTGTGGGATTACTTCATCACACTCCCACGAACCCACACATAAATATATAAGACGGCCAGCAAAATTCAATTTACTTTTTGGTGTCTTCAAAAAAATAAAAATAACAATACAGACCATGAAATACAAACAAAAGTAGAACAATGTACCGTAATTCCTAGGCGCAAACTCTACAACAAATTAACCGCCATTTAATGGCTTTAAACATATATATACAAGCTTATTCATTTACGTACTTGACAAATTTGCCTGCAGGTAATCCGTTTCTGTATGCCTATTCGTTTGGGTGTGTGTGTGTGTAAAGCATTTAACGCTTTTGTGCAGCAATTAAAACATAATTGCGGCAAGCGTTGATAGCATCACCGCGTAAATCATTTTCAAAGAGAGAAAGCTGCACTGCATGACAGTGGGTGTTGGGGAGTTTTCAAATTGCAGCACATAAACAACAAAAGCCGGCGAACAGGAAACAAATTGCGCGCGCGAAACACAGACAATAACGACAAAATGAAAACACCAGACGATAGAATAGAATACGCACAACCGAACCAAACGCTTTAATATTTACCGTTATAAGTAAGAAAGACCTACTTATAGCTTTTTAGACACACAGCTGATATTAAATGCTGTTTATTAATTTCATTACCAGCATAGAATGCACGTAAATTTTGACCGTCTAACGGTGCACTTTATGAAACCAAACGTCCGCAATACTACACCCACGCGGGGCAGTGTTCAAAGAAAAACTAAAGGAAAAAGGACATTTTGGGCCAATACGCAAAATACCCTCTCAGAGATGCCACCCGTTCGACGCTTTCCTAGTATGGCAGTACCCAATTTTTTAATCGATACGGAAAATTACTTCAAAAGCTACCCTGACATTTCTGTGTATTTTAGAAAATACAAAAAAGGCAACAAAATCATGTTAGTCTTCAGCTTTGTGTTTTCTTGCGGTTCTCTAGCGTAACGATTCTGTTTTTGAATATTTGCAACTATCGATAGGTATATAAGATATATCGATGTGTGTGTACCTTCAATACATTTATTTTTTGCAACCATGCTCCGATAGTCACGTATATCGATTTTTATTAGCATCACTGCAGGCCATTTGTCAAAACTCACACGAATTGTGAATTTGCTATTTTAACAGGAAACATCTGAAGTAAAAATGCCTGCTGTGGTGCGCATTAAGCGCCGCATTGATGAAGAGCCGCATACAGCTTTTGTGTTAAATGGAAAGCGTCGTAGACTACAGAACGACGAACAAGAGCTAAGCACAGTGCTAAAATTTGCCGGCACCATAGAAAACCAAGTGAGTCCAGCGACGCATTCGCAAAAGGGCGCGAGTTAATAATATTTCTATTTTACTACCCATAGGATGACACAGCCACCAAACAATTTGCTGTTGCTCGCTTAAACAAGACCAGTGCCAAAGAACTTGTGCAAAACAAAGGAAGCGGCTGCAATGCCGCTCTCAACAGACGTGAAAGACTGCGCCAAGAAGCCCAACAGACCGCACGCGATCAGCGTTTTCGTGTGGTCAATTGCTTGCGCACCGCTCTAGACCCGGAAAACATTGAAATTTTGAATGAGGAGGCCAGCACAAGTACAGCCCCATCTGGCTCAGTTTCAGCAAGTAACCAAATCACAATTGTGGACATTGAGTCGCAGCAAGTATTCACACCCGATGCCAATCAACAACAGCCAGCCGACTCCGATATTGGCTATGTCTACGATCTGTATGTGCCGGAGAATGAACAGCAGGCGGAATTTGTTGACATGATGGACGACAACTATCTAAGGTTCGTCATACACAGAATTCAAGAAGAACAGCAAATATTAACTGTCACAAATTTGTATATGTAAACGGAAAAAATGGTGGGGAACATTTTGTAATGGTGTGAAGCGTGTGTGAGCGTTATTGCATTTGGTGTTCTTTTTCATTTTCTCAATAATTTTTATTTTCAAATATCATTTGTTCTTATGTTGTGTGGGCCTCATTGCATTTAAATATAATTCTCTTTCAACTCGTTGATAACTGCTCAAATAATTTGTATGTATGTCTGATTCTCTATAAGGTTATATTATCCGTTTAATTACTACAACAACTGCTATTGGTAGCACAATACAACAACAGCCAGAACAACCACCAGCCACTCAGTTAATCCGATGTGATAGCCAACGACCCAACTACCAAAAACACCCAAAAGTAATAAGCAGCCCAAAGCACACAAACGGCAAGCACCAACAGACAGTTCCTAAAAAATAGAGAAAACACAGAAATCAGAACAAATTGACTTAATTAGTTTTTAGACTTTGATTTTTTACAAATCCCTTAACCCTTCAAAATACACCACATTCATTTATTTTTAGTTAATAATGCGTATTTTTAAGCTATCCGTTGTTGTTGCTGCCTTTGCAAGTTTTCTGAATTTAGATGTACATTTTATATAAGCATTCCAGAATATTGTGTATAGTTTTTAGGTTTATATATTATGAATTTAGCTTGACCAATGAATGCCAAGCTCGAATAAAAACATTTAATTTGTAAAAATAATAAAGAATTGCGTTTTCTTTGTCTTGCCATTTGTTGGTCTTGCTAGAGACTTGCAAACCAGCTTTTCTCTAATTGTAATTTTGGTTTTCAGCGTGCGTTTGGCTGATGAGATTGTTTATGAAGATTGCTATGAACAGGACGAAGATTACGACTCAGAGGATTCTAACCAAGAGAACTATTATACAAACGATTATCCGGATGCAGAGGACGAAGGTGCCCTAGGCTCCGACGATGAGCTGTGCCGGGAAATGCATAAATTTATGTTTAGTAAGTTACAATGCAAAAGATAAATCTTAAAGGTCGCTGTTAAATTTACTTGCATTTTAGATGATGATGAAAGTGAAGAAGCCCGCTCAAGCGAAGATGAGGATTTCATTGCATTTCAGGATCCGTATGTTCATTCTATTAACACCGAAGACGAGAGTTTTGTGGATGACGTTGATTTCTGTAGTGGCGAGCGTGAAGGCAGTGCCTATGAACGTTACAAGCGACGAGTTTTACGCGAGCTAGGTGAAATAGATTCGGATAATGACTCTGATGCTGCGGAGAGTCCATTGGAAAGTGCCAGTGATACAGTCGATGAAGAGCATGATGACTGAGCAAATCTATCTGCGTTGTCGATTTAATATATTTACTAAATTTAAATTTAAAAAATATTTTGTGTCTTTGTTCTTATTTTGAAACAGTTTTATAAAAATAATTCCAATACCACAGAATGTGATGTCTGTATGAAGTGTTAAGGGTGTAGCATTGGCTTCTTCCAAAACAGGGTATAATACCAAAGAGGTCTTCGAATAATAAGAAAAAATAACGCATGGATTTAACGAAAAAATTGTAGGTCAAAATAAAGTCTGGAAGACATTTGGATTTTTACTTAAACAAGTGCCTTATAGACAAATTGTCTTGAGGAATGTAATATTTTTTAATTCCTTCGCGCCAAACAAAGGGTGACAAATCCGTTCGCCGAATAAAATTATGTAAATTCATATGCCCGTTTTATTTTATGTTTTATATGAATGTTCACAATTTATGTGTTTGCTATTTTTTGTTCTTCACTTAAAGTATTGGTTTTTATAACAACGATTTTGATTTTATTTTTACAAAGTTGGATGCTTCCGCGTATGCTCAAGAAAAGTAACAAAAAGAGTAAGAAAAGTAAAAAGAGAGAAAAAAAGTGTGTAGGTGAAATCAGCTGTGCAGCTTTACGCATGAGCTTTGTATGCTCCCCCCGTTGGAAGGCTTAAGCGTTTCAACCGTTGTGGTGTCAAGGGGTAGAACAACAATCAGTGGGTGTGCGAATGTTGGCAACTCGAACAACGTCATTTTGTCCGCTGATCGTACTCTCGATGCGACCTAGTTTCCATATAAGAGGGGACAGATTGTCATCCTTAATCACAACAACGCTGTTAGGTTGCAAGTTCGGCTTCGTCAAACGCCATTTTCCACGCTCTTGAAGCAGCGTCAGATAACTCGTGCTCCATTTTTGCCAAAATGGCAAACTCCCTGCCAGCGGCTCCATCGATTCAAGTCCAGGTGAGTGTCATCTGGTTCTTTTATGGCTGCAAAGGAGTACCCTATGAGTAAGTGGCCTGCTCTTAGCACCTCGAAGTCATCAGGATTCTCTGTAATGGGGCAAAGTGGACGAGAATGTAATATAGCGCTAATCTCAGAGACGAGGGTTCTGAGCACTAAAAATTTTAAATTGTGACTGCCAGCGACGCGATAAAACTGATATTTGGCAGATTTAATAGCAGCCTTCCAAAGGCCACTAAAGTGCGGGGAGCGTGGTGGTATAAATTGCCAATTCACACCCAGATCTAGAAGTGATTCTGCTAACTGCTTGTTTCCAGGGTCCCTCAAGAATAGCCGACGAAGTTAAATTAGGTCGTTCTTTGCACCAACAAAATTGGTAGTATTGTCGGACCAAATGGTGTTTGCCTTACCTCTGGTGCTGATAAATCTCCTAAAAGCCGCGATGAATAAAGTGTTGGACAGTGTTGCTCGGTTTCGGACCTCCGATTTATAATAAAATGGACCGCAAAAATCCACTCCACTCGGGTTAGCTGAACATGATCTGCAGGAAGTGATGCCATAATGTGTTCCACAATTTTCGGCTTCAAACGAAAGCATCGGATGTATCTGCCGATGACTGAAGAGACGAACTTTCTCCCTCCCATTGGCCAAAATTTCTGACACAAGGCGGCAAGAAATGTTTGATGAAAATGAAATCGCGCTGTAAGCGGGCCTTTAAGCTGAGACTCTTTTTATATTTTAGCAGGTGTATATAACCAGAAACTCGTTGCAGTTTACCGAAGGAGTTCTGGTACTTGCAGCTATAAGATATGTCACCTGCTGGATGTGTAAGTATTAAAGCACTCCTGCGCCGCTCAGGCAAATTTGATTCAGGGACAGGATTAATAGGCCAATCTGCTGAACTTTTCTGCAGGAAGGAAGATCCGTTACTTCATAAATCCAATGTTAATAGATCAGTTGGCGAGCATCCACAAGAAAGAATATCAGATGGATTTAGTTCAAAGGGAACATATCGCCATGACATTCCATTCGTCCGTTCCTGAATTTGAGCGATTCTATTTGATACAAAAATGTTGAAATCTGATGGCGCTTGGCGTATCCAGGCAAGTGCGATGGTCGAGTCAGACCAGCAGTGAGATGTGCATGATAGTCCAATAGAAATTCCTTTATGTTGCAAATCAACTCGGCCCATAACAGCGCTGCAGCTTGCTCAAGTTTGGGAATGGTCAGTGTTTTCAGAGGTGCTACCCTGGATTTCGAACAAATCAGCTGAGCTGAGGCGGATCCATTGATTTCTGAACGAATATAAATACATGCACCATACGCCGACAAGCTGGCGTCACAAAAACCATGAAGTTGGTAAAAGGCATTTGGTTCCAGAACAAACCAAGGAAACCGTAGACAGGCGACTGTAGAAATTTGTGTTATATGTTCCATCTATAGCGAATGCAGGGATTGCGGTAAGCCTTCATCCCAATGAAGCTTATGCTTCCATAGGGCTTGCATGAAGATTTTGAGTCGAGAGATGATGGGGCCGATTAAACCAAGTGGGTCATACAATTTGGCTATCGCTGAGAGTATTGACCGCTTTGTTGCCGGCTTTTCTGGCAAGTTATTCAAGAATTGGAACAAGAAGCTGTCATATCCAGTATCCCAGGCTAAGCCTAACGTTTTTATGACTTCGGTTCCGTCATGAAATTTTATGGTCTTCTCGCAGTCTAAGTCTTTGGTTCATTTGAGCAAACGCAATCGAATGAGTGTATTGAAAAACGTAGGCTGTATTGATGAACCAGCAAATAGAAGGTCATTAAAAGATAAACCTACTGTTGTTTTTGCAGAGCCGTCGAAGACTACGCGCAATTTGGTGGTGGAGCTGTCTAGTTTTAAAACGCAATGGTGTGGAAAGAAGTACTGTGGTATTTCCGATTGCTTTGTAGTGGGGGACATATGTCCAAGGTATATGTATTCCTGTATAAATGTCGAGCATTGCGTTCTTAGCTCTGGATTCGCGTTTAGTTGTATCTCCAGACACTTGAAACGAAGCAAGGTACGGTCGTAGAAATCGCCAAGCTTCTCGAAACTAAATTTGGCTGGCAATTGTACAGAGTATTCGCCTCTTGGAAGTCTCACGCAATGCTGCTGGAAATGCGGTTCACATATGGAGTCTTCATCTGTAGACAGAGGTGAAGAGCCGCAGCACCTGTCTACTTCCCAGAAGCGATTTAGGATAGTGTCGATGATGTCCTCTTTTGGCTTAACGGCGTCGATTTTTTGTTGAGCAGGCAATATTGTACGCCTTCCGATACATCCAGCAAGCTCGCCTGCCACGATCCAGGCAAGTCGGGTTTTTTGTAATAGGGGCAGATGGTCTGCAATTCGAATTTGACCAACACATAAAAGCTCATAGAAGAGCCTACCTCCAATTACCAGATCGATGCGTTGACTTTTATAGAAGAGTGGATCTGCAAGAGTTAAGTTGTTGCTCCAGTCTTGAGAGTTAATATCGAAGCGAGGATGGAGATCTCTTATTGTGTTAGTGATTGAGCATGTAAGGGATGTAGAATACTCCGAATGACGAGATTCCACTTACAAGTCAATTGATTTTCCGCTGAGAATGGTCGAACTCCCTACTCCCAGAATGGCAAAATTTGATTGATTGGTGGAAAACTTGAAATGATTGGGGAGACGCGAGCTTACTAAATTTAAATGTGCGCATGAATCCAGAAGCGCTCGGCATGGTACGAATGATCCAGAACTTGTTCGGACATTCACTATAGCTGTGCCGAGCACTACATATCCAGGATTTATTGGCTTTCCGGTGATTTTTGATGCGATTGTTGCGGTCAGGGCAGATGCTTGTGGTTGCGTAGCATTTGGTGTCTGCACATGGCCGTTTGGTGTGCTACTTACATGTGTAATACGGTATGATGCTTGGAAGAACAATGCTTGCAGTTGCTCGAATGGCACTGCTGGATGCTATGGCCCTTTCGAAGACAATTTAAGGGTGAAACAATCAGTGCACTACGGGTTAGTTTTTGACTACTTTTTCCCACCTGATTGCCTGGAGTCTGTGTTACCATAGGCTATATAATATTTTCCATTGTGCGGCACCTTTTTTCCAGAAATGCTGACATGTCCGACCATCTTGGAAGCTTATCGGAACTTAGGAATTCTTCCCATCTTTCGTGCGTTGGCCTGTCGAGCTTGGATTCAATTAGGTTTGTCAACAGACCATCAGCGATCTCTTCAGTAGACGCAATGCTTTTGAGGGCTCTTCAATGAGAAATCATGTTGTCGCTGAGCTCTCAAAGCATATTCCGAACCCCTTTGGACGTTCTGAAAGCCGAAAATTGCTCTAATGTGGGCCTGGAAGTGAAGCAACTTATTATCAAATCTTTTGATTAATAGATCCATGGCCATGTCAAAGTTATTTTCGGTTGGCTCGAGAAAACGAACTGTGTCCAGGCACTCAGACAGGAACGCAAGTGTTGCAGCTTCTCTATTTCGCTAAGCTCATCATTATTTCCTACCACTGAGCTATAAGTGGCGAAGAAATGTGGCCAATCCCTGTATGAGCCACTAAATTTGGGGAGCTGGATTATAGTTAGCATAAACGTGCGAAAGGAACAATAAACGATATGCAAAAGCAACCAGCTGATAAACATGAACAGCACTGTACACTGGGGTCAATGTCTGCAACCGAATTTATATACTTTATGCGAAATGAACTTTGAGACGAATTTGCGCGCAATTTTGTATGACGCTAACGAATGTTTGTTTATGTATATGTTTGTGTCAGGAGTAGCGGACCGCTGTAAGTCTTATATGCGTGTGGCTTAGACACCGCATTGTGTGCAAGGCGCAATTATTATAACTATATATAAGAATTTTATTAAACCGAAACACACTAGATCACGTCGGGTCACCAATATTTTGAGGAATGTAATATTTTTTAATTCCTTCGCGCCAAACAAAGGGTGACAAATCCGTTCGCCGAATAAAATTATGTATATAAATTTATATGCCCGTTTTATTTTTTGTATGAATGTTCACAATTTATTTGTTTGCTAATTTTTGTTCTTCACTTAAAGTATTGTTTTTTTTTTTTTATAACAATTGGATGCTTCCGCGTATGCTCAAGAAAGGTAGCAAAAGTAAAAAAAAAAAGTGTGTAGGCGAAATCAGATGTGCAGCTTAACCCTCTACTGCATGAGCATAGAAATATTGAAGAAAAAAATTTTTTTTATGTAAATATTGTTTTATTTAGGTGAAAATAACATATATTTGGAATTTTTTTTTGTTTGGGGCCATAGTTTGGGGGGAAAAAAATGAAGCCATATATGGCTTTCTATGCATTTAGCGTATTTAGCGTGAAGCCATATATGGCTTTCTATGCAATCATGTGAAAGTTGGCAAAACAGTTTCTTTTATCATTATAACATAAAAATACATTGCATTTCTCGCAAAAGGTGTATGATCGGAAGGAACAATCGTTTTGGCAGAGTTGCCTATTCTTTTTCCAAGTGGGAAAATGTCCAATTTTGTCCTCTCGAACAGAATTTAAGGGAAAATCCTGGTGCCTCATTCGCTTGCTGGTACAAGGAGTGCCTTCCCTGCTTGTAGTCGGCGATGCAGTTGAAGTCATCCCAGGACGCCCGCGCTTCTTTATAGTTTCCCATCTATTGCAAGTCATGGTGTTATATATGAATTCTTGACCAATCGTCTTATTCCAATATAGTCTAGAAGATGGTAACGTTACCAACGACATGTATATGACCATGCCTATAAATTGCTCTACTTCATTTCGAGTTATATTAGCTGGCCTATTTATATCAAGTTGGACTGCATATAGATTTGACTGCTCAACCAAGAAATTCATCAGATCGTCGGTAAAAAAAAATTTAAAAAAGTCTGCCGGTGTTTCCAGTCCATTAATACAAGTTGGAAGATTGGTATTTCCTTCAAATGGAAAGCTCTCAGTCGAATACGATGGCAAGTGTCCATCTTTCCATATCGGTGCTCTTGCCTTTTTTGGCTTTGGCTTTGCTTTCGAAGTGCTCGGCTCTTCACAGCGGTCATCGGAACTGCTCTCATCGGTCTCCGAAATATATACATCTTCCTCTATAATTTCTTTGTTTCCAACCCATTCGTCTTCGGAATCGGACGTGTTGTCGACTTCACTTAGTAACGGGTTATCGATTTCGTTGACGTATTTCAAATTACCGTAAAATGATTGTACATTCATTTCTAAAAAAAAATTCATAAGTACATAGAATATAACATATATGTACACGTTGCTGCATATACAGCCATATATGGCGTCAGCAGTTTCTTGCAAAAAATGGTACTTATAATGCTTAACGAATAGTCAAATTATATTAAATATTAAAGAAAACTTTATATTCTTTTGGAAAAAAAATAGTTTTAAGCGCTAATGGTGTTTTTTAATAGAGTAAATTAATTTTCAAATAGAGCAATGTTCAATTTAGTTCGTCTGCTTGAGGTACTTGCACAAAACTGATTAAAACGCGAGAAAAGGCAACATGAAAAAGTTCTGCACATCGAATTCCAAGAGAAAATAGTGCAAAGAAGAATAACTGTTAACAATGAATCAGCGTATGTACCGTTTTATCACCAAAAAAAATTATTGAAAGTGAGAAACCATATATGGCTCTGTATGCGGTAGAGGGTTAACGCATGAGTTTTGACATAGCGTTGGAGGGCGCGCAAGCTCGTTGCATTTAAATATTTAAAGTTTCTGCGGTCTACTCCGACAATACCAAAGAGGTCTTCGAATAATAAGAAAATATAGCATGGCTTCAACGGAAAAAATTTGGTTCAAAATTAAGTCTGGAAGTCATTTGGATTTTTACTTAAACAAGTGTGTGCCTTATAGGCAAATAATACTTAAATAATCTGATTTTCATATTACAAAAACACAACCATTATTTAAATAAATTCGTATTTCAAATGTATTATTTATATACAAAAAAAAATATATTCAAAGATAAGTTCAGTGATACCAAATTGTGGGCCTGCCATCTTGAATAAGTTTTGAGTGCTGCTAAGCTATAAAAAATATAAATTGATCAACTTGGTGCATAATCGAATAGCAGTAAGCACAAGAAATATATCGATAACAAGATTTTTTGAAGCCCATCTGTTCTGTAGTCAGTGATGTGAAAATTTTTCACAGCATCATCGATAGCGACAAAAAACAATCGATAGAGGCTCAAAGAGGTAAAAATTCAATACCTCGATAGTACCATCATCGATAGTTTCCCAGCGCTATTCTTTTTTTTCTCTTCATCGGTGGTCGTCGTCGGTTGGTTTGTTTTTTGTTGTCGCGTTGTAAGCGTAAAGAAAAAAAATTGAGCTAATAAAAGCACACGATAATTGTTAAGTGCAACTTACTTATGCTGTAATATCGCCCTGCAACTATCCGAGCTGGCAGTAAATGTGTTAAAAGTGCATTAAAGGTGCGTTCAATTGGCGTTTTCCCAGCGTGCCTGTGTATGTGTGCCTGCATGTTTCCATCGTAGTTTCTCTGCCTGTATGCGTGTTTGTGTGAGTGCGAGTGTATGTATGTGCACAAAAGAAAAGACATTCTGAAAAGCTGTGAGCAGCAGCGGAAAAAGTATCTCTTCTCTATTTAAAAATGTGTGTCAGTGTATTGTGCGGCCGCAACAGTGGCGGCAGCAAAAGCAACATCACCAGCACCACTGCCGTCATCAACAACTGCTAGCAGTGAGGGCACAATAAGTAATACTTGCCTCTGTTACTGCGACCCCCTTTGCTTTATTAAAGCGCAGCTTCTTGATTGTCTTTTAATGTGTTATTGTTTTCTTTTCACACATATTATTTGCTTAAGAAGTGGCGTCGACGGTTTTTGTGCCAAATTCGAAACAGCAAAAGAAAAATACAAATATATAAATATACAAATAAATATATTAATATACAAGAAATATTACAACGCCCTGTTCGGGGGTCAATAATACGTACTCCACACATCACTTACAGCTGCACCCCCCGCTAAACACTGTCAACGCCAACGCATGGATATGGAATCTGTACAGCACATGGAAAACGTTTCACTGCTTTCCTAGTTGTTTGGTATGTAAGGACTTTTATTTATTTAAATGTATACAAAAAGCATTTCAAATATGAAGAAAGTGTATAAACGAGTGTGCTTATCAGCCTACACAAGCACACCTGAGACAACTCTGCACATACACCAAAACTCGGCATGGCATATGCCTGCTTAACAGTCCAAAATGTCTGCCAGTCCATCAGTCTGATTGTCTATCTTTTTGTCTGTTTCACACATTCCACCCCATTTGGTGCTGCTGGCCGTTTGTCTAGTATGTGTGTGTGCGCGTGTGTGTGTGGGCTTGTATCTCCTGCTTGTACGCTTTTGTCTTTTCTGTTTTTGTCAACGCAAAAAAAAAAAAAATTATTTTTCTTTGGTATATTTTTTTTTTATGTTTTAGGTGTGGTCTTAGATATTTAGATATGCCTTAGATATTTATTCATAGGCCTAAAAAGCGGAAATGACCATTAAAACTGTACTCCCAATCCCAACGAAGCCCACTTTTGCCATCCTTTCAGGTTGACATTGAACTTTTGCAGTGTTGCCCGGTCGCTTTACTTTCCAAAAAGAAGGGGCGAAAGAAGAAGGAAAATATTTCCTTTCATTTCAGTCTTCTTGCAGTTAGTTTTTTTTTTTTTTTTTTTTTTTTTTTTTGTATTTCTCTTTTTTCGGTAATTTTGGGTAGCTTTCTCATTATTATTTCTTATATTATTGTTATGTGGCTGCCTCACGTATCTGTTGTAATGGCGGGGAAGAAAATACTTAAAAGTCGAGTTTTTTAGTTGCTGCCACGATTATGGCGGCAGACAATGTCGCCCCACCTCCAACAACAACGACAACAACAAATAAAACAAAGACAAAGTTGACTGCGCTTAAGTTGCAGAAACGTGTCAAGTTGCCAGCCAGGCATACAAACAAACAAACAAACAGACACACACACATATGCACAAGCTCAACAATATTTTTTTATGTTTGCCTGTTCAGACAAAGTTCGATTAATTTCGTTGCGCCTCGGTAGCTGCGCACTCAAGTCAAACATCCGCTCAAATAAGCTTGCTGCACTCTTCTCTCTCTGTGCCCCTTGCTTGCACACTCCTACCCACTTATTAACGCATAACCAAATACCGGTAAGCCAAAACCAATGCCAAACCCAAACCAGCACTAACCCTTTTGGGGAAGTGCCTGCAACATCTGTTTCCCTACACTAAATGGACTTGCCTCATTATCAGGCAACAAAAAAGACAGCAACAACAACTTGCAAAACAAAACCTGCTTTCGAGTTGTTTGCCTACCCTTTTACTCGGATTTCCTCTGTTATTGTTGTTGTTGTTTACACCTGCGCATTTTCGCCCCAAAGTTTTGTGACAAATCACCGCCTCTTGTGAACACTTTGGCTTGCTCTCTGAGCTTATTCTTACTTATTTATTTTTTTTAAATAAATTTTCTCAGCTCTTATTTATTTATTGTTTTCTTTCTCTGTCTCTTCTTTTATGCGTATCAAATAATTGAGACCAATTGATTTCAATTAAAACTGACAAGTCGCCTCGTCGGGGTCTGTTTTGCCGTTGTTATTTTATTTTTATTATTTTTTTTTTATTACTCATTTGTGAAACCAAAAACCTAGCAATCCGAACCGAACATGCCAATTGGGTTGAAACGAACTTGAAATGCTCTCTTAGCCTAGCCTGAAGGGTAAACTTAGCCAACCAACTTTTTCTCTCTCTTCTTCTTTTTCTGTATCTGAAACTATATTATGAAATCCAGTGAATTATTATATAATTTTTAACAGTTTCATAATGTTGGCGCTTTTAATGCCCCTTTGAAGGTTAATGAGGTGTATTTTTTTTCGACCTCAAGTGCAACCTATTTCCCACTAAGATAAAAAATTAATTACTCTTATTTGAATATTAATAAGCCCTTAGGCTCATCCGTCTGTCAGGAATTCAAGTTCTTAAAGTCGTGGTGTTTTTGAAGCTCGTTTAACTCTTGAAAATAATATAATGCGATGATGCGAAAAATTAACGCATTTGCTTACTTATCTAAGATGATAATAAAACCATTCACATTTTAATAAGAATTTTTATCTGCTTACTCCTGGCATTCATTGTTTTTATAGCAAAAGTTATTATGGTGAAAAATCGCATGGAAGGGCCATGAGATTCGTCATGCGGTTGGGGTTTGATTCCACTACCATGAGTCATATGAGTACTAGAAAATAGTTGCATTTTGGTAAAAGGGGAAGGCATAAATGACTGGCTGACTAAAATTTCTTTTCTAGATTTGATTTGAAGGGTCCTTTACTTTATCCAACAAAAATCTTTAGTTTTAGTTTTTAAAATGAAAGCCTAATTTCTAAATCCAATTCCTGAAGACTAATTGTGAAGGTGATTCAGGTTATGAATTTGTATCCAAAACCTTTTCTCGGTTCAGGTTCCAAAATATCCTGAGACTGTAGGATCGGTGGAATTATCTTTCATTAAGAAGAAGAGCGAATCCCTCTCATATCTCTAGTATTTCACCAATTCTGAGCGACAGAAAGAAACATAATTTCACATGTGACTTTGTTTATGCATTTCAACGCTTGTGCCAATTCGATGAACGCCACTGCTATTGTCATTGTTGTATTTGTTGTTCTTGTTGCTGAAATTCAACACTTTACTTAACCATTTAAATACGAAGCACGCACAACGACAACAGAAAATGCCACAGACTGGAATAGGTTGAATTGGAATGGCTACCATTTGGGGCACTTTGCCAGTCTCACTTGCTGGGTCGCACATACATAAGCGCACAAAAATAATTAAATTAAAAAAGCCAGAAAAAAACAAAAAAAAAAGAAAAGAAAGAGCTGACGTTTGTTTCTAAAAATTTTGCATTTCGGCTCCCCCTTTTTTTCAGCACGGCCAAGTAAAATCGGCAGCTGTTTCACATTAGAAATATAAACGAACAAAAATATTTGCTTTTCTTTTTTCGCTTTTTATTATAATTATTTGTTTATTTTTATAACAAATTTTTGACTTGTTGTTGTCGAAGTTTGACCATTTGGTTTGGTGGCGCTTGCTTTGTCAGCAGAAAAAAAAAACTATTTAGAAATGCCGCAGTTTTTTTTTTGCTGCTCATTTTTATTATTATTTTTATTTTATTATTATTATTATTATTATTATTATTATTATTATTATATTTTTTTTTTTATTTTTATTTATTTTTTTTTTTTTTTAAACGTTGAGCGCAAAAAACTTTCACTTCCATTAAAAAAAAAAAAAAATAAGACACAAAAACATTTTGAGTACCTGTTTGCCAGGCGAGCTAGGCGGGCGGTGGCAGCGACGTCGGCTGATCATTTGACGACGCGTCGTTAAATGACATTAGCTTGGCATTTTTATAGGGTCTCCTACCTCACCCGCCCTTCGGTGGTCCTCGCTCTTTGTCTGCTGTGTAAGCGAAATTCTGCACAAAAGTTAAAATAGAAAATTTACATAGGCAACAACAAGCGATCGAGTGATTTGGCTCTGTTTTCTTTTTCCACTAATTTGTTAAACTTGTTGTCTTTGGTATTTTTGGGCGGAAGCAAAATGAGCGGATGTTTCAAGCTTATTGAAAAAAAATTTTGACTGAACAATTAGGCCGGTTTATGACCAGTCTCGATGGCAGGTCCCTTAACTAGGCGGGAGCCAAGCAAACGCAGCCAAATAAGGCAGTCAAGCAGGCAGATAGGCAGGCCCCATTGGGTTAAAAATAACCCTTGGCAAGCCCATTTAATTTCACACACACACGCATTTCGCTTTGGCAAAAAGGAAGCGAGGTCGTTGACTAATATGCCATTTAGTCTAATTGCATTGCACAAGTATGACTCTTTAAACTCTCTGGGCCTGGGTAACTTTTATGTGAGTCAACCTCGTCAGTAGGAATAGCAATAAAATAACAACACCAACAACATCATCATCATCGCCATCATGCAAAGTGGCAAGCTAACTCAGCCGCAAGTAGTAGCGGTGGCGGTGGCCGCAGCTTTTGTTAATAAAAGTTTACTTGTCATCACCCTCACCGCCCCAGTTGAAACACGTAAGCAAAAATGTTTTATGAGCAAGTCACCCAAGCGCGCCAAAGTGATCAGATTTCAAACTCAAGTCACACAGGCCGAGAGAAAGAGAGATAGAGAGATTTCAAGGGAGAAAAGCAAGTGCCAGCAGCTCAGGCGTAGATGGAAACACTGCTGCTTAAAATATTAGCATCACCCCGACCACAAGCACACCATCTGCCCATGGGGTGGGGGGTCCATTTGGTAAATTTCTTTTTTTCATTTCTCCATAGTAAAAAAATAATTGTCTAAGCGATCCATTCTTACTCATTGGCTTGATTAATTTAAATTAGCTCTTCCTATAAATATTTATTAACTGAAATTGTGCCAAAAGCTCTAATGAATCACTTCATATACTGAAATGTTTTCTATAAAAATAGATCATTGCATTGCAAGGACGGAAACTTAAACAGCTCTATAATTAAGCCAGATTATAAATATTCATTACATTATTTGTTAGATTCTTGAGCGATAAATCGAGAATAATGCAATCGCAGTTTACTCATAAGTTTTTATTAACTTTTATTTCTATTTCATGAGTTTTTATTAACTGTAGGACCGTGAGTCAAAATATTCCTTCGGGCTATTCCGCATTTTCATACCCTCTACCCGAAGAGAAAGGTTATTCTGGAAAGCCATGCGTGTATGTGACACCCAAAAATATGATCGGGGTGACTAGAAAAATCGATCCATCTATATAAACGCAAGTGTCCCAGAAGCTACACAAGTTAGAGCTATGAAATTTGAAGGGGAAAATTCACTCGTTTTTATTATATTTGTTGATTTTAGGTATATTTGTTATAAGTTTTTTGATTTTAAATAACTTTTCGGATGTAACTAATACTAAAAGCCTAATGAAAAGCTTCGAAAAAGAGAAGCGGTAGAATGAAGTGCGAGGAGAGGGAAAGATATGAGCTTGTACAGCGTGCAGGCATATGGAGTCTGAGTCCCAAATTTGGTTGTTACATACATTTGCACAAACTTAAACTTACGTTGATGTACAGGCCATCCTAAGTAGGATCTGTACACAACGATAGCTGAATACATATTGAAAAATTCGGTTGTCATAATCTCTAATATCGAGATGATTATTCAATTATGTTTTATGTCTAGTCTAACTTCAATTAGGCCCGTTTGAAATACAAAAATCGTATATCATTTAGCTTCTGGTATTACAAATATGTTGTCCCTTAGCGAAATGTGTAAGCATTAAAACATTCCAGTCATTTTGAAAGGGTTCCCCAATTTGGTCACTTTCAAAAGTCAGTTTAGAAATAAATAAATGAAGCAATTTATTTTCAAAAAAAATTGCTTTTCGACCACTTGGGTGACTGTACTTGGCATAGCCTGGACTGCTCTAAAGAAGAAATTAAAGGAATTTTCGGTTTTGCTCATAAGTTTTCTGATTTCAGTAGGCTCTGAGAATCTAAAGCGCCAGTCGTAAACGAAAACGGTTAGATTCTGACTACCGTGGCTATTCTATTAACCAAGGTTGTGTCCGATTTATTTTGAATGACGCTTGTTTACTGTAAACTAAACCAGACTAGTCGGCTATTTAATATGCATATAAGTATTTTACACCGGGACCATTGCTGAAAGCAATGCAAAGCACACAACTGAATGGAAATCCATTTCCACTACAATCAGAGGAATGGCGAATTCAAAATTCATTCGGCATTGCGCTGCGCTCTAGAAACGGTCATCAATGTTAACTGGCTTGACTGACCCACTTTGCAATACATAAATTAGTGCAGAATACAAACAGAAGCAGAAGAAGAAGAGGAAAACTTGGCATGAAAGACAATCGGACAAACAACACGTAGCAAAATAAAAAAAATATGCGAGCTTGTGTGTGATAATTTGAGTATACGCATAGCTCGGCTCTTCATTGTAGATCATTGCCAAGCCAAGATTGAAAGAGAAGGAGAGAGACTTAAAGAAAAGAGAGCTACATAGCTTGCTTTCAGTTTCTCAATTGTAGTTGCAGTGCATATCTTCAATTGGGTCACTGGTGGACGATGTGAACCAACATAAAATACGAGAATAAGAAGCAGTTGAAAACAACGACTGCAACAACGAAAAGTAAAATCCCAACCATTAAAAAGCCATTATCTATTGTTTAATATAAAGTTATTTCATTGAAATAATTAGTCTGCAAGAGCGCTGCAAGCGATTGAAATGTTTAAGCCAACAAAACCGAACAACTTGCCGGTCTCTTCCACCGTAGACAATGTTGTTTAATTGATTGGAGAAAGTGACGTACACAAAAATCCAAGACCCCTTGGCCAGTGTTTTTGTCGGTTGTTGGCCTGGGAAAATGTCTTTATAGATGGCGATGTCGATGACGATGGCAAAGTGCAACATCAAATGCAACTTGCTGGCTAATCAAGCGCACACATATTCATGATCACTGAAATGAAGATTAAATGAATTCGATATGCCTTCCACAGAGATTCACTTGATTGGAAAGGTGTTTAAAATACAACCTGCTTAATTTTGGGTGAGAGTATTTTGAAAGAGCTCTTCAATTTTTGATTTCAAGTGAATTCAAATTTTATATAAATAATTTTGTTATCTCATAATAATAGTTTAACAAATTTTGAGAGATTTCAAACAATAAGAAGTATAGTAAATATATACAAATATATATATTTTTTTTAATCTCCAAATTTTCTAGATTTATTCTTGTAAAATCTCTGCAAATACAAACAAGGGAAAATTTTGATACCAATTTTGTTTTAATAAAATTATTTAATCAAATTGATAAAAGTCTTACGTTGTTTTCCATCTGCTGAAAACACAAAAGAAAACTGTTTCTGTCAGCACCTCATAGAGAAGTCCGATCATTAAGAACACGGTTTAGTATTGTTATCTAATCTTTCTTTTCAGAATAAACAAAATGATAATGAAATGTAAAAATGTTTCTTTTTAGATGTTAGATTGTTCAGTAGAACAAAAAAACCTATTTTGAGTTTTGGCTTTTATGCGACCGTTTGTTTTATCCAAAATATGTCGCATTTTGTTTTCTTCTTCGTATGCGCTTTGTGGCTATTTCTTGTAGTTGCATTTTGAAACCGTTAGCGAAACAATTTTTAATAGTTATAGTCAGAAAACCTGTTCCTGTCTTGCTCTACGATTTCGCCGCAATAACTACCGCACTATCAACCTCGACCACTTCGTTCACATCTTGTCTAGCTTAATTTATGAAAGTCTAAACGCTACCCAAGACGACCGAAGTTGGACTTGAGAGCTGCATTTCGTGTTGCTGTAAATCAGAACTACCGCTAGGCTACAGTCATTCCAGACAAGAGTCAAACTTCGGATTCATTTTTCCCCTTTGGATTGAACTCAATAAGCCTTTATAGTATTTATAATAATGTCCGCCATTCTGGTCCAGACCACATCCTTAAGCGTTCGCTGCCGGCTGAGCCACTGACCTTATTCAATGGTCAAACTGGCACTTCCATATAAAGGTAACTGGCAAATGGCCAACATACTTGCACTGGCCTGAGACGGCGACTCTAAACTGAAAGTAGAACGGTCACCTAGTGAATAATTGATGAAAGAAAGAAAGTAAATGTGAACGACGGACGCGTTAGAGCTAGTGACTTGGAAGTCCATGTCTGATCTATTAAAATTTAAAATTAAATCTATTTTATATAAATTAAGTATGCCGATTTAATTCCGTAAACCAACCACAGTCAACAGTGATTCAAATAAACTTGAATGAATGAATAAAAACAGGCATATGACTGCTATGTGTTAGATGAAGCCGATTCCAACAAATCTTTTATATACATCAATTTGTATAGTGCCACTGACTAATCTAAAAAACTTAATATATACGTTCTGAACTGAAGAGCTTGTCCTCTCTGTAGAGTATTTGTCAAATATAAATACTTCTTAATAAAATTCTGATTTAATAAATACCCATTCTGTCCGTCTTTACAGATGCAGATTCCTAAGTGAAAATGTCGGAAAAGGTGAGCACAATTTTGGCAGGCCAACTTCATGGACATGGTCACGTTGCCTTGCCCTCCGGAGAACCTGCAATGCCTTGTCAGGCGGTGATGACCAACTCAACTGCACGTCTCTCTGCTAAGGATCCAGCGTTGCTGTCACTCGAGACTGATGGGTCGGCCAATTCGATTTCTGCCCAGCTAAATTTCAAAATTGTGCCCACCGATAACTTGAGTGGAAGCTATCAAGAAGCCTTTGCTGCCATGAATGATTCACAAATTTCGAATGCCTCCACAGATGCCTCCTCCAGTTGTAGCCCGCCACCATTGTCGGCTTTGCCACCGCCCAAACCTAGCAGGCACATGGCTGTTCAAGCCCTGAATAGCGTAGGTCTAGAAAAATTAAAAAAAAAAAAAAAAATCCTGGTAATTTTTCTTTTGTTTTCTTTGAAGAAATCTTGTCGTTTTCCCAAACTGGAGGAATGCGCCCACTTCCACTATGAGCGGGTGCAGCTCGGTGCACTGTCGGTGCAGTTGATTGATGACAAGTCTGAGCAGCTCTGTAACAGCATAGCCTCGCAGTCCATTGGTGGGGACATGAGCGCCCCTCACAGCTCGCTGCGAAGCTTCTCGCCGGATAATTGCTGGTTCATTTTGCGCGTCTGTCCACAGCGTTGCGAACCTTTTCTCATCAAACGCACATTCGAGAATATGCAAATGTTTGATGAGATGCTCCATCGATGTGTATACGATCGGAAGATCAGTGGTCTCCGCAACATGCAGGAGCTGGAGCTACAGTCCGAACAGGATGTGGAATATGCGGTGGCTAAGTACATGGAACGATTCTCCAAAATAGCGTCAGACTCGCTTACTTGCGGCACCATACTCACTTGGCTGGAATTGGATAACAAGGCCCGTCGTTTGCCGTTTGCTGATGGTGAGACTCAGCGCACCATAAACACTCCAGCCGTTGGTGCTGCCTATGGGGTGCGACGGTACCAGGCCCAAGCTCCCGATGAAATCAATATAGAGGTGGGCGATATGATATCGGTAATCGATATGCCTAGTCCGGCCGAGTCGATCTGGTGGCGGGGCAAGAAGTCTCATTTGCAGAAATCCCTCTATGAAGTTGGTTTTTTTCCGCAGTCGTGTGTGGCAACCATTGGGGACAAGGTTCCTAGGAATTTTCCTATGCCAGCTCCCCTGGTGGGCCACTTAGATGCCTCACCTACTAAGCCAGTGCTGCGCAAGCATGGAAAGCTGATTGCCTTCTTTCGTTCGTTCATCCTGTCCCGGCCCTCTCGACGGCGCCTCAAACAGAGCGGAATCTATCGAGAACGTGTCTTTTCCTGTGATCTGTCGGAACATTTGCTAAACAGTGGTCAGGATATACCCATGGTGCTCAAGTCCTGTGCCGAGTTTATTGAGAATTACGGGGTGATTGATGGTATCTATCGCCTTTCGGGCATAACCTCAAACATACAGCGTTTGCGACGTGCCTTTGATGAAGAACGTGTGCCCGATCTGGGTAATCCGGAGATGAAACAAGATATTCATGCTGTGAGCTCTCTGCTCAAAATGTACTTTCGGGAACTTCCGAATCCCCTGTGTACTTACCAGCTGTACGACAACTTTGTGGAGGCTATTCAGGGGAATGCCGGCGAAGCAGATGAGCGGCTGCGCCTGATGAAGGAGACAGTCCTCAAACTACCTCCCCCTCACTATCGGTAAGTTACTGCTAGGCCTGTCTCAACGAATCACTTACACATATCTACCCCTTAGAACTTTGAAATACCTGGCGGAGCACTTGCACAAGGTTTCGCAGCACCATGAACGCACTGGTATGACCGACAAAAATCTGGCTATTGTGTGGGCCCCGAACTTGTTACGTTCTCCGGCTTTGGAATCAGGCGGTGTTGATGCCTTGCGTGGAGTAGGGGTTCAGGCCGTGGTCACCGAGTACCTGATACGCAACTGCCATAAGATATTCGAGGCTCTTGAGGATCAATCCTCTCGTCTGAGCTACGTGGGCAATGCATCGGCGGTTACTACTGCTGGTGGTGGCCAGGAATCTCTTACCGACTGTGAAAGTCTTTTGGTGGAGCAGCGTGAACAAGATCAATCACTGCAGCTGGTTGAAAGACCCAAAAGTCTCAGCACGGGCGGTGCCAAGCTTATTAGCTTAGAAGAAGCGCAGGAGCGTCACTCTCGTATTGAGAGTTGCGATCTAAAGCAATCCATGCCCATAAATATGGTGGCCAGCAATACAGCCAATATTGGCTCATACATTGAGGTAGGTGGGGGGCCCTCCAGCTTGCCAGATAAATACCACACTGTACTCTCGGCCCCACGTAGCTGGCAGAAGCGCAAGCCCGACAAAACTAACTCATGGAAGTCGATCTTTACACGTAGCCAGCGTCAGGGTAGCGAGATGCCTAAATGCCCCAACCGCCCAGAATCTCACAAGGAGTCCGCCACTCGGGTAACGTTTGTGGAATCAACTCATACTCTGGGCGGCCAAGAACTAACTAAGCACGAAAAGCCCAAGTCGATTGAATTACTAGAAACCACACGAGATTGCCCGAGCAGTAAGCCTATGGAGCTCTGTATACGCTCCAACTCCATTGACAGTCTTCGCACTGTAGGACATTCTCGTTCCGTATCCCATGATTCCTATTTCGACTTGTTGCAGTCACCACAGCGCGGTCATATGACCACTTGTCCCTCGCGCGAGCTTTCCGAACTCGGTCTCAACTTTGATCGCGAAGAGCCCGAAATGCGTCTCTTCTCAGAAAGTGAATCGCTGGTGAGCTCGCCGCGTGTGGGTAAGGAGAATGTGCCGCCCTCCTCTGGCTGCACCACCAGGCGCATAATGCGCGCTCGACCCGAGGAATTCTCCAGTCAGACCAACAGCGTCAATCCCAGCCCTAAAAAGCAACCGCGTCTCAATTTGCTTTCACCCAGTTCGGCTCGCATACGTGCCACTTCAGATCCCACTACCGCCATTAACACTTTACCATCCCAGGCTTGTAGCCATGAAGCCACTAATGCGGAGAGCTACTGCAAACGCTACAAACTCGAAGACCAGCTCTCGGATATACAATTCATCGACTGCAGCACACCCGAGAATCCACAGGCCCAGCAACTCTTTGCCAATGTAGAGGTTCATGCTCCTCCACCGCCTAAACCGGCCCGGGCCACCCAGCCAGAGCCACCCACCTCCCCTATAGCTCGCTATAGTTACCCCTCAGTTCAGCTGGGCGGCAAGCGTAAAGAGCAACAGGCCGCCAAGGAACGCTTTAGCTACCAGGGCACCTTCATGGCGCAGCCTGTTGTAAAAATTCAATCCACGGACCAACCACCTAACAGAGCTGTGTAGGTAGTCTGGATATTAACTCAAGTTATTTTTCTTCATTTTTTGTGTTTTCCTTTTTTTTTTAGCAATGGTGCGCCTCGAGCCAAGTCTAGATTTGATGATGAATCTATGACTAAGTTGGGTGTGCCCACACCTACCACGCCATCACACAGTCCGTGCTACTCACTTCTTATGTGCGACACGGAGAGCTCGGAGAATAGCTCGGCTGTGAACACTCCCCAATATGATATGGAGCCACTGATGCTGAACTCAGCCATGTCGGCTCTATCGGGTGTATCCTCGAATATGCAGCAGCAGTTGCTTTTGGGCTTGGATGGCGCCAGCAGTTATCTAGGTAGCTCACGCGAAAGTCTAGGACAGCAGGTGAGTAATAGTTAGTATTAGAGTTTCACAAACAAAAATTAATTAATTTTTCGATGTCTCTGTATTTAGTTTACTCACACGACTGACCTGGAACGCCGTGACATGCATGCCTTAAAGAGGGAATTGTCTTTGGATTTGCAGCCGGTGCATAATCGGTCGCCCCAGGCCGCTCCCCGGGCAGCCACTTTGCCGGTGAAAGAACAGCTCCAATTGCAAGCCATGAGCTCACCAAATAACTCAAATTTCACCGACAACACTAGTCAATCAGTGACGCCTAGCGAATATGGTTACCAAAATTTGCAGCGTCAATTGAGCATGCATTCTCTGTTGGAGACAGAGGAGAGCTCGCCGGTCTACGAGGACTTTGAGCACACGCCCAGCAATGCGGTGACTCCCCAGAAGCTGAGCAGTCCTATCAAATCCACAATAAGCATCACCTACAATCTAAAGTCACCCGAGAAGGAGCGCAGCAAAAAGCTGTTGGAGACCAACTTTGACGAGCACACGGTGTACGAGCAAGTTAAATTGTTTCGCAATTCTGTGACCGAGGTCAATCAAATGGTTAATGAGCCAACGCCAGCCAAAAGGAACAGTCTCAAGCAAATCGAAGAAGAAGATGGCAGCTTTGCAAAGGCTGTAGAGATGTCCCAGACCTTGCTTGACCTAGAAGAGGCGGAAGGGGATCAAGAACAGCAGCTGCTCTACGAAAATATCGAGCTCCGGAAGCCCAAAACAATTTATGAAAATCTACGTGGCAAGGAAATGAAACTCAATGTGAATCACACAACAACAAATAATATAGAAAACCGATCAAGTGATAAAATCGAACTAGACAGCTTGGAAAGTCTAAAACAAGACGTTGAATCAAATAATATGGAACAAATGCAGACTGAGATGGTTTCAGCTCGCAAGTCACCGTCATTCAGTGTAAAAGAACTGGCCACAAAATTCGAAAGTTCGCCGGTGGAGGTGCTGCCGAATTTTGATTTTGGTCTGCGCGGTGGGTCCATGAAAAAACCCAATGAGCTAAGTCTTCCAGTGGCAGCGCCACGCATCGCTTCACCAAAGCCATTGGTCCCCCCAGTGGCACTTAAAAAGCTGAATAGTACGCAAAAGATCACACGCTCTCTAGATGAGAACGCTTTTGTGCGCGAATTTGGAGGCAAACAGTTGCAGGATTTGTCCAAACTACCGGAGCTGCCAGAGCTGAGCAATCGACGTAAGAGCTTTGACTTTACGCGGCCCAAGACATTAAATCCTCCCAAGCGTTTGCCTGGAATGTGCATAACTGAGGAAATTTGTCTGAAACAGAATCAAAATCAGAATTTAACCAAACTTACAGAGCCCATCACGCCCACCACCGAGAATCGTATTTCGCTGATACAGCAGAATAACCATGCCAAGGAATCGCCAACTGACACAGGAAACACTCCGGTTGCCCAAGGACGCAAGAGTGTCTTGACTGGTTTCAAGCTAGACCGTGAGCGCATTGACAAAATCAAAGAGGAACGTCGACAGCAACTGACTCAAAAGTACTACGGCGACTCGCTCAAATCGCGTTCCAAAACTGAACTCAATTCTGGCTGCAAAGAGGAAGACGATAACAATTTTCAGGCTTCCGAATCGCTTCGCATCAAGTCCAAGTCACGTGGCGATATGCACACTCTGCAAAAAGATATTGACATGAATCTCAAACAGTTCACTCGCGCCGCCACTTCCGAAAGCACCTTAAACACGGCAACTGGAAAAAATAGCGCCAGCGGCCGAGCTGGTGGGGTAGACTACTCACAGCGAATTCGGCGTATATCCGATGAAAAGAATCAAAATTGTGATACCAGCAACAATGGCGGGACCAGCGTCAAATCAGTTGCCCAAAAGTATACGGTGGCCCACAAGGTCCCAGCATCGAAATTGGAGCGTAAATCTTTGGATTTCGCGGGCAGCCTTGTGTCTCGCGAAAGAGCCATGCAGCATAGATCAAGCGAGGGCAGCTCCAGTACCAAGTAAGTCAAATTAGATAGTTGAGAAGAGCATTTCCAATAATCTGAAGATTTTCTTTTACCCTCTTAGCAACCGAGAAAAGATCTCACCACAATTCTCAATACGCGACGTGACAGCAATGTTCGAATCTCGTTCACAAAACCAATAAGCTTAGGCATACATCGAAACTAATTATATATTAAAACAAGAAAAAAGCAAATGAATGCAGAAGCAGTTGGCTGAGCGTACAACAATAATTTATTTTGTTCTAAGAAACTTTCTAAGCGCATAAAAATGAAAAAGAAAAAACAAAAATACTACACAACACAAAAATACACCATTTAGATATTAAGAAATGTAATTATGTTTATCTGCTTTGCAAGCGGCTCCAAAGACATAGGAATCCATAAGCCGTCTCGTTTAACATGCAAAATTTAATTTTGTTCTTAAGATATTCTAGGAACCATAAATGAAAAGAAAGGAAAAGACCATCACTTGAGTGCATACTTGATGATTGCATTTAAGGTGTTTAGGAATTAAGTTAAATTTGATTGTATGAATCTATTTTTCTGTATTGTGATTTGTCCTCGAAAGTTTTTTTTTTCCAAAAAATTGTCTGATCTTAGACTAAATTTTTCATTTAAAAATTTTAAATAAGTGCATTTGCCGCAACTTTGAACAAGTGGGTTTAAGATTTTTTACTATTTTACGATTAATTTATCTGATATTGTCATATTTTTAAATAAAGCAAAACGTATTGACTTTGACTTTTTATATATAATTGAAATACATGAAATATATTTGTAAATTTTCAACGCATTTTGTATTTTCAATCTAACAAAATACCTATATACACATATAATGAAAACTATATAAAATATGTATATTGCTAAAATTATACGCTAGCGAATTGAAGTAACTAAAAGAGCGATCAAACATTTCCTTAGGCAGTACTGGCCACAGGTCTGTGTATAAAGAATTTTGCTTTGGAATTAAACAACGTATGCTTAAACATGAAATATTCGAAATATATTTTGAAGAAGAGAAGCTCTTCATTACCCAGGAAGATTAAATGAAAATTTTAGTTGACTCTAAAAAACTTCAGCTTTTTTGAATGAACTCAAATTTATTTTTACAAGCGCCAGTTAAGCGAATACACATTCGACACAAAAAAGACCAACTAAAAGGTAAAAAAAATATAAGAAAAACTAAAAAAAAAATAGACTAAACTATGCCTAAATCAAATGGAATTTAAATTGAGGTTAGTGTTGTAAATTTACTACTAGATAAATTCCACATATACAAAAGAAAACTAAATAAAAGTAACTAAACAATATGCATTTGATACACTCCAGAGCAGCTGCCAAATTTTCGGAAAAAAAATATTAATATACATGATAAATTATACTAACAAATTATCTAATCGAAATTGTTAAAAAGAAATAATGAAATTTAACCGAATTGTAAGACAAAGAAAACTAAATAGAAAGCTTTAAACAAAAAGTTAGCATTTGATATATTTTGATAATAATAAAAACGAATAATTAAAAAAATGAAAAAAACAAATTCACTAAAATTAATTATAAATAATTGTATTGTGTAATGACTGAGCTAGAAATCACAAACGGAAATGGCTTACCACAAAATGTTAAAGCAAAACAAGCAACTTTTGCATATACATATAAAGCATATATTTCTTATACGTATGAATGTGTATTATATAAATTCCAAATATTAAAAAAAGCTATATATAAATAAATTAACTTATGAATAATCAAACGCCAGCTAAATGAGAGTTTACATAACAAAATTTCTATGCAGAGAGCAATCAAGAAAGTATGATACTTTTGAATAAAACGTATGGATCAAAAATAGCGGAAAGAGATGCTTTGCATGAAAATAATAGCATGAAATGGGTAAAAATGAATACTTTTAATTCAAATCCCTTGAGATTAAGAATTCCAAATTGTGTCGACTAGAAAACCTGAATTCTCGGAGCAGGGATCGGCCAATCACTAATCCTCTTACTTTCCATCAACATATTTATTAATTTCACCAAGTCCAAGGCGTGTCCTTAACACCCTCGAAAGCATCTTTCCTGTAAATCCTTAACTTCTTATAAGCTACTACAATAAAAATATATAAATAACAAAGAGAAATGCAGAAACTATAATAATAAATATTAATTTAACACCTACTTCATTTGTTAAAAAGGGGGGGGGTGAACTAACTAAATGTAAGAAGCGACTCTTTCTTTTTCAAGGACTGCAGGTTAAATGAAATGTAACCTCTATTAAGTCCTTGCCTTAATTAACTTATCATAAAAGCGCATTTGCATACCCGCTGTGAGCTGCGTTGGTCTCTTTATTATTATATGCATGTTTTTATTATTTTCTTCTTCTTGTAGTAAAAAGGACGACACGTGAGAAAAATAATTTGATTAAATTGCCACAGAAACGAACAGCGGGATGATGGAAAAAATGTGGAGGACCACTGGATGCCGTAAAATTAAAAGCCGGCGCCTTATCGTTTTATCAGTGCTGTTGTCATTGTTGTTAGGCTAGCTAGCCAGCTACTTAAAATGGACCGAACAACCCTCCATGCACAACTTCCTCACATTCTCATTAATCCGTGTACCAAACTTATGTATAATATGAAGGAGAATATTTCTATGCGGGTTGATGCTCTGAATGCCTTAAATGATGTGCACAAGTGTGAAAACGTTTTGCTGCTTTTTTTTTCAAAGATCCTGCTGTGCTTTATGCCCTGAAAGTGCCCACTTTGTTTGGACTGATTGACGCTGATAGGGCACGTGTTGGCAATTATTTTAGAATAAACATGACGACTTCCTAGCAAATCTGATTGAATGCTAAAGAAGGTGAATGCTTTTGTAGTCTCATGGTTAGACAAGGTGTGAGCAAGCTTCATAAAAGCTTCAATTTTATGCAGCTTCAGACAAAGAAAGACTAACAAATTTACCCTCTATCCACTTTTTGATCATTTGTTTTTATAAAACCTGGTCGTTAAGTTTTGAAGTTATGCTTATCACATAAGAAATTAACCCCACGACAGTCGGGGAATACAAATTTTAGCAATTTATCGGGCTAACTTTCATATAGTTCCATATTCTAGATCATTGTAGTAATAATCCATTCTGCCAAATTGACCGAGCTTCTTAAGATATGGAGCAAATATTTATACGCTGTACCTTAAAGGTAAGGGTATATCAAGTTTGTACAAATGCATGTAACATAAATTTACTAGATAAATCGGTATAGCCATGTTCGTCAGTCCGTGATCTTATAGACTATACGAGCTACGATAACCAAACTTGGGATCGGACATCTTATGCTGTCTGGTCAAGTTTTTTTTTACGGCCACGCCTGAGCTTAACGTTTGCCTTCATTTTATATAAAATTTACTTGGATCCATTCGAATTAAATTATGAGTCTGTGTGGGCTCCCCCTAAAGTTGCCTACAATGATATCAGAGTGCATAAAGAAATCAATATAGCCAGTTTCGTGCATCTGACCGTTTGTTCGTCTGTATAAAGGCCTGGTTGTCCAAGATTGTAGCATCTAGAAGGTTCCGCTTTGTTGCCAATAATAAGATATTCTTCAGGTTAAATCATGTTTTTTACAAATCTTTTCAACTTTGTAATTTGTTTGTTTTTAAGAATAGCTTGAAAAAGTCATGTAATTTGGATGACTTTATAAAGTAAAAAATTCGGAACGTTAAACTCGGGCTCAGCCGAGTTTGAGATACCCTGTACCTATAGGGGCCTAAATCAGTATTTTCTACTGATTTTTCATTGGGACCTATCCCATATAGTTAAGCCTAAAATTATTTACGCGCTTTAATATCAATTACTCCTTCCAATTACCAAGTTCAGTGTAAATATCTCTAAAATGTGTGAATAAACCATTTTAAATGATTTTTTGGTGAAACAGATGTATGGGAGCTCTATGATATAGTCATCCGATTGCAATAAGATTTGGTGCCGTTAAAAACTTATACAAAAAACTGTTTTGGGCTTAATTTGGTTGGAATTGCTTTATAAATAAACGTTTTTTTTTTTTTTTTTTTTTTTTTTTTGACCTATTAGCGCTATGGAAGCTACATGATATAGCTGCCCAATTTCAAACTTTGCAAAGCTGCTGGGTATTCTAAAAGCCAAACAAATAAATTATGACGTTAAAACGAATTTTGCACTTTTGATCGGCCCTATGGGAGCTACATATATGATATAGTAGATTGAAACTTCATATCCTGATTAAGAACATATAAAAACTTATAACTGTCAATTTCTGAAGCCCTATAATTGTAAACACAAAAGTTATTATCTTTTTTTTTTTTTTTTTTTTATTATTATTTAGAGATCAATCTGACTTCATTTTGGTCAATAGTATTTCTTTTGTCTTAAAGATAGTCGCCTAGCTACAGATATTTATAGGTTTATAGAAGATTTACAGTTATTTACAGTTTGTTTTGGTTAATTACTATTGTTATCACTAATTCTTGTTACATATGTACATATATTTTTTGTATCTTTTGTTTGTGCGTAACTAGCTAAATTAAATCTGCGAAGTGCCGCCTCTTTAGACGTCTAGTCAACCTTGCGGTAGCTAAAGGGCGTGCCAGACGATTCCTATGGGCAAGCAGTCGTTCACTGTAGCGACTTGTATGCCTATTTATTTGCTCCTCAATGGTTTCCACCTTGAGGTCATGATGAAGCGTGGTGTATTATCTACAAATTTTTTACTTTTTTTTTAAGGTAGTTATGGTTTTATGCTATTTATTTCGAACCTAAATCGGATGTAGAAAAAAATTTAATAAACGGAATTTTTTAGGCCTTAATAAGCCATTTTTTAATGATTTTCTTGGTGAAATAGTTGCTATATGATATTCTCATTCAATTTCAACAAAAATTTGGTGTCATTAAAACTTATTATAGAAAACTATCTTGTGCTTATTTGTTTATATATACAAGTATCGGAGTATTTGTCCGATTATCCCTATTAAAGCTATAAGATATACCCATATGATTTCATTCACATTTATCACAACTATTGAATGCCGTAAGACACAACGAATTCTTAGGTGTGATTGAAATATCTTTCAAAATGAAGATGTTAAAATGTTTTGCATGTTTTGTTATATGTATGTTATAGAAGTCCAATCAGATTGAAATTTACCACTTTTGTTAGAAACATAAACAAAATTATAGCTGTCAAGTTTGGTAGTAACAGATTAGTAAAAAAAAAGTTATGACCTTCAAACTTATGACTTTTTTTGAAGAAGTTGTGATTTTATGCTTTATTCCGAACCTATATCGGATATAAAAAAAAATTAAATAAACTTGATTTCACCTGTAGAAAATGTGATTATTAGCAGCAAACCAGAATTTTTTAACACTTACAATCTCTGAGAACAGACGGATATGGCTAAATCGATCTTGTCACACTGATCATACTTTGGGTAGTCTTCGAAGCCCCCTTCTATATGTTAAATACCTTTCCAAGCTTATCATACGCTTTTATCTTAAGTTACAGGGTACAAAAAAAATCTTTAACGCTGCTAATGCAAACACTTGTAGAGATATTTTGAATGTGAATGAAAGCTTTAAGGGGTATTTCAGTCCCCTAGAAAAAAATTGTCAAAAATACTTATTTACAGTCCCAACCGGTACAGGGTATCGCAAACTCCCCTGCGGCTGAGTTTAAGGTTAGGTACCTATTAGTTTAAACAAAAACAAATAAATATAATTTTTACGTCAAATATTTATAACAAAATCGGTTATTTCTAGAGAAATCGATAAGGCCATGTTCATTATATTTCTATCGGTATATTTATTTGTCGATTAACGATTATTAGCAAAACTGAAATTCTGTTAATATTAATTTTAAATTTTTACTAATCATTTGACATATCAGATATCAATAAAGTCATTTTTGAATTTCTTGATATTGTAATTGGATCGACTCAGTTACACATGGCTCACCATACAAGCAATAGAAATATCGAAATGATTAGTCGATTTTACATACCAATTGGTTTAGAAGTAATCGATCTGAATTTTTTTTTTTTAAGAAAAAAATACGTAATAAGATCAGTATATTCTTGATACAAATTCAAAACTTCGAGTTACAAATTCCAGTTTAGGCTTGAAGGAAATCTAGTAAAGATTTAAAAACATGGATTTGTAATTATTAAAACATAGTTGTCTGTATTCGATTAATCTTTTATAGATTACAATTATATACTTTAGGAGTAAAAGAATATGCCAAGTAATGATTCTATTGTTCAACCCTATGATAAATTTAAATATGAAATATGCTGAAATTGGAAAGAAACGCCCACTACGCACAATAAACGAGCACTTTGCTACCATTCAAAGTGGTACTTTTAAAATCGGTTTCAATCGTGATTCAAGCCCAGTCTGAAATCAAATTTTACGACAATTACGAGTGGTAAATTAAATTAAATAACACACCATATACTGTTATTGTTAGATCCAGAAAATTTATCAAAATATCAGCGGCTGCTCTTGGTGACTTCGCCAATGATGTTGCTGTGCGCGCTGATAAAATCGGAAAAATGCCAGCAAATTACAAACTGCCCCTTCGAAAATCGTGTGCACATATTTCAATGTAATTTAATATGTGGCACGCGTTTGGGAAACTTTTTCACTCGCTCTCGGGCTCACCCACACCACACCCAAGCTGCCTGAATTGCTGCCAATGAGACCAATTGTGTTGGTTGCCGGAGTTTGGAAGTGATTTGTCTGTCGATGGAGGGAGAAGGCTGTTTCGGTATAGGACTGTTGGCAACTGGTAATTGCATTTGTTAGTGCTCTAATTGTTTGGGAAGGCGGTACTGGGCAAAGGTTACTGTGCCTATGAAAACAACACGAGACTTTTAATAAGCAGATCCTTAAAATAAATGCAACAAAATATCGCGAAAAAAAAAACAATAGCACGCGCAAAGTATTTCTATGATTTGCAGTGTAGCTCAGACTAATCAAGGAAATTGATTAGAAAAGATCCTACAATTATAAAACTAACCATTATTTACTGTTCATTCTGTATTTGGATAAATTAAATAAGCTCTACGTGCTTGAAGTATTCCAATATGTAATGAGCAGCTTTAAAAAAACCCTAAGGTTGAACTTCATATAAGCACACAATTGTCAACTTAGTTGCTTTCCACACAAAACGAAGTCTCAGTAGGCAATCCAATATATTTAAAACAAAGGATGTAACCACTTGTAACTGCGAAGCGCCTTGGTATGCCAACAATGGACCTAGAGATGTGCAAGTCCTCATGGATTGTTTCTTAAAGTTAATTTACCAAGAACTAAACTCATATGCGGAAGCAAGATCTGAAAAGCCGCCATGCCCCCATCATTCTGTAACCAGATCTTTGACACACTTCAGCTTTGATTTCAAGGAATTATAATAAAAAAAAACGAGCAACCACCGCCGCCACTGTCAGTAGAGCATCACAAAAAGATTTTCCATACAAACTGACACAAAATGTTGTAATTGCTGCTTCGGGATCGATCTCAGGCAATGGGGTAATCTGCCTAACTAACCGCAAAGTGCCATGCAATCCGAACCTGAAACATTTTTATTATTATAAAAATTAGGCTTAGCGCAAGTGACGGGCTCATGGGCACGTGCAATCGGTAAAAAGAGCTCAAAAATTAAGAGTATTAACCTACAAGGAAAATAATCCCTGACATTTTGCCCTCAAATTAAAATAAATTCTACGAACAGACACAAACAACGACAGACTTTACGGAACTTAAGCAATCTGAAGAGGTGAGCCAGGCATTTAAAAAATTTATCGCTCTTCCGCACGTTCATGTCAAATGGAAAACAATAGCACCACCAACTCTCAGGTTGTTGCTTAACGAATCCTTCTGAAAGATAGTCATACGGTCACATGTTAAGTGCACAGAGGCCCAACAAGGTGCTTGTGTCATTTATGAAAGTACAGGAGCTGACAGATAACAATAGGTAGGCCAGACAGGATTGTGGGGCAAACAACTCCAGTTCCCTAAATTTACACACATAGGAGAAATGATTTGAGTTCTAACAAATTAATTACGTACTTTAATACCCTGAAAGAAATATTCGAATTAAGCTGACAGCTATCTGAGCGTGTCCTCAGAGTTACCAAAGATACTAGAAATTCGCAAGAACAGGACATTTCAATTTTTGACTAAAATTTTACCAAATAGACAAGAAACTACATATATAAGACATGCTATATAAAAATTATCTTGAAAAAAGTTCGAAAATAAAAAAGTTGTAAGCCAACATAACCTTTTACTTATATCATTTATTAACTTCTCAATTGTTCGATACTGAAATTCCTAGTCAAAAATTTTACAATATACATTAAAATGAAGTAATGAAATTGAAACTAGGGATTATTTAAGTACTTTTATGATTAAATTCCTTGAAACTTATGCAGTGTGTTTGCTTATATTTACCTATTCTCAAAAAAATGTATATCTAATGCGCCCGTTTTAAGGCTTTAACCTAATAATGATGCTGGACTTACTTTGCGTGACTTATTTTATTAATAAAACGAGAAAATTTGTCTTGCGTTCTAGCTGTCTCACTCCTCTTCTCTGGTTGAAAATGTCTTGTTTTTTACCCCTCTTTATGATTGAGGCAATACTTTCTGTTTTCTATTTTCGGGCTTTTTCCAACAGAATTTCCACAGACAGGACAAGGACAAATAGCATGTGACCGGCAACCCCGGTTGCCAAGCATTCTGATTGGTGGATCCAATAAGGATATGGATATGAACACACCCCATAAGCGAGCAGTGTAACTGCGTTGTTGACCTGTGTGTGTGTATGTTCCAAAGCCTTGCCAACTTATTTGGGTGATTAAGGTTGCGGTGGGTTGATGAAATGAAGTTGGGAGTAATGCGGGTGGCTCGCCTCTGTGCAACGTTATGCATGGCTCTGCGTTCTGTTGAATTGAATTACTGCCAAGTATTTGGATGAAATTGTCTCGCGTTTAACGTTTACTTATTTTGATAAAAACAATTCTTCCTCTCTCTCTCTCTCTCCTCTCTCTGACAATCTCTTTCTTTCTCTCTCTCTTTCAGTCGTTAACTTTTAGCCATGATAATTTATATTATGGCTTCATCAAGCGCATGTTTGCTCTTTCATTAGTTCAATGCCTGTATAGGTACAGTTGTGTATGCACAAGACAGCAAGCAAGTAAACAGGCATTAACTAAGTCAACTCGCGAGCTCGGATACTTTCGAGGGTATGAAGAAAATGTTGCGCATACGCCAGGTTGGCAACATTTTGTCGCCGGAGCAAACTCAGGAGAGCTCAACCTGTATAGCAGCACCAACAACAGTAAAATTGAGAATGACAAACCCATCAGCCGTCAATCAATAAATTAATTATAATAATTGTGGCATTTAATGAATTTAATGCATGCACATCAACGCACACACGCTGAGTCAGCAGTTACAAAAGCAACAACGACACCAGCAAGCTAGCAATGCCAAAAGCTAACAACAGACAATGGCGGCCATGAAACGTTAATTATGGCTAAAATGGCGTCGCCGACGTTTTTGTGTTGTGGGCTTCAGAATGTCTACCTGCCACCCAGCTGCCACTTGATTGTCAGTTCCGGGCATAGTTTTGGTTGTCGAGAAGCGGCTTGTTATTTTGCGGTTAGCAAACACTTACGAACGCACATACACAGATAGCATTGCGACTCCTGCCAATTAGGCTGAGCTCAAACTTTAGCAAGCGAAAAACAGATTGAAAAGCCCATATGCTCCTTTGGGGTCTCACAAGAAATTTGGGAACTCTGACACTTGAGCCTGCAAAGTACAAAAATACTATACTCTTTCCTAACGTTGCAAATACCTAAATTGCAGCCAGAAAAGAGCTCAGAGCCTTAGAGTGCGAGGGAGACAACCATATGACATGCAAATAGGGGTGTGTTTTATGTGTGCGTGCTTATGTATGAGTGTAAGGACGCTTAAACGACGCACCGCAATGGTAAACTGCATACGAGGGTTGGCTTCGACTGCATTTCTCGAGTCCAAGAAGCAAAATGTGGGTGGGTTTGGGTCTGCTGGGTAGATTGGTTGGACGGCCATTGGATCGTTTAGAGTGATTTGATGGTTGATGTGCGGTGATTGCTGCAAACTCAACGCGACCGTCAACGAGTAAACAACATAAACGCTCTACGTCACGCCACGCGTCGCCAGGCAACATTATTCGTGTATCCTTTGCATTAAACGGTATATTTTTAAATTATTAAGAGAACAGCAATCAATCAAAATGTCAACTTTGAACGAGTCCAGTGTTAATACCACAACGACTGTTACGGCAACAGTAACAGCAACAACTACAGTCACAACCACCAACGGGCCAAATAAAAGTCAAGGCACAACCACAATGTTAACCACGAAAACGCCATTTTCAATTGAACATATTTTATTTCAAAATTTAAATAGTGCCAATAATAATAACCAAACCAATAATCACACTCAGAATAACCATCCAAAGGGTGGCAAATATCTAGGAAAAAGTTTTAGTGTCCGTCACGGTGCGTACGATAATAACAATAAAACTCAAACACAGGCCCAGCATCAAGGACATTCGGGGAATCCGACTGCCGCCACAGGAACTGCCAACGGCAGTCCAAATCACAATTCAGCAAGCAGCTTTGTCAACGATGATTATGCCAAGTCAGTGCAAAATCTGCGGTTAGTGTTAAATTATTTTTTTATAAAAATAAATAACAATTTTAAGATATTTTAAAATCCCTGAGATACTGATCCTCAAATTGAAAGTAATTGATTTGCAAATTTATTTAATTTCATTTTTCGGGAACATCCTCCATAGCAACTTTGTCCAATTCAAATCAGTGCAAGTCAGAGTAATTAAATGAGTAAAATGAAAAATTGAAAAGATTTAAAAATGAATAAAAAAAATACTGGAAAGACAATAAAATGTTGATCAATAAATCCTCAAATTATAATTTCTGGAGCTATCAAATCCTTTATATTCAAGGGATCTGTACAATTCTCTATAGTATCATATATCTATGGAAAAGTTAATAAAAATAAATCTGAAAACGTTCAGGGCTGAACGTAATTTGGAGGTTTTGTTGTTAGTACCGAAAAATAAATTCAAAAATGTATAAAACATTTTGTAAAACCGTTAAAGTGTAAGTGACTCAACACCCTCGAGCCCAACGTTTTCTTTTTACACAATATTTAAAATTTACTATGAAGATATTGTTAGAATTATATTATTTCGAAAACGCAGGAAGCAACCTTTTAAAAAAACCCAAATACTCATTGTGAGCTATTAAAATTTAAGGTAATTCACTATCCCTCATTGCATGCTCAGCTTCTTAGCCTTCTTTAACGCTCTATGTTATATGATTAAGACAGTTGAACCTATTACCTTAAGACATCAAATAAAAAGTAAAAACCATTTGCAATCTAGTCGATTTTGCGTACCCATATGGAATTGGAAAAACAACATTGTTTGAGATTTGGGGATTCCGTTAGCTAGTCTAGCTAGTCATTTTTAACTTTTGAAAAATACTAAATAAGTAACATTTTAAAAATAGCCCCCATCAACACCGCCACGGACACTACCAAAACTTGTCGCCCATGTCTTTAGCTGAACTAACGCCGTCGGCTCATCAATTATCAACGGGCCCGCCGGCACCACAGCCGCCACCACCGCCGCCGCCTTCAGGAGCTCCCAACGCGTCAGTACTTTACCCGGGCGCTGGTTACAGTGATCATGGATTTCTTCAAATGACTCTGGGTTACTTGTCACCATCATCTGGTACTTATAAGTCCGTGGATCCCTATTTCCTGTCCCAAGGTATGTTTTGGTATATTTTTAAGTTGGAGTGTGAACTGAAATTAACAACACCAAGAGAAGGCCAAAAGTTTTTGGACCATTCCAATTATGAGCACAAACTACAATCGAATTAAATGAATTTTCTATGCTGTCGTCCATTGTCAGCCAGCCTCTTTGGAAGCTCACCCTTTTTCGGTGGGCCCGGCTGTGTGCCCGAATTGGCTCTAGGACTTGGAATGGGCGTGAATGCCTTACGCCACTGCCGACGCCGCAAGGCACGCACTGTGTTCAGTGACCCCCAACTTTCGGGTCTAGAGAAACGCTTTGAGGCGCAGCGCTATCTTTCCACACCCGAGCGAGTGGAGTTAGCCACAGCGCTAGGCTTGAGTGAAACGCAGGTCAAGACATGGTTTCAGAATCGTCGCATGAAGCACAAAAAACAACTGAGAAGACGCGACAATACCAATGGTAAGTGGGGAGCTCAATTCTTTTAGGAAGTTTTTAAGTTTCAGACTTTTGGACTTTTGCCTTTTGCCAATTAGCTTTGAGAAACTTGCGGGCTCTTAGTTAAGGCCAAAGTTTTAAAGTTTTCACAAATTAAATTAGCTTTTGAATATTTTCCAAATTTTACCACAGAGCCGGTTGATTTCTCACGAACGGAGATGGGAAACAACAACAGCAAGCTACCTACAGAAAGCAATACAACAGCAACCAGCGCCCCAGACTCCAAGCATTCCAAAATGACAGCCGCCTATAAGGCGGCGGCAGGTGGTATGCCAGGAAGTCTACCAACAGCAGGAATCACGCAAACATCGACAAGCCAACAACTGCAAATGCTGCGTGGCAATGAGGGAATGTGTTTCCTTCAGCATGGCTACTCCACGGATGATTACTCAGATCTGGAAGCGGACAGTGACGAAAATGATAACTCCAGTGAGGTCGACATAATGGGAGATGCAAAACTTTATCAACTAACATAGGAGACTTCGAGGAGCTCCCTTTGTAAATATTGAAACGAGGTCTAAGGACGAGCGGTCTAGTCACAGTGAAGCCAATAAAAAAAATTATTTTAACTTAGTGATTTAATTCAAGTACTTCCATTTTAGGATCTCTCTATAAAAAGTCTTTCTTAAAAAAAATATTATACACAACCAAAAACAAAATATTTAAATCAAGCTGTATTGGTGTAATAGCCAGTTAAGTGCTTTCAATAAAATCGAAACATGTGAAATGGAAAGATCTTTTATTTTGTTTTTACAGAAGTAAGTAGAAAGCACGTCAGTGTCCGCTGGACAAGCAGGTTCAATTGAGTTATAAACAACCAAAGTAGGTACTAATAAGGTTAAACAGCACTTCAGTTCTATGCTCTAACACAGGGGTTGCTAAAATTTGGCTGGTTAAGTGGGGAGGGTTTCAACTAAAGGCGACGCCCAAAAAGAGTGTGGTTCGCTTGTGACAATAGGAAAATAATTACGGGTTTTCATACCAAACTCTTTGCTCAATTAGGTATGAGTCCGAATAATTGTTTCCAGTTGCCCTTTAATCGGACAAAAAACATTTAAATGGCAATAATGAATTTGTCGAGGAAAGATTGTATTAATAGGAGTCTTATTGTAGCAAATCTTTCCATCATACAAATCCTATCCAACCGAGCTTATCTGTATCTCAACAAGTATGCTTATTTATTAAGGCTCTAAAGAAATATTAAATTAAATGCAAATGTATTTAACCCAGAATGTCGGCGCAGATAATCCACCGGGATCTTACAAATCCGGTTCTGTGCTATATATATATTCTTTACCTTATATTACGAGTCAAATTTGCATCGTAATAATAAGAAGTCAGTTTTTATTTATATCTGTATTTGCGCTTAAATTTTGGGTGTTAAATCAATACGTACCGATATAACCAATTTTGTTTCAAAATATTAATTTGCGATAATCCAGGAAGTAGTGACAGCCAAGTAAAAATAATCAAATTATTCAAATACAATATTTACCACTGATAGCTGGCTTGAAATCCAACAACTTTTCAGTTTTTTCTGTAACAGTTTTTAACCCCTGACCTAAAATTGGAATTTCCCAATCTTTAAATACTCTGTATGGGCAGTGCTACTCAACGGGATTGCTGATAACTCCTTTATTTATGATCCGATTTAAATGATGTTGGCGTCCATCAAAAGGTATTTTCATTGCGCTCATTGCCTTCGAATTAGAAATACTGTTTATTTAAATCCGAACAAAAAAAAAAAAAACCTATTAACATAAAAAAATAAATTTTCTCATATCGTTTAGATTCTCCACACTAAATAACATAAATCTACCACATACTTTAGTAGTATCAGAGATCCTTGGGTTTTTAGAGACAGATGAACAGAGGGGCTTGGCCAAATAAATAGTCATTCAGAATATGAACTGTTATCAGGTTTTTCGAGTGCCGATTTTCATTTTAAAAACAATTACGTCTTATCAAATAAATCAATTCTTATTGACTGACTTACCAGTAAGATAAGAAATTGCCATTGAGAAATTGACCAATAAAATAGATTAAAACATATTCAAACTAGTAAAAATCCTTTGTAGAATTCGCTTAACTGTAAAAATTGAATAACAGATACTAGCAAATACATTTTATTTAGTTGTGTTTGTTGTTCGTTTTTTCCTCAGCTTAGGCAGCCTTCGACAACAACAAATATATACATGTGTGTATGTTTAAGAGTCTCAACAATTTTCTCTTCACTCTCTTGTATGGCTTTACACATAAAATATTAAATAAAGCTTATTTCCACTGCCTCTTTTTCTCTTTTGCCGTCTCTCCATTTCCCTCATTCTGTGCGAGAGTCAGAAAACACTTTAGGCTCTCTGTCTTTAATTTTAGTGAGAAACGATGAAGACTCAACTTATAGAAGTATTACTTATTAGCATCTAAATTAAACTATTTAAGGGCTCCACATATTTATTTAAAAGCTTTTGAAAATAATGGAATACTGTCGTATGTTAAGCACCTTTAAAACCTTTAAATAATGCTATACTCAAAATCATAACAGTATTTTACATCAGAATTCACAAATAGGATTTTGTCTTCCACAAAAATGTCATTGGGTAAAATAATAAAAAATTTTATTTCAGTTAAAACAATCTGCCTTAAAATAATCAAGTGACTTAATACAAATTTATTATTTCGACTTAAGTAAACTCCTCCCACGTTTAAATTGAAAACACAATTTTTTCAAAATCGTTTCAAGAATACAAATAATTGGCTCGCTTAATAAAAAAAAAATGGCATTCTTTTAAAAAATACTTTAATTCCCGCATTACATAGATAAAGCTGAAGCGTGCATTATATTTTGCTCGGGAGTGTAGCCATAATTTTATTTTTAACAGTGTTGCCCACCACAAAAACCAGACAAATCGAACACAAAAAGTGCCCAACGCTGAGCTCGAGCGCAGCCGAGTCTGAGATACCCTGTACTTGTAGTCTTTCTATTGTACGGAGCTTAAGTACATCCAATTGCCAAATTTAGTGAAAATATCTCTCAGAATGTATGAATACGGTATACGATTTTACTTAAATTTGGTATCGTGGAAAATTAATATGTATATTTTTATATATATTTTTTAAAATATATATATTTTTTTTTTTTGGGAAAGATCAGATTTTCTATGCACGAATAACAATCAAATATAGCTGATAATTTCAGTGAGCTGATAGTTAAAAAAAATTAGGTTTAACTATATATTATAACCTGCTAGGAAAAATCGGTAGAAAATACCGATTAACAGACCCTATAAGTACAGGGTATCTCAAATTTGGCTGGCCCGAGTTTAACGTTACGAATTTTTATTTTTTAGCTATAAATTAAGCATCGGTTTCTTGGAGATTTTGGGCTTATATTTTAATACACCGATTGTCAAGTTGTCAATTCGATTACGCTTGACGTATTTCACACTTGTTCAAATAAACATAGCGGCGACATCAGAAATAAATAATTTAAATGTCTAACAATAATTAAGCAATATGCTAAAGATTGCTATGCGTACAATCATGTGAACAGCACGATTTTATAATATATATATATATATATATATATATACGAACTTTGATACACAATTTTTAAATAAACGCTAAGTTATCAATCTACTCTATGTAGTGTTAAAAATATCTATCAGTTTAAGTTGCCGGGCATCTGTTGACTTTCCATAAATAAAAAATAGATAGATCTATACGGAAAAATGCCAACACTGTTTGCAATGCTTGGGTTGTCTTTTACACTCTCTTCGTCGAATTTAGTATAGTATCTTCATCACAGCCGACGAATACGGATGTTTGTAGAGTGTTTTTAGTTTCGTTGTCGTATTTCTTGTTATTGTAAGTGAAAGTGTTGTAATTTCTCGTAAAGTAATAGTTCTAATTGAAGAAGCTTCAGAAGTGTAGTCAACGCCGCAAGGGTCAAACATGTAAAAGATAAGCAGACACTTGTAGGGGAAATTATATCTACATTTTCTGAAATACATGCGTATACATATTTAATATACATATAGATTTCTGTTAAAGTAGCCAAGTCATGTGTCGCTTTGGTGATTCCAAAAATAAATGGGGCACGTGTAGTCCAAAGATGAATTAAAAAATTGGCAGCAGTATCTGTTTTTCCGGTTTCAATATTATTTAATTTTGATTCTTTTCTCCCGCAACAAAATGAAAATAACGAATACAACCAAACAGGTTATCAGAAGTCACCACAAAGCACAACACAAACGCACACACACACACACGAGCATATGCACACACCGACCATATGTTTGTGTATTGAATGTTTAGTTTTTGATAGTGAACCAAAATACTTCTATAGACAAGACAGAACTGTGGGGAGACATTTATTTGACCTTCACACTTGGCGAAACTGTGTATAATTTAATGTTTGTATTTAAAGGAGCCGCAGGAACCGCATAATTTTCGAAAAGCCCTTCATCAAAAAATGGCAGCCAGTAATGGTGATTGTAAGTGATGCTGCATGTTTTCGACCCCAACACAATTAATGTTGATGTTGTTGTGTCTAACCCAAGTGCACCGCCTTGCCTTACTCTCCTGCTCCCTATCCCGCTTACCAAATAACGAAACCCAAAACAAGATTGAAAGTAACCAAGCAAGCTTCGCTTTGCATTCAAGCTGCAGTAGTTTGTAATATCCAATCCTATATGCATCTAAATTATGCAAGAGTTAAATTACATAATATATTTATATAATGTATGACAACGTCTCTAACTCAATTGATATCAATTAATAAACCAAAAAAAAAAAGGGTTTCGGGCCCAATGTGCATGTCTGTCTTGAAGTCCCGAAAATGAATATTTTTAATTTTTCAACCAGCAAAAATGCAAACAGGCCCCGCCTTTGACTCCAATGCCATGACGCTTACGCGTTTTGTGCTCCAGGAACAGCGCAAATTTAAAAATGCCACCGGTGATCTGTCCCAGCTTCTAAATTGCATACAGACGGCCATAAAAGCAACAGCATCCGCAGTGCGAAAGGCTGGCATCGCCAAGCTCCATGGCATTGCCGGAGATGTGAATGTTCAGGGAGAAGAGGTGAAGAAACTTGATGTCCTGTCCAATGACTTGTTCATTAATATGTTAAAGTCCTCATACACAACCTGTCTAATGGTATCAGAGGAAAATGAAAATGTCATCGAAGTGGAGGTGGATAAGCAGGTGATTTGAATGATTCTAATCAGCAATTCATTTATTGATCTGGCTAATTTTTGTACACAGGGAAAGTACATTGTGTGCTTCGATCCATTGGATGGATCGTCCAATATCGACTGCCTAGTGTCCATTGGATCTATTTTCGCTATCTATCGCAAAACATCCGAAGGAAAACCAACAGTGCAAGATGCCTTGCAACCGGGCAATGAAGTGGTAGCTGCCGGCTACGCCTTGTATGGATCTGCCACTGCCATTGTTCTGGGGCTTTGTTCGGGTGTGAATGGCTTCACCTACGATCCGGCTATTGGCGAGTTCATTTTAACTGAGCCCAACATGCGTGTGCCTACAAAGGGAAAGATATATTCAATCAATGAAGGCTATGCTGCCGACTGGGAGGAAGGAGTGTTCAACTATATTTCCGCCAAGAAAGATCCTACCAAAGGCAAGCCATATGGAGCTCGATATGTGGGCTCAATGGTAGCAGATGTGCATCGCACTATCAAGTACGGGGGCATCTTCATCTATCCTGCCACTAAATCAGCACCCAACGGAAAACTTCGTTTGTTGTACGAGTGCATCCCTATGGCTTTTCTAATGATCAAAGCTGGCGGCTTGGCAAGCAACGGCAAAATTAGCATCTTGGACATCGTACCACAGAAAATACACGAGCGCAGCCCGATTTTCTTGGGATCCAAGTCGGATGTTGAGGAGGCTTTAAGTTATTTGAAATAAATTTCCAATATTAATTGTGTATCTCTATCAGTTTAATCAAGAAATAAAAAACATTTCGGTCTAATAGGCGTTGGCCTTATGCTTGGGCAGAAAGCTGAATCCTTCGGGGACTGGACCCAGAAGCATTTCACTTAACTTTACCCAGTCCGCGGCGTTGGGGCTGCTCATCAGAGTTTCCATTTCATCGCGTCCGCGATATTTTTGTGGTCTAGCATTTATCTTTTGCGGTGGGGAAACCAGAAGCTCTTCTGGTATATAACGATAAAGGAAAGACTGCCATTCTAGTAGGAAACGACGTGTATTCTCGACACCCTTGGTGTCTGAGCCCCAATGCTCCAACCCATAGTTACAATATTTCTGCAGCAAATTAAATCTCTGGCTGGACGTGGGCTGCCAGGGCTTTTGGGATTTGATATCTTGAAAAATCCATGGCTTTATAAGTGCGCCGCGCCCTATCATCACCGAGGAGACGTGAGGTGCCAGAGCACGGCGTTCTTGATAATCCTCGATAGTCAGTATATCGCCATTACCTATGACCGGCATTTCCTTGGCCTTGGCCGCACATTGCTCTATGTACTCCCAATTGGCATGCTTGGTATAGCGTTGCTCCCTGGATCGTCCATGTAATGTAACAGCAGAGGCGCCCCATTCCTCAACAAGCGGCAGTAACTCGTGAGCCACACTCTTGTCTGCATAAACACCAGTTCGCATTTTCACAGTGAAGGGCAGTTCAGGGAACAATCTAGAGCAACTGCGGACTGTAAGCTCGAGAATGTTCGTGCGTCTCATAAGGGCACTTCCACCTCCTTGTTGATAGATTAAATCAATGGGGCAGCCTATGTTAAGGTCTACGTAATCCACTTTGGCGGTCTCATAAAGCAGCTGGGTGGCTTGAGTGATTACATTTGGGTTATTGCCACAAACTTGCACGCCAAAAATGTCTTCGCTTTGGTGGCGCTTGGTTAAAGCCCACTCCTGGGTTTGTCCCTTCAATAGAGGAACTGCGCAGGCCATCTCACCACAGGTTATATCGGCGCCAAACTCTTTACAGATGCGGCGAAACGGTAAATTTCCTACAGTTGTCAGGGGTGAAAGTACAAGCTTTTCACGAAAATCGATGCGTTTTTGAATTGGGGCATCTCTTCCAACAGTTGAGTCGTCTGTGGCACTGCCTACAGGTGGCAGTTGCTCTTTACGAGCATCACGCAGTTTTTCAGCATCGGTAATAACTTCCTTAGTTCGCTTAAAGTCATAGTTGTGCTTTCGAAGTCGCACTTGCAAGTCTGAAACTTTTACGTTAGCCAAAAGTTATAATGTAGGACCAAAAACGTACCGGAGGTGATTCCATTGATGGTGGTTGGGGCACAATTTTCATCATAGTCTGGCGCCTTTTTATTTCGACCTTTTTCGTCTGTATGGGATTTGCTGAAACGGCAAGTCACGCCGCGGGGGCAGTATCCTTTACTTTGATACACAACGCACTCTTCCCCCAAATCCTCTCCCTTTTTAGATAAATATGCTTCGAGATCATGTTCATAGCGGCAATTAGTAAGAGCGCAGGGCTCTCCACCGGATCCGTCGATAAGAGAATTGCAAAGATGCTGGGTGCGGTCGTCTTTAAAAACCGGTCGGTGCTGTGGCGACAAGTGATTTATAAGTATTGTTAGCTTTGAAGTAGAACGCTTACCTTATTTTGACCACGCTTACGGCCTTTCCCCGCTTTTAAGTGTTTGGGCTCATTTCCGCCTTCTTTCTCAAGCCGCTTTCTTTTGTTATTTTCTGTTTCGTCTGCCAGTGGTTGCAAAGTTGTTTCTGACACCACATATCTGTGTTATTTAGTATGTGTAATTTTTAGCTCTAATATTTATTTAATTTACTCTTACTCTGCTTTAATGTAACAAATGCCTGCCTCCATATCAAACTCATGTACTAAAAATGCTCATTTAGAACAATAAACAGATGCCACACGTGTTTTAAATCAGCTGATAGCAGTACGTTTTCTAAAAGTATCGAACTACTAGGTTCAGGTTCCATCGATAGGTAGGCCCTATGCATTTTTATAAGTATGTTCCCAAATAAAATATATAACTTGTAGCGGTCAATAAAAAACTCAGAAACATCGGAAATATTACACTACTGTTACACAGAACAGAGCTTTAATAATGGTGCAAGTCTTTAAGTTTTTATTAGATTCATCAAAGGCGGTAAGTTTTGATTAGCTTATAATAACAATTAACTGATCCTACCGATATTTATTGAAAAGAAAACAGTACGTGCCCACTTTCGACCTAGTTTCTTGGACACACTTCGTCTGACTGTTCGAGGGGGACATGGTGGAAACGGATTACCGAAGTACGGCGGCGTAGGTGGACAAGGAGGATGTGTTTACTTTGTGGCCAAGGAGGGCCTGACATTGCGCAAGGTAGCTCAAGTATCAAAGGATAAACGTATTTCGGCATCCAGTGGAGAAGATAGTAGCAAAATGAACATTCTTGGACGTCGCGGTGTGGACCAGCGTATTGAAGTACCAGTAGGGGTCCAGGTGTACGATGAGAAATTCAAATTACTGGCGGACTTGAATGAAAATGGTGCCACTTGTATAGCTGCAAGCGGAGGCATGGGCGGTTGCACGACCAGCAATTTTATTGGTCGACCCGGCGAAAGTCACACCGTTAATTTGGATCTGAAGCTTATAGCTGATGTGGGACTTGTTGGATTTCCAAATGCCGGCAAAAGTACACTACTTAAAGCCATATCCAATGCCAAACCGAAAATTGCTGCCTATCCTTGTGAGTAGTTTAATTATATCATTTTATGAATATATTGGGACTATTTTTATTTATAGTTACGACTATACGTCCACAAATTGGTACCGTAGAATATTCAGATTTACGTTCTATAACTGTAGCCGATTTACCTGGCTTAATTGAGGGTGCACATGCTAATTTTGGCATGGGACATAAGTTTCTCAAACACGTTGAGCGGACGCGCTTACTCCTCTTTATGGTGGATATATTTGGATTTCAATTAAGCCCTCACCACCCGCAGCGAAATTGTCTTGCAAATATTTTTGCTCTAAACAAGGAACTGGAATTGTATGATTCCAGCCTATTAGAGAAACCTTGTATATTGCTCTTAAACAAAATGGATAAGGAGGGAGCTCAAGACATATTTTCGAGCGTAAAACCAATTCTTGATGATTTAGAAGCTGGATTAGAGCAATGTCCAGCAGAGCTGCGGCCTACTCGTCCCTTAAAATTCGAAAAAATACTACCGATTTCTGCAAAAAACTCTGAACGTATATTAAAAGTCAAGTCACATTTGAGGGGAACATTAGACAAATTGGCGGAACAACAAGTTATAAATGATGGTCAGCACATAAGAGAAAATTTACAAGCTCGTCTTAGTGTAAGAGGACCGAAAATAACATAATTAATAGATAATTTGTATGTAAATTAAACCTATTTGAACTGAGTCTTTGAAAAATTCTAAAACGCGTAATTTGAATTTTAAAGCAAAAGAGTCAAAGGTCGAAAGAAAGTCCTTCAGATTTCTGCGTCTCATCTGAGTCTTATACTCTGCTAAGAAATATGTTAAATTTTTATTCTCAAAAAACTTTTAGTTTGTATTCCAGCTTCGGCATCATTCTTGGTTAGCAAGGGAGACAAATACAAAATATATAAAAGATTGCTGAACAGACCAAGCTCAGTGTATTAATTTGTTAGGTAAGGTCATCCGGAAAATAAAAAAAAAAAAAAAATGTTAACTATTCTATTCACAGTCTAAGTAAAGACACAACGGTCTCACAACCTTTGTGAGGAGTTCCAACAAAAAAATTGTTATTACCACCTTTTGTAAATACAATAATAAATCGGTCCCAGCTGGCTTGTGCTTACAATTTTTTTGCTTAAGGTTCCCCCGGGGACGGTAGAACGTATCATGAAAAGAACATAAGCATAAACTCCCCACCAAATGGCATAGCTCTAGATTTTGTAGTTTCTCTGATCCATGTGCTCATACAGATCAATTTCTCTAGTTACCCGGATCACTGAAGTTTCATTTTGAGTTTTATATACAAGCGCAGCTATACCTTCGGGTACAGAATATAAAAGTGTAACATTTGCGTTAATCCTCAGGCTTGAGATGCTTCTTTAACCAAAGTGTGCTGAAAATTGATCGGTTCCAATAATCCCAACAGCGGCGGTTTATTCAGTTTTATACTATTCAAATTCGATGCAGTTTATTTTTATTACAACAAGATTCCACTTAAGCTACTTCCTACCGTATTGATTCCTCCAAACCTTATAACTCATAGACGCTCAGAAAATAATAATTTTTTTTCTTTTAATAATGAAAACTTTCAAAATGCGCTTAAGAGTAAAAATAAAAAAAATAGTATGAATTCAAGAAAATATAAGCCAAAATTCAGTTCTGCTCTTCAAAACACTTTTCAGCACTGCAATGAACACTTTTTAGCACTACAGAGCTGCCATTTTCAAATAAATCGATCTGGCAACGCATTCTAACAGCTGAACATACATTTAATATACACACTCAGTTTCTTTTTGAGTGTGCGTTCTGGATTTTGCTGTATTTTTATTTAAAAATGATTTATTAATGTAAATAATTAATAAATTATTATTAAATAAAAACAGTTCAAAACCGCTGATAAAGGTAAGTACGCCAGTTATACTTTCACGCTATCCAGGCAGCTAGTAAAGCTTTATTGATTTTTTCACTGTTATCATTGCAGATACACACTTGTTAAACATGGAGCAGGCAAACTACCATGGACATGTTCTGCCTCACCATCAGCAACAGCAACATCATCAACAAGAACAACATCAGCAACAACAGCAGCACCAACTCCACCACCACCAATCACATCAAACGCAACAACATAAACAAATACAGCCCAGTTGGTACTCACATGTTGCTTCCTACCCATCGCATGCAGCGGCCTTTTCAGCGCCCTGCAAGAACATGAATATGAATGCCTACTGCGGCGGTCCCAGTGGCACGCATGGGTATTATGGTGGTGGGGGCGGGGGTGTTGGTGTAAGTGGCGTTGTCAATGTCAACACTGGTGGTGGTGGAATGGGCTATAACCTTGAGACCAACTCTTCAAACACCGTAGCCTATGCACATAATCAATTGCTTCAATACCAACAACAACAACAGCAGCAGCATCAACAACATCAGCAACATAGCCAGCGCCCCTATATTTCGGCACATGGATTTATGCATAATCCAACGACATATCCCTATATTAAAAGTGAGCCTATGGAACGCTCCGATGACAGACAGAGGCAACTTTATAACCCGCCCAATCCTATGGCCCCGCCTCCGATTCCTACCCCCAGCCATTTAGATGTGAGCAATGACATGATTATAAAATGTAAGTATTTTTTGGGAGTAATCAGAAAAAATTTTTGGGCATTACTCGCCCATTTCGGTATGTGGGAGGGACTAGCGCGCACACACACAGACGCGCAGAGTCGCACACAATTGCATCACTTCACCTCGGGGCCAATTTTCCTATAAACGAAGCGTCATATTTCAAACTGAATTCTATAGTTAAACCGTCTTAGCTCTCCGCTTTGGCGTCGAATCAATAAAACGTTTGTTGAGTTTCGCTGAGGTTTTTCGTTTATTCGGTTAGTTTTCGTTTTCGGTTCAGTCGTTCGTCTCTACGGCGGTCTGTGTTTATGTATATCTGACTCTCTATACATCTATCCGCCGGTGTAGCCACTTTGTCTGTATGCATATCTATAAAAGTGGGTGTTTGTGTATATCTATCTCCGTAAACTTAGTTTGTCTTTTATTTCAGATGTACCCATGCTTTAAAATTATTTCGTATATATAATGTATACATAGTTGAAATTGAGTGGAATATCTATTGCATCTACTCGAATACCTCTTTCCAACTCGATCTTATGTAATATATCATTGGATATATAAGGAAGAACGCCTAATCCAACCTAACCTATAAATAGTTTCAATTCAAAGAGTGCATTCGAGAGGTACACACGAAAATGCTCATCAAATTATGAGAGCAATTAATTTTAGCTGGAAGGGAATCCAATGAAATTTTCCGGAAATAAGATTTGGAGATTTCCGCGGTCAAAACAACTGAATAACTGTGATTAAGTGTGTTTACGTGGATAAGAAAAAGGACCAATTTCCTATGCGTCTGATAATCAATATTATTTATAGGAAAGACTTAGTAGGCTAAATACCAAATGCCAATACTATCGTTCAATAAAAATTCAGTTATATATGTGATAATTAAAGTTAACTTTGGTTTTTTTTTCCGTTTTACATATTGTGACAAAAGTTGTTATATATATGTATATGTATATATATATATATGTAGTTAAATATAATTTGTATTTCATAGATTTGACTGTCATTGTCAAAGTATACCTTTAATTCATTAGAAAAATAATTTTTATTTTACAGTACCTTAGCATTTTGTGACTGCTAGTTGAACTGTCAATATATTATTATCACAATTATCAAAAATACTGAGAATATAATTCAATTGCTTTGAAAAGATCAAAGAATTTTTGATTTATTTCTTTTTTTTTTGCAATTTATTCAACCTCTATTCTAGCGGAGCCCATTGATGAGCATGCTGCATTCAAATCCAATTATATTGATGATAACACGCCATTTGCCGATTTCAGTAAATTTACCGAATATAATCAAGACATGTTAAATTCGAAGGTGGAGTTAACAGTCAAAGAGGAAGTTGGCTATGGGAATATTGGTCAAAAGGTAATTATGAAAATAAATTAAAATAAATCAGGTGCTTTTCAATACAACTTACTGTTTTCCCTTAAAGAATGCCATCAACTATCCCAGACGTAAAATGCAAGTCGAGCGGTCGGACAGTTTGCCCATTTGCCAGCGCTGCAAAGAGGTCTTCTTCAAAAAACAAACCTACATTCGTCATGTGGCCGAGAGCAGTTGCACCATCCAGGAGTATGACTTTAAGTGTAACATTTGTCCTATGTCGTTTATGAGTGTGGAGGAGCTGCACAAACACAAGCAACTTCATCGGGCGGAAAAATTCTTTTGCCACAAATACTGTGGCAAATTCTACGATACAATAGCTGACTGTGAATCGCATGAGTACATGCATCATGAATACGATAGTTTTGTTTGTAATGTAAGTCTAAAAATTCAGCTTGAATTGTTTATCTTAAATAGCTGATAACATTTTCAGATGTGCTCTGGAACTTTTGCCACTAGAGAACAACTATTTGCCCACTTGCCACAGCACAAATATCAGCCTCGCTTCGATTGTCCCATCTGCCGGTTGTGGTATCAGACGCCTCTTGAATTGCACGAGCATCGTATGGCTGCACCGTATTTCTGTGGGAAATATTATGCACCTGCCGGAGGAGGAGCCCTTCAACAGAATCAACAACAACTAATGCAGCAGCAATCGGATTATAAGTTGCAAGATTGCCACATGGGAAACATTGCAAGTAAGTCATAAATGAATAACAGGAGTATTTTTGAATGGCCTTTCTCTACTTCCATAGTGAACTCTACACTGCATAAAGCTTCTACATCGAATACTATAGCCAATCCTCTCCCTGCAACAGCTGCTCTTAACTCCCTGTTGCAACAACGACAGTCCAATGCAGAAAATGCTCCGGTCTTCGCGTCCACCATGAAATCCGATGTGAAACTAGAACGTAGCTACAGTAACTCAACCAGCGAGTCTTCATACAGTCTGCACGAAAATAATTTTAACAATGCCTATGGCAGCGATACTTCTATGAATCTGGGTGGAGCTGGTGGTCTGCAATCTCAATCTGCAAATTCTTCAACACTGGACGACTCAGACGATGCTTTGTGCTGTGTGCCGCTGTGCGGTGTACGTAAAAGCACCAGTCCTACACTCCAGTTCTTTACTTTCCCCAAAGATGATAAATATCTGCACCAATGGTTACACAACCTCAAGATGTTTCACATACCGGCTGCTACCTATATGAACTACAGGATCTGTAGCATGCACTTTCCCAAAAGGTGTATTAATCGATATTCTCTTTGCTATTGGGCAGTGCCCACCTTTAATTTGGGGCACGACGATGTAGCCAATCTATATCAAAATCGTGAACTCACAAATACATTCACCACCGGAGAAGTGGCACGCTGCAGCATGCCCAACTGCAATAGTCAACGTGGAGAAAGTAATCTTAAGTTTTACAACTTTCCCAAGGATATTAAAAGCCTGATTAAGTGGTGCCAGAATGCCCGTTTGCCAGTTCAAGCCAAGGAACCGCGCCACTTTTGTAGCCGCCATTTTGAAGAGCGTTGCATTGGCAAATTCCGTCTGAAACCTTGGGCAGTGCCAACATTGCATTTGGGCACGCAATATGGAAAAATACATGACAATCCAAAGAATCTGTATGTAGAGGAGAAACGCTGTTGTCTGCCCTTCTGCCGACGAAGTCGTTCGTCGGATTTTAACATGTCGCTGTATCGCTTTCCTCGCGATGAAGTTTTGCTCAAACGTTGGTGCTATAATCTGCGTCTGGATCCATGTGTTTATCGCGGCAAGAATCACAAAATCTGCAGTGCTCATTTTATCAAGGAGGCGTTGGGTCTGCGTAAACTCTCACCAGGTAAGAGTGCCAATATTCTTATCATCCTTTTACTCAACAAACATTTTTTTAATAGGGGCCGTGCCAACTTTGCATTTGGGTCACAATGACACTTTTAACATTTATGAAAACGAGTTGTGGCCACCACCTACGCCAGCCACACTTTCCAATCATCACCAACACCAGACAAAGAGCTATCAACGTCTTTCTTTGGCCTCGACTTCGTCGTCGACTAGCTCTACATCCTTGTATATGGACTCGGATATGAATGCATCCTTTGGTAGCTTGACAGCCGGTGGCTCTGGTTCATCTTCAGCTCTAAACGTAACCGAATGTATGGATGTCTGCTGTGTTCCTGGCTGTGAGAGTAAGCGCCACAACAACGAGGATATCACTTTCCACACCATACCACGTCGACCGGAACAAATGCGTAAATGGTGCCATAATCTGAAAATACCCGAAGAGAAAATGCACAAGGGAATGCGCATTTGTAGCCTCCACTTTGAGCCATACTGCATCGGTGGTTGCATGCGTCCCTTTGCTGTGCCTACACTACATCTGGGCCACGATGACGATGATATTCACCGCAACCCTGATGTAATTAAAAAACTCAACATCCGGGAAACGTGCTGCGTCCAGGTCTGCAAGCGAAATCGCGATCGCGATCATGCTAATTTGCATCGTTTTCCCTCCAATGTTGCCCTGCTGAATAAATGGTGTGCCAATCTTCACAAGCCTGTACCGGATGGAACCAAGCTGTTCAACGATGCCATCTGCGAAGTACACTTTGAAGACCGTTGCCTGCGCAACAAAAGACTGGAAAAATGGGCCGTACCGACGCTTGTACTAGGCCATGAAAATATACCATATCCCTTGCCCACCGAGGCGGAAGTGGCCGAGTTCTACGCCCGCCCCAGTGCACCCAATAATGGTGATGAAGATGGTGAATGCTGTGTGGAGACTTGCAAGAGAAATCCTAGTGTGGATGACATCAAGCTCTACCGTCCACCAGAGGATGCTGAAGTGCTTGCGAAGTGGGCTCACAATCTAGAAATCGATGTGGATCAGCTTTCTAATCTGAGAATATGCAATCTTCATTTTGAGTCGCATTGCATAGGTAAACGGATGCGCCCCTGGGCCATACCCACTCTTAATCTTGCCACTAACATAGAAACTTTATACGAGAATCCAGAACAGCTGCTCTATGCCCGGCGCCAGGGCAAAGAACACACCTCAGACTTGCCATCCTCATCGAGCAAGCCCACCTGGGTACCACGATGCTGTTTGTCGCACTGCCGCAAAGTCAGGTCTATCCACAATGTTCAGCTTTATCGTTTCCCTAAGGCCAATCGTTCTACCCTGGCCAAGTGGGCCCACAATCTTCAAGTACCCATGGTGGGTAGTGCGCAGCGCCGTTTGTGCTCGGCTCACTTTGAACCTCATGTCCTCAGCAAAAAATGTCCTATACCTTTGGCAGTGCCAACCCTTGATCTAAATACCCCACCAGGCCTGAAGATTTACCAGAATCCAGCTAAGCTTAAGGTGCCTAAGATGTGCTTACAAAGAGTATGCGTTGTAGAAAGCTGTCGACGGCAACGAACTCATGGGGTCCAGCTCTTCAGGTTCCCCCACAACAACAATCAGTTTCGAAAGTGGTTGCATAATATTAAAAAGCGCCCCAAGGTGGGCATGCGGGCACAATATCGTGTGTGCTCCATGCATTTTGAGGCGCAATCATTCAATGGTAAGCGGCTGAGTGCCGGAGCCATACCCACCTTAGAATTGGGTCATGATGATGAAGATATTTATCCCAACGAGGCGCAATCCTTTGTAGAAGAGCACTGCACAATAGAAGGATGTAGTTCTGCCAAAGAACAGCCGGAAGTGCGTCTGTTCCGGTTCCCTACAGATGACGAGGATCTGCTTTGGAAATGGTGTAACAATTTGAAAATGAATCCCGTAGACTGCTTTGGTGTTCGGATTTGCAACAAGCATTTTGACGTGGAGTGCATTGGACCCAAACATCTCTATAAATGGGCCATCCCCACCAAGGCTCTGGGCCACGATGACTCTGAAATTGAATTGATACCGAATCCCAAACCAGAGGAGCGTTATGTTGATCTGATTTTCAAATGTTGTGTACCTAGTTGTGGCAAGACGCGAAAGTTCGACGAAGTTCAGATGAACAGTTTTCCCAAGGATCCCGATTTGTTCCACAAGTGGCGTCATAATCTGCGCCTAGATCATCTTCAGTTTAGAGAACGCGAACGTTACAAAATCTGTAACGACCACTTCGAGGATATGTGCATAGGCAAGACACGCCTTAACATAGGTGCCATACCAACACTGCAGTTGGGTCATGACGACAAGGAAGATCTGTTTCAGGTCAATCCAGAGGAGTTGCAGAGCAATCTCTTTGGTAGGCAACGCCGCTTAACCCGACCCAAGCTCATAAAGCAGGAACTGGGAGTAGTTCAAAATGAGACTAAGTCTGAAATCGATGAATCCATGACACAAGCTACCGACATAAATGCCGCACAGGTGAAAATTAAAAATTCTGACCTTAAATGCTGTATAAGGAGTTGTGGCAAGAGTCGTCTAGAACACGGGGTCAGGCTCTTCCCGTTTCCCAGCGGCAAGCAGCATCAAAACAAATGGTGCCATAATCTTCAACTGCAGTCCAATCAACTAGACAAGACCACCCGCGTTTGTAGTATCCACTTCAACAAACGATGCATCGATGGCCGACAGCTGCGTGGCTGGGCTATGCCCACTTTGCATCTGGGACATGCCGAGCGACCTATTTATGAAAATCCCAAGAATATTCCGGGCTTCTTTACACCTACCTGCGCTTTGAATCATTGCCGAAAGAGGCGAAGCATTGACAATGCATTGCGTACATATCGGTATCCAAGGAGTGAGGAACTGTTAGAGAAGTGGTGTGCCAACTTGAAACTGGAACCAGGTCAGTGTCGCGGACGTATCTGCGAGGATCACTTTGAGCCTCTGGTAAGGGGTAAACTGAAGTTGAAGACTGGGGCAGTGCCTACCGAAAATCTGGGCCACACTGAAAGCCCTGTCTATGATAATGAAGCAATCAAAAACGCCTTGGAGGCTGAGGAGGAAGCTGGCCTGTGTGGAGCTGTGGAGACTGTCAGATCTGCAATTAAGTTTAAGTGCGAATCATTCGACTCAGAAGAGGAAGCTGAGCAGGCAAAAAATCATTACTATGATCCCCTGGAGCTGGTAGAGACATGTGCGATTCCTCTCTCAGAGAATGACCACACGGAGCAAGAAGATGACGAGGAAGACGAGGACATAAATGAAGATGAGAATCTGGAGCTAGTTCTACCGGATAGAATTACTCCACCACTTCAACAATCACTCTTGTTAAAAAAACGTGAAAAGCCAGCAAACAATGTCACACCAATATGCTGTCTCAAGCATTGCCGCAAAGAGCGCACAGCCATCCATCACCTTAGTACATTTGGATTTCCTAAAGACTATAATCAATTGCTCAAGTGGTGCGCCAATTTAAAATTACAGCCTGAAAGCTGTGTAGGCCGTATCTGCATAGAACACTTTGATCCTGAGGTCTTGGGTAGCCGCAAGCTCAAGCAGAATGCCGTGCCCACCATAAATGTTGGCCACGATTTACCTCTTGTATATGCCCACAATGGGGTGGAACTCAATTTGGAACCAGATTATTACGAGCAACCGGAACGTTCGGATTTTCGGCTTTGGAGCCTGAAACATTGTCGGAAAAGGAAGCCTTCAGATCAGACAGATCCACCGGATCTGATGACTGTTAGGGGCGGAGATGGCTCTAGCGCCTGTAGCGTCCATAGCTGCGGGGAAACTTCAGGCTTTAATGACGTACGTCTTTATAAATTTCCAAAAGACCGGGCCACACTGCGCAAATGGTTACACAATCTCAAATTCGCAGGGTTGAATACATCGGCGCTACAACGCATTTGCTCGGAACACTTTGAGCCGCAATGCCTAAAAAATAAGCAGTTGCTTCCCCACGCTATCCCCACTCTAAGGCTCGGCCATTCAAGTTTAAACATTTACCGCAATTGGAGACTTAAAACGCTAGTGGGGACAAACCATAAAACCTGTTTAGTGCCCAATTGCCTTTGTGTTCGACTAAGATTAACGAAGAATTACGAGCTACCTCTAAACAATTTGGTGCGTCAAGTCTGGCTAATGCATCGGAATCTACCAACTCCTCCAGAGAGTGACCCAGCTTACATTTGTGCATTACACTTTATGGAAATGTACGAACAGGTATCAGTAAAAGTGCCTGAGAAAGTACACTCAGAATTACAGAGGGTCTATGACAGCATAAGATCTTCAGCTATAGTCCAAAAATTGATCTGCGCCATTCCTGGCTGCTACTCGAAGTATACCGATGGCATTACGCTGACCAAATTGCCTATGCAAGGGCAAATTTGTTCCAAGTGGCTGCACAATACCAAGATCAGATATGAACCTTCTCGTCATTATATGTACAGGATTTGTATGCTGCATTTTGAGAGCCATTGTATGGGTCCCGTCCGCCCCAAGGCTTGGGCCGTGCCTACTCTAATGTTACATCATAGTGGAGAGATCTTTCAAAACTTGAAAACAACACGATCCCGAACTACATTGTTTACCATGCCCTTGAGCATTAAGACAGAGTGCGTGGAAAGCTTGAGTAAGACCAGCCCAAGCCCCAAGTTTGTTCCCAAGATTTGTTGCGTAAAAGACTGTGGGCAGATATCTACGCAAGGGAGTTCTTTGGGCTTCTTTCGTTTCCCCAGCACCGACCTGGCTCTTCAAAAATGGTGTATCAACACTCAGCAACGAATTACCACGGTGGCCAATCTTTATGTTTGTGGGATGCACTTTGAGACTGAGGCAATAAGCCACAGAGAGCTGCGAGCCTGGGCTGTGCCAACATTAAATTTGGGGCATAAAAATTATGTGATTCCAAATGTGCGACACAATGGCGATTATGCCAACACTCAAGACGATGAAGAGTCCCTTCAGTACATCTATCAGAATTATTGTTCGGTGATCTGCTGTTTTCAACGATGCAGTGATATGGGATTACGTCTCTATTCCTATCCAGAGGATAAACAGATGGTAAGAAAATGGGCTGGTAACTGCAGACATCGTACGATGAAGGCTACCAGCCATCGCTACAAGGTTTGCCAACTTCACTTTGCCGAAGACTGCTTTGAGCCAGACACAAAGGAGTTACGTGATGGTTCGGTGCCAACACTGCAACTGGGCTCGGAGAGAATGCCAGAAGAACTGTACCAAAGTGCTTGGTGTGACGGTATGCTAACCAAGGCACCTTCGTGCTTAAATACATCCAATACGTTGCACAAATGTATCGTCCATCATTGTTCGTATAAACTTGCAAATGACCAAACAGTTTTGAGGCTATATGATTTCCCCAAGTCTTTTAAGGCCATTACCAAGTGGTGCCATAATCTGGGTCTACAGATAGATTTTTCGCATCGCATGTATATTTGTCAGCAACACTTCGAACCCCAGTGCTTTAATGAAGCTCTTCAACTACAGCGTGGAGCTGTTCCCACCCTGAACCTTGGTGAAAACGCGCCTATTAATTTAATACGGAATCCAAATGTGTTTAAATCGCCTGTTTTGGAGCCTGTATGCTGCGCTCCCGGTTGTGGCAAAGCAAGGCTTAACGGAGTGGTGTCTCTTATCGGCTTTCCAAAATTGAGAGTTTTAGCCGAAAAGTGGTTGTATAATCTACGTTTAGATACAGATGTTCAACTCGATCGCGCCAAGGTCTGTAGCTCCCACTTTGAACCCGCCTGTTGGTCAAGCACATCACGACTCAAGATTGGAGCACTACCGACTTTAAATTTGGGACACGAGAATGCAGATATTTTTCATATAAACAAACAACTACTAGGAAAAGGCTTCAAATATCACAACGGCATAACTAGCATCTATCACTGCTGTTACCCTCAGTGCCGCGAGTTTGCCAAGCCTATGATGCATTCAGCCTTCGCTCTGCCCTCTGCGCCAGCTCTACGCTCCTCTTGGTTAAAGCACATGCAGGTTGTGGCATCTTCAGAAAAAGACAATTTGTGTCCTCTCCATTTCGTTATTCTGTATGAGAAAAGCGCTGAATTGGAAGGCAATGCAGAGTGCCCGTCTGAGGAGCTTGAAAGTCTTCAAAAGTCTTATAAGGAAGCCCGAGCCAATGTGACAGTGCGAAAGATTAGCTGTGCAGTAAATGAGTGTCGAAGTCTGCAGGCTCGTGATGGCTGTACTCTTTTTAGTCTGCCGCATCGAGAAGAGTTGCTGGCCAGGTGGCTGCACAACACGAAAATTCAGTATGATTCCCATCATATTTATATGCTAAAAGTGTGCGATAAACATTTTAAGGCCGATTCTTTTATTTATCCCAAGAAGATAAATCCTTGGTGCGTACCTACTCTGAATTTGCCGCCACGCGACGATGGCACGGAGATCTTACCAGATTTCAGCGAAGACGAATGGAAACAGCTAACTAAAAAATATGCACAGATTGATAATAATCTGAGCAATGTTAAGCACGAGCCCGATGATGATTCCAACTTGGAACCAATTGTAAAAATAGAACATGTGGAATCGGAGGTCGACACCGAAGGCGAGCAGGTTGAGTCCGAATCTGAGGAAATTATCGATCACATAGTCTTTAACAGGGAAAAGACCTTGGAATCAGAAGATGGTGAAAGTGAAAATTTGGTCCCAGCTTACAGTGAACACCTGGTGGACGAAGAAGATGCTAACTCAAATTCTTTGCCCTTCGAAATGGAAGCACTCGAAGTGCTTCTAGAAGTGGGACACGTGGAGAAGTGTACCAGCTACGAGCAGATGAACAGAAGTGGGAACTCTTCTAGCCCAGCCCCTGGGCCTGGAAGCCGTGGTGCTCATTTTTATCGTAGTACCCTAAACTACAGTGCCAGGAACTGTTGCATTCAGGGCTGTCGGTTAACTGTGCGAGATGCCGAAATCAAAATGCACAAATTTCCCTCGTCAGTAGAGTTGCTTCGAAAGTGGATGCACAATACCCAGGTTGATGTGGATACCAATCACGCCTGGCGGTATCGCATTTGTAGTCATCATTTCGAGCCCGAATGCTTCAATGGATATCGGTTCCGCAGTGGCACCATGCCTACATTACACCTAGGACCCAACCGGCCTGAGCTCATCTACGAGAATGAATTCGACAAGGTGGTGTCTCATCCAGAATTTGAAATAAAAAACATGCAGTCCTTGAGCATGTCCTCGATGCTTGAGAGTCAAGAAGTTCGTCCCCGAAAGAAATCAAGTAAATTCTGCCAGGTCGAGGGCTGTTTCAATCACCTAACCAGTCCAAATATCACACTCCACAAATTTCCTCACTCACTAGATCTTTGTAAAAAATGGCAGCACAACACTCAGGTACCGTTTGTCCCCGAATTTCGCTGGCGCTATCGTATATGTAGTGCTCACTTCCATCCATTCTGCTTGATGAATACGAGACTACTGCATGGAAGTGTGCCTACTCTGAAATTGGGACCTCTAGCTCCAACTGAATTATATGAAAACAGTTTTCAATCCATCAATATGGCGAATGGCAAAAATTCACATACCGCGATGGCCCGGAGTTCGCCGGAGGAAGAGGATGATGATATAGCTCTATTAGTACCAGAGTTGAAACTGGAGGTTAATGAAAGCAACGAATTGAACTTCACAAAGGACCTGCCAGAAATTAAGAATGAAGATAACAGGAAGCCTCACTTCCGTATGAAACAGGAGAGAAATTTGATTTATAATGACATCAAGTCAGGCTATGGAAAATGCTCACTGATACATTGTCAGAAGCAAAAGTCTCAGCACGGCGTACATATTTACAAGTTTCCTAAGTCTGAAAACCAAAGACAACGGTGGATGCATAATCTGCGTATCAGATACGATGAAAGTCGACCCTGGAAATACCTGATTTGTAGTGAGCATTTTGAGGAGCAGTGTGTTCGCCAGCGAAACCTAAGAAAGTGGGCTGTACCCACACTACGATTGGGTAACAATGTCCCCGAAGTTCTCTATACGAATGAACAATGCAAAGAAATGATTGCGCCTTCAAGTTGCACTGAAGACAGTAATGATGATAATGATGATGACGGTGAAGATTGCGAATTGGAACCTTTAAAACGGGCAACCATAAAAACTGAAGAGCCTTCCCGGAAAGACGTAGAAATTAATTTTAGGCAGCCCGCTAACAAAATTAAGGTGTGCTGTTTACCTTATTGTCGTCGCCCTCGCGGTGATGGCATAAAACTATTCCGGCTGCCCAACAACATTGCCACAATACGCAAGTGGGAGCAGAACACGGGCATGACTTTCAAAGAGTCACAGCGCAACACTAGACTCATTTGCAGCCGACACTTTGAGCCCGATCTAATTGGAGTCCGTCGGCTTTCTCAAGGCGCTGTACCCACACTTAATCTTGGCAAAATACCAAAGGATTTCACAGGACCTGCCTCGTCCTTGACAAGTAATTTGCATCGATCGGAGCGTCCAAGTTGCTGCATGGCCGACTGTAGGCGCACTCCCACGAATAAACTATACAAATTTCCAAGTGGTAAGCAAGCTGATAGTACTCCTCCAAATGGTTCTGCTTATTAATTTGTTTATTTCACTAGATCCAAGTGTGCTGCTTCAGTGGTGTCATGTTTTAAAGTTGGGTGATGTCCAACGATATCGGGGAAGATATATTTGTTCAGCCCATCTGCCTGCTAAGGTGCTAAATGGTCACAAGCTGCGTCAAGGAAGTGAATTGCCGCCTTTAAAGAAGCGTTTTCCGACAGTACAACCATCAGTTTCCACCCGAACATGTCTAGTCTGCGGTCAGATTTCTGGAGAAAAATCTCTACTATTGGACTTCCCGGAAAACAGGAACATGCGTGCCAAATGGTGCTACAATTTAAAAATTGAACTCTTGGCCAAATGGGATAATTCTCATCACATCTGCTCCAATCATTTTGAGAGTGCTTGCTTTGCCAACGTGGCACTGGGACAACTGCTGGCGGATGCAGTGCCCACGTTGCATTTGAAGCACAACGATCAGAATATATTCTTAAATGACTTCACCCTACATGAGCCGATGAAAAATGGAATAGGCATTAAAGATGAGCCCATAGATGATGACGATTTGCTGCTGTAGCAGCTTAACTTAAAACTCAAATGGTTTTTTATGATTTTCTAATCTGCAAAAATGACTTTAAAGAATTTAATTTTTTTAACTGTATTATACGTTAGTCTGTATCAGCGGCCACATCACGTCTTCTGTTGTGGTGCCCTAGTGGCATCTCATAGATTTTAATGAAATGTAATCAATCCAGTGATTTTAATAATTTTAGTCAACATAGAAAAAAAAAAAATAATAATATATATATATATATATTTATATATATATATATATATATATATATATATATATATATATATATATATATGTAAATATATATATATAAATAATAAATATATATTTATATATATATACATTATACATTGCCATACGCATATATGATATATAGATATATGTGAAATGGACAACATGTTCCTTACCCAAAAAAGAAAACTTCGTAATTTGGTTTTAATTTAATATTTAATTTTAAAATGTATCTAATACCCCCAACTGTCTATCCAAAAATGAATATTCAATATTTGGTGTTTTATAACAAAAAAAAAAAAAAATTATAAAATGTAAGAAAGTAGATTAAAAATTTTGTTTTTATTTTGGGTATGGTTTTTAGAAAAAGAAAAAAAGAAATAACCAATAATGGGAGAAAAATACTTGCAGTTCTACTGTCGAAAAGCGGAAAAGCTGTTGATATTCACTCATCCATTCAACTTATTTTGATGGGATGTGATAACTTACGAGTCGTTGTTTAAGTTTGTGCAAGCATATGTAACATAGAGAAGGAGACTTCGTAGACCCCTCAAAAATACCCACAATATGATCAGGGTGACTAGAGAAATCGATATAGCCATGTCCGTCCGTCTGTCCGTCCGTGTGAATTCCTAGATCTCAGAGATTCGGACTCCTACAGCTTTAAGATTTTGGTATTAGTTGCTTTAGAAAAGTTGTTAGGAATCTAAAAATCTTTCGATTAATATCAAACTTGACTAAAATCGGTCCATATTTACATGAGATATACAAAAAACAAATTTTCAGAGTCAAGATTTTGTTTCCCCTTGCCTAACTGGCAATCTGCAGAATGAACAGTCCGATGCTTGCATTATTGTGAACAATGTGTTGTTGAATATAAGGCATATGAAGACCAGAGGTTTTATGTGAATGTAGACGAGCAGGTTTACCACCCGACTAGGGCTACCAGCTTTTCTTTTTCAATTCCATCGACTAGCTACTACAGGGGACCCCAAACTTGTCCGAGCTTAACTTTTAAATGCTTAAAATTATGTCATTTTTAGTTACAATATGTGAGTAGACCAGAGCTGCCACCTTGTCTGCATGTGGAGCTTATTGCATGTGCTGATGTATCTTACAGCCCCTAGGGGTAAAGGGTTTTTTAAGTTTGGGATTGTCCGAATTTAGTCCAGGGATAGAAAAAATGTTGCAGAAAATAGTCCATCCCATACACAAATTTCCATAAGGGGATTTTCCAAAGGGGGTTTGTTTGATTCTTTTTTTTGATTTGTGCAGATTTTTTGAGTTCCTGGATTTGTGAAACGTTCATACAAAAAATTCAGAAAACCGTATACGACCAATATATTGATATTGATATATTGATATTATATGTTTTTGGTTGTACGCGGCTTTAATTGGAGTTTGGAGTTGTACTTTTTCTTTTTATGCATTCCTTATAGATCTCTACCAACTTTCTTCCACTAGTAATCTGTCCGTAAACTTGTGGCTGTTTAGTGCATTTTCTAACTATGTGAATCTAGTAGTATTTTTAAATTATTGCTCATTTCCTATAGTTTACATTTTGACCAGGGGAGTCCACTCGAAACAGCCCACTGCCTAAAACAAAAAGTTCGGAACGTTAAGCTCGGGCCCAGCCGAGTTTGAGATACTTTGCACCTATAGATGCCTAAATTGGTACTTTCTACCTCTTTTTCCTAGGGGTCTATAACATATCGTTAAGCCTAAAATTGTTTACGCGTTTTAATACTAATTAAAGCTTCCAATTACCAAATTCAGTGAAAATATCTCTAAAATGTGTAAGCCTAAAATTGTCTACGCGTTTTAATACTAATTAAAACTTTTCAGTGAAAATATCTCTAAAATGTGTGAATAAACCATTTTAAATAATTCTTTGGTGAAACTTGGGAGCTATATTATATAGTCATCCGATTGCAATAAGATTTGGTGCCGTTAAAAATTTATACAAAAAACGTTTTTGTTCTCTGTTAAAATAGCGCAGAAATCGAATTTTTTTCCCCCGATTGGTCCTATGGAAGCTATATGATGTACCTATCAAATTTCTTTAAAACTTTTCACAACTGTTTAGTACTCTAAAAGTTGTCTTATTTTTCAATTTGAAAACAATTTCGTCGCTAAAACGATTGTAAAAACTTCACATTTTTATTAATAACATTTAAAAACTTATAGCTGTCAATTTTTGTAGCAACATAATTATAAACATAAAAGTTATTACCTATAAACTTTTTTTGATTATTAGCAACAAACCGGAACTTTCTAGCCCAGGATTCTAGAAATGGAATTCACAAGGCAAAACCGCAGCAGTATTACGAACTAAAAAATTTAGTCAGTTTTGTGCGCGACCCTGAAATGAGCCGAACTCTGTTCTCCGATGCGAATATGGAAGGCAAACTAACCCAACAGGTACCACTTCTTCTAAATATCAGATTTGGAGCCGGTCAACAATTTTGGAGATATTTCCAAGATCGTTTTATGTTTGTATGATAGCTATATAACAAAGTGGTCCGATTGCAATGAGATTTGGCACAAATGTGCATAACTATGTAAGATATGTGTTTACTAATTTGATCTGTTAATAAATTTGTAAGTTATTCCTTAAACCGAGAAAATGACATTCACAGAGACGAACAGAAATTTGATTTTTTTTACCAATGTGGGGTAACTTTTGCACTCTACGTGATTCTGTGCATTTCCAAAATCATAACAAATCGAAAAAGAATCGAAAAGACATGATTTTTATACCCTGTACCCGAAGGGAAAGAGTATACTGGAAAGCTGTGCATGTATGTAACACCCAGAAGAAGACCCCCAAAGTTACCTAGAGTATGCCAGTCAAGGTGACTAGAGAAATCGATCTGGCCATGTCCGTCTGTCTGTCTGTCTGTATGAACGCAAGGATTTCTCGAAACTACAAAAGCTAGTTATGAAATTTTGTGTGAAGAATCTTTAGGATATGGGAAACGGCAAGTTTATTTTTTATGTTGATCAGTATGTTTTTATGTTGGTCAGTATGTTGACCTCTTGAAAAGGAAAAGTTGGTTGGAAAATTATTTTTCGGCGGAGCTCCCTACCCCGCTCTACAAATAAATTATTAATTCAGAGCCATGTACTTTTTTCAAATTTAAGCTGCCAGTATTTATTTGTTCCGTCTAAATATGCGCAATAAAAATACCTTTCGTTTGACACAATGGTATGTAAAATCGGACTATAGATACAGAAGTTATTAGTAAAAGTGATGATAGCCCCCCACCCATCCCCCTCTTTTTGGTTACATAAAATTTGAATAGTAGAGAATTATATCACCTTTCAACATATTTAATGTGAAAACAATTACATTTTTCTTCGCCGACGTGGCTGGTTCACACAGATGGCTTTTTGAAAAGACATAATACCAAAAGCTTTTACGAAAAAATCTTCCATTTACTTTTAAAATTATAATCAATATGTTATAAAAAATATATATATTCATAATAGTATATTTTGTATAAAGTTGTTTGAACCCGGCTTAAATAGCATTCTCCTCCGTGCTCGTTTCTGACTGATTTATTTCCGATAAGATTTTTAAGGGATCCTCACTCCGCAAATAGCCATTATATTCTGGTTGATGTTCGAATATCACCTGTCCACGAATCACACGTACTCGTGGTCCATGAGCCCTAGCCGTGAATTTAACTTTGCCGCAAGTATCTGGTCTCAAACGACGGTGTGCACGCAAGCCACTTACAACTACAAAATATTTATCACATCCGTAGCATTTATAGCGCTTCATGCCAATATGACGAGACAAGTGGGAGATGAGAGTTTCACGGTGACCAAAAGCGAGTGAACAGATCTAAATGGATACAAAGTCCACTGATATGTATACATTTTTTAAAACTTCTATGATTGCTTACCTGACATTTAAATGGTTTTTCGCCTGTGTGACGGCGTTGATGGACTCGAACCTGGCTGGCTGTACGGAAGCATTTCTCGCAGTAAGGACACTTGTGCGGCAACTCCCCGGTGTGTATCATATAATGCACCTTTAGCATATTAGCGGTGGTGAAACATTTTTTGCATTCCTGGCACTCAAATGCAGGGGTGTACTTCTTAGGCGTGGCAGTCATAGGCGAGCCTTTTGTGTCTGTTAACTGAGCTGTTTCCGGCTTTGGTATAACTTTCTCTTTTGCCGAAGGTATGGATTTTTCAGTTGGCATTTTTTCCTCTACAGTATCTACATCTTGCACTGTTGAAAATACAATTTCTAAAACGTTTTTAGAATTATTTTAAGTATAACTTACACTGGAAGGGTCGCAGCTCCACAATCAATTCATCTAGTTTGATTTCGGGGAGTTTGTGACTATCAATGTGAGCGCGAAAGGCATGAGTCTTTCCAAATTGTTTTGGGCAAAGTGGACAAATCCACTGATATCGATTAGCAGAGTTCCGTGTGTCCATTATGTGCTTATTTTCCATATCTTTAAGGGGCATAAATTGTGAGCCTGGTTTTTGCTTCCAAATTGAGTTTTTAGCGTTGGTGGCTTCATTCGTTTTTTTTGGTTGTTGTAATACAGTGCCCGGTAATGGCATGTCCTTTTCTATATAACGGATTTGACTTTTAATGTTCTCTATAATTTTTTTGGAAGAAGGTAAATTGTTTATAATATCAACGTTTCTGAAGAAGTCACTGCGTGTCACCAAATCGGTAGCTTTATTTTCAATTTCAACTTGCAATTTTGGCGCGGCCGATTCGGTCTTAATGGTATCGGCATTAATAATTTCGGTTACTTTCGACATATTTACTTTTTTTGAATTAGGTGTATGATTTAAAAGGTCACTTTTGGACGCTGTTTGCAGTGTTTCAGTTTTCGTTCCATTTAAGAGATTGGTCATTCCTGGTATTGATGGTTTGCTGGTGGGAGAATTACTTGGAATTTTTACAATTTTTATGTTGGATGGTAATTTAATAAGGCGGCAGTTGCTGGGCAACATTTTTAAAACTCCTGGCGGTATTGAATTCATTGACATCTGTTCAGTAGATGCAATTTTTAAAATTTTTATGGGCGGACCTACAAAAATTATAAAGTTAAGAAATCGATAAGCTACAATGTGATAACTAATTACTAAATTGGTATAGCTCTTACCATCGCTTGCAATTTCAGTTTTTATTTTTTTAATAGGAACACTTCCTTCTATGGGTTTTTTAATCGCTGGCAATCTTAATTTAACTTTAGGTGAAAGATTAAATTTATTCGGGCTAGGCCATCCAGAATAAACATGTTCTTGATCATCATTTATTTCCGATTTTATTTGCATGCTACCATCGTATGTTAGATCGCTGATATCAACAGGTTCCTCTTTAATTTGAATTTTGTTTCCCAATACCTCTTTTTTTTTATTAGTTCCTGATGCCAGTTGTACTTGTATAATGTGTTGAGATCCATCCGTTGAAGTCACTTGATCGAAACATTCTTTAGCTGACACAATGTGCTGAACTCGTCCGCACGGGTTTTTACGATTTTTCCAATGACTTTCTAGATCTGAAGAATTCTCGAAATCTTGGCGGCAAAGGGCACACACATAGCGACAAAAAATGGGATGCAATCGCATATGTTCTAAATGACTCGGTTCATCCGCGAAAGTTAACATACATATCTGAAAAAAAAATAAATAATTTTTGCAGTTGATAGAGCTACTTAGGCATGAGTCTGGCTTACTCTGCAGCGGAATTTGTGATAATTGGCCGAATGCTGGCGGTATTCATGATCTAGACAATCTTGTAAATTGTCTTTCCAAATCCCACAGCCTCTACGACAAAAATGTTTATTTGTCCGATGCAATAACAAGTGGGAAGTCAAACTATTCTGAGTTTTAAAATTCGATGAACAAAACTGGCACTTTAACTCTTGTTGGCAGCAGTTAACGCAGACACTTCTCATTTTGAGCTGGCTGTTCTCTTGTTGATTGATAGAAAATTTATTGCACAAAGAGCAAGACTTAGATATTTCATCTGCATCATCCTAAAATACAAAGACTGCTATTTAAATGGCCACTTCTATAAACTGCAACATTTAGGTTAGGTTTACCTGTTGCTTGTCTAACATTCCCAAGCTAGCTATAAATTCCAGTTCCTCCTTGGTTTTTTGTTCATTTACAGGCACCGTTATCATGTCTGTGCGCTCTTCGATTATTTGGAGAGAATTGTGTGCTGAAATAAAAATTAACAAAGTGGTTATTAACAAAATTAACGGTAGAGCAAGTAATATAATATAAAGGTATAATATACTGATATTGAAGCACACCCACACGAACGCTACCTTATACCAATGGCCTTTATACTTACATGAAAATTCCATTGCATCCCCAGACAAATCGGATTCGACTTCAAGTTTTATTTTTGTGTCATCTATCACAATTTCCTCTTTGATTATATTTAAATCCACACTCATTTTAAAACTTTTTGATAAATAAAAATAAAAAATAAAAAAAATAAATACGCGACAAATAAATTACCGCTGCTCAAAGCTAAATCGATCGACTAACTTATCGATTTAAATCTAGACCGGACTTGAAGTGCTGCCCATTAGCTTGCCAGTCCTATCGAATCACGATTCCGCCAAGGTTCCATCTCTAAGCGAAAAAAACAAAACACGCAGTCGGAATTTGGAGTGTAAACAAAAAAAGCTAATATAATAATATGAGTAGCGAAGACTCACAGCAATATTTAAATAATATGATGGTCAAGGAAGAGGATGAAGCGTCGGGAGGTGAGTATCCAATATGCTTACTTTTGTGTGTGTTCTCATGCCTAAATTTTTGCCAACAGATGAATCTGATAAACAAGAACATGGAGGTAGTATGCTGAGGGAACAAGACCGCTTTTTGCCTATTTGTAATATAATAAAAATTATGAAAGTGCCAGTGCCGCCAAATGGAAAAATTGCCAAAGATGCCCGCGAATGTATACAGGAATGTGTATCAGAGTTTATTTCGTTTATTAGCAGCGAGGCCATAGAACGCAGTGTTGCCGAAAATCGCAAAACAGTGAACGGTGATGATTTGCTCGTAGCTTTTTCCAATCTAGGATTCGATAATTATGTGGAACCGCTTACTTTATACTTACAGAAGTACAGAGAGGTCAGTTTAATAACTCTATACATACTAAATAAATATGAAATTAAAAAAATTATAATATTTCTTCCAGTCGATTAAGTCGGATAGAAACTTGTTTATGGATCTAGCACATGAGGACTCCACATCTGCACCGAATAACTCATCCAAACATTAATAAAAAAAATGAACGACACATTTAAAATTAAGTAGGGGTTTTGAATAGTAAAATTAGTTTATATAATCGTGTAATTTATAAGTATGCACATCTGCATATCAGGAAATTGTAAACGAGTTTTGTATAAAAATATATAACTAACATAAGGTTCTTGTTTATTTAATGTATTATATGATGCAACCAAAACTTCGTGCTGTGAATTGGGGTGGGTGTGGAAATACAAAAACTTATCGGTTCTGCCAAACCTGTGTTTTCCATTTTATGGGTAGCACTTTTCGTATGACCGATAAATGCCGAACTCGATTATGCAGTAATCGATCGTAGGGGTAGCTTTGTGCAGGCCGTGAATATTTTATTGTTTTCTTTTATTTTGTTCGTTGCAAATAATCAATATGCATATGGACTTAAGCATAATCAAAGAAGAACATGAGATGGATGAGATTCATATAAAAAAAGAGTTTGACCTCAGCGAATTTACGACACACACAAGTAAGTACATACCTGAGGCCTTTGTTATTTTTATGCCCACTTTTGTTTTGTTGTACATGTGTACCCATAGCACATTCATTATATTGTTGTACCGTTACTTATACAAAATTCTACTTTGCAAATCTATTTTAGTATGCAGTCCGTTAAAAATAATCGACGAAGACGCTAATATGATAACGGTGACTGTAAATGAACAGCAGACCAAGGAGGAACTTGAATTCATAGCTAGTTTAAGCAATTTGGATGAGCAACAGGTATTATTATTATGGTTCGTGTAAGGATATTTCCCTACATATATTTTTTTAGGCTTGTGATCGTGTTGCTGAAAGAAAAAAATCTTATCATTTAATGGACCTTAGAAAAATTAAGGAAACAATTTTGCTGGAAGAAGGACAGAGGATCAGATCATGTGATCATAAAATAAAAGAAGAGTCGCTCCAAGTGCCTTCACTGGAATACTATAAACAATTGTCCTTTAATCCCACTGCTAATGTACCACTGCGATTACCAGCATCTTATTCGACTTCTGGACTTTTGCAACATCCATATATTTCAGGTTGTTAGTTACACCATATCCGTTTTCATTTAATTTAATAATAATTTATTCTTTTCAGCTTCAAATAAATTCTTTTCACCACCAACTATGGCCAGAAATATTTTGGAGGTTTTACCAAAAAATACTACAATAGTCCCGTTATCTATAAATTCGGCTGCTTCATCTTCTAAATGTATAGTAAAAAAACGGAATCAATCCATTAGTACAGAAAGTAAAACCAGCAAAGGTCTTAACGAAGAACCGGAGTTGGATGAATCACAAGATACAGATTTCAACCGCACTACATTCTTTAAATCAGAAGTCGTTAACTTTGTTGATAATTTACCAAAATCTCGTAAAATGATTAAAGATATTACTACTCAAATACGCGGTATTGAGGAAACTTTACAACTGCCGGGTAGTGTTTTACAAAAGAAAATAGTTAAAGGGAATCTTGAAAATTTGGTGCTTACATTATCAGCAAACGATTGCAAGAAATTGATCCAATTGCGCGCAAATAACCCGGAAGTATACATTTTCTGGGAGTGTATGCATTGTACAAAAAAATACACTAAAGTCAGTGCCTTTCGAAGTCATCTGACAAGTGAACACAATATTTCCCAAGAAGGGCAAGAAGAATTGAAAATAAAAATGCTAATAAAAAATAGTAAGCATAATGACAAATTGGAAGTAATTTCAAATGAACTAGTAAATCCTTCATTGTTGGAATCTCAAACTACTATGCCTAAGGCAGACCCAGAAACACTATCAACTCAAGACTTTAACACCAAATCAAAGGGTAAATCTACAGAGACAAAAAACGGCCGAGGAATCGATAAGGATAAATCCAGCAAGCTTCAATCTAGTCGACCATTCGAATGTGACGTTTGCTTTAAAAACTTTACAACAATAAGCGTATTAAACTGCCATAAAATGATTCACACAGGTGAATTGCCGCACAAATGTAGTCACTGTGAAAAAAGGTTCCGTACTCCCGGCCAAGTTCGCGTTCACGAACGCCGACACACCGGTGAAAAACCGTTTAAATGCAAGGTGAGCAATAAAAAAAAATTATTCGGCTATCAGTTGTGTTTCGCAGGACTCAAATATTCCTATTCATGTCAACAGATCTGTTCGCTTAGTTTTGCTCATCGAGAAACTCTCATTTCACATTTATCCCGTCACATTGGCATGAAACGTTACAAATGTTATGGATGCGACAAGTACTTTGTGGTTGTTAGTGGATTACGTTCCCATCTCCGATTGAGACCAGACACATGTGGCAAAGTAAAATTCACGGCTCGAGCTCATGGACCACGTGTGCGCGTCATTCGGGGAGAAGTTGTCTTTGAGCAACATCCGGAATATAACGGTTATTTACGCAGTGAAGATCCGCTTAACATAATATCAGAGATGCAGCAAAGGGACTTTGCTTCTTCTGATATTGCTTAATCATAGACTGTCCTTAATTGTATTTGCACTAAAGAAAACCTTCAATATACTCTATAAAGTTTTGGTTTCTTTGATCACATTCAATTATAATACGCTTCTCGGAAACCTTTGTTATTGTATTGTACTTTAAAAAGCATTTAATTTAAAAAGTTATGCACTTATTTTAATTATTAATTAATATTTAATTATTAATTAATAATCTTGTTTGATAAAACTTTAACCAATCAAGAATGTGATGAATCTATGCAGACAATACAATTGTAATCAGAATCAGGTCCAAATTACATTGCCATGCTAAAATGTGAATAGTTTTTTTTTCAACACTCAAATTGCCTAATATTTAGAGATAAAAAAATACTCGATTAATAGAGCACACAACAGTTAGCTTTACTCAGTTAGAGACTAAGTTATATAAAATTTCCATTTTCAAATTGTATATATTCTATTATATCATTAAATTACCATTCATTCCATTGAGCGAAAATACTCAAACTAAAATCATTTCTGTTTCAATATTAAAATTGTTAAATAGATTTTATATTTATATATGTAAGATTTAAATATTTATCTTACATATGTTTCTGTACGCTTAAGATAAAGGGTATATTAAGTTCGTGGAAATGTATGTAGAAGGAGACGTCGGAGACCCCGCCCCAAAGTTACCAACATTCAGGGTGACTAGAGAAATCGATATAACTATGTTCGTCCGTCCGTGAGAACGTCTAGATCCTAGTGCCATAAGAGCTAGAAGACCCAAATTTGGGATTTAGACTCTTTATGTGTGTACGCTGGTCAAGTTTATTTTTTTCTCCCCCCGCGCTTCCTTCTACCCTATCATTTCAGAAAAGTTAATTTCTAAAGTTGTTAGGAATCTAAAAATCATTCGATTGAAATGACGAATGACTAAAATCGGATCATATTTACATGAAATATTCAAAAAACAAAGAGTCAAGATTTAATTTTCCTTGTCTGACTGGCAAACGGTCGAATGAACAGTCCCATAGATGGTGTGCTTGATTTTAAATTTTGGCTTTCTTGTAGTGGTGCTCAAGTCAATGGTCAACACTTAGCCTTTAATATTATTACATTTATTCTCTATTCATTGTGAACTCGTACAATATATCATTGATGTTTAAAGGTACGCGCGCTGGTCCGTTCGTCTGGCCGCCTCGAGTCCGACTCCTTACTCGACTCTCTGCAGGGTTGTATTTTCTGCAAGGGCTGATCGATATTTACGCCAGATGGCGTCCTGAATGAGATCGTCACAGTACTCCCTCTCCAGTGAGGCCATCACGATAATTTGAAACGGACTCGTTTATTTTCGTAAGTCCGAGGTTTTGTGGTGTTCTGCGAATACTGTTGGGCGTCAGATTTGACCAAAAATGCAGGTTTCAGCCGGTCCACAGAAATTGCCGTAGTTTTTCCTTCAATATTCAGCGTGAATATTCTGTCATTATCTCTATGGACGACTTCGAATGGGCCGGAATACGGTGGTTCCAGTGGCTTCTTGACAGCGTCCGTGCGGAGGAATACATGGGAGCATTTGTAGATGTCTTTAAACACGAACATCTTTTAGCTGCTGTGGTGTGCTGTTGGTGTAGGACGAATTTTTGCATTTTTTCCCGGAATTGCGATACAAAAGTAGAAGAATCCTCATGTGAGTCCAGGTCGTCAAAAAATTCATTGGGCAAACGAATTGCTGCTGCTGATGATTGCAGGTCTTCCTTGAAGCAGGTGCGAAGTCCTAGCAAGACCACAGGGAGGTGACACATCATAGCGGATTTGAATGACCTGTGCCATCTTTCAACCATGCTGTTAGATTGAGGGTGATAAGCGGTTGTATGAATGTGTTCGCTGCCCACGAGATGAGCCAGTTCTTTGAACAGGGAGGACTCGAATTGAGTGCCCTGATCTGTTGTGATGGTCTCACTGGAGAGGGAGTACTGTGGCGGTCTCGAGTCCGATTTTTTTTTTTTTTTTTTTAATATTATTACATTTATTCTCTATTCATTGTGAATTCGTACAATATATTATTGATGTTTAAGCTACGCGCGCTGGTCCGCTCGTCTGGCCGCCTCGAGTCCGACTCCTTACTCGACTCTCTGCAGGGTTGTATTTTCTGCAAGGGCTGATCGATATTTACGCCAGATGGCGTCCTGAACGAGACCGCCACAAAATGAACAATGTGTTGTTGAATTCAAAGTAATATTAAGACTAGAGGCTTAAAATAAATGTAGCCGATCAGAGTTATCACCATTTCTATTTCAATTCCGTTTACTAGGTACAGGGTATCCCAAACTCGACCGTTTTTTTTTATTAAAACTGACATAAAGTTAAAAGTAGCTTATAGGGATAAACTAAGTCAAAGGTGATGTGATCTATTTGTCCGCACATACGCCTAGCTTTTAAAAAATAGAAACTATTATAGATATTCGCAAGCCAGAGTAGCAGAAAATGATTATGTTAATAATTGAAGTGTTAGTTGTTGTCCTCAATTAGAACCTGAGCTCTTATTTTATTGTACAAGGCCAGGATTACCAAATTAAATGTTTGTATTTATTATTAGAACCTTCAACTATCGAAATCCGTCTATAAGGTATTTCAAAATCAAATGTTCTCAACGTTCCAACATTTTTCAAGGAAAAAACATTTTATGTTTTTAATCTTTGTTCATTTATTTTATTTTGGGTTTTCTTTAATACTCATTGCCAATGTTTTTATATTACTTAACTTCTTTTTAAAATTATATAATAGGGTATTAATTTATTTTATTTTTAAATAATATGGTCTAAACTTACACATTCATGTGGAATCCATTTTCAATTAGCATCGTAGTGCATTAATTATTTGTTAGTACAATATCTTTTTAAAATATTTTATATGGTTATTTGGTAAAACGAATGAAACGAATATATATATATTTTTTTTATTTCTTTTCTCCTTTCAACAGAATTTTTGACAAGCTTTGACAAGGATTTGCGTAATGCAAATGGCGGATTTGAATTTATTTATACTATTTTGTATGCTTTGTTTATGTATAAATATTTATAATATGCGAAACATTTTATCATTTTTTGCTTGATTACTAAGTATATTTATAAGTACCTAAACATGTAGCTGCTATTTCAAATATGTCCTAATTAATAATTTATTCTACCAAAACCATCACCAGCATCACCCAAAAATATCGGCATTTCTATATTTGCCTCTTCTTATTTTTCTCTCATGGCTTGGTAAAAATTTATAACAACTATATTCTTCATCATATATTAAATATATATGTTTTTAATGTATATTTGTAATTTTATGTAATAGTTACTATTAGTTTCTTAACATTTTTTTTTTTCAGCTACCAATTTTAAGTATTTGTATATGCTGTGGGCTTCAAATACATTTCTCTAATTATAACATTATTATTGTATAAATTCTACATTGATATCCCATTGAACATACAATATATATTTATATATATATATACAATTTATGCTGTTAAGTGAAGAGTTGATTTGAAAGTGAAGTGAATTCCGATTTTAAAAGAGATCCCCATCAAGAAAATCGTCCGATTATATTCACTAATTAATTTAATAAAATTAATATTTAAAGTATTTAAACAAAAGGCATTCAACTGTCCGAAATCAACCCCACTTGTACTTATTTATGTCCTAGCACTTTTAATATATTTATATAATATAATATAGTATAGTATTGCATTCATATATGCTACATATCTACATTTTTCTTATATGCTGTTTGTCCTTGATGCTTGGTTATCAATGCCCTATGTTAATACATTTTAGGTACCATAACTGTTGGTTGCTTGCTGTTTTTATATTTCAAGGCTAAATAATTATTATTTATGGGTTACACTTTCGGCATGGATAAATTAAAATTGGTATGTACAGGAATGTATGATCAAACATAAACTTTGTGACTTTTCTTACTGCCCATTGATAAATTGTGTTTATAAAGACACATATAAAACCTAAAAAACATGCTAGCAACTAATTCTACTAACTAATAGCAAATCAAGTTGCTTGCTTTCTGCCTTAAGAATACAATATTTTCGAACTACACAAGACTTTTGACTAATTGCACGGGTTCTTCATTATTCCTTTTTAAATGTACTGTAGAGTAAACCAAAGCTGCCTTTTGAGTATACAAAAAATATATATTAACATACATATTCTATATTACTAGTTTTACATATTTTAATATTTTTTGTTTTATATTTGATTGATTGTTGTACACGTCTAAATCGTAATGATATTATTGTTTTTTTTTCTTTTTTCGTTTAATTTTGCTTATATATTTCTTTTCGAGTACATATTGAAAAGATCGAATTGCAATATCTGGCTTTACTAATTTTTCTGTTGTTCCATTCCATATTTTTCTCGAGATTCATTTCGTTTATACATAGATTAATAGCTACCAAGTCCTTAGTTAGAATATGTATAGGTTACCAGTGGTCCTGGGTGGCACCACAACAACAAGTTGATTGACTACTTTGATTAGTTAGAGCAAAAACTGTTCTACACATACGAATACATATACCAAAATTGATATATATATTTATAAGCGTATGCATGTATGATAATTAAACGTGTAACAGTCTTTTTCAGTTTATATAAAATATAATTAATTACAAATTTGGTGAAAAAAGCTGGTCAAAAACAAAATATTTTAAATTTAAAATGATTATTATAAAATTCGGGTAGTCCATGCATTCTTGAAATCAAAACTGTAACATTAAACATCTGTTAAGCATTCCTTTAAGTCATTATACATATGTACGTATAGACGTGTATGAGTGCATTTTTATAATTAAGTGGGCAGTAGCTGGCTATAATATAATACTTTTGAGTCCGAAATAATTTTTCTTTACTAAATGCATATTATGCGTACATTTTTTCTTTTTTGTTTGCTTTTGTAGAACAAAATTTACATATAACTTAATATAAAATAGATTGTAGCTCCAAAGGAAAATGTCTCTAATTCGCATAGTTATCAAACGAACCCAAGTATTCCAAGGCAGCACGATAGCAAAAGTGATATTGATCCTAAAAGAATAGTGAAATATTAAGTTATTAATTTGTCGTCGAACAAAGTTATTAATTGGGATAAAACTGGTATAAAACTCACCTCGGTTTGCACCATGGCTGGACGTTGAGATCGCAAAATGCGTACTGTTTGGAAAACATCAAGGACCCCCTCGTACTGCATACGCTCAAGAACAATGCTAAGGGTAATAAAGACACCCGTCCGTCCTACGCCTGCCGAACAGTGTACGGTGATGGGACCATCTTGGCCAAACTGTTCTTTGGTCTTGTGCACCTGGCCGATGAAATCAATAAATCCCTCACCCGATTTCGGGACACCCTGTTCAGGCCAATCAATGAATTGAAACTGTCGAACAGTGCGCGATGAACCATCTCGAGCATCGGTGACCTGAAATAGATGGATACATATGATAGAGGAAAAGACAGAGTAGGTCAGTATAAGTTCACCTTGAATTCACGCAGCTTGTACTGCGGCATGTTATATTCAGCTATGGGATCCACGACGTAATACTGATAACGCACTGAACGTTCATGTGGCCAATATTGGAAGCACTTCTCCTGGAAGAACATTTAAATTTTCATCTTGCAAGATTTCGAAAATATTTTCTACTCACTCGACCCATTTCTTTTAATTTCGTCAACATGACCACAATAGTTGAGTTATGTTCCCAGAGCATGCGCCAGAAATCCTCGGCAGTATCCTGTACAGGTCCTTGGGCCGCAATATATGCTGAGCGATATCGATAGCCATCGATAAAGCTGGCATTAACGTAATCACTACCCTCGATACCGTGAATAGGTGTGAGATAAACGCGACTCGACTCGTAGGGCAAGATGTGGACTAAACGATTCTTGTGCTTGTTACATGGTAAATTAGCAGTCACAAATTTAGAAGAGTCCATTTTTATATTTGAGAGCTTTTTGAATTCCACTTCCATTCCTGATATGCTTTCTCCAGGCTCAGTGGTTAGAAGCTTTTGAAGATGGGTGTGCAGATTTCGTGCCGGAACCTCGGTCAAGCCACAAATGATGGCTTCCAAAATAGCATCATGTATGAAAATGTACTGATCCTCAGTTTGAACCATGTAATTGCGCTGGGCTCGCAGGCAGGTAACATGTCCGTAAATGTCAATAATCTTCTCATGTTTCATGCGTTCCAGCATTGAGTCAATAACTATGTAACATCCAGTACGTCCCACACCGGCCGAGCAGTGAACAATGACAGGTCCAGACTCGGGGGGAGTGAGAGCTCGGCAGCGTCTTAGGAACTGAAGAAATGGAGCTGGATGATCAGGTACGCCATGATCGGGCCAGGCGGTAAATTGCAACTGTTTGATCTCTCGCCGATCGTTGAACCCTTGACGGCACAGCTGGAACGTACGTATACTGTAGGTTGCCAACTCCTGGGTTTCGGTAATGGTCACAAAGATTTGACCATAGGTCTCAGTGCCACGTGAGGGCCAGTACTGATCGCACTTGATGCGTGTGCGTTCTTCAAGACGTGTCATCATCACGATAGTCGCAGTTTTCAGTTCCCAACACATGCGCCAAAAGTCGGCAAAGGTCTCCTGTAAAGGTCCTTGAGTGGCCACATAGGCGTTGTGCTTGCGGTAGCCATCACAGTAATTGGCATTAATGTAATCGGAGCCAACTGTGCCATCAACCTGCGGTAGTTGTACGCGAGAGTGATCGTAGGCAGTGACATTAGCATATCGATTTTTGGATTTGTTGTAGTCGTAATTTGAGTTGTCCCAGGTGAATTGTTGGCCGGGTTCAATGCTCTCGTATTCTTGCGAGAACTTTTGATTGTCATTAGACTTGAGACGTTCAATATGATTGGCAAATTCTGAAATAGGTATGGGTGGATGAGATATCATACCAGGCGTTTGGAAGTTCAGACGTCTCATATCCACGGGATCGCTGGGAGTGGGTCCAGCTCCTAGATCAGCTGCCATTAAAGGACGGGTAACAGCCGCCTGATCGGGAGTTTTGCAGGGTTGACGTCTTCGTTTTACTACACATACCACGATCAGTGTGGTAGAGACTACAAAGGCAGCAATTAGTGGCAATACAACCCAAACAATTTCTGGCTCGTCCTTATTGCGGTTCACTGAGACCTCCGGTTCTGAAGGCCAGTTAGGATCTGGTCGATGGGGACGCTCCCCAGGGGGAGCTTCACGCATGTCTAGCGAAAGAAATTCTGAGAATGGACTGGATGTGTAGAGATGTTTTTGCGGCGTATCAACAACGGCACGCACAAAAATTCTATACCGTTTCTCGCGTTCAAGCTTACGATTTGTGAAATTGTGGTAATCATCGCCAGAGCCTAGATGGAAGGTAAAAGGTATTGTGCGTTGGGGAAACTTGGCGGCTATGTAAGGAGCATTTGGACGCTCGGGCTTATTTCGACCAGGTAAAAGATCATCTGTCAAAAACTGATCAGGATTCTTGTGCAAATTGGACTTGTCTTCTGGGACTACCACAAGATAGTAGTGGGAAATCGGACCGTATTCTTCGGACGCCTGGGGTAAAATAACCAAGATCTCTTCTCCATTTACGACGCCATAAAAGTCCGGCTTTACCATGGGTTGAGGAGCTGCCATTTGTGTGGTTACTGTAATTTTTGTAGGTGGTCTGTAGGAATAGTCCGAAGGTATGGCACTCACGTTCACGTAATAAGTGGTAAACGGGCTGAGTTCATTGATTGTGTAAGTCTTTACATAGTGCTTAAGGATAATTTCACGTTTTGGGACGGTCTGCGTTTGAGAGAATCCTTGGGAGTCCACAAAAACCTTCATGGCGTCAAAGGAGATCTTGTAGTTCAAAGGATTCAGGCGAATGGGAGGTGACCAGCTGAGCGTCATGGAATGTGTGCTTACATCATGAGCACGGAGGTTGAGAGGCACATCTTCTGGTTTTATGCGTACTGTGACCTTTTCACTAAGTCGGCCCAATCCATTTTTAAATCTGGCTGCTATCGCTACAGCGTACTGAGCGAACTTTTCAAGATTCACAAGATCGGCTGATTCCGTCAGTCCTACTGTCTTGGTTTGCCAATCATCTAAATCCTCTACAGCAGTCATTGTATAAAAAATCTTGTAGCCTAGGAGTTTGCCACGACTAGGAACTGGCTCCCACCAGATCTCTGCTGTTTGCTCGGAAGTGGCCACTGCCTGCACAGACATCGGGGCTCGACCCATATCGCGTTCCGTTTCGACTATCAACTTGTCACTGAAAGGCCCTGCTCCCTGTTTGGTATAGGCGCGTACTCGGAAAATGTATTCTGTATTCTCTTCCAAGTTAGTAAAGACAGCCTTTCGAGTTGTCATGTTACGCTCGGAGCCCAGACCATGATCAATTTTTTTGTGAAACTGCACGTCATAACGTGTAATAATACCGTTGCGATGTTCGCGAGTCGGCGGCTCCCAAGTGACGCATACCACATCAGGGGTTTGAAAACGGACTGTTATATTAGAAGGCGGTCCTCCTGGTGTGCCCTCGGGAGTTTGGAATATTTTTACAGTCTCCTGGCCTATGCCGATATGGTTGCTACCTGCCACTCTGAATTCGTATTCAACCCCTCTCTCAAGGTCGTTAAATCGTTTTTTCGTCATCTGGGGTCCAGATAGCATCTCTTCTCTTAACGCTTGATCCTTGACACCCCATCGCAAACGATAGCCACGTAATTCTCCATAGGTCTGAGCAGGGCGCTCCCATTCCAGCTCGATCGAAACTATGGGTTCACGCTCCATGATCTTTAGACTGACAGTGGGTCGGATCGGTACACCTCCTGGAGTTTTCACAATTACAGCTGCACTTCGGTCCCCATCGCCCTTGCGTGTTAAAGCCGCCACTTGTATGGAATATTTTGTATCGGGTTGCAATCCAGTAACATTGAATTCCAAAGTCTCAACCACATCGAATTTGAAAGGCTCATTTAAAAATCCTTTACCCTGTGAATAATACAATCAGTTATTACGAAAAACTTAAAAAAGTCACTTTACCAAAATATGTTAATACGCTAAGCGTTAAGATTTTCTGCGATTGTGAGATTATGTAAAATATTCTTTAGAAACTAGGGGTCTTCGCGCCTGATTGCTCGCTTCTCTTGCAAGCCAACTACCACTGGGGTGTGTGGTAATTTGTGTACGAGATAAAATCAGTTTTTCTATAACGCTTTTCTATCCCTGGACTAAATTTGGAATTTCCCGAACGTAGATAAGATAATTTCAATATTTTCTTCCTATGAAACTCCACATGCTGATGGGCAAGGTGGTGACTCTGGTCTACTCACATAAGAATTCGTATTCTTACTCAAAATAACAAATATAATATGAATGGTACAAAAGAGACGTCAGGATGCATTAAGCCTTCTGGGTGTTACATATACTTGCAGCTTTCCAATCCCCTTCGGGTACAGGATATAAAACTATCAGTAAATTTTAAGGGATCTTCTAGGCTTTGAATAAAAATAAAAAAAAAACTAGACAAGGATATGCAAAAACTTCTAACTGATATGTATTTCTAAAGATGGAAACACCAAAAAGGAATTTAATCGTAATGTTAATAGTTCAAATGAAATCTATTTCATTTTATTTTTGTATGAAATTGAAAACTATTAAAGATCGCTTTATTAATTTGTTAGACTGTCAAACTTACCTCATCACGCATTTCTTGTACGTGTATGTGATAGCCACGAATGATACCGTTACGATCTTTTTCTAATGGCGGCTTCCAGCTTACGTGTATTGACGTGGAATTCAGGGGCGTGGCCTTAACCTCCTGTGGATCACCAGGCACTAAGGATGACGTTGTAAATAATTAATATTAATTTGAAGAACATACATTTTGTGGGTTTTTTAAGGAACATCGCGACCAGTATCTTATCATAACTTAACTTGATCACAAAAGATTCATTGGACCTACTTAGTTTATGTAAATATTTGGAATTATTGCACGTTATCAGAAATATTATATACTCTAATTTTTAAGTTTGCCTTACTTAGATCTAATTTTAATGTACAAAACCACTTCGGAATTGACGTCAAGTCAACAGTCACCACATCACAGAGAAAAGTAAAATAAAAGAAAACAAGAAAGTGCTTCTTAATTTCTAAATAGTATTTAGATATTATGATTGTAAATATATATAAATGTTTAAGGATTACAAATATTTATTTGCATATATGTGTAGAAAAGGGTTGCTCAAAAGGTGCTCGATAAAAATAAAGGTGCAGTATAGAGAGTAGTACGAGTACCTTGCTATACAGAATATTACTTAGAGACTAGATCAAAATGTACACAAAAAGTGACAGTCGAGACAAAAATCGAGACCCAGACGGTCATATCGTTTCAATTCTTATTATTATAATTATTATTATTTTTTTTTTTAATTTATAGCAAAAACAAACATGTAAGCATTCAAAAAAGTTTGAGAGTGAGTAGGTTTTTCAGCTTGTCTTAAGTGTTAAAATGTAAAAGAAAAAAAAATGTATTTATATATTTATATATATATGTATTTATATTTAGAGTCAAAATGATGAGCTCATCGGAAAAATTAGGTGGATCAAGAACATTATTAAAAAATCCTTGCTGAGTTTTTCGTTTTTGTTTTTTCGTTAATTAAAAATTGGTGAAATAGAAAAAACATATCAAAAAACAAAAATAGATTCAATATTTAGTTAATTTTTTTTTATTTTCTTTTTCATTTTTTATTCTTTTGGTCTGTTACTTTCGGACCAAAACAAAAAACAATATGAGATTATATTATATAGTTATAAAGATAAAAATATATGTATTTATAAGTTGCTATGAGGCATTCTTAAACATTAAAGTCAACCATCAAAAAATACTCACTCTTTTTCTCTAAATAGGTTTTAAAAATGTTTTTGTATTATTTAAAATAATCACCATCCATTTTAAATGTTGCGTTCAAAAATCAAATTTCGCAAAATTAATGCATTTTTTTTTTGTTTTTTTTTTTTGTGTATTCACATTTCATAAGTGTATTCACATCAAAAAGTTTGAAAATTTGTTTATTTTATAATCCATTTCGATTTGCATTCAAAAAAGTGTGCACGAAACAGAGCAAGTAGTGCAAAGGTGCGAGTGGCCAAGCAAAGTTTTATTTTTGATTTTTTTTTTTTTTTATTGATTTTGTTTTGGTTTAGTATATGAAAAAAGATATAAGATATAGCTTTTTAGTTTACAGTATATATATAGGAAATAAATTGTTTTTGTGCATATAACGAGATGACAAAAAACGATTTGTTTTGGTTAAAAAAAAAAATAATTATAAAACAGAATGATTTTATTCCTTTCCATTTAGGTGATACAAAATTGTACATATTTGTTGGCACACCCGATATCGCTTGACTTTCAATTAATATTAAAAAAGGAAAGAATTTTTTGTAATTGCTAAGCTCAAAATTAAAAATGTACTTAAAAACTTCATATGAAACTTAAATATTGTTTTATATTTAAAAAGATGTCGCTTACACTTGATATCTTATTGAAGTTATAGACAAAAATAAAATATTATTTAATTTCAACTTAGTCTAGCTTAGTCTCTAACTTGTACCTTTTTTGAGTTTTTTTACCAAAGCCAACTTTATTTCACTTCATTAAAAATTGTCAAATATATTCTTGAAAAGGTTTCGTTTATTCATTTCCTAACGGCACAAATGCCGAATTATGCTTCATTAGTGTTCTCATAACAGTAGCACTCTTGAGATGGATCTGGATAGAGGGATGAACTCAGAATCAGAGTCAGAGTCACTGAAGGTTTTGCGTTGCTTTGTGTTGAGTTGTCATCATTTCAAATGCATTCACACCCAAACACACTCAATCGTACTCATACAGCCAGCTGCACACCTGCTCTCGCACACAACCACACAAAATATAAAATAATTAAAATGCTACCATTAGAAGTGCTCTCTTTTTTATGTGCTGAATAGAAACGGAACAAGCCAACGAGCGCGTGCTAAGCTACCAATGCTCGAGGTGCCTTTTTTGATATTCTTCCAGTTTCGTTATTTTTTTATATTTTTTTTGTGCAACGTCTATGTGTGCTCGTGTGTGTTTGTGTTGTTACGTGTGTCTGCTGCGAGCAGTACAAAAGAGGAGTTGCTTGCATTACGAATTTGTATATTTCACACACATACCAGCACGAAATTGAAAATGGAAGAAAGTGCAAAAAACCAAGTGCCCAGTTCTACGACTGTTCAGCGGTTGGATTTTGGAGTGTGTGTGTGTGTCTGTGTGTGTGTATGTGAGCGTGTTTTCCAGGTGTGTTAGATTTGCATACAAAGCTGAGCGTTGTGCTAACAAGCGCATCATCATAACGAAATACACATTCAGAATGAAAATTAGAAAAATAAAAAATTCTCTTGCATACTTTTGTGCTGACCCTTAAATACGTTCCAACATGCAGCGGATACCGAAGAGAGCGGCATACGTTGTATTTGGTAAAGCCAAGTGGACGACCACTTTTCTTCTACGGTATCGATATAAGACTTTTGGACGGACTCACACTCTTATGTAGGAGCGACTAGGTTTGTGTGTGCTAAATTGAGTACAATTAAAATTATATGCAAAGCAGAATGGAAAGCAACGTCAGAGAAAAGTGACAGGTTCAAAGTTGGTAAAAACAAGACGGCGAATTCGGTTCAAAAAGAGCCAGTAAAAGACAAGCTCAGGGAGGCCATTCAATAAGCCTTCGCCATTTTGCTTATTATATCTTCCGATCTGCTGATGTGTATGTGCTGATGTAGTTAAGTGCTACTAAATACATATACGAATGCAAACTCAGAGGTGCTTTGATCACTACCATTTTACTCAGACTTGACTTACTCAAACGGCGTCTTGCGGTCGTCTCTCACATACACATACCTAAAATATGCCCGCAGTGCATGACACGCCCTTAAAACAGAAAAAAAAACCTTGCACACATACTTATAAAACTAAGTGAAGTAAATTTTCATTACTGCCAGAGTTTATTTTTCGTCTGCTTCGCTTTTTGTGGTTATTCGAAAGTGCAGTGCGCTTATCAGTGCTTTAAATTGCTTACTCAAAGGTGCCACTAAGTGCCTTTTGTAGTGTGTAGTTAGTATGTGTGCGTGTGCTTAATACCGAACTTAGTTGTGTTTTTAATATAGACATAACATACTAAATGGTAGGTGCTTATGTACTAAATTATTTAGTAAGTAGAGTACATTTAATTTACTGTGCTTTGTTTAACAATAAGGTTGAAAAATGATCGGAATATGTATAGACGGATTGTTCCTTAAGAACTTAAAAACTCTTCTGTGTGGCCTTGACAAGTAATAAAGTTTGAGATATATTATAAAACAAAAGTTGAATCAAGCAAGTCAACAACTAACAAAGGTGTTGGTGCAATTTTGTGTTTTTTATGAAATGAGGCTTGTTTGGGTTATAAATTAGTCTCATTGGAGCTATATAAAAATTATATACTGGTTCAAAAATTTTATCTATCAAAAATTGTGGAGTCCAAAGATTTTGTTTCTAATGCTCCCCTTAAAATCAATAAGCATATTCTATCTGTTCTATTAGTATATCAAAATTTATCTGTGTTTGATACCTAAACAAAAAAGCTATTAGCAGTATAAAATATTAGGTTTGAATGTTCAAGTTCTTCAAAACCTAGAGGTTCATATCAAAACCCCTTAAGAATACTCTATAGACTCCAGCCAAATATAATACAAAAAAACATATGTATGTAAAAAATGCCATGGATGTTCAAGTTCTTCAAAGTACCTAGACATTTTCTATAGACTACAAACAATTATAATAAAACAAAAGAATTTAAAAAAAGCCTTAATAAATAAAGGATCTATGAACTTGACAACAAAGTCTGACTGCCTTAAAATTAACTAATGCTTTTTTTGTTTGATATTTGTTATATGATTTTATGTGACCCACAATTTAAGCAAATGCCTCTTTAACCAGTATATGTTCTCACAAATTAAGAACGCAAATAGGCGGGTTTCCATTTTTGATCTAATAAATAGCACAGGCAAAATAATAATAAAAAAACCAGTTAACTTTTTTATCGCGGTTTATTGGATGGCTGTCAAAAAAGTCGTGTCCAGAACAAAGGAATGGCCTCAGACAAAAAAAATGGAGAATAATATTTTTTAAAACACAAAATTCTGGAGAAAATGGATCAAAATGTGGCAAGTGCAGTTGTGTGGATGTGTTAACTGTGCAAACATGCAGGTGATTGCAAATAAAACTTAATAAAATATGTCAACAGACAAAAATTAAATACAGAAATCAGGTAATTTTGTATAAAAATCAATTTAAACAGAATTTTTTTTTTTATATATTTTGTGCTGCCTTTTTTTTTATTAGCTTGTTGGTATTTGCACAGCAATAAACAAAAAGCAAAAAAATTGTTAAATGCACGCCACGTTGTACAAAATGTGCGACAACGCAAAGCACACAAAACCGAAACAAAACAAAATTCAAAAAATAGGCTTGGGTGGGCGAAGGTGAAAAAAATTGTACACCGAGCTTTTACATATGTATGCATACATGTAAATATTCTATATATATCAATATATGTATATTTATAATAAATATATAGAGAGAGAGAGAGTTGTGTAGTTCCTGTGTGATTGTGTAAAATTAATGTAAACCATAAATAAATAGTAAAAAAAGAACGAATTGTGCTATTTTCAACTAGCAAATATTTTCCGATAGGAAACAGTGTGCTTAGGGCTGTTCAGATACGGGAGCCTATAGGAGATTTATTAGAAATTAGGGTGGCTGGTTTGAGATTTGTTTACATTTATAATTGCACGATTTTAATTATGTAAATAAATTAATTAAACATTATATAAATCACAAATTATAATAATTTCAAAATTTATTTTTGGTTTGGGTAGTATTCACGAAAATATTGAAAAATAAGTATGCTTAGGTTCTTATCAGTTTTGGTGCCTTTACAAAACATTACACAGTTCAAGTTCTTTTTGTGCTATACAAAATAACCACAAAAAAAAAAAATCGATGCAATCAGATTTGTTAGATAGGTATACAGAATATGTTCTTTTTAGAATTAAATTTTAGATATTGCTTAAAAAAAAAAATAATAAATAAAAGAAAAGACAAGTAACAAACATTTGTTCGAATTTTGTGCAGAGGTTTTCGTTTGTTTGTGCATTTTTGAGATTTGCGAGTCAAGTAAGGTAAAAAATATTCTTCTTGCATATACACAATATATATAAATATATTAATAAAGTTCTGCTATTTTTCTTCTTTTAGAGAACAAGTGCAAAAAAGTAGTCAAAAATTGCGCCAAAAAATATGCAATTTTATATTACCAATTAAGTTATTTTTTGTTGATTTTTCATATTGTATATCAAAATAAATAGTTTTTTAAACAATTCAATAAAAAGTGTAAACAACAAACTTAAATAAATATAAAAGTAAAAAATTACAAGAGTTAAAATTCACAAATTGTGAAAATATTCGTGATATAGAAAAATTTTAATTGAGCTTTTTTTGGTTTCTAAAAAAAAAAATTAGCTCAACATTGTAGTTAGGAATATAGCTATTAGAGATATGCAAAGTAAATAGAGATTTTTTTTGTTAATTTTTATCGAATGAATTAAGCCGCGTAATGTAGATGGAAATTTTGAGACAATATCTAATCATTTCAGTTTAAATATCATTGAATTATTTAAAAGCTCTTGAAAAATAATTATTTGCATCAGTTGAAAACTCCGAAGAGTCAATTGATATTGTTACAATTCTTTAAGGATCGTAATTTAATTTCATTTAGTTTCAGTGAAGTATTTCTATTTAAGAAATAAAAAAAAATCAAACAGGTATATATTTTTACTGTTTTTTTTTTTTTATAATTTTTTTCTTTAAATAAAGTGAGAAAAAAAATTAAAAAAGAAATGAGTAATGGATTTTACTACAGTGAAAATTTTGTTTTTGCTGCCTTCAAAAAAAATTAGACAGTCTGTTTTGTTAAAAAAATATGTTATATGCCAGACAAAAAATATAACGTTTGTTTCAATTTATTTTTTGAAAAGAAAACTAAAATAAAAACGGAAATCACGCTCCATTTAGTTTCCAGCAGCTCCAGTCGTGGATGCTCAGTTTTCAAAATTCAAAAATTGTACAAAATTCATTGGATTAGATTAGTACAAATGAGGCATATGTATATGTTTATAAAGAGATATGGAAAATAAATTGTATACATTTAAATTAAAAGAGTATTTAACTTATAATCAAGTAAACGAAAAATCGTTTATAGGTAAAAATGAACTAATTCAAACTAAAATTAAGTAATGAGAAATCAAAATAAATTGTGGAAATTTCAATTTCAGTTAAGAGACTTACGCTTAGGTAAGATTGTCATTGTCATACATACCATCCTCTTGAGTGCGTACAATAACCGGATGAGAGCGGGGCCCATCACCGACCGAGGTGCCGGCTAGAACCCAAATCTTGTACTCTGTCCAGCGCCTCAATTCGTCGAGCACAATGTGGGTTTGATTGAGGGTCATTATGGTAGCCTCGCCATCTTCCCGACCCACCTCAACGAAGAACACCTTATAGTAAATAATGCGTCCATTTGAACGCTCAATCGGGGGCGGTAGCCAGCTAACGGAGATCATTGTGGAGCTAGTGGCCAGGGCGGTGATATTGCGTGGCGGAGCACCTGGTACTAATTACATAGATGGGAACGGAACGTATTTTTGTGCAAAGATTGTTTGGTTTGCGATATAGCCAAGAATAATGATTTGGTTAAGTAGTTTTGAAAGATATGAAAGTGGGTAGCGTTCAGCGATTAGCGTTTTCAAATCAACAAACAAAAAATTGTTCATAAAACCAACCAAAATATGAAACGAAAAAGAAAAAATGGTAAAGCAAAATTAAAATTTAATTTGTAAAAAAAAGAACATTTAGGCATATAGAATATTTTATCAATAATATTTTTTGTAAAAAAATAAAATCATTATTTAATAATATATATTTATCAAGACATATTAACCAATGGTTTATGCAAATAACGTTGCTTTTGTGTTTGTAATTTGGATTTTTTTGATTTGCTTTGTGCATTAATTGCTTTTCCCATAATTGTGCATATTTTTTGGTAACGATTTTGAGCTGCAAATTTCACCTAAATACAAGTGCAACTTGGGGAAATTGCTCATAAAAGATATCATATATGTAACAAATACAATATTTATAAAAAATTAAAATTATAGACAACATCTAAAAAATCATGACAAACACTTAGAGAGATTCCAACTAAAGCATGCGCTCGGTAAAATAAAAATAAATACTGGATGTGTAGATGAAACATCTCTAGATTGATTTTCATTCAAGTGGATGCACTCATACGAATATAGTTTATATGAACATTGATTTGCATAAACCATCTGGACAAAGGGTATAAAATTATTTACACATAAAATTATAAGCTATTTAGAGACAAATGCATAAGTAAAGAAGAAGTCGTAAGTAGTGCATGAAGAGAGTAAATCAACTACTTAAGGTACAACAAATTGCTCTAGTGATATTCTAAGAGTTGAAAATTCACATATAATTCTTTAATTTTATAGCAAACAGAATTTAAAACAATAACTAAAATCTGCAGATAATGACAGTTTACGGAAAGCGAATAAAAACACTTGTTTTGCCTCCATGTATACACTCCGTTAGAGTGGAATTAGATAGCAAGGCAAACACTATTTTATTCACAAATATTAATTTGGGGTTAGCCTCCCCTCAACACTTGTTTTCTTGAGAATTCTCTCTTTTACCTTCTATTTCAATATTTTCTTGGTCAGATTGCGTGCCAAAGCCGCAAAACAATAGAATTAACAACCATTTAGATTTTAATTATGCACAAATCATATGTAAAACGTGCAAAATCCAAAACCAAAAGTGATAGATATGAAAGATTGGCAATTGTATTGCACTTCAGGCATTTATTTATGCACATGTCAATTAAAACTTTATATAAGCAAATGATGAACTCAAAAGTCTATTTATGACAATTGGTAATACACATTGACAGACAATTAAATAAATAGAAAGATGGAAAGATATCTATCAACTTAAGCGCAATCTGAGAGAACCAAATCGAAATAGTCCAAAGATACACCGAGCTAAGAGAGAGTAAGCCATACTTTTTGGTTTGCGGTTTTGTGCTCTGGTACTAGTGCAAGTGGATTTAAATGAGATGTATTTTTTAATTCATTGGTATGCAACATATCGATTGCCCATGCGTCAAAACCTCGTATGGAATTTTACTTGGTATAATTTATGCACCAAAATGAAAAAGGAAATCATTAAACAATCATGCCACAGAACTACGGTAATGCCTAACTAAATATGGATGCAAGGTAGATGTTTTCTAAGTGCAAATATAAATTTCAAAACGAAACCAAATTCGGATACAATTCGGATGCAGCTTAATTATATCTGTATCTGTTTCAATTGGATAAGTTCCTGGGGAAGGCTCTGTGTGTTTTGTGGTGAAGTTTACTTTTTGTCTAGTGTGAATATTTGATACAATAAAAGTCGAAAATTGATAAAAGTTCAATTGTTTAAATTATAATTATCTTGACTCTTGAATCAGCAAATTGAAATATTTTAAGCGAAATATCAAAGTTTGCAAGTTACACAGATATGTGCAAGAATTTTCACAGACTACTGTGTTTTTTTTTTATGTCGTAAATACATATAAATTTTGATACTCTGTATCTAAAGGAAGAAGAAACACCCAAAAGAAGACGAAAAGCATGATCAAGCTTACTAAAGAAATCGATTTGTCAATTTCTGTCCGTATATTTGCTTTTGTCCTCTATGTTTTTCCGTCTGTATGCCAGTTTGTAGGAACGCAAGGATCTCAGAATCCACAAATGCTTATATTATGAAATTCAACTGGTGTGGATAATGTATAGAACATTAGTTTATTTTCATACTCTTTTCTCAGAAAAAAGAGTACATTCGTATATATCGTAGACCTCCAAAAGTTACTTCTAGAATACTAAGCATCATTAAAAGAGTTGATATAGCCATGTCCATCTGCCCGTCTTTTTCTGTTTACAATCTAGTTTCTTAGTTTTGAAGCTATTTTGATGAAACTTGGTATATGGGTTTCTTTTTTAACTAGGCAGCACATTTATCGGAAGCGGATCGGACTACTATATCATATACCTGTTATACAAACCTAAATCGACCCAATTAACTGACCAACCCTGTTCAGGTGATTTACGGCAGAAGGAACTGGGAAAAGAGTTTGTAATTTTGGGCACCCCGATAATAACGTTGGGATATTTTTTATCATAATCTGACCCCTGTCAAATGCCATGGGGGTCTATTACTTAAAATCTGAATAGATTAAGCAAAGTTGCACCTAATATTAATGTATTTGTAAGGAAGGTATGATTATAATTTTTATTTCAATTTAGCTTGCCATTCCCATCTACAACGAATTCAGAGCCCTGAACTAGTAACAGTATTTATAAGTTCTATCAAAATTTATTTTCTATTGACACCAAGATGATTACAGTCTGACAAAGAGAAATGAGTTTTTTTTTTTTTTTTTGGCATTTCATGTACAGTTTGTTGCTTGTAATTAGAATATAAGTTATAATGTGAGTAAATCAGGGCTGCCACCTTGCTCCTTGGTATGTAGCGTGCTGAGCTTTTATTAAAATTTTTCTGTCCATAATGGAACCGGATATTTTAGGTTCGGGAACACTCGAATTTTGTCCAGGAGTGCAGAAAAAATATTATCTCATCAACAAATTTTCCCAATGCGTGTTTGGAATGTGAACGAAGCGAACCATAAGAAGGCCTTATTGATATTTTGTCGACTTTGAAATTCATCGAATTAATATATTACAATCTTGCATTCAAGAGTCCAAGATAAAAGTTCATTTTTACAACTGTTTTTTTTTTTTTCATTGTATCAAATGGTGGCTTTTAAGGTTTTTGTACATTTTGTTTAAAGTATATGTTTCTCCATTTTAAAAATGTTTTGTATGCCTGTTTAGCTTAAGTGTAATTATGTCTGATCTATATATATATATGTATGTATATCTATGTTATTTTGGGAGAGTAAATGTGAGCAGTATGTGTATATGTTAAGTTATTTATAGAAGTTTGTATTCCAGTAAAGATTTAAACTTAAAGCTATATAAAAACTGCATACAAACAACACAGAATTATAAAACACTAAAAAGGATATTGTATCTATAAAAATATATAAATAATGCGATAGTGCAACTTATTATTATTCACACTCTCTCACACAGATCCATACACGCAGAAGAGTCATTTTTATGTACCATAAATTTACCTGATTCCGCTTTAGCTTTAAGTTCCATATTATGACACTCACACATACGCAATCATAGCATTCTCTCTTTCATTTGCTCAGACACACTTATTCACAAATCAGTTGAAATCGGAATTTCAGAACATATAATTAACTACATAATAGGCATTATACAAAATGGCATATTTAAACATATGCACATTAATATAACATAAGTAGTATATGAAAATGTATAATACTTTTGGGTATATACGATATAATAAATAAGTATTTTATATATTTGTAGTTATGTATGATATTAAAAAAATTATATATTTATAATATTTATTTGTAGTCATTGTTTTTTTTTTGTACTTAAACTTAAAGCCGACTAATAGAAAACTTGTACGACTTCTACAACTTAGGTTGTTGTTTTTTGAATTGAATGGGAAGGGGCCTAACTTATTTTTACTATTATCACCGAAATATCGTCATCGAAATTGTTGGGAAAAAGATTGCCTGCAAACACTTACCATATTGTTTAGTACGGACGGGTATGGGCGGTGTGGTGGCTCCTTCACCTCTCTGGGAACGCGCTGCTAACCAGATGTAGTACAAAGTGTCAGGATACAAACCATCAAGCGTGTAAGATTCAGAATTGGAAATGCGCCTATACGTTGATGGAAGAATTAAAATAAGAACACACACCCCCAGGAAAATTATTTATTATGTTCTCTTTGAGCTCTCCGAAAATTGTCAATGTCAAAACTCACTTGTGATGATCCTGATTGGCATATGTGTCATTCCAGTATAGCTCATAATGTACAATATTCTCACTGGAATGGGTAGGCTTCGACCATTGCAGTGTGACTGCGGTCTCGCCTATATCAGTGGCCCGGAAATTGCTCGGTTGTGATGGCACACCTGGTGACGCCACATACATATTTGAAACGTTGTTTTATAAGTTCGTTGGTTGGTTGGTTGGTAATAATGAAACGGAAATTACGGAAATTAAATAAAGTACAAACAAATCAATGTGGCATTTATATTTATATGACCCGTCGCGTACGCATTTTCTCCGTATCTATCTATGCAAATAAATGAGTCTCTATATGATTATGTGTGTATGAGTGAGCGTGTGGCTGTATGTATACCGCAGATATGCAAAATTGTTTGTTTGTGAAAACAAATGGAGCATTGAGAAATTTATTAAAATGCACTGAGTATGGGTATCAGTGTTGTTCACAAAGTGATAACCAAGCCAATGTTGATGTACCCAATGCCTAAAGCCCATGCTGCAACGGGTTTGCAAAATCAATTGGTGAGGCTATTACATTTTCAAATATTATACCCCAATTTGTTCTCAAATCCCCAGTGCTGCGGAATCGGTTACGAATATAAACGATTGACAGCCTGTTGGATGCTGCGATTTAACAGTTTCAATTCAATCTCGCTTCATATTTTGGTGACAATTTGATTTGCTTTTCGATTATATGAGCGATTGTTTTCTAAGCTTTGTTCTAAATTTATTAGAAATAGATTCTGTGTTTTTGAAAAACTCGACGTTCGAAACGTAACTAGGCTTGCACACTTTATATTTGCATTTTTAAATTTCGGATGTTTGCTAGACTAATACGAATTTAATTCTGTAAGTTCTAGTTATATTAGAATTCTTGATGCTCGAGTTGTGCTTTGTTCTATAAAAGTAAATAAATAATAAAAGAGTTGCATGAAGACCCCATCTAAAGTCGCGCCTAAAGTTTCCATTTTGTGGGAGAATCTCAACAAAATTATTTACTTAAATTGATACTTGATTTGATACAGAAATACGTCTTATCGACAACCAGCTAATTAAGAAGCTAGTTCATTTAATAGCTTAATATTTAAATGTAAGTAATTTAAGTAAGTAAATCAGAAATCTCTATTCGTTTATAGAATTCAAAATTGCTTTAATTGGAGATTATATTTGTGTACATTAAAGATAATCAATTTGATAATGAAATTTTCTCACAGCGTCTCACAACAAATCTGCTAGTAATTAATAATCTCAAGAAATACTTAAGCTCATTATGCAGTAGCTCCGATTTGCAATAAATAGACTAATCGGTTTAAAGTAAAATATATAACACGTACCTAACCTTTTGGATCAAATCACGTCTGTCCTTGCATCTAATGCAACAATGACAAAGGCCCATTCAAAATCAGCTGGCCATGCATACACAAGTTAGACAAAAGCAGGACCTGTTCTTAGTCAACATTAATAAGCATTTGAAGTGCTCACAAAGCAGCTAACTAAACAGTCACACATTCAGGCAGATGGATTGATAGATAGATACAGCAGAGCGTAGCAAAGTGCAAGAAACTAGCATGTAAGCTCAAATGAATATTTCATTCATTGTAAGCACTATTGCGCCTGACATTTTGAATTATAATTAAATAATTGACATGATCTGTGCTCGGTGATTGAACCATGCAATTAAATAGTACATGTTGTGCCACTAATTGAAGCTGCTTACCTTGCTGTGTCTTCACCTGGACTGGAGTGGACATAGGACCGGCGCCCATTGAGGTGTATGCCTGCACGCGGACTGTGTAAATCGCATGAGGCGTCAATTCCGAGATGGTGGTCAATTCACTGTTATCAACCATTTGTGAATCCCAGGAGGCTTCAGGTTGGTTCGAGTTGGTTGTGTAGTACACCTTGTAGCCCTGTGAAATAAAGGAAAGGTTAAGGAAAACTTATAGGGGTCAGGAAGGGCCAGACCATTGACCACAGAGTATTGTTAGCCAAGTTGACATTTGATCATTCAAATATTTCTCTTCCCGGCCCGAACATGAAGTGACTGACAACCAAATAGAAATACATTTGCACATAATTCTTGTGGTTACAGATTTTGAACTTTATCATTAGGGATTTTGTGGCATAAGAGTCATTTTCTACATCCACAAGTGCTGCTCGGCAACCACAGCAGTTGCGGCCAAACACTTTGAGCCACCAACTGACGATAGTCATGGGCTAGTTGCCAACCAGGCAACCAGCTAGCCAGGTAGATAGGCTGGTTTGTATGCGGTTTTGATTTCATTTGCACATTTGAATTTAAACGTTTTGCTGTAGTCGAAATTCCAAACAAGTCTCCAAGACTAACTCTATTGGTATTTGGCTATTTCCTTTGCCAACTCGGCCAACGTGACAAGTTGTTGTCGGTCCAGACAGTGGTTGTTTAATATGCGCACTTGATTCCAGGTACTTACGGTCACTTGTCCATTGGGTGTTTCTGGTGGTTCCCAAGTAATAACCATTGTTGATGAGCTGAGTGGGCGCACTTGGACATTGCGTGGAGCACTTTCCATTTCTATACGAGAAGACAAATAAAATGTAAATAAAATTAGAATGTTTTGCCAGTGCTTCTAACTGTTTTTTTTTTTTTTTTTTTTTTTTTTTTTTTTTTTTAGCCAACTCTTAAGTATTTCAAGCCCCAAAAAGCAATATTGGAATAAAAGCAACATGTATTAGATATCAAAAATTGTATATGAATTTAGCTAGGAAAAAAAGGTAATTGCAGGGTGTAACTGTGTAGATTTTAATTTAAATTTCTTTCCAAATCAGTCAGGTGCAGTTGACAGAAACATACCATGACTCATGAATTAGGAATTAATACAACAACTCTCTGTTTAACATTTGAAACTTAAAGCCAAATAGGTTATATTCATCATAGTATTTCGTTTCTATGGAATATTTGGTTTTGCTATGTGAAAAGCAAATCAAATAGACAACGTGAATCTACAGTCCCTTAAATTAATTACTTGTATGCAATTCAATTTCAAAATGCAATGTAATCAACAATAATAGAGTACACAGACGCACAGGCTCCAAAACTGATGATATTATTTAATATGTTCCATAACAATATGTATTTTGATAATTTTCAATCAAGTGAATTTTAAACGCATTTTGTATTAAATGTGGTATGCCAGTAATGCATATGAGATTTGTGGAAACAAATTTAAGGGACTGCATTTGTTAGGACATTTAAAGCAACCAATCAAAAATTTACATTAGAGCCGCTGAACGATGCTTTCGAAAAGCAAACAATCATCTATCTAGGCCCTTTGGATCCCCCATGTTCAATCTTTCACTTTACATAAAATGCCAGGCGGCAGCCATCTCGTTTTCATGCGAAATCCATTCTAGTCAATTCAGTCACCTATCCATCACCATTTGCAAATGAAACTGGTTGTTGTAATGCTGTTGGCCCGCCGACATGTTGAATATCTATCAGTGGAATTTCAACCATAACGTCGACCGTCATAGTGAGAATTCCGAATTCATAATGTGCCCAAAATCGAGCGTGAGGCGGTCATGGCAGTGGGTGGCGGTTGGTTCAGTAAAACCAAAACAAGTTTTTGTTTTTGTTGGTGTTTTGGAGAACAATGGATAGTCGAGAATAGCTATACATCATTATGGCCATTCAGTCGAATGGCATATAATTTTATGAAATGCATTTCCTGGGTGTGAGAAGGATTGAGAAGTTCGTACTGGATATCTTTAACTATTTTTGCTTTTAGCTGTGAATTTATCTCAATTAGTAATGGAAGAGAGATATTCGAACTTTAAAATCAACTTGGGAATTTTTCGGATCGGCATTTATGTTTCCTCCTTTACTAAGGAAGCTGTCGCACTCAATTGGTTAATGGCCAATCAATAAATTCCAGTTCACACAAATTTTACTGCAATATCTACATGTGCCACTGCAACGTTTTACACACAATTTATATCGTAAGCATCTCATCTGTTACATAAGTGCTATGGCCATTCTAAATGTGGGAGTCTATATGGATTGGAGTCTGTGTGACTGAGTCATTCCCAGGCAAGTCGAGTCGGCTCTACCTAAGATTTGAATGCAACGCATGCCCACTTTAAAAATGGCAATACGTTGCTGGTGAAAGGCATCTTCTGTCCCTGAATGCTAAGGAAACCTTACACCATCATCATCATCATTTCCATGAGGAACATCAGGAGCAGAAGCACCATCATGAGCAGCCATACCAGCTCCCGCAGCTTTGAATTTTGCTTGGTGTGCGTGTGAGAGCATCACGTAAGCTGCATTTAAGACCATATACATTACATATGGTTACGCTCCATTAATATGTATCCCTTGGATGCCTGTGCATGCCTACTGCTTTACAGCAGAGTGGCTCTAAATTCTTACGACATATAGAAACCACCGTCCACAATTGCAGGCCATCAGACCATCAGCTTTGACCCATTACATGCCGCTTTGGGATAGGCTCCTTAAGAGTGTTTGATATTTAAGTTGAAGCTTTTCCAGTTGTAAACAATATAAATGTATATATATATATATATATATATATACATTTTTTTTTTATTTTTTATTAAAGGTCAAAAATCAAGTTATAGTCCTAAACAAAATTCACTGTCAGTGTATTAATAAAATTTATTCCCTACAAATTTATATATTTTCAGGATTCTTTGACTAATTCAGAATTCGAAGTTTGCTTGCCCCAGCTCTTATAGTCTCAAAGGTGTTCATACAGATAAACAGACAGACGGATGGACATGGTGATATCGATTTCTTTATATGCCTGATTATACGTTCAGCAACCTTAGGGGTCTCCTTCTCTATCTTGCATACATTTCCACAAGCCTAATATACACCTGCTCTAATTTAAAGCTCTTATTAAAATTTATAACTTCAAAATTAAATTAAGAGTATTCCGATTTAATTAAAGAACGATTTCTCTCTTAAAAAAATCGAAATCACATTTGTTTTGAAATTTTCATAATTGGACAGATGAGACGCTAAAAAAAATATATTCCCAATTCTGTTGGTTAAGTTTAAGGATTTCTTTAGTGCTCTTGTCCAACCTTTCGGTTTTAGTAACTTGCAACTCTTTGGCAATAAAAGACGATATTGAAATAATATTTTGAAACGATACTGGCCAAGCGATAAGCATAATTGTACCAATAAAAGTTTTCAACTTTTATGCGACAAGTAACAAAACGAGAAAAAGGACCCCAGACAAATCGACAGACAACTCGGACGTACACCAGAACGCCAGCTAAAGCGGACAGGCAGAAGGAAGCCAGATAAGCGTACGCTCAATTGCCATGCCTAAAACAGCATTGCCAATTCACAGACGGAAACACACACGTAGCTGGAGCAGCCACGTAAAAGTTGCTTTTGCAGCACCACACACAACGACATTGATGCGCATTCATACAAACGCACAACAATGCAAACTTTATGCGTTGTCTGCCGCTCGCACGCTTAACGCGCACCGAAATACGTGAGCGGCTGCGTATTTACCCACATGCATACATCAGTGTATGTGAGGGAGTGTGTGAGCTAAAGTTGGGAAGCAGCTGCGTATGCAATGAGTTTTAAACATTGCATTTACCTTTGATTCTATCTGGCAGGAATACTATACATACAATAAATACAATCCTTTCTTTCTTTCTCTTTTTGAATTTTGTAGTATTTTATGCTATCTTTTTCTATACGTACACAATTGTTATTGAAATTGTTTTGGCAATTTTTTTTGGTAACGCGGATTGGCCATAAAATTTTGTTTGCTAAAAGGATTGCGCCAAATAAAAGAGAGCCTGTAAAGAGCTCAGAGTGAAGTGTGATGAACTTTTGAATACACTTTAATGTAATTTTAAGAATAATTGGGGGATTTCTGCAATTCTCTCCAATTAGTAAGATCAAGATTGCTGTCTCCACCAAAAAATTTAGGAAAGAATGAAGAAGCTTTTTATTAAAGATAACTTTGAAAAGCTTCTTTAAAATGCACAAAAATACTATACCAATATTTTTTCCCTTTGTGTATACTATATAAAACCCGAACAATAAAATAAGCTCTTTACCAATACTTACTTGTGCCACCAAAAGAGAAATCTCCTACACGATAGCGAAGCATGAAGAGCAGAAGGAATTTGAGTATAGTTAGTAAAGAGCACTAAATGCTATTCATTTTATTGTGTAAAAGAAAGAAACTTAAAAACCAAATGAAAACAAAACAGTTGAATAGTTAGAATTGGTTAAAAATCCTATATACGCAGCATGTGGAAAAAGAGATTTAAAGGTTAGTTTATTTCTACAATTTCTGAGTAAATTTAGTGGTACTTACTTGTCTCACCAGTGGTACAAGTCGCTGGAGCTGAGGGCGGTCCTCGTCCAATATTATTCACCGCTATCACATAGAATTCGTATTCGGTATAAGGACTCAAAGCCCGGACCACATAGTACATGGTTATGATGCCACTGATCTCACTAAAGGCCTGATTAGCATTTTTCGGTTTGTATTGAATCACATAATATTGCAAGTCTTCTGGACCTTTATAAGACCACTCCAGCCGCACTGAAGTGGCAGTGACTTCAGATATTTGAACATCAGTGGGTGCCGTGGGCAAAGCTGCAAAAATAATGAATTTCCCATGTAGTCCTTAAAATATTTGAACTCCGAAAGACTTACATTGAACTTTCACCACCGAAACGGCTTCAATTTGACCTAATGAAGAGGCGGCAATGCATGTAAAGTTGGCGCTTTCTTGTATATTATTTAACTGCAGGACATTTCTACCAATGGGTATATCGTTCTCTGGAGTCAGATCAAGAGCACCTGTGGGAGATTTTTATCAGTGAGTGTTGAAATTATTAGACTAAATATTTATTACCTTTCATCCATTTGACATGTGGCATAGGAGAGCCAACAGCTATGCAGGATAAATTTAAGTTTGAGCCTAGCATGACCTCATTAATGGGCTCTGGTGGACGTGAGAAGGTTGGTGATACGCGACGTACTTTCACATATAGATTGGTGGCCTTGGAATGTTCGGTACCTACAGAATTTTCAGCCACGCATTCATATTTGCCTTGATCCTCTTCGCGGCTGTTTTCGATTTGCAAGAAACCTGCAAGCAATTTAAGGTAAAATAAGATATTAAACACCTGCGTATGGACTACCTGCTAAAATGGTATTTACTGCCTATTAGATCCTAAACGTTAGACACATCTGCAAAATTTCTTACCTAACTTTTCAAGCTATATATTACCTCTTTTTTTACAATAAAAACGTCCGATTGCATCTATAACACATTCAGTAATATATTGGCCTAGCTAGTGAACAGTTCCTAATGTATTTCTTAATAACTCTGCTCATAGCCTACAGATCTACAGCCGTACTTGGCACAAGTTTCATAAGCATCAATAGCCACGTTGAACCAACAATTATGCAACAGTCGATCAGTGAACAATTGGAAATGATAGATCTTTTGGATTTGGGCGATCGTCCTCGGCGTATTGAACAGCCGCATTTACATAATTCGGCTTCAAAGTTTCTATTGGAAGTTTATAACGAAATCAGTGAGGATCAAGAGACTCAAGAAGTTCTGCATCAAAGACACAAGAGATCTGTGGACGATGATATCTTAATATCCAGAGGGGACCGTCAAGAAATTGCTCATTGCAATAGCATTCTCACCTTCTCTAGTCGTTTGAAGAAAAAACAAATTGGAAGTGACCTTTTTATAACCTTCAATACAAACGATGTGCCTTTGGATTTGATGCTTGTTCAGGGTACGTTGCGAATCTACAAGCAACCTAGCCCAAAGAATATTGAAGGGAATTTGACTGTGTCTGTTTATCGACGAATATACAAGAGGACAGACTCTGAAGACGAACCCATTTATACAATTCTACATTCGGTGAATACAACTAGTGCCTATAAGGGTTGGCTTGAGTTCAATCTAACACAAACTGTTAGAACTTGGCTTCAATACAAGAACTCAGAAGAATATTTAAATGGTCATGAGCTCAGGATTTCAGTGACTGATGTGCATCACTTTCAGCTGCCTTCTTTCGAGCTCGGCATTGTTCCGCCTCAGACGCAGCTCTCTAACTTGGAGCCCTACATTGTGGGCTACTTCAATGGTCCTGAGCTTTTGGTTAAAATACAAAAACTACGGTTTAAGCGTGACGTCAAAAAACGGAAAGCAACTCTTCCAAGCAGTTTCCACAATTCACCACACGTTGAATTATATAAGCCGCCACAGTCTTGTGAACGCCTGAACTTCACGGTTGATTTTAAGGAGTTGCAAATGCATAATTGGGTTATAGCTCCCAAGAAATTTCAGGCCTACTTCTGTGGTGGCGGTTGCAATTTCCCTCTTGGCTCTAAGATGAATGCCACGAACCATGCCATTGTCCAGACTCTCATGCATTTGAAACAACCGCATTTGCCAAAGCCATGCTGTGTTCCCACGGTTCTGGGAGCCATAACTATATTGAGATATTTGAATGAAGATATAGTCGACTTGACAAAGTATCAAAAGGCGGTGGCCAAGGAGTGTGGTTGCCACTAGGTTAAGGCATATTTTGTAATTTGACTAATCAAAATCATAAGTTTATGAGAATTTATGATTAAATTTAAGATATAACATTTTGTTTGTTTTAAGTCTCGTTTAATAGAGCAAATAAATTATCCACATGACCATATAAAATGCCATAAAATGGTCACCATTTCCATCATCCAATTTACCTTTTTGGTATGTCTTTTTATGAGCTTGAAACGCCCATTCGATTGACGGCGCCAAAACACATGAAAATTAACACTTTTTATATGATTTTAAAGGCCATATAAAATTTATGACGCACTGAGACTGCTCTCGGCTCGGCGGACAAGGAGGTGTTCTCCTATATTTTTGATTGGGGGTTTGCGCAATCTCCACATATCTATTAAATATTGAGCGCACTTTTCCGGCATATTAAGCTAATGTGAATGACAGATATAATGAATCATAAACTTTGCATTGCTGTATTCTCTCCGTTTTTGCGTTTTTGTTTTTAGCATGTTTGTTTTTATATGACTAATAAATATCGCAATGTGTGCATATAATTTTTCGCCTTTAAAAGATGAATTTTGAAATAACTTTTCTTCTTCTTCTTTTGAATCGAGCAGAAGTTGGTCAATATGCTGAATAATAATCATTAGATAAACATAGATGATTTTAATTTACATACAAGTAATTGTATTTCTCTATATCAAAGATACATTTTTCATTTCGGTTATAAATGATTAAAAAAATTATTCTTCGTTTTATTTTCGAGTGCTGCTTCTGGCTTAACCACCCACAGGATCTACCTATCAGAGTCCTGTCCTAAAACTTCCCTGAAAAAAAAAAAAAAAAAAAAAAAAATGTTTGTTGTTCCATTGTACCAACCTGTATATATGTAAATATGTAACTATGTAAATATTAATTATCTAAAATTAAATTTTTACTATTAATTTTTCCATTTAAATTTATAATTAGTTAAGCTGCCAAAAAGGTAGTAGTACATTAGTTTAATATAAAATATACACTTTTTTTAATAAAAAAAAAAAAAAAAAAAAAAAAAAGCTTCTGGCTTGCTTTATTTGTTCGGCCTTTTGACAGATTTCACAATTCTTTTGTATTTTTTTTAAATTAACTCTTTTAGTTTAATAACGATTATATATAATACATTTTTATTACTTTTATTTCGCATAACCTGGGGCTCCACCTGTATAAGCCTCCTCTGCCCACAAAAATCAAACGCATACAAACAACATAAATGCGATGAAAATAAACAGACAAAACAACGGAACACAGTTGAGTGAATCATTTTAATGACTCATGTTGGCTACGCTTCTCGCTCCCTGCCTCTAGGTAAAAATGACCCCTATAAAAATATACAGACAGATAGTGTTAAATGTTGCAAAACCGTGTGCAATACAGCAGCACAGCAGCCATAGCCAGGGCCGTGTTTATTATTATTATTCGTTGTAGTATTTTTTTACTATTCTCCTCACCACTCGATGTGCCTTTTGGTCTGCTTTTGTGACAATGAAATGTGTCTGCAATACAACTAAAATGATGTATTTGCTAGATTGTAGCGCGGTTTTTAGTGCAGCAATTTGGGTTGGCTGCCGTTTCGAATTGCAACTGAAAATTTAGCTTATGCTGTTGTTGGTGCTGTTGTTCACCTACATTCATCAAAGTTGATTGTTGTGAAATTTATTGCGTACTATTTGAATCGTATGGCTGCACATTTATTACGCTTGTTGCGCCGACATTGTCCTTTTATTTTTATTCAACCTGTTTTTATTTTTCTACATTCGTTTTATTTTTAATATTTCCCATTTGTGTCTGTTGTTGTAGCTTTAGAACCATTAAAATAACTATTTTAAGGTAAAACATTTCAAACTATTTTCAATTTGAGAATGTGTAAGTGTGTGTGTGTGTGCGTGCTTGTGTGTTCAACAGTAAACGGTAAACAATTCCAACTTTCCTGCCCTGAAATGTATTTTTAAACTGTGCTAAATTGTAAAATATTTCATGCTGGCATTGATGCAACTTTTTCTTTTTTGGATAAATGGCAGAAAAAAAGAAAGGAGAAATAAGAAAAACCAACAGACTGGAATGAGAGAAAATTGTAAGCAGCCAAAAAGTTCATTAAAATTTATGAGCGCAACTTTCATTAAAATTTTTCACAACTGGCAAAAACATTAACATAAGCCACACATACACACGCATACTTCAACACAGATTCTCTCATATTGCAGAAAAGAGAACAAAAGAGACAAAACCCAAAAAAATAATCAAACTCTTGGCTCCTTGCCTCTCCATGGATGGTCGTGGGCGTGAGAAAATGAAAGGGGTAAAGTCACCTATAAAAATATAAGAAGGTCCGTGCTTGTGTGTGTCACTCCGACCGCTAGCACTTTGCGTGTGTGCTGTGTAGTCATAAAAAATTAAGCTAGCATACATTTGTGAGCAAACTCGCTTCCGCTTCCACGTCACCTACACTGGTTATCCACCCCTCGTCTTGCTTTTTCAACTTGCCGTGCTCAGTCTTCCATTTTTGACTTTGTATGTGTGTGTGCTTATAACTCTTATGAAAATTAAAAATTCTTTCAAGCGTCATAAAAAATAAAAAGAAAATGGAAAATGTTGCCAAAGCTGTGCTGAGCCCATTTTAGTGGCCTTTGCTGTTGACAATACAAAACATCGAAAGGGTGGGGGTTGGAGTGCATAGGGGCCCGACAACATCAAACTATTTAGTCAAAGTCAATCACGGCAAGACACCGAGGCGTCTCCAACATAGGCTGACTGCTTGTCGCCAGCGCCAAAAGCACCAAAAGTCCATGGTCTCAGCAGGCTCCTTGCTCCTATCAACGTTCTTACTCATCACATGCCACTTCGCTCTCTTCAATCTCGCTCCCATTGTTGTTGCTATTGTCGTCTTTTGTGTGTATTTAACGCAAGCGTTGTGGGCTCGGCACGGCCGTTAACAACAGCAAGACAATGCAAAGCATGGTCCTGTGCTTAAGCACACACACACACACACATACATCTACATGTGGGCAACCACAACTGCACTTCCGCTTGCGCAGTCATTTTCATATTTCGCAACTTCCGTTGCTACACATGCCAACCAAGCCAGCCGAACGAACAGTCAGGCAACCAAAGTTGGTGCAATCGTTCTACTCCAGCCCTGGACTCTTCGTTTGGGGAAACATTTGCTCTAAGGCGCGTACGTGTGTTGTACTGCTCAGCTGCGTGCCTGGCTTCATCCGGGCCAAATGGGATTATTAATTTAATTACGCTTTAATTTAAGTAGTCGTCGTCGTTGCCGGCGTTGTTGGCATCGTTGCCTTTCGTTTTGCTCCGCTACAAAGTGACATTTATGTGTGCCCTTCCGCTTTTCCCATAGCCCAGAGTGCACTGCGATATAAAAGTGGAAACTTTCCAATTCTGGTAATGCACTGAGACTTATCGCCCAACCTCTTTCTCATACTTGAACAAGAACAAAAAACAACAAAAAAAAAAAAAAAATCAAATAAAAATTTGAAAGAAAGGAAACCTTAATTTAACTGACTGAATGAATGACCCCGTCCTCTCTTCCTCTTTAAAAAAAAAAGAAAATACTCGACAGAGCGCCTCCTTCAGTGGCTTTTGAGCCATCGTTCTAGTCATGCACATTTTGGCAATTACTGTCTCATTTTCAACAAAAGTAACTGTCAACTCTTTCGAGTGACAAACACAGCGGTGGTAGGAACTATACCCGTTTTCGAGCCGGACCTTGACGATGAATACAGCAGCGTCTCTCACAGGCTCTGGCTAGGTATTTGGGGGAGAGAGGTCTCATAATTTAAACATTAAACTTTTTCAAATGCTTTTAACTTCACTGGCCTTAACTACACTTTTACAGCTCAAGTAAATAATTATGTACCCGAAGACTCACCGACTGAATTACTCACTAAATGACGGAGTGAGTGACTGAGTAGTTGAGTGGAATGGGCATTTGGTTTAGTTCCGTCATGCCTGCTATTCTCTCTTTTTCTCTCTGCCCCCCCCCCCCCCTCGTGTTGGCCATGTCAAGTGGTGACAAGAACAACGGCGATTGTAAGGATGGGCACAGCAATTAAAGTTTTACTTACTTTAGGGTCTTCAAGTTCCACCTGAACTGCGAAGCAAATGATGGTACGTATAGTTCAACAAGATGGCATCAAAATGACATATAAAAGTCATAATCTGCTCTTGTCACTAGTAATTCTCTTCTTTATGGTTTATATTTTAGCATTCTTTGTTTTCTAGCTGATATTTGTTTTGTAAATATTTTTAAAGTAACGTAAAACAGAAATACTAACAAAAGAGTTGGAAAGCTTATTACGTCAGATACATCTAATTCCTATGTATGTATCTATAGATATATACATATATATTTTATTTTATATATTTATATGTATATATATTTATTTTTTTTAAATTTATTTTTAAAAGTTGTGATAGCTACTCGATTTTTTTTTATTTTAAAGTATCATCTCTATCGAGAGGCTGAGAGTATTGATCTGCAAAGCGTAAGAATTTGGAGTTGAAAGTATTTCTAACATAGCAGTTGTGATACTGAGAAGCATTATTATTATATATAATTAAATTTATCACTTAAGAAAGCTCAAAAGAGTTACACAGCAATAACACATGGTTTTTAAGGACTCCTTTAACTGGTCAATGATTTCAGTCTGAAGCGAACTCTAATACAAAAAGCACCTTCAATTGCTTTTCATTTTAGTTAATTTATTTTTTCTTTGCCAGTTTTCTTACATAAAACCAAATATCGGCCATTAAAAAAATTGGCCGAGCCAATTTCTGATAAGCCTCTTTTGCTTAAAAGCCAAATTACTTTGAGAATTTGAGCAAGGTCTGCTTCACCACCCCTTTTCCTCTTAACGCATCGCATACATTTATGAAGTAATTTCCCCAGACGCTGAACCCTTCTAAAAAAAAAAAAAAAATAGCCACTAGTATTTTTTATATTTGTGCCTGCCTTGACGCTTTTTCGTTTGCTTCTTGTTGTTATTGAGAAAACCCCCTAAGGGACTATTTGATGAGGAGTTGGCGAATAAAAATAAAGGTATAATACTCAATATTATTGTCGACTGGCTCTGGACTTGGGACCGAGCCTGAGCCTACATTGAAAGTGAACAGAAAATTAACTACCAACAACTACGGCACTCCAGCACCAGTCAAATGCCCCAAAGTAATTTTAAATAAAATATTTATCAATGTATTTGTGCATTGAAGTGCGACCGTTGTCATTTGCCAGCTTTTGAAATAGCAAAAGAATATAATCACATTAATGAAGCTTAAAGTAAATGAGCCGCAGCCAGGGACACCCTCAGTAGGTTGGAAACTTGGATGAAGTGAACTTCCTTAAAGACGGGGGAAAAAATAAGAAAAGGGGTAAGCGATGTGAAAAAGAAAAATGAAATAAAAACCATTGCCATCGTACGCCTTGAGCCGTTTTATTAAAATAATAAAGTTCTAATTTAATTATACCCCTCGAAAAAGAAAAAAAAATAATAAGGAGATGTCGAAGGAGAAGAAGAAAAATATGAAGTACGAGGTACTTTTCATTTGATAACTCACGCAATGGCCTCGCATTGGGGCCACGCCCATTTTCACGCCTTCCCTTAATTAGCAAGTTGGTGGGGTGTAGGGTGGCGCGGTGGGTGTTTGAGTGGAGGGATCGAGCAACTATGACCGAAAAATCAACGCGACCTGCGGCACAGGCGGGTAAATTTTTGGTCTGCTCGGTTGGCTGGCACAATAAAGGACCATAAAGTGCTAATTGAATAAAACGGCACATGACTTGCATAACTTATTATGAAAAATATATTTTTGGCAGTTGGGTTGCGTCATTGCTATGCAGAGACCAATGCCGAGATAGCCGCAGAGCCCCGGCCTGGCCCAGGGTTTCTCCTTCCCAGTCAGCAGGACTTTTCAGGAGATTTCGACCGTGCCTCCGGCCCAAATTCATTTTCATAAATTTAAAACGCACTTTAAGTATTTGCCGGCAGAAACAGAAACCAGAGTCGAAGACAAAGCAGAAGCTAAGCAGATGCTTAGAGACGTTTAGGTTGCCCCAAAAGGATATTTAGCTGGCGGAAATGTTTTTACGTTTCGTTTAACTTTGTGCAGAGGAAAGAGTGGTCGAGTCCGAGTTTCGACAAAGAAGCATCCGTTACCTTCCCGAATCTAAGAACAAAAAGGAAAAAAGCTACAAAAAATTGCATAATCCGCGTAAAACTTATTTAACCCGAACCGTTTCTCTCAAACCTCCACTCCTACCGGCTAGGCCAAATTATTCAAGGCCCTAGTTAGAGTAGGCGTGGCACTTCTTTTCCACCCCACACTACCAGATGTTCCAAAAAATTGTTCTGAGTGCGCGACGAAAAGCCAAAAACCATCATTGCCATGTTGCTAGGCCGGTTGCTCGGTTGGTTGCTGGATTCCCATTTATACAGTAAAAAATGATTTTACCTTTGGGAAATTTTTGTAACAGTTTTTAATTTGGTATTCGCTACATTTATAGTCTAAAAATTGCATATAAAGCCAGGTACTTTAGTTTTTCGGTGGGTTTGCAAATACGGAGTTATTGGAATATGAATAGTATAAATAGTAACAAACCTTTTCAATTTTAAAAAGTAAAGTTGACTTTTAAAAAAAATAAATATTTATTGGAAAATCCCTTCTTCTAGGAAATGCAGTAGTTTCAGACATCTTTCTAATTCAACGATTTTTAAGTACTTACTTATTGCAGCTGAATTATTCAAAAACTTTCAGGGATGGTTCAGTTTTGGATTTATCGTGAATAATCTAAATATATTGAAGTAATATATTTAGTTGATTTAAGAATTCCCAAAATGTGTTCTAAAATTGTGTCGCTTCTATAGAATGGTCAGACAACAATAGGAATTGTATACATATTCAAGGAATACTATCGGATACAACTTCATCAAGTAAATGTTTAGGGTATTAGGAATGTCATGTACGCTCAATCGTTGGAGTCTATTTTGTTTGGTAGGCTGGCAAGTCATTAAGCCAGGGTATTTCATTAGCATTGTGGCCATGTAGTGAGTTAGGGTACACGATTTTTAATATGCTCAACACGTTTCCATAGTTAAAGAAACCGCCTGGTGTTGTTTCCGTTAAATAGGGAAAAAGAGAGAGAGAGAGAAAGACTGTAATATATCTGCATCATTCAGGGCACTAAGTCCTCCCTACTATTGCTCAGCCTCTAGTTTGGTTGTCAACCAATGGGAGTTTCGGCCTGTCACTGGCACTTGCTATTGAAGCGCTGTCGATGGTGCCGCTTTTGACGCCTTCACTGTATTTTCGTTTCGCGAATATAATCATTATTATCGCGTTCTGTCCTTGGTCCTGTTGGTTTAATAGTCGGCTGGGCTGTGCTGTCGGCAGTCGGCAGCCAGTAGTCCTGTTGTCAACGTGGTAGCCATTGATGTCATTTTAAAAGGTACTCTTTAATGCATATTAATGTCAATATTAATGTCAATATTTGTGCTTCTAATGACCAGAGCTCGTTGCTGGTTGTTGGTTGCTGATTGCTGGTTGCTTCTGCCGCTGATGGCATTGTTAGTTCTATCTCTGGACAGACAGGCGCTGCTCTGGCCGTGGCATTTGATGTGTGTCAACGTTAACGATGTCGACGATGTAACAAGACATTGAACATATAATTAAAGGCAATCTTTCTCCCTATCTCTCTCTCTCTCTCTCTGTCGCTCTCTCTCTCTCTCTTTAATGATATGCCTTCAAAAAGTGCACTAAAGTCGCTTGATTAAAGGCTGAATGATATTTTGTTGACAATTCGAAAGCTTGTTGGTGGTAGGGGTGGAAGATGCTATTAAGATTTGAACTAGCTCGTTAAAATGACTTGGGCAAGGTACAAAAAGAAAAGTTAAAAAAGGGGAGTTGGCCAACTAAAAACTTTGTCTCTGTTTCCAAGTTCGGGGTAGCCAAAAGGTTTGTTGGGCACAAAAATTCAGTAGATTCGGCAAAAGCTGTGCAGGTGCCAAAGCAGCTGGTAAAAGTCAAACGTTAACTAAGCTCTGAAAAACTTCACGACACAAAATTCGACGAAGCGTAAGTAAACTCCTAAGAAATTCAAATGAGCGTGAAAGAAAAATACAAAAAAAAAAAAGGTAAAACAGAGAGTCTAGAATTTTAATAAATGAAGTCATTTTTCTTGTCAGCCTGGCTGCCCACCTTTTTCTCGGTACAGTTACAGGCAGGACTTTTGGAGGTTGAGGTTTGTTCGCTAACTGTTTCCTGGATTTGACTATATACGGATAGATTGAAGGGACACAGATCAAGCAAAGTAGATGTTTATCATCTACGGCCCAAAATCAATTATTAAACTTGCAATAACTAAAAAATAAATGGAGCAAGATATGAGGAACGTTGACAAAAATATAAATCTGTCTTTTGAATTAAGTAAATGGTGGAAATACAAATTCATACGCTTCTATGATTTGGTATCTGCGAGTAAAGAGTAAGAAGTTTTTAAAACCCTTTAGTAAGCTTGTTGATAATCAAGGTCATTCTTGCTTCATTTGTGTATTAGGGAACAGAATACATTTGACAAAAGCTCTATAAAAAGGTTAGAAATTATAAGAACCCTTTTTGGCTTCTACAATTTGTTTTCTATTTTACAGCATCCTCAATCTAGTTGTAGTCAATATAATTTTAGAGTTAATAAACTTTCATCTGCTTACCATCTTTGATGGCATAACGTGGATTGGACATGTCGACTTTTGTCTGATTCTTAATCCAGTAGATATTTGGCGTGGGATTTCCAATGGCTTTGCATTGCATGATAACTGTGTGACCGACTTCAATGACCCGAGTGCCCGGACCTTGTGTTATAACCGGAAAGCCCGCGGGTGTTTTATCGCCTGCAAAGAAAAAAAAAACAGAGAAAAAATTGTTACAAAATAAAAACACAAAAGGGCTAAAAATTATTTGCAAAATAGAGAAAGGGGGAGGCGGAGGAGCCACAAAAAGTGGCACGCTGCTTATTGCTAAAGTGGTCGGAGGAACAAAGAGAGCTCAACAGAAAAAGCACGAGTGTGAAAAACAATATGACGTAGCCAAACACACACACACACACACACACACACACATGCCACCCACATACGGACCGAAAAGTATTGTTTTACATGACGCTTTTATAAGCGGAAGTTGCCGTTTTTAAAAGCCCGCCGTTAGTTTTTGCCTTTGTTGGCATTGCACCAGCCCCTTTCATTGACAACAGCAGCAGCAGAGGCAGTAACTTTCTACGCCATTTTGTAAGTCAAACAATGGCGTACGTGAACTCACAGTCGCAAACACACACATGTATATACATGACTCTGGGTATTCTGGTTGTTGTGTGTGTGCACGGGGTCAGCGATTTCTTTTCTTCTCTGTATTATCGTGTGTGGCATTTCTTTTGTATTTATTTATTTTTTCTCATTCTTTAGTTACAAATATTTTGTTTATTCTTTGAGGTGTTAAATTCGGTAGAACTTTTAAGAAAGAGGGTTAAATTCAAAGTTGAATTGGAGCACGTTTGTTTTTAAAATTTTTTTCATTATATTTTAACAAAAGCAGTTTTACTACTTGTTTTTGAAATCTTAGACTACTAATCTTCATCTCAACGATATAGTTCAACACTGATTTGGGTGTAAAAAAAACCGGCAAGGTTCAGCAGTGCATTTGACAATTCGGTTTTCACAGGCTCTTTACATGGCATGAGATGGCAGTCCCCCAGTCTACAGATTGCCCACACTGAAAAGAAGAATCGACTAGTAACAGAAGTAGATTTAGAGATTTGAAAGAAGGATCTCTTTGGGTCGCAGCTGGGCAGCCTTTACAGGCACAGTGGTAACTTTCAGATTGGAATCAACATTTAAACTAAGCTATAATTCCATTTAAATTAAACACTTTTAGTGATTAAGTTTAATATTAATGATGACTGAAAGGTTTCTACGACTGGATCCCCAAGATTATTGTAATCTCTGTGCGGTCAACTCAACTTAGGGAACAATTAGAGAAAGAAATTTGGGATTGGGACTTCTTATGTTTGCTTGCTGTTTCGGTTCCGATAAGCTATTCAAAATTGGCAAATTCCCAGTCCGATAGATGGCGTAGTTGCTTCTTTGTGATCAATGTATTGTGGATTTTAATCGTGGTTACAACGAGGTCGTGGATGATTTTAATATTCGTCTTCATTATACCATGTACTTTAAGGTAAAGGGCATATTAAGTTTGTGCAAATCTATGTAACAAAGAAAAGATGTCGGAGACCCCTAAAAGTTACGCACACGATGATCAGGGCGTCTAGAGTGATCGAAATAGCCATTGCCGTTCGCGTGTTCGACTTTTCGTCTGCCTGTCCGTCCGTATGAACGCCCAGAACTTAGAGACAACCAAGCATGGGATTCAGACTCCTTATGTGTGTACGCTGATCAAGTTTTTTTCCCCCTTGTCCTTGCCTCTACCCTATCACTGCAGCAAAGCTTTGTAGTTTCCAAAGTTGTTAGGAAACCAAAAATCTTTCGTTTGATACCAAACATGACTAAAATCGGACCATAATTACATGGGTATACAAAAAAGAAAATTTTAGAGTCAAGATTTAAATTCGCCATGCCGAAATGGCGATTATTTATTTTATTATTTCATTTTATTTATTCTATTTTTAGACTCTTTTCGAAGAAAAAGGAGTCTATTCACTTTGCTCTGATGTTTGTAACGCACAGAACCAAACATCGTAGACCCACAAAAGTTACATCTAGAATACTTAGAATCACTAGAGGAGTCGATATAGCCATGTCCGTCTGTCCGTCTGTTTCTATGCGATTTACTCCGTCGTCTTAAAAGCTATTTTGCTGAAACTTGGTATTTAGCCTTATTTTTTACATAGGTAGTACACTAGTTTGAATCGGTCGGATCGGACCACTATATCATATAGCTGTCATACGAACCTAAATCGGTTTAGGCAATAACTTCCACATTTATTATCCGATCCTGTTCAAATTAAGCAAGCATATGTTTTTTATAGCAATTAATATAAATACCAAATTTCGTAAGGATCGGACTACTATATCATATAGCTGCCATACGAACCTAAATCGGTTTAGGGAATAACTCGCACATTTATTGACTGATCTTTTTGAAACTCGTCTAACACGTTTTCTACATAAATATACGCGTTTGTACTCAATTTTATTAAAATCGGACTACTATATCATATAGCTGTCATACAAATCGAAATCGGCCCTATTAACTGACCAACCCCGTTCATGTGATTTACGGCAGAAACAACTTCGAAAAGAGTCTGTAATCTTCGGCACCCCGAAGATAACGTTGGGATTTTTTTTTTTTTTTTTGGTAAAGGGGTAGTTTTTACCATACATGATTTTCCCTTTGTAATGATTTCCTATATATTGTGTTGCTTTTATTGTATTTAAGTCTTCAAAACTACTGCTAAGCAGTTGGCTGTGTGATAGAAAAGCGGAAGGAAGAGCCTAGCATGGTTGCTGCCTGCGCCTTTTTAAATGAACAAAGCTCATTTACATTTTCCAATTAAATCCGCTTGGTATGTTTTCAGCCAACCAGCTCACGATGGCAATGTGGCGGACCAGAAAGAAAGAAGCACGCCAGAAGCCGTGGTGACGGTACTGGAGTCGGCGAGTGCAACTGCCACTACACGTCTGTTTCTACGGATGTTGCTGTTGTTGTAGCTTTTTCGTTTTAATTTTCTCTAGTCGCATTCGCTAAAACATTTAACGGCGACCAAATCTACAATAAACGGCAAGCCTGGCAGTCTCCTGGAGACCGGAGAGTTAGTTGTCTCCACCGCTCTCACAGGCGCGATACAACAACAGCACACGGACATACGCAAATGCACACACTCGCGTGTATATATATGAAAATATGTAGATTTGTGTGTGTTTTCAGCGTGAAATTAAAATTTAACAGAGATGCAAAAAATGTTCGCTGCATTTGTGTTTGTTTTTCAGTTTATGTGCATATTATACACGTACGAAACTACATACACACATGTCGACACATACGTATGCATAAATACACAAAAAAAAAAACAAAAATGTAAAACCAACAAAGGCAACAACATTGATGTTGACATTTGACGTTGCCGGTGCCATCACAGTCTTTGTTGTCTGTTGCCGTCTACTGTGGCCGTTGTTGTGGGTATTTTTGTATACATTTTACTTCTACTGCCTCTTGAAAACATTTAATTGATACTCTTTTTCGTTTGAAAAACTGTTTGAATTTAAAATGGTTCATCATGAATGCACGATTTTTCAGTGAGCAAATAACACCGAGAGCGGTTCGAAAATAAATTGCTTAGTTCCAGGAGAACCATGCTATTTTCTACAAAAGTCTCGTAATTATTAAAGCCTTGAAAAGTATTAAGAAAGTGTATTTGTTGGGCTTATCACAAATTTCCTCTTTTTTTCATTTTCATTTAGCAAATCTCACGAGGCTTGTTTGCAGCAATGCTCATCTCGTTGCTATTTTTTTTATTTATTTTTTTTTTTAGGAAATTCAATTTTTTGTAGTATTCAGTTTTTGTTATACATATTTTTTGTACATTGTCAATTCTTACAAAACTGTGCTAAATTAACAAACAAAGCTTCAAAATTTTTATTATACAATCTGCCAAAGAGACTTTAAAGTTTTGACGGTATATTCATTTTAAGTCCTTGCCTTTTTAATATGAAAGGATAGCAAATTCAAAGTGGGTAAGTGCGGTGCTTCGAAGTGTTTTACTTTTTGTTTTGAAAAGTTTATACTTTGTTAGAAGTTGTATCATATTGTGTATAGAATAAAATTGGCTGGAAAAAATGTCTCACGTTCTGCAACAGCACAGAAATTCTTATCAATTGTTTTTCCTATTTTAAATGGGATTTGTTTTATTAATGTTATTTTGATTTTAGTTTTTTATCATAAACATTGATAAATGAGTTAACACTTTGGGCTAGTTTTCAAAGCATTCAAATTTTTAAGATAAAAACAAATCCATTCCAAGTGAAAAAAATACATGGCTTGACTCACCAAAGGTTTAGCCAAATGGCTACCAACCCTATATAGTGACTATGTTGAAGCTTACGCTATTGAAAATGCAATGAAAATTCTAAAATGCAAAGGGCACTTCATTTACAGAAGTCAAAAAAAGCAGACAATACGAAATGGGCGTGTCTGCCTGGAACTAACTGCTAACTGACCAGCTCGTATATGGAGAAGAGGTTGGTAAAGTAGAATTGTGGTGTGAACTTATTGTAAAAGCAAAAGAGTGAAGAAGTCAACCAGACAAGCTTTCATCGCTGTTTTCAGTGACTGTCAAATTCACGCGGCTTTTCATTTCATGCATTTCAATTAAGTGTTGCACCTTGTTGACAACAGCATCCTAGACGGGCAAGGCCACAAAGTGTGAAAAGAGTTGGTGACAAAAATATGTTAACAAGACAACTTCAATCCCAAAGATTTCGAGCTTCTCTCAGAAGTCAAACAAACCAACTAGTAAACACTCGAGCTGGCTTTGTGACAGCTCTTAATGAATTAGCTAATAATAATAATAAGGATGGTCGGTGGTCTGGTTGGACTTGTTTGGGTGGAGGTAAGAATACACCCTATATTCTTTATTTGTGCTGGCTCCTTTCTTGCCATTCATATGAATTTGGCTGAACGATAAACATCATTAGCCGACACAAAGGCAGCTGCCCCTTCTATACAAAAGGCGCTTATTTGCATGGAGCGACGCGACGGTGTTGTCGTTTTCTTTTTATAAATGTCACTGACCCTTGTGTGCCTGCCCAGCCACAAAATCTGTTGAAAGGGGAAAGTCGCTTATGGTGTTGATGCTGATATTATTGAGTCACTTTCAAAGGCATTTTCACGCCACCATTGGTAGCATTACCGCCGTTTGCTGATGTTTCGTAAAGTCTCTGTTTTCATTCAGTTTCTTTTTGTGTTTGTGTAGATTTTGTTTCTTTTTGCTCAAAGAAAAATATGTTGTTTACACTGCTAGGAATGTTTTGCCTGCGTGTTTGCCAAAGTCAACAGAGGCCAGAGATGCTGGGCGAGGTGCAACGAACAGTTCTCTTTCATGGAAGGGAAAAGTGTCTGCTTTGTCCGAGTCCGACGGCATTTAAAGTTTATTTCCTTCTCTTTAAAGGCAGACTGTCTCATTTTATTTAGCCACAGCGAATTTGCATATTTTAATTATTCATGAAGTTCTTTTTGTTTTTTTTTTTTATCACTTATTTTCAGGGGTGATAAGAGCACAATTTCAGCGAATTTAAGAGACCAAAAAAATGCTTAATTTAATGTCAAATTGTAATTTTAAGAAATCAAAATCATTTGGACCAAACAATTCCTGGTTAGACCGATTTGGGCATAGGACACGAGGAGAGAGTGAGAGGGGAAGTTCTCTCCTTGGGCAAAGAGTCTCTGAAAAGTCTAAAGCAATCTCCGAGATTCAGTTAGGTTAGGTCTGAAGTGCTGACTACAAATCTCAAACAAAACATGCTCAAAAATTGAGTGTTTATTGTGTTAAGTAGGCACACAAGCAAACAGCAAGAACCACAGAAGCAACAATAACAACCAAAACTGAAAAGTATGCGACAACAGAAAAGAAATTGGCGAAGAGCAAGGGGCCCGAGTAGTACCAGATTGAGAGACAGAACCCCGGGCTACGGCTCAGCAAATAGCCGTTTTTTAGTGTCAGGCAGCAGCCCAGAAAGTAATAGAAAAAAGAAAAAATCAACATAAAAAAAGACAAGTTGCTGAAGATGTTAGACAATGCTAACAATAAAGCCAAAAGTGCCAACGGCTTTAACAAAAGAAAAGGAATTCCAAAAAAGGGGCAGCAAAAAATATATACAAAGTAAACTAGAAAAGTTGAACGGCAAACAAAAGTGGCAAAAGGCAGCGGTAAATTTGTGGCCAGTCAACACTTCCGGGTCTGAAAGGAGAGTTGGCCTAGCCAGGATATCATTGACCGGTAAAAGCTCTGTCCCATGTGAGCGTGCGTGTCTATGCGTGTTCATATAAGTGACATCAAGCGGCTATTGATCAGCGTAATGAAGGAGGCCAACGTTTGCCTAATTGTTGTCGTTTGTCGGTGCTCGAGGCTCTCTTCATATCGACTTGCTTTCGAACAATGCAAAAAAAAAATCAATGAGATAAAACTCATCCAAGGCAGAGACGGGCAGGAGTAGACTTTAAGGAAATCTGTCTTAGTAGCTGTAACAACGGAACAGTTAATAGATAAAAAGGGGCGGGTTAGACAATGGAGAAAACTTGAACATCTTAATGAAAGTTGTTGAGTGTGTTTAACAAAGCTGAACAACTGCAATTATCTAGCATCAGAAGCATTATTTAATGACTGGAAAGAGTTAGCATTGACTTGATTTGACGAGAAATCGGGTGTTACGAGCTTTTTAATGAGCTTGAAAAATAATACAAGTAATACAAGACTAAAACTAGATTTTACATTTTAAATAGCATGAAATCAAAATACAATAGATTATTCAGGCTAATGCGTACAACATTTGTACACTACGGATCTTATTTCATTACAACTAAAGTTATTTGAACATATTTTAAGATGCAGTTACTCGAGAGCATCGATTGATTAATACTTTTTCAATATTCGTAGGTTTAGGTATTTTGGACGTCGTCGCTTAAGAAAAGTTTTGATTTAACTTTAAGTTTTTTTTCGGTAATATTGCTTATAATATCGATGATTCGAAAAAATTTGAGAACACCAAAATAAAGTCAAAATCATTTGGATGGCATCTTAAAAAGAAAGAGTGCTTACCTTGTGGCTTGTCTAATAACAAATGCATTGGAGTTTTAAGCATAAAATGTTTACTGATTACAGGGAGGAGTGGGCTAGGTAAGTCTATCAGCTTACCTTATGATGCTTCCGATGCTTCCCTTTCAGATAGATGCCCCTCTGATGTGCAATAACAGAATGTCTAAGGGACGAAGGCGAGGACATGGATACCAATGGACTGAGAATTCAGCAGACGGATGGATAGACTACCTGACTGACTTAGTAGATAACTTGCTGGCTGACGAACTGACAGACTGACCTGTCTGTTTGTCTAACTGTCAGTGGTGTCTGATAGTTGCATGTGTATCCACTGACAGACGACATGCACAGCGTACATCTTATTAAGTTTGCATTACAAGGTTCTAGTTGTTCTTGTATTTGAAGCCGGAGATGCAGACGGTCAAAGGCAGTGGTGGCGAAGGTAGGGGCTAGGGACTAGGGGCTTGAGACTCCATGAGGCAGCAGCATCTTATGGAAGTTTGATGGCCGTCTTAGACTTGACAGGGGCAGGCAGTCCTCAGGATCTGCAGTGTCTGCTACCCGTTTCAGTTTTTCTGTCCAACTTAAACTCAACTCTCCTCTTGGCTGTCGAAGACTATTTTAACATGTCTCACTCTCACTTAAGTCTGGCTGGCTTATGTCTGTCTCACTCTCACTTAAAGCTAACAGTCGAGCATCTCAGCATTTACTTCTTCACTCTCGCTATCTTCGGCTCTTTGGCTACAATTTAATTTAATTTTTCTTGTCAGGGACATTTGATAATGCTGCCAGTCACAAAACGTAGCTGAAATAGTACCAGAAAAATGTGCAAATAGCACAAGAGAGTCCCCGACCCCAAACAGAACCCACCTACTTCAGTTATGCGCTAGCGTATTTTATAAATTTTTAAAAATGCCGTTGGGCAGAAATGTGCACAAGAAAACTGTAAGAACAACAGGAAGAATAGGAGCAGCAAAAATATAGTTTTCCTGCAGACAACAAAAAAAAAAAAAGGAAAAATCAACTTACGGCTCATTTTTCTATATATTTCCACTGACTGCACACAAACAGAGTTGAGACAAATGCTCTTGCAGTGACATAAGTATCTCCGGAGTATCTCTCTTTCTCTACAAATACTTCTGGTTATTTTTGTCCCGACTGACTGCATACGTCTAATGCGTTTTAATGCAATAATAAATCATTGAAAATCCATTTATATTGTCAACAGACCTATAGACGAATCGACGAATCACATTGAGACAGTTCACAGGCTTCAACCTTGCATGCAAGTTCGCAGTTAGTAAAAAAAAAAACTAGAAGAATGTAAATGGGTTTTTCGTTTTTGTTTGATTTTATTTTATAAACCATAAACACTTCGACTACATATTTGCTGTTCGGCGTTATTAATGCCCGAAGCAGAAGCCAATGCTCTGGCAAAAATGACAAGGACCAGCATAAATATGGAGAGAAAAGGGAGAGAGCAACAAACAATCGAACAAAACAGTTGGCGAAATTAATAAATAAATTAATAAATTACAAATAATTTATCACGACACACACGCATATTGGCAGTCCTTGTCCCCGTCTGTAAATGTCAATCTTGCTGTATGTGTGCTGGTGTGAGTGTCTAAATAAGTCTATTAGACAAATGAAAATAAATTGCGTGCTTTTAGGCGTTCTGCCAGTTGCCAGACTACAATTTACTCCCTATAAAGATTTTGTATATTCAGACAGATTGTCTCGCCATCACGCACACATGCAGCACTTTGGAATGCTGTCTAAAGCTAAATTCAATTATATGAATTTTGTATATTTTCATGAAAATTGTTTATCTATTTGTTTCTCTCTGTGTTTGTTAATTGTGTGTGATTAATTTTTGACAGGGACATTTGTTTCTAATTCTGTATCCGTATTGAAAACAATCAATGCGAATATGTTGGACACGCCTTTTAGTTGGTCTGCCTTTAAATGCTTGATTACATCGCGTAGACAAATTAAAACCTGAATTCTCAAGGAAACTCGAAACACAAATCAAAGTAAGTAGTTCTGGATTATTCGTATATCTATGAGTTTAAATTAATTTAAGTTTCAGCTGTCATAAAAGTTGAATTATACACAAAACTTGAATATTGCATGTAAATTGACATTACGATCCTAATAACAAAATTAATTTAAGTTCGGACAACGGTAATTTGGCCATCTAAGACTCAATGCCAGTATTCAAACAACACAAAAAATTGTAATATGAATTTGAGACAATCGTTATATTAAGGAGAAAAATGTTCCTTCCAGTTTCAACACGATTAATCAATCAGCGTTGCAGTGAAATTCTTTTCTTGTCAACCTAAAAAAATGAATGAATGAATTGGCTGCAAAAATACAAATTTCAGTCAGCAGCTACAAATCGAAATTACAAATTCTGGACCAGAGTCAAATCAAATTTATCGGAGCTCTCAGACATTTATGCTTTATGCCTGGAGAAAACCAATTGCTGGTGGGAAAGTAAAAAGTCCATCAGGCCATACCATACCCCAAACGCCTCCAAATACAGTCTGTGGACAAGGCTATTGACCCACTCAACTCACACGGACGCACACTCTTTCGCACGACTATAGGCAGGCATAAACAATTGGCCAACTGACCGAACCAGCTGAGGATATTTCAGTTTGCCTATTTACATACGCCAGCCGCATTTTATGGCCCAAAACGCGAGAGTGCGAAATGTGCGTTTTGGGGAAAATTATAACATAAGCCGTGTGGCAACTAGTAGAACCCAAAACCCCAGGAGCGGAGCAAGGGAAAAGAAAAGAAAAACTACCGCTAACGAAAAGCCAGATTCGCTCGCTGCCATAATGCAAATTTATGATCAGAATTCAATTATGTGCTTATTGAGCGCAGATGCTGCCAACAATTGGTAGGGCTGGGGTTGATTTTACCTTAGACCTCAACTTTGGGTGGAGTCCGGCCATTCTGTTGGGCAACCCTGGCAGCCTGCAGAGAGTTTAACAGTTAAAGCCAAAAAGCAGCTATGATTTACAAACAAATACACATACACACACACACGCTCGCAAGGCTATGCATGGGAATGCGTGTGTGTTTGCGTTTGGGCAAAATGAAATGAAACGAAATTGTTGCAATTGACCTGAGCTAAACTGAAACTGAGTTGAGCTGAACTGAGCCACGGGGCTTGACACTGGGGGATCTCTGTTTATGGCTCACTGTTGTGTTTTCTGCTTGGGCCATGTGGGACTCGCACACAAGCACACTCACAAAGGCGTCATTAAACCAGTTAACAAATAAATACTTTGCGGCCTCATAAACGTCACAGCCTAAAAGCAGTTCTCCTGGTCCGACCACACTAAAAGTGAGCTTACTGCATTAGACCCTAAAGTTTATTGCCAATGACTCCTTTTTTTTGTTTTTGTATTTTCTTTGTTTTCTTTGTTGCTTTTATTATTGACTGTGTTTGGCCAGTAAAAGAGTGACCAATGTCCAACTGGGGCCGGGATGGGCATGCAGTGTTTAATTGAGCCCACACATTGACCGAGGGTCCCAGTCGGCAAGCCCAAAAAAGTATGCTACAATTTTTCACAGGCTACGCGTTCATGTATAAATAATTTGAAATTAATTACATGTAACATGTTCTATGTTGTTCTTGCTATTTTTGTGCTTTTTTCATTGCTTGAGGCAGACGGTGGATTTCGTTTTGGTTCCTCTTTGCTTTCTCTCTGTTTCTCTCTCTCTCTCTCTCTCTCTCTCTCTCTTGCTCATTTACTGTTGCTGTTATTGTTACCCATCGTGTGCTGCCGAGTTGCTTTGAATATTCTTTTTTTTTCTTCCTTTTTTGTGGCTGTTGTTATTATAGTTGTTTCTGGCAATCGGCAGGAGCCTTTCAGATATAAAATATATTCTGTGCCGACTGAGTCACAGATTTATGGCATGCAATTAACAATGCCGGCCATTAAACACAACTATAACAACAAAAACAACAATAACAACCCCAAAAAAAAAAAAAAAAATAATAATAATAAAAATATAAAAATTCAAGAAGAGCATATCATACAACCTGGTGATATGTTTGCTATACTTATTTACTTGGTAGGAATTGAGATTTCATCCATAGTCGACTTGGTGCGAAGTAACGAATATAAAAAACATTTTATGGCAGCTTTTATGGTCAAAACATTTTTATTTTTAACCGAAAGAGCTCAACACATATGCCAAGTCTTTTTCCCTCCCTATCTCAACTATTTTCCCATTCCACCACTTCCTTTTCTTTATCTTTGCTGTAGTGCCCTGTTTTGTTTCATGGTTGAAACGGCTTAAAATGTTTTGAATTTAAACTTATAATTAAAAAACTTTCGGCCAGCACATTGTTGCCTTTTAATTGGCTCTTTGTAACGGAGTCGTTTGTAGCTTTTTTCTGTAGATTTTGTATTTGTGCTGTTATTACTCTCCGCCCCCTTCAGTCAGCATTCCATCATTGTACTTCATCCACTCAACTTGACTCATAAAATTGTTGCCATTTTTATGGAGAGCAATTGAATGCATTTTGTGCTTTTGATGGCCCTCCCTTTTGAGTTCTCATTCTGTATTCAATATTTCATATGTAAATGGCATGTTAAACATTATAATAAACTTATATAAAATTGTATAATTACATTTCATAATAAATATGCCCACTCATAATTGAGTGAATTGCTTGTTCAATAAAAGAAGAGTCTCTCTCTCTATCTGTCTCTCTCTCTCTCTGTCTCTCTTAGTTTTGCTTTGTGGCAATGGCTGCAATTTTTGGACCATGGCAACAGCTGCACCATTCGCATTATTTATTGAAAACACTCATAAAATAAATGCAAGATTCGGGCAGGTGGAATGGACCACACCGAACGGACCAACCAGCATGATACAATGATACAATTTTTCGACATTGCACAACGACATGGAACCAGACAAGTACAACTTTGCTTATAGAGGAAAGAGAAGGACTATTAAAATATTTGTATGAAAAGTTGAGTTGTATAAATTGGCTTGGTTTCAATTTGATAATGAAACAAAGTTGACATATTCTATGTGAATAAGCCCTGCAAGCTAAAACCAAAAATATTTCAATTTAATTTCTAGTTTTGTGGGAACTCTGACTTACTGACCTGCGTGTTCAGGGCTCTTTAACACTTTAATGTAATTCCTTAAAACTGGAAATTATTTTTGTAAGCATTGTGGGTACTTGGAAAAAAGGTCCAACAAGCTGAGAGGCCACATTAATGGCAAGCCACCTGTGTAAGACCACAGTGTGGTGGGCCGTTAAACCTGGACTAGCTAAGGATTAATAGTCGTGTGAAAAACAAGCAATTTTGTGTTAGACAACAAGCTGAAATCGAGTCATATGGATACGGAAAAAGGCTTCTATGTTCTTTAATTTCATTGTGTATACTCATTAGAGTATTCTAACTAAATTTACACTACGGCTATTATAGTGTTGGCAAGGTCTGAATTGATAGCGATTGTTTTTATGAATCTCCCAAGGTGCTTATGAAAACTGCAGAGCCCAGAGCCTTTTGAGAAAAAGAAATCTTATATGATAGAGTATTATGTTTTATATTTCTTCAGTCTTTCACAAAATCAAGTTTCATTTACATTAAAAAACGCTTTAATTTTGTTGAATATTTTTATGGAATTTATATTGTTGTTATTATTACGCTTATTTCGGATACCTTTGTTATTTTAATTAACCACTGCAAGTTAAATGAAGACAGTAACATGACAACAATAACAACGGTAGCAATAGCAACAAGGGGCTCGATTTCCACATATGGTACGCATGAAAAACACCCGGAAATGCGCAGAAAAACTAATAACCAAACGGAAATGCAAAAATGCACATGCATATTTAAAAGCCCAAAGACCCTCGGTTCTTGCCATCTCCCACAGAGTACGCTCCATGCTAACTAAGTGAGAACGTGTAAGGGTATCAGTGAGCGTGCGTGTGTGCTTTTTGTTTTTTGTTTAATTTTGTCTGTGAGTATTTTCGTGTTAAAAGGAAAACGACCATAAAGCAGGCCCATTAAATGTACGCGCCGTCGCGCACTGACATCGAAAAATTTAATTAATTTAATATGCGAGCCCAACAGTCGAACTGTCGCCTGTCACCCAATGCATGCCCTTCCTTATCTGCAAAAGTATATGTATTTCGCTCCGTTTTTGTGTAAAAGAGGACTGATTACCTAGAATGTTAAACGAGAGTCGTTCCGCTCTGGGTGTTTGTCACTCATTTAATATGAAAACGATTTTCTTTTCGCTCGCCTCTTTGTCACTTTGTTGAATTTCAAAAAAAAAAAAAAAAAAAAAAAAATATATATATATATATATATATATTTTTTTTTTTTTTTTTTTTTTTTTGTATTGCCTCTCTAATTTTACTTTTGGGTTTGACATCTATTAACATTTTTTCTTCCTTGTTTGAACTTTCCTCGTTTCTGTTTTTGTTATCGCCATCAAGCATTCGGTTTGCCCCATTCACATGCTGTGTTTTTGTTTTGTCTATTTTTTATAACCAACATTTACATAATTAAATTTATATACATTATTATTGGTAGCAGGCTTTTAGCTTTATTAATTTTGTTGCATATGTGACCAACCAAACGGCGGATATCCTGAGCCGGGGTATTGATAGCCATGCTTTATAGGGTTCGAAGGGGAGGAGATATTGTGTTGACAGCTCAACAGAACGAAGGCTAACCGCAAATGTCAAACTTGTGTGGTGAGTCGATTGAGTGAGGGTGGTAGGAATTTGAATGTTAATTACTAGTTCATTTTTATCAATTTAATTGTCTAATTGAAATAATTGAGGGATAGCTGTGGTCTTGGAATTAATCGAGTTTTTTTTCTATTAGAATTAATTAACATCCAAGGTTTTAGTGCTAATTAGTGATTAATTCGTTTTCGTCTTGCTTTAAAAGGAACGAGAGATAAGTTTCCAACGAATAAGTACCGCTTTTCAATTCAATTTGTCACTTATGAATTGTTGATTTTCCGTGAAATGAGGAGTACACGGTAAGAATATCTGAGAGCTATTAATAGGTTGAAGATCGTTTGTATAGAGCCCTGGGCATAGTGCTCATCTCATGTGTAATAAATTGAAACAAAATTTAGATAAGGCGTTGCTAAAGTCCCTTTTTATCAGTTTTCCATATGAAATCAATTATATTGCATCAGCGTCATAAATTTTGCTGTAGTGGCCAGTCCAAGGCATTTCTTCAGTTTGTCAGTCAAAGAATCTTAATCAATTTGCGTTGATTCTGCAGAATAAAGAGTGTTGCATTTACCAAAAACTTTACTAAGTAAATATTTAATTAAGAAATGCTCATGAAAACAAAGCAATTTGATTCACTAGATTCCCTGGCATATTTAGTTTTGTTTTTTTTTTTTTATGTATTAATTATAGTCTAATTAACAGAATGCTCAAATAGCTTGAATTCCAGAGCCATGAATACCATGAAGAAGTGGAGTAAAGCTCAGAACCAGCACGAGCTCAAAAGAGTAGGAGGACCACTTCTGCCAGAAGCAGAGATTTGTGTAAGACATCCTCGTGGAGTGCATTTTTAATTGCTTTTCTGGTCAGTTGAATGCCAACGTCACGGCCAACTTTGAAGGGAGCCCAGTGGTTGTAAAACTTTTCCCAACATTTTTTACTCTTTTTTTTTTTTAATATTTATTTTGATTATTGTATGTATAATTATTTACTCTTTTTGTTCTTGAGCTTGTTGATTCGCTTAGATTGTGCTGATTATTATAATTTTCACATAATTCGTCGGCTGCACTTGATGAGCACTGATGGTAACGACAAAGTGAAATGCATTAGTTATGCAAAGGAGTTTCTAATTACGTTGATTGCAGTTTGTTTATGCGACAGCAGTCGAAAAAGTTTTCCTCAAACTTTTTTTTTTTATAGATAGAAGACAAAGGCTTAGTACAATTTTTGCGGTATTTTTCACTTCTTTGATTTTTTTCTAGGTCTTTTACTGTTTTTGCCTTTGCAGCAACCACATTTCCACATTGCCGATTCGAAACCAAACTGAACCGGCCATAGATATGCAAATGTAATTAGTTGCATGCCAGCCAGCAGCCAACTGTAAAGCGCCACACGCTGTTTCGTGTTTTAAAATGTTAGCGTACCGAAGCAATTTATAGCGAGAATAGAATTAAAACCACAAAAGCAAAACATGGCAACATATAAAAAAAAAGAAATAATAAAATCGGGCTCATATACAACACTTGAGAGAGTAGAGAATGTGGGCATAGAGACAGAGACAACGTGCAGTAAGCGAGCTAACAAAAGAAAGAAAAGAAAGTCCAACCGGCTAAACCAAGATTTATATGGAAAATTCAGTCTAGAGAGAGGGAGAGACAGTGTAAGCGATTCGTTCGCGCAGCCAAGACGCTTGAGAGAGACAGTAAGTCTCCAGCCAGCCAGTGACAGTGAGAATGGAAAATGAAAAAAATGTGCATAGATTTGGATGGCCGCAATGCCAAGCCACCGAAAGCATGAAATAAAAAAAAATACGAAAAATAAAACTTAGAGGACCAGGAAGCAAAACCAGCAAACGCCCAGAATAGTAAATGAAATGTTTGCTGGCAGCTTGGGTGGGCAATGAGAAAGAGACACATACCAACAGTACTCGTATAAATTTGTAATTCTTGATGCAACCGCAACGTTTATTAATTTAAAATTCAATTTCAAACGGTCAGGACCTGGCAAACAAAAGCAAGGGCAAAACAGTTAATCGAAGAGTTCGCACACGAAGTCTCAGTACTCTTTTTGATTTTTTTTTTTTTTAGACACATAAGCTCCTATCCAATTTAGATTGTAACATGTTCTCCAACACCAAACGATTGAACCAACTTTTAGTTATTATTAATTTAATTAAATTTAACGAATTCATAATGCTTACTTACTGACAGGATTCATTTCTCTTTGACTCAAAAACAGAACTTTAATTTTCAGTTTTCAGCATTGGTCAAAACACTTTAAGCTTAATCAAGTTATCTTCATGAATCGATTCATGTTCACGATGTGTTTGAAAGGGTATACAAGTTGATAAATTTCTATTTGTTTCTCATTGTTCAAATGTGTGAATGCCCAATCAATAGATTAAAACGCCAGCAATTAGTGTGATCGGGCATTTAATTGTTTTGCCACAACAAAGCGTAAATTTCATTTCATATGCATTTCTTTGTGTGTTTGTTTGTGGTACAAGAAATTATTAATGGCCTCCCAGGCCACATACAAAGCAAACCCAAAAATTCAAACACACGAGTGCTATTAAATTAAAAGTGTAGAAGAAAGTGCGGCACAAGCATCAAAAAACATCACAAAACAAAGGAAAGAGAGAAGAAAAATTACAAAAAAATGCTAGAGAATAAACTACAACAGTGAAAAATAAGAAGAAAAAACTATGCAGCACATTAAGAACAACTGACAGGCCAACATACGTCACGTGGCGGGGTTGTAAAGTTGCCGGAGACAATGCACCAAAACCGAGGCGACACCAACGACCAACGAACCAGCCATCAAGAAAATGTTTCCTTGGGTGTGTGTGTGTGTGCATGTCACATACGAAACATCGATGACTCTGGGGCATTTTTAAATGGAAACTCATTTTTGAGGTTAATTGTAAGCAAAAGATGAGAATGACTGGACAAGAGGACAAGGTAGGACAGACGACATGAGGAAGGACTTGACTTGTGTGCTGAAAATACAAAAAAAAAAAAAACAACTTAAAAAAAGTCAACCAGAGCATGGCCCAAACCAGCAGCTGCTGCTGGCTCAAGGCTAAAACGGCGTTCATCATTTTCCGAAAAAAACTCTAGCAAAAAAAAAAAAAATAATAAGGAGAGACAAAGTCTGAAAAGCACAACGTGTGGCCCTGTCGTTTGACATTCCAGCAGCCAGAAGCCACCAGCAGAACCAGAAGCTGAAGCAGATGTGGTTGATGTTCTGCTGGCTGAGTTTTATAATGAGCGGAAGGATTTTTCAGCGGGTTGCTGTCACCACTTTCCGCTCACTCTCTCGCTCTCTTTCTCTCTCGGGTGTCTTTGTTCCTTATATCTTCCTTTTGATTGTTGTTGTTATTAGTGTGCACTTGCCCGAATTAAGCGGTTGGGTATATGAACTGTCAGTGTGGGTTCGGTGGCGTAAGTGAGACATTCAAAGAAGTCGTCCCCTTTGCCTTGCAGGCAATCTTGCAAGTGAATTTCATGAATTAAGCTAGAAAAATATGTAGAAATGAGTGACTTAGAGAGATGACTTATGGCTGTGGAAATTTAGTAGAGAACATTTATTTCACAGGTGCCTTTAAGAGTAGTTTAAGCGACGAATTACAGGCTTTTTTTTTAAGTCGAGTAGTTTTAGTTCTCCAATTCCCATTGGCTCATCTCAATCATACGATCTTTCCCAAAAAAAAAAAGAAAAAATTACAATCAAAAATGTCTATTGTATGCCAAAATTAATTCAGAAAGGTTATAGCGCCTAAGCACCTTTTAGTTCTTTTTTTATGTATAGTTTTTTTACGTACTTCCCGCTCTGACTAATTTTAGTCCATTGATTTTAATCATGCTCGGCCCAATGAATGCAAAATATATTGGCAAAGATATCAGTGGCCTCAATGCGGGTCGTCATTGCGACATAAAGTTATTAGTTCGTTTCGACCCATCATAAAGTTTACCCTTTTGTCAACAGGAATATAATTCCTTGGGTCAACTGACTCTGCTGCCGGACATACCTAACGATATCTGCTGTTAAATAAACAATAACTTTGCTGAACTTGCATAAATACAAATATAAAGTAGGTGGAATGAGAGATTCCAAAAAGTGTTGAACGACTCAGAGTTATGGCTCTCCGGATGGCTCCGAATGAAATGTCGTAGTTTGCTTTTTAACGGCACCATCTTTATCACGAGAATGTGATTTCGTCCCATCAAAAAGGAATGGGATTGGTCAATGGATTCTTCTTTGGGTCATCAGCATTTTTATGCTGTCTATTCTCCTCTTTTTATTTTGGGTGAGATTTCCCGCTGATGCTTTGATGGCTCATGATTAGCGCGTAGCAGAAAAAAAGTAAAATAGGAAACGGGAAAAGAAAGTGTTAAATGACCTGCAAAAAAAAAAGGTAGCTGTTGCCTTTTTCGACAATACTGAATGCCACCGGCGGGTGGGCGGGTCCAATTTTAACCCTTTGGTATTTTAGTTCGGATGCTGTTATTGCTCCTATCATATATGAAATATCGCATAAACTAAAGCGAAATGTCAAACTTGCCGATGCCAAGCTCTGGAACAAATGTCAAAAGCGTAGAAATCCATGCCACGCATTCGAAAGGCGGTGGGCTTATGACGAGGGTGCCAGGATGGGACCGGGATTGAGATGGAGATGGGGTAAGATTACTAACAACAGTCGGCTGTGTCATGTTTGGATGGACTGAGTGCAGAAAAATGATTTACGACAGGCTATCAAAATGGCGACATTTTTTAGCGAGCACAATTCGGCTACGCTTTTTAATGCAATGCAAAATGCACAGTCAAAGGGAAGCGGAAGAGGGGGTGAAAATGTTGTTAAAAGTTAATCAGTTGTATGTTTTGGTGTGTTGAAGGACTTAGTTCTCCTTTCACACATGCAAGCCGAAATGAAAAATGGTCCAAATGTTTGCTCTGACATTTCATTAAAAAAACAAAGCACAAACTCAGTCACTCATTCCAACACTTACACAGTCAATTGCGCAAATCTCAGGCCCAGCCAGTGGGCCCTGGACTTCAAGCTCGATTATAATTTAATCTACTGTGGTATGTGTGACAAACACTCGACTTGTGCGACGTGCCGCCATCGCCATTGCTATCGTCGTTGTCGCCATTTTTCACAGAATTCCACTCTACATACCAAGCTCGCGCCGCCCGGGATGGAAGGAACTCAGGACTGCCAACTGACGACTAAAAAGCTGAAAGGCTAAAGGGAAAGGGCTAGGCAGCTGCACGAAATAGAAGTGTCTGTCATTTTTATAAATAACATTTTGTGTGACTGGTTGAGAAATAAAATGGCTACAAACATTGCCACGTGGAGTGTCTCAGTTTCTGTGTGTTTGTGTGTTTTTATGTCATTGCCACTAGTATCCAAAAACAAATGACAAAAATGCCAAAAATTTTTGCCAAGCTCATTGTCATAACGACAAAAGCTTTGCATATTTCCAAGGCGCTCTTCAAATGCCAACGCATCCAGAAACCCCAAACTTGCGCTCTTTCACTTTTCCTATTCCACCCAGTCTTTCCTCAACATAGCTACCAACATTTTAATAAATATCAATAAATATTTGAAATTTCTTCTTTACACTCGGCCCTTTCCCTCTCGCCGAGCTCCATTTGTGGCCATTCAATTAAAGTAATTGCCAGCCAGAGCAGAGAATTGATGTCATTAAGACGATTAAGCCATTTATGCCAGACCAGCAAAAAATTTTAAAGCACCTTTGAGAAGCCTGAAATGTGACCGACCAAACTAATTAAATTGTTCCTTAAGTTTAAAAAGGAATGCCAGAAAATGTCAAGTACCTTAAGACAAATACTGGATATTATTATGGCTTAGAAAGAGAAAAAACCAACTGAGATCTGTGGGTCTTAAATTTTTAAAGCCAGTCACGGATATTTATTGATTTTAACCATTTCTTGAACTTGGTAAAACTAATTTTTCATTATTAAATAATAATTGTCTGCGAAAGGATTTTATGAGATTTTAATTTTTCGATTGAGTTGATTTTGCTATTAAAAACAATTAGGTTAGGAGTAAGAGATTAAGTTTGTGCAAAACATGCGTCCGAGCCCGCTCAAACTTACCCAAAGCATGATCAGGATGGATAGAGAGAAAACAATATAGCCATTACCGTCCGTCTAGTATTATTTGATTTCGGAAAGATCCAGAGTATCTCAAATTAAATTTTCATTTATGGCCTTAAAATGTATTTCACCTAGACTTTTCATATCGAATTTCAAGACAATTTATTGTGAAAAATAATATCTACCGATAACTGAGAGTTAACAGCGCAACTTTATGCCAAATGTCAAAAAATGACATGGATGACATCCAATCTGCTTCTGCTTTTTATTTAAGAGAGACATAAATAATATGTATGTAAGACATGAAAATAAAGAGAAAAGTCAACAGAAGAAAAAAACTTATTCGGAATTTTGCATTTGACTTTTTAATGTGTGACAACCTCAAAGCCAAGACGCCGGCCAAACTTTGTTTTTAACATGTGTACATAATGAAAAAAATAAAATAAACAAGAACCACAAGTGACATATCAACAGACAGACAGGTAGACTGTCAACTCTCTCCTGCCAAAAAGTAAAAGTGCCCTCCGCCCGCTATCGCTCCGCAGGTTCACTGATAAAGGCGCGTGACACAATTGCGTCGATTTACAATGCGGCAAACTCAACGAAGAAGTCGCACTGCCAGCTAAGCCACAACGACACATTTGAAACAAAACAAAAAGCCAAACAGAGATATCAACAAAAAGACGGCAGCAAAGGAACCAAACAAACAAACAAATGCAAAAACAAACAGAAAAAAAAAACGGAACCCCAAGACATATCTAAGTGGCATCGTATGTCAAGTCAAGGCGAATCGTGTCAAAAGTACAAGGTGTGATATATGCACGTGTGTGTGTGTGCTAAGGGGCCACATCAGTCAATCTAATTTGTCCGTAAAGCAATTCACCTTCAGACAGACTGAGTGACTCAGTCAGAAATTCACATGAAATTTGTTTGATGAAGTTGTAGCCATTTGACTGTTGAAGTGCAAAATATTTCACACAACAAAGCCGCAGTCACACTTACATACATACACAACTTTATGTTCGACTCAAAAATAGCATATGACTTGAAGCTTCTTTTACTTCTATATTCTTAAACATGTTGTTGTTAACCTTGATATTGTTGGTATCATTTTTAATTTAAAACTTACTAAGCCAATGTTTGACTATGGCAAACGCCATTTTCACATTCATTATTCAGAAATCAAGAAAATAACTGTAGACGACCAACTTGCTATTGTCGTCTTAGCACTCATCCACTCCACTGGCATTCCCTTGGCTGAATAACAAAGCACTTTGCAGTGCAGTTGGTAAACACAAAAGCCAAGAAAGCACACAGCAAACAGAAACTGCGGTCCAAGAAATGAGAAAAAAAGCTTTATCCAAAGAATAAAATATATCGGAGGAAACAATGCCCTTTTTTGGTCCTTCATCGTCAGAAACTCCAAACTCCAGATTTACAGCTAAATAGATCTGAGAATTGTTTCATCATCCCAAATTACTTACGTTTCAGATGAAAATTGAAACCATTCGAGAATCTATTATTTGAGTAAGTAAACTCGGAATAATTGTAAGCTTTATTAGCATTCGCGACTTCTTAGTTTAATCCTGAAAAGTTCTACAAAGAAACATCGAAATTGTTTTAGGCTTATTGATATTTTCATATAAGTCAATTACTTGAGACTCATTTTGCGTATGCAACAGCTTAATTTCAATAATAAAATAGTTAAAATTATGATCTTTAGAAATACTATATAACACTTTTATTTTTTACATTAGGGTGAAAGGAAAGTTCTGCAAAACTCAAACACATATAAAATCTGCAATTATTATCAGTTTCGATTTTTTTTCTTCCTATTTGACTACTCCGATTTTAGGTTGTGAAACATTTTATCCACCAACTGCGCCATCAAAACGGCTTGCACATCAGTTGGTTTGACTGCAATGCGTCAATGATATTTTTGGGATTGCAAGAAAAGAATCGCCAAGTTGAAGCCATGTTCTTTATTGCTGTAGAGAATCTTTAAGAAAATACAAAAATGTTTTACTAAAATGTTTTAGAGGCTCTTAGCTGTAGTCTTCTCATTGCAGACAAGTAATCTTTCGAAGAAGGTTCATAAACTCTTTTAACCTTTATATTAGATGAGTAGAAAACTGCAAATCAATATTCGGCCCACTTTAAATTTTGTATACAGAGAGGAAAAAGCAATTTCACTTTTTCGAAAGCCAATAAAAGTTCAATTTTAGTAAGTCGCTTCCAATTTTATTTAACGTCATTATATTTGAAACTTTAATACCAAAACTTGTACTTGTCTGACAAAAAATGTTGCATATATGTATAAAAAGGGTGAAGAAAGGGCAGAACGCACAGAAAAGCTAAATGAAGTGACATATAAATATATACATATATATATCTCTTTCCGATATACGGTCGCAGAGCACAGATAATAAAGTTTTTAGAAGGAGCACATTTATCTTGCTGAGGAATCGCTCTAATAAAGCTACAAGTTGAGCTTTAAAACATGGATATTTGATTGCGAAGTATTTGCCTTTTGCTCTTGTATCTTTGCTATTAATGGGAGAATTAAATTTTTTAGTAAAAAAAAATCTCTCTTGTGGGAGAATTTGTTTCAAAACTTAATCACGCAGTCTTTGCCTTTTTCATTTCTGATCTTAAATTTTCAACGAAGCAACTCTATAAAAGACCCCTATAAAATACAATTTAGTATCGGTTTATTTTTTCAATTTTGCTTGACAAAAAATTCTTCCATATAATATGAGTTTTTATATAAAATTTCCAGGAAAAAACGAATTATCTACCGTATATACAATATGCACATGAAGACTCTATGCGAAATAGAGTCAAGGAATTGGAATAAAGTTTTTTTTTTCTGCAATTTTGCATTTTATATTACGGCTTTGGCAGCTCGAGTCATCGTAACTAAAATTTGTAAATGACCAAATAAATGTGGCAATTAGTTAAAATTTAATGTGAAATTCTAACAAACAGGTTAAAGTTGGGTGGGAAATATCTATTAGACTTGCCTTCTCGAATTGAACCCAGTACAAAAAAACCCCAGACCACATATATTAAACGCAAACAGCTCTAAGCCCAATAATTTCCAGGCACACACACTTCATTGTGTTGGACTGGCAGAATCCGTAGACCAGCCTCGTCACAGCTTGGCATCGAGCACTGCAGTGCTGCAGGCACAAGTCCGCCCTGCAAAAATTCCCATTTAAACTTTTCGCTACAGTACAATTTTCATTATTAATATGACTTTTTAGGCAGCCAAACGGCTGCAGTAGCCAACCTGCCAACCCGGCAAGTTGGGAGGCCGTCCAGCCATCCTTGGCACAACGGTGGCGCCGTTGGCCAGTTAAACGCGCCGTATGTATTGTCAATGTTTGTCCCACTCCTTCACTCTTTCTATCCTTCTACACAGCCATTCTTTTTGGCTTCCCGGTGGGCGGGAAAAGAGTCAGCCTCCGAAGCACAGCATGGGGTACCCGGTCTAGCCAAATGGCTAAGGACAAAGTTTCCCAGCTAGACGACTTACTGTTTGACTTTTACAATTGCAGGCTGGGCAACAAGTGCAGCTGGCCGGGGCAGGACAACAGCTACGATGATATAGCAACGTTGGCGACGATAGGGCTGTGCATTTTTAAAGCGTCCAGCTTCGTTTTAATCAAGCGCAACTAATGGGTAAGGCTCTTCCTGGAAGGGGATCCCCTTTTCCGAGAAGAGAAGAAGAGCTTTCGGTAACTGGCGATATTGGTTGGCGTAGGTAAACCCCGAAAACCTAACCGCAACCACCAAAGCCGCTTATTACTATAAAGTGAGATTAATGAATTTTCCAGCTAGCGGACGCTACTTTCTCTGTCTTTTTTTTGGCTGGCAATTAATGAAATTTATTTGTGCGGCAGGGCAGCAACTGAGCTACAAACCCCTCCTTGGCAGTGGGCATATTGTTTGTTTTTCTCTATGCCGCTATTTGTTTCTGTGGGCGAGAGTGGGCGTAGATGCGGGTGTTGGGAAAATTTTGAAGCAAATCGTTTTTGGGGGTTTTTTTGTTGTCTTCGTTGGATGGTTCGGTACGTTCGACGGCCCTGGCGATAACGGTTTACCATGCAATTTGCAGACAACAGCAAAAATTGAGACACAAATTAAAGGGCCACAAAAGGAATATGGAGAGATTGAATAGAGAAGGGAAGGAGGAGATGCTCGCGTAATCAATGTGGCCACAACCTTAAAAGCCACAAAATACAATTTTAGAAGCCATTATGCAGATTCTGTAAATTTATGTTGTCTCAAAAATCTATGAAAAATGTTTATAATTTTTAATTAACAATTTGGCTTTTAAGGCTCTTGGAATTTTATTTATTTGGAAAGAGCGAGCGATCGATGGGGTTGGTGAAATATTTTAAGTATTTCTTTAGAACCCGTTCAGCTGATAAAAAAGGAAAGGTTTAAAGAAGAGACAATCGAAAGAGCACAAAGCATAAACATTTTAAAAACTTATTTATTTTATTAAAATTTTGATAAATTTCTAGATATTTACATAAGTTTCGTTCAATCTTCAAACGCTTTCAGTTAAATATATATTTCCTAAAGATCGAAAATAATAATTGTAAGAAATAAAATCGGAATGTTTGATCATCTTATTGTTCTTATTGGAATTCTCCTCAAAGATATTTAAGTCTTGTAAGCTAAGAAAGAACTACAAGCATCTAACTCTCTCGTATTCCGTCGAGCTTAACGGGTTTCTCAATTCTACTATTAATCGTCATATTTTAATCCAAGTTTAATCTATTTAGTTGCACTTCTTGCGGCTGCAATCTGTTGCCAGATAACCAAAGACACTCTCACACTTTCACTCCACTGCTTGACATGTTGCCTTGTCATACGGCTCAGCTGCCGCTGTCATTGCGGAGCCACCCAATTTACCGACACCAGCCCCTCCTCAACACTTTGTTCTGTACTTAATTAAAATTTTGTATTTCATCAGATTGTGCCGGTTTCCGAGCTTCGTCTTGCATTTGGAGTTGTTGTTCGGTATGTCTATGGCAAAGTCAGATGGTCGCAGGTTGGCAACAACAGGGCGGCTACGTAATATGAAAATAATAATGCAGTAGTATTATAATAAATACGCAATAGAAACACCAGCGGCAACAACACCAACAGTAAGAAGAGAAGGAGAAAATTATTGCCTGCAATAAATTCTGAACACAAGCAATCAGCGAGAACAGAACACAAACGAAAAAAACACACGGAGAGAAAGAGCAGACAACAAATTGTAAACACTAAATTTCCCTAGCTGACTGAGTGGGCCGAGGTACAATGCTGGCTAAAAATGCCAGAGCAGCGGGGGCAGAGTTGGAATGGAACATTAGCACTAAATCGCACACACTAACGCCGCCAGTTAGTTAAACGTTTTGAGCATAAATACAAACCAAAAGCTAGAGTGCTTGTATAGGGATACCGCTCTGGAATACCTACCCCCAAGGGAAAATCGGTTGAGCCAAAGACCATCCCAAAAAGAATGAAAGAAGCAAAAACAAAAAAAAAAAAAAAAAAAAAAAATGAAATTTATCTATGACGAAAATCCCAGATGCATTTGGCAGAACTGAAGCTTCGGCTTCTGCTGCTGCTGCCACTGCCACTCCTGCTATTCTCTGACGTTGGACTAATCTTTATTTCGATATTTGCATAAAAAACAAACATGTCAAAATTTGCCCGCACGGCTGGTGGTTTGGCGGTTTTGTTTTTACCTTCTCTGATGCCTGACTGGCTGGAGTTCGTTGCCTGGTTGGTTGACTTCACAGGTTTCCCTGCCGTTACCGCTGTTTGCTCATCGCTTGGCTCGGCAGTGCATAAAATGCAAGGCGAAAAAGGATTTACTGAGACGGCAGGCAGCGGCTATATTGCTTGCTCACTTCAAGCGCTCCCCCCTATTCTCTCTGTTTACGCCACTTGAAGAGCGCGCATCCACTGCCAGTGCAGAGTGAGACAGAGTCACGTTATTTGCAGGTGTTGCAATCCATCCGACGCTGGGTGGGAGTGCCGCCGTTGCAGCAGAGAATCTGGTGACGGCGGTAGTGGTAGCACCAGCAGCTTTGTGGTGAGAAGTAATAAGAGCTACGTTCACACACACCCAAGCTGATAGGGCGGTGCGAAAAAAAACAACAACAACAACAGCAGCGCGACTATTGCAAGTGTTTTTGATCTCGCGCCTGCGACCCCTCTCACCTTGCCTCCACTATCATACTCCTCTTCGGTGTCTCTCACTTCACGCGCTACTTTAGCCTTTTGGGAATTTTGATTAAAAATGCTTTCACGTGAAACTCAAACGTGCCTGGCCCGTGCATATGTGTAATGCACTATGTGTGTATCTGTGTGTGCGCGTTGGTGTGCAAAATGTAGGCGTGGCTGTGCACTTTTATTGGCGATGCTGCGCTCTTGTGTAAATTTTTACATTGAGATTTATCACACTAAAAACTTTAACCAGGTAAGAGAGAATCAGAAAAAATAAACAACACAAAAAATTCGAAAAACAAGAAACACAATCAAGGAAGAATGCTTAAGAGTTAAAGGCCCACAATTGTATGCTCTTTACGGGACCAAAAATAATTGAAAATATTGTCACAGTTTTCATTCTGATATTGTCATAGTCATATACATTTATTATTTTTTTTTTTGCCAGGTTGCCAGGTTGAAGTAAGTAAATACAATAAGAAATCCGCATCAGGATACCCTTAATCTGTCCACAATTCAAGCCCGTGAATTTTGGCAACCGTGAGACACACACTGAAATTAATTGCCCCAACACGGTGCACGAAATACGAGTGCGAGTATTATTCTTGTAAGTAAATGAATAATTCCCGCCAGTCAAACTCCAATAATAAATAAGTTTCATATAAAATGCTTCAACATAAATCTTAGATTGTCAAGGAGAGGTTCTTCACAAGAAGCTTCTTGTACATTGAAGGATTCAAGCCAAAGGTTTCCGGAGCAGCATTTTTAAAATGCACTGCAATTATATTCGAAATAATTATATTGAGATCAAAGAAAGAATACCTGTTATTTTAAGATTGAATACATTTTAATTTATATAGTTTTATGGTCTATAGAAATTCTGTGATTAGATTGAAAATATAATTTATTCTTACTTTTCCCATATATAAAATGACCTCTGTCGGTTATTTCTTAACCTTTTAAAATTATATTCAGCCTAATATAGCGCCTTCATGAAACCTTAAAATCGTAAGATCTAAAGTCTTTCGGAGTTCCTTTTATCGCACAAGTAATTTTTTTAAGACATTCAATGTCGAGCTTTGACCACAAAGCAATTAAGTGAACTTTAACCAGGCCCATTCTTTCAATTTCCTTGGTAATTTTTTGTGTTCCCCCAGTATTTTGCTTTCTCTCTCGGGTCAAATTACATACAACTTTACCTAGTTTCTGGATTGTTCGTCCAAGCCAACTTGGTGGTGTCTTGGCTTTCAGCTTTTCCATACTAGTTGTACTTGGCACTAAACTACACTAATTATTTCCCCTCGTTATACACTGAACTGAATCGGTCTACTATCAGGGCAAGCGTTACAAGCTGCCACAAATCAAATGCACACCAATTACGTGGCGCCACGCGCACAAAGCATAATCAACTGGCATAATTAACAACTAAAAAATGCAAAATTTTTGCCAGGGTAGCCAATATGTATTTTTGTTTTAGTCTTTTGTTGTTGTTGCATTTTTTGTTGGTAAAAGTTTGTAGTTGACTTAGCCGTGGAATTTTCACACATTTTGTGGCTAGCCGACCCGTGCTCGGGACGAAGGCAGCCACGACGGCCTCATAAACTAAACAATAACAACAATAAAAAACAGCAGCATGAACAACAGCAATAATAATGGCAAAAGTAACAAACTAAAACTAGCTAGACACTAAATTATAAGTTGAGGCGACTGCCGACTGCAAAATAGTTCACATTACTCATACGCCGCGAACATAAATTTTGAAACGTTGCCTCACCTCGGTGTTGGTAATTATTTTCCGTTTACAAAATGGCTGCCCAAACACCTGACGGCCATTTTTAATACAAATACTGTGGCGCCTTGATAAAGCTTAAAATTTGGATTTATATTGTATTTGTAAATGAGTTGATTATTTTCCAAACTTTTATGTCTCTTTGTGTGCTTCCATGAAGAAAAGTAAATTTAATTTAAAAATTTGGGGCAGCTAAATTATGTTACGAACAGAATTCTAGTTAAACCACTTTACCAAATATTTTTTAATTTTCATTGAAATCATGTGAATCTGTCTTTTAATTTTCACATCAAAAGAAACTAACAAATCATAGAATTTAATAGCTGAAATTCATAATTTCGCATATTGCACATATTCATATTTATAATCCAAAGACTTTTCGTGAAAGTTTTATAATTTCCAAAATAAAATAAACTAAAATTTTAAATGATGGTTTCTCAACTAAAATTTGTAAAACACATACTAAATTATTTACAATGATTACACAATTTTCCGGAGCTTTGCATTATGGTAAGTATGCGTCGGCGCTTGAACATTTTGTTATTGATTTACAGATGGAAAAGTTTTTATGCTACTTATAATTTAGTGCACAAATTATAAATACGATACTTTTTGCCAAACGCTGCTCGGTTTAAGCAAATTAGTTCAATTGGCTCCCGGCGCATTCTACAGAGTGTAGCCAGTTCCCCATTTTATTACACCATGGCCCTAGAACCCATGGACTTGATTAGGCTTAGGCTAAAAACTTTATCCTTTGCATAGCTGTAAATAAGCAAAAGTAAATTTTGGCAAGCAATTTAAGCCACACAAACAAGCTGGCAAACAAGTTTTGCAAGCCACCTAGACTCAACCCAATGTACCACTAAACTCTGTCCCAGTCTAACCGGAAAAGTTGCCATTTACGCCAAGGCATGTAAAGTTCTTTACCCAGTTTTAATTCAAAATCAATGTATGAACTTTGTTTACATTGCGCCGCACTGCTGAAAACTTTTGGGGGCAAACCGAGAGTGAGCTCCCTCCCCATGTTGCATCTGCGGCTTTGCCACTTTTAGCTATCGACTTCAATTAAGAAGCACTGATGCTTTTGCAACTACTGATGCTGCTCCTCTCGTTCGCTGGTGCTGGTACAGTTGCTATAAATAGCTGAAGGGACTTTTAGGGTGGTTGCTGCAATGTAGCAACTTATGGATCCGCCACTTACCTTCATAGATGGTTAAAGTTGCGTCTGCGGAAACGGCGTCACCCACGCCGTTCTCTGCCACGCATTCATATGGTGCATCATCGCGACCGGCTCGCACTGGTTCTATGCGCAATATGGAAATGCCACCAGGTTGTTCCAGTACCGTGTAACGGGATTGTGTGCCTAAAAAGGGGGAAGTAAACATAGTTACAAGTCTTTCCCAGTGGTGGCAAGAGGGAAACGAAAATTTCGATTGGAGCTAGATTACTTACCCGAGACTTTCTTGCCATTTTTACGCCAGACTATTGATGGCGGTGGATCACCCCGAGCAGCACAGTAAAAGCTGGCCACACCGCCCACTCGTACGCCCTGATTTTGTGGTTTCTTGATGATCTCCGGTGGATCTGCGAAAGTTAAAAAAGAAGAGTTTTTTTTTAATTATCTAAGTGTATTTTGAATAGATGGAAGAATTTCACGACTGTTGAAACCCAAACATCTTAGAGAATTAAAAGTCTTCGACAAGTTCAAGTCAAAAATATCCAGTCTAAAGCGAGCTCAGTAGAGCAGAGAAAGTTGGTAGCTCAGTCGTGTATTCCATACAGCCCATAGTTGCTGAACTTAAGATTTACTTTCAGTGGAGTTGTCAAATGGCTTCGAAAGTTCTTTACACTTTCCAATGAGTTTTGTGACTTTGCCAAACTTGTATATTTTGCTGATTCGTTTTATGTTTTAGAATAAAGTAAATTTTCCACATCTCATCTGAGTCGATATTCAAAAACTATCGATACTTTAAGGTGTTTTAATACTCATTAGCTTAGTATCGAGCCACTGCTCCGATACGTTTACATTTTTAGCTGTGACAGCTCGTATCAGGTGCTTGTCATTAAAGAGATTATTAAGTTATTTATGAATGCCAACTGCACAGTGAGCCAGGTTGACCTAACAAAATGGCAACTAGCCATTACCTACCTTGGCACATTCGTAAATCCTTTAGAAAGGCAAAAATCTGAACGTGGAGTATCATTCGTTTCCTTGCTAGCTGATTCTATTTATTTTTTTCTCGCGCTTATTGGGTTTGTGTTTTGTGCATTTTTTACATATTTGTCACAATATGCTGTCAATACAATGTCGAATGTTGTTTGCATACAGCGAATCACACTCACACGCCAGCGCACCTACAAAAGCCTGAGACTGTGGCATATGTGTCGGTGTGTACGTGATAACTATTTACGTGCACACGAACACACGGAAATACAGATGCACATCCGCAGAGGCAGCTGCTGGAAAATCTGGCAAAAATCACGAAACGTTAAACAAACAGCAAAAATATTGTCATGTGCTATATTCTGGGACAAGTCTTTTTGTATGGAGACCGTGTTCAATTCAATATTTCTGTTGCTTTCGCAGTCGTTGTCGGTGCATCCCACGTAAGTAGTTTACCCAGCATATCAATTCGATTTATGATTTTTATTGAAATTAAATATTACGCGCGTTTAATTTCTGTACTCTCTCATGGACATCTAAAAAATATGAAAGCCACACAAAAAAAAAAAAGAAGAAAAAAAAATCGTAGTAACTGCAACGAGGGCTAAATAAAAAAGGAGTGTCCTGTACACCAGTAAAAAGTTCAATATCCTCGAAACCGAATGCAACTTACGTGTCAGATACTGTATATATGGAAAATCCGAAAAATTTGCATCTGCAAAATGTATGTCGTCAATGGGTTAATATCTATTTGATTAAACGCAGCGCGACGGAGTTTCATTTCAGTTTATTTTATATTATTTGATTTATTTGTTAACGCGATTTATGTAAATGTTATCTCATTTTTTTATAATATTCATTTTTCTCTTTCGATATTTTTTAATATAATTAAAATGCGTATATTATGTTCGTATAGTAATAATTATCAAATATCTTATCAAATAATTCATTTAAATTAAGTAACTTAACATTTATTATATACATTTTCAGTTTTACATAAATTCACTCGATACTTGTATAACAAATTAAAAGTATTAGTCATTACTATGTATTGGATTGTTTTAGTTACGTCATTAAAGTGGCCTTTATTTCTAGAATCCGAAATAAATAAAATAAAAATTGGCAATGCCAATGGTTTTCACAATTCTCTGAACAACTTTCATTACTCAAATGTCTAAAAACTAGTCAAATATATTTTTACGTTTATTTCTCAGAATAATCCACAAAAAAATAACTAAAAATTATTTTACACATATAAAAACATAAGCAAACATATTAAAACCTACTACATATTTGAAATGGTCTTCTAAACATTCTAACTGCAAAGAGCTTAGAGAAATATTCTATATTTATTTAAAAAAAAAAAAAAAAAAAAAACTTTACGTACACCGGGACTGTGCACTATTGTAAATTAAAATGTTTGATGGAATATTAGATACAGAATCTCTTTCAAATTTTTGTTGCGGAAATAATGGTAAAGAAAAAAGAATGCATTCTTTCTGGGTGGGTTTGGTTGTTGGAGTTGGTGCGTATGAGATTTCAACCGCTGGACATGTGGCAAAGCTGACTGAAATTGTGAATGCTAAGGAGTAACCTTTAAATACGATTTTACGAGTAAAAAGTTTCCTCTAATGGCAATACTGATTTATATATATATCGATATCTGTTTCACTCTCTTTCATTATAAGCATTGACTAATGTTTACATTTGACTGCCAAGACGACTGCGTGTTTGTCTCTTTCATGAAGTTCTACTTGTTTTCGTCCTCATCGTTGTGGTTGGATTTGCCAAGCACTTGAAAGCATTTTACGCTTACGTTAACAGTTTTTATAGCTCAAGCAACAGTGGAAGCAGTACGAATGGCAATAAGCATATTGGTTTGTGGCTATAATGAGCTATGCGAGCGCATCCGCTGGCGGCTTGGATTGGTAAGAAGAAAAAAAAAAAAAAAAACAAGAAGAGAACTGAAATGCCTTCCTTTTTTACGTTTCGCGCATTTGTAAAATTTTATGTTTGCTTAAACAATTTGATGGCACACCGACAAAGTAGACATTCTAAGAGTTGGTTGCCAAGGAGAGAGGATGCGGCCGAGGGAAATTGAACAGAAGTTGAGACTTTGCGTATTGCCAGACACTTCCGTGACGAGTCATAAAAAGCGTATCATTACGGCTATAAAACTGGGATTTTTGTTTATTTGTTGGATTGCTTTTGCAGTCTCTACTTTTGGTTCTTCCTTTCGGTCTTGTTGGTTTTACGTAGATTTAAATAAATTTAATTATGTTTGTGCTCTGCTGGTAATGGCAGCGAGCGGGTGGGAATGGGAATGCTGGCCTTGTTGCTCTACAATTTGCTTGCTCCAACGATTAAAGGCATAGCAAATGAAATTTGTAGAGATGTTGGCTAGGAAAAGATAGATAAATTAGATACAGGATGGAGAGCGCAGGGTAAGGTTTGCCAAAAGTCTTCCCATCTGCAACAATTGCCAACTATGAGTACACGTGGTCGCGTGTTGCAAGCATTTACCGTGCAACGTTTTTTGCTGATTTTTCATTTCGCACGTTTGGTTGACTTGGCTTCTGTGAGCTATTTTCAAATCGGGTTTGAGTTGGTTTCGTTTCATTTTGGATTTTACAGAATGAAGTGTGCTATGCTGCGGTGCGGTGTGGGAGCCTGTCGATATGGGGTTGGGGTTTGGTAGAGAGATTTGATTTTTTAGTGCATGATACGTACGTAGAGCAAACATTTTGGTTGTTGATATGTGCAAATTGATTTCAATGGTTGAAATGTGCAGTTATAGATACACCAACACACACACACACACACACACACACAAAGGTATTGAGATAAATACGGATACGCGCAGCAGTCGGGCAATTTATATGGAAATTAATACTAACATTTTTACTATAACCCTAACAAAAATTGAATTGATTTTTACAAAGATAAAAAAGGAAAACTTAAAAAAAAAGCAAACCATTTACACAGTGGTGTAGTTTTGCCAAGGGCCTCGCAAATTGAAGGAAAACATTTTTCGCATATGCATGATATAGCCCAACTTTTATATATGAGTGGACCTGCTGTAATAATTTTTTTTTAATTTTTTTGTGTTTTTTTTTTTTTTAAGCAAGTTTGTTTGCTATTGATTGGAAGAGTGCAAATTGAAGGGCTTACAAAAAGATACAAAGCTACAAACAAGGTTGCCTCGGGTTTCATGATTTTCAAATTAAAAGTCTTTATTTTTCTCAACATAAAAATAAACATTTAAAAATTCAATTTTTATGATTTACATCTTACGAAAACACTTATCTATGCAAGGCTAAAAAGTTACTTATACTTTATTGGCTAATTTTGTAATTGTTCATCAGCCTTGTTATTGAAAGTGTTTCTTAATTTTCATGTTATCTTGAAAAACAAGAAATTAAATGGTTTCATTAAATGGCCAAATTATTTGATATATCAATTTCCTTTTCTTTGGATCAAAAAAAGAACGGAACTGTTAAAAAATATTTCGTGAATCTGTAATTGTAATAAATTTAAAATTAACAGATCAGAAAGTTGGAATCCAAAACCCTTAGAAGAATATATTTTCAGATTTTTTTTTTTTTTAATTTTTTGTATTACTTTGAGTGACCCGAACTTGTTGTTAATCATGTAAATTTGTTGCCCCGACTAACTTGATACATGCTTTTTGTGTATTCAATTCACAATAATTTTATTCAATCTCATTCCAGGCTGGTTCAAGTTTTTGGGAAAATAATTTGCCGCCGCCTCTGTTTTAAGCTTTTACAGGCTCTCTACTTCTCAAACATTGTTAAATTATACCCCATAACTTTTGCCCTTGTTTCCAATATGCCAAAATGCTCATAAAAATTGACCCCGTGTGAGTGCTCTCCTGGCATATAAAATCAGCATATGCTATGCGCCGTAAAGTATGCAGCTGTTTTTTATGACCGAAATGCCTAACCCTAGTTTCCAGGGAAAGTTAGGCCTCTTCTGCCTCAGAACTGGTCTGGTTCGGTAAATTTATGCCTGGCGAAAAATGGCTTTCATATGTACGACTTTTTAATAAGTGCAAAGTGGGGCAAAGTTGTACAAAATTTTTCCATTTTATGGCTTAGCACAGGAATGGGGTTATGCCCGAAACAGCAGGATGAGCCACTTGGCAGTCCTCTCATCTGTATGGCACATCACCACCCTTTCTCCGGTTGATGTAATGGAAAAGCTTAAGCTGCAAATAGTCATAAGAAGCTCTCCTGCCAGAGGGGCAGGCCAGGAAACCAAAAATGAGGCAGGCTGATGCTGCTAAGCTGAATCCTTCTTCTACTGCCACCAGTGTTGACGACACAACGACAAATCATTTGCCTCAAACCAAAACCAAGACGACCAACGAGTTGGTAAAAGTAGCTTGAGCCATGAGCAGACTGAAGACGAGGAACCAAACGGATAAAATGGTTGAATAGGCAAAGGGTCCTTTTTCTCCACAGCTAGGGACAAGAGAGTGAGGGAGGTAAGCTGTCGGTGACTGACAGCTACAATTCACCTGTCAGCATCAGCAGCATTACGTTTTACTGAATTGCATTGAAATACGATGCTAAATTTAACGATTCATTGCATTTTTGCTAGCAGACTTTTTACTCCGCTGTCAGAGGGTGGCTCCCCCGAAAATCAAACCAAACAGACCTCATGAAAGATCTCTCAGACTCATACTCGGTTCAAGACACGTCTCATTTTCTGAGGCTATACGGAAAATTGCAACTCTGTTGGCTAGAAGCGAGAGGAGCACAAGAAGAGGACTCGCCTTTGGTTCAAACTGTTGTATTTTTAATGCAGCAACTTTGGCATAGCATTGCTAAATCTGCTGCGTTTGCCGCTTTTTCCTGCAACACCAGCTACAAAAAAATAGTGCACTGCAAATAAAATATAAACTGCAGCATAGTTTTACGCCCGTTTTATAGCCGGAGAGCCCGGGACCGGGCACGGCTGGCCCTTAGCACCCTTTGCAGAGTGAACAACTAAATTTTAATGTTACTTGAAAGAGTAATAAAAATAAAGTTTACGCAACTTGCGAATGCCAGTGAACAAGAGGCAGTGATTATGTACAAACACCAAATCAAAACAGACCGGCACAGACCATCCTCAAAGTAATGCTGAAGATTCAGAAAATAAAAAACCAATACTTTGCTTAAAAATTTTAATTAAATTACAAGAAAAATGTTTCTGGAAGAAGAGTCGCTCATACAGATCAGTATAAAACGGAATACAGCAACTCTGATTTAGATTTTTTATTTTTTCATGTGGCTACAAAATGTCAACCGAAACCAAGACAACAATTCATCACGAAATTGATGCCTGACATTAAAATATAAGACAGGAATGGTAAAAAAAAGGTACGCAACCCCGATAAATTAAAATTAACGCTACTAAGCAAGCTTCTGCTCTTGGTCACTCGGGCATATAAATGATGCTGGCTATGCGGACCAACATTATTGGCAATATCATTAATCAAATATAAAAATGTGTGCAGAAGTTTTTAGCTCAGAAAGCTGGAGGCTTCATTTTGAATTCCTTTAAGCTTGCACGTATTGAGGCTGCCACTTCTTGGGCGCTGGAGCCGCTCCTGTGATTTTGAAAGTAAATAAAAAGTTAAAAACTCTGAGGAAAAAAATCTTAAATTTTCATGATTTTGTTTGTTCAGAGGTTGCTCTCAGTTCCACTAATAATCTATAAGATGCCCTTGGTTGGGCTCCATTTTGCTGAATAACTCTTAAAAGCCAACCAAACACTTAAAAATATATTGAAAACTTTATTCAAAAGTAGTCTCTTTTTAAAAGTTAATGAAGGGTAAAAAATCAGTAGACTAATAAAAATCTAACAATATTTGTTTTTTACATGAAACCCTAATTGAAATGAATTACTTGAAATATTTCGAAACATTTATGCACTGGCTACCAACAAAACTGTAATCTCCTTTAGCTTATCACCACAGAATTTGGTATAAAAATGAAAACAAAGTTTTCGAACTACACTCTCTAAGTGCCCACAACTAACAAGCTGACAACTATTTTACATGACATTTTAATATAATTAGTTTTTGGTGTGTGTTTCGGCGCATAACCTAAAGTGAGAGCAAAAAATTTCAACACGTACACCCAGTGGGAAGGGTAGGGTAAGACAGCTTTCAAGGATAAAAAGCAGTCGCATGCCTTAAGGTCCTGCAACGACAGCAAAAGTTCAACTTGACTGCGGTTTTTGGGGGTAAGCAAACTATTTGAATTGAGGCTGCTGACTTGTTGGCCTGGCAGGCATTTTATAAGCCGTAGCATATTTTCAAAATTGATAGACCGACCAACTAGTGCCGCCTGCCCAGTAACCCGCAACCTGCAAGCACATCCTCACATCCTCATTCCTTTCAGGCCCAGCCATTTCTCTACTTTTGTCTCACGCCTACTCTATTAAATGGGGATTTGCTGTTGGAAGTTACCACACCTACAATTTGACAAGATGGCGACATGGCAATGGCATATCCAATGCTAGGAATATTATTCGGGCATCTACGCATAAAAGATGTGTTTCTTTTTTCTAGCAGAGACCTTCGCCATGTATTACAGGCGTCCACATAGCAGCACTCATTATTTCTATGCAGGATTACCCGGTAAGCTGGGCCAGCTTAAAATACCGCAAACTTTATGAGACGCAACACACGTGCCTATGCCAAAACCGAACTGAACCAAACTGAACCGCACAGTAGGATAGACCAATCCACCTCAAAAGGCAGGCAACTGAACGCCTTAGCAATTTATGATTGCCTACGACGACAACGAGCCTGACAAGGATGAAGTGGCTGGTGGGGAATGCTGAGGGCCAGGACAACAATAACCTGGTAGGCCAACATGCCAAACGACAAGATTGTCTACAAAGACAACCTGGCAATTTCATAAACTGTGCAGACACTTGCCAAATTGCCAGTAGTCCTAGTGGCTTGGTGGCCTGGTGGCCAGGTTCTTCTCCTACTTTTGTTTTCTTTTTCTTTTCGGCTTTGTTTTCTTGTAGATTTTCTGACTTGCTTTTATGTTACGCACGTAAACGCCCCAGTAAGTATGCTTTGATATTTTATTGAGCTTGTCATAATATTTATGATATGTATTAGATGCATGTTCCCGTACCCCACCAACCTTGGCAAGAACCCACATCGCCTTTCTCTATATCCAGGTGGTCCGCAGAATCAAGGCGCAGATGCCATTTTGTCAACTTGCCTACAAGAATTTTGATATATGATTTTGAATGTATGGGTGTGTGTGTCTGTAATCGAGAACGAGAATAGGGGAGCGTGCGAGTGTGTGTGTGTGTACGACATTGAAAACAAAAGACAACGAATGTCTGGCAGAGTCATGCAAAAACTTTGCTTACACACTTTTCCCTCTTTCATTCCTTCTGTCACAATGCCAAGAGGAGATGTAAAGCGAGAAGGAGAGAGAAGCCATCTTTTGCGGACTAAAACTTTTATTATTATTATTAGCATTAAGAGCCTGGCATACGGCCTTTGGGTTTTATTAGTTTCAACTTTTGACAGAAATTATATTGAGTATATATTGATGATCATGATTGGCCAGCTTGACGCCAACTTTATTCGTAGCAGAGTTCGACCCATCTAAGGCCCCCTCTAAAAGTGCCAACAATAATAAAGCAAAAGAGCCTTCAAAACTTTCTGTTTTCTTTAATTTGCTTTATTTATAATCTAGTAAAGCCTGTGGCAGGTTGTCCCGTCATTGACCTTATGTTGCAAAACCTAATCATTGCCATAGACATAGGCTTCTTTAATTATACTTTCTTTAGTTGCGACAAAGTTCATTTCAACGGTAGGAATGAATTTGCTACGCTCAAAATGACTGGAATTGTGATAATCAATAATTGCTTCTTCTGCTTTTTCTTTTTTGTCAATTTATTTTCTGCAATGACGGTTTAATAGGTAGTCTTCTCAATACGGAAAGATCGAGTATAAAATTAAATACGGGAGTATCCAAATATTATCAGCTTCCTTTCATCGGATAGACATGGTCGTACTTGTAAGCCTGCAGTTCTACAAAAAGTTCATAATTCGCATTATGTCTACTTGTAGTGGGTTTCGCTACTTATTGTTTTTTTTAATACTCTTTTTTTTGTTTTTTTTTTTGCTTCCTTCGGTTCTACACCGACAACCCACACTCTATCTGTTAAGAATAGTAGACAACCGTAGCATTGACCGTGGTAGCAAAAATAACCGCCAGCTAAATGTGCTGCAAAGTAAAAAGCTACACTTAAGCCAAGGCAATAAAAACAACAAAAAGCTTAGCAATGCCAACAAAGGTGGTGTCTGGCCTCCGGTAAAAGTTGTGGGACTTATTGTGTTGTCAAGCCTGTGAAGACATAGAGGGATTGGTTAGCTATTTGGATGCCCTACAGTCAGGGAGATGACGAAATTAATTGAGGTTGGATTTTCGAAAGATGCTAAGATATTTTTTTTGACAAACGGAGATTTAATTTTTTATTTTTGGTTTCTCTTTTTTTCAGCTTAATACTGTACTTTTCAGACTGTACTTTTTCCTTACATATCTTGTGTACCCATCAACCTGCAAATAAGTGAGCAGTTACGAAACTTTTGGCTCATTCATTATGCCTCAAGCTTTGCTCTGCAGCGTAGTTAGACAACAAAAATAAATGTTTTGTCGCTGTTTTTTCACTAAGCCTACAGTCATAAAGTATGCAATGCCTTCTTTAGGTGCTTCCTCTTATTTCTTTAGCTTCCCATACTACTGCTTTGGCTTCTACAGTTTCTTTGTCCTCCACTTCTTTTTGTCAATGTAGTTAGAGACAAAGTAAAGAAATCAGAGCCGGGAAAGGTCTGAGAAAGCTTTGTTAAGCATACTGTTTTCTTGTTTTTTATTGTTTCTCAAATCGCTGTTTGTCGTTCGACATTGTCACCACACCGGCATTCCTCCCTGCATCATTTTCTCCTTTTTTTCGCTCAGCTTAAGTTTAGTCTATGGGCGCTTGGGTTTTGTTTATTATGCAGCATGCGTTGCGAAGCGGAGCCAAGCGTCGAGATTATAGGGACAGCGAGAGACGGTTTGCTGGTTGAAACTGGTACAGTTCTTGGTCCCCGGTTCGGGCGTCAGTGAGCCTAGGCATTTGAAGAACTTTGTCACGTTGTGTGTTACACGCACTCGCCACATTACTTTAAAAGAAAAATACATTTACAGTTTGATAAATGTCCTGGCTGGCGTGAAAGATGGGGGACAAGCTTATGTAAATGACAAGCCGAGCTAGAGAAAAAGAGGCCGGGAAATAAGTGTGCCTGAAACCCCTAGAGCCATAGGACACCCGCAATGCGTAGAGCTTAGAGAGAATTTTTTCAGTTCTTCAATTCTGGGGAAGAGTTTGTATGAGTTTTGGGAGTCCTGAAAGTTGATCCAGACAAACAACTGTTGCAATGACAGCGCAATTATGACCAGAAGTCGGGGTACGAGGGTAAAACAGATCAGTACATAAAGGACCAAAAAAAGGACGGACTAAATGGGAAGGACAAGACACAGCTACAACAGCATTACAGATACAAGACGAAAAACTCTAATAAAGAAGGAGACGCAGGACAACTGGGAGCTCGGACGATTAAGACGATAATAACAAGCGACAAGTTTATTGCCCATTGCAAATACCACAAAACACACCTAAGAGCACCCACATAACTGGTCAGGGAACTCTTGCACTCACAGCAGAAGAGAAAAGAGTGACCAGAAGACAGGCAGAGAAAAAACATTTAGTCAGGGAGACGAAGCTCGCACACGCTTAAGCTTTTGTGGCCTGAAACTGAAACCAAATGTAAGCGCCCACCTACTAAGTAAAATATGGCAACTGATAAGCCCGGCTGCAGTGGACTATCAGATACCCTATACCTGTAGAGCCGAAAATATATTGTTAAGTACTCCGACATCTCTGTCTCCCTTAGTATGGTATTCAGTCTTGGATATAGGGTAAAAACATAAGATAGAGACCCTAGAAAGCGAAAGCATTAGTGGGTGGATGTAAGACAGGGGGCCCACTCATTGTTATGCCCAGGACATACCACAACGGTGTGCCCCCACCTAAACCACCAGAAAAGCCAGTCCACTAAAGCTAACAGCTGGCGACATAAATATCAGCCGGGAAGATGGTGCGCTAAATGCTCTGTTGTTGTTGGCAAGTTGGTGCGCACTAAAGCACTAAGTAAGATAAGTGAGGTCAAGCAAAAGGGGTCACAAAACTGGCTTCTCCTTAGGGAAAGAATCATCTAGCCAGGGCACTCTGAGTCAGATAAGAAAAAACCCACTGCATGAGGTGACTGTTGGAATTCTTTTTATCCTTTAATCTAAATTTTTTCTATTCAATAAAAACTAATGTACTTCAAAATTCATAAACAAAAATATGTCCAAAGATTCAGCTTTTGAAAAATATAATTTTTTACAATACGGTCCAGTCACATTGCGGCGGTGGTAAGTGAAAGCATCTTAGAATAGAAAGTACGAAGGTGAGCTTGAGGCTTATCGCGTGTTTATCCCCTCGACTCTTTCATCTGCTCAAGTAGATAAATGAGGAAACAACTTTTTTACCGTCATGTCTATCTCATCATTCAATGATGAATCGCGCTTGTTGTTGTAATTACTTTTTTATATGCTGAATCATGTAAAATAATTTGCTTATCGACTTCATATGAAAAAGTGTACCACATAGATTTATAATATTACCGAGGCACATGACTTTCACACACACTTTCATTATTCATTTCCCTATGCCTCCTTCAGGAAATCTCTTGGAATTGTTTGGCTTCGGCTTGTCCAAGAGATTTAATTAATGAACCTCGGAATATGCCCAAAGTTCTGGACCAGACTTAACTAATTAATTTGTACCCACAAAAACTAGAAAACAAGCAACAACACATTGCAGAGATACAGAAAAAAAATACTTGATACCATTTGGAAAGGAGTTTCATGGAATATTTGAACGGATTTCATGGAATATTTTGTTTAATTTACTGAAAATAATTTTATGCATATTGACAAAAGTAAAGAATTTCCAGATTTCCTTTCTCGGATCAGTTCTATTTCCAATTTCTTTTGATTTTAAAAAGTCGAAAATCAATTTTAATTAATTTACTTGATCTTTCAATTTCGGCCAATAAAAAATTCAACAAAATACCAGGCTGAAACTTTCCAGCTTCTAAATAAATTCTATCAAATATTGACAATTTTCTTAAAACCACAAATAAATCCTATTAAGCCTACAAAATCAATTTACCAACAAAATTTTCTTTAATAAAATTGATTTGTTTTCAAATTTCAAACCTGACCACAGTTGACTGCTCGAAATAGAAAATATTTTTGCCAAAAGTTACCACACAAATTACACAAAAAAAAAAATATATATATATATAAATAAATAAATGCATTCAATGTTTGCTTGAGGGCAACCCTTTAGCTTTAATATTGACTCATTTAATTCTCTATTCAAGCAACATTTTTCAAACTGGAAGATTCATTCACATTAAATATCAATAGGCTCAAGAGATGAATAACACAAACAAAATACAGAGAGATTTCCAAATTTAATAATTTTTTATAAATGAAGAAAAGTTTCAAGCTTATACCTGAAACATTTGCTGTGGATTTTCTAATAACTTCTTGATATTTTTCAATCCTATCAGGGTTCAACTTTAATTTGCTAATATCATTGAAGGGAAAAGAACACATGACAAAAGATAAACAACCAAGGAACGTCTACAAAAATGAAAATATTTATACTCGAGATATGCAAATCAATTGCCTAGAACAGTACAGGAAAAACTGTAAGTGAGAAGCAGTGAATCCACATAGATATATTTTATTTGGGATACACTCCAGCTAGCAAGCATATATATTTATTTTAAGGATACGTTTAGAGATTGATGTAAAATTGATGGCATACTTGAGTTATTGTCTAGCCCGCATAAACAACAACTAACTGAACCCCACCGAACCGAACCGAATCGAGTAAAAGTCAAAAGAAAGCGAGAGGAGCGCAAAAAAGTTAAGTAAAAATTTCAATAACGCTAAAGCATTTGAGTTCCCAGTCACTTGAGGCAATGGCATAGTCAAGGCAATTTGTGGCATATGTTGCCAACACACAAACACACACAAATACCCATAGCCACAATCACTCAGATATATATACACTCATATTTTATGTCCCATATGTAAATGTTAAAATAATATATTTGTGCGAATCGCTGCGTCTGAAGCTGGGAGATATAGACAGAGTTGAAGGAAGCCAGAGTCTAAAAGAATGCTTAACGAAAATACGAAATAAAAAACAGGGGTTATCCAGGAGTTATAGCAAAGCGTATACTCTTTTCTAGCAATTGTTAGATTTCGACGCAGAACTTAGTCCTCAGATTTCCATTCAGGTAGAACTTTAATTTGGCTTAGGTTTATTTCATTTGTGCTAAAAATGAACTGTTAACAATTTATTTTCTAAGAAAAGAGTAGTTACAGATAATAAAATATGCGACATGCTTTTCATGTGTGACTTATTCACAAGTAGAATATCTTAAGTTTTTAAATAAAATATCAAAGATTTTTAGAAGAAAGCAAAAGTAAAATAAAAGCAAAACCAACAAAAGTTATTACCTATAAATAAATTGGTACTTTCTACGGGACTTCCATTTTTGCTTTTTACCAACAAATTGGCCAGAGCTACGTTTGGCCTGACACTCTTAACGTCGCGCAGACGAGAGATTGGATGAAGAGAAAGACTGAAGGGAATAGGGATACAAGCGCCCTTGGTTTGTCTGCCCAGAGTGAATTTATGGTGGCAGCTTTTAGGCTTTGTTTTGCTGCGTATTATTGTTATTGGCACCAACAGTGACATATTAGAAGAAGTAAGTTGGTGGAAAGGGAACTCTGCAACGGTTTATGGCCTAAGGCTCTCTACATTTCTTTATTTCCTTTTACACTCTTTTCGACGCAAATAAAAAAGAGTATAATCAGTCTCTTCCAAAGAATCAGTTGAGAAGCCAAGTGCTGTCCACTCTCGCGAATATCCACAATGTTAGAGCCGGCCGCATCGGACCACTACAAATTTTAATGAATTAATAACCAATTTAAAGCAAATTGGAATGAATATATGCAGATTTATATGAGTACCAAATTTGATTTCATCAAAATACTATTAGATTTTGGGCACATACCAGTATATCTGGTAGCTAAATATGTCATGCATTTAAAAACTAAATCATCTGATTTTGTATCCAAATAAAAGGTTTGAAAAAGGTATCTAACGGCTCGCTATTTTTTTCTATATTTAGCACTCCTGGGTTTGTGTCTAAGCTGATTTGCTGACCTACACTGAGCAGAGTTGTATCGAAACGAAACCGAATGGGCTAGTGATGTAAGGTAAAGTGGAATGGACAAAGCTTGACTTGACTAGGCTGATGAAAATGGGGGGGCACAGAGGAAACGTGCCACGAAATGTCGTTGCGTATGCCGGTCCGGATTATTAATATTAGAAAAAGGAAATATATTTTCTACTGGCCGGCTGCTGTTTTCGATTATTGTCCTTCTTGTTCAACTTCGGCTCTTTGCCAATGTGGTTGTTGTTTTTGTTGTTAGTGTGTTCGCTTTGCCGTAAATTGTTATTGACAACGGAAGCAGCAGCGCGGCACAAATTGGGCGTAGAATTTGTTGCTGCCTTCGTTTTGCTTTTACTTTTCCTCCTCTAATGCTCCGTTTTTTTTTCCTTGACAATTTTTTTCTTTGCTCTTGCGGTCTGCTATGACCATTTGTTGTGGTCGTTTTTCCTTTCTTATTGTTGTTGCTGCCATTATTATTATGGTTGATTTAGTGGCCACAAATTGAATGAATTGTCTTATTTACTAGGAAGGAGCAAAAGAAAACTGCAATATTGTATAAGTTTAAATTCAATAATATCTGCGTCGACGTGCGTTAATGTGCGTGTGCTCAAATCAGATTAAAAGAGGCTCGTCAAACGGAAACTGACAGACGCACATCCGGAGTGCTCCATGTACTTGTCAAGTCCTGTTCTTGGTCCTGGCATTCAATTGAATTGAATTGAATTAATTAATATGCGAGCAAGAAAGAATGAAAAAAATAAATAAATAAAAAAAAAAATAGCTCATCTCCAACTGACAAAATCTGGAATACAAGACAAGTACTGACAGGAGAAGGAACCACAGCCCGGAAAATACGAAAATAAAATTGTAATTAAACGCGCAACTTTGAAAATGGAACAGTCGTACCCACACATGGCCACAAAATCGGAGATGAGCAACAGTTTAATGAATGAAATCACTCAAGATGTTTCATCAAAAGTATCAAAAAGTACGAGCACATTTGAGTCAGATAATGGAAAGGAACCGCTGTCACAAATTTGACAATTAGGAAATTAAAAGAACATTGAAAAAAATTCTCGAGGAAAAATGAAATGAAACTTCGAAAAAAAAAAAAAATATATATGTATATATGAAGAATGTTTTGTAATCTACACGGGGCTGCGTTATATTATTTATTACCCAAAGCCTCTAGCTAACACTGTCAAATATTTATCGATAACCGCTAATTGAGACAAACCTGCGTTGATCAAGCAACTTTTTACAGTAAAAAGTCTACACATTTTACAGTAGTTACAAATAGAGGCAAGTTTTTAAAATATAATTTGAGAAGAATAGGCTGAATAACCTAAAAAAAAAAACGTTTTACAGAAATATTATATTTGTTAAAGAGAATTCAAATCTCTGAAGCATTTAACCGTTCCTGGAGCCTTTTATTTGTGAAACTGTTAAGGAGGAAAAAATCCCCCAATTTCTATTAATTATTCAATATTCAACATATTTTCAGTGTACAAAAAAAAAAAAAAAGAGAGACAGATATCACACACATTATGCTCCTGTAACAAGCTGTGGCAATTGAGAGCTTCGTTTTGCCCCACTCTTTGTATACCCACAAAAACAAAAGGAGCTCAGTATACCTTTGAGTGTATCAAAGTATATTGGGCGATGTGGAGAGTTGGTTTTATGTCGGTGGAAAGTGTGCACAGCACACGCAGGCATATTAAAATATTTAATTACCATGTAAACTTACGACTTTTGTTTTTGTTATTGTTTTAATTGTGACAACAACTGTCATAATAATGAATATGATGATGTTTGCCAGAGTTGCCACAAGACCCACAGTATGGAACGGCGGAGTCAACGGGAACGAGAGAAATCAGAGAAATATACTCTGGTTTGTAGCCAAAGAAATATGCTAGTCTTGCTTGAACCAGAAAAGTGGGAAAGTGGGAAGGAGAAAGCTTACAGAGACATCAGCCGACAAAAGCTTTATTACATTTTGTGAAAGCGCGCGCGCTCGCGTGTTTCTTTGTGTTCGTGTGTGAATCATGGGCAAGCTAAAGACGATACATATGTGCTTGTGCTTGTGAGTCTGTACTTTTGCGGTTTTCGGCGGTTTTCTAAGTATTGTCTCCCACTTTTCAACACATTTGGGTTTGAGTGCGTGCGTGTGTGTGGCCAAGTTGGTCTAGGCATACCACAAGCCAGACTGCTTGCAGAATAGCACCCGGAGACTTTGGGTAGACGCAGAGGCAGAATAACTTCAATTGGGACATATGTGTGTGTGTTTTATTTGAATTTTAATTGCAAACTTTTGTTGCATACTTTTTGGCGGGATTTATTTTATGGCATTCACAGACAGGCCGCTGCTCCCTTGCTCAAATCCTCCGCCCTGTCATTCTTAACTTTTTGGTTATATTTAATGTTTTTTTTTTTCCTTTTTTTTTACACACTCCACGGCATTTTAATTAAAAATGCTTTGCGGTTGACGACAACGACGTCTCACTGTACAACAGTACATCCACGGACTTTACTTGCATTGTGCTCATTTTTCGGCCACTTTCAATTCTTTTTCCACTTCCCATTCTACCGTTGAGGTTCACTTCATTTAATGACGCATTCAGGTGAGTCCACTAAACCATTAAAATAGGAACCAGTGGACCAGGCAGGACAGAGAGGGAGAAAAAAAAACGGATCTGAACATTTTGTCTGCTCATTGGAACTAATTAGTTTTTGTTTAGCCAATTGCCGGGCTAAAGGTTGTCCTTTGTTTAGAGGAGACAAAAAAAATATATATATATGTATATATATATTTCAATTGACATAGCTCGGCAAAGAACTCCATAGGAATGGAAATGAGAATGGTATTAGTATGCAGCACACAGTCCACATAAAACATTAATAAAGCTTGTTGTCCTTGTCCTTTTTTCCTCTGGTTGGCCTGTGAGTGGCTTGTGCCATTTTGCCTTTTTCTTAAACTGGCTTTACCCTGGGCTGACTGGCTCGAAGTAAATGTCATCTTCTGCCTCAGTTCCTTACAGAACTGATCCAAATAGCCGCCCGAATCAAGTGACTCACCCCTTGTCTGTCATTACAATGGCAATGAAGACCCTCGCTCAACGCATATGTTTAGCATAATTTGAGGCAGCTGTCTGTCTCTCTGTGTCTGTGTTTGTGTGTGTATGTGGGTCTGTCAAGCAGCGGCAGGGGAAAAGCTGTTTAGGTATGCTAGTGTTGATACTTGGCCTGTTGTAGACAACTTTGATTTTGGCCAAGTTTAAAGCACGTGGCATTCGCTTAATTAAAATAGCTTTTCAGGACACACACAACTTTCCACTTGCCAGCAAACGTTTAAAGATTTAAATTATTAACGCGACCAAAGACCAGCCACCTCAATTCAACTTTTCCCTCATTCTCTTGCTCGGTCTGTCCCTTAGATGCGCTGGCTGCTTTTCGGCCACGGGTCATATCATAATTCAGTCATATAAAATTTGTCTACCGTAAAATTAGAAACGCCGCATAACGAACAAAAACCATCTCAGCCAACCAACCAACTCCAACACAAGACTCATACACCAACAGATGCGTCCAGCCTTCCCACCATGAGTGTAATTAAAATGTAAAAAAAATTTTAGCCATAGCCTATTTTTGTATGCACCTCATTGATATGCTGATGAGAAGGACACAGAGTCCTGCCAAAGTGGTCGTCCTTTCGTCTGTTCCTTGTTGACATTGAAGTCCATGCGATTCAATTTAAACTTGTGTTGGCCCCGCCTACAACTGAAAATGTTTAAGAATCTGCAAAAATTTATCTTTATTGCTTGCATTGACAAATGAATACACGAATATTAAGAAAAGAATAAACTACAGTAGAGTCCGGTTATAGCGACTTTCAAGGGACCGACGATTTTACGTCGTTATATCCGGAAGACGCACTAACCGAAAGGTGGAAAAAAAATTTTTTTTCTTTATTTTATGGTTTCCATCTTCGTAATATGTTTTAACATAAAACAAACTAAATTTTTAATCAAAAAAAAAAAAAATTATAAATTTCATTTAATAACATAGGTTTTTCATGGAAAAAAGCTGAAAAAACTAGAAATATAACGGGACATTTTCTGGGAATATAGGTATGAGGTCTGCACACGCACGCTGTAAACATTTTTGTGACGTCAGTCACTGATAGATACATACATTTCTAACAAAGTCGTTTGATGCTTAAATTTGGTGGTATTGTTTTGCTGTATTTTTTTTTGGGAACGTCGCAATATCCGGTTGAATTACGAAAAATCTCGTCGGTATAAGCGGTTTGTCGCTAAAAGCGGAGACGTACTAACCGGAGGTCCTTTCATATAACTTTGTATGGGGACCAACCAAGCCATCGAGTTTCCGTCGCAATAACCGGACTGACGCTATAAGCGGAGTCGTTATAACCGGACTCTACTGTATTCTGTCTTCGGCACGCAGTATCAATTTCCTTTATCCTATAACATCGTCTACAGAGAATGGGCTTTATTTTTAAACTAAAAAAGCAAATATGGATTATGCAGCATTTCGAAATGTTGGCCATGTATTTAAATATGAAATTAGTGTGGTAATTTAATGTTCTCTATAGTTGGTGTCGAAACTCCTGGGATGTTGGGTTAGTTTTGGTTTAGTTTGGTTCAAATTAAGCGTTGATGTTATAATGTTAAAACAAATTCAAATATGTCTGTTTGCGAAATTGTGAAAGCACATGTGCAAAGATTAATAGGATTTCATCGAATTTAATCTTCTGTTTGTCAAAAAGAAGAGGCAAAATATTCCGTTTCTCGAGTGTAGAATAGTTTTTTTTTTCTAAATCCATTTTTATAATTGGACCTTTCGATATAAAAAAGATGAAAACGAAAGGGTATATCTGTCAAAAAGTTGCTCATAACACTAAGTCGAAAACTGTAACTTCCCCACCTCTCTGAAGTCATTGTTTAACACTGTCTGTCACCATCTTCAGCGCTGTTGTTGATTCTCGCCTCATTGAATTTCACATGGCCAAATATGCACATATGTGCGCTGATTTTCAATCGAAGACGGTCGGCTTTTCTTTTTTTTTCTTCCTTAGTTGAAAACAGAGGACATAATACAGGAGATATGGATAAGTGGGGATGCCAGCAAAATCGGGCTAAAGGAAAGTTGTTGCCAACTTTGCGGTTTTGGAAGTTGACATGTTGGTGTTTATGGGTTGACAGCAGATGCGGCTCACAATTTTTAGGATTTTTTCTTCAGTTTTTCCTTTTTGCAAACGTTTTAACCGCTCCTGCTGATTATGATGACTGGCTGGTCTGTCTTTTGGGTTTGACTGTCTGTCAAGTCTAGGGTTGTATGTGTGTTTTTTTTTTGCTCTCTGAGCCGCTGGTTGACAGCTAGTAGGACAACGAAAATCTCAGCAAATCAAAAGACTTTTTCAGGCCACAACAATTTTCTGCTGCTGTCAAACTTGAGGGCAAGTCTGCTTTTGGAGTAGGACAAGTCCTGAGAGAGAAAAAATGTGGAACTGGTTATATAATTTTAGCTGAATTTGATATTTCCAGTAGTTGGACTCGGTACCTGTGTAAGTGGAAACCAGATAAGACTTGCAGACAAACAAAACGAGCCGCTGACTTTTCCCGTCATCAATTTAACCAAGTGTTGGCCTGGCTTGCCGTTCTAATTAAAGATAGGAATCACCAAAGCCAGGCAAACAGCCACAAACATGCAAACTATTGCCTGTCGACCGGGCAATGAACTATGAAACACACTCACCATGTGATTGTTGAGTGGTGTAATTGATTTGCTGGCACTTTGTTGTTTACTAAACTAGAAAAGACGAGGCCGGTGTAGTTGGATTGAAAGGGTCGAGGAAGAAGTTTAGTGGGTGAGAGAATTTAATAAATATGAAAACATCAAATTATTTCAAATGGTATGGCAAGTTCCTGACCCACTCCCACATGGATTCTTTATCTCTCCAGCTATCTGACTGACTGTCTATCTGTCTGGGTGTCTAACAAACGTTTGCCGCGCACGGAAAATATGCTAGCCGCCTGGCAAGCTGCATAATTTTGCAATTTTTCCACAACAAATCGCAGTTGATTGTTTTTCTACAGCCAACTCAACCAGCCAACCAACCCGCCAGCCAGCTAGGAAGCCCGGCAAGTACATATATAACTGCAGCCAGAAAACTGCCTTAAAATATGCAACGAAACTTTGCTCAAAGCATAAAATAAACTCGGCGCAATTCCACTTTTGCCAAAGGTCCGGGCCAGCAAAGCGGGGAGTGCGGAGCTCGTAAGCAGTTCCATGGCCGCACCAACGAGCAAATAGGAAATCACTGTTTGCGAAAAACAAGCGGAGCAATACACACACAGAAACAAACATTAAACTGAAACGGAAATGCAAGGCATTCTTATGCATATCCTCTAAACAACTGAGCACAGAGAAAAGAGACAGGGAGCGGAGAGGAGTGGAGTGGAATAGAGTGGAGCAGAGCAGAACTAGCAGAATCAAACGAGTTGTGAGCTGGGATTCGTTTGGGGAATTGTACAATCTGTGGAGCAGGAGAATAAAGCGGCATTCGCGGCAAAACAGCAAAAGCAAAAAGGAATTTTTCATACGCAAATTAAATCTACTTCAAGTCAAAAATGTGCACCCAAGCCCCAGGCGAGCCGAACCCAGCAGCTAACAGGCCCAACTCACCCAACTTCTCTGTAAAAGTCTGTCTCACTCCCTAGTACAATTCGAATGGCATGCTGAATGGTAGTACCACTGAAACAAAGAGTGAGTTTTCGCAAATATTCATTACATAATAAACTAAACAAAAGTACCAGTTGCCGGCAATCAACAACAAATCAAATTCCACACACACACACACACACACACACAAGGAATCCATAATAAACAGAGTGTGAGATCCTGGCAAGTATTAAAAATGTTTGGCATTCCTCGTGGAAGCATGGAGACTACCATTTTAGTATTTAAGAGTTGGAGAATCTTATCCAATTACTTGAAGGAGAGACGCACATTTTTGTCTTTTGAATAAGCCGCGAAATTACCTCTTGCATATTTTCGGAGAAATTTGAAAGAGCCCGCAATATGATTTCTTACTGTGGCCCACCAAATTGGCCAAATTCAACAACTAGTTGGACTCTTGCAAATGATATATGAACGTTTAGTTTTTATATTTGTCTTGAGATAATAATATAACTAGCTCTTAATTAACTAGAAAACGAAAAGCTACATTTTGTAGAACGGAGTTCTAGGCCACATTTTTTACTTATGAAATAAACTTGGCTTAGAATTTCTATTTTTTTTTTTCAGATAAATATTTTGATTTATATATTGTTTACATATGCCTTATCATACCACCAAAAGCTTGATTCCTTATAGTAATCCGATCCGAACAATTTTGAAGGCAAACTGGCTATATCAAAATCGAAATAGTCTTTTTTTTTAAGATTTCTATAAAACATTATTCTAATGTGAATTTAATTGAGATCTTACAGATCTCACTCATTCTTATCTAAAGCAAATTACAAAGCCGGCTTTTCAACACCTTCGATTTTGATATGTGCCCTCTGTGGCAAATGTCATATTCATTTATTGCTTCCATTTTCCTATATCAAGATATAACACCCAGGAATCCATTTGCAAATAAATCAGTCCATTCCAGGCAGGCTCCATTTTATTAACCAAATCCAACAACAACAATACTTACTTAATAATAACAAAACAAAAGCTACACCCTATTAGTCAGAACAACTTAGTTAGAATGCCGCCATTTACATGACCAACTTAGCCAACTGGCTGGCCACCACACACGCTTTTTATGAGCCACCAGCACTCTTTGACCCTGCCTGAACGCCCTGCCGCTCATTGGTTTACTTTGAGCCATAAAAGCAAATTATATTGTTTTGTATGTGGCCATGCGTATAATTCCTTTTTTTCTGGTTTTTACAGCGCTTTAACATGTAAATTCGATTTTACCTCATTCTACTTTTTAGCACACGCACACAAACACATACAGAAACACACACACACGCCTTAATTAAATTTCTAATTATTGTAATTAACCACATTAATATGACCTCATGCGCAACGTAATTTGCTAAAATTCTAAGCCGAAACAACGTCGATGAAGGCGACGATCCCGTAGAAAATTGTTGGTAAACATTTTTACAGTTTATTTGTATAGGAAGAGAGTTCCTATGTTTCTATTTCTTTGTGTGTGTGTAGTCGCCATCATACTCTCTCCAAGTGGTCACCACAGTCGAGCTTGAACGACTCTTGAATCTCCTGTATGGGATTTATTTTATATATATTTTTTTATTTTGAATGTCTCAAATTATTTTATTTGCTATTTTTAGTTATTTGTTTTAAAAAATCAATATACTAAATTTGGTTAAGGATGTAAAAAATATTAATCGGATTTGCTCAGATTTATCTGGCTTTCTACAAAGGTAAAATATCTATTGATATTGTAGTGAAAGCTGTAGAGGGTATTTGCTTGGTGTAACATACACCCTCTTCCTGTTTTTAATATAGAGTATAAAAATACACGCCATTCACCTCAAAATATGTTAGATGTGGTCGCTGGTTTTGCCTTTCATATGGCCGAGGTATGCATTGTTGTGTGGTTCTTGTTATTGTTTTTACGGTGCTTTGTTGCTTTTGCTGGTCGGCGGTTGCCCTTAATGAGGTCATGTGTGTGTGTGTGTGTGTGTGTGTGTGTGTGTGTGTGTGTGTGTGTGTGTGTGTGTGTGTGTGTGTGTGTGTGTGTGTGTGTGTTTGTGAGTGTGCGCTGGTGTGTTGGACGACGGTGATTATGATGGCATGAAATTAACATTTAATTTGAGTTGCCTTCAGAGGCAAGGGCAGTAGAAACTCTGATGCGGACTTGGCTAATTTATGCCCCTTTGCTAGAGCTGAATGAGGCATCATTAGAAGGAGCAACTTCTTTGGGTTGTTGGTGTTGCTGCTTCTGGTTTGTCTATTGGTCGCCAAAAGCAGACAATGCCATGTAATTTATGTTTGTCTTAACGCCGCACACAGCTGGGTCAGCATAGGCGAGTTGAGCCGCCGTGGGAGGGGCGCGCAAGTGATTGAGCAGGAACCCGCTGAGGTGGGCCGTTGAGGGTTGCGCGTGGAATGGCCAACTAACAGGAATCTGGCAACAAGTACGGCCCACCAACCAGTTAAAAACTTTTGCGGCCAAAACTTTTCCTTGTCTGCCTTAAAGCTGTGTGGGCGAATGGCTGAAGGAGCGGGGCCAGCAAACGGACGGGGCAGCCAATGCGGCAGCATTGAAAGTTGTCTAAAAACAAATTTTCGTTCTCTTTCTCTTGGGATCTAGATCAGCAGTGGCCGTGGCTTCGGTCGTGGCGGCAGTGGCACAACTTTTGGCTTATCAATGCCGCATGCTGGTTGCCCATATTGAACACAAAAATTGCACACAAGGATAAAATACAAAAACAACAGTAAAAGTTAAAACTCAACAAAAAAAAAAATGATTGAAAAAGTCAACAGGAAAAAAAAACAAACAAACAACAAGATGAGAACATCAAAAATTCTAGCTGCTCATTCATTTTTTTCTTAGAGGTTTTACGAAGGGATGGGAAAGGGAATGTATCAGAGAATTTTTTTACTCTATTTGGTTTGGCATGTAATGCCATAAAATGCCTTTCATTATTTATTAACGAGGCTTAAGCAGCGTCTAACATTTCAAAATGTTGTGACGCCAGCAGCGTTAACTGCTAGAAAAGAGCCGGCCTGGGGGGATCAAGAGATGAAAAAGGAATGCTAGAAGCTAGAGTAAGTCGATGTGGGAGTAAGGGTGGTGGTGGTGTTGGTGATGGTGGTGGAAATGGAAGCAGGTTGGTTGGAAATGTGAGCGCATTAAATATTAATTTCCATTTCGCAACTGATAAGAGCAGTTTTGTCTAAAATGGGGGCGGGCTAGTTGCGCAACGTAACGTCACTTTTGTTGAGCCTTTCAATTAGACAAAAAGGTAAACAAGTTTTCAGAAGTGCTGACATTCGATTAAAGCTTATAATATTTCTAGATAATATGCCAAAATTTTAAAGACTCAATTTTAAGTCAAAAGAATAGGCGCCAAAAGCTGGGAATTTGGAAAACTAATAGGAACTGTGCCTTAAAAACTGGCATTACTTAATTACTAGGGCTAAAGGAAACATAAATCGCACTATATAATAAATCCGAAAACTATTAGATATATTTATTTTGTGTCTGCTGCTTTTATTCTCTACCATTTATATACATTTTTAGTAACTCTTAAATTTTGAAAAAAAAAAAAAAAACAAAACGATGTTATGTGGAATTTATTTCAAGTCGATAAAGATAAAAAAATAAATAAAGAAATGAAAATGTCCTAAGCTCAACTGTACCTTTTCGTTTACTGATGTGGTTTCTTAACTGCCTCTGATTTAGTATCCTTTTAAACTCTTTGCTGAGCCTATTAAATCCATTTTGGGCAAAGCAAACAGCCTCATCTTCCATTCTATCCTATCTACTGTCGTTGAGCTCGTCGGCAACACTTCATTTTCCCATTAAAACAAGAAAATACCGTGCCGACCGAACCAAACCCAGAAAAAAAGGTATCATCGAGAGGGTTCGGGGTACGCATTAATTCAGCTTGTCAACCAAAGTTCACAGCAACCGGGACAGAGGAGTATATTAAAATCAGAAGAAAAAAGAGAGAAAAAACGAAGACAAATTCCTTTAACAAAATGAAATGTCAACAGTAAATTTACCTTACACTTTGCTTTTGGCTTTTTGGTTTTTGGATTTTCTTCTCTATATATTTTTTTATTCCTTGACTGGCTGGCTGATTATTTTCTTTTCTAATGCGCCAAAGCTCATTTTTCTTATTTCGGAAATTTTCTTAATGGGATTTGCAAAATGAAATGTCTACAGACGGACCTAGATATTTGTGACCAGTCTGTTGTGTGTCCGGCGGGGAGGTGCTGAGGGGCTGAGATGAAAATGGCGCATAAATATGTTGAAAATGGACTTGAGAATTTATTTACATAAAAAGGATTTTACAAATAAGGACACACAATATACTGAATGAGGCTCAAGGAATAAAAATAAAAAATACAAAAAAAGAATGAAAGGAATAACAGTGATTTGTTAGACGGACGAATGCTTCTCTTCTCCTTGCTATTATTATAAGCGGGTCAGGACCTTTTTTTCTTTACAGTCCTTATGCTTATTCCGGCACATGTTGTTTTTGTTGTTTGCTCTACTACCCAGAAATTGGTCAACAATGTTGATATTGCCTGGCGACAGAACGAGCCAGGAAACAGAAGGGACATATCAGTTACGCTTTCATCACCGGGCAATGAGCATAAATCTAAGAGAAATAATCAGAAGAAGAAAACCTTTGAGTAGAAGTGGTCGGGGAGGTTCAGATGGTCAACGAATTTGTTAACAACATTTTGACATAAATCGAAATGCTGGCAACACTTTTTGTACTTTTCGCACGTTTCAACACTTTAGCTAAGACTTCAGACAATGCCAGACTAGAAATATACTAAAAGAAAACTGTTGAGGGCAACTTCATTTCCAATGGGGAGCCCACTCTTTCCTTTCAGAGTTAAATTTAAAAAAAAAAAAACTGGAAATCTTGAAGGACGCAACCGTCATCGCCATTGCCATCGCCACCGCCACTCTGCGCACACACTAAGCAGCAAATCCTTTCATCCGATTTAAGTAAATGCAAACAAAATAAGTAAATAGCAAGAAGCAACACTTTTTGTTTGCTCTTTCTTCGCTCCCCTCTCAGTTGTTGTTACTTTATTTTAGCATTGCTACCCAAACGGCTTACCATCTACCCAGACAACGCAACCCAACCTACTCCCTGACCTTCCACCAAAAACTACCGCCATCCCCCTGTCAAGCACTTGGGTGAGCTTGTTAAAACTTTAAGTCCGCTTTACTTAACGTGGCTCCATTTGAACTGACAGTTGGAACTGTTTTTCCTTTCAAATCTCTTTTAAATTCTCTCTCTCTCACTTTCCCCTCACCCTTGCTCGTCCCTCTATTTCCCTGCCTTAACGACTTTTGCTTGCTTTAAGTTGTTAATTTTTAAACGGTTTGCCATTAAGGCCTTCAACTATTTAACACATTCTTCACTTGTTTGAAGTTTTCTTTTACCGATTCTTCTAAATTTTTTGTAGTTTTCTTCTTTTTTTTTTTTCTTTTTATCCCTTTCTTCTCTTTGTTGTGCCTGGCAGTGACAGCGTCTCTAATTGACTTGCATTGTTAGTCCTTTCGTTTTGCCCAATTTCCCAACCTACGTCGTTCCTCTCATTAGTCCATTTAAGAAAAAAAAAAGCACTCGATACTTTTGTCATTGACACTTTAGACTAAATCGGTTCTTGTCTGATTTTTAATTGAAAAATGTTTGACTTTTTACTTTTGTTCTGTCTCAGTTTATAATTAATAAGTACTGAAAGGGTCACGGCAAGCCCATCAATCCGAGATAAATGAAGACATACATACCAAAACGAACCCCACTCACTTTTCAAAGGTTCGAAAGTGATTCTGAAACCCACAAATTTGATTAACTGTCAATTATATTCAGGGTAAGCAAATAAATTAGATATTTTACGAAAAGGCATATTTTTTTTTAAAAATTCCAATAATGGCAGACTCGACTATGAAATACCATATACAATAATAAATAATTCTAATAAGATTACACTTACTACTCACTCCTGCTCGGAGTCAACAAGCTACAGAGAACCTGTATCGAAAATGTAATTATAGCCCGGCCAGATTCATAGCCTAGGAATTACTATGGATCGAACAGTCCAAGTCTCACATTTCTTTGTTTTAGTTCTAACAATCCTGAGGGTCTACAGATATTTTTACTTCGGGTAATTTTCAGAATTCGCGATGCCTAGTTCTATTCAGTGATCACTCGTCGGTACCTTCTTATATATTGATGACGAATGAAATACCTTAAGCTGATAGACTGATTAACTGATTATCACTAAAAACTAGAAGTCCATTTTTCAACAGGACATCCGATCCCGCACACATTTGCCGGATCTATCATAAAGCTCTTATAAGAAATCCCTAAAAGCTAAAGTTTTCCACAATTTAAATCTTAATTTTTGCGTTTTGAGGTCATTTAGTAACGGATTTAAATACTTTTCAGAGATAGCACAGCACACATTTTGTGGTCGGAGATTATTCGCCTATCTAGGCATAATTTCAAATTAGTCTACTCAATGGCTACGGATTCTCTACATTTTTGGCTGGATATTTGCGTAGGCCGGCAGGACTTGTTCATGAGGTTTTCTGGTGCCGGTTAATACAGAAAAATGCTTACGTGTACAGGGCGACAAGCGTGTAGTGGATTTCTGGTGGGTTAGGGGTGAGCTTGTCAATTTGTGCAAATGCAGCTCGAAAATCTCCTAAAGCCCGAGTAAAACAGACTCAAATATCTTTCTTTTTTTTTTTTTTTTGTGTAGCGTGTGCAATTGGCCGAGCAGATATTAAAGTGCTGCATAAGCTAAGGAGCTTCTACGGCCAGCACCACTCGCCTGGTCTTGTTCAAAGAAGCCAACACCATCACCATTTTGAATAATAGAAAATGTTTAAGGCTTTGACATTTTTACATTTCTGCGTTGACGTTGCCCCTGAAATGGCCACAACGACCACGACATCCAGCGCGGAACGTCGAAGGCAGAGGGCGGTATGAGAAGAACTAAGGTAAAGCGTAAAATTGCCATAACATGACAGCGAACAACTGGCGCAGGTAAAGCAAAACGGGCGACAAACACGCAAGCCAACTCAGCACACCCACGCACACACGCAAATGTGCCTGACTAATGCACTGCGCGCAGCGCTGTTTGTGTTGACTTGCACACACGCACACACCTACACTTACTTTGGGAACGTTTATCAGTCGTCGCTAAAGTCGCTTTTTTGCAGTGGTGGAACGGAGTACGGTCAGCGGGGAGCTGTAAAAAGTTTTTCATAATGTGTAGAAAAGAACTTGCCGAGAAAAGAAAGCAAGCGAAAGAAGACCAACAAAAAAAAATTCTGTCAACTTGACACAGGCGAACGCCAACGTTGGTATCGCTGCTTCTTCACACTGCGTCGCCTCTCTTTTTTTGTGTATTTTTTTCTATCTATGCCTCGCCTACATTATTTATGCATTTTACTCTCAGTTTGCTCGGCTTTTAATAGTTTGGCAGTGTATGTAACTTCAATGTGTGCGTGAGTCTGTGTGTACGAGTGCTCACCACATTGAAAAGTTTTCTTTTGCAAAGTGCTCGGTACATACGAGCGCGCAAATATGCCAAAAAATATGCTACACAAAAATCGCTCAAGTGCAAAGTTTTAACAATTGGAAAGTTTTGTGGCCGTTCTCCCCGCTCCCACTAACACTCTTAGCTCAGCTGCAGCACAGTTTGCATTTAAAGTACAGGCAAGTAGTTCGCGCGCCAAACATACCGAATGCAAAAACAGCCAAATCAGCGACAATGACACAAACAGTGCAGAGTTTTCCATTTTCTTTTTTCCTGATATTCCTATTTTTTTTTACAGCGATCAACTAAGCTGACTTTCAGCAATGCCATTTACAAGTTCAGGAAGACACAACTTTGAAGTTATACAGACTGTACCCCATTGGGCTATGTTAGAATAAGGAAGATCGCCTCGAGGTCTTTAAAAAAAAAACACTTCATCGGTATTTGCGAAAATTAAACTGTACATATTGCATCAATTATCCCATGAACTCTCGAGCAGTCTGTCAAAGACAAAGACCAGACCTACCAATTTGTTTAGACTGTACATACTGCATCAAGCTAGTGCGCCGATACTCTCTGAGAGAGTCTTATCTGAGCTGCTTGAGTTAAATTGTACTGAAATACATACAAATTGTACTTAAAATCCAAACCGAGTCAAGAAGAAGTTTTTAAGGTGGCAAAAATATAATTGCAGAAGAAGACTGTAAGGTATATTATTTCTGTTTCTTCTTTAAAAACATGAAATAAATTTTTATGAAAAGATAATATGAAGCATTTGTGAGCTTTAGAAAAATATTTACCCAAGGTTTTGATCAAGTGCCTTACAATTTTGAAATAGTACTAAGCCAGTCAAGCGTTCCTGTTTTGATTTCAGGCGCAGAACTGTTTGACAATTGTCTTTGTCACTGATATTTAAGGAACCAAAACAGAGAAAGCCCGGACTTGTGCTCGTCGCTCAATTCAACTGTTATGAGCGTTGTCACAGAGACCTTTAGTTTACCTTTGCCTCTTCCCCTCCTCTTGGCATTGCTGCTCCGCCTCCTGGGTGAGTGTCCCTTCCATCTACTCCTATTTTTATTCCACTTCATCTAAGCATGAAAACTTTTACACACACGCAAGCAATGAGGTGTGAAGATGAACAGTCGCAATTGTCTGACGGCGCTGAGACTTTGGTTTTGTTGAGAGTGTGTACTTTGAGGGAGGTGGGAAATTGCCCGGGCAAAGTAAATACTCGGGCAAAACCAAATCAAATGCGGCCAGGGTGGTGCTGGCGGTGCCCACAGTGGCCCGAACACCTTTGTGCGGTGCCGGGTAAAAGGAATCCGAAAAGAAATCCAACAATGTCAACTATGCAACACAAAAGCGACAATGCTGTTGCTTTGTCTATCAGCTCTCCCCTCTTCACCCACTTTCTTCTTCTTCAGCTGGCGTCTCTGCCTTGTTTTGTTTTGTTCTAGCCCGGCGCTGGTTTTGGGTTTAGTGGCTGCTGCCTTGGCTATAAGTTGACAGTGGTCTTGGTGGGCTGGCGAGTAGGGTGGGGCTGGTTCCTTTTCACAAGCTTTTGTATTTCGAATTTCATTTTTCTTGTATTCTTTCTTTCTTGCTTGCTTTTGACCCGACTGTTTTTATATGCCATACAAAAATAGCTCACTTTGCCACAGAAAAGTTCTTGGGGTCTTGCAATTTACATTTTTGTTGTTTTTTTCTGGCATCCCTGCACTTTTGCTTTCTTTGAGGTTTAACTTTAAGAGGAAACGCAAGTTTCATGGCACGTCGTTTTGGCTTTAAGTTAAACCAAAATAATGACATTAAAATGCGCATTATAAAGGCAAGTGAAAATAGTGGAGGCCTGATTTCGGTTCAAGTGGCGTGCTAACCCCTTGAGGGACCTCCAGAAGGCTTGGCGTGTAACCCAAAAAAATAATATAGCTCGTACGATATATACGATATAAAATATCGTCCTAAGCAACGACATGCAAACGTGCGCCACATACTAAGCAATAAGCAACATGAACAGACACGCAAAAAATTGTTGGTAGCCAAAACTGCTTCAAGTTTTATGGCCAAAAGAACCATTGACAATTATTAGGCAGAAAGCGCGGCACGCCCTTTCTCGTCCTCATAAATTTGTAATTATTCTCTGGTGGGCTTACACTCACACTCACACACACCACCACACGCAGGCGTGCAATGAAAATTTCATTTATTCATACTCAGCTTAATTGATTAATGTTCAAAATTGAAGGATTGTCTTTGACCACTTCGAACTCGACATCGACATTGACATCGGCAATAACCCGGAATTTATAAAAATGAAAGAAATTGTGAAATTTTATTTGACTACTTTCTGGTGATATTTTCTTTTCCATCCAAAAAGGGGGTGTACCCTTTTAAGGCTTTGCGAGAAAGTGAGAGGGAGAATGGTAGAATGAGAAGCTAAAAATAAATTCTACTTAAATCAGTGGCAGAAGCACTGCCAGTGTTGGCAAGCTCGCAGGCCGCAGTGCAGCCATAAACATTAATTAAAAGTTTTGACCCTTGAAAGAGGCCCTTGCCAGGCCTAGACGGGTCAGGGGACCCCAGCGCCAACATGGCTCATCAGCTGCAATATTCACTAGAACCGAACAAGCACTACAAAACATAACGACAGTAACAGCCACCAACAACATCAACAACAACTACAATAAAATGCACTCAGATTGCTTGGTGAAGGTAGTGAACGAAAGCGTGAGAGAGAGAAAGAAAGAGCGCTCTCTTGGTCACTAAACGTTTGGGCCTCAGTGGCCTTATTTGCACGTAGCGCTAAAAATTACGAGTTAAGCACTTTTTGCCTCGAGCCTCCGCGAGTGTGTGCCTGCATGTGTGTACGTTAGTGTATGTGTTTTTGCTAAATGATTCATGAGCAACCAACACAATCACACGGGAAAGCCACAACGAAAAAAAGCACGAGAATACATTTCTAAACATTTCATTTTTAAATGAAAACTGTACTCTGCGCTTGCTTTTATTTTCGGCAACAAAAAAGACTTGCCAGCCGTACAACTGAATATTTATTGCAACATGTTTGGCATAGTTTTGAGATGCTGTCAAGACAACTCACACACACGTACACTCATTGAAAGATATGATTTTTGAACAGGTGCAATTAATTGCAGGACCAAAGAGGTGAAGAATCGAATTACGCGGGAAACCGAGAGAGACCAACACAAATAGTCGACCCAAGGAGTGGGGCAGGAAAGAAAGAAAGACAAAGCATAATCCACAAATAAAAGAAAGATAAAAGGGCTGAAAATCTACTAAAAGAGAGACCCATCCAAGCATTAAATTAACATTTTTCTAATTAAACTGGCAAATTGTTTTGGGCAGCGCTTAAAACGGCGAAAAAGAAGAAATGAATTCAAATAAAAGAAAAATGTGGCCATAAAAAAACAAAGCATAAAGCCAGAGAAAAAATGCAGCCAGTGATTCGGGAATGCCACATGTTGCGGCTTCAGGTAAAGCAACCATTAATTCAAGGCAAGCAGCTTGCAGGATTTTCACAAGACGCCAGCAGAAGGCAAGGATTTAAATAAATAAGGACTTATACCGGATCTCGGATAACATTAATAAAGGGAATCTCAGTCTTGACAAAAAAAAAAAAAAAATCGCATTCGTTGCAAGTCCACTTCTCAATCACTGAATAAGATGCAAAACTGAAGAAAATATTAAAGTTCATAGTGAAAAAATAAGCCAGGCTGAGCATTCTGGGTGTCGAATATTACAATTATATCAGTTTTCATTGGGATTAGATAATAAATACCTCAGATACTCCCAGAATCGATTGTTGTCTATTATATAGCTAGCTCAATCCAGATAAGTCTGTGATAAAGGCATTTCAAATCCCGAATTGTATTGAGATTGTCGGAAAGACCAAAGCTATCTCAATGTGAAGGTGATTTTAAGAGCTCTCTGACGTTTGTTCCCTAAGCCGTGCTTAGGATATCAACTATTCTCGGGAAAAATTTCAAGACATAAAATAATGCTTCTTATAAAGTTTCTTCAAGTATGCCGGGACAATATGATTAAGAATTCTAATTAGGAATACTGCAAAATTAAAAAGTTCTCCACCTTGCTTCTAGATTTCTATTTCAGATTCTTTATCTAAACCTTATATGTTTTAGATTCTTTACCTAAACCTTATACTAACTTATCTCTTGAAAATAAAAACAGATATCTAAAGGAATTTCAATAATCAAGAATATACTAGCTATAGGGTCTGATCTGTTGGACTATTGATATTCAGTCTATGTAATATTATATTTAAATTTTGCTAGACAAATCAAATTGGAACCAGAGATTTCCTTGAGGTTATTATCCAAGTTAAAATCTTGACCACAACTTACAATTTGTTTCTTCTCAAATGCACTCCATCTACTCGAACTTAGACCCAGTGTGTGTTGTCCTCTTCTCCACACTTCTAGCATAGACAGTTAGGCAAATGAGCTTCTCTTCCCCCTGTTAGACGGCCTGATGAGAACAACATCCTCAGGACTAGACTGGGAACAGGGCGGGTCACTGCAACTCTCAAATGCGTATACACTTTGCTAATGCCGCATATCATTAAATCTACGAGAGTACACACATATAATACATTGGTTTATATATATTTTGACTGTGTTTCTACTCAGCAATAATAATGTTGAAGCATTTATCACTGGCTTCTCTTTTTGTTTGCAACAAACTGACCGAAAGTGGACTCTGATGCTCTAAAAATTCATAGCAACATGAAAAAATACATAGGACTATGAGAAGCAAAAATATCTACAGAAATATATTTCTGCTCCAAGAACAAAGAGCAAAGAGTAATAAATCTAAATAACAAATTTTTAGGAAAAATGACCATAAATAAGATGTGCTTTTTTTGTGTTTTTAGGACTGGCCTAGTCGCCTCAAAGCGGTTTAGTGCGGTCCGCAGCAATTCCCGAGAGCTGCTCTTAATTTAATATTATTACTTTTCATTACAATTGTAGCGAAAGACGGGAATAAATTAAGTGGATGAAGGGCAAAGCAAATGGTATGTGTGGGCTTTTTTGCTTCAAGTTCAGATGTCAACACATTTAATGGAAACCTTTAAAGGTTTATTTATAAATCAACAGTCATCGCTTCAGAAGGTGTAGGCGTATAGTAAATTGAGATTATAACAATGATTGAAAATTGAAATACTTCATATACTTGACTGTCTAATTACTGCTCCAATAATTAAAAAAGAAGGAGAACGAAGAACACACAATGTAGTCTATTTTGCCAATTCAACCACTGAAAGAATCGCGGTCTTACGGTTTTTTTCCAGCTTGCCGAGACTGTACTTATCCATTGAATCTTGCATTCAAGTGTTTCTATTTCCCATTATTCACATGATCTTTTTTTAAAGATTCTTCAAGATTTTTCTGGTTTAATTATTTAGATTTACCTGAATTACTTTAAATTAAGAGCGCTTCTGTTACCAAAAGATGTTTTCAGTTCATTGGAACTTGAAGTCAATGTCTAGCTTAACTTGATTTTATTTGAAATTCGCTCGATAATTTGCTCTCAGTTTAAGGTGTCAGTAGCTCTGGTCTGGCCTGATCCTAACAGAGAAATCACTGTAAAATACTCAACAACCAATATAAATATTGCCAATTTAAATAACTGAGTTTCAAAAGCAAACACATCAAATTACAAATAATACGAAACCTGATTTGGCAGACTCCTCCACATTGCAAAGCGAGCGGGTTGACTAAATTTGATAAATAGGTAAAGCATCCTTAGGTGGAAGGGCTTAAGCTCGACAAAACTTTTTCCATATGTTAATTATGTGACGGTGAATTTATTTGAGGCTTAATATGGCATATCGTATTCATATATATAAATTTCGAGTAGTTTGCGATTCGGCTGCTGCCAATGTTGACTGACGATGACGCCGCTGATACGGCGCCATCGTCCCATTTTCAGAGTCGCTCTCTAAACGAAAACTTTTCAAATTATCCTTGTTGGCAGCAACTTTTTCCACTCTTTCTCTTTCTCTCGTTCTGTCTGTATCAATCTGTGTCTCTATCTAGTCATTTCTAGCTCTATTTGCGACTTTCTCTCGCCCATAGTCCCTAAGTAATACAGAAATATTTTGCGAGCTTTAGTAGAGTTGCGGCAAATTAATTAAAACTTGTTACAAAAACCAACAAGTAAAACAAGTAAGGCTTTTGCTCATATTTGAATTGTTTCAGTATTTTTTTTTTTGGTTCAAACAAACCAACCAACCGCCAACAATTGTGAAGCGGTACAAAATTCGAATCAGCTCTGGCGGATTCTATGTCATAATTTTCAACAAACGACAAATTAGCCCCCAAACGACAACTTCCACACGGAAAGCACAAACCAACAAAAAAAAAAAAAAAAAAAAAGAGACAGGAAAATTGTAACGACAACTACAACAACGAGAACAACAAAAATCATTTACATGCAATTCTGGCTTCAAACAGGCAAACAGTTTTGCATATGTTTTTCGGACCTCTCGCAACGGACCCTCTTTATAGCCAAGTCATGTTGTTATTACAGTTTGTCTGTCTAACGGTTTCCCCCGTTTGGTCTGTCAACGCCTATTGGGTTAGAGAATAGACAGGGCAAGCAGCCGAAGGATACCAAAACGGAGTGCGACAGAGACGGAACTATGCAAAAAGCCGCAACCAGTTGTACGAACATTTCACGCGGCCAAGTGCCGCATAAATTTCAATTTAATGGCTTAAACAAAAAGAGGTGCGACAAACTACAATACAACAGCAACAACAACTACAGCTGTTAAAAAACAAAATAAATAAAAGAAATGCTTGTTCTTTTTCCTGTACTCTCCATTCTCCCTTCTCTTCCGGTTCTCTTTGGTTTTATGCTTATTTAGCTGGCTATAAACGAAAACTACAACTTGGCTAAAACGAGAACTTTGAGAAAAGGTCTGCACATTTCTCAAGCCAAATTGAGTACTCAAAGTAGTTCTAAATTAATCAATTCGCTTTGTTATCGAACTGCCTGGAACTAAAAAGTTCCGATAATTTTACATATTATCGACGCTGCTCAATTAAAAGAAATAAAAACATTAAAAAAACACTCAATTGAAAGAGCATTCTTTCCAGGTTCTTTAAAAAGCACCGAAAAATATGATCTAAGCTCTTTGACTCGTTTTAGAAATCAAATTTAAATTATTTTCTTTCAGGTTAAAAATGTTCACCTACTCAAATTTTTGTTTCGGACTTAATTTGGTAAGTAAATCAATCCAGGGATTAATTTCACAAGCACGTAACCATTTATATACGAGTAAGCTTCCCTAAAATATATATCTCTTTAGTATTTTAGTATAAATTATAATTATCTTAAGAAGTTTAAGGTAAAATCTTAAATTTTGTAACTTAAGCTAACTTTGATAAAATTACTTAACTACGAGTTTTTTGTTAGGTGAGAGATAAGCAATTAGCAAACTAGAAATTCATATTTTTAATTCATTTTGTACTCACGGACTGCATCGATGAGGGTGGGTGTCCAGATAAGCAACACTAAAAAGTGGATTGCAACAAAACTGGCTGCTGCTGGCAATGCTGCCACTTGCAGACCCATTATTTTAAAAAGGGGGAGTGTAGAGAGTGATAGCTAGTAGAGCAATTTCTTTTTGGTCTCTTTTAGGCGTGAGTATTTCTGATAGGAGAGGGGAGCACGCGTATATTTTCTCTGGCAGAATCGGTGGCAACAACGAGAAATTAAAATAATATGCTTTTTTTTATTTACACAGCAATTGTGATGGCAGCACAACAGTTTCTTGTGTGTGTGTGCTTTGTTTCTCTCCCGCTCTGCCTTTTCGGTATGTTAGCTTTGGGCCGGCTAATCAGACTTACTCAAGGGCTGACCGACTCAATGACTGACCTGCTGACTTTTTCAATATGCAGCGGCAGTTCTGTTTGGGCAGAGACAGCAACAGCGACTTTGAAAGCGCTTCACTCGCTAATTACATACAAAAGGAACGAGTAAGTGAATTGGAATGGTTTGTGTATGGGATAAAAGAATGAGTGAAATGTGAGTTGTTGGAAGGGGCGGGGGAATTGTTTTTTTATAATTTATTATTATTATTTTTTTTTTTTGCAAGTCGTAAACGTTTTGTTGTTTTTTTAATATTTTTTTTTTGTTTTATTTTGTGTGTATAATGAAATGATATTCAATCATTCGTTAAATACATTTTTGCAAGCCGAAAATCATCGGATATAACAAGATGTGTTAATAAATGCGATGTCATCATCATTATTGGCATGATAACGGTATTTGGATTGTATGGAATTTTATTTTGCCGATGTTTTCGTTGTTGTTTTTGTTGTTGCATGTGTCACGCAAAATGTAACGCAAGTTTAGAGCGTTGTTGTTGTTGTAGGGCGTGTTTGTAGAGCCAAGTTGTTGAATGTTTTGTTGTTGTTGTTGTTGTCGTCGTCGTTGTCGTTGACATTATGAGTGCGTCAAACGAGTCGTTTATTCAGATTTGTTCGTGATATGCGATTGTCGTTGTTGTTGATTCCATTGTTGGTGGGGCCAGCGATATTGTTGTTGTTACCATATCCGAGTTGTTGTTGTTATTGTTGATGTCATTCAGAAGGATATGTGGAGGGAAGCTGTCGTTACTTAATGCCAAAGGAATTTCATTACCTGCTTAAAAATTGTTGGACTTATCTTTACTTAGGAGAACCCAAATCAAATTACAATTCACAATTATCCTAGATGAATATAAAAAAATATATATGCAGTTTTTTTTTAGTTTTTTTTTATTGGTTTCTGAGATTCTTGGTAATTTAATAGTTTATTTATTTATGGTTTTGCTTTGGTTTTCATTTCACTTTCTGGCTAAACGAGGAAAGAGGAAGAAATTAAATTTTGCTAAAACTTCTCCAAAAACAGATCCTTAATTTGATTTTGTGAGACTTCTAAATCGATTACTGGCCAATGCATCTGAATGAAATTAAATTTAAATTGAAGAAAAATCAAATTAAAAGAAAATTTCATAGTTCGGCCAAATCGAATCCACCACACTCCCACTTCTCTCGACATAACCTAGAAATTTTACAACAAATTAAGAATCACTTGACGGAGTAATTGAAACGCACATTTTGAGAGCCATACAAAACGGTCTGTCAACTGGGGGGACAAACAGACTGTCTAAAATCCAAATAGAAATTGTCTGGCTTGCATGAGTTATGCCACTTTGATTTTTTAAGTCACACGCGCTCCTCGTCCCTTTTGGACTGTCGTGTCCTGGCAGAGCACCGCTTTGTTTACACCAACTTAGAAACCCACTTAACCAAACAAAAAAAAACTGAATTGAGTGGGTTGAGCCTTTTAAAGGGGGAATGGAACGGAATGGAACGAAACAGAACGGTGCATGGGGGCTGTGATTTTTAGCCTACTCAAAATGCCAGCAGGCGATATACGATTTTCGCCTGTTTTTTGCTTGTATCCGTGTGTGTCCCTGTGTGTGTGTGTGTGTATTTTCTATGTATGCACTTGTAAAAATCAATTAAACTTTTCAAGTGAAGTTATAATGGCTGGCAACCTTTTGTTTTCAACCCATGCAAAAAATAACAACAAAGAAAGAGAGACAGACTGACAGAAGCGAAAGGGAGAACAAGAAGAGGAGGGAAGAATGTGGAGCCGTGAGGGCAGGAAGAACACAAGTGGCTGGGCTGGGCAAGGCGTGACGAGGGGCGAAGTCAGTTTTCTTATTGTTTTTCCATGGCTATGGCGGAGTGGGCTGCGGGGCGATGTTCCTAGTAGTGAGCATTGCGAGCTCGATTATATTCGAGGTTGTTGTTGTTGCAGTTGTCAAAAGTTTTAAAATAATTGGATTCCTTTTTTTCTTGTTTTTTTTTTTGCTCGCGTTGTAAGCACAGCACGAAAGCTGAACAGCTCAACAATAACAACAACAACAGCAACAACGAGAGCAAGAAAAACAAGAGTATAAAAACAACAAGGATGATGATGGGCCATGATGACGATGACGATGACGATGGCGATGGCGGCATACAGCGCCATTCTATATAAAAATTAAAATTTTCTTTGTTACACACACACACACAAGCGCACTTTTAATGCACTGCAGTCAGTCAGTTTCACCCAATTTCCCCCGAACTGAAGTTTTCAACACCAATTGTAAACGTCAACAACAACAACTACAACAACAATAGCATTTGAGTGAGCGAAAAATATTTCAGCGCTTTTCCTCTTCACAATTTTTTATTTTATTATTATTATTTTTTTTTTTTTGGTTTTGAAATGAAAGTTGGCCAGCTTGATCGCTTCTACAAGAACGCCAAAACCAGGGGGAGACGTTTCGAATGGTTCCGAGGGCCACTCAATGTTGTTGGATTGCATTGAGTTCCCTTTTTTCCAACTTTTTATTTTATTTTATTTTTTTTTTTTTTTGGGTGCACTCACGCACGCTCTGTCAGTTGATTTAATAGACGCGCCAGAGAAAGGTGTAAGGGGGGTGAGGGCGAGGCAACAGCTCGACTTATTCAATTAAGTTAATGGCAATCGATTATAATCGTCAGGCAATTATTAATAACCGAAATAAAACACAAACAAGAGCTTACAAGGACTTCGCCAAGTGCCACAAGGCGTATACTTAATTTCTTTCGATTTCCCTGACAACTTGCCTGCCAGAGACCAGAGTGGACCAGCCAAAACCAAAAACCAAAGCGGAAGCAGAAGCAGAAGAAATACACAACTCTTTCAGCTATCTCAGTCAGAGAGGAAAACTTTCGCCTGATTAGGCCAGCACCAGGCCGAAGGTCAATAAAAAACTCGAGTAATTACATTCGCAAGCCAAGGCAGAACCAGGACCTTTTCAAATTGGGCAACGGCCGAGCGGGTCAGCACAAAAAATAAATAAATTAGAATGGAAGCCAAACAATCAACTATTAATAAGAAAATAATAAAGAGAAAAAGTCCGGCAGGGTGGGCAGAGCAAAATTGAGAGACTCGGAAAGTGAATTTCGCACAGCTTTAATCTTCTTCAAAGGAGCAAAGTAAAATGGAGAGGGGGGTGAGGCGCTCGTAAAATCAGAATGAAAATAGATAAAAAGAAATGCGTAAGCCGGGCGCGAGTTCCTTTTTGTAAATCAATTGAGTTTTCAATTGTGCGTGTGCGTGTGTGTGGGTGAGTATGTGTGTGTGTGGGTGGCAGGACCACAAAATGCCAGGACAAACAAAGGAAACGACACTATCACCACGGACATTGACAACGAAAACGACAACGACAAAACATTTGATATTTCCCACTCTTCGCCGCTCCCGATTGGATTCGACTCTGACTGGTTTCGGTTAAGTGATTCTCTCTGTTTACTGATTTAGTTTTCTTGCGGTTTTTGCCTGTTTCGGGTTATGCTTGCCTTGCCTTGTCTTGTAATTTTGACTTTCCTTTTTCCTTCTTTTTTTTTCAATTTCTGGCAAACTTCATTATGGGTCTCGAGAAGGCCCCTCGGGGCCGTTGCATAACCCAGCAAATTAGGGAAACTACTGAACCGACCTTACTGGTTTTGACTTTTTCAGTTCGACACAATAATCCAAGCCGTATTTATTGTCATTTGCAGTGAAATGTCCAAGAATGGGAAGTGTGTCACTGATTTCTTGGCACATTTCTGGGTCAGCAAACACAAAGAAATAAAAATAAGAAAAGCATAAAAAAAAAAATTGGATCTGTTTTTGAGAAGTTGAGTTAGCAATTTTTTTTTTTCGTTATTTTTTGCCATATCGATTGTGAAATGTCAACAGAATATAAAAAAACCTCTTTATTTTTTATGGTAATTAGCATGCACGGCCTAACAAGGGGCAACGGGGGGCAGGGCAGCCGACTAGCAAGTCGGCCGGCTCAGGCACGAGGCGGCAGGGCAACCTGGCTAAACGTCCTAGGACGCTGCCTGGCTCAGCCGCATAGTCCACCGAAATTTTTTATAAATTCTTGACAAATTTGAATTTATTTTCACAATTTTATTTTGTTTTATATTTTTTTTTAGCACGTGTATTTTTTGGTTTAACTTTATTCTTTTATTAACATTATTATTTTTTTTTTTTTGTATTATTTTTTTGTGCTTCTTTTTTATCGGTTTTACAATCTTGACTCGCTTGGTTTCTTTGTACGCGCTCGTTACATCCTGGCAAATCCCGAAATTGTACTAAATACGTACAAAACTTTTACGATTGGCTAAGGCTCAGAGCGGTCCCGGTTCGTGTTCGACGCTGCATCTGTGTGTGTGTCAGTGTGCGCCTCGACGAGTGCCGAGGCGCCCGAGACGAACGCTGGCCATGGTGAATTTGATTTGACGATGGCCACGAAAAGACTCTCTTCGAACTCAAAGCTTAAATGAGCGACAGTTGGACTAGGAAAGGACTCAAATCTACACAAGAGAAAAAATAGCTCAACTTTACATGGACTGTTTCAAGTTAAAGAGCACAAAATTCAAATGAGTAAAAATAATAACACATTGATTATGTTTCGGTAAATTGTCAGAAATTAATTCTTTTATGTGAGCGGATTATATTTAAATATTATAAAATATGCTAAGATTTAAATTAATAATTTTAGGTCATGTGGAATAGTTTAACATTTCTGGTTGTTTCATCTATGTTTGGCTATCCACTCAAAACAGAACTCCACTCTTGCCAGTTAAGAAACTCAACTCAAAAGTGTTTTTATTTTAGATTTGAATAGCTCAAAATAGACTTACACTCCAGCAAGTAAACACAAGAGCAAGCTCAAGTTCATTCCGATAGAAGTACAAAATTTCTCTTTATAGACCCGAGTTTTACTCACACAAATAAAGTCATGAAACAACTCAACTACATTTGAGTTAGGGGTCCAGCTCAAAGAGACCAACTTGCCATACTTATGTTCGCAGCTCAAGAGGCACAACTTAAATTGAATAGATTTCCACTCAAATAAGAGAAACCAGCATAGGCACTCATTTCTTACCAATTTGAGCAGAGCTGTGTTTGCTTGCCAAAGAGATTATCAGCTCCATTTTGGATTGAGTCCCACTCAGAAATTCAGAGTGCTCAACGAAAAACACCAAGCGAGGTCCTAGTAAGAGAAATGTCAAAGCTTTCCACTAGTCTTGCTTGTCGGACGGATTCGGGTTTCGGTGGTGAGTTTTTTGAGCTAAACCGAAGCGCACACGTTTCAGTGGGCTTATTTCAGCCATTGACTTTGACCGTCAGTCTTCACTTATACGGCGTACAGAGTGCTAAAAGGCGGCTAAAGAAGTAAAAATGTTTCCGTGCAATCGCGTGTGTGTGCCACACACAGTGAGTGTGTGTGTGTGTGTGTGTCAGTCGTTGCTTTAATTGTGTAGGATAAAATTTTTTGGCGCGCGTATGAAAATCAGCGTAAAATGTTGTGTCAGACTGAATTCAGTTCCGTTTTGTTCGCCTGTCCGAAGGTGGGAAGCTGGAGAGAGGGGCTTGGGTAGTCGGTAGCAGACTGGCTGACTGGCTGGTTGTTTCAGTTATATTCTGTGACACTGACAAGCAGTGACAGTTAACATTTGCGCACGGTCGCCAGGCAAAGGCAACAGCAAAAGACAACAGGGGCAGCAACAACGACAAAAACACCAGACAGACGAGTCAAAGTGGACGGGCATTCAGACGAGTGGCATAAGTTTCGTTGTTGTCGTGGCCCCAGGAGACATTTAACATAATAAAAGCGAACGTGTGCGGCATTTTGCCGTTGCCAACTTCTTTTAGTGTATCTGTTTGTTTAATGCTAATATCACACACACACACACACACACACGGAACCTTCGAATCGCACACCTACTCAGGCATACATACAGACAAAAAATATTGCAAATGTGTGCACAAGCAGTTGGCAAAAGTGTCGTAAATCGTTTAGACGGTGAACGTGGATAGCCCGGGCGATATGTAAACGACAGTGCCGCCGTGGGAAAAAAGAAAGATGAAAAAGAAGAACAAAACGAGTGAGAAGAAGCAAGGCTGCTGCATCAGTTCGAATGGAAGGGAAAAGGCAGATAACCCCAAGTGAAGCAATTGTTGCTGGGTGAGTAAGAAGACAGAGACAAACCCCAATTTCCAAACCCCAAAACCAAAGCAAAAAAAAAAAAAAAGCGCAGGCAACAACAAAAATCTGAACTTCATAACGGTTGCTTGTGTACGTGTGTTTTTATGAGGTTTTAACATAAATTCGAATGGTTGAATTAGGATAACACAGGCAGTGCCGCACTTGCCACACTTGCCGCAACGTGGCCATGATAAATTTTTATGTGTATATCCCTGGTATAAGCCCAAAAAAAAAAAAAAAAACCTCACGCAGAGCCAGAAACAGAATATGACAGTTAATAAGAATCCCAGCAAAGTCATTTGAAAATTATAATCAAAACCGAAATCCTTATAGGGCTTTTCAAAATGAGACCAACTCAGTCTCGCCCACAACAATTGTAACTCTAACTAGAGTTTCTCAAGAAATTAAGTAAACCCAATGGCATTTTTTAATTTAATTTAATAATTTTGAACTTTGACTTTTTCTAAGAAAAAACTCCGAAGAGTATCTCTAAAATTATTCTTAATTTTAGATAAAGAAAATGATAAAAAAAGGTTCCGTTCCATCTTCATTTGCATTGCATATTTGAGCAATAAGAAAAATTAAAAAAAAAATTTTTTAACTAATGAAAAAATGTAAATATTTGATTTTTTATTAAACACAAAATGAAGCAATCAAAAATGCTGCCTTCAAATTTTCCCTTTCCCAATGTTAAGCAAAGCCAAAATCGAAAGAAATCGAAAACTCTGATTCTATTTTTTAATATAAAAAAAAATTATGTCCTAAATAGTACTGAATATATTTTACAATTTTAATTTCTTTACTTTTTTTTGTATTTATTGAAAATATATTGAAGTTATTGGAATATTTTTATAAATCAGAATCAGTTTTATCAAAAACGAGGACTTTTTTTATACAAAAAAATTAAGTAAACATTTTTGTGACGCATAAAAAAATATTTCGTAACAAAAAAAAAAAAAATTAAATTGCTTTACAACAAAATTTGCTTAGTTCCTCTGGACTTTGATTTTTTCCATTATTTTCCCCCCTCACACAATTTTAAAAAATCGCAATAAATAAAATTTTGAATTGTAAGCTTTAGTTTTTCTTTTATTTTTAGCCAGTCCTGTGAAGTGGTCTTGTAACTGTGACACAAACAGGAAAAGGAATTCAGACAATTTTTTCCTGGGTAAGTAAAATTTAATTAAAAATTCACTTTCAATTTTATTTTCAAAAATCTAGAACATTTGTATTTAAAGCATGAGTTATTCTGCTTATTTTGTTAAGTTAAAATTTATTTTAATAACCAATCTGGCATACAATTCACAAACAAAAAAGAAAACAAATTCAAATACAAATGATGTGTTAATCTGAGAAAAAAAAAAACTATTTTCTGCCGAAAAGAAATAAAACATTCGCATCCTAGTATCCCTTATCCTAATATGCCTCATTAGCTGCTTAATATGGCTTATCATACACACACACACAGAGACATACGCACGCACACAAATTGTATTTTTCAACAATTTGTCACTTTGTGACCCTAAAATGCAAAGCAAGCCAAACCATCAAAAAAAAAAGGGAAAGAAAAACAGAAAAATGTTCTCACTTTTGAATCATAAAAAGAATGAAGAGAAATATGCGACTTTCCACAGCGCAACAAGCAAATGCACTCAAACAGAATCTATAAAAATTTTGACAACACGACGTGTCGATGATAAAGCAACGGGACAAATTTCGAGTAAAGGAAGATTAACATGGGTTAAAATTGCATGCGTATGGGTGACAAAGGCTGAGCTGCTTGCACCTATAAAACGAAATTCCCTACAACAGCAATAACAATAAAGGGAAATAAGAAACCAGCAAGTTTCGCTTCGCTTTGCTTTGCTTTGCTTTGCCCTGCCGTGCTCTACTCTGCTTCTTCTTTCCTCTCACGTAGCAAAAAACCATTTTGTGTTGCATACTTTTACGCGTCTCTTTGTATTAATTTACCAGGCCAGCCCGCATCGTTGGCAAAATTGAACCGAGCCCTCTGTCCACCGTCCTCGGCTCCCTGCTTCTTTTTCTTCTTCTTCTCCATGCTTTTGCTTCTCCTTTTGCTCTTGCTTTTGCTTTAGCCCGCTGCTCATTATGCATGCTTGTCCGCACGTATCTTGACGTTCTTTTGAAGCAAAAGGCAATGCGGTTATAGAGGTGGGGAGGACCTCGCACATACACACACACACACACACACACACACTTACCCACAAGAGCACAGATACATGCATACACTTTTGCTAACTTTTACCAATTTCATTTTCAATTGACTGTCGACCAGAACACGCAGAAGGCACTGGCTAACCACCAGCAATTGAGCGTATGAAACGAAATCCATTCGCTCCTCTACCCTGGCCAACCCTTCTCTTCTGTAGTTCAGCAGCCCTCACAAAAGTTTCACACATACACAGGCATACACACAAAGCAGAGAAAAAAAATACACCTACAAAGATGAAGAAGAAGAAGCCGAAAAGGAAACTTTTGCTAGAACCAGCGAATCCTTTTCTTTCATTTTATTTTGTTACTTTGGGTTCTTCTCTCTCTCAGCTCCTTTATTTCCTTTTTATATTATACTACTTATTTTATTTCAAGCGGAAGAGTGTGTGTGTTTGTGTGAGAATTTTCCTAGTATTGAATTCTGGCTACGTTTTACAACATTTGCCAAGCAAACTTGTGAAATTACACAGGACACGCAAAAAATTCAGAGGGCGAGGGAGAGGGTGGCGGGAACGAGGACCCACACATCCAACGGGCCACGCACAATTCATTTGCAAATAGAACAGTTTAATTTGTTGCCTTTGTGCAAACTGATATCCTTTTTCAAAATACAAAAGCCAGCCCCGACCAGCCTTCGGTCACTCCCATTCAAGGGTTCCTGAAAAGGCCTCATCACTTTTGGACGGGCGGTTCAGGCTTCCCAACCAGCTACCAGCATTTACAAAAAAAAAAAAAAAAAATGAAAACGAAAAAACTCATCGCTTTATGCCATCTATTTGCTTTATGGCCAATACTGCATTCTATCTCCCACCTAGAAATGCTGAGCGCCTCCATTCGAAATCCAAGTTCGATAAATGCGCCAACCGACCGGCTTTCTCGACAGCGTGCAGTAATTAAGCTCTGATGGCACAATTGAGTGAAAGGCAAATAGAGCGTACGAGTGTGTGTACATAGTAAATGTCTGAGACACTTGAAAATCTGCCAAACCCTGGCAGTGGCACGTAGATCATATACCTCCTGCAGGACGTGAAAGGGGGACTAATTGAAATGGGATATCTCTGGCAAGCTGTTAAGGAATTGCAATTTTCAACACGACTCTTCAGGCGTGTGACGAGGACACAAAATGAGGCTCAAGAATTTCGGTAATGGATCACATTTCAAAGTCAGACGATGAGAGAAAAGCCAGAACGCTTTTGACGACTTTTTAAGGCATCAGAATGCCCGAAGCTAAGCGCACAAGATGTTTTTGATATTTTCAGACTTCAAATTTATGAAATTCCCTGGAATTAGATACTCTTAAATTAGTCATCTGTGCCAGAAGTCAAATGGAAATTTGCTCAAGTTTTCCCTAAATTAATCCAAGGCAGTGAAAAGGTTTCGGGAAAAATGTCTTGTATGAGAACTTAAGGACCTTAGATTTAATATTTTGCATAGCTTTGGGTAAACATATATGTACTGATTCAAGCCGGGCCAGGCAATCTAAATGGTTTAGCTTCTAAAATATGATAAACATATTTTGATCTAAAATACAATTTCTTGCAAAAAACAGTGATCTTTGGAATCTTTGGAACTCCCGATAAAATGCCCCGGGTTGCTAAAAGTATATTAAGATTAAATTTCTGGGATATCTCTAAGTCCTCTAAGGTAAAATCTGGATGACTGAGGAAACTTGATTTGCCTGCCCGTAGAGTTTTGAGATTTTAAGAGTTTGAATAACTAATAAAGACTTTTTATAGTTGCAAGTGTTTTTTTTTTCAATTTAAGGTTTTCCAAATTAAAACTAGAGGGCTTCCAACCCCCAGTAGGGTGCGTGGAAATTTCTGAACGGGATGATATCAGTTTATCTGGAATACTTTTCTATCCCTGGACAAAATTCGGGCTTTCCCGTAATTAAAATACCCTGTACTGCTAAGGTCTGAAAAATTTTTCAGCAATTTCTGAAATTTTTGCTCATTCTTGTACTCAAATCGAACTTAAAATACGATATCACAATATCACAAGGACAGTGATCGAGCGTTTCCGAAATACCCTGTACCGCTAGTTCTATTTAAGCTTTCCTTCTAATTAGAATAATTTTTGGTTATTCTAACTTTTTTTAGTTTTAGAGATATTCACAATTAATGGGTGGTACGTTCGGATTAACATAAAAAAAACAAAACTTGCCCTGATCATACTCTAGGTATCTTTTGGGGATCTCCGACATTTCCTTCTAGGTGTTATATACATGCACAGCTTTCCAGCTGTACACTTCGGGTACAGGGTATAAAAAAAAATTGTAAATGTTTTAGTTGCTTTTGTCTAAGTGGAAAACAGCCGAATAAACTGTCAGCCTATGATGGTTGCCTTAAGGCCAGGGATGTCACATCTCCTTTTTAAATTTCATCGACTATGTATAGGATATCCCAAACTCGACAACACCCGAGCCTACGCAGTCTTTTTTAGCAATTCCTCTACTGCTCATTATTTTCAGGTGTTTTCAAAGCGGAGCTCAGCGCACTCAACTTATTAATATATTTTCACAATCTTAAAAGAGTTCAACATTTTTTGTTTTTTTTTTTTTTTTTGATTCTTCGGTGGATTCATTGAATTGAATTTGGTATTATAATTATGTTATCCAACCGAAATCTTGCAAAGAAAATTTATTATATAAATCAAGTTTATAGAATTTTATTTGTAGCTTAAAAAAGAAAAATTTGGAAAAGCACAGTATTTTTTCGAGAACACAGAATATGACAGGGCCGTATTTTAAAATGCAATAATTTAATTATCTGTTGAAACCTAAAAATTAAAAATTCAATTTATAATATTATACACTTTGTTCGAAGCAAAGAGAGTATATTCATTTTATTCTGATATTTGTAACGCACAGAACCACTCATCGTAGACCCCTAAAAGTTCTCTCTAAAATAGTCAGTATCACTAGATGACTCGATGTACAAGCGGGTTTAAGAATAGCTTCTACATTTACTAACTGATCTTTTTGAAATTCAATAGGTACGTTTCATCCATAGTGGTGTATTAACTGCCAAATCTGCCAAATTTTTATTAAATTTAGATCATTATATCATATAGCTTCATACGAACCTAATTCAGTCCTAGAAATATCTTAAACATTTATTGATATTCAAGATTTGTGAATTGTTTATGTAAGTTTACATAGGTGCCAAATTTTAGCCGGATCGGACTACTATATTATATAGGTGCAACACCAACCCACTTCCTGACCAAAACCATTTATTTGATTTACGGCAGAAAAACCTTCAAAAAGAGTTTGTAATCTTCGACGCCTTGAAGATAGCGCTAGAATTTTTTTAATAAATATATATCTGACCCTAGTTTATTTACTCAAAGGAGACCGGATACTTGGATACAAATTTTTTTCTATTTCAAACCTTTCTGAAAGCCAAAGCAAATGTAAGACTTACACTCCTTTTGATATATTTTCAAGTTTTGTGAAATACCAATATTGTTTAATTTTAAAACTGCATACATTTCTTATATTCAATTTGGGTTTTCCAAGTAGTTGTACCAACAATCTTTACAGTTCACTACTTACGTTGTTTAATGTTGCCATGGCTCGAATCCGACGTCTATTTTTTACTGTTCAGAACATCGGCTGTAAATAGAAATAAATGAAAATAGTTATAAATTTTTATTTATAATAAATCTCTAATTCTATCTCTATTTTGTGATATGCTTATAGATATTGAGCCCTGAGGAATCATGGACTGCCCGTTTCGGTCAATATGGATTGTGGACTTTTATCGAATCATATTACGTTGTGGATCTAAAATGTTATTTACTTTTAAAAATTGACATTGTTATGTTTAAGCCAAACAATAAATATCAAAATGCCTATAAATAAACCAATTTTACATAAAAGAAAAATAAAATAAAACCAAGCAACAGCAGAATATCCCAAGTCAATAAAAAGGACTTTTTCTTTTTCTCATTTTTTTTTTTGGGGACATCATTTCGGGTGGCTTATAATTTTTTTTTTCAGATACTGGTAACGTGCAGCCAGCATTTATGGGCACAAAATGATTGTTATTATACCTTCTTATTATTATTATTGTTATCAAAGCCAATGTCAAACCAAGGCAGACACGGCGAACGGGAAAGGCAAAAGGTAGACCAAAAGGCTCAGCAGGGCCACCAGGTTGGTTGGCAGCCCAGAGATCCTTAGCCCGGAAACAACGGCAGGCCAAGAAACGTGCACAGCATTTGAGTCAACAATCCACCTACATAGGCTGTATACGTAAGGGGCGTGGAAGTGTGGAGAACTTCTGACTGTGTGCAGAAATTTATGTTTTGTTTGTTTATTTGTTTATGCAGTGCCTCGTATGCCTCCGCCGCCTTGGATGGGCACACATGACTTTGCTTCGCAGTAGCTCATGCAAATTTATACACTCTGTTCCAAGTCAGGGGAAAAAAGAACAAAAGACTGAAAGAATGAAAGAAAGAAAGAGAGAAGCCACCATAATAAATATTCACAAAAATATATCTCATTTCAACGCCTTTTGTCTTGGCAGCTTTGACGTTCCTCTTCCTCTGCCCTTTAATGTCCTGGCTAGGATCGTTTCGTCACGTGTCGGCATCATTACCGCACGTACCAGCGTTATTTATACCCGAAAAAAATACTAAATCGTTTATAGAGTTCTACTAAATCCAAGCCCAAACATTCAAATTCCTTGAAAAAATTTTAAATATACAAATTTTCGGTTCAAGTCAGTCAAGTTGTTCATCGGATCTCAGTCGGCTGCTAATTGCTCAATATTTGTGACCGACAGCTGCAAGGGCCAATGTGGTGAGCCCCTAGGGCTTACAATTTACGACACTTGTGCAATCTAGCGCAGGAGAATTCTGCCTAAAACTAGGCAGCAAACATACCAACCATGTCAATGGACGGGGTGACGGAATGGACCGACCCGCCAGACAACAGCATCCAGTCTCATACGTCCACATACATGGAGTTTCAGTTAATTTGTTGACAGCTTTAGTTGGCCAACTTGGGTGGATGTGGATGTTTGACTTTGCCGCTCGTCCCTTTGGGAACGGCAGGCCACGGCAACAAGACTAACTCAGCCAAGCTAAGCCAACACTATGCATGTAACGTTCTTGGCAAACGACCAAGAACAATGAGCGGAATGAGTGTGCAATTAGTGGCCATGTTGGTTAAGAAACAAGGAAGGAAAAGCGCATTCAAATATATCGAGAAAAAAACCCAAATAATAAGACTCATCTTCAGACACTGAGTTTTAGACAAGACACAATAGAAATCCAGATGAAATCCAGGCTACTCGTAACATTTCTTCAAGAAATATTCGCAATATGCAATTCGGATGGTAAACAAAACTATCAATGGGAGCCCGTATCGATTTTATTAAATATGATCCAGAGAAAACATCTTCAACTATAGGAGAGGTCTGACAGGATAATGCAAAAAAACTTGTTGGCTGACTCATGTACCAAGGTTTTTTTTCGCGAACAAATAAGTCTTTTCCCAAGAAAAATAACGACGTTCTGCTTTCTATCTATGATATAATAGAAACTGTACGTATATTTATCTGCTTATAAGTGTTCTTAATTTAAAACACCCATAAGATAGGAAGATAAATATAGAAAATATAGATTAGATATATAAAATATGTAGATATAGTAGTTCTTTCACAATTTAATTAGCGCATGTATGTAGCCAAAAGTCGATTGAAATTAATAGTTAGTTGTGGAAAATATAGATGTTGTAGATAAGATATATAATATATGTGTAAGCATTAAGTAACATAGTGAAACTCTGTACATATAATTTATCTACATATAAGTAGTGTGAATATAAAATGCGATTAAAAGCGAAAGATAAATGTGAAAATTTTAGAGATAAGATATACTATAAGATATGAAGATCTAATAGTTTATTTACATTGAAACTTAGTAGATAATTGTATTCATAAATATTAGATAAGTTTAATTAAATACTAAATAAGTCTTTTTTATATAAAATACGATTGAAAATGGTAACTAATTGTAAAGACAATAAATATAAAAAATTGGAATATAGTAATTGAACTCGGTACATATATGTATATGCATGTAACTTATTCTAAATTCTAAATTCAATTGAGATTGGTAGATAAATGTAGAAGAAATTTCTAAAGCCGATTTGCTGTTCTATACGGTCGGCTCAAACCTAAAAAGTGGGAGCTCAGTTCATCAATTGCGAAACAATAAAATTTCGCATTACGCGATGATTTCAGAATCCTTTGTTTTATTTTTATTTTAAGGATGACTCTCTATATACTCATATTTATTATCTTTCAATTGCTGTGATGTCAGGTGTCAGGCATGTGTCACAGCCTTGGGCCTGGTAATTTGAACCACAACAAAACCAAACAAACTATATAGCCAAAGTCGTCTTACATTTACTCTTGATTCAATTATCAATTGTTCGATGATGGACTTTGGAAGTATTTGAAAAGTTTTCTCTTCCCAACATTTGTCTCTGTGTGTGAGTGTGCCAGTGATAAATACAATTTGGACTTCAATTTTCAATTGGTTTGGCATTGCTCGAAGTCGCACTGCAAATGTCAAATTTCAGCATTTGAACGCTGAGCAGTGCCGTCAACTAATTGGGTTTCAGTGCTCGTCAAAAGTAGCGGGAAAAGCAGAGCCACCAAACCGAAAAGAAGCCAGGAAGGCCAGGATAAAGGTAAAAAGGAAAAAAGCAAATATATATACGAAAAAGATTAAATTTCCTCGTTACGACTTACAAGAGCCAAGGAATACGAGAATGAGAGAGAAAATGGCAACGAGAGGTAGGGAAAATAACGCACCAACGAAGTGAAAATAAATATTGAATTATTGATATACAATATTTGTTATAAATGTATGAAAGGCGGAGGTACGAAATTTTTTGGAATGAGGAATAAGGGAGGATGTGGGATGTGGGGCACGTGTCTCTCTGGTATCCTCGGGGAAGGCAGCAAAGGGTGACAGCGAATTTCAAAGGATTCCATTTTTGAAATGCCGTCTCAAAATGCTCATTTATAATGTAGCTAGCAATTTGCGTTTGTGAAACTAAGAAATATACATTTTTCATAAAATGCAAAAATGTGTTGATGTATTGAAGAAGGGCAACGAAATCCGAAATCCGCCCATCCATTCATTCGCATTGTGAATTGACTTCTCTTTGTTGGGCTTGACTCAGCTTATTGTCAACGCAAATATTTGTTTGTTTATCTTTTGACGTTAGATGCCATCAACTACTAACCAGCCAGCCGCCCGGCCTCACCTTGAGAAAAAAAAATCCTTAGATGGAATATATGAAAGAGCACATCATATCACAGCAGGCTGGCTGGATCCCGGGATTGTTCTGGCTTATTTCGTTTTACGAGTGCTCAGTGCTGTCGCAATATTTTCCATGTTTGCATACAAAATATCATATTTGCCGAGATTGTTTCATTAAAAAAAAGAAAAAAGCTCTGAACAGGTGCTACTTTCCACACGCAAGTAGATATTTTTGCGCTTTCTATTGCGCTGCCTACTTTCAGGCACTCTCACTTTGCCTGGCTATACTACGTGTTTAGGTTTAGCACCTCTCATACCTATACACACATGCGTGGCCCATAAAACGCTCAGATTACAAACAAAAAACAGAAACGTTGAAAGTGCTAACCATGTTTTCACTCTTAAGTGAAGAAATTTTTGGTTTCTTCTATGTCCGCAAAAAAAAAAAAATAATAATAATAAAAATATATACATATACATATGTATAAATACATGTACATATATATATGTACTTATAGCAAAAGTTATCTGACTAGTTTCGTATGCCAATCAGGTGGTGGGCCGAACATAAAAATGTCGTCATATTTTCCTTTTTGTTTTTCGTTTCATTAAGTCAAAGCCTTCAGGCATTGAAAGGTAATAAACCCCGAACGCGTTTTCACATGAAAGCAATACGGTGCGTTCGGACATAAAAAATAAAGAGTTACCTCTACAATGCCAAGTCAAGATTATCTCTAAAGAACTGGAATCAATTGTATACAATCAAACTAAGATCACTCAAGACCACAAGCAAGTCAGGAGCACATCTTAATCGAATTTGTATAGAGCTATTTTTTATATTCAAGAGCCTCGTGTATGAAAATATTCTATGTCTAACGAAATGCTTTAATAAAGTTTTTTCAACTTATTGCATCCACCTCGACCAGTCTTACAAGTAAAAGTCTACAGAACGTTTATTGACCACCAAGATATGACTGGGTATACTGGGTTTATACCTGAATAAATTGGATAATAAATTAAGGAACCTAGAAAATCCCAATTACTTAACTTTGATCACTATAAAATCTTAACAGCCTCTCTCACTTAGCGTTTCCTAGTAGGGCATACAAATTTTAATATTGAGCCCAAAGATAAGAAGGTCTCCTGAAAATTTTGTTCAAGACAAGCCACGATATTCTTTATTTTCTTTTTAATCAAGTTTCAATTCAACATTAGGTTATAGGCTTTCGATTGATTTTCAAAGCAAGTCCTATTGAAATCTTTATTTTTATAAATATAATTCAGCATTTCTATAGATTATTAATTATTGCAAGATAATAAATGTCAAGCCCCACACATCGCATCCCTTGTTTTGTTTCGGAAATTTCGAAGGTTTAGACCGATTATTATTTCTCGCTTCCAGAAGTGGGAACAAACACCCGGCCTGTCTGCAACAACAATAAAATCAGCAGATTTGCCACTTAGGTACGAGCGCACTGAAAAAAATCGGATATCCAAATTGAGTAGACTTAATCGCTAACAAAACTGCAACAATGTGGGGCTTGGTCGGGATCTGAGCGAATGTATTCAATTTATTCTGTCAGTGCATTAAACTATCCACGTGCGATTTGTTTCATTCTTCTGGCCTCTTTCTGGTTGCCTCTCTTCTTTTCACACACAAATACACTGCCAACGAAAGTTACTCAATTATTTTTGTTGACATTAAGCACATAAAAATACAAATATATGGAATCCAACAACAACAACAACAACCACCACAAGCTGCCTGGGACACAAAAAAAAGGGACCACAACGAGTTGTTAAAATGTGCCAAGCCAGCCTGAAGGCATTTGGAAAGGCAGCGATTTGTCTATTTTCTCCTTTCTTTCTTTTTTTTTTTTTTTGGTTGTTGACTCGATGCTGTTGCTGGGGCTGTTGTCCTTTTTGCGGCCTTTGAGAGAGGGTCGACGGCTGTTATCACAGATTAAGTGCGTCGTAGTATTCGTTAGTTATATTGTGTTGAAATGTGCTTACAGCACATTAATTTCTTGCACCTGGCATTAAGATAATTGCAGCTTTTGTTTAGATAAGAGATAATCAACTCATCCAGATGGCGGCCCGAAAATTCTATAGTTGCCATACTGCTGTTGTTGTTGTTGTAGCTTCCGTCACCACATTTCCCCATGTGCCGAAGGAGGCCTTTTTGTTGGCTGTTGACAGTTTTAAGGCTTTAATATGTCATGAAAATTAATCAAAAATCATGAAGGCATGTAACCGCCGGAAATCTAATAAAAAACCAAATCAACTTTTAATGGTTTTCTTTTTCCCTTGCGGAGTCGAAGGCGGTTGCTTTGAACTTTGCCAAAAGCAGCTCGAAACATCATAAAAAAAGCAGACACACACATACATACACACACATGCGAGAAAAGCAATTGCGTGTAATTTAATAACAAAATAATAGGAAGCAATGACTTAAAAACAAAGCAGAGAATGCCTAAGTGGATAAAAGTGGGGGCTCCAATAGACTTATGGCCCATCAATTTGTGAGTGTGGCCTGCGAGTGTGTGTTTGTTGATTGTCATAAAATGTAATCATAAATAAAATGCAGCAGTCTTTGTCCTGGCCAAATCATCGTGGCAGTTCAAAGGGCTCACGAGGCAAAATATGCAGTCATTAAAAAAAGAAAAGCAAACGTTCTCCCAATCGTCGTCATCCTAGTTGCTGTAGTTCATAGTCATCGTCATTATGATCATCGTCATCATCGTGAACGCCAGCGTCTGTTTAGTAATTGCTTATGAAATATGCAAAGCCGTCTCCACGTCCCACAATCATTCAACAGTCCGTACGCACCCTTTTAGGCAGAAATCTTTTGGCTTTGCCGAATGCCTACAAACGACACAGGGTGCCAAAAGACAGCCCAAACATCGCAGGCCCGAGGGCTGGCCTAGCATGACATTGCCACTTAGCGGCTACATTAATGGCAGCCAGCAAATGGCTTTATATAGTTATGTGCGTATTCGTGTGTGTCTGTGTGTGTGTATGTTCATTCGAGTGAGTGTACGGGTGTGCTTGAGCGTGTAACGGTAAATAAACTAATGCCAAACCGCAGGCGGCATGAAAACGGCGCAGCATTCTTTCCGCCTGACACACGGACAGATCTTGTCAGCCAGCCCCAAGTACCTAACCATTATGTATCTGCATATATATTATCATGAATATTTTATGCTGACATGTACAAAGTATCCCATACATTCAAGCATTTGTATGTATGCAAGTGTAAGTCCAAAAGTCCGAGTTTTTTCTTCAACAACCAAGTACAGTGAAACTGTACCAAAATAAACACTAATATGATGTGGGAACAAATATCGGATTTAGTTCTGTATGACAAGAGCCTTATTTAGTGGTATATGACGAAATGAGCTTCCTATAAAGCATCTTTAAGCTTTTTGAAGCTGAGCATTCCAGAATTTATTTTTCGCAGACTTTTGTCTTCTTTGGAAACCTAATGAGTTAGTATAATTTTAGATTTTCAACTGCTCTGCAAATGCTTCTACTTCAAATACTTCTTTCACTTTAACTTTTATATAATAGAAAAATTAATGTATCAAAAAATTCACAAATTCGGTGCCAATTCTGTGACTCAATTTTGAGTTGACTTAGTATCCATAGGAAATATATTAGGATTAGTTATATCAGTTATGGCCAAAAACAAACATCAGTCCCCCTGAACCAATTAGGACGAATAGGACAAAGTAAACAAACAAAAAAAAAACGAACCGATTCCACGCTTAAATGATAATGATGTATGAACAAGTAAAGACAACAGAGTTTCCCGTGTTTCTTTTCTTGCTCTGCGACGGAAAGTAAGCGAGGAGGTGATGGTGATGGTCGTGATGATTTTTGTTACTCAAAGGGGATTTTCTGTGCATGTGTGTGTGTGTGTAGGGGATAGGGAATTGGTTGAGGATTTAACAAGCTAATGTGCTTTTAATGGTCAGACGTCTGTTTGTCCTTCCGCCCATTCCGTTTAGGTGATTATACCAAAGTAAAATACACAAATAATTAAAATTAATTATCTTGCAATTAGTTTACGATTTACTCATTAAACGGCCAAGGCGAACAATTGTTTCGTCTGTCTATCCCATTCCCTGGCTCTTTCATGCGCTCTCAGTGCTTTTCCCAAGACACAAAAGCGTCTTGGCCCAAAAGTATGCAACGCTAATGCATGTTAAATTTTATTTGCCTTTGTGTGAAGGTTAATGGAAGGGGACGGAGGCGGGTAGAGGGAGGCATCGTGTATTGCTCTCTATGACAATATAATTATGAAATTAGTGCGGCTAGCATTTCAATTGAGTTGTTATTTGATTTATATGCAATCGTCTGTCAAAACTACGCACACCTCTCATTCAACCCATTAATGGTGTTTATTATGCATACAATTGGCCTGGCTTTTCCTGTCGTTCTGCCAGCAGGGGTCTTGGCCAGTCATTTTAATGACATTTAACACACTCGTCTAATCAGAAACTGGGACACACACGAGTACACAGGCACATAAATTTCATTATTTTCCCCATAACTCATACGCCCCCAAAGCCGTCTCTTCCAATTCGATCTATTTGAAATGTTTTCGCAAATATTTATGCCATAAAGTGTACGAGCTCTTTAGTTTATAATTTTGTGGAGGAAATATCATAAGCTGTATCTGTTTGATTTGTTAGGCCCCAGGGCGAAACTAAATTAAAAGAGGCGGCATCTTGGAGCTTGGTGATCCGACAGCCCCACATCACAGTGAATTCTTTTTTGGCAAGAGCAAAGTACTTAACAGTCTGGTTATTATTAAAAAGCTGCTTAAGTGGTGGAGTCAGGCTAATTGAATTAACTTTTCAACCCTTCGCTGTTGCGTGAAAAAGCAAAATAATAACATCGACAAGACAAACAACAACAACAACAACAAGGACCGCAGAATCTAAAGCTAATGTTGATAAAGTACCGCGAATTCAAAGAGATTTTACAAAATTTCCTTGACTTGAGTGTATATAAATATCAAATTAACGGTTTGGGCTTGGGTTCGGGCTCTTTCTTTCCCTCATTTACTCTTTAGATGATACACTTTACTCGAATTTTGACAGCTTAAAAATTTGGCAAAGGTTTTTTGAATGAAAACCTTGATGGAAGAGACTGAATCTCTTGAAAAATATTAAAAGCAAAAGCTATACAATGCTGTATTTAAAAATACCAAAAAACAAAGAAAAGGGTCACACTGGTCACTGACAATCGGAAACGTCTCAACAAATCAACTAAATGAGCTTGCTTAGTCACCCAAACACCCCCAGAATACCCTACCGAATTCGGGATTCTCTCCGTGTCCGCCTGTGTCTGTTTGGATCCTACAAAGCATGTAACACTTTTTGCCTAGCTATCGGTTTTATGCGCTATGCTTCGTTAAGTGCACTTTGAATTTTTAATGTGCGCTTAACTTACACAAACGGCGGGGGGGTTCCTAGCAGAACAGTGGTCTGGGTCTGGAGTTGCGGCTGGTTTGGTTGATGAAAAACGAGCTGAAAAGTCCAGTTGGCTGGTCGTTTATTGGCTCATCTCTTTCTACTTCTTCTTTTTCTTGTGGAACGCTTATTAATTCGCTTGATTAAAGAACCATACTCTGAGCAAAAAAAAAAAGAGGAAGAAAAAAACGAGCCCTAACAAATAAAAAGAAAATTTCACAAACTAAACTTCAGCACTTGAAATTTGAGGAGCTCTTAAGCTGATCTTTCACAACTTTTGCCCACACACCGTCATCTACGAAAATAATCAACACAAATTACATGGGTTAGACTCGTGGGCATAAAAATGCCACCGAAGACTCATTACCCAGGGCTCGCTTGCTCGCTTACGCACAGGCCAATTAATTTTTAATCTACGCTAAACATTGCAACAAATTAGACCTAACCAAGATGGCGAAAGCCAAGGAAGAGTTTCAGAGTTTTCGGAGCTCGCTACTACTCATTTACTCATGATTTGCAAAAGTGCCAACACCAGTGTAAAGAATTTTTAGCCAAGCCAAGGGGATTAATAAAAGGATTACGTGGCGGAAAATGCCAGCTGTGTGCCGACAAGGACAACGAAGACGTTCGCTTCCGATTGAGTGTGCCGGCAATACGGTTGGCAATTTGTAGCCAGAGTTGCCTAGATAGAAAACAAGTGCAAGTAAATGGAAGGATAAATGAGATGCCTTGGCATGAGATCTGATAGCTTGAGCATTGTTTGTGGTTGTGGGAGTGAATTGCTGGGGCTGCCTAATTGTGTTTGCTTCTTATCCAGAAACGGTTTGGTCTGGCTGCATTTTCGGGCCAACTTCCCAGTCAGAGGGATAAGGCGGCAGCAGCAGCACCAGTAGCAGCCGCAGCAGCGCCAGCAGCTTTGCTCGTATGCATGGTCATATATTAAAAATAATCCATTCGATATCTGTTTTAATACGCAAAATTTATAGCAGCCGCCCCCAAACAACAGCACCAACAACAAAAACAACAGCAACGACAGCTCTCAACTGTTGGCTGACATTTTGAAGGGCTTTTAGCTTGATATTTTATTGCTTAAAGGATGCACAGAACAGAGCAGCAAAGTCCAGCAAGCCGGGTACACTCCGGCCAACCAGTGAGGCAATTACGTGCCATTTTTTATATGCAAAGCCGCCACCGAGTGTCGTTTTAATAATAACATTGCTTCATTTCAACACAATTTTCAAAGCCAAATAGTTTATACGGAATTCTGGGCACTTGAACGGAGCTCTGGAGACATCTTAATATATTTTTATAATCCGAAAAGTTAAAGAAATTATTAGACAAATGCAAGTAAAACATGAATAACTTATCTTTATTAAGTTTTAGAAACATCCCGACTTCTTTTTCATACAATTGAGTTAAACTTTTTGCCATAGTTTCGCCAAGTTTTTCCATACTAAAACTTGACTGAGCTGGAAGCTCTCTCAGTGGGTAAGACTACGTGAGTCGTATTCATTTTAGACTTATCACAAACACTAAATTCTCAATTCGCTTTTATTGCCACGAGTTTAATTTATATTATTTTCGGTACTAAGTTGAAGCAGTCAGAAGATGTTGAGGTCAACCTTTTGAATCTACTGTACCCTTCAGAATGAGCGCAAAGATTCACCAGAATGGAAGGCACTGTGTTAGTTAAAGAGCAGCCTAGCATTACTTATTCAGGAACCTTATAAAGTTTTTATTTCGGCTAGATTTGGCATTCCAAGGAATGCAGCCTGTCTAGAAAATATTTACATACTGATGCGATTTTTGAGTAAGCTTGAATAATGGAAAATAGTATCACATCTTCGGTGTACTGAGTGTAGCTGGACCTCTTCATTTGAGTGCTGTCTTCTTTCTGGTGCTTTGAGGCTCTCCTCAGATTTGTTTACAATCGACATAATGTTCATGATATGAGTTATTAGCCGCAGAGGCAGCCAGAAGGCAAGTCAGAGATGACGGCGACCCCAAGAAACACCACACTCAATCAGCATAAAAGTGTGCTAGGCAAAAGATTCCAATGCCAAAAGGAACTGCAGTTAATCACTGTGGAAAACTGTAAGTAGAAGAGTGGCAATTGGAGTGGCTTTGATAATTCACGATGAACGCGGGGGACACAAAACAAGTCCCAATTTAGCAACACGCACGCATTTAATTAAAGTAAAAGCTTTGCTTTTTTATTTGCTCATTTGTTAGTGCAAAAAAATACGAGGACAAGTAGAAGCTTGCACAGCGAAAAAATGTGGCCGTCAGGGGATGCATTTCATTCGCCGTTTGTTGTACCGAGTAAAAAATATACAAATAACTTGCAATTTATATGCGTACCACATTTTTTTTACCCTTTTCAAAAAACACAGCAAATAAACAAGCAAAATAAATTAAATTCCAGCTTGAAATAAATATTATAAAAAGCAATTTTAAGATTCGCTTAAAATCTTTTTAGTTCTTTAAAAATGATCCCATATTTCCTTGAAAAAAATATAATAAGAATACAAAATTGTAATTGCTCCTGAGTTATTTTTCATTATGCTTTGGTATTGGTATTATACTGCTATTGGGGAAAATTGGAGGAGTAATGCTTTTTGTTATAAAAATTAAAAAACTTAGCCATAACAAAATTCTTGCACTTAATAAATATAAATTTTGTGTAGCTTATAGGAACCTAAATTTATGGTGTATGAAATGAACCAGCATAGAGTTTTACATAAATCTAACAGAGAGACAAAGCTTACTATTATCATGTATAATAGTTAAAAAGGATTCACTTTTATATTGTGATGCAAACATATGTATAACATATATTTTATGCCAGTTCAAAGAAATGGTCTACTCAAAACCTCCACTATAACAGGACACACTGTTATATTGTAAAATTAGGTATAACAGATACAGATATTATGCTCTGTTATACTCTCCAGCATATGTATAACAAATGTATGCCAAAATATACTTGCACCGTAGGTATAACCGATAGTACATACAGAATTCTGTGCTAATTAGCTAGGTCATCAACCAATCGCCCTGAGCGAATACCGTTTTAGGAATATTAACTGCAAAAACTGTTATAAGGATTGGTCGTAGCAAAGAAAATTATTTTCGAATTAGAATCCTCTAACCAATAATTAAAACTCTACACAATGAAGCTTCCCCTTACGATATCTGAGTTGTTGAAATTTTGACAGCAAAAGCTCTTCTCGAAAGTAATAAAAATATAAAATATACAAAATCACCATAATTTTTTTATAGGAACTTATGAAAAAACAAAAATATAGAACATAGAATGTGTTGTTTATGTTTTGATTAATTTACTGAAATATTTTGAATGCAAATAATACACTTTAATACTATATATAATTTTATAATTTCATACAATCAAACAAAACCATGGACCCCAAAAAAAAGTCTGCTCTTATATATTAAAGCAACTCAAATGAATTGCCATTTATTGATAAGGTAGAAAAAAATGTTATACTCGTTTCGACCTCTTCTAGAATTTAGATAACCAGAATTATATACTTAGAAAGTCTAAGCCAGTTCACGGCAAGAATATACATTGGGTTATCCCTTATTTTTGAGGGGACTGACCAATAATGAAGAATCTTTTTGAGTTCATTTAAGAACTTTTAAGTAACCCAGAAGATCTTCCATCTACCCCAACTCAACTAGATACATACCCATATGCGAGGCTTTCCGACAGACATTGACATCAACTATTACCGTGCTCCGTAATTTAGGTACATTAACAGGCGTAATATGTCTCAACATATATGGCAACCAGGAAAGTGAATAAGTGAGAAAGTGGGAAAACATTAGCGGCAATTTAGGTAAAGCTCTCATTGATTACCGCCTAGACGCAAGTAATTTCCATTGAGAAAATTTGAAACCACCATTTGACAGCCATTTTGCAAGACTTTCATAATTGCCAGCTAATGAGACAGTTTCAAATTTTCATTTTAAACGCTATCGCTGTCGTACTGTCTCTCTCCCGGGGCCAAAATTAAACACTTTAAAAAGTTGCGACTGATAAAAGTTTATTGCTCCAAAGAATAAGAGAAAAATGAAGTGAGATGAAAGACAGTTGTGATGCTGGAGATGTGAAGCGATGTGAGGGGGGAAAGAGGGGTCGCAACAGAAGTTCACCACCGGCAACAAGCTGAAAAACTTCTTTTGGCAATTAACTTGCCGCCCATTAAATGATAAAACGGGAAGCAAACAGTAAGGGACGTGGGCCATGATGGCAAAGGCGAACCTGGACCTCAGAGCCGGACAAAGGAAGCAAATGAACGGAGACCATAGCCGCCGGACAGATGGCAAAAGATACAAAAGCAAAGTAGCTGGTCGGCAATGCAATTTGGGTCAAGCCAAAAGGATAATGCGGTTCGCGGCTTCTTTATACACTCACCCACTCCAATGCACTCCCACACTCGCAGGCGAGCAAACAAAAACTTTTGTTTCAATATTTTGGTGCACTTTAGCCTTAGTTTTGCTTAAGTTTTGTGACATTCGTAAAAAAAAAAAAAAAACAAAAAGAAATGGGTTGGATAGGCCGGAATTGGAAAAGTCTGTGGCTTTTCCAATTGGAACGCACTGTTGCTTCAACTTTCAACTAGTTTTGGCGTTTAACCACTGAAGCTGACAGCACTGGTGGCCACACTTTGTTTTGTAACCGAAACTGGCTTGGGCCCACCTACGCACTACCAACGCGCCCAGAGCTGACTCGTTCGACAACGAGAAACATGCTGTACAAGCGCCGCAACCACCTCTACACTTCTCATCTTGTGCTGCATTTGGCTTACCATTTGAACTTATTCCGCCTGGGACAGTATAGCAGAGATAGTCAGACTAGGTCTTTTAAATTTTGAAGAAAAACTTCAAAATGAATCGATTTTTTTATTTATTATTATTACACGCACACACTAACGCGTATTTATGTGTGCGTAAAAACAAGTAGAAAACGCCGACCCGCAAAGACTTGTGCAACACAACAAAACACAAGAACAACACTACAACCGACACTTAACACGGAATGTGATTGTAAAAACACATTTGCTTTTATGAATTAAAAGGTGTTTCACATATATTTTTGCATTTTTATATTTTTAAATCCATAAATGCATTATTTTAAGGCTAATTTCGCGCAGAAAACACAATTTTTGCATCGATGTTACTGTTGTTCACCAATGAACTAATTCAAATGAACTTCAATTTGCAGGTTCAAAACATGGCCCTGCCAACTTGCACAAATATTATCAATTCTATTGAATTTGTTTAAACAAATTCAAAACAAATTCGAAATGTATGGTTCACACAATTTGACTATTTAATATCAACTGAAAGTTGTTACTTACACTTTGTACAATTTTCCAACCGACTCCTTGTATTTTGTTTCTTTTAACACCTTGTTAATTGTTTAAATTATAAGAATACAATTGATTTTTTTTTTTTTGTAGTTTTGTACAATTCATATATTTATTTAAGCTTTCGAATTGAATCTGCAGTGGGACTTAACATATAATCCCACTCTGGGCACGGCACTACAGCTATGCACTTTTGTTTTTATTGGGGAGAAATCGATTTTTTTGATTTTGGCTCGTTTCACACACACATTCGAGCTTATAAAATATACGACAATATTTGCGGTTTTTTATTATTTCTTCTTTGAATAATATCTTGCACTGAATATCCTCAAATCATTTAATCATAATAAATGCGCGCATTTTAAAACACCCACTTAATTAGTTACTTTTCCTAATTCGTTGGGTTAAATTGAAAAAAGAATTTTAAAAAATCTCTCAAGCCAGACACGAGGGAGCTCACGCTGTCAACTGAACTGAATTCCTTTATAAAGAATATTGGCTACTTTTCCTACAAGAGGGTGGCTGTGGTTCCTTGGGTGCGAAGGGTGGCCTTTGACACACAAAAAACATGCGCAGTTGATATTCCTTCACAAACGGCTGTTTCGAAGACCACAAATTCAAATTGCGCGGCTGAATTTTTTCTAGCCAGTCAGAAAGGCCGGGTTTGCCTTGATGCCAACAGTGGTGGATTCATCAAAAAGCTGAGAGTTTTTTCCTCGCTTTCGTGATCCCCTGGGTTTGTTGCCAAAATTGAGTTGAGATTCCTTGGTTCTGTTTTGAGTAATATAATAATTTATAAAAAAAACGAATTGCAAAATAAATTCAAGTCTACTGCTTACAAGGCTTTGAGTGCATCCAAATTGGGTTTCTTTAGATTATTTCTTTTAATTATACCTTCAGACTCTAGTTCATCCAACATAAGTGGATGTACTTTCTTTTCGTGGCTTCGAGCCGCAAAATTGCTCGCAAAAAAACGATCACAGAAATTACAGCCGTAGGGCTTCAACCCAGCATGTGATAATAGATGACACTTCAATGCATCCGAACGCTTATACTCTCTACCGCAATAGTCACATTTATGTCGTTTTTCGTCTGAGTGTACCACAAGATGTCGACGAAGTAAGGCTCGAGAGTTCAACTGCTTGCCGCACTCCGTGCATATGTGTTTCTGCGGATTATGCAAGTCCTTGTGTACTTTCAGTCGGAAAGCAGTTTTAAAACATTTCTTGCAAATATCACACTCAAATGGGATATTGTCTGTATGACACAGCAAATGCTTTTTCAGTGAGTCCTCCGTATAGTATGACTTGCCGCATTGCTCGCAGACAAAGAGACGCATTCGTTCGTTTTTGGGATGAATAGCTTCGATGTGTTTCTTAACTGATGACATGGTGGTAAAGTCTTTGCCACAAATGTTGCAAGGAAATGTCTTTCGTTCGGATTTGGGCAAATGGGTTTCGATGTGGTACTCCAGATGAGCACGGGAACGGTATTTCTTATCACATTTCCCACAATGAAAAACCTTTGAAATCTGATAAGCAGATTCATATTCGCTGTGACCTTGTTGCATGTGACGCCGAAGTCTGGAAGACAGAGAAAAAACTCGTGGACACTTTGGGCACTGCAAAAATTCGGTGTATTCCTTAGGAGATTCTGATGCAGATTGGTTTTTTCTTACAGCTTTCTTTGAGACATTTGAATCTCTGCTCTCTCTTTGCATATCAGTTTTGTCAACTTCTATATTGTGGAAAACAGATTCACATTCTTCGTTACCAGTTACAGTGTTTATTTCTGCTTTTGGGGATGGTGAAAGAGGATTTTCCAGATTTAGCTGCACCTCCAGCATTTCCTGGTTACTTTGCTCCTCTGATACGCTTGTCCAAGCGCTACTCTTAAATATGTCATACACACGATTCTCGTTCAACAGCCCATATTTCAGTCTTAGTTCTTGAAGATCTAGTTTTGTTTCCATTGAGGTTGCATTCTTTAATATGGAATAAAACCTTTGAACTCGAACTATACGCTGCGAAAACTTTACCAAAGTTGTTACCATAGTGAAGCACTCCTCACAAATCGTTTCTGGCAAATCCTCACCTTTCTTTACCTAGTAAAATTTTGAAGGTCCATTATACCGGGTTTCATGAATCATTCAATTTTACTCACATTAACCCAAAAATATTTGCCTAATGCCATAGCAAGAGCCAAATCACTCCTAAATGTACTGGATGTTTCAGCGTTTGGAGAACATTCTGCCTTTTGGCTTTGGTCCTCAGAGAAAACGTTAATGTTAGCCCGAACATCGTCATTGGCACATAAGCGACACCACAGACGCCAATTGCCAACAGTATCCTGTATGAACATCAACGATTGTACACCCAATCCTCTAAAGATTGGTAAAGGAATTGAATTCTTGAAAAGTAAACAATAAATTTTCGGAACCATATAATGAGAACCAGTTCATGAACACTTCTACTGGATCAGCTGTTGTAAAAGTGTTAGATAACAGCAATTCGTTTAAATTTTTTGTTGTCTTCAAAATACGAGTACATTTTTAAAACACTTAATTTGTTTATTTTGTCGCTTAAGTCAATTTCTCAGTATTAAATACTTACTTTTAAAAAATCTGAAAGTTAAATCTTGAAAATAAACAAGAGATTTATTTATCTTCGTTTAGTTAAATTAGGAGTAAATTAACGGAATTATTCTTCAAATAATTGTCTTGAAAAGCTAGGCAATAGTGTTTTCATATTTTTATTTTACTGCAAAGTTGCTGTTACATATTAGTTGTTTAAGTCCTAAGAATTAAAGAGCCAACAAAGAATAATTGTTTTTGAGAACAAAATGTCTATCTTGCAATTGTGTGAACAATACTTTAACACACGCGATGTGTACGAATTGCTTGGATTGAAGATAGATGTCCAAGATAAAGATATAAAAAAAGCCTACTACAAGCTATCATTGCTGGTCCATCCCGATCGAGTTGCTGACGGTGAGAAGGAGTCGGCAAATGAAAAGTTTAAAGTTCTCTCAAAGATTTACCAAGTACTCACTGATCCTCATAAACGTGCTCTATATGACGAGCAGGGCATAATCGATGATGACGATCAGGATTTCAAATTGACCTCCTGGCTGGAGCAATGGAGGCAGATCTTCAAATCCTTTTCCGAAGAAGAAATCAGCAAATATGAACAGGAATACATCAAATCAAAAACGGAACTTCGTGACATCAAAAAGCCCTATTTTGGGGGCAAAGGTTGCATTAATTACATGATGAATCATGTTCCCCTTATGAAACTAGAAGATGAGCCACGCATCCAAGGCATTATGTCCAAATTGATAGCCTCCGGAGAAGTACCCGAATACAAGATATTCACCAATGAACCAGCAGCCAAACGTGCCAAACGCCACATAAAATACGCACGCGAATCCAAGGAAGCCAACGAGCGGCGTCAACAAAAGGAACAAGAAGCCAGCTCTAGCAGCCTGGAAGATATGATTGCAGTGCGCAACGGCAGCCGAAAAGTAAGCTACGATGCACCTCATGGATCGTCTCATGGCAAAACACGGCGAAAAGAAGCTTAAGAATTCACAGACACCGACGAGAAATTCCAATTAACGCAAGACCATCGAGTCCAGACGTGAAGATAAAGCAAAGCGTTAAAATTCTGGCTCAAACTCAGCCTCAGCATATAAATTAATTTAAGGTTTACCGGATGTAAATATATATGTAAGAATAATCTATAATGTGATCAATGTTATTGTATAATATAATTTAATTTTTTTATTATTTTGGAATTTTTCTTGTGTATGGCTTTTTTTTCTAAAAACAAAAAAAAACAAAAAAAATACTTTAAGGCATTGTGCTGATTAAGGCATTGTGCTGATTAAGGCATTGTGCTGAATCTCTGTGCAAGCCCATTCTTAAACTTTTTAACTTATCAATCAGTCTCTCTTCTTTCCCTGCTATTTGGAAGGAGTCTTTTATTATTCCTCTCCATAAAAATGGTAGCAAATCTGATGCTAAAAACTATAGAGGCATATCGAAACTTTCAGCTATTCCTAAGATTTTTGAGAGACTTTTAACTTCTCATCTTCAACATTTATGTAAGTCTCTAATTTCACCCTGCCAGCATGGATTTGTAAAACAAAGGTCGACCACGACTAATCTCTTAGAATTTTCCTCATTGGTAATTAAAGGTTTTAAAAACAAATCCCAGACTGATGTTATTTACACAGATTTTAGCAAGGCTTTTGATTCAGTTAACCATTCCTTGCTTTTATATAAACTAAACATAATAGGTTTTCCATCTAACCTTGTTGCCTGGATAAGGGATTATCTTACTTCAAGAACTCAAAGAGTTCTTTTTAAGAAATCATTATCTAATAGTATAACTGTGTCGTCCGGAGTTCCTCAAGGCAGTCACCTTGGTCCCCTTTTATTTACTCTTTTTATAAATGATCTTCCATCAGTTATATCACACTCTCGTGTTTTTATGTATGCAGATGATGTTAAACTGTGTTTTTCTTACAGGGATATAGAATCACACATTAATCTGCAAACTGATTTAAGTGCTTTTGATTCGTGGTGCCATTTCAATTTGCTAAATTTAAATGCTTCTAAGTGCAAAATTATGACCTTCTGTCGGGGCACTCCACTTTTGGCCTCCTATTATCTTAATCAAAATGCACTTCAACGTATAGGCTCAATAAATGATTTAGGGATTTTACTTGATTCTAAATTAAAATTTGATAGTCACATTTTATCCACTGTCAATAAAGCTATGGGAGTTCTTGGATTTGTGAAGAGATGGTCTAAAGAATTCGATGACCCTTATACGACCAAGATATTAAATGTGGCTCTTGTTCGCCCAATTTTAGAATACGGTTCATGCGTTTGGTGCCCTCAATGTAAGGTGCATCAAAATCGTATTGAGTCCGTTCAAAAAAAGTTTTTGCTTTTTGCTCTCCGTGGCTTAAATTGGAATTCGGAATTGAGCCTTCCCTCGTACTCTTGTAGGCTACAACTTATAGATTTGCCTTCCCTAGTAAACCGTAGAACCCATCTTAATACTCTTTTTATGCATAAATTAATAAACGGCATGGTTGACTCTCCTGAGTTAATTAGCCGAATTAGTTTCGCAGTTCCTTTTAGACCTCTGCGGACCTTTTCTCCTTTAGTAGTCCGTCCAGCCACATCTAATTATTTAATGCATGAGCCTTTTTTAAATTTATGTTGAGACTATAATAGTTTGTACCACTTAGTTTGCTCCTCCTCTAGCATGCAATCTATCAAAACTAACATATTATTGCACCTTCGTTTAAATCCTTCTCTTCCCTAGTAGAATACTTGATTGCCTAATCTATTCCTCTTCCTTCAAATATTTATGATAAAAATAGTTTTTCGCGAATCGTGTCACGTGACTCTGCCCCACGGTCGGTTGGGCGTCTGAGCTATCGAGCTTGGTAACCCGCGCGTAAACAGGCTTCCGCTTGGTTTCGTTGGGCCACTTGATCGTACTATTCTTTGTACGTCTACGTCCATTTAATAAAAAAAAAAAAATAAATAAAATAAATTGAAAAAAAATCCCAGATGCTATGAACTGTCAAAAGAAAAAGTTCAATTTCAAATTAGTTTATTGTTCCATTATATTAAATTTTATATTAAAATTGACCGGCCAAAGAACCATCGGAATTCAGTTCAGGCTTAGATTTTGTGCAAGTGGCCTCTTTCACGATTGCTTTTTGAGACTTCACTCGTCCTTTCTGTCTTTCTTTGCAGAAGTAGCTGAGATTGGCTTCCTTAGCTCTGTAAAAAAAAAAATTGTAATCCAATAAAACGAATTTGAAACAAGTTACATGAATTTCTTACAGGGCTTTAAGTGTATCTAAATTTGGTTTTTTGAGATTATTTGATTTAGAAACTCCGGTAGCATCCTGGGCGTTCAGCTCATTTAAATGCACTTTCTTTTCGTGGCTGCGAGCGGCAATATTGCTTGCGAAAAATCGGGCACAAAAATTACAGCCATACGGTTTGAGGCCCGCGTGTGCTAAAAGATGACATTTTAGAGCATGGGACCGCTTAAATTCTTTTCCACAATAGTCGCATTTGTGCCGCTTTTCATCCGAGTGTACGACAAGATGACGACGAAGCAGGCCAGGAGTATTAAGTTGCAGGCCACACTCTAAGCATGTAGGCTTGTTGGGATTGTGAAGAATCTTGTGTTGTTTTAGGCGGAAAGCGGTCTTAAAACGTTTCTGACAGACGTCGCATTCAAATAGGGCATGATCAGTATGGGTTAGCAAATGTCTGTTTAAGGTTCCTTCTAAACTATACGATTTTCCGCATTGTTCACACACATATAGACGATTTTGTTTATTGTTGGAATGTATTGTTTCCATATGTTGCTTTAGGCCGGACGTTGTAGTGAAGTCTTTTTCGCATATGCTACAGGGAAATGTCTTACGTTCGCACTTGGGCAAGTGAGATTCAATATGCTTTTCGAGATGTGCGCGCCAACGAAAATTCTTACCGCACGTTCCACATTGAAAATTATTGGAAACTTGATGTAAAGGTTTAGGTTCTTTATGCCCTTGACGAATGTGACGCTGAAGCCGGGAAGACAGAGAAAATACCCGTGGACATTTTGGGCACTGTAGAAATTCGGTGAATTCCGTAGGACATTCTGATAAAGATTGTTTTTTTCTAACAGTTTTTTTTGAAATTTTTGGATCTCTGCTTTTTCTTTGTATATCAGCTTTATCCCTTTCTATATTATGGATAACGTAGTCACATTCTTCGTTCTCAGGTAGAATGTGCAACTCATCCTTTGGGTGTAGCATTTTCTGAATACAATGTTCTTCTGATACGCTTGGCTCAGCACTACTCTTTAATAGTTCAGATACACGAATCTCGTTCAACAACCCATATTTCAGTCTTAGTTCTTGTAGATCAACCTTAGTTTCCTTCGATGCCCCATTTTTTAATATGGAATAAAGCTTTTGAACTTGAATGATGCGTTGGGAAAACTTTACTAAAGCTGTCACCATAGTGAAGCACTCCTCACAAATCGTTTCTGGCAAATCCTCACCTTTCTTTACCTAGAAAATAATGAAACTAAATTAAGCCAGTCCCCGTCAATCACAATTTATATTTACATTAACCCAAAAATATTTGCCTATTGCAATAGCAAGCGCCAAATCACTCCCAAATGTACTGAATGTTTCAGCGTTTGGAGAAAATTCTGCCTTTTGGCTTTGATCCTCGGGGAAAACGTTAATGTTAGCCCGAATATCGTCATTGGCACATAAGCGACACCACAGACGCCAATTGTCAACATTATCTTGAGTAAACATCAACGACTATAAGCTTAATTCTCCAAATATTTGTAAAGGAATAAAACTTGCAATGGTGAACAATTACTATAGTTCCGGAACACATTTTGTAGAACAAGTTCCTTACCGCCAACAAAAATTTAACAGCCTGGCATATTTTTTAAACATTTGCAACAAGTGTAAATGTCCCTTTCCAAAAATGTAAAATGTAGCTCTGGAATAGAAGCAAACAAACACCTAATAATATACTAATTTTTGTTTTTAATAAAACATTTAGAATAATAGATGTATTAATTCTACTTATTCACACCTACAAAATATTTAATGCTGTCAAATAGCTATTAGTTTAGTGCTAGATTTTTTAGTTCAATTTTTTATGGGGTTTTTGTAATTAATTTTCTCCCTGTTTTTCTTAATAATTTCTATAATATTTAAAATTTAATGTACTATACTATAATAATATATTTAAGCAGAAAAGGCCTATCAAGACCTGTACTCTTTATTATTTGTATTCAATCACCTCACTTGTGAAACATTGACATTGATAAATAAAAAAAAAAAAATAAATAAAAATAAAAAAAAAATAAAAAATTTAGATTACATTAAATATTGACTTTACTGTAGATGGATTGTAATATAAGCCGACCTCAGACTCCGAAAACTTTTTAGTAGATTTTTCAAAATATTTAAATTCGGTAATAAAATAAATATTAATATTAAACTTCGAACCATATCTCTTTAAAATTTATATTTTATCTTAAATAAAAAAAAATATATATATTTATAAAAAATACAATTTAAATATAGAAAGTAAAAGTTAAATAAGTGGATTTTTCAAACACAATACAATTGTTTTATTTTGTACCTTTTTTAAGCTTTTCCGTTTGTTATATTGTCTTTGGTAGATTCTATAACACTCGTTGCCTCCAGGGCGGCTGGCTGAACTGGATGAAATTTATTTTTATGGTTAAGGAGTCCATTCCGATAGCTAAATGACTTACAACACTGTGGGCATTTATATTTTCTTATGTGCCTATTTTTATGTTTCGCTAGCCTTTTTGAACTTTTAAATTGATCCTTACAAATATCACATTCGAAAGGAGTACCATCGGTATGGCGACATAAAATGTGCTCTTGCAGACCCGATTTTGTGACAAAAGTTGCATCACATTGCTTACAAGTGAAGCGCAATAGTGGCCGATTGTGTATGGAACGAAAGTGCTTATCAGCTATTTTAAAATGAAGAAATTCCTTTCCACATTCGATGCAGGGGTATTTCCTACTTGACGATATATGCATTTTGAGGTGACGCTCCAGATTGGAATATGAAACGAAGGTCATGTTACATTTAATACAGGGTAGAATATGCTTTTTCCTTTTACCAGACGACGCACCTAACCTGACAGGTTTGTGGCTTACGTCTGATTCCTTGTATGCCTTGGTAGAACTGGTAGCAACACTAGCATCTTGTGATGTGGCACTGCCCTCGCTGTCTGACTCATTCAATATGCTTTCCGGTTCTTCATTAACTGAATGGATATATTCATTCTGTGAATACAATGGTAGCTCCAGCGTGTCCTCCAGTATTGTTGGCTTATTGATATCGGGTTTTTCTTCAATGAAATGCACCTCGGTTGGGATTTGAAACGCATCATTTTCATATATATCAGATGTTTGGGAGCTATCCGACAATCTATATTTGATTCGTAATTCTTGAAGATCAAGCTTTGTATCATTCGTTGCCGTGCTCTGCAATACACTAAAAAAATCCTGCACCTTAGTGATTCGCTCCGAAAAATTGGCTAAGGATACCACCAAATTTAGGCATTCATGGCATATCGTTTCCGGCAAATTTTCTCCGCGAATTATCTGAAATTTTATTTTACTTACAAAATGTACATAGTGTATGCTAAAAATATAAATTCTCACGTTCACCCAAAAGTATTTCCCAATTGCAGTAGCCAGTGCTCCATCGACCGCAGATGAGCTAGAAAGTCCTACATTTGTCCAAAGTTTAACGAGTCTGCTGTTCTCATTTGCAAGAAAAACATTGACATTCCCCTGTACATCGTCTTTTGCGCACAATCGACACCATAAGTTCCAGTTTGAGCTGCTGTCTTTGGTAGACATTGACCACAAACTTTGAAATTATTAGAAATTTATAATATCACACAAAATAAAGTCGCACAGACTAAAGCGTTTCGGAGCGAGTCAATAATTTCTTGGAACCAGTTCATTTTGGCAACAAGAAACTGAAAAATATAATTTTTTAATGTTCTATTAAAATTTACATTTCTATTTTTAAACATTTGTGCTAAACCTTTGATAGTTTTTTATAATAAAAAACGCATTCATAGGAAATAGAAAAATTTCTAGTTCTTATAAAGTATTTGGAAAGTTTTGATAACTTTCCACTACTTTGGATATATTTCCAAATGTTTTTTGAATAGAATAGAAATTAAGACTTTTCTAAATCCAAAATCGTAAATCATTGTTTTTTATTTTTATTATTACATATATTATTTATTATTTTATTTATTTATTATTTCTTTTAAATGCCTTGTAGCCTTTTTGCAATTGAGCTTGATATTAAGAGCTTAAAACTTTGGCTGTAACCTTAATATCTAAACACCTGTGCTGAAGAATTAGTCTGCTCTTCTATAAGACTAGACGACGAAGGCCTCGCGTGCACCATTGTAGTGCTTCCATCTTCCACTATTAGAGGAATTGCAGAGAAGGACACTTCTGGATTAGATAGCTCCTTTGAGGCTGCTGAAGGCGATGCTGATGATGGTTTCATTATGTGACTATAAATATTGTCTATGGTGGGTATGCCAGTAGAGACACAGTCTAGCGCTAAAGCAGTCTGAGATCCTAATGCCGCGCCCTTATTAGCCTTGGGCTTTTTACCGAACGCGAAACATCCACTTTGTTTGGTGGCCACCGGCGATAGATTATCTTTATTTTTAGTGCTGTAAAGAAAGAAAACAATAATTTAGGTAGCTATTGAGCAAATACTAAAAATCCTTACAAAGCCTTGAGAGCTTCCAGTTTTGGTATATTACGATTACAAGTTTTTGTAACGCCAGCAGCCTCCTGCGCGGCCAACTCAACCGGATGTGACTTCTTTTTGTGAGTACGACAATTGGAACCATTGGCAAATGTGCGATCGCAAAAATCACAAGCATATGGCTTAAGTCCAGTGTGCAAAATTAGATGATTTTTTAGAGCCTTAGCTCGCTTGAACTCTCGTCCACAATAGTCACATTTGTGCTGCATTTGATCTGTGTGCACTAAGCGGTGACGGTTGAGTGTTGGTCGTGAATTCAACTGCATACCACATTCTGGGCATATATATTTGTGTGGATCATGGATTTCTTGATGATTTTTCAGACGCGACGCACTTTTGAAACATTTCTTGCAGACTTCACATTCAAATGGGGCGTAGTCTGTGTGACACAACAGATGGTCTTTCAGTGCTCCATTTGAGTGTAGAGCCACACCACATTGCTCACAAATGAAGGGACGAGGTCTTTCCTGTTTATGCATATTTTGTGCATGACTTTTGGCCCATGCCAGGCTGGTGAATTTTTTGCCGCAACTAGTACAAGGATATTTTTTTCGTTCATTCATAGGTAAGTGTTGCTGATGATGACGCTCAAGATCATACCGGGTCCGAAACTGTTTACTGCATTTCGTGCAAGTTAGCTTACTCAAGGGCAACTCTCCGGAATCACAATGTTCTTTGCGAATGTGTCGCCGCAGATAGATTGATAAAGAAAATGCACGAGGACATTTTGGACACTGATAAGATTTTATTTGATTCGTTGAGTCTTTTTCTTTGATCCGCTTATGGGAAGATTGATTTGCATTGGCGGGGTTTTGACTTAAGTTTGATTTTGAGGATATTATGCTCTCTTCACTAATATCACTTGGAGAATCTTCTGGAGTTGCATACTCCTGAAAATTTTCCTCATCATCTTTAGCTTCATCGTTAAGGTCTTCTGGTGTTTTGTCAACTGGTAGATTGTCGTCATCTTTTTGACATGGTGTGAGTGGATTTTCCAGCTCCACTAACTCCTCTACCAAGCCTTGATTATTCAGTTTAGGTTTCTCTTCCAGTAAATGCACTTCCGTAAGACTCTCAGATAATACGGAAACCCGCTCGTTGTCAACTAGTCCATATTTTATGCGCAATTCTTGAATATTAGCATCTGTCTCACTGGCAGGAGTACTTTGCAGTATACAATAAAGCTTTTGTACACGAGTAATTCGTTCTGAGAAATTGACTAGAGATGTCACCAAATTTAGGCACTCACTGCATATCATTTCTGGCAAATCCTCGCCTCGCGTTATCTAGAAAATATTGCTTGGTTAATGCATTCGATAAGATATATTATTATTTTTACTAACGTTCACCCAAAAGTATTTGCCTATTGCCGTTGCTAAAGCCAAATCACCTCCTGACACGCCTGCAATTCCTGAATTTGTGCAATATTGAGACTGTCGGCTGTTTTCATTTTTAAGGAAAACGTTAATGTTTCCTTGAACATCATCCTTGGCACATAGTCGGCACCACAAACGCCAGTTGGTAACGCTCTCCTGTGTAGACATCGCCACAGACGCGTCCAAGGCAATAACAAATATTTATAAATAAAACAGATGTTCCTAATAGTTGTTGATAAAAATATAGTTTTTCAACAATTTCGATAATGAGTGTAATCGATATTTATACATTAAAGATATTGCTTCGATACATTTAATCAAATGCAACAGTGGATATTTTTGGTGAAGCGCGAAATTAAAAAAAAAAAATCATGAAATAATAACAACTCAATATAAATTTACGAATCATTTCATGAACGACAATTTGAATAAATATCGCTTAGAGATCTTAATCAATTGGAAAATTCAAGTATCTTTTCAAAAGAGTGAGGTGTACACTTTTTCGTTACGTAGTCTACCTACCTGTCATTTTCATATTCATGTCGATCTGGCTGGCACCTAAACAAAATATTTGTTTATGATTTCCTTCAAGAAATACTAAAAACTGTTCCTTGCAATTTGAACATTATGAAGCGTGCAGTTGAGAAAACCGATTCAATTAGCCATTGAAATATTTCTGCCATTCAACTTCAACCAGAATATGTTAAGACCACACATGATTTCAGTGATATATCCGTTATTCATTGACCATTTTTACTGAAATTTAGTACTGTGCAATTGTGTATCAAATTTCATTTGCAGATATATTGATAAGGTTTTAGTTATATAGACTGCATTTAATGACTTATCTTATAACAATGTTAATGGAAACATTCGTGATATATATACAATTATTTAATTTTTTTAACTACTAAATATTACTACATCAGAAAATTACAAAAATTCATACTAATAACCCTCATCGCCCCTAAATCTTCGAATTTGCTCAAAAGTCATCCAAAAAACCATTGACCAAGGACCAACACGCAGCCAGTAAGGTAGGAATCCTTTATACATTGCAAGAAATCCTTCTTCCTTAACAAGTTTGGTAAAGCAGTCTGTCATACTTTTGTAATGAAGTCCACGACCTTTTTCATCTGTTGGTTGATTCATTATACGCGATTTAACAACATCTGCTGGCGTGCTTAGGCCAGCGCCAGCAAATCCTGCAATCATGGCAGCTAGGAATTGAATTGCTCGATTATCGTCCGAATTAAAAAACTCCATTGACCAACGCTTGCTGAGATCATAAAAGCTGACATCACCTGAAACGAGTTTGTTGATTTTAGATGCTTCAAAATATTTTCATTTATGAATATTGCAAACCAAGTGTAACAAGTGCAGCTCTCCAAGTACTTGGTACAGTGCCTTTCCAGAGTCCTGGTATACCACCAGTTTTATAAATTTGAATAAATGCTTGAAAGACGTTATGTATACGTGGAGGTTCGCCTAAAAGGCGACGTTTTCCTTCCATCTGCATTTGTATTTTAATAAGGTCGGTGGGAGACGAAATGACATTAGCACCTGCTCCGGCCAAAACGCCAGCGACTGCACCACGAAGAAAAGTCAACTGAGGCTTTCCGTCGGGGCCGGTAATAATAAGACTTTCTCGAAGCATGTCATAAAATTGCATTTTAAGCCCACTAAAAACTGAATGTCGTAAGACCATAGCGGATAGGCCTCCGTAAAGCTTAAGGATGCCTTCTTCCTTAATAATTCCGATAGCTGTGGCAATCATTCCGCGATATTTAACTGCCTGCCCTGATTTACTAGCCACTTCGCCCTGAATTTGCATTCGCGTTTTACACACATCGAATGGGTACCCAACAAATTCAGCATTACAAGCAGAAGCTACTGCGGTGAGGTACAGTTCCACAAAAGGGGTTTTTGTGTTTGTTGAAATATAATGCAATCCGGTCTTTGATCTATTATTCATTTTTATAATTGTTAATTACAAGATTTTGCTATTACTTTTAACTAATTTGGTAATGTTATCTAAAATTTATCAAGTACATGTAATATCTGTGTTGAAAATAAAATAAAAACTGAAATAGCTTGACACATTAATTTTGTATAAAAGAACACTTGACATAAATCTAATCCGCAACTTTAACCGTGAGGAATAAAAAGAAGTCACTCTTGAATTCAATTTAAATTCATATGCATATATTCGTCAAAGCAACTACTGAAGAATGGGAGAGTGCATTATCTTGTTGAATCAAACGGTGATCGTCTTTCCTCTCTTCAAATAAGCGATATATATATAGCTTCTTCAGAATCCCAATGAAAGATTTTGTTTCTCGAATAAATTGGTCTATCCATGTTTCGCCAACAGCTTGCGAGCAGCGCCAAAATTCTGATTTATTAGGCCTAAAGAATTCATTAAAAGTTCCATTATCACAATACAAAAGTTCGGTTAACGTAGGAAGTCGCCTGCTTGGTTAGCCAAAGCTGCATAAGCTTTATTTTGTTACAATGTTTTTAGTAACCAGCAAAACATAGTTTTAGATAATTAAAATTCTATAAAAAATATTAGTCAGATGCTAAAAAATAGGATAATAAATTAATTGCCTTTATCTCTCTTCAATTTATGTCATCTCAAAAAGTATTTTTTTTTTTTTGGTAACTCTAAAGTTAGAAAAGAAAATGAAATATTGACCTAATTCCTTGGTACAAATTCTCGACCCCGTTAAAATATCAATGACCCAACAAATATTAATAATAGAACGTCAATCGTCATAAGCTATAATATTGAAAAAATATTGAAAATAAGCAGCACATGCAGACTTCCTCATTCCATTGCTGAATTGAACCGATTTAAAAGCGAAGTCAGCAATTTGAGCTAAACCAAAATGCAATCAGATTCGCAAACCCGTTTATTCGAGTGTTAACCATCAAATAGTTATAATTGGCATTTCAATTCAAGAGCTTTAAAGTATTAAAACTAGACTGGACTGAACCGAACAAAAATGCTAATGTGGTCGCTGTGGAAAATTGTTGGGCTGACGCTTTTGTCTTCGCTTGTTGGAGTCGTGGAAAGTGTCTACATACCTGATCATCATCCGTATCGTATTGGCAGCAGCAGTAATGTGGCCAATACAATTGTGGCCCCTGGTCATCCACAGTACTATATTTTGGCCGATTCGGGATCTTCTGTGGGACCTTCGGTAGAATTGAAGAGAACAAACCGTTCGTTACTTAAGTGGTGGGATGACTTGTTTAATCAATGCAACTGTAATAATAACAATAATAACAACTATCCGGTGGCGATTCCCAATGGTTGTAATAATTTATCCAGAAATTTACCTTTGGATCCCTTGGACCCTTTCAAGCAAATGAAGCTTTTTAAAAAGTTTCCTGATCTGTTAAATACTAACAACTGTGGCAACCAAGGTACATCGAACAACTATGCAGCACCTATTGTTCCAGGCTATAGTGGTGAAGCCTACACGGCTCCACCACCTCCAACTCTTCCAGTAACTCCGAATTCTAGCTATGAGCCCACCACTATTGCCTATGAATCGCCAGAGCCGCCGCAAGCTCCACCTGCGTCTAACAGCTATGCAGTCCCAGAGGCTCCTCCCGCACCCGTACCGTCATATGAGCCTTCGGTTCCAGCACCCCCACCTCCATCCACAGATTCCTACGCCCAAGCAGCTAATCCAGTAGCTGAGCCGGAAGTCTATACCAATACCTATAACAACGAGCCGCCCTCGGCTTCTCCAAAGAACTACAACCAGCTTCCTCAAATTGTGTACCAACCCATAATTTATTTATCAGCTGTGACACCTAGCAAAACGGGCCAATTGGATCAGAACTCGCAACTTACTTATGGTAACCCAGCACCCTCGGATGGCTATGGTGCTTCAGATCTGCCACCATCAGCTCCAGCAATTCCTAGTCCGAATCCAGTCTATAGAGCACCTCCATGCCCACCGCCTCTAAGACTATCGCTGGCAGATCAACCGTTTCGTGTGGCACCGGAACTCTTCGAGGAATACAATTTCCTTTTGACATTGGCCGATCAAAACAGATTATAGCCTTATGAAACAAAATAAGTCCGTACTGACCACAATGTAAATAAAAACAACTTGATTACTAAATAAAAAATAAATGACTTTTTCTTTCTAATTGTAAATATTTTATAAAACATATTCAACCCTTCTATTACTTTGGTTAAATTTGGATATAAATAAAAATTCAAAAAGAAGTCAGCAATTTAAGTTGTAGATAAATGCGAATATAACTTAAATTTGATATTCTATTTTTAAACGTACATTTGAGATGCTTCCAAAATCTACTTTAAAAGATTGCATATTTATTCGAACAGTGCTATGTGACTAAGTACTGGCATCCCCGCACTAAGTAAGAAGTCAAATTATACACGCCTCTATACTGTCTAAGCCGAGTCTTGACATTAAATATATTCAACATTCCCAATAATCCGCCAAATCATTCCTTTATTTTTTTTTTTTTATCAGGTTCTAGAATAAGATTGTCATTTTCATTATTATTTATTTGATTTAATGTAAAAAAAATTATAAATGGTATATGTATATATGTAAAAACGAATAAAATAGTGTAATATAAAACAAACATGGAACATGTCATAATTTAAATAAACCTTTTATCTGGCCGCGATGCATATCTGCCACACACCGATTAAAATCGAATCTTTTTTAAGTGTCTTTGTATGATGTGGATCTACAACGAGCATAGAATGATAAAATGAATCGAAGGAAATTACACTAAATCTAATTGACACCAACAAAAAAATATGCAGATGTGTATCATTGAGTACTATCTGTAGACACTAAGTAAATTATACTATTTTATTTATTTAATTGGCACTAAAATAAAGTTTATGTCGATTGGGCAAGATTGTACAGAATTTTTAATTATATTAAGCTGATCGCGCATATTTCGAAATATTTAGGCAAAATAAATTCTGAATTCTTGCAACTCTAGCAAAAATAGCTTCATATCCAAAAATCTTTAGGTATAAAAACGCTGATATGGAGGCTCAACAATATCAGTTATTCTCTGTACATTTAACCTCAAAGCAGTAATCAAAGCCAAGTCTTCAATTTATCATAATGAAATTCTTCGTGTGCCTTGCTCTCATTGCCATCGCCTCTGCTGCTTTGGCCACACCCGTCAGCAGCGGTTCTTCGTCCCTCAACAGCGGCAGCAGCGTGGTATCTTCATCTCTGAGCAATCAGGAAGCGGAGGCCGACAGCTCGGTCAATCAAGGTTATGGTGATCTGACGCGCCTTCGCAAGTCTGCCTATGGCGGTGCCGCCGGCGGCTATGGAGGTTCCAGCATTCCTGCTCCACCTTGCCCAAAGAACTATCTGTTTAGCTGCCAACCCAACTTGGCTCCCGTGCCCTGCTCAGCTCCTTCAGCAGGCTACGGCTCTGCCGGCGCCTACTCCTCTCCAGTGGCTACCTACATCCCTAACTACGGTGTTCCCCATAACCATCAGCAGCTGAATGGCTTCTACGCTCCCCGTTACCCTTATTAAACCTACAACTCTTTAGGCCATTGACTTGAACACGAAATCCACTGCTGTATACTAAATATGTTATTTATACTTATTAAATAAATTTCAAGTAGTTGTCTTGCATAAAATGAAGTACCAAAAATTGTTTTACTATTAAAGGAGCCCTACTCAAAATATCTTTCAGCATGATGAATTAATCGCTTATATTTTTTAAATCTCCATAATCACCTCTGCGGACTCATTTCTAAAATACATACCAGGCATTGGACTTTTTTTAATTGGTGCTTTGTTTTTGAAAAAAAAAACTGCTCAATTCTGTAAAAGTCTGAGACAATGAAATCTTTCTTTGCATTTTAATGTACAAAGCAAGAAATAATTTATTTACCTAATTTAAGAAGTACATAGTTCAAAAATTTGTGAGGTCTAAATTATTAAGGTCTTCAAGATATTGCGCTTTCTTCACGGTCAATACCTTTACCTTTTGAATTCTATTTGTCATTAAAAATTATAATAAAGATAATCATTTTAAAACTAAGATAGCAATGGATTCCCATGACATTGCATCTGCATTACATTCTATCACAAATATTGTCAAAAAATTAGTTCTGATATGTCCAACCCGTAAGGTTTTTTGCACACCTTTTGTCTAGAGTTTACATATAGAACAAATTACTTTTTAGGTCAACTAGACGGAAAACGTTGTCTCAGCTCTCGAGTTGCAAGACATGAAAAATGCTGTCGCCACTTTTCCATCGACACAGTTTTTTAAGCCGTTTACAAAATAAACTATTTCAGCAGTTTGGCATTGCTACATGTATGGCATATATTTGGCACTTCCGAGGTAGTCAGCAACATAAGTGCTATAAAAAACAATTTCAAACAATCGACCATTCACAGTTGCAAATCTTTCTCTCAACCACAAGTAACTCTTTTTATTGAAAACCTCGATAACTAAAATGGCTTTCAACACTTGGCAGTTCGTTTTGGTGGCTACCGTGGCCGTGTCAATTTGTTCCGTAGCAGCAGAGTCTATTCAACTTCAGCCTACTCAAGGTATTCTCATACCTGCTCCATTGGCCGAAAACATCCGTCTATCGCGTGCCGCCTACGGTGCGAGTCCCTCCTATGGAGCTCCTGCTGCACCCCTTCCTGCTCCGTCTTCGTATTCTGCTCCAGCTCCAGCCCCAGCTCCTGTAGCCATAAATGCTCCACCTTGTCCAAAGAATTACTTGTTCAGCTGCCAACCCTCTCTGCAACCGGTTCCTTGCTCTGCCCCAGCTCAATCACCGGGCTCGTCTGGAGCCTACTCACACTACGTTCCACAATACGCGGTTCCCATTGTGCGAGAACTCTACTAAAAACATTGACTACATGATTCGGCCCTGATTTTCTTAAATAAATTTGAAAGCATATAAAACGTTGTTAATAATTTTTTTTTACACAGATCGAAGAAACCCTGTTCCTATTATAGCTTATCTACATCTATTAAATTGTTTATTCTTACTGGCTGATTGGGAAACACGCCACATAACAAATAGTGAAAGTTAGAAATAACTGAAGCTTCATTATAATTCATTTTAGTTTTGTCAGAAAACCTAGATTATCCAGACATGATTTTACAGTCTAACTGAATTATCTTTTTTATTCTCGACAAACTATTCAAGTGGTAACTAGGAGAAAGTCAACAGTTAAAGTTAGAGAATACCTTAATCGTAATCTTTTAGTTATTAAAAACAAGCGAGAACATTTATAAGTTATTTTACATTGGAACGTAATATATTCTTTCATGTTTGATATACGAGTAAATTAATGAACTCTTTGGAAGACCTTGTCTCTAAGATATCTCCAGGTTTTTAAAAAAATTTCATTTGAATGAATTTCGGATAAAGAAACCAACCACTTAAATGATTTAAGTTAAATATAAATCAATCGACTCAATCATAGAAGTTGAGGATGAATTCACTATTCTTAGTTCCTCCCCAGGACATTCTTTATTTTTGAGTTTTAAAGTTATCTTAATAAGACATCACATACGGTCTTCTGTTATATATATGCGAATCGGGTCATATCATATAGCTGTCCTGGCAACCTAAACCGATCCTAAGAATGCATGCTGCGCTTATTTACAGCAAACAAAATCTTTGAAAAGAGTATTTTATTTTAGTCTCCCTGAATATAAAGTTGGTATTTAGTTCGGTAGGCTATCACAAAACTATGCAATATTACCAAGCTAATATTATAAAGAAGTTACAGAGATAGTACATTGCTGGATTATATCTCTTGAAGTATTATTTTTTACTGAATATTTATATGAAGTATGTTTCATGATATTGAAATATGTTACAGGATATCTGAAAAATTCAAGTTTCTATATACAAGCATAAGGAATTTCTTCTGAGAAAAAAAAAAACTCAAATTTGCATAATTTGATATAAAGTCAAAATATGGTCCCCTGAAATTTGTTATAAAAATTAAGAAAATATATGTGTATAAAACATATTTTGAATGTATTATTCAATAAAAGAAAAAGTAAATAAGACATCATAGATCTGGTTTTAAATTATTGAGTTTTCGTCATTATATTTAAAAGATTATTTTCGAAATATTCGTACAATTTAAATTGAATTAAAATAGTTTTGAAAATATTCATACATCATTTTTATCATAATTCTATTGAGCCAACTCTCATTTGTTATAACTAAATTAATACACTGGCATTGATTCTCTATATTTCTTAAAAAATCTAATTTGTATTCGGGTAGCAATTATCACAAATGGACATCACAAAATTGAACTGCCTTTTCCCAAACACAGAGAATAATATAATTTACTTAAATCGTATAATAATTTAATTTAAGGTAACATGAATTGAATAAATTTAACATTATGAATGTCGGATAGGATTTACGTTTTTCTTATTTGTTTCTTTTTTTCGTATGTATCACAATTTGTTGAAGCTCGTTTCACGTTTGTTTTGTTATGTTTAAGAGTTTTTCAATTTGTCAAGAGTTGGTAATCTATTAGAAAATTCAATTAAGTCGTTTGATTATTGGCATCACCAATTGTCCATGTCTCGTATACGATCAATAGGCGGATTCCTAAAATATTTAACAATTAAATAACATATTGGACATATATGATATTGGGATTACTTACGGCAACATTCGAGACATTTTATGCATGTCCATGGGCGTCATTTGAATCATCGCCGAGTTCATACTTGACCCCGAATCCTGGGACAAGTTACGCTGCATAAGGTGCATAGGTTGTTGTCCCATATGTCCACCCATAAACTGGGTTGTCTGCTGATGATGGCTATGGTGCTGGGGACTGTACTGATTCTGCAAATGTGGCAACTGCTGAGCTCTTCGGAAGGGATAATGCCAGGGACTCTTGGGTGCATCACCCTGGAATGCCTTGTTATCTATGCCACTAGTAGAAACTCCACCAGCATTGCTCTGCCTGGGTGTGGTGGTATGTATATCGCGGGCTTTGGAGCTGAGACGTCGCAATATGCGCGAGCCAAGTCCAGTGGGCTCTTCTAATCCGCGACTATTACGTGGCTTGCGAAGACGTACATCACTGGACTCTTCCAGAATAACATGTCGGTCATATGGTGTGCCATAGTAGACCTCCAGAACCGTGGAGAACGTGTGAGGCCACACCAAATCGATAGCCGAGATTAATATGCCCACCACAAAGCACAGAACACCTAAAAAGACCAAGAAAATCAATTAATATTTTATCCCCGAATGTAAGGTTTCAAGTCTATATAATCTTACCAGCTATAAGCAGCAACCAATAGCACCATCCGAAATTAAACTCTAAGTGTCCTCCTTCCAAGTTAATTTTCAAAGGCCTCTTCGGCAACAAACAGTAATATCCAATATTCGTGCTTACCAGCAGAGCACCGGTCAATGCCTTCATGTAGGCTCCATAGCGGGGTACAGCAATTAGCAATAAATTCATCAACAACCACGAGGCTAAGGATGCCCACAGCATTATGCTGGCAAAGTAACCTGCAGCGCGATACTGTCCTCCCCAGGAAAATCCCTCGCGGCCCAGGCTGAAGTATTCGGCCACTGTCAGTATTGGAAAGGGCAAACCACGCTGCAGAGCCTGTCGGTAATTAGCACTCATATCATTAGCACCTTCCCATGTAAATCGCTCATTGTAGTCTATGTCTGGAGGTGTCCAATTTCCTATTGGTATAGCTGATAGGAAAAAATTAAATTAGAAACCAATATATTTAAAATTGATAACATACTATGTATAATGGTTCAATCCTCGTGAATATTGGTACACACTATATTAATGCCTATATATAAGTAATCAAGCTTTGGTTTAGTTTGCTAAGCAAATGAGAAACGGTTTGATAGAACTAATATAGGTTTCTATGAGAGCTATATAATGTAAAACTTCGGACAGGTTTTTGAATAAATTAATTCAAATTAAATCCACTAGAACTTTCTTAAATTATAGCCTTTACCTTAAGAGCAAGGGCATATTAATTATGTGCAAGTGTATTATGCAGCATAGAGAAGAAAATATCGGAGACTCTTCAAAGTTACCCACATGAAAACCTTTTTATACTCTTTTCGCAGAAAAAGGAGTGTATTAATTTTGCTCTGATGTTTGTAACGCACAGAACCAAATATCGTAGACCCACAAAAGTTACATCTAGAATACTTACAATCACTAGAGGAGTCGATATGGCCTTGTCCGTCTGTCCGTCTGTTTCTATACAAGTTTTAAAGCTATTTTGCTGAAACTTGGTATATAGCCTTCTTGTTTACCTAGGTAGTACACATATTTGAACCGGCCGGATCAGACCACTATATCTTATAGCTGTCATACGAACATAGATCGGTTTAGCATTAAAATCGGACTACTATATCATATAGCTGTCATACAAACCTAAATCGTCCATATTAACTGACCAACCCTGTTCATGTGATTTACGGCAGAAACAACTGCGAAAAGAGTCTGTAATCTGCGGCACCCCGAAGATAACCTTGGGATTTTTTAGATTACAGCTTGGGACTTAGACTTTTCGGGTCGCGCCCTTACTATTTATTTTATTTTATACAGCTTTGGATTCCGATAAACATTGTAAAATCAAAAGGTCTATCTATTTATGCAGAACATAAATAAAATCGGACCCAAGAGATTTTCGAAATTTTACAATCAAGACTACGATTCCCCATTTTTTATACTGGGACGTCTTAGGCCTATGATCTTTTTATCTGATTTTACCAGTTAGGGTCACATTAACGTGCATCAATCCAATATGAGCGCCTATCCTTGCGGGCAGTTTCTCTCGTGAGAAGGCTTTATATGGCGCAATAATGGTGGCGTGGGCTACGTGCCAAGCAGATCCCAAGCGGGTGACTGAATTAAAAATACGGTTTAGGTGAATATATATTTAATGCGGTATTTTCACTTACTTAATATGACTAGACCTACGAAAAGGCTTAGTGTGACCGTTGAAAATGTTGTAAATTTCTGCAATGAATAAAAATCAACTTAAATTGAATTTAAAACGAAAAGTTAAAATATAGTTACCTGTTTTCTTACTCCCGGAAATATAACCAGAAACGCCACGTAAAATGTGGCAAATAGAACAGAAACAGCCACTATGGAAACATCACCCGTAACCGGTGTACGATTAGAAAAAGAATAGAGCGTGGGTCCGCCATCGTCTCTGAATGCATCGAACCAGCCTTTCATAGTATACGCGTCACTTTTCTTAACTCTAAAGTAATAAAAAGGAAAATATTTTTAAGCCAAAGAATTATAAAAATTCTGCTCTAGGCATTATGGAATTATATTATAAAGGTCTCTCGAAAATAACAAATATTATTCAAGTGACTCTGGAAAATCCAAAGTCTTCAGTTCCGCCTCACATAAGTAGTGCTTATCCGTTCATTTGTATGTGTATTAGAATTATTTTTATTATGTGTAGACCAAACCAAGCCGGTTTCTCAGTAATGCCTGACCTTCACTTGTGTATGTGCTTATGTACTCGTACTCAATATTCAATAAAAATTATACTTTACTTTAATTAATTAGATTTGCTGTTAAAAATTTACATGCATATGTAATAAAAAGAGCTTTGGAAAACACTTAAGGCACTTTTGTCATATTGAAGAGATACAAACTACTGAAAACTTAATTTATTTCAACTTTTGAATAATTTCTTTTCTCCTTATAAGAGTCACTTTGTAGACGATAAATGAAATATATATAGAAATATTCAGGGTCGAATGCGAAGACAATATACAATATACAATATACAATATACAATATACAATACAATATACAATATACATACAAATATATAATATTGTTTTAATTTTTATGTAGTTTTCTTCCTTTTTTAATGGACGTAGACGTACAAAGAATAGTACGATCAAGTGGCCCAACGAAACCAAGCGGAAGCCTGTTTACACGCGGCTTACCAAGTTCGAAAGCTCAGACGCCCAACCGACCGTGGGGCAAAGTCATTTCGAGAAAGAATTAATTAAATAATAAATGTTTTTAAAGAAGAGGTAATAGAGTTGGCAAATAAGTATTCTACTAAGGAAGAGAAGGATTTAAACGAAGGTGTAATACTATACTAGCTTTGATTGATTGCATACTAGTAGAGGATCAAACTAACAATGTTTAGTATATACAATAAGATTTATAGCATTTTGAAAACGGAAGTAATTGGAAACAATCAATTTATTAACTAAGTGAATTATTGCAGTTTTCAATTCAACATATTTATTTTTACAAATATAAAAAAGTATTCATTCATATCTGAGTTCTGCTTATACTATGCTATGTAGCAAAGGATAAATGTCATTATAATAATACATATTTCAACTAATTTTATAGGTATTTAAGGGTATACTAAATTTGTGCAAATGTATGTAATATAGAGAAGGAAACATCGTAAACCCCCCCAAAGTTCCCACAATATAATCAGGGTGACTAGAGAAATTGATACAGCCATGTCCGTCCGTCTGTCCGTCTGTCCGTCCGTCCGTGTGAACGCCTAGTTCAAAGAGACTATAAGAGCTAGGATAACCAAAATTTGGATTCGGACTCCTTCTGTGTGTACGCTGGTCAAGTTCATTTTTTTTTCTCCCCCGCCCCCCCCCCCCTTCCACCACCTTTTTCAAAGCCTTGTAATTTCTACAGCTTTAGAATTTTGGTACTAGTTGCTTCTGAAAAGTTGTTAGGAATCTAAAAATCTTTCGATTGATATGATTAAAATGGGACCATATTTACATGAGATATTACAAAAAAAAAAAAAAACAAAAAAAGTTATGTTGAAATGAAAAAAAAGTCCTAAAATAGCTAAGTTAAAATAAATTGAATAAATTTAAAGAGAGCAATATATGCGAATAAAAACATTCAAAAATATATTTTTTTTAAAACGTTGATATTTGAATAATCAGGCAATAAGGGAAAATCAACTTTAAGAATGAAACCTCCAAATTTTGTGAGCTACGTTAATTCAAGGACCTTGGACTTTATGTGAAAATAGCAAACCGTAGCAAGCCAGCCAAGTCCGAAACATAATTCACTACTGTCCTCACTCTCTTCACAGACCAACGACCGACTCACATGTCGTAATGTGGAACATTCAAAACATAAGAAAATCATGCAACGCAAAAAAATCAAGATAACTTTATATGTACAACAAAAACGAAATGTGCAATAACATCAGCAGTTATGTTGTGGCAAACTCGTTCGATCGCCCATCTCCTTCTTTTCTGCTGCCACAGCACAGACATTTTTTTTTTTCAAGTCCAACGAAAGTGAAATTGCTGCTTCGTCTACCACCATCGGCGAGAGAAGGAAGTGAAACACACAACACAGGCATGTGAAGTTGACATAATCAATACTGAAAGTGTCTGAAATTCGCCGTCAGGTTTTGCCATATGTCCGTTGCTTGGTCTCTCATACTGTCTCTGAAGGAACCAAGCTTAATGACTTTTTCAAGAATTTAGTTGCTCGTTAGTGATTTTTATTTTTGAGAGCTTTAACTGGCTCATATCACAACGGAATATGAAAATCACATTACTTGCGAAAAAAGGTATGGAGTTTTCGCTATAGTGTAGATAACAGTTTTTACTTTCCTTACTCTTGCTTTTGTTTGCAATGTTTTCAATGTGCACTGTTGCGTGTTCACGTATTTTAGGGTGGCCGAAGTTTTTTAAATTCCTCATTTGAGCATAGGCTTGAAATTTGAATGAGTCAGCGAATATTTAGAAAACGACACTCTTTAAAATAGCTTTGAAACTATTTAAAACACTTCTCCAGACACGGCTATTTATTCCAAAAGAAAAAAATATAAGACCAGCTTAATACGCATCTGGTAGCGTTTGTTTGTATAATGGTACGTTATGTATATAAATAAATATTTATATTTATATGTACTTGCACACAGGTCACCTCCAACCGGCTTTTGGTGGTTATTGTTTTTGTCATTTTCAGTAGTGTGTTTCTTTTTGGGTGCGCGAGAGTCGCTTAATCAATTTGGGGAATAAAGCCAACTTGGTTAAAAAGATTATATCAAATTGACTAGGTATTTAAATTAACATTTAAATTTTATTTTTTTCAATCGGAAATGAGTTACAAACATGTCAATAACTACACGAATTTGTATAAACATAGTTGAGGAAATAAAATACATTGCCAGATCAATGAAAAAAACAAAAAAAAATATCCAAATATATCAAACATTAGCAGCAAACAATAAACTTTTAATACACACTGATATATTGCATATATACATATGCATATATATTAAGCAAGACATAAAGAATTTTGCCTACATGCAAATCAATCACAGAAACTTTTTTGCTTATTTACATACATGCAGATATATAGAATATATTGAAAAAATAATACTGCAAGTTTTTAATACATGAAAAAAGCTTGCAGCTTCTACAAATTTATAAAATCCGTTTCGCGCGTGTTTTTAACCTTAAAGTTTTTTTTTTATTTATGTATTTTATTTTTTGTTTGTTCGTGTATTGAACACACAAACAAATTCACAGAATAAGCACCAATTTATTTTTAAGCTCGGCATTTGCATATTTTCTGTTTAAAAACCGTGACTCTCTCAACCGGCCTGGCCTAATAAAAATGTATTCGTTTTATTTTATATTTTACGTACATTTGTAGATTTTTCTTCAGTATAACTTGTTGGTGTCATAACAAAAACAATAGAAAACACAACTGCGTTTGAATTTCGTCACCGTTTGCGTATATACGAACTCAACTTAAAGTTGTCTTTCCCGTCTTAACCGTGTGCCTGTCTTAACGGAATGCTAGTCAAAAAGAAACTGATGGATCAACAACAACAGTAGACGAAAAAAAAAAAACGTTCGAAAACTTTAATCGAAAAGCTCAACAGCAAAGCTTTTCTACGCTTAAGGTGAGTGAGTGTGAATTTATGATGGCGTGTCGCTTCCAATTCCTGAGGCCTTGACAGCCAAGCCAGATATACGAATATGTGTTTGTACAATGTAAATATCTAGACACAGAAAAAATATTTTTATATTTATTAATTTGTACATAAGCTCATGTTTTCAAAAGTAACTCAATAGCTTGTTCAAAAAACTCGCTTGCTTTGAAGAACTTCGGCGGCGTGCGCAAGCGTCAACGCTCGACCCTGTGCGGTGACTAATATCAACAACCTTAGCTGAAATTAAATGTTTAAAAATAATTACAAAAAATTCGTATCTGAATTCTACATTGACTTTCTAAATAAACATTTTTTTTTATTTTGTATTTTGTTTTTTGTTGAAATAAAATTTATAATAATTTTTAATAATCGTTTTACCATTGATTGGAATCAATGCTCAATTCAATAATTTAGCATCTGCGCCTCTCAACCCAGCCCTTACCAAAGTTGCAAATTATAAAATAAATAAAAACTGTCAAAGCATCGTGCAAACTCAAGCCCGAAAACTCTCCATATTGCATAACTCTTTGATTACACCGTCAAATGGTATGTACATTTGTATGTTCAAGCTTTCATTAATAGGCAAGTATTTATATATGAAATTCTACCTTAGCAACTTGTTGAACTTTACTACACTGACACACAAAAGTTTTGGTGCGGGCTTTTGTTGTATTTTATAAATTCAAAACGCAGGAATGCAATTTATAATCTGATTGCCAACTTGTCAGAACAAATGAATTGAAAACAGATTATATTGAAAATACCCTTTTTTATAAATTGAAGTTAATGTTTATAATTTTCTCTTTTAATTGTACATGAAAAAACTTCCCTAATAGGTATTACCTACAAATACAAATGTGCAGAATATTTTATCGACCTGTGTAAATTTAGACATTAATTTAGCGGGCAAGGTGCAGTGGTCAATGACTTGTAAAGCCCAGCCAAGCGTTTGGTTTCAATGACAAGCAATGATCTCTTTCCAAATGAATTCGTGCTAATCAAGGTAATTCATATAAAAAACAAAACCGATTTTAATGCTCTTTAAATTTTATTTCACTCTTAACCGAAACTAATCTAAAATTTAATTAAAATTAAGAAAACACATATACTTATTTACAAAAGTTATTTATGGTATTACTGGGTGTTTTTGCAAAAAAAATATATATATTTGCATTATCAAAATCATGAAATTATAATAAATTTTAACATTAATATAATATAAATTTTATTTTTTTCACCAGATAACCCTTTGGGTGGGACAAAATAAAAATAAGAAGACAACCAGATAATATTCTTCTTTGGTCACAATTTCTGAATTTTGAGAATGTATTAATCCAATGCTCGCACTCCTCAAATCATCTAAGGTCAAATATTATGTATGAGTGAAACTTAGAAGCTAGCATTATTTTTAATTATATAAAATTTTATATTTATTTACTTTATTCATGCCATAAAACACAAAAGCAAGCCAACAACTTCGATCAATTATTGCCACTCGAAGTAAATAAAGAAATACAAGTTTCCCAGCCAAATAATGAAATTCTTGAACCTTAGTTTGAACTCAGTTAGTGTCCATTGTTAAAATTGCACCAAGTGGAATAAATTACCAATGAGGAAGTTCTTTTAGTTTACGGCTTAAAAAGTCACTCCCTTATTGAAATATTTAATATTATGACAGCAATTCAGCAACTGTCCTAAAACTAATATTGTCTCGGTATGAGTAAATTCGAAACAGAAGAAAAAAAACAACATTTGTTAATTGATTAGTTAAACTTTTAAATAAAAACGAGCATGCTAAATTCTCCTAACCTTCATACTGTTTTAGCAAAACCAGTCAGTAAAGCAAATGTAAAAATCTCGATTCATGAAATGGACAAGTCCTCGGTGCTAATGTATGCACCACCTTCATTTGAAGTTCATGATTTTAACGAGTGTTTAGTAAACGAGGGTCACTCCTTGGATTTTGATAGGTCTGAGCAGAAATCATGGTGTTTTATATTATATAAATAGTAAAGATCTCAGTAATATTTCCAATATTATAACATATTTATAATTAACCTTACTTATGTATCAAAATTAACTTCTGGTCTTATATTTGAAAAAGTTTTTAGGAAATATTGAAGGTAGCCCTGGCAGATGTTGTTATCGATTTATTTTCTCAAAAACACAGCCTTGCATTTTTAAGATATCAGCTTATGGAAACAGCTGACTGACTCATGAGAATTGTTATTAGTTTACAGTTATCACTTTAATAAAAAGGACTTCGAAGAAATGGAAGTTGCTGATACCTACTACAGCAAGGATGAGTATGTCGAAACGGTATGTGGCTTTTTATAAATACTTCCGAAAGCCTATCTTTGTATTGGGAAAGTACAATTTTTTTGATGACATCATTTTCTCAAACTATCTTTACTTGACAGGCTTCCGGAAACAAAGTAAGTCGTCAGACAGTGCTATGTGGCTCCCAAAACATTGTACTAAATGGAAAAGTTATTGTACAAAGTGGAGCTATAATTCGCGGAGACCTGGCGAACGTTAGAACTGGTCGATATTGTGTTATAAGCAAGAACTCTGTTATTCGCCCTCCTTACAAGCAATTCAGCAAAGGCATCGCTTTTTTCCCAATGCACATTGGAGACCACGTATTTATTGGAGAAGGAGCAGTAGTTTCCGCTGGAGTTATCGGATCATTTGTATACATAGGAAAAAATGCGATTATTGTAAGCTAGAAGCTGTCTTTGAATAACTAAAATTGATGGATGTTTATTTTTTAGGGTCGCCGGTGTACTCTAAAGGATTGCTGTATTATTGAAGATGGCGCTGTGCTGCCACCTGAAACGACAGTAACTAGTTTTATGCGCTTCACCACAAAAGGTACGATAGAAGGTGGTCAGGGTAACCCGTATTCTGTGCCTGCTGCTATGCAGGACGAAATGATCAACTATACAAAATCATTCTACGAGCATTTTATACGAACTCCAGCACCCGCAAGCTAAAACTTAAACGAAGTAACAGTTTCATATTTAACAGATTAATATTATTTTCTTAAATAAATAACTAATTAAGTATATACTTTTAATCGATTAAGCCAGTTACACAGTCGAAAGCTTCATGAGCTATTTCAAATATAACGTAGCTCATTCCTGTACGACGTGCAATTACTGCTGCCGTTTCCTCCGAATTATTTAACATACGCGGTCTAATCCTGCGATTCAGCAGTAAGACAGTGGCGGTATTTCGGCAGTTCGAGACGGTTGCTGTAATATGCAAAGGCGTTTGTTGGCCTTCCGACTCTGCGTTCACATTAGCTCCGAATTGTAAAAGTAAATGCGCACAATCAGAGTTATTCCACTTGCAAGCCGAATGAAGCGGCGTCCAACCAACTTCTGTGAGTGCATTCGGATCGGCCTGATATTTCATGAGTAATTTTGCCATATCCACAAAATTGTTATAGCAAGCGCGATGTAGCGGCGTGTAGCCATCACTGTCCCGAGCGTTAACAACATCCGCATCTAAGGTTAGAATTTCACGGACTTCGCTAATTCGATTTTCGTTGACAGCCCAGAGTATCATCCGTTCAATGCTTGCTGGAAACCATCGATTTTTGAATGTTATGAAAATAAAGTATATACTTAGATATACAAACCTTGTGGATTTTTGTCTTCATTAATCAGCTCGTCCGAGTCGTCATCCCAGCCACTTACAAACATTCCTTTTGGAACTTTAGCATAGCGGAGTTTCTCCACCTGAGATTGCTCATCATCTGAATCGTAATCTCCCATTTTTTCACTAATTTATTTCCAATGTTAACAGTAAGCGCAAAACTACGAATATTTTGTTTTGGAAAATTCTAGTTCGATGCAATCGAGATATGTAATCGGTATTATAATATTAGACTACATTCGATTAACTAATTTATTTTGATTTTAATGCATTGAAGCTGTAAAAATCACATTTTTATTGTAATTAACTTTGAAAATATCGTTGGCTTAAATAAATAAATAAAGTGATAAAATGAAATTATAAAATTTATGAAATCATTTACTCGATATATTGAACTATCGAAGCCAGTTCTATGCTTCTCGATAACAACCGAACAATAGCATTTGTTTACGCATAGCAAATCACATAAAAAATATATTAATGTCAAACTCACAAGACGAACTATGCCCACCACCTAGTGCTGAAGATGAGGAGCTCACGCTGCCTCGGGCTAGCATGAATAAAATCATCAAGGAGCTAGTGCCCACGGTCCGAGTAGCTAACGAAAGTCGGGAGTTAATCTTAAATTGCTGTACAGAATTTATACATCTTATAAGCTCAGAAGCAAACGAGGTTTGCAATCAAAGAAATAAAAAAACCATAAACGCAGAGCACGTGCTTGAGGCATTGGAGCGTTTGGGTTTTCGGGATTACAAATATGAAGCTGAGGCCGTGCTGCACGATTGCAAGGAAGTGGCAGCCAAAAGACGACGTCAAAGTACACGCTTAGAGAACCTGGGCATACCGGAGGAAGAACTGCTACGTCAACAGCAAGAACTTTTTGCTAAAGGTATGTTGATTACATCGATTTCATTTATATAATATAATAAAATGTTTGATTAATTGAAAAGCTCGTGAAGAGCAAGCACGTGAGGATCAGCAACAGTGGATTAATATGCAGGCGACTGCAGTCCAGAGTGCAGCACTAATGCAGCGACCACATCATGCTGACAGTTTCGGCAGTGGAAGTGCGAGCCAGAACCGCAAACCCAGCGATGACGATGAGGACGACGATGATGATTATTAATAAATACTATCGAACTATTTGTGCTTTATCTAATTTTAATATTAAACCATTATCATAAGTAGGATTTAAAAAATCATTGCAGTTTTATTTACTTTTCTGTTATAAAAGTATTAACAAAAGAACTTTAGGTTTTAAGTACGAGATGTTGTTAATACTTGTATATCATAAAGGATAGACAGCTATCATCTATGGTAATAGTAACAAGCCACTTCAAACTATTCTATTTAAAAATTTATAAAAAAAATGTATTTATCCATCTACAACAATCTGCTTTCTGGGCTAGGCAAGTGTCCTTATAAATGGATTTTTTGTCTCTGTATATATTCACCAAACATATTTAAATTTATTAAGAAATAATCGTGACAGGGTTTTATTTATTGCAATGAAATTGACTACAACAACAACAAAGATTAGCTGTCTTTTTCACAAAGCTTTTTTTATAAACTAAATAATTATAATATTTCAATACAATTGGTGGCGCTTTTTATAAATTTAATTTAAAAAAAAATGGAAGAGCCTGCTGGCCTGGAAAAAAGTAGCTCGACTGCTAGATAATTTTATATGTTGCTAAATGAAAAACCACGATTTTTAATTTTCTGGTAAAATTCGTTATTAATTTCTTATGCTTAAGGCTTAAATCGTATTCAATTCCGTAAAATTTGTGCTATCGATAGTTGTGGGTATATCGTAAACATATCGAAGGAATACCACAAATAGAAAACATTCTGTTGCTCTTCATTTACCGAATAAATTGCATTACTTTTAGTTCGTAAATTGTTATGGAAGCTCAATTAGACGAGACCTCTACATACGAGGTACATGCAGATGATTCTAAAGATAATGCTGATCAATTGCCACAAAAGAAGGAAAATGAAGGAAATGAAATACTCAGCGATGGCCGGGATGCCGGGGATGCAGAAACCTGCCCAAATACAGAAGATGCATCAAACACGCATACTCATGTAGTTGCAATGCATTACAACGAATTGAAGGAATCTGGACGTAAAGAGCGACACAAATCGAAAATATTTTTCCTGCGAAACTTCAACAATTGGATTAAGAGTCAGCTTATAAATGAATATATGTCGCTAATAAAACGGTATGTGATTAAACCTCTGAAAATTTCACATCATACTGAATCATTTTTCTAGGTCAAAACGCATTGGTGAGCCCCTTCGTGTATTGGATATGTGTTGCGGTAAGGGAGGAGACCTGCTCAAATGGGAGAAAGCTGCCATAACACATCTAATCTGCACTGACATAGCTAAGGTTTCAGTGGAGCAGTGCCAGCGTCGCTATCAAGATATAGTTGCACGTGCTGAAAAATCAAAGTTCGCAAACAAATTTACAGCTGAATTCTTCGACTGCGACTCAACATTAGTTCGGCTTCGTGAACGTTACAAAGATGCCTCGCTTCAGCTCAATCTAGTCTCGTGTCAGTTTGCTTTCCATTATTGCTTTGAATCCTTGTCACAAGCAGACTGCATGGTGCGCAATGCGGCCGAGTGTCTTCAGCCTGGTGGCTACTTTATTGCCACAATACCCGATGCTTATGAGATTATGAGACGGCTACAGAAGTCCGAAGCGGAGGGAAGCGTGCAAAAGTTCGGTAACGATGTTTACAATATTGAATTTGCATGCGAAACAAATCCCATACCATTGTTTGGCGCCAAGTATCAGTTTCGGCTAGATGGCGTTGTGGATTGCCCAGAATTTCTTGTACATTTTCCCACCTTAGTAAAGCTATGTCGGAAGCATGGACTTCAGTTGATCCGGCGCACTACCTTTGCCGATTACTACAAAGAAACAGTGCCTAAGGGGCGCCAGCTACTGCAGCGCATGACAGGACTGGAGACGGTGCAACCTCACCGTTGTGCCTATAATGATGAATACGCGCATCTGCGCGATCACCAGGGCTCTCACCGCAATCGTTCGCTTGGAACTCTATCGAAATCTGAATGGGAAGCAATAAGTAATATTGATATATAAATCAAATTTTTATTCGTTTGTTTTTAATAATCCAATTTGTTCTTTAGCTCTTTATTTGGTTTGTGCCTTTAAAAAATGCAAAAATACTTGGGACACCAGTGGAAAACCTGTTTTCGAGTTTGATGACTGAATGTGACCGCCTTAAAATATCTCATATATAAACAATAACCTCTTGAATGCATTTTTGTTCAAAACTTAACCAAGAAATGCATTCTTTAAACATATGTACAGATCTTTTTTTAGAATTTTATGTTTTTAGCAAGAACAATATATTTCAATCAAAACAAATGAGTTTTACTGATTTACGCACTTCTTATTTTATTTAATAGAGAAGTAAAGTAATCAGGTAATCGCTTTATATTATTAGAGTTTTTTCGTTGCTAGAGAATCGTGCGCTCGAAAGTATGCAATAAATCAGACAGAGCAAGATCTCCCAAAGAATTGTAAACCTTTTGAGTGTGCTTCAAGTTAGCATAGTTCAGTTAAGTTCAGAGGATCCTGAACGATTCCGGCGCAAATATTAATAAAAAAAAAGAATGGTCAACCAGCAAGCGAATATATTTTTTTCTACACTTAATGCACAGGCTTTAAATTCCTTACCATCAAATGTAAGTCATCTTTGACGTAGGCGCCACATTTACCGACACTGCAAAATACTCAAAGCTTTCCTTCTGCTGTATGCTGTTTTATGTACACAAAATAAGCTTTGATAACAAAGCTTTCACCCAATTCGATACCCGTACACACGCATACAGAGGTGCTCTCAAGTTTCAACTGGAAAGTGTACAATTGGAAGTTAACAAAGCTTTTTAAATTGACCATTTTGAAGAAGTCCTACACAGCTGTTGCTTTCAAAGCGCGTTTGAAGGACATTCGGTTGGCTAACATTTACGTTACCGGCTAAAAGCACCGCTAAACACCCGTTTTTATGCTTTATTCTCAATATATAATTATGAAGAATTAATAATTGAAAAGGACAAATATGGCAGCAGCAACATTTTTTTTATCTGCAGCCTAATACATAAACTCAACTAAGCGACAGAATGAGGAGAGCTGCTTGGGGTTGCTAAATATGAGGCATAGTGTGGAATCAAAGTTCCGTAATGTTTGTTTTAAAATAAATGGGAACTATATGAGTGTTTGCTTATGAAAGTTTACTCAACCAATGCTGCGTTCCGCATGATGTTAACTATACCCAAGAGATTTGCAAGCTTATAAAATGCATGAGACCATGAATGCAGGTAACAATGTAGGAGAGGAGGGCTCTTATTCGGCCACACTAAACAATGTGAAAGAGCTTCTCTTGTTAGGCTAATAAAACTAAGCATACGTGTACAAAGTACAAGGACTGACAAAACTGAATAGTTGGAAGAATATAGATACATACATATGTATGTACTGAGCGACTCAAATAAAATTTACCAAGAATTAAAGCTATTTGTAAAATGATTTTCAATAGCACTGGTATCTTGGAAGACACCAAGAAGGATTAAATAATAAAAATGATTTGATTGTGGGTAATTATATGTATGTATATATTTGAAGGTTTTTAAAAAATTGTTTTCCATGGCACTGGGTATGATTTATTAATGTTAATTGGACCCTTAATAGACTTTGGTTAAGTTTTCGTATCGATTTAGAATTCAATAAGCCAAGGATCTTAGTTGTTAGAACTCCTATTGGAGGTCCTAAGGCCAGGGTTGCATGACATTACGTATAGCTAACCTCCAGTAAATATGTAAATTTGTAGATTTAATGTTTGGCAATTTCAGAGGTGGCGTGAGCTGTTAAAGTACATGCGAGGCCAGGGCTGGGGCTTGGTTGAAATTACAAGGACTTACCATTCGAGGGTCGGCCCTTGCGTGTTTCTACAGTTTCAAACGCCCCGAAACCAAAGTTTTTTCCATCGAGGGCACTAGCTGCTGGTTGCTAGGGCTAGGCGAGGGCTAGAAGGGTACATGCTTGCAACCAGGATATAATGACTTTTGCTTTTAAATGTTGACATTGACAGCAAAGCCAGCCGACCTTGGCCATGCTGGGACCCACCAAACAAATGCCCATATCTTTAACATTGTCAAGCGAAAGTCGAGAGTCGCCTAAATTATCAAGTCTACTGCTTGTCAGTCTGAAATTTGACAGTTGACAAAATCCTTACCATGTACTCGTTCTCGTGTTCTGTTCTCTAGCTCTCAGGCGTCACACACCTTGCTTGGCAACTGGAAGGCCGAAAGTGCGAACAAACCGCTCGCTGGAATGCTGTGTACACAAATAGAACTTTCGAAAAAGCTTCAACACACACGCACCTTCCTCTGTATGTGTGCGTAGCCTTGTGTCTACTCAGAAGCAGTGGCAGGACGAGCGCTGCCAAGTGTAAACTCGGCTGTGTGTGTAAATGAAATGTCAGTCATGGAGTTCCAGTCGTCGGATACGGATATGCATGGAACAAATCTCACGCGCGCCCTGTTCGACAAACAAGAGTTTTACAAAAATTCTGTATAAAACAAAAGGACATTCCCATGTGTACACAGAGTGCTTGTTACTTACTTAAATAATTGCTATTATGCATTATAAAGTGACTGTAGGGCCAAGTATTGCTCACTAAATAAAAATTAAAACGGTAAAACGAAAAAGTTGTTCGTGTGTGCGTGCGTAACGCTTTTATTGTTGTTATATTAACCGTTTTTATTTTTTCACTCGTTCCTGGCGCAGAGTAGTCCCGCCCGTCATTAGAGCTAGGTTCGCGCACGAGAAAATATGCAGGAACCTTTTTGGCTTGGCATTGGCTTCTTCACCTTCAAATAAAAAAAGAAAAGAAAAAAAAACACGCTGAAAAAATTTAATCAATAATAAAATCGTGAAATGAAACACTAAATTATGTTTTTCTATGTGTTTGTGCATGAGTAAAGAGTACTTGAATTAATTTCTCAGTGGCTGTGCTTCTTTGCATAAAAACTCATATACATATATATAATAAAATATATATATATATATAGATGATGTATCATGGCATTCGTATTGCCCCTCAATGAAATATAAGAAACATATATAATATAAGCGGATCTACTTTATGGTCAAGCCTTTCCATTATAAAACGACAAAGACAAACCTTTTGCGTGAAAAAAAGAAATAATAATATTAATTTTTTTTAATTCACTGCGATGCTTAAATAAATTCACAATTATTTTAGTTTTAAGTAAAATGGATTTTTTGCCGCTAAGCCAATCTGCTGCAGTTTTTGCAGGGGATTATCGATTGTAATGCGCACCGTAATCGTACGCAATTCGGGGCGCTGAAAAGCGCATGAGATAGAGCTGGAAGAAAATTGCAGCAAGAACACAACAACAACGATACCAAATCGAATCAACTCAAATTGAATTCTATTGAATTGTCTTATGAAACTTTCTCACAATTCGTTAAGGCTGGTTCACCAACACAGGATATAATAATCACCAACAAAATCGCGTAACATTCACATTTCGATTTCCGAACGGTATATTCAAAGTAAGTAAGGCAGCAAGCTATTTACTATGAATTATTTCAAGAATGTTTTCCAGCAATTTTAATGGGACTTGAGAGAAAAATCTCAATAAATTTGTGAAAATTGTGCATAAAAAAAAGGCTTAAGCGGAGAAAAGGGCTCACCCATTTTAGCCCTGTTAATTAGATGTGCCTGCTTATAAAGTATAAAAGTAGGTCAGATAAAGAGTTGCCTTCTTAGTCAGCACTTAAGTTATAATTATTTGCCAGCTTTAAAGCACTGCGCGCCAAGCAGTCTAATGGTGGCTATAATATTCAATTAGCCGCTAAAAAAAAGTTTCAAGTCCATGTTAACATGAAAACGGCTTGCGTATTTTTCATTCAATAACAGAGTCGGCCACAGTTACCCGAACAATCACGCACACACACAAATGCAAACACAAACACAAACACAAGCATAAGCACACATACTTATGGAGCCGCCGAGCGTATTATGTATCTGTATTTTTGGGATGTGGAGTGTTCCACCCAAAGGCATGTATCTACCCGAAACTCACGTGTGGCTGGGTCTCTGGATTTGTACTCTGATTTGCCTCCACTTTTTAAAATAGCTTACGCAGCTTTTAGAAAAATAAACCAAAAACAGCAGCAACAACAAACGAATTGTCCCCCCTGAAATTGAATTTTATTATTCGCAGTATTGGGCAAAGGGTCTCCCTTTCAAGCCGAACATGTTTGTGTGTGTGTGTGTGTGTGTGTTTGTGTGTGTACGAATATTATATTGTGTGTATTTATGTATTTACAGGATATGACAAGTGATGGTTCTGTTACGTTTTGGACATTTTTACTTTGTTTGATTGGTTTGCGCCACTTCAATGGCAGCGACGCCGGACGTCCCGATGAATTACACATAGGCGGCATCTTTCCCATTGCTGGCAAAGGAGGATGGCAGGGTGGCCAAGCCTGTATGCCGGCCGCAAGACTGGCATTGGATGATGTTAACAAGGAACCAAAATTACTGCCCGGCTTTAAGCTAATATTGCATAGCAATGATAGCGAAGTAAGTGTGATTTAACTACTGAAGAGCTTGCTTAAGCTTCACGGTACTTTCAGCCTTAAACAGATCACATGAATTTGGTTTAATTGAAATAAACGTCATTAAATAAAGCTCTTGAAAGACCATAAGTATCTGACAGATAGGACAAGAATAAGCTTTGGAAAAGCTTATTTAAATATTAAAACCAATATACCTAAACGTTGGAAAAACCAAAACAAGAACCTTCACATATATCAATAGTTTATTATTCAAGGCAAAATTGTCAGCCAGATACAAAAATTCGAATAATTTTATAATGACAACTATACGCTATTGTTGTTCTATTTGGTTTTTGGTTATGGCTATAAGTTACAATATTATAAAATAAGACTATTTACTCGAAAGGATGGAGTTAGTTTTGAGAAAGGCACAAATTATATATTTTATTGGTTCAACCTCCCGTCCTCTCGGCAGATATGTACACTCAAATATTATTAAAAGTCATTTATGCTAGAAAAAGTAAATTTATAGGAAATTGGACTGTACATGCCAAAAATAATCAGGCTTCAGAATTAGTAAAACCCGTGAATAGCTTTAGAATTATGATTTTTGAACTTTTCATGCGTTATTCATTTTTAATTAGAACCATTTTTAATTGACAACTTGTAGTTTTAAGCCATCATACAGATCTAAATTAATTAATTGTTAAAATTGTTTAAGGTTACTAGAATATTGTCGACCACATAATAGATCGCTCCATATGAAATATAGAATTTTACCTTTGATACACATTTCTCATTATTCTTATCCTCTTGTTAAGGCAAGTTAATCCCACACATTCTTGTATTTTTTCATTTGTGAATTATTATTAATGTTTCTGTGTGTCTGGCAGTTGTATACATTTTTATTTATTTACATATAAAGAGCTGAGTTTCCTTTTTGTTTTCAAAATGTAAATATGGTAACAAGCGTATTGGAGATAGTTTTTATCCTCTGTAGGGTTGTTTCTTTGCTATTTATATGCGGCGCTCATTAGTTTTAAGTGAGATAAGCTTAACTACTTGTGCTGAGTTGAATGAGGTCACTTTTTCCACGCTCAGCTCATCATTTAAGTTATTTTTATTCAAGGCTGTCAGGCAAATAGCCCCGCAAACTTATCACATACACTTTACATATACTCAGTCGTCAGTACTGAGCTAAATATTAAGTCAGATACAGACGCATATATCATACTGTAATATAGGTTAGACGGCTCGGTGTGGATTTCTTTGCAAATGGTGCATAATTAGTTTCATTTTAATGGCAAGCGACAGGCAACAAAGGTCACACACAATTGCAGTTTCTGCTGACTTGGTGCATTCAATAGCGTCCTGATTTTTAGCTTTTGAACTAAAAGACATGATCCTCATAGGAGTGACTTTAGAAATAGAAAACCCAAAGAAAAACTATCTTTGAGTCTCCAAATTCTACTGAGTCTACATTAAGCTCTGCTCCTTCTTAAGAGAATTGATAAGATTTTTTTCGGATAAGATCCCTAGAATAAAAGTTTCATTTGTTGACTTTAGCTCACAAATGTTAGCAGATAGAGTACTCGAGACTATCTGACCTAAAAAAGCTATTGAAGAATCAGCAATAAATCCGATTATAGATCGTAATGCAGCAACAAAACCAATTAGATGAAAAAAATCCCAACGCTATATTCGCTATTAGTAAAACCAATTAAGTTTGGTATGATAGCTATATGATATGAATTCTGAGCTTGCTAAATGAAACTACCAAGTTTTTAAGATCAACCAATAAATTGTTGAGTTTCTAAAGGTGATTTTGGTTCGTATAACAACTTATCATATAGCATATAGCAGTATCTTATACCAATGAATGATATCTAGTTCTGAGCGTTACAAATTTGAGAACAATATGAAAATTATTTATTGTCTTTGTAAGAAACATAAATGTTTCAAAGTTTATGCTTTTATAGATATTTTAACCATTAAATTTGAAGATCGACTAATAAATTTCGCGTTTTAACTATCAGATCAATATTAATATACTTTATTGTCTATGATAAGAACATACCATTTTAGCACTATTTTATTTATTTATTAAAAATTCATACTCAATCTTAACCGAATACAATTCAGTAATCCTAGAGATTTTCTTTGAAATCGCTGGCCTTTTTAGTGACTGTACTTGTATAAGTTTTCACGTATATCTTAAGACAGGATAAAACAAAACTTAAGATTATAAAAAAATTACATATTTTTAAAAGTTACTATATGTATCCTCCCCTTTAAGCTGCTTAACTTTAACTTTCGATATTAAGTTGTACTCAGTTTTACCATCCATTTTATTCCTTAATAGCAATCAAAATTATATTTAAATTTCCAGTTTTTTACACGGTAGCTTTATTTTCATTATTTTACAGTGCGAGCCGGGACTTGGCGCTAGCGTTATGTACAATCTGCTATATAACAAGCCACAAAAGCTGATGCTCCTGGCAGGCTGCAGCACAGTTTGCACAACTGTGGCTGAGGCAGCCAAAATGTGGAATTTAATTGTGGTAAGCTTATTTTAGTTCTCTTTTAAGTAATAATTCGCATAATATGATTTTATCGATAATTGTGCGCATATGTAAATAGCTTTGTTATGGTGCATCAAGTCCTGCACTTTCCGATCGTAAGCGTTTTCCTACCCTTTTCCGTACTCATCCATCGGCCACGGTACATAATCCCACGAGGATAAAGCTAATGAAGAAATTCGGATGGTCTCGCGTGGCCATACTTCAACAGGCTGAGGAAGTGTTTATATCGGTGGGTAAAATTAAAGTTCGTTAAAATAAGGAAACCACAATTGAATTTTGATTGAATTTTTTTAAGACTGTGGAAGATCTTGAAAATAGATGTATGGAAGCGGGCGTTGAAATCGTAACTAGACAATCATTTCTTTCCGATCCAACGGACGCTGTACGTAACTTAAGGCGACAAGATGCCCGCATCATAGTGGGTCTTTTTTATGTAGTGGCTGCAAGGCGAGTTCTCTGTGAAATGTACAAGCAACAGCTCTATGGCCGGGCCCACGTTTGGTTTTTTATAGGTAAGCCCAGCTTTCCCGCCAAATGCCCATAACCTAATATTCTAAATTCTTATAGGTTGGTATGAGGATAATTGGTACGAAGTTAATCTGGAAAACGAAGGTATCACATGCACTGTGGAGCAAATGCGTATCGCTGCCGAGGGGCATCTGACCACGGAAGCGCTCATGTGGAATCAGAACAATCAGACGACTATTTCTGGTATGACAGCAGAAGAGTTCCGGTAAGTCCCATGTCGCTGTTTTAACTGAATATGGTAATATCGAGTTTCTCGCAGACACCGACTGAATAATGCCCTAATTGAGGAAGGGTACGACATTAATCACAACCGCTATCCAGAGGGCTATCAGGAGGCTCCACTCGCCTATGATGCTGTTTGGAGTGTTGCATTAGCATTCAATAAGACCATGGAAAGGCTCACTCTAAGAAAGAAATCACTAAGAGATTTCACTTATACGGATAAGGAAATCGCTGATGACATTTATGCAGCAATGAATTCCACTCAATTTTTGGGAGTATCGGTAAGAAGGCCATACACATATCCAGTTGAGTTTTTTATAATTCGTATCTTTGCAGGGTGTAGTGGCATTCAGTTCTCAGGGTGATCGGATTGCCTTGACCCAGATAGAACAGATGATCAATGGAAAATATGAAAAACTGGGCTATTACGACACACAACTTGATAATTTATCTTGGCTCAACACAGAGCAATGGATTGGCGGAAAGGTGAGCGTATCCTAAAATATCAACAAGTACACAAAATATTTTCAAATATCAGAGACTTCAAAGTTACAGATTTAAATTATTTTAGTCAAGGACAAAAACTTAAATTTTAATTCATATACAAAGACATGAGTATTTCCGATGAAGAATATGAAAGAAATGAACTTGAATATAAATTAGAACAGCTTTCAATTAAAGCACATAGATCTTCCGAATTTGATGACTTCGCTGGCGAGTACGAGTTACAACTGGGCGCTCGAACATATTATCCCGGTTCTGAATATCATTTTCCACGCTATAAAAAAGCAAGCAAATACATTTTTGATGGAGAAGTATATTTTTCTCGAAAGGGACTTGTTTGGGCGTTCGTAATATGTTACGAGATATTTTTTATAATTGCCATGACTTTCTTTTCGATATCTGTGTTTGATCATTTCTTGGAGAATTTGGATTATAACATACCATTTGACTTAAGGCCTCAGCCTTCGCTTAGTTTTGCACCATATGGCGAGGAATACAATCGTAAAAAAATCTTTTATAATCCAAAGGACAAATTCGAAGTTAAACAAATGTATGATAGAACTTTTCAGTTTCTTAACAAGTACGGCCGATTGGCCACTAATCGAAAAAGATTTGGCCCTTGTACAAGCCACCTTCGTTACGGCTACGATCAATATAAGCCGTGTATTTTCATAAAAATTAATCGCCTAATTGGTTTCAAAACTGAGTCTTACAACGATGCCGATGATCTTCTCATAAGCGACTTCAGTGGAGAAGACTACGTGGCTTTGAAGGAAGTACTCTCCAAGAAAATATCTTTAAAAAATCGCATCTGGCTAACTTGCATTGTTAAGCCTAGAATGAACGTTTCGATAAGCTATTATCCAGAACAGGCCGTGGAGACCAAATTCGTTGACTTCTCCACCAAAACTGAAAGCATTAAAAATTACGTATCAATGAATGAGAGGTTCTTTAATCTTACAGATACGAACCGTATTATTGCTTTGCAGATAAAAAACTTAAAAGAAAAGATAAAGTACAATTTTAAATGCAAAATTTGGGCAAAGAATATTAGGCACTATGGGGATGGTTACAACGAAATCGATTTTTCAATAATGTTAGGCAAAAATAGGAGCCCCCATTGACAAGTCTTGGTTCTTTTATACACTAAAATAGCCAAAGATTCAGCAAATATATATTAGCTTGAAACCTTTGATTTGATATGACTGGTATAATATTTTTGTTTGGTCATTGTTAATAAAAATAAAATTGATTGAACCAATTTTTAAAAACAGATTTTTATTTAGTTTTAAAAAGCTAAAAGTTGCTTAATCTCGTATATATATCTCTGTACTTTAAGGTGCCCCAAGATCGAACAATTGTCACCCATGTGCTCCGAACGGTATCCCTTCCTCTATTTATTTGTATGTGCACCATCTCCAGTTGTGGAATCTTTGTGGCTTTAGCTCTAATTATTTTTAATATATGGAATAAGCATCGAAGGTAAGATATTTGATCCTGGTTGTTGGTTCCCTATTTTGACGGTGCTTTCTAAATTTCAATAAATTTCCAGAGTTATACAGTCGTCACATCCTGTATGTAATACAATTATGTTATTTGGAGTTATCATTTGTCTTATATCCGTTATATTGCTGGGCATGGATGGACGCTTTGTGAGTCCTCATGAATATCCAAAGGTAATTTGTAAATAATTTAAAAGTAATGTTGAATAGAAAACACTTATTTATATTCATTACTTAGATTTGTCAAGCACGGGCTTGGTTGTTATCCACCGGATTTACATTAGCGTATGGTGCTATGTTCAGCAAAGTCTGGCGTGTGCACCGCTTTACAACAAAAGCAAAAACTGACCCAAAGGTATGTGTATAGTATTCTCAATGATTTGATCTCAGTTATTTTGCTTACAGAAAAAAGTGGAACCTTGGAAGCTTTACACCATGGTTTCGGGCCTCTTATCTGTAGATTTAGTGATATTACTGTCTTGGCAGATCTTTGATCCGCTTCAGCGTAAGCTCGAAACATTCCCACTCGAAAATCCAGTATCTACAACTGATGATATAAAAATACGTCCAGAGCTTGAACATTGTGAGAGTGAGCGCAATTCAATGTGGTTGGGTAAGTGATCTCAATGATCTTGGTCTAGTCTGCTTGTAATATTTAACTTTTTTTTTATTTAGGACTCGTTTATGGCTTTAAGGGTTTGATACTTGTATTCGGTCTGTTTTTGGCCTATGAAACGCGATCAATAAAAGTGAAACAAATCAACGATTCACGATACGTTGGCATGAGCATTTACAATGTTGTCGTTTTATGTCTCATAACAGCGCCTGTGGGTATGGTCATTGCATCGCAGCAAGATGCCTCATTTGCATTTGTGGCGTTAGCTGTGATATTCTGTTGTTTCCTCAGCATGCTGCTTATTTTTGTGCCAAAGGTAATAGACAAAAGCTTAAAAACACTAAACAATTATAAATTTCAGTGCTTTTTATTGTTAACTTAGGTAATTGAAGTTGTTCGACATCCCAAAGATAAGGCCGAATCAAAGTACAATCCAGACTCAGGCATATCAAAGGAGGATGAGGAACGCTATCAAAAACTACTGACAGAAAATGAGGAATTACAACGATTAATATCACAGGTATGTCCCTTCATTTACTTGACACTTAAGAGAAGCGAATAATGCGAAAATTGTTTCATACTCTATCAAATAGAAAGAGGAAAAGATACGAGTCTTACGACAAAGGCTCGTGGAGCGAGAGGTCACAATGAAAAGTACTGAACTAAATGGTGCTGGCACAGCTATAACCTCGCATGCAGTCCAACCACAAGTTTCTTCTATCATAAACACATCAACACATCCAACACCAGTTGGCGCGCTTTCAATCACACAGGGTGAGAATCTAATTGCAATTCCGCAGGAATTCACATAAAAAAATTATAGGAAGGATAGACAGCTTGATCAGTTATTATAGTTATTGTGGATAAGGGAATATTGCGTTTGTACAAATGGGCGCGTTTGAAACAGTCCGATACATGGCGCCCTTTCTTCGTTTTAAAGAACGTTTCCTAGATTTCAAAGGCATATTAAAATCAGATTTCTTTTTGAATGTAACCGATCAAGGTTACTATCGGACTAGGGCTGCCACCTTTTCTTCTTAAATTCCCTCTACTGGGTATAGGGTATCCCAAACTCCGACGATCTTGATTTGAACGAGGCAAGAATTAAATAAATCATAATAAATGCACTTAATGCCTAGATTCATTAATTTAAATTTTCAATCCAAAGAAAATTCAGTTTTACTAATTATCAAAGTAAAAGCAAAAATAAAAGAAGACTAGTGATCTATACTTATGATGCATTCTATATATTAATTTCCAACTACGAAGAATCTAATTTGTTGGTTTTGCTGTTCCTAAAGCCACTAAAGTTAAAAAAATTTATCAAGTTATATGTAATGAATCAAACTTTCATTCATCTCAATATGTAACCAATATTTCTCTATATATTATTTACAGATTCTCATGAGCACCGTACATGAAAAAACTTGTCAATTTCCTTTGCGTGATAGGTGAATTATACAAAATAAATTATTAAGAAAAAGTAAATAAAGAACTTTGTATAAAATTTAAGCAGAATTGGTAGCAAAATTAAAGAATTGTTTACTGTACCTTAAATTGTTAGAAAATTTACAGTTTCAAACGAAATAAGTAGGGTAAGTTTCAAGGGCGTGGTTCAATATTTTCAATGCACTATTTTCATAAATTTGCATAATTGCTTTCAACTTAATCAGTGTGAGTAGAATACATTCCCAATTTTTAATTGCAAATTATAATTTGTCATAAATTGTATCCCTAAATAGACTGATGACCGATCACCATATTACTATATCAATATGTTTTTGAACAATATACAAAATAATTTGATTAAAAATATAATATACATTCAAAAGATGGGAAATACAGGGTTTACGTACAGCTAAGAACTGGCAAGAATTTTGATAACCCTTTGAAAATAGTAAAGTCTCATGTAAAATAATTTAGCAATTTATATTTATTTATTTAATTCCCGAAGAATTATGAAACAGGCCGGTGTGTTCAAATAGCATGAGTTTGAGAGCTTAAATTACCACAACAACATTCTTAGATGGTTAGGGTGCTGTTAGTGTTACTAGTCCTACTGATTACACCTTTTGCAATATGCGAGCCACGTCCGCTATTTTACCCCTTATAGAAATGGTACAAATCACTCATACATTAATGTTTTTTATTTAAAATTTTAAATACTAAAAATGTAAGAAAGCTCAAGAAATTATTTTTAAAAATTTATTTAGGTAAATAAAATTCTGTTACCTGTACATAAGATATTTTATAATGTGCGCTCTATTTGCTCAGTTCCTTTTTGATTTATAGTAACATGATTATACGATTTATGGTATACTGTTTGATCGTATTTGGGATATTTAAATTTTCAAATAAATCATATAGAGAGAGGTCTAGCGAACTTACCTGATTGTGTGTTGTATAAGTTAATTTTAAGTTTCGTAGAGAGCGTGTCGGAAAACTTGGGTCTGTCCAAATTAATTTTAAAAACCGTAATTTATTGTGCACCCAATATTTTTAATAGACATACATACATATAAATACTTACATGTAACTTAAATAGATTAGAGTTGAGGCAAACGAATGTAGAAAATGTTAAAGCAAATAAAGCAAAACAGAAAAATTAATATTAAATATAAAGTCAGATGATAAATACTATTCCCTAAGTATTGTTAATAAAGGCATAGTTGGATGGTAATGAATAAAAAAAATTTTTGAACATACTCTAAGTTCTAAAATTGCATTTATAAATATATTTACATATATATACAAAATAGTGATTTAAAAAAATTATGAAATGAAAGCGTCGCTATAAATGAATGTATAATAGGAATTGACTTATTTTTAACTGACCTATTCGAAAAGAAAGTTATGTAATATCTAATAAATCGAATTGGAACCTTTTTATAATTCTAACACTCGAATCCATCACGAAAAGTGCTATAAGTAATTAAATAAAAAAAAAAAAAAAGAAAAGAAAAAAAACATAGACAACATCAAATTCCTACGAAATGAAAGACTTTAAAATCTAAGCCGTTTAATGAAATATGTAAATGTAAAACTATATATATATATATACACACACACAGGCACTCACACAGTAAATAATTAAAATCTGTACATACACAAAACAATATATATATAAACGATGATTTAAAGCCATTATAAGGCATCTTATCTCCAGAATTAAGTGCATTGATAATTTAAGGATCGTTGGAATTTGTAGTTTAATTGTACTTGTAATCCAATTAGGAAAATGCTGTTAGGGTAGACGTAAAACCTTATTATAATATACAAAAAAAAAAAAAAAAGAAAAAAATGAAGTAAAATATAGCACTCTAAGGTAGTTAATTCAAATAAGCAAATGACGAAACGTAAATCTTGACAACTCAGGTGATGTACAGATGAACGGGGCATTTGCAACTTGTACTTTGTGTTTTTACTCTTAATCGTTTCGATCATTTCGTTTTAGACCACTTTCTAGCCAAGCCCCCATAACCAAAGTTAGTTCACAATTGTACATTTTAGCAAAGCTAATTGTTGTTTTAATATAATTTCTTAACATAACAATGGTAGCAATATGAAGCAAACAAAAAACTTGATATGTTCTTATGAGAGTAACATAAACGAATTATTCTATGTAATGTTAAAAACAAAACCAATAAAAAAAATCGGAGAATTTTACTGAATAAAAAAAAAAAAAATAATAAAAAACATTTTTTTTGGAAAGATCTTAGATTATATTCAAAATTTCATCAGACCGCGTATAAACTCTATATGATCACTACCACTCGACAAGAAGATTATGTCCCTCTGTTTCTATGCGAACTGGACCTCAGGTTGTATGCGCATACTGAATATTCGTAGGCACCGGAAGATCGGCCCACCATATAGCTGTTACACGAACCATTTTAAACATTGTCATCTGTATTTCGGAAGGACTAGATCCACTATATTGTAGACCTGTCCACACGTTTTACTGATTGATTTGATAAATTAGATGAATTGGTTTTTGGCAATGCTGATTATGGTAAGATTTATACAATTTTAGCAGTTGAATACATACATATATAAACTTACACTCATATTTTGAAATATCTGTAAATTGTCTTGAAATATTTTAAAGTGTGATAACCTGGGCTCAGTACCATGTACACTTAGATTACCATTTTGTTACGGCACGCACACACGCACTCACACACACACACGCACAACGCACCAAAAGAACACAAAGCACATACAACACCAACACACGGACAGGTGAGAAATGATTTTTTTTTTCGTTTTCTTTTCTTGGTTTCAATTGTATGAGTGTGGTGGGCCTAACAAAGTCCAAGCTTATCTTCCCTAACCTTTCCATGCTGGACATAAGCAATAATTGTCTGAAAGAGATACCCACTTCGCTGCACGAATTAAGCGGTCTCAGTGTGCTCAACATAAGTGGCAATGTACAGGTGACCGATTTGCCCCCGCATTTGGGTCTACTCACACGACTGTGGAATTTAAATACTCGCGGCTGCCTGCTGCAGGATCCTTTGAAGTCCATGATTGATAGCAAAAAATACAAAACCATGTATTTATATTTGTATATTTAATTAATTTCAATAAAAATGATAACATTTCACAAAAAATAAATTTAAAAAAAAAAAAAAAACAAAAAAGCAAAGACAAAAATAGATCTGTTTGATATTCCTCGTGACAATGTTTTAATAATATATATTTTAATAATGTTATCCTGTTATCCTGTTACCATGTTATCCTGTTATAACCACCTGTTCAGGAAACACTCAAATTCAGGCAAGGGATAGGAAAAAATTCTACAAAAACATATCTTGAGTGATTTCTTAATAATTTTAGTAATAACTTAAGAAGTGCAAAAAAGGTTTCAACAATTAAAAAATATGAGCGAAAATACTATCGTAGTAGCTCAAAAAGGTAAAAATTCGATAAATTGTCTTTTATATTTATTTAATTATCACTTTTCAACGCTGCGTATCTGTAATTTTCTGTGAAAGAACAAGCAAAAAATATTTATAATTTGTGGGATTATTCAAACGAATGCAACGGCTGGTTATAGCATTTAGCTTCGTTCGCACTGAGCATGCGCCCGCGCCACCTGTTGATTGTTTCGGCTAGAGTAGACAGTGGGCTAAAGTTGACAAACACTGGAAGGTACCTGTCATACTAACCGGAAAAGGGGTTGACATAGAGCTATATCGGAAATAATTCGTCTAGCTACACTTCTTTTTCCTGACTAAGAAATTCTCCTTTGTCTACACAATTATAATTTATATTTATAATTTTATATTAAATATAGTAAGTATTTATTTATTTTTATTTTTATTTTTATTTTTGTGGATTTGATTGACATGTCGGCTTAAATTACTTCTAAATGGATAACTTTTTGGGCACAACTTACACTGATATTGTCTCTTGATTGGTGCACTCTCCGCCGAGTTTAGTGAAACCCGCGGTTCCCTCACGAGGTTGTGGTTGTGCGTAGCTAAAATACCCGATGGTGCGATGTCATCGAATAGTTCAGCTGAACCTCGATTTGGTGTTGGTGTACCTGTACCTCCAACTGAACCTCGATTTGGTGGTGGTGGTGGTGGTGGTGTACCTCTAGCTGAAAATGAAATTTCATCGAACGGTACAGCTGTAGGTTCAAAATCTGGAATTCCAGCGTTGTTGGTGTTCTAAAAATACAGAAATTCAATACATGTTTATTTAAAAATATGTATATAAATACCTGTTGCAATTTTAAAAGTGCGTCCATTTTCGCCTCCACCGACTTCGTCGATTTTAAAAGTGCGTCGAAATTCGCTTCCATCGATTTTTTTAGGTCCTCAACTTCTTTTTTTTAACGCTTTAAATTTCTTTTTAGAAACCATATTTCGCTGCCCCATATAGAAAGCCTAAAAATGGATGAAGTTGAAATAAGTGATGGATGCCTTGTATTAAACGGAGAGATTATTCGCATTCCCTGTTTGCAAGGGAAATCTAAGAAGTTTCTGGAGGAAGTGAAGATCCAGTAAGTCTAATTAAAAATACAAAATAAAAAATTTTCATATAATTCATTGTTTTTAATTTCCAGATTATCTTTTCATAATTTAGACGACATCACAAAAAATAATGAATATTGGGGCAGGGATATATTAGAAAAAGCTGATAAAAATGGATTTTATGCAATAAATTTTGATGAAGCGACACTAAATCAAAAACTAAAACTTCATCTAATCTCGTTCATGCTAACAGATGTGATGAATGGCAATTTTTACACAATAGTAGCAAAAGTACATGTAGGAACAAATAAGGAAGCTTCCTTTAATGCGTGCAGTATTAGCAGAATTCTATGTAAAGTATTACAAAAGTGTCATAAAAACAATCTAATAAATAGAATTATAGCAATAAATTTCGACAGAAATGGAGCAAATAAGGATGCATATGCAATGTCTATCCTTAATTGTTCTTTTAAAATTCCTCCATATACTCATGACATTACACATTTAATACGCGACTCGAGAGCGATGAATTGTCATGGCAGTGCATTAATTTTTTCTAAGCTAAGTATGGAAATATTTAGTAGTAATAATTATAAACTTTTTTTAGGAGAAATGATCAATTTAGATGTAATTTGTGACGAAATGAGGGCCCATGTGGACAAGCAAATAAATTCTTTGTACAAAATTTGTAAGGCAATATTTACTTTAGATGATAGTATTAATTTTAGTTATAGATTTATTAGTAATGATAGATTAGAATCCTTTTTTGATAGTTATAAGGCACAGATAAGTTATGTATCACTGGAAAATGAAATTGGGATCAAAAATTTAATTATAATTTTAACAATTCATTCATTAGTCAGTAAGATAACACATAATACTTATAATAAAATTTATAAGATATTACCACCTAAATAACACATAATACTTATAATAAAATTTATAACATATTACCACATAAAAAATTTAATTTTAAATTGTTATATTTTATTTATTTATTTATTACAGTCTTGTGTTGTCGCTCTGCCTGAAAGCACGTACGTACGCATCAAGTTTGAGAGCAAAGAAAAATAAGGACAAAGCAAAATCACAAATCATAAAATAAAACGAAAAAAAAAACAACATTCCAAGAATAAAGAGATCGTTGTCTGGCGACGCCGTTATGTCGCCTAAAGTGAAAAAGAAGATAAAAATAGACTCTGGCCATGGTGGTGTCTGTCTGGCGGCGTCTGCCAACTCAAACTATTATGCTCCGCTTCAAACTCAATTGAACGAAGATGAAACCACTAATAAGATTGATGATGAGCCTGATCATGAGCTGATCATAACTAAAAACAAAGTATACATTCCTCCAATAACGGTGCTTAAATGCACAGTGGATCAACTGCATAACTTTTGCAAAGAAATAAATTGCAAAAAATATTCAATTAAAAAAATATCAATTGGTATTAAACTCCACTGTATGGACTTGAAAGACTATCAAACAGCTTGTGCTTCAATGAAGGGGAAATTCGAGTTTTTCTCCTATGCGGATAAAAATAGTAAACCTTACAAGGCGCTGCTATTTGGACTAGATGAACTGGACCCCATTTCTCTAAAAAGTGATCTCATTGGATTGGGCCTACAATGCATTGATGTAAAGCTTGTTAAGCGAAAGAGACCTAACAACTCAGTTGTAATATTTTATGTGGTCTATTTCACTAAAAAATCTGTTACCCTAAATGAGCTCAGGAAATCATTCTCAGTCATAAACTATGTAAAAGTAAAGTGGGAATATCAAAGGAAAAACAGCAACCAAATCACCCAATGCTTCAACTGTCAAATGTTTGGACATGGATCTAATCAATGCGCTGTCCTGCCATACTGCTCGATCTGTGCAGGTAATCACAAAACCACTGATTGTCAAAAAGATTCAGCTATCAAATGTGCCAACTGTAATGGACCGCACAAATCAAACGACCCCAGCTGCCCAAGCAGGATAAATTATGTTAATTTAAGATTTAAAAATCAGTCAAACCGTGTAAGACCTAAATCTAACTATATTTCTAAGCCCCCGCAGCTCGACAATACTAATATTTTTCCAAATTCCCTAAAGCAATCTAGTTTACATCCAAACACCACCTGGGTCAAACCTAGTATTAATGTTACATCAAATTCTGATGAAGACCTTTTCTCTCTAGAAGAGATCAAGGCCTTAACTTTTGATCTCATAAGAAATTTAAGAAACTGCAAGTCAAAGGCAGATCAATTTGAAGTGATAACCTCACTGGCATGCAAATTTCTCTCATAATGCTAAACAATTTATTAATTGTTACTTGGAACGCTAGAGGCGTTAAAAACAAAAAAGATGAGCTTTTTAATTTCCTTCAAAAAAGTAACGTAGATATTTGTCTATTAACCGAGACCTGGCTTAACAGTTCAACATCAATAAGACACAATAACTACCATTGTTATAGATATGACAGAACTTGTCAAAGAGGGGGAGGGGTGGCTATTATTATTAAAAAGTCTATCCGCCACAGCCTGCTACCCCTTCCCAACACAAAAATCATAGAATCAATTGGCATAAACTTTATCAATAATGAAGGCTTAAGTACTGCAATCTTCTGTTGTTACTTCCCTGGAGGTAGAGCTAATTCATTGCAGAAGAAAGTCTTTTCTAATGATATTAGAATATTGAGCACACACTCCACAAACTTCTTGTTAGGAGGCGATTTTAATAGCAGACATAGTTCTTGGGGTTGCAATCGTGCCAACGTTTGGGGCACGCTATTATATGAATTTTTAATATCACGTGGTCTTTCAGTTCATTTTCCTAATGAACACTCTTATTTACCAGCGAGCAGTAGATGTCAATCCTCCACACTTGACATTTTTATTACAAATAATCACCAATTATTATCAGGAACTTTAGCAATTAATGATCTGGGCTCAGATCACCTTCCAGTCCAAACTTTACTGCAATCTAATTTCAGCATAATCAAAAAATATTATTTTGATATAAAAAACGCCAATTGGGTTGTTTTCAGTAGAGTTATAAAACGATTAATACCAGACTATGAACTCTCTGCTCAAACACAGAATGAAATAGAAAATTTAATAAGTGATTTCAACTCAATTATCCTTACAGCAAAAAAACACTCTATTCCGAAAAAAGAAATTCGATTTGGGGAAAAATCCTTGCCTCAAAATATATTGTCCCTAATTACGCTAAGAAATCGTCACCGTCGAAATTGGTTGAGGCATAGAAATGGAGTTGATCTTGTCTTAGTAAGGTGGCTCTGTCAACTTATAAATTGTAGGTTATCCAAACTTAGGAATGAGAATTGGAATAATCTTTTATCCTCACTTGAAAAAAACTCTTCACCCTTTTGGAAATTATCAAAAGTCATTAAGAAGAAAAATTCAAGTATTCCAATATTAAGGAAAGACCAAAAAAATTTTGCTACTGCGGAACAAAAAGCTGAATTATTAGCTTCAATATTCGCCATGAACCACTGTCATTCTAGCAATCTTAGCGATCCCATAACTAAATCTGAGGTCACCAATTTTATTACCTCATTTGACTCGCTGCCTGTTCCTACTGACGAATCTAACTTGTCAGACATTCAAGAAATTGCTTCGATTCTTAAAAATCTTAAATCCAAAAAAACTCCAGGACTTGACGACATAGATAATTTGTGCCTAAAAAATCTCCCTAAAAAAGGAGTTAAATACTTAACATTAATTATAAATGGTTGCCTTCGCCTAGGCTACTTTCCCCAAATATGGAAGTTATCCGAAGTCATCCCTATTTTAAAGGCAAGTAAGCCTCCGGAGTGTCCTACCTCTTATAGACCAATTAGTCTGCTTTCTTCAGTAAGTAAAGTCCTAGAGAAAGTTATTAAAAAAAGGTTATTCGACTTTACTGAAAATAATGATATACTTCCTCCTCAGCAATTTGGCTTTCGCCCTGAACACAACACTGTTCATCCTCTGTTCAGAATTAAAAAAATTATTAAGTCCAACTTCAATCGATCCAAATCTACTGGGATGGTCTTACTTGACATCAAAGCAGCCTTCGACTCTGTTTGGCATGAGGGATTGATTTACAAATTGCATCTTCTGCATTTTCCACCTCAAATCATTAAAATAATAAGAAGTTTCCTAAGTAACCGATCCTTTGCTGTACATATAAGTGATGCTCAATCTCGGATATTTAGCATAAGCGCAGGATGTCCACAGGGATCCTGCCTTTCCCCGCTTTTATACAATATATTCACCTCTGATTTCCCTAACTTAAACGGTTGCACTGCATCAATTTTTGCAGATGATACTGCTATTCTTAGTTCTGGAACCCTTGCATATGATATTACAATGTCTCTCCAAGTAGCTTTCAACACTCTTATAGCATACTTTAATAAATGGAAAATTCTTGTCAATTCAGACAAAACACAAGCTATTTTTTTTACAAGAAAAAGAAAAAATATCTATATTCCTGCTAATAGTATAAGTCTTAACCAGGTGGATATAAATTGGGATAGCAATGTGAGATACTTAGGCGTAATATTAGATAAGAAGCTTAATTTCTCAGACCATGTTCAACATGTAATTAAAAAAACAAATCTATTAATTCGGACATTATATCCATTCATAAATAGAAATTCTCGACTGAGCTTAGAAAATAAAATGTACTTATTTAGATCGATTTTTCAATCAATAATCTATTACGGTGCACCGGTTTGGTCCGATGTTGCTAACGCCCATATATATAAAATCCAGGTGGTGCAGAACAAAATATTAAAAATGATATTGAATCGTCCATGGCATTTTTCCACTGCAGAATTGCACCATATAACTGGGATTGAGCTGGCCTCAGTGAGACTAACAAAACTACATTCTAACTTTGTAAATAGATGCATTAATTCTACTTATTCACACCTACATAATGTTTAATGCTGTCAAATAGCTATTAGTTTAGTTTGTAAGTGCTAGATTTTTAAGTTAAATTTTTTTTATTTTTTTTTTTTATGGGGTTTTTTTGTAATTAATTTTCTCCCTGATTTTCTTAATAATTCCTATAATATTTAAAATTTAATGAACTATACTATAATAATATATTTAAGTAGAAAAGGTCTATCAACACCTGTACTCTTTATTATTTGAATTCAATCACCTCACTTGTGAAATATTGATAAAAATTTTTTGAAAATAAAGTGATCTATTAATAAAATAAAATAAAATTTATTTATTAATCTTCGGCGTTGGGATTTTTTTGTTTGTGTTTGCCTTAATGTCAAAGCAGAATGAATAACTTGGCGTCATAACGGGGCTTTCATGAATTTTGTGTGTATTCTCGGAAGTCTCAGTCTCATTATGACGCCGCATGTTTAAATGCCATTTTTGAAATTTTCAACACAATTTTGCACAACAGCAACTTTAACACTTCATTCACTTTCATTATTTTTATTCATTTTTATTTTTAAATTTTAAATCTAAGAAATACTTACTGGAAACATTTTACCTGCAACTCTTCAAATATGTGCCACAGTTGCAATTCCGTTTCGATTAACACCGATATATCGAAATGTGTGTGTTATATCGAAATGTGTTTGTTATATCGAAATGTGTGTGTTATATCGAAATGTGTTTGTTACATCAAAATGATGCGCCATCCGAGTCCAGCAATGGTAGCAGCAGCAGTAGCAGTGGCTCCAGTAGCAGCAGCCACGGTGGTGGGGGTGGCAATGGAAGCGGCGGTGGTGGTGGCAGTGGAGGTGGTGGGACAAATTCAACCACCAACACAGGCACCCAAATGCCCGAGTGCAAGGTCTGGCGTAATCCACTAAATCTCTTTCGCGGTGCTCAATACCAGCGCTTCAGTTGAAAAATCTTTATGCTCCATTTTTTTTTTATTTTTTTTTACAAATAATTTGAGATTTGCTTTTTACATTTTACAGCGGGGTCATGGAGAAATAACCTGGACAGACACATAATTACATTTACATTTGGCCAAAAGATGTTGGTATATAAATTCCCGCGCCATAAGAAGAGCTTCGTATTCATTATCGGAAAGTTTTTGAAAGGTAGGACTGATAGCAAAAAGTAGGCACTCTTTCAATTGCACACACATTTCGAATGGTAATCTTGAGTTCTTGATATGCTGAGTTATTTTAGCATAGAGAACAAAAATTATTCTTGTTGAAGAATTTTTGTCTTATCAAAAAGACTCATTGAAATCAAATTTGTTTGATTTTTGGAGAACTGCAAATATCAATAAAAACATAAAATCTCTTCAAATTTTTAAATTCATTTATATTTGCTTTACGATTTGTTTGTAATCTAAATACTTCAACTTTGGTACAATAACCCAGGACAAATTCATTCATATTTATTTCGAAACAAAATTATGCATCGGATTTTAATTTATGGTTTCATCAACCCCTCATCAGTAACGTACGTGACTGGAGTGGGTGTTAAGTGTGTACTAATTATCGCATGCATTCTGTTGTAGTAAAGTAAAGCAAAAGAGAAAACAAGAATTATAAATTTGTTATTCTGATTCAGGTCAGACAACCGAGATGTCAATACTTAATTATGGAATATGATTACCGCAGCCAAGAACCTTTTTTTTAACCTGAACTAATTTCAAACTGGTTTTGCTTTTTTTTTTGGCTAGAAACGCTTAGAAATAAGTGTAGTAAATTTTTTGTTATGATTTATTTCAGAATAGGTTCACAAGTGATAAGCCTCCTTAATATGGTCTGAAACTGTTGAAATATTGGGTGGAAGCTGCAAAAGCTTTCCGACTACAGCCAGCTCAGCCGAGCTTTAAGTTGAGCTTACAGCTTATAATCGGAGCCCCACAGTCTGAGTCGGGTAAGTCTTCGCGCTAAGTTCATAGTGAACAGACGGTGAACATTTTGCCGGTCTTGGAGTAAAATACCGAAAGACAGTTGTGTTTACAATTTTAAAATGCTTCTTTTAAAAATCTTTGGTCTGGCGCTGTGCCTTATCAGTTGCTCAGCCAAATTGGAGGAAAAGTTCTCGTGGAAGCAACTGGTGTTTGACTGGCCAAACCCGCAGGCCGAGGAAGATGCTGTTCGCAGTGGACATTACATAGTCGAGAATAATTTGCCCCTGGGTGTGGAGCGTTGGAATAATAAATTATTTGTCACTGTGCCAAGGTAATTGTTTTTCTTGAAAAAAAAAGAAAAATATACATAAATTGAATATATTGTAAATGGCTTGGACTCGTTATTTTGAGTTGGGCTTGCAAAACTACTTGAAAAAAACCGGTTCGCCGTCGATAGTGTCATGTTATTTCTTTTTTTTTTTTTTCTTCTTTTTGTGTATAATCATTTAAAATACTACTTTTTATAGCAATAGAAAATATGGTAATTCTAAGAATTAATTAAAGTTAATTGGTCATTAAGTGCATTCAGTAGAAAATGATTTTAAATAATAATCATACATTAAATGATCTTTGTGTCAAGATTATAATATCGCATACATACATACAAGACAATATTGCTCAAGACAATATTGAATTAAAAAAAAAAAAAAAACAACAAAAATTAAGGCTTAGTGACGGGGGTTTCCAATGGGAGCGTCCGAATTTTGCCTGCGTAAGAATGAGTAATACATTTAATTTCCTGTTTCTAAATTTGTTTTTAGATGGAAAGCTGGTGTGGCGGCGACCTTAAATTACATTGATTTGCAATCAACTGAGAAATCGCCAAAGCTGCGCCCCTATCCGAGTTGGGAGGCCAACAAGCTGCCCATTAATGTGGAGCCGCAAGCTCAGAAAACTCCTTCCGGCGGTCGTTTAGATGCGGAAAAGGCCAAAGACGAACACTTCGAATTGCGTGACAACTCGACAATCATCTCTACTTTCCGCATACAAGTCGATGCCTGTGATCGTCTGTGGGTCTTGGATACTGGTCTAGCAGATATCTTAGGCAATCCCAAGCAGATTACTCCTAATTCCATTTTGGTCTTTGACTTGACTTCGGATAAGTTGGTGCGTCGCTTCGCCATTCCCAAAGAGCAAACCAAAGAAGACACCTTCTTTGCCAACATTGTAAGTAGTGTAAAAACTGTTTGGATAATCATTTCCAGCATTACTTATTTGCATTCTATTTTTGTTTTCGGCAGATCGTCGATACTGAACGCTCTGAGTGCAATGACGCATTTGCATATGTGCCCGATTTGGGTGCTTACGGTGTGATTGTGTATTCCTTCCGGGATGACAAGTCCTACCGCGTCAAGCACAACTTCTTCCACTTCGATCCATTGCAGGGCGACTTCAATGTGGGAGGTGTAAACTTCCAATGGACTGACGGTGTCTTCGGGTTAGCTGTGGGCCCTATGAATCCTGACCATTCCAAGGACATTTACTTCCATGCGTTGGCCAGTACAAAAGAGTTTAAGGTGTCGAACCGTGTATTACAAAACGAATCACATGTAACCGGGGGAGATGCCTACTATGATTTTAAGTATGTGGGTGATCGTGGAATGAACGGTCAGTCTACTGCTGAGGTATACGATAAGGAGACGGGCGTAATTTTCTATACTCAAGTTAATAAGGATTCCATTGCTTGCTGGAATGTGAAGCGGCCTTATAATACAGATACACAGGGCATAATTGACTCCGATGCCCACACTCTTGTGTTTCCAAACGATTTGAAGGTTGATGCAGATGGCACAGTTTGGGTACTTTCTGATAAAATGCCAACCTACCTTTATAAGGAACTTGATCCTGCAGCTGTCAATTATCGCATTTTGATGGGCAAAAACCGCGACTTAATCAAAGGCACTCCCTGCGAAATCTAAACTTATCGAAAGGTACATACGCTTCATTTTCTAATTTTATATCATTTGAAATTTAATGATTTATAATAAAAATATATTTTAAAATATAAGGCGAATTTTTTAGATATCGGATTTCAGTAAGTTATCAGCCAATTGTACTTTTTCGCCAGGCTTAAATGCTGGCATGCCCAGATATGGACAACTGGAACATCGGAACGCATCTCCCAAGTAGCACTACATGAAATAAGTAGATAAGTCTTCAAGAACATAAATCGACTTTGCTTTACTCACATTTCCACAACTCGATTTGGCGTTTTCTGTGCTGACTTTAGATTGTTTTTCATTTTCTAATTCTTCAGCCAAACCACATGAGCAATTCTTACAAGCCTTGCGTTTTCCAGTGGTACTGCAAACTATAAAATAAGAACAGTAAGTAAGGCATTAGGTATTTTAAAGAAACAATCTGATTCACCTTTGAGCGATTGTACTGGTATTTGCTTCTCATCTTCAACCAGTAAATCCTCTTCGTCGATTAGCTCATTATCATCGGCATCGCCGCTTATTTTCCAAACATTGATAGCGCTCTTTTTGGCAAATGACAGCTTCATCGATGATCCTGTCTCATAACCAGGTTTTTCCGCAGACACCGATTGGCCATTCTCACTAGAGCAGTTTATAAAGCCTGCTAATTTGATCTCTTGCAAAATACTTGTTCCGTTGCCGACAAAGGAAACTAAATGAAGTTTGCCTTTCGGTTTGAGCATATGAAGAAGCTTAACAAAATTATCCGTTAGTTGTGCGCACTCAATCACTATTAAATCAAAGCTAGAGTTGGCATAAGCAGCTATTTTAAAAAAATAAAGTAAATAAAAATAGAATATTGCGAAATTTCTCGACTTACAAAAGGAAAGCCGATTAACGTTCTCCAGCGCAACTTCGCCACCTGTAGCTACTTTCAATTCTGCAACGCGTTTATCCACGTCTTTACTATCTGTCCAGATGTACAAGGACTTTTCGGCTCCTTTAAATTGCTCCATTTTTAATATAAGTACAAATCACAAATTTATGTTTTAGCTTATCTAAGTTCCAGTCTTGTATATTAAGAATCGACAATTCATCGCGTATCGAACCAGATCCAGTTCGTAATCTACTTGCTTATACCAAGCAGCTTTTGTCTATATTCTCTAGTCCATACTTTCCGAAATCTATTTCATAACACTTTTTAACGAAAAAAAATGTACGAATTCTTTTAGGCTTAATTTATTTAAGCAAAAAAAAAATTCTAGTAGAGTACCACATTTTCGAAAAACAGCTGAGCTGTTTCGAATTTTATGCCCAAATCGATATCTACAGCTATGTTATCGCACGACTGTCTTACTACCGATACTTCGATAAGAGCAATGAACAACCCAACCAATTTATAGCGGTTGTTGTGCTATGTTTTTCAACACAACGATTTAGAAGATTAAATGAGTTCAAGCTAGTAAGTTGTCTTAAGACGAGCCTTACCATTGGCGTCGGAAATATAAATAATTACGGACTGCGAGAAGTCAACCGGGCCGGGCCTCGAATCGTACAGCTTTGCTAACTAAGTGCGTGGGAACTGGCAGCTGCTCTAATCGCCACTGCTGCGAAGGACCCAAATAAAACAATTCAAAATAGGATAGGCCAAGCCAAGCGACTTATTTGTGCCAAAGTGTTTAACCAATTGCCAAATTAAAAAAATAATCAAATTTTGAAAACGCTAACAAATGGACCAAACAAATGCCGGTACTAGAGCCACCGTAAATGAAGAGCTACAGCCAATTTAATTTAAACGCTGCCCCGCCCGCCATTGCCTACGACACCTTACCACCACCACCGCTGACAATTCCCATTATAAGCAACAGCAATCCCACAGAGCACAGTCAATTGCAAAGTCAGGAGATGCCGCACTTTGGTCTCGGTAGTGGGCCGCAACAGCAAGTGCCCGTCCATCAACAGCAACAACAACAACAACAACAGCAACAAATGCAGCTATCTATGCTTCCCGGTTCCTACCGGCCCCACATCGAGGAAAAGAAACTAACGCGAGATGCAATGGAAAAGTACATGCGCGAACGAAATGACATGGTGATAGTCATACTCCACGCCAAGGTAAGTTCGTGTAAGGCAACCTAAGTCTGGTGGTCAGTAAATTACTACCACCTCCACCTTCCCATCACTGTTCTGAATTTGCGAATTTTTGCATTTGCGGTTACGATAAAGTCGCCGCCGACGACACCAGTGGTGTCCAGATAACCGGACCTGCGACCACTGGTATCGGCATCCTTCACACTTGGCTGCACGCAAATTAAGCAACGTGCCGACACAGTTAAATAATTGAAATTAATTACAGAAAATTAAAGTAAATAGTTGTGGTTGATTTTTTTGTCGATAATCAAATTTCTGATTGCACTTGCGAGCTAATTTGACATAAAATAATTTATGGGATGTACTTTATTTGATATTTTCAGGTTGCTCAAAAATCCTATGGCAATGAGAAGCGCTTCTTTTGTCCACCGCCCTGCATCTATCTCTTTGGTAGTGGATGGCGCAAACGTTATGAAGAAATGCTCCAGCAGGGTGAAGGAGAACAGGGCGCTCAACTGTGCGCCTTCATTGGCATAGGCAGCTCAGACCAGGACATGCAGCAGCTCGATCTCAATGGCAAGCAATATTGTGCAGCCAAAACGCTTTTCATTTCAGACTCGGACAAGCGCAAGCACTTTATGCTTTCGGTTAAGATGTTCTATGGCAATAGTCACGACATCGGCTTATTCAATTCGAAGCGCATTAAAGTCATTTCCAAGCCTTCAAAAAAGAAGCAGTCTCTCAAGAACGCCGACCTTTGCATAGCCAGTGGCACAAATGTGGCCCTGTTCAATCGCCTGCGTTCGCAAACAGTTTCCACACGGTATTTGCATGTGGAAAACGGACACTTCCATGCCTCGTCCACGCAATGGGGTGCCTTTACCATTCATTTGTTGGACGACAACGAGTCCGAGTCGGAAGAATTTCAGGTGCGCGATGGCTACATACATTACGGGGCAACTGTAAAACTGGTTTGCTCGGTAACTGGCATGGCCTTGCCCAGGCTGATAATACGAAAGGTGGACAAACAAATGGCGCTACTGGAGGCAGATGATCCCGTCTCACAGCTGCATAAGTGTGCCTTTTATATGAAGGACACAGATAGGATGTACCTATGCTTGTCTCAGGAAAAGATTATACAATTCCAAGCCACTCCCTGCCCCAAGGAGCCCAACAAGGAAATGATCAACGATGGAGCCTGCTGGACCATCATATCCACAGACAAGGCCGAATATCAGTTCTATGAGGGCATGGGACCAGTATCGTAAGTTTTATTCAGCCAACTCATATGATAGGTTACTTAATGACAATTTCTCTTAGGTCACCTGTGACTCCCGTGCCAATTGTTAACTCATTGAATTTAAATGGCGGTGGTGATGTGGCCATGCTCGAATTGAGTGGCGATAACTTCACGCCACATTTACAAGTCTGGTTTGGTGATGTTGAGGCGGAAACCATGTACCGCTGTACAGAGACTTTACTTTGCGTGGTCCCAGAAATTTCACATTTCCGCGGGGAGTGGCTTTGGGTGAGAGAATCATTGTCTGCTTGATACATTTAAGGATTAGCCATTTAGATGCATCTTTTTTATGATCAACAGGTGCGCCAACCAACCCAGGTACCTATTTCGCTAGTCCGTAACGATGGCATCATCTATGCCACGGGCTTAACGTTTACCTACACGCCAGAGCCCGGGCCGCGGGCCCACTGCAATCAGGCAGAGGATGTGATGCGTACGCGCCACAATAACAACAACATCACAAGCATGAGCAACAACAATAATAACAATAACAGCACACATTCGCCGAGCAGCTCCTCGAGCGTGCAACAAATGCACCAGACTCTGCCTTCCATCTCAGAGGTTCAATGGAACAGTCACGGGAGCGGATTGTCTTGAGTGCGGCGGTATTTATTTATTTTGCAATTAATCAGATTACTTTCAAATCTCTCCATCTCTCGACCACAGCAGTTTAAGTTATTTAACACGTTAGTCCTAAGCCGTAGCTGTAAGTTTATGTTCTTAAATTCATTCCAGTACTTTATTAAACTAAGCTTTCTATGTGCACTACTTGGCAATTTTGCGTTCAACGTGTTCGAAGAAAGGTTGTTGAAAACGGAGCCAATAGCTTTGTAAATGAACTTCTCTGTACATAACATAAGTGGCATTTTGAGGGCACTTAAAGCACACTGACATCATCTTTTTAAAGCTAGATAAATTAACTTTTAACTATACACAATACAATATACGTACGTACATGTATGTAAGATGGGTACGTGTGATTTTGTAATATACAAAAGTACATACAAACATATTTTGGAACAACAAAGGACAATTTTTATAGTATAGGCATAAATACATAAACACGAAAGGTCTAAATAAAATAGTAAAGTAAACAATTTAAAACCATCATCATTAAATATTTAACGCGATGTATGAGTGGGCTATTTTTTTTTTTTTTGTTTTTTTTTTTTATATTTTGTTAGGTGTACCGTTCGGCAGGGACGCCACCCCGGCTTACCGCCTACCAAGAAGTTGCTGCCTATTGCGATCCAAATCGAGTTGACAATGAGAAATATTTTCGTGTGAATTCTCTCAGACAAACAAGTGCAACTCTTCCCACAGTCGCGTTTTCCCCTCCAAAATGGAAACTTTAATTACAGTTGCCTAGACCGGTGGACAGCCTGACGTCGGTGACGGCGGTGGTTGTGGTGGTAGAGCGTTCTCAAAGCTTCATTTGAATTTCGTTTCCATTAAGAAATAAAAAAAAAAACGCAAAGGCAAAAAATATAACTCGCACCCATTGTTTCCGTTCAAAAGTAAGGAGCAGAATTTTCTCACAGCCCAAAAAATAAAATAAAAATCGTAACTTGCTGATGGGCAGCAAACAGCAGTGACTTCCAAAGATTTCAGTCGGTCTATCATATCATAAAGGTAAGTATAAATTTGCGGTGCTGTGAGAAATTTTCAGAGTTTTTGTAAAATGTTTATGCATTATTTGCCGATTGTTATATGTCTCTGTTGGCTCCACAAATTAACGACCTCAGATTTGCATTAATTATCTCACTTCCGTTTCGGCTCTACTCTATATCCAAACTCAATCATAGCACCAGCTCAGAATAACCTGTCTTATTAGATGACGACAAAAATCAAAACACACCAAAATCAACCCTCAACACAAACAAGTCAAAGCAGCAGGCCAACTCTTATCAGACCCAAGAAGCAGCAAATTGAGCAACTCACCCCGTCTCGGTTTTGAGAATATTTTCGAACCTAAACAAAAGACTTTGACGACAAACCAGTCCACAATTCGGATCTTTGCCACAAGTTGCGTGCTTAGTCGATCTTCTTTGACCCACCCCCACTTAATTGTAGCACGTAAGAAATATGTGAACAACCACTTAAGGTCGCCGGTTATTGTGGTAACCGTCTTATAAGAAAACTTGAATATTAAATTAGTTGGAATCCCTAATGAACTCCGGAGTTTCGTGCATAATTTCTTACTCTCTCTCTCCCCCTTTCTAATTATTTCCAACTGCAACTGTCCTTGTGCTTGAGAAGGGGAAATTTCTTATGTTGGAGTGTTGAACTAAAAAGAAACGAAAACCAAACTAGATTATTATCTAGAAATCTTATTGTTAGTTTTACCTCTACTACCAAGCTCGGCTTTGCCGTTTTTCACACGCCTAGCGATGTGAAAATTCTTGCACACAATCAAATTCCATGGGAAATCAGAGCCATGAGAGCATCTTTGAGGTTGCAAGTAAAAGTTATTCATATATGTAGATTGTTTTATAACTTTTTTTTTTTAATTTTCGATCTGAATTCATCACAAGTTGTTTTATCTTAGTTATTATTTTGAATTTTCCAAGGTCTCAGTTTTTACATTGAAATAATTATTTGCCAATTGCTTACACATAACAATTCATTCTATAACAGATTTTTTATTGGATACTTTATACAAATACATAGAAATTGCTGATCTAGGAAATGCAAATCTAGGTTACAGAAAAAGGAAATCCTTTATCATATCATTTCATGTTGGGACTTGAGCTTATGGAACGTTTTATCTGCATGCATATTGCAATCAGATAGTTTCTGTAGTTCTTATTTCAAGCTTATCGGTTGGCTGTTTGTAAATATATTTTAACCATTTTAGGACACCTAACAAGTTTGCTAAAAATAAATTAAATCAGGTGATCATATTATATAGCTCTCCAACATATTAAGGCAGATTTAGTATTTCCAGTTGTTTTACCATATAACTCTCACATAACTGTTTCTCGAAAACTCATAAGGTGTAAGCTGGACGATTTAAAGCGTATTTCAAAAAATGTACCCTATTGGACCACATATTGTTCTAAGGTACCAATTAAAAGATATAATTCGTTTATTTATGAAAAAAATCATTCGTCTACATTCATAATCCAGGATCACATTAAGCCAGTTCAGGTTCAGCTCACAAACTCTCCAGCGGCTCTATAGCAACCAAGACGGCCCCTTTATTTTGAATAGCGAATATTATGTTAACTAAATGGCATTCCCTATCGACCTTAACAGTCGTTACAGTCTCTACTCAAAGTTTTTATTTGTTTTATACAACATAAAAATAAAGACAAAATTTAAACTCGAGCACATCCGAGCTTGGGGAACTATTCCATTGAAACCAACAACACATTTAAAAGAAAGGAACCACACAATCATCTCAGCTGAGCTCTGAAATTTTGATTTTCATACATCTTTATGGTCAGATTGTTGTCATGCTTGGTGTTATTCGAAATTCTAAGATATTAGTGCTTATATGAATGGATCTGATTATGAAATGGGTAACTTTTCTATAAAAAAGAAGACGAACGTAAGACTTGGGCGCGGCCGAGTTGGGGATACCCTGTACTAGTAGACGGGATTGAAAGATAATAGAGTGAAATTTTGTTTTTTGTATATTTCATGTAAACATGATCAATCGAAAGATTTTTGGATTGCTAACAACTTTTTGGAAGCAACTAATGGCGAAATCCGAAAGCTGTAGAAATTACAAGTCTTTGAAAAAGTGAGGGGTTGGTTGAAAGGGCGGGGGGAGAAAAGAAATATATACTTGACCAGCGTAGATACAAAAGGAGTCCGAATCCCAAGCTTGGTTGTTCTAACTCTTATAGTTTCTAAAATCTAGACGTTCAGACGGACGGACATGGCTGTACTGATTTCCTTAGTCACCCTGATCATATTGCCGGTAACTTTCGGGGGGTCTACGCCTTTTCGTTCTCTATGTTACATACATTTCCACAAACTTAATTTATCCTTTACTTTAAGGTACAGGGTATAATCATAATAGCAGTGTATCAATAGGGCTTCCATTTTTGTCTGCATAATTTAATAAATGAATATTTGGCAATCTAAAAAAAAAAATCCCAACGTTATCTTTGGGGTGCCGAAGATTACAGACTCTTTTCGCAGTTGTTTCTGCCGTAAATCACATGAACGGGGTTGGTCAGATAATAGGGCCGATTTCGATTTGGATGACAGCTATATGATATAGTAGTCCGATTTTAATAAAATTGAGCACAAACGCGTATATTTATGTAGAAAACGTGTTGGCCGATTTTTGAAAAGATCAGTCAATAAATCGGTTTAGGTTCGTATGGCAGCTATATGATATAGTAGTCAGATCCTTACGAAATTTTGTACATATATTAAATGCTCTAAAAAACATGCGCATGCTAAATTTGCATAGAATCGGATAATAAATGTGGGAGTTATTGCCTAAACCGATTTAGGTTCGTATGACAGCTATAAGATATAGTGATCTGATCCGGGCAAAATTTGGTACAAATATCTATCGTTATATAAAACACACGCATGCCAAATTTCAAAAGGATCGTATAATAAATGTGGAAGTTATTGCCTAAACCGATTTAGGTTCGTATGACAGCTATATGATATAGTGGTCCGATCCGCCCGATTCAAACTAGTGTACTACCTAGGTAAAAAAGAAAGCTATAAACCAAGTTTCAGCAAAATAGCTTTTAAGACGACGGAATAAATCGCATAGAAACAGACGGGCAGACGGATATGGCTATATTGACTCCTCTAATGATTCTAAGTATTCTAGATGTAACTTTTGTGGGTCTACGATGTTTGGTTCTGTACGTTACAAACATCAGAGCAAAATGAATATACTCTTTTTTCTGCGAAAAGAGTATAAAAAATAAGATTTTATAAACGATAATATTTAAAAGAATTAATTCACTCTGCAATCACAATCGGTGGTCTCATACAACATGGATTCTAATTCATGATCAATATTCCAATAAACTTGCATTCATTCCTAAAGGCCTGGTATTGAACTAATTGTGAAAACTGAATGGCTTAGTGAAATAAAAAAATCTTTCCGTAATCTTCGACGTGTCGAAGATAATCCTGGAACCGATTTAGATTCCCACACATGTAATATTTCAAATCTAGATCCTAAATACCAAATTTGAAAAGATCATTCAATACATGTGAGGGTGATTCGTAAAACAGATTTAGCTTCCTATGACAGATGTAAGACAAATCTGTTGCTACAAATGTGTTGTATATATATAAAAACACAAAACTGAGATACTAATTTCGATTCGTCTAGTGTTACTGACTATGAGTTATTCCAATGAGTTAAAATAAAAATGCCCAGTCCCTTAATAAAAAGAATGCAAGGTATGTGTCTTGTATAATTTTTGTATATAATTTATTAATTTATAAAACATTTTATGCACTTTACTTAGTACATAACATAAGTACATAGGTATTTTATAATAATTTTTTAACTTTCTAAAAGCATTCAAAAATGAAGACATTAATATATTGACAAGTCTAAAGGGTACAGTGAATAAATAAGAATGTACTAACGGAATGTTTTAAGAAAAGCATCGATTTAGAATGTTCTGTGCGATTAGGAAAGACTGAGGGTTCCTAACCCTCGTAACTATGAATACTAGACATAAGTAAATAATTTGTTGCGTATAAATATTTTAGAAACTTTTATAAATATTCATAAATAATCGTTCGGAAAGCGATTACTTTTGAAGCAGGCTGTTTAGCTAGCTCGTATTGTTCGATTCTTATTCATATTGGTCAACATTAACGAAATATACGAAGTCAGAAGATCATCCATTTTGTAGCCCAAAGAGGTCTCGCACAAGAGCTTCGATCCTCGAACTAAATTACCAATAGTCATATGGAAGTATGTGTTACCCGATGACCAGTTCGAAATGCGTGTGAAAGGATGTGTTATCAGAATATCCTGTAAAAAAAGTACAATTTTTTTAATAAATTAAATAATGCATGTGAGTATGTGTGTGTGTTAGCCTACCTTTGTAACGGGATGTATGAGGCTTACGCCGTGCTTGTTGATAGCAATGAGCAGCATTTCAGGGTAGTTTGGTTCTGTGGTTTGTTTTACCTCGAAGAAGGCAGAACCGAAAGTAGGCCATCTGGGTGGTTCGAGCAGAGATTAGTAAATGATTAGTAAATTCGCAAATATTTGTGTTCGCTGTCAGTGATTACCTGTAAACAATTTTCAGGAAGGCCACTTTGGCATCTTCGGAAGTCATGCCGCCGTCTTGATTATAAGAAGCTACAATGGCCCGCTTCCATTCGCTGGAACTTTGTATTTTCATTATATCAGAAGGAATGAGTTCCCTTAGCATTTGTCTGAATGAAAAGACATTATGTAAATTTCGCTTAAATTTTAATTGTCCCTCTACTTACGGTATGGCCTGCAATTCCTGTTTGTTCTCACCAAAGCGGACACGGAAGACCAAGGCTGCCAGCTTGGCTGCTTCCTCGCGCGAACATTTGTGGTAGCCACGTAACAGCTTGGGCAGTTCCTGGTGGTAGTGGAAGATAAGATCGGCATTGCGATCCTTGCCTGGCACAGTATTGGTCCACAATTTTTTCATAAAGAACACCTGATAGGTAAATTGGGGATTGGCGCCATCGCGTATCGGCCGTGCTTTCTTTATCCAGTCTGTTAGATGTCGCACGAAGTCAAAGAAGAAGTCGCCTTCAGGAACGGAGATAACCTTGTCCGCTATTTTTACGAAGAGAGAAAAACCCTCGCTGGTGCGTAGTGAGAGGCGTTGGGAAATATTATTGCAGAAGTCCTTGGCCCGTGTGGAGGAGTCCACTTCGAAAGCCTCATCAGTGTCGTCGGGGAAATAAACCTTGTGGAATATTTGGGTTGTTTTGTGCTGGATGGCCTCGACTTCGACCTGATGAGGAGGATACTTGCGCTGTCCATGGCGTATGGTCTTCTGCAGTCGGTGCATGGAGTCTTGTGAAATCGGGTGTCGACGAGTGCGCAAGAACATCATTAGTTCCTTGAGCAGATTCTGAGAGCAGGCGAACAGACCTGTGGCCAGCCACATAAGCTCCCAGCCACGTTCTTCCGACATTCGGTTCCGGTTGTCTGTGAGCTGCTTCATAATCTGGCAGTAGATCTCGTCTCGCAGGATCTCATGCTTCAGCGGGCCGTCGAAAATGTGGTCTGTGATTTCATTGCCCATGCGGGGTCGTTTTGAGGGCAGGTCGCCCATGTACTTTAGAATGGCTGCGAAGGCAAAACACGACTCTTCGGCCAGTTCCTCTTTGCTCTGAAGCTTGCGTAACAATGGGGCCTTGATGGGATCGCGTGAGTAACGCCAGATCTCCTCGTTTCGTTTAGAGCTCAGGGTGAGCGTCTTGGACATTGTTCGTTTCGGGGGTAGACGGAAGTGATCCAAAGCGTATTCCATCAAAGTGTGTGGACGATCGCGTGGCTCGACAGCACCATTGGTAGACATGCTGAGGCGTCGACCATGATGGGCCTCTTCAATGTTAAATAGTGCTAGAATGTCTTGAGGCGGCTTACTTAGAGTTGGCAGAACATAGACCGTCTCAGCAGGAAAATCGCCGCGCTCCTGCGTGCGATCACAACGACCTATGCACCATCCAGCATTGAGCACGGACTCACCACAAGACTCATCCTCTAGTATGATCAGATCGCCCTTGAAAAAGGATAAGAAGCTCGTACCATCTGATGGTGCTCGGTAGTCTTGCAGAGCGATTACAAACTTTGATCTGAAACAATTTAAGAGTAGAATTACTCTACTACTCTACAAATTTATTCACTTACCTCTTTTTAAGTCCATCTAAGAAGTAGACGACCAGGTCTCGGATATCCTCGGCATTGGGACTTTGGAACGTGAATTCCTCGCCTCGAACAGTGGATAGACTGAAGGTCTGCGTGAAGACCTTATTGGTTTTCTGGCTAGAAACTGCCGTGATTTCAGGGAAGCTCAGTTCCAAGAGTACCTGCTCCTGGTCATCCACCACATACACTCCAGTCCAATTGACTGCTATGATCACATCATTCTTGGGCAGGTTCGGACCAGAATTTCGATAGGCCTCATAAAACCGTGAAAACAGTAAAGGCCATTTGTACTTGGCGTAGCTGACAATGTCTTCTTTAATTTTCAGTGGAGTCTCCTTCAGGTTCTGTGGTTCCATCTTGTCCTTGATGTAGTAGGATTTCTTGTAGGCCTGCAAAACCAGAGCCGCCCAACGTTCAATGGCCTTGTCCATGCCAGTGAGACAATAGTCTGGGATGAAGTTGGGCAACAGGGTAAAGAGGCGCTCCATGGACATGTCGGTGCCGTATTCAATGAAATATTGCTGAGCTGCTATCATGGCTAAGTCTTCCTCCTTATCACAGCGATACTCGCCAAACTTCACACCACGAACCACCTGTTGGTAAATCAAATTGGTAGCCACCTGATCGTGTGTGGGTTCGTGCCAAGGCGCAAAGATCTCTTTTCTGAAAAACAGACGCCAGGGAGCATTTCGTTCTTGTGCCCCCTGCTCTTTAGCGTACTGCTCACACTGTGAAATTGCATCCATGACGTGGTCACCACCGCTTCCCAAAGAGCTAACTTTGTCAAAAAGCGCTATGTACAGTGAAAATCCAAACTGATCCTTAAGGGTGATCTTGTCGGACAATTGATTGCACAGTTCCCGAGCCGTAGTAGCCGAGTCTGCCAGCAGAGTTTTTGTGTTCCCATCCATAAATGTAATGGGCAGCATTATGGGCTTCTTCGATTTAGTGGCCTGCAGCTCTAACCAAGACGGAGGCTGATTGCGTGTTCCATTGTTGAAGGTCCTCTTCAAACGCTCCTCACAGTAGGGCGCATAGCCAGGCGGTCCTTCCCGAATGAAAGCGCGCAGGTAGTTCACAAAGTTCTTCGACGGAGCAAAGCAGCCCACACAGAGCGAGAGCAAAATCCAGCCTCGGGCATGCGAGGACTTTAGCGGATTGTTGGTCAACTGCTTACAGATTTGGCAGTAAATTTCGTCACGTAACTCTGCGCGCAGGATACCATGGCCAATAATAAAATGCAGTTTCTCCAAATTGGAAGTAGGGCGCGACTGGAGCCACGACTGGTAGCTATCGGCCGTGTATTCATCATCTTGCAAGCGTCGTCGCACATCTTCACCAAGTTTATTTTTGCGCTTGAGGGTAAGCGAAACCAATTTATGCCGTATGGAACGCGGCTTCTGTTTCAAAAAAGCCTCTGGATCCAAGCCCATTAACTGGGCCTCTTGGAATTCCTATAAAATAAAAGCATAGTGGTTACCTAAATCTCTAAAAGGCGTTTCAACAAAGACATATATTTTTGCGACGATTGCATGACTATCATAAGATTATGTAGACTCTGTCTTCACAAACAACTCATTTAAAATAACGAATAATAGAATCTATAAGAAAGATCTATCATTCATGGAATTGTTAACTGCCTGGATCCTAATTGACAATTTTAATTATACAAGGAACTTTAATCCGACCATAAATGAAAAATGATTTTAAAAATGAAAACTGTAATAGAAATTCAAAAATAATTTCAAGCCCCACAATTTCACAATTGGCCTAACAAAATTGGACTCATCATTAGGCTTATTTCGGAAGATATTCACTATTGATATTGGAAGACATTCACTACTGATATTGGAAGATATTCAATGGTGTCACCATACCTTGCTTCGGATAAAATTGCGCCCCAATGTAGCTGTTACTTTGGACATGACAGAGGTGGTGTCCATACGATCCATGGTGTGATACTTGGGCTCAGGCATGTCCCCTGTAAAGCGTAGAATGGTTATCCAAAGAGCCTGCGCCGCCAGCTGATCGCCTTGGGTGTGCAAAGGCAGTAGAGGATGCTTCAGAGCTTTCTTGGCATACTGATGGTTCACATTGCCCTGGAAATAAGTAGCGGCAAATTTCTGGAATTTAAATTCCGAAAGATCCTCTTCATCCTCGGATATATGCATAGGACCAATGATGTCATCCTGGTTGTCAGCCTGACCATGTGGGAGATCATTGAAGACCGATGTCTCACGCCCAGCATGGGGTGTGGGCGCATCACTACTGGAATCTGGCAAAAAGTCAAACATTGCCTCCACTAATTTGCTGTCGTCCACAGGCTCCTCCTGCTTTCTGGCTGCATCGTTGATAATGTTCTTCTTGACTTCTACACGGCGCCGCTCTTCGATTTCTTTTTCCAACTCTCGTCGTTCCATTTCGTGCAGGCGGTCGCGGTAATGTTGCTCCGCAATCTCTCGCGCATGCTTGTGGCCCTTGTGGAGCAGCTCTTGCTCTTCCATTTTGCGCAGGTGAAGAACTTCAGCAAACTGCTTATACTCCTCGCGCAGCTTCCTATAGCGTCGAACGGCAACTAGGCGCCTCACATGGGACTGGATTTTAATAATGGCCCACATCTTGTGCCCATATTCGCGGCGCACAAGATAGCCCCTTGCCTGTGCTTGAAGACCCACAATATGGCCGCGTAGGTGCCGGAAGCGGTGGGAAAGCACGCGGGAACGAATTAGGGCCTGAAGTCGCATGTAACCCACACGCATCTGCTGATAGCGCTTTCTTTGGGCATAACCCTTCCAAATGCGCTGAATATTGATTGCCGCTGCCTTCATGCGGAGGAAGCGCCGGCGATAGACCCAACCACGTATGGTTCGTTGTAGAATCAGAATCTTGCGGGTCAGTACTCTGTCGCGTTCCTGTTCCAAGAACAGATCATGAGCATCTTTCAAAAAGACCTTGGTATGGCCTAATTGATAATCGGATTTGCCCAGAACCACAGCACAGATACGGGATGTGGCCGCCTGACAATCCGTGCGATGGGCAGGTGGCACGCCGGGTATGAGGAAACGGTAGCGTTCGACGAACTCTCGGAAGCCATGACGAATTGGATAGCCGGCTCGGCGAATTCGAATAGTTTCCATCATGCCTGAATAGCGCAGCTGGCGGCAGCAGAGACCGCGATCAAACATCATGGGTTTCTTTAGCTCATTGGGTTTGATACAACGTATGAAGAAAGGTTGGCAAGAGCTAAGGGTCTTCATCAGGGCATCGAGACTCTTGCGGAATTGTGTAGAGAGAGTGGGTGTTCTCTTCCGTGTCTCAGCTCCCATCTCAATGTCCTGGCTGAATATTTGACAGAGAAATTTATTCGCACTCTGGCTAACCAAGTGTAAAAGATCTGGACTGAAGGTATCGCGATTTTTGTCCAGGAATCCCCGGGTATCGTAAAACACAACTCCTGCAAAATGATTAAGACCGAAACTTGTGTTAATATCCGACTTGGGCTTTAAATAATTCTTATGAGCGCCGTGAGTTTTGTGCAGTTTCGCCAACATGGTCTGATCCGTGCCCTTCGGAAAACGTGCCTCTTCATCAATTAAGGCCATGATGTTCAACTGCTTGATGGCTATAAGGTCGAGTGCATCCTGATTGTCCACAAACTCAATGTGCTGCCAGTTGATAGCTTCGTGATTGTACTCCTCCTGCTCCAGCTTGAATATGTGCTGCACGAAAAACTGTTGGAGATTCTCGTTGGCATAGTTGATACAGAATTGCTCAAAACTATTCTGATCGAAGTTTTCAAAGCCGAAAATATCCAATACACCAATGGCGTTCCTAGAAGTGGCACGTGGCTTGTAAATGGCTGTGTTGATCTTTCGCACGATGTGTACGAACAAACGTCCATAAATGCCCTTGACAAAGGCGTCACGCACGTCCACTGATTGCTCGCGCGACAACGTGGAGACGACGGTCTCTCCATGGGCAAACAGTGTCCGCCGTGTTAGTGCGTCAATCAGTGGCTGAATGGGCAGACCCAAAAGGCCAGCTACACGCTCAACATTAATGTGTTCTGGGATCTCCGTGGCATCCAGGTTGTCGACCACGGTGGCCTTGTATTTGATATTGCCACAATGCAGCAAGGCGGCCAAGAGTTTAATAATTTCCCAGATTTCCTGATCCGAAAAGAGTAGGACTTTCATTGCCGAGCGTATGTCAAAGAACTCGGCGGCATCATCGCGACCCTCACAAGTAATGCAATCGCCACCGGTTAGGTACCTAGAATAAATGAACAGAGTGATCATAGAAGTTAACTGGTTTTGGGGTAAATTTGACTTACTTGTAATCGGAAGCCAAGCCCAAATCCAAGCGACTTTTCTCTTCGGCCGACAGACCCGCTAGAATACAGTAAAAAACATGATAGTTTCGCTCGCTGTGATTCTGCGAGACTATTCGAGACTTTTCCAATAAATACTGCTCAATCTTAGCGCCTTCGATGACGCCATTAGCACTGAAGTGTATGTCTATATATTTGCCAAAACTAAAGCGAAAAGAAATACGAGCTAAGACCAGTCGAATATTATTTGTCTTTCTAAATTTGGCCTACCGCGATGAGTTGTCATTTCGTATGGTCTTGGCGTTGCCAAAAGCTTCCAGTATTGGATTGGCCTCCAGTATTTGCTGCTCAATCCAGGAATGTTTTCCGCTAATTGCAGCTAGATACTGCAGGATCAGCTTTGTGCTTTCGGTTTTCCCTGCCCCCGATTCTCCTGAAATGACGATGCACTGATCCTGACGGAAGCGCTTCATATGAGCATAGGCATTGTCGCCAATGGCAAAGATGTGTGGAGGGAGTTCGCCTATTTTGCGTTCCTTGTATAGTTTGATCTGATCCGCCGTGTAAATTGGCAAAATCTGATAAGGATTTACAGCCACAAGTATGGAACCCGTGTAGGTCTGCAAGGTTACAAGAAAGGAAACATATCAGAATTAGGAAAGATATAAATTTTAACCGTTCTTACATAAATTAAGTTCTCCTTGTAGCGTATAAGCAGATTACGCAAAATGCCAGCTTCGTGTAGATCGCCCAATGATATCATGTCCTCCACACCCTGAACTGATGAGGCGTGCATAGCCTTAATACGGCGCTCTGGGGCCAACCAGACCTCGTCGCCGTCATCGTCGCGTACCTGTATGCGTCGACCCTCTGCCGAAATGACACGTGCACCAATGGCCACATCAAATTCCCGGCCTGAGGCTGGCTCTATCCAGATGTAGTCACCCTAATCAAGGTGGAAAAAAATATATATTGGATTAGATATTCCTAGTGCAGTATTTAGTATGTTACTTATTAAATTTTAGTTTAGAACCCAACGATTTATTTCTCATTTGATTTCTTGGATTTTCCCTTTTTGTATATATTTATCAATCTTTTTTCAGTTTCATTTTACATAGCTTTATGACCTTCTGATGTTTATAAGCCAAGTTCATTTCGTAAACATCCATATTAGTAGCAATGACATTCAATTGTTACATTCTTTGTTTATTTTTCAATGCTTTTGTTGTTGTTTCTGACGGGAATCACTTAAGCGTAACATAAATTCAACCGAAAATACATAGACTTTCTAGATAAATACCTACAGAGTGAATAATATAAAAATATTTTTTTTGGTACAGTTGCGAAAGGAAATAATTTGAAAAAGGGAATACCCAAAATAAACATATATGGAATGTATTCCCGTATTTTTTTTTTAGCTATTTCAGCTCGATTTATTTTTTATAGTCGAGTAGAAAAGGTCGGATAAGATCGGCAGGTAAGTGCGTAGTAATTAAACAATCAATCAAACCAATATCTCGGTTCTTAAGCTACATGATATAATCGTCTAATCTAAAACCAAAATTGATCTCAGGTCAATTATTTGTAGTTCCCATAATATCACATTTGGGCTAGATAACGTTATTATAATTCGAAAGCGACCTGAAAAACTTTATCAAAATAAGAAACGATTTTACATGGAATAGTCTGAGAATAGACAAAAACTATTTTTTTCGAAATAACCCGTGATAAGATAAGATTATATTATGTGGCTCTATTATTTTGACCGAAGCTGTGTATACTTTTTATACTCTTTTTCAAGCAAAAAACGAGTGTAATCGTTTTGTTTTGATGTTTGTAACGCAAAGACTCCCAAGAGATATCACCACATTGGTCACATTGGTCACAGCCATGTCCGGCTTGTCTCTCAGATTCAAAGCTTCTTTTGTCGGAACTATATAGTATAGCTATATAACGGCACATACTTTTCATTTATTGGGACACACATAACTGCCGAATTACATAGGATCGGACTACTATATTATAGTGCTGCCATGCTAACATAAATCGGTCTATGTATTGTCTGCAGAGGCTACTGAACAATCCCGTTCAGATTTACGGCAGGAAAAACTTCGAAAAGAGTTTGAATTCTTTGGCACTTCGAAGATAACGTTGGGGTAATTTTTATCCATAAGATAAATCTTTAACTTTAAATACTTACGCGTGTTACAATCACCATGTTCGGCGTCCTTCATTTACTGTTCCTGGGGGCACCCAACACAAATCCTTATTCTGTTCGAAACGAGAAAATTATTGAAGTCTTTCAGTTAATTTTGTCACAGTATTCCAATCGTAGAGAAGCGCTCTTTCTCTTGTTCGGTTTTGTACTGATTAAAATCTTAATTGCTTTAGCTCCATTCCAAATATATTATATTTGGAAAGCAAAATAAAACGACAATATAAACAACGAACTTTGTATCTATCAAGAATATCAAAGTGCATTATTAAATTGAGATTCCCTTGAGAAGTTTACAACAAGTTTACTCACAAGCAAAGTCAAAGCCAACTAAGCGGCTAAGCGCTGCTTGAGGCGCGAAAACCGGCTATGAAAATTAAGGTGAAGTTTACGGTAAATTGAAAGAATTCACAAGTTGTTTTCTTTGAGCTGGCCAACATAAAGCGTGTATAATTTTTTGGGCTTCCATCAACAGCAATGAATCAAGACGTTGGGATTGGAGAAATACAAAAGGAAGCGCTCGACAATATTGGGCATGCAAAAAACAAAAAGTTTGGCTTGGACTCGGATTTTCACTTTTACTTCTTTAGCGGCTCAACACCAATTTGGCTGCATTGTGTTCAAAGGTTTTTGTTGGTATCTCTTACACGGGGTTCTTGCCACAATAAAGAGAGCCGCATGAGTCGAGCTGATCAACGCGCACTTGATTGTTATGCAAAACATTTTCGTTTTTTTTCGAGCAGATTGTTTTCATTAAAAAAATTTACTTTCAATACTTATTGGGGTGTTGGGCTGAGGTTTTCTTTCGGAAATAGAAACTATCACTATTGTGAAAGGTTTCTGCGCTTTTTTGGATGCATTTGATTACCGCTCGGCCCGACAAATACTCTGGCCATACTCGCAGAGCTTGTGCTATGTACAGGTGTTTGTGTACATAAATAAACTGTCTGCGCCTGGTTATATGTACCGGACAGAAATGTGTGGCATAAAAACTCGTAGCCAGTTGTGCTTACATGTGGACAGCGTATACCAGATTGGACACGCTCTGCTGATCAAAATAAAATGCACAAAAACCCCACTTCCACAAATTGTATATACATGGCTCATAAGCACACACATACTCACACACACGCACACACTCTCACTCAGTTAGACATCGGAGAAGTCTCACTTCTGCCAAAAACTATTCTGTTTTATTTATTTATTTTTTTTTTTTGTTTAATAGTAAACGCGAAATATGTATAGCTTGAGCTTCTGCGGAGCTGATAACGAAAAGCTTGATTAACATATGTTCCAAAGAAATCAAGAAATGTAAATAGAAATGTGTAATCAGATGATCAAGCAAGCAATCGCAAATTACGGCTGTTTTGACAGAACCCTTTGGATACGCTTGTCGCCACGTCTGGTCTGTATGTGTGCAAGTTTTGTGTGTGTGTGTTGTATTTGTGTCTTTGATATGCGCGATATCAATGCCACGAATATTTTGTTACCTTTAAGTGGTTTGGTATTTGTACGGTTTTTTTTATGAGTTGTGTGTTTGAGTACTCTTAACCTCTACCCTCAGAGTTTAGCAACTAATTAGTGAAAGTTTGAGATACTGCCACGTACACGTACAATGCACTGCGTGCTTTTTCTGGGTGCTTATGGCTTTCAACAAGTGTGGACTCATCTGATTCTTGACTCATAAAACTGAGCTAAGCAAAGCGCAGATAGTCTGAAAACAAACTGCAAATAGAGAAATATTGGACAAAGATCGTTTTTCTTATATCAATGCCGACCTTAAAAACGTTGGAAGTTTCACCAAGTCAAACAACAGAAAGTCACTGCGTGCGGTGTGAAGTCGCGAAAGCCCAACAACGACAGCATAAAAGGCGGTGGCTTTGTTTTTAACCCAAATGGCACTCTGTCTCAAAAATGTTAGCTTTGCAAATGCTAAATTGCTTTCGGCAAATATAGAAAAAATATATATATAACAAGAAAAACAAGATGAAAAACAAAAGAGTTTTCAAGTTTCTAAATATCAAGGTGCCGCAGTCGACTACTTTACCGGAATGTGAGTGAATTTTCGTTCCTGTTGCCAGACTACAGAAACAACAAGTCTCGCAGCACTACAAAATATCCCGTTGTGTCGCCGCCACGCACCAAACCGGCCTAGCAAGTGTTTGTTTTTTGTTCTCTCTTTTTTATCCAGAAAAAAAGCACTGACTAAGCTGAAGTAAGAATCAGGCAAAACAAGTGACTATTGCTCCATTCTGCTCTTCGCAGTCTTAACCCTTCGATGTGCCTAAATCACGAAACATTCGGCGAGTTCTTAGCGGTTAGCATAATTTCCGCTGAACTATGTAGGTATTGATATTCGCCGGTTTCCCGTCAACGTTAAAAACACGAACTTTTTGGTGAACGAATTTTTGTAATCAAGGGTTAATGGCTTCAAAACCAAGCTTTAATTGATAGTTCCATAGATTCTTTGGGTTGTATCTTTCTCTCGCTCTTGTGCGCTTTCTTCTCTGGCTGACAGGTGGTTGTGTGCGACTATCTGAGTACCGTTCTAGACAAAGTAAAACCTGAAGCGTAGCTATTTTATAATTTGGTCAGTGAAAGAGAGAAAGAGAGGCTTAGAAAATGCATCGCAGCCACATCGTCAAGATTTCTTTTTATTTACACAATTGTATATTCATTTGGGTGCAATTGTACCCTATTCACTTGTTCTTTTTATTTATTTTATTTTTTACTTTTAAAGGGCACGTAATTTGTCTGTTCTCTTTTTAATTCAGCACACTTTTTCTAGTTGAACGCTCTAAACACATACCCTGTCACAAACACATACACACACATATATACGCATATAGACACTAGCATTTGTAGATTGTTGGCTTGCAAGGTGAATGCACTCTTTCATTGGCCGCAGTGGTTAAAAGTGGCTTGAAAGACACACTCGATATTAATTGGCAGAATTGTCAGCTGAGCTTTTTAGCAGTAGAAAATTTTCATAATTAACACTTTTAGCCACTTTTACTCATGCCAAGACAGAATTATTTACATAAAAAAAGAAACAGGTTATATAAATAGGTCAGGTATTTGGCTCTGCTCTCTGACATATTATTTTATTTTCTTAACAAACTTGGTTTTTCTCAAGATGCACTCGCGTTTCATTTCTTATAATTGGCATAAGCAATGCATAAGTATATACATCCATATACACGCGTAAAATAAAATTCTGTTGCTACTTACACCGAAGCAACCAACAAACCGATCAGATCACCGTGAAAAGTAAAACAACACAACCAGCGGAGTTTGAAATTAAAATTGAGATGGGACAGGGTTACGTTTTGAAAATAGTTGCAGTCCGATAAGTCGATTGCTACTTCGTCGTGGTTTCAACTATCGATTATTTGTTTGATCGATCTTGTTGTGGCCGGTCTTTTTGTAGATACATGCACACACACAAGCAATCATTTGTATGTATCCATTTTTGTATATACAATTTTGAACAACAAAAACAAACAAAAATATGTCAAACTTACAGGTGTTCAGTTTTCTTTATCAATAGCAGTTTTATTGAAATTTGTAAATTAAAGGTGGTCGTCAGAGTATATGCTAAATAAGGAGCATATACAAAACGTTCTAATGCAATTTATTTCAGTATACAAAAAGTTATAGTATGGTGAACCTAACAAAACTTCCAACGGTTGCCACACTCGTTGCACATGACAAAAGTCGTCATAGGTTCATCAGAAGAGCGAGTTTGCAATTGGTTGTATGTGCAGTTACGCTTTTTGCACTTGCCACATTTCAACAGATCTGTCTTGGTACCTTGGACAGTGGCCAGCTGGGCGTCGTTGATTGCCTCCTTGACAAACTTTTCGCGCAATTTTTTCATTTCATCGCTCGCCATCTCTTCTGGGGTCATTTTGGCTAGTTGTTTCGCTGTGACAGCGCCGCACATAAAGTTTCCGCGCAGGGTGGGATTCTTGGGATCTTTTAGGTTAGCAACCCGTGAGCGGATGCGGTTCTTGTATTTCATATCCGTGTTCTTGAATTCGAGGTATATGGCGTCTTCCAATTCGGCTGCCAACTCTTCCGGCTCTGCACACCCATCGGGCACTTCCCCTGTTTTGAGAGCGTTGGTTAACATTTCACGGCACTTTAGACGAACAGCATCTGTCATTCCGCTTGAAGGAAATGATGTTTGTGATGAAGAGGGTTTTTTCTCCTCACGCTTATCTTTCGACGACGACGAGGAGCTGCTCGATTTATCTTTGCTGGACGATGAATTGGATTTTGAAGCAGTCGACTTAGCTGCGCTGCTACTGTTAGATGAACTCTCCTTGCTAGATGCGGTATTGTTGTTTGGTGCCGGCGCAGGGCTTGCCAAGAATCGCTTCCAGTTCTTAATTAATGTTTTTGCCAGTGCAATCACTTCCTCATCTTTGCTGCTCTTGCGAAGCTCGTTGACAGTCATGCCTATGCGTGTCTTTGTCAATATTTCCAAATTTATGTTCAGAGTTTGCAAAGCCTTTAACAGATCCAGTGCTTGCTCCTGTCCCTACAAAAGTTATTAGAATATATTAGTGCAGTTCGTGCAGACTTTTTTAACACACTTTGGCACTACTTCGCATTTTACTTACCGTACCATCACTGGAAGTCGAAATTTTGGACATCTTCTTCTGTATCTTAAACACTTCGTCCTCCACGCTCATTTTTTTCGCTCTGATTCTAAACTCTGATAGTACAGTAAGGTTATGTCCAACAAATTGCCGACCGTTTAGAAAACTCCTTGCACACTTTTTAAAAGCTAAAACACAATTATTTTATTATAAAACTTTTCCCTCCAATATTTCTTGTTTACTAATTTTATGTATTCTATATGTATAGTTTTTATTGAAAACTTTTTGCAACACTGAGAAGAACGAACGCTGGAATTTGAATTCTGGAGTAAATTGAAAATCTTTTAAAGTCCGAAGCTTAAAGCATTATTTTTGCCAAGCGAACTTCGTTTTATTCCTGGCGTCTTTATTTTATTCGTTTACCGCAGGAAACGTTTTGTCTAATTCGATAATGTGTTTTGTTTGATTTGATTCGTTCTTAATACTGGATCGCGTGATTCAGTTCTAAGAGAACCAACCTGCTTCAAGCTAACAAATATTTATATTGGGCGCCAAGTTCACAGCATATAATACAGTGTGCCCATTAGCACAAAATCTTTGATTTTAGTTTATTATTATTGACACAAAGAAAATCTTAGTTTAATAAAAGAAAAATTATGTAAAAATTTATTACGGAACATAGTTCTTAAAATCATCCATGCCAAAAAAAAAACGATATTTAAATCGACACTAACGACTACAGCTTTTATTGCTTAAATATCAAGGCATTATTTTTATTTATATTTTCAGTCTCAGAAACATAAACAAAGTATTATAAAATTAATTGAAGTAAAAATTGTTATCCAAAATTTAACTATCGATAGTATTATTATCGATCAAAAATCGATTGGTCGATTATAACGTGATCTGCCCAGCTTTAGTAAGCAAAACGGTTACGAATGAAAAAGGACTAAAATACATTACTATAAATAGTTGACTTAAAGAAAAAGTACCATGCTTCGTTACAGAACTTATTCAAATTTACTGCAGAAGCAGCTTGTGTTCTCCCAGTGTGCGCGTAGCCAATCCTCAGGACCACCAGACAAAGAGAATCCGATTAGCCGCACTTTCCGGCTTCTCGGCAACGATATGCAAAAAGTTAAAAATTTTTTTGTTCCCAAAAATACGAGTAATGATGGTGTTTCAGAGCCTATGCAAAGCAAATTCAAATTCAAAGGTGATACAAACCACATCCAAGATGATGAGTTTCAAACACACTGCGATGTTCTGATTATTGGTGGCGGGGCCATTGGTAGCTCGATTGCCTTTTGGCTGAAAGAAAAAGCGCGTAATGGACTCAATGTAGTTATTGTGGACAAAGATCAAACAGTAAGGTTTTTATTTTATAATTGATCATTTGTGGGTATTAATCTTTTCTCTTTTTTACAGTTCAGCAAATCGGCAACTAGATCGTTATTAGGAAGTCTTACACAACAATTCTCCTTGCCTGAAAACATTGAAATGTCACTTTTCGGAGCACAATTTATACGAAATGGCGAAAAATTTTTCGGCGATGGTGTTCCTCTGAACTTCACACCCTATGGTCACCTGCTGTTGGCTAATGAACAAAATGCCGAAATTTTAAAAAGAAACTCCCACTTGCAAAATGAACTGGGAGCTCGTAATGAACTTCTTACAATAGACAGATTGTCCAAAAAATTTCCCTGGCTTAATACGGACGGAGTAGCCTTGGCCTGCCATGGTCTAGAAATGGAGGGCTCCTTTGATCCCTGGGCGTTGTTAGCAGGCTATCAGCGAATGGCTTCTAGCTATGGGGCTCATTTTATCAATGGCGAAGTGATAAATTTTGTATTTGAACAAAATTCTGATATCATAGTCGTGGGAGATGAGGCTTCCCAAGAAGGACAATACTTTTCTCTTGATAAAGCCATAGTCAAATCTCCCGATGGAACTCAAAGAACTATCAAATTCGCTCTTTGCATCATAGCTGCTGGTGCGGAATCTGGTGATGTAGCGCGTCTGGCAAATATTGGCCGTGGCAAACATATGCTTAGTGTGCCCCTACCAGTTGTTTCGCGTAAGCGTTATACCTATGTGATAAATACAGAAGCCTCAAATGCTCCGGGCATTGGTACACCTCTAACAACCGATACTAGTGGAATATTCTTCCTGCGTGATGGTTTGACAGGGAACTACATTTGTGCAGGGCCCCAAGATGGTAATATTACCGATAAAGATCCTCTACTCTATTTCAATGAAGAAATTAAACCTAGACTTACACATCGAGCGCCTATCTTTACAACTGCCACGTTGACTGAAAATCGTACAGGATATTATGAATATAATTTGTATGATGACAATGGCATAATCGGTCCACATCCATACTACCATAACTTATATATTGCTACTGGATTCAGTACACATGGCATCCAACAGAGCCCTGCTGTGGGACGTGCCATCTCCGAGTTAATCATAGACGGCCAGTTCCGTACGATTGACTTATCTAGGCTGAGCTTTGATAGGTTAATAGTAGATAAGCCCATTTATGATTTGAATATTGTTTAATTTTGTTACTAAAACCGTTAAAAAAAAGAAACTTTTGCTATTTAAAATATGTAAGCGGCGGTAGATTTTCACTTAAATTGACCTGGTGCGGGTCCAAAAAGACCACCACCCTGCTTGCTGGCGGCACGTGAAGGCGCAAATCCGAGCAATTTTTGTATGTTTTGGCGTATTGACATGGTGCACAGTATGTAGAGAAAGATAAATGAACACTCGGTATAATCGTCACCGGACAAGTTGCGATGGCTCAAGCCTTGTATCCATGAAATCGGCGTAAATGGCAATTGGGCAACAACGCGTCCGTCGAAAATGCTATTGAACATACTGAGTAATGCGGTAAAAGCAAATCCCGTACCAAACATTGACTTCATCTTCACCAAAGACAAATCACGGTTATTATTCTTTAGCTTTTCTTCATCGCGTTCAATTTTTTTTTTCACGGATTTGTCCAACGAATCACCGTGTATTTCTTTTCGTCGTTCCACTGAAAGTATACTGATTAAGGTAATTCAATTTATTTGTCCTTAATATTACTAACATTTTTTACTCTGCTTCTCCACTTCAGTCTTCAGCTTTTGGTATTTTTCGGTTCGGTAGACAAGTACCCAAGTTAAACCTAGACGAAATCAATTTCTCTATTATCTAAGTATTGTACTTGCATCCACTTCATGAAACAACATGAAACTTCTGATTTATATTTCATATAATACATACCCTCGCCCAGAAAAGCGGTACATATTGAAATAAATACTATTAATATTGTGTCAGACCACATTTCAATTTATTTATTAATTTATTAGTTGCTAGTACACGAATAAGCCCAGGTGTCACTGCCAACTTGCTAGTCATGTGTTCGTTATGGTACTACCACATTGTTATCGTTTTTTCACGCCTATCGTCTAAATTATCGAAAACAGTGCGCGCATTTGAAAAACATATTTTTTTCCTTTTCCAATATTAAAAGGTTTCGTTAAAGTTTTATTTCTAAGTGATTTAAAATTTCAAAACAAAATCATTATTAATGTTACAAGTTTTCAAAGTTATTTTGTTGATCTTGCACATCTACACTTTATATATGTATATATATATATTTTTTAAAATTTATATTCGCGTAAGCCGTTAGCACTTTAGATACGTTGCTGATAAATCCATTTTGTCGGCTGCTGCTGATACCTTTATAGATAAGTAGGATGTAGTTCTTGTTGTTGGCGCTGTAATAAGCTGCATATGGGGAAAGAAATCAAATCAATTTATATGTATATTCATAGATATATATAGATTATATATATATGTAGAAATATGTTAAGCAACAGCATATAGAAAATATAAACAGGATAAAGGGAAATGATATCTCATGATTTTGGGAAAAATAAAACATTCAAATCGAAGTCATTCCAATTGTACACTTCAAGTTGAATATTTTTTTGGTAATCTATGAACCGAAGAGGTTCGAAAAGAAAAGGGATAGGGGTGAATCATGATTATGAATAGTCCTTTCGAAATGATTTTGTTTACTGCTGTTCAATGTGTTTCATTTTAGGAGCTTGCGTTAGTTTTGGAGAATTTAGGATTTGAAATTGATTTCAATGTTTATTTCTCTTATTCAATTGCTGTGGGTTTTTGTTGTTGCCTAGTAACGCCGTCGGTCGCGACTACGCGAGCGACGTCGCTCATTGGAACGATTGCGACGCGTGGTGTCTCTTTGGCGATCGCGATCCTTTTCACGCTCTCGTTCTTTCTGGCGCTCTAGTTCCCGTTCCTTTACACGTTGTTTGTGCTCCTCGATGCGCTTCTGACGGAAAGCCTCTTTTTCAGCAATCTGTTAATTTATAAAAATTTATCAATCCACCAATCAAATTTAATTTGAATTAATTACTGCTTCGGGAGTTAAGGGCAACCAATAGATGCAGGGAGTGGCCTTTGTCTTACGGAAGAGATCGTCCAATAATCTAATGGGAGGTTCATTTTCCTTTTTCTTCAACTTAGCCGCTAACAAGAGAAGATGTTTTATAATAATTGTCGAATACTTTAGTCATTATCATTTTTCCTTACCGGGTGAGCCACTGCGACTTCTGCCATGTGTATGCTCACCGCGCTCCCCGCGACCGCCACGCTCTCTTTCCCTGGAGCGCTTGCGATCTTGCCCGCGCTCAGCTCCACCGCTGCCACGATCTGCATCGCGTGAACGTGAACCGTGTCGATCCTTGCTCCCACGACGTCTATCCCGTTCTTCGATGATCTTGTCACGGTCCTGGGGCTCCTTTTTACCCACATCCCACTCACGCACTGGGCGTGTTGGCTGTAATAGGTAAATCGATTAATTTTTCGATATATTATTATATTTTTGATTTCTATAGTACCTTCTTGTCACTCGCATCCGAGCGTGACCAAGCATTGGCCGCCTGCTGATTATCCCTTGTATTATCCTGAGAATATTTGGGTGCCTCGTCCTTAGTGGACTGTATTGCACGATCCATATCCGTGCGACTACCAAAGTCCACATTTAAGCATTTCGGATTTGACACCGGCCACCGTACGCCATGGAGCGCATGGCGTGTTTCAATAGCCTCACTGTAAGCAGGTTAAGTAAATATAATTAATATTTTTTCTTATTTTTATTATAATCGTTGTATTTCGAATTGACTTACTCCTCTGTGGTGTAGGCTACATAACATTTCGACTTAATGCGATCAATCCAAAAACCATCTTCCTCCACGATTTTGCCGGTACGTGCTAGAAGACCTTTAAGCTGGAGCACCGTAAACGGACGCACCAAATTAGTGATGAAGAGCACATGACTGGCTCGATTGCGTGCCGGACTTGGAGAATGGGCTACGTGAGGAGCTGGTGCCACAGTGACCACTTTGTTTAAGCCCATTTGGTTGGACAAGGCAGATGTGTTCTCTTCCTCGATTACTACTTCGCGTTCCTTACGCGATTCGATTTGATTAGTACAGACTCGTATCAATTCGGGAGTCAAAGAACGTTCGCCCGATTCATGGTCACTGGTGACCAGGCCTTCCTCTTCGGAGGATGATTCTAACTGGACATCGCTCAATGGTACTGGTTTCACTACATCCGCTATGATATTTTTTAGCGAATCGGTGGATATTGCCAGGACTGGAGCTGAGCGTTCCGTCACCTTTTTGGTCAGCCATTTCCGCTTGCGGCCGGACTTCTGCGTCTGAAGCAATGCAGAGTCCGCTTTTTCGATAGACGAATCAAGTGGTGTATTTTGTGGCTGTTGGGGTGTCGTTTCTTCTGTTTCCTTAATTTTGCTGTCTCTGCGATTCTCCTTGTGATCATCATTTTTGTGTGATAAGGTCTCCTTAAGGGGGGATTCCTCTTGTTTGGGTTCTTTGTGTTTTTTCTTCTCACGGTCCGATCGGCGTTCCTCTTTGGACGATTCTTCGTTCTCGCTGGTGACTGAGACTTGAGTTCCTCTCTCAGCTGTTTCGTCTTTCTCCTCAACGTCCTCTGTTTGAATGTCTAATATATCGCTGGTGGTTTTAATATGTTCCTCATCCTTACTGGCCGTAAAGCTAACTGAAGGAGATGGAACTTTTACCTCTTTAATGATGTTCTCTTCCTCTTTCTCCTCGACGTCCTCTGTTTGAATGTCTAATACATCGCTGGTGGTTCTACCGTGTTCCTCATCCTTACTGGCCGTACGGTTTATCGAAGGAGATGGAATTTTTACCTCTTTTACGTTGTTCTCTCCAGCTGTAATTACTGGTTTATGGTCAGCCTCATCCCCGCGTCCCTCTTTCTTATGTGCCACCGGGCAATGCGCATCATTGGGGAGTTTCTCCGTTACATCAATTTTTTCCAATGCAACCGATGCCGGTGGAGACACTACTTTTGCCTCGCTGACACATTCAACTACTAGGTTATGGCTATTGTTGGCCTGTTTGGCATCGACCTCACCATTTTCACTCTCTTCTGGTATGGTTTCCACTTTTTCTTGAGCAGTTTTCTCACGCTGGTTTTCACCGGCAGATCGTTTTTTCGGAGTTGTACGCGTGCTACTGCGGCTTTTGCGCACTGGGGATGGCGATACAGCAGCGAGGTCCTCGCTTGAGGCGCGCTGTTCCTGCTCATCATTGATTTCTCCAGTTGCATGTGATAATTCCTTTGATTCATCTTGTTTCTGTATTAATGTGGATAAAGGCTGTGACTCTTCTTTTGTTTCATCGCTCTCTGAAACTTTACGCGATCTGCGACTACGTCGTGCCGGCAATGGCGCTGGCGAAGCAGACTTCTTGCGTTCACTTCGACGTCTCATAGCTGTAAAAAAAAACGCACACCACCGCAACCGTGCACTTAACTATACGAAAACTAAATCTTAAACAAAGCCCTACGGTCTATAATGATTGTTTTCAGAACGAGAAACTGCCCGCGCACTTTTTTTATCGGATGCGGTGCTTCTTTTACTTTATTTTATAAATTACAATTATTTTTTTTGGCGTCAAAGCGTCGAAATCCGCCATCAATAGGCAGAGTTGCATTGGACCCTTAAAGAAGTATCGAAATTTTAATAGTTCGAATAAGTTCTTGTCGTTCGTTCCAACAAGAAATCGATAAGATCCCACTAGGAAATAAGTGCCGAACAAAATCGCTTCAAATCAAAATGATTCATATTAAATCATGAAGAATAAATTAAATTTTAATTTTACTTGCAAAATACAAAAATTGATAAAAAAAAAAATACATATCACAGCATTACTTTACCAGGGCTGTCCTCTTTATATTGTCGAATATCGATTGGGAAAATGTTTGATTCCTTTTTATCGTCGTATTCTTGTTCATGGCTGCTTGTTCGTCCTGGGCACTTTAAAGTGTATATGGAAATGTAACGGGCTCTTAGTAAATTGTAGAACTCTCTAACTTTGTGCATCAAAATGAGAAGAACAATTCAACATATGATATATAAAGAAGAAACTATTTAAGAGAATGCAAAAGAGACCCCGCCATTGCTTTACATATTCGGTTGCTGATGCTGTGCGAACTCAATCGATTTCTACACAAGGACTTGATATCAGGAACACCATTAGAAGAATACACGCGCACAAGGAAACTGCAGCCCACGTTGGAAATTGGCCAACCATATAGATGCTAATTGAATCCTATTGAGAATCAGTTGTCGAATTTGTTATCCATTTGACCATGAAACGACAGAACGTAAGAACTCTGTCGCTTGTGGTATGCACATTCACCTATTTGCTTATCGGTGCAGCAGTCTTCGATTCACTAGAATCACGCACAGAGGCCAAGCGCTGGGAATTCCTTCAAGGTATATACATACCCTGGGAAGATCCAAATTAAAATCACTTAAAAAAATAGTAAATTTTTTATATCCCTATCCTTATCAACACTTCCTCCTTTTCTCCTGAGCCCCAAGATTATCACCATGGTTGGTCAAAAAAAAAGAAGAAGATCTATTCATATTAAAGTTTTTTTTTTTTTTGACTGACCCTTAATTGGAATTTGTAATTGATTATTGATATTGGAATTTCCTATCCGCACAGCGGTGAAAAACAATTTTGTAAAAAAATACAATGTTAGTGCTGAAGACTACCGCATGATGGAAATAGTTATACTGGAAAACAAACCGCACAAGGCCGGGCCCCAATGGAAATTTGCTGGCGCCTTCTATTTTGCCACCGTGGTCCTGGCCATGATTGGTTACGGGCATTCGACACCTGTAACTATTGGTGGGAAAGCTTTTTGTATGGGCTATGCAATGGTATGTAAGTTGGTCTGCCAATTGAGTTGACCTGTGCCTTTTTGAGACTTGAAAAGTCAGAAGAATTTTATATTGCCTACTTTTCTGAGTAATTAAAAATGATATAGATTGTTCGGATTACCGAACAGAACTAAGAACATTGTAAATTGAAATTTTGCTTTGCAGGTGGGTATACCTCTGGGTCTGGTAATGTTCCAGTCCATTGGTGAACGTCTCAATAAATTTGCCTCTGTCATAATCCGGCGAGCTAAGCGATACATGCACTGCAGTCACACAGAGGCCACCGAGATGAATTTAATGTTGGCCACCGGAATGCTTTCCTCATTGATCATCACCACGGGAGCAGCAGTGTTTTCTCGCTATGAAGGCTGGAGCTACTTTGATAGTTTCTATTATTGCTTTGTAACCCTGACCACCATTGGTTTTGGTGACTATGTGGCCCTGCAAAATGATCAGGCCCTAACCAATAAGCCCGGCTATGTGGCACTCAGTTTGGTATTTATATTGTTCGGGTTGGCTGTGGTGGCTGCCAGTATTAATCTTTTGGTGTTGCGTTTCATGACCATGTAAGCGGATACCCAATTACATGAAATGTTAATTTCAATTATTCTGTCTGATCTTAGGCAAGCTGAGGATGCCAAGCGAGATGAGGAAGATGCTCAGAAACAAGCTGCTGGTAATAAGCCACTAACCTTTGACGATGAATCCACTTATAATATGAACGGAAAGCTTTTGGAGCCTTCCAACTACATGACGGAATACGATGAGACGGTGTCCTTGTGTTCCTGCACTTGTATGGGCGGCACACGTTGTCTAAATCATGAACAGTTCATTGATCCGGACTTTCAGCCCACGGACATTATTGAGAGCACTCTATGCCTCAAACGAGCATCTGTCTGATATAACCGTCTATGGGAGGCCCTGCCACCCTAGATGAACACATTTAAAGTTTACTTTAAAAGACAAAACCAGCTCTTCCCATAATCCCACGTAGATGCAAAAAAAAAATATATATATATATATATATATATATTACATGAATATGCAGAATAGATCTTCCTCCGCAGATTTTTCAACGGGTCTACCCTACATTAATTGTGCCAACAATTCTTTCTGTTAGAAAGTGACCCAACTTTACAAATGTCTCGCCAAAGTCACATTTTTAATGGCTACCATAAAAAAGTAGGAAAACTAATGTACAAAATTTTAAAAATATACATATATATACTTCCACATTTGATGTACATAAATAGAGCACTTGGAAAAAATCAAATACTCGACTAAAAACTTTTATCAACTCAGTCGTTCAACCAATTTTATTCCAATTATTTAAAATTGTAGTCCCAAATAAAGTTATAATTGAATCAATTTGTAGATGAAAAATAACAAAAAAGTTTTCTCTTTTTTGAGTGGGATTCTAATGTATCATATATCATTTATATTCACGGCAATACAGCTAGGACCTATTAAGGCGATTTGATTACTGGGGTTCCTCGATTAATCATTGTCAAGGTGGCAATCACTGGGAAATTACCAAAGATTCCTTCAAAAGACTGGGTTGTTACAGTCACAGTTCCAAGAACAGTCGCCCCATGGCAATCACACAGGAAGACTTAAACGTTACCGGATCTTACCAAAAGGCATATAATATTTCCGATATTTTCCGAAACAAACGTTTTTGAAATTTTTATATTCAATGTTCAAACATCTTTATTAAGAGATATGTTATTATTACAACAAAAGAATATATCGAAATTAGATCTTTTATTAAATGAATTTTATCAATCTCAAGAACAGTCACAAGGACAAAGAAAACCGACGCACACAGATATCTTTTAATTCAGTGTTGATCTCTTAACGATAATTCATGAATGAAGAACTGTAAGTCAAAGGACAAAATATTAGGAAATTTAATCTTTTATTTGGATTTGTGTTTTTCTTACCCTCCAAACGCTGGTTTCTGGGCATTATTGTTGCCAGTTTGGGCAAGATTTCCAAAGGATAAGCCGGAATCCGTAGAGCCCAAAGTGTCAAAGATATTCCCCTTGGGCTGTGGAACCGGAGCGGTTGCAGCGGCTGCGGCAAAACCAGGCGAGGCAGCTGTATTACCCGGAGCGGCTCCAAAGGCACCAAATCCCTTGGGGCTGCCAAAAGTGGCGGCTCCTCCGAACGTAGGGCTGGCTCCAAAAGCGGGCGGGCTGCCAAAGGTGGCAGACCCTCCAAAGACAGGCTTAGAACCAAAAGAACTAACCACCGGCTGCTGGGCAGGCTGTTGTTGTGGTGAGCCAAAGCCAGATTGGGCTACAGAGGCGCCGCCTTGAGCAAAACCGCCACCGAAAACACTTGGCGTTGGCGTAGCCTGAGCAAAACCAGAACCAAAGCCAGGAGAACCACCGCCAAAAATAGAGCCACCCGAACCCGAGACTGGAGTTGTTGCAGCCGCACCAAAAATAGAGCCACCTGCCACACCGGTAGAGCCAAAAGCAGTCGGCTGAGGAGTCTGAGCCGTGGCGGCTGTGGCAAAAATATTGCTACCTGTAGCCGGACTTGCCTGTGTGGCACTCTGGCCAAATATATTCTGACCAAATATGGATCCAGTAGAGGGCGTCGCTGGAGCTGCTGTGGGACTTTGTGTCGTTCCCCCTCCAAATATTGAATTATTCGTGGACGCACCTGAATTTCCAAAAATGGATGTCCCTGTAGTAGCACCAAAGGGCTTAGCCACTTGACCAAATACTGTCGGAGCTGGAGAGCCTGTCTGAGGACTGCCGAAGGGAGGTGTTGTAGCAGCTGCCGCTGCAAATAGTCCTGTGGGTGGGGCAGCTGCTCCAGTTGTCCCACCAAAAATACTGCCTTCGGGCTTGGGCACACCACCAAAGATGTTAGTGCTAGGCAATGGGGACCCCAAAGTCGGGTGGGTTGTGGCAGTCGTTGCCGTCTGGAAGGGGCTGGTGTTTGGCGCTGCTGTCGGATTGGCAGCAGCCAAGGATCCTCCAAATATAGAAGTTGTGGTTGTGGCAGCTGGCATGACTGTGCTTTGAGCTCCTGTGGCTAAAGAGCTCAGACTTGTAGGAGCTACCGAGCTACTGATAGTGGCCACTGTGGGATTGGTGGCACTGCCCAGTGCTGCACCAAACGAAATTCCACTGGAGGTACTCACGGCGACAGTTGCCGTCGCATTTACCACTGTGGTGGTGGTGGTGGTAGTTCCTGCTGCTGTGGTCTTAGTTGCAGTTGCGGTGACTGTGGCCGTTCCGAATAAATTCTTCCCTGCAGTTTCTCCACTTGTCGTGGTGACAGGCAATCCAAATTGAAGACCCCCCGTGGTGTTACCCAGGCCGGCAAAAACATTGGCTGGAGCTGCTGCTGATGGATCTGTGAAGTATTCAGACTTGGCTAAGTAAAAATACAACGCAAAGAATTTCCTTAAACTTACTCTCTTTGGTTTGGGGCTTGCAAATGGCCACGGAGCTAAGCATTTGATCCACATTGGCTGAAGTGGTGGATGTGACGGCTGTAGTGCTCGTGGGGGTGACAGCTACTGTAGATTTGGTTACGGTTAATGTAGTGGACGCAGAGCTGTCAGAAATACCTCCTTCACCTTTATTAGAGGCAACTGACAAAGCAGCCAGGGACGCAATAGCAGGAGCACTCTCTGTGGTTTTCGTTTGAGATGTAGATTTACCTCCAAACAAATTGGCCGAGATGGTAACCAGGGAGGGGTCCATGCCAGACATATTAAACAGATCGCCACCGCTGCCAGAAATATTGAAATTAGTGGTTGTGCTGATGGTGGCGGTGGTTGCAGGTTTGATGGTATTTCCAAAACTAGTAAATGAGAACGGTTTTGCAGCTGCCGCGGCTGCAATTTGTGTAGATTCATTTTCCTTTTGCTTATCCTCTGTTTTTGTAGGCTTGGCTGGCTCACTTGTCAAGCTGAGACCCTTACCCATACCAGCAAAAAAGTTGGATGTAGTGGAAGACACAGTAGGCTTGCTGGTGGGGGCTTCTAAAGTTGGTGCTGGTGGTTTGACTGTAGTAGTTGTTGGGGTCTTTTCGGTAGTCAGACTACCGCCAAAAGAGAAGGTTGTTTTCGCATTCTGATTAAATGTAAATGGTGTGGATGTAGAGTTTCCAAATGTGGGCAGCGCAGGCTTGGCAGCATCGCCGATCAGGGTGGTGGAGGCCGAGAAAATTGAAGGAGCCTTTGAGGTCTTGGCAAAAGAGAAGGAAGTGATGGAAGAACTTGTCGTGGTAGCTACGCTGGCTGGATTTATGCTAGGTTGAGCTACCGGCTTGGCCAAAGACAAGGGCTGCGATGTGTTTGCAGAGGCTAGAGTGGTAGTGACTGGAGCTGCTGGAGCCACTACAGGGACTATTGACACTGCCACCTGTACGGCCTTGTCGGTCATGGGTTTATTTGCCACAGCTTCCTTTTTATGCTTAAGTTGGGCTGCGGCTTTTAATTTTGTCTCTAAAATCACCTCGGACTGAAGACTGGCTGACTCTGGACGCTTTGGCCTTATTATAGAGATTCGCTTCTTCTGTGTGGTCTTTCTTATGATGTCCAATTTTTTTGCACTTAGTTTTTCTCTATTGCTATCCACAGTTTGAACCACACTCAAGGCCAGTATAGAGTCGGCCAAATTATCCACCCTGCGAAGAAGGGATCGGAAATTAAAATAAATTCTTTTCTTTTATTATTCACTGCAACTTACGCCTGATTGGTTAGTTGGCGGCTGGCTTCTTGTTCACGCATGACAGGCTGAAGTAGCCCTCGATCTTTGAGCTTGCTCTTGATATTGTTTTGGAGAATGCGCTGAACGGATGCTTGGTTTTGGAGACGTGTCAGACGCTGATAGATCGTTTCCAGGCAAGGCATATGCATATGACTTTTTGAGCGTCGCCTTACAATATCCTGATGCTGCTCCCATTGGATATCAATGGCTTGCTGGGCCAGACGCATTTGGGCTTCGTTGGCAGCCAAATAGCTTTGGAGGCGTGATAAAAGACGTCGACCGGCTGGATCAAAGGTTGTCGAAGACATCAGTCTAGTGATGCTTTGAGGAAATTTTCAGATATAAGTTTCCTGGATTAAACAAATAAATATTTCAACTTACTCTGGATTCCTGTAGACATCCAATTTGCCGCGGCATTCTGCTATTATGGCATAGGACTCGTTTAAAGATTGTCGAAGACTCTGTACATCCATCTCAAAGTCGACATCGTCGGCCTGTTCGCTTAGCTCATGCAGATCATTCAGACGCTTGCCATAATATTTTATTGAGGCCGGATTTTCTATCTAAAAACACAGATCATTTTTTTTATTTTTTGTTGAGAGATTCTAATTTACACTTACATTGGCCAAGACCTTTTGTGTTTGTAGTTTCATTTGTTTGATTTCATCATTAAAGGCATTGATTTGCACGGACATGATTTGATTGACCAGATCCTCTACATCACTCACTCCCAAATCTAACCCTGGTTTGGCAGTAGCTGAGACAGGTGCCGGCTTATTGGGTGCCGGAGAAAAATTGGGCGATACCGTATAGAGAGGCTTGTTTAAAGCTTGAGCTGCTGGAGTTGTTGCTGGAGCTGGTACCGGAGCTAGAGTTGAGACCGTGGAACGGTTGTCTGTGGAACCACTGATATTTCCAAATAAATTGCCTAAGGGTTGACCTTGGCCGCTGCCTGATGTGTTCTTTTTTTCAGCGAAAATAGAATTGCTTGCGGCATTGAATTCCAGTTTTGGGAAGGCCGGATCAACTGCGTCGCTGGAGGTTCCAAAAACTAATTTATTTCCTGATTTATTACTGAAGTCAGAAAAGATGGAAGGCGGTTTCTCTTTGACGGGTGCCGGCGTTGATGTAACCGTGCTGGAGGGAAACGCAAATGAAATTTCTCCTAGGGCAGGAGCAGTTGTAGGTACTGTTTCTACCATAGCAGGAGCTTTTCCTGCTGCTGCTGCTGCCTCAGACCTGCTGAGCAATTGATCCAAGGGATGAAATTGACCTGAAGTATCCGCTTGTGGAGCAGCTGGTGAACAAACTGACTGAGCTCCGGCTGCCAAATTGAGAAAATCAAAGACGAGTAATGTTCCGTCTGTACCCAAGACGTGGATTAATGGCATGGGTGCTAGTTTCTCCTCATTGATGGTCAATTGCTTGACCGACGATGTGTCGTAGACAAAGCCAATGGGGAAAGTTTCCTCCTGGGTGTCTTCGCTGAGTGGTAATTCAATACGGGCCTCATCTAGTAGGGTGAGTTGCTGCCAGGTAGGCATATCTCCAGCTTCGGAAGTGCCCATCACGCCGACTTCTACGCCATTGGCAGAGGTAACTAACAACAGGTTCCATGCGGTAACGTGTGTAAACTGAAATTGATGGTTCCTCGGCCCATTTTGGCTATAGCAAATGTCATAGTAATTGGTGTAGCTAGGTGTGCCAGCCTTGGAGGCATTAATTATGTACAACGAGGGGTTACAATCTTCGCCGTGCTGCAGAAAAATTGCTGCAAACTGAAAGGTAGATAACCAATGCAAGGCTATGGTATCGAAAGGACCACTATGTACATTAGGCGGACACACTATTGTCTTAGCCGGAGTCAGATCAGGTTTGAACTGCTGCAATTTGCCATTGGGAAATCCCAGTACAATCTGTTTGCCCTTGGGTGACCAGCAGCCGCATTTGACCTGATGGCTGTTATCCAAAGTAAAGACTTCAAACTGTCCGGCATCCTTCAAAGCATACATGGCTAATCCGCCATGACTCAAGACCACGGCCAAACTGTTGGGCATGACTGGATTCCAAAGCAATTGAACAGCGTACACATAATCTTCTGGTGACAGCCTGATATTGTAGATTGGCGTTACCGTTGCGTCCGTCAGAAATGACTGAACACTGTATACATCTAGCATGCTGATGCCATTGTTAGTGTAATTCACAGCCAGCATATTTCCATCGGCACTACAGGCCAAATAATTGGGAATACTGGGCAATACCAACAAGCGGGCATGAGGCTGGCTGCCCTTTTGCTTAATAGTTGCCAAATCCTTAATAAGTATAGCTGTTAAAATGTATACAATTTTTATTTTTTAACCAATTTTGTGATTTTAATAAGTCTCGCTTACCCTTTAGTTCCGCAGCCACCGGATTGCCGGCAAAAAGCAAACCACGGGGGCTGGAAATAGCGAGTAATTGAACGTTACTACGAGGTTCCCCACATTTGTCATAAACCGTAAATTTGCCATGCAGCTTAAATTGTACTTCCTAATTGTAAAAACATAACATAAAAAATATTAATACGCTTTACTTTACATTTCAATATATGTCTTCTTACTTGTGTGTCTTTGCACGAGGGAGCAGTTAGCGCCATTTTGGTTTTGATATTAATACACGTATTTTAGAGATCCACTTATGAATTAATTATAAACAACACATTTACAATGATCTCAAGTTTGTCAAAAAAATATTTAAAGGGCCTTACAGCCGGCAAATCGCACTTATATTTCAGCTAGATTTACACAATTTCTAGCAAATATTAATATCGGCGCGGCGGCTGTTTATCGATAGGTTTACAGGGCTACTCAAATTAAAAACGCGGTGCTGCCAACCCTCTTTTATATTTATATATATCGAAATAGCTAAATTTCGAGGAGTGAGATTGGATTTTTAATGTGAACCTGAAATTAATCTAAATAGCAGTCCCAAAGTGCATTGGCACATTCAATGCAATATCTGACGAGAGCAAGGTCTGTGCCCTTTGGCTGGCTATTTGCGCATAAGATTTTTGTCGTTGCACTGTCAGTCGCTGCTCGATCTGAAAACACAATTAGTCGTTCCAGCTTTTGCAAAGATTCTACTGAAAGTGGTTGTGTTTCTGCGCCCAAAACAATGAGTGATTCTGGTCAATATATAGCCGGTAGCAATTCAATTGCCTTTGTGACCACTCCAGACAAAAACGTCGCCAAAAAGTTGGCTCATGGGCTCATCGAAAGGAAATTGGCTGCATGTGTAAACATCATACCCCAAATCGAGTCAATTTATATGTGGGAGGGAAAAATGAACGAGGATAGTGAATTTCTCATGATGATCAAGACAAAGACCAGCCGCATGGAAGAACTAAGCAAATTTGTAAGGGAAAATCATCCATACAGCGTTGCCGAGGTAATATCTGTGCCCATACAAGCCGGCAATCAGCCGTATCTGAATTGGATAAGCCAAATAGTGCCAGAGAAAGCTAACCCCTAATTGGTGTAACTTTGTCTCAATTTAAACTTTATATTATAGATAATTAAAAATTAAAAAGGCGTTAACTATTCACAACAATGTTATGAATTTAATAAAGAAACACCAAAAGTTTCGAATTTCGAACTATAATTATTTGTTAACTTAAGTGCCTGCGAGTAATTCGTTGTCATTTAACCTGACAATTTAAATTCAGTGTCCATGGCCATTTGTGGAATTCGTCAAAGATTCGACGTACGTATTGCCAATTAATTCCTTGGGCTCTACATATTCAGTCCCCTCCTTGCCTCGTGCAAACGGTGTTATTCCATTGGTTTGTAAGTAAAAATCGCCGTGAGCCCTGAAATAATATTGCTTTTAAATTAAATTGTTTTAAACAAAAAGTGAAAACAAAAACTTACGTAGTCGGACACCCATGACCCATGACAACATGTGAACCATTGTCAATTACTTTGCCCTCTTTGAAATCGGACCAGCTTTTGGCCGGTACCGCATCAAACTTAATGGGAAATCTGTCTGAGACACTCTCAGCCCAGAACCACCAGCTACGCCGATGACTGGATAGATCATTATCACTTAACATTTTATAATTGCGTTTGGGACATCCAGGTTGTAGCGTCTTGCCGCCATTAGGCCAGAAATCTGCTGTGCCCGTGCTACTTGGAGCCCCATAAAGCCAGGCATCTGTGTGTATGACATCAACGAATTCAGCATCGTGTTTATTCAAGTGCGCACCCAGACCAGCAGTGAGGTAGAAAAGGGGAAATGCCGGATCCAAAGCAGAAATTCTGGGTAATTTTAGGGCACCCTTGCTGCGCTTGTGAATCTCGCGGCCTATTATGCCAGCCATCTGACCTCCCAGGGAGTGGCCCACCAAATGAAGCTTTTGAATATCCAAGCCGTGGTCAAACATTTCCAATAAAACCTTGGCCACTTCAGGCCCCAACTGCTTGGCATTCACTACTGCATCGAACATGTAATTACCATCGGCCAGTTCGCCCCAATCTAGGACTATTAGATTCGTATCACTGCGCTCCAAATAGGCCTCGGCAATTACATGTATGCTCTCGACATCAGGATCCTCGAGATAGCCATGCAGATAAAGCACAGTATTTTTACTTAGATCTAAATTCTCGTCTTGCAGCAGATTCTGGTAGTCGTGCAGATCATAAATATCGCTATCCGCCACGCTAGGCCTGAAATACAATTTTTCGTATATGCAATTATCAATTTGAATAAGCACTCACCCATAATAAAGTATAAATTTGGCTGTTGTTAGATCGGCCGGGCTTTTTTTGAGACCGCAGAGCAACCCTAATCCAAAATAAAAGTAATACAGATAACATTTTATGATGCAATATTTATAATCAAGCAAATTTTAGTTCCGGTTTCTTACTTGCTTTATTTTTGATGCCCTTGTGCATGATTTACGTCTGGCTAAAATGAAAATATCTGAAATTAATAATGATCTATCTTTCAATCATTTCATTTATAGTTTTAAGCTTAAATTTTTAGGCTCTATAAGCTCAGACAGCTGGAAAAGCTACATATACAAAAATTGAATTCCCTTATTATTTTATATTTCTTAGGGTACTTTTTTTATTTTCTAATCATTTAAATGATTCTAATTAATTTTTTGTTGTCAATTACGATAAGATAGCCCATATATGCCTGATTAGCCGGCATTAATAAATTGAATAAAGTGGAGAGACATGTCCAAATAATAAAAAAAAAAAAAATATATTTTTCAAGGGTTTCAAATAACTAGATAAATTGACAATAATTTCCTTGAGTTTTGTTTCCCTATCAAAAAATATTTTCCATTGTTTTATGAATCATTGCACCAGAATTATTAAAATGCTTTGTCTATATTTTTATAGAAGATAGAAAGTATTCTTGAGAAAAACCCGAGTTTTCTCAGTTTCAGCTTTAGTTAATTCCTTCTGTATTACAACGACCTTCACGGTGTATGGTTTTTTACCAGTTTATTGACCCCTTCTAATGGGTATTTATAAGTGTTTATTTAAGCATTATAAGAACTTTGGATTTCATTTTAATGAGCGCAATAAGCATTTATATAAACATTATAACAATTTCAGATTTATGATAATCTTTTTACTACTCTTGCAAAATATTACGATATACACACATATTTAATTCACTAGTTACTTGTAATAATTTTGAAATCACTACTAAAAATACGTGAGCTTTTTCATAAGGCTGTAATGCTTTTAATAACAGTAAATCTCCGACTGATTGGTCAAAGCAAAGTAAACCAAAGCAAACTATTTTGCCACTCACTCACACAATTACAGCTACGAAACTTGAATACTCTTTTGAAATTTCAAGTATTTCGCTTAATTAGTTTTTTTTTTTTTTTTAATTTTTGATAAGTGATATGTGGAATTTAGTTACTATTTTTTCGCTTGAATATTTAATATCGTTTTATCATTGGAAGTCCAATCAAAGTTCAATTTTTAATTCAGCTTGGGCTGAGTCAGCAATAAAAAGGGTATTACAGAAGAAGCTTCAAATTTACGTTTTTCTTTATTATTTATTAATTATCACTATAAAAAATGTGCTTTTGCAGCAGGATAAGTACAGAGAGGGGTAGGGCAAAGAGGACGCCCTGATAATCGAGATCGTCGGCAACGTTTAATAAAACGCGCATTTGACGGCGACTATGGCCAAAGTGCACAACAACAATAACAACAAAATATAGCAGTGACTGTGACACCGGAGACCCAAACAAAACGAATATTTATAACCCTCACACACAAAAAATATACAAAAATAAAACAACAACAACAATAACAACGAAAAACCGGCAGTGTCAGTGCCAAAGTAATTAATGAGCGCTTGAACACTTGTTGCTCTATTATATATATTTTTGTTCTTGTTTGCTGGTTTACTGTATATTACTGTACAAATACATACTTCATACTTTTATTTAGTGACGTTTGTAGTTTTTATCCTTAATTACCAAGCAAACTAAAATAAACTGGCATTCTGGCACGCACACTCTCACACTCACTGATAATCGCAACCAATCAAAATTGCTTTTGGCTTTCTCTTTTTTCTAGGTTTTATTTCTTCTTTCTCCTACTAAATTGTTTAGGTAATTTGCATAATTACATCAATATTGATTGATATCAATATTAAAAGAGCACTTTTGAGCCCACATTGAGTAATAAAACAAAAAATAAAGTGGGTGCGTCAATATAGGCACAAACAAAAAAAAAAACACAACAATAAAATAAACAAAATATATACCCGTGGTGAATGACTCGGCAGCAAAAACTGATCTGAAGAGAGGAAATTCATTTTCACGCAAGCAAAGCTAAAAAGCAAACACTCTTCACTGACGTCACGCACGCAGAGCATAAGAAAAGCACCTGTTCTCTCGGTTTTCTCTTCGAGGCGTGCAGTCAGCTTGACTTGAAAAAACAGTTATCCAACCGGTGAATTGAATACTAATTTTATTCAAGGTATCGAGTTGTTTTACGTTTTTTTAGAAAATTAAAAAAGAAATAAACATGTCATATTTTTTGTTTTATTTATTATGCGTTTTGATGTAGTTTTCAATCAAATAATTTTCAACTCTACACATAAGGTTTCAATAAATGATTTTATGCTTAAGTGGTAAATTTCTTGTAATTTTGTTAATGTATATATGTAGTATTTTTCTTTTTATATGCAAGTAATGTTTTGTTTTTATTTAATTATAAATTTTATTTATTTTTGTTTTTTTTTTTTTTTTTTTTTTTGTAGATATTCCATTGATGTTGGCATTCATCTTCTCCTGATCCAGATACTCTGTTCCTTTATTGTAAGCATTTTAAAAATGTTTATATATTTTTTTTCCTCCTTCTCACGAGGGCCGGAAGCCTACAAGTTTCCATTCTTGAGTTTTGCTGCTACAGAATACGTTGATTTTTTATTTTATTATTATTATTATTATTTTTTTTTTTGTTTTTTCCATTGATTTTGTATTAAAAAAAAGAAGAATAAAAAGCATAAACGAATACAAATAAATTGATTACGCTGTGATTTCAAACATAAATAGTAGGGAAAATATGTAATTACAAAACAGAAACGCAGACGGTGTGGCGAAAATTACACGATGTTTCCGGGAAAGATAATAAAAAATATACAAAAATTTTATTAAAATAAAAGTTAATTCACAGTATGTAAATATGTAAAATCATTTTTTATATAAGAGTCTCAGGTTAAGTCAAGAGTAGACAATCAAAATTTGAACACATGGAGAACTTGCTTTTGATTAGGCAATGGCCACACAAGACGACAAATGAGTTTCTTTGGGGAGGGGTACTCATCCTCTAACATTCTGATGCAGTTGGGCTTTGCTCTTGGCCATTGCCAGACACAGCCGTCTTGGAATTCAGCTCAAGTACCACACCGGTGTCTTCGGCTGTATCGGTTTGTGGAGGCGGTTCTACCACCAATTTGGAGGCCAGGGCAGCTTCTAGTTTGTGGCCCATACAGGGCGGCACAGCCGTTCTAAAGACACTCAATTCCAGTTCTATGATTATCAGGATTAATTGCGATATAATCAGACAGACAAGCGGACAGAGGGCAAATTATATTTCATAACTGCCAAAACCATCTCTGATAGATTCGAATAAGTTACCTGCTGCGATGCCCGCAATCGCCTGGGCAGCAAAATGTTTGACATCCACATCCGCATCGGCATTTAGTTTATCCAGAGTGGGCTTGACTTGAGAATCGATGACGCCGGCTTCGAGGAACGGTGAAATCTTTTGCAGAGTTTTGGCCACATTGAAGCGCACGTTCGCAACGGGATCGGCTGCCAGTACCAAAACTGTGGGCAGCAGCGATTTTGTGGTTATATCAGTGCCGCACACTTCAGCCAATACATTGAGACAAAACAAGCAGGTCATTCCTAAATGAAAAGATCATTTATATTTTCTTAATTTTTATTATTTGATCTTGTTTTTACTTACTGTGCAAGTAGTTCTTATTGCGGGACATAACCAGGATCATGGGTATGATAGCTTGTTCAGCCCAGGTGGCACCGAACTGTTCGACCAGCTTCTTCATGTTAAGTGTGGCTGCCTCTCGTATGGCATAGACATGATCATTCAACCAGCCCATGCATAATCCACGCAACTTCTGATCAAAGAACTCTTGACCCAATTGGCCGGCCAAGGCCGGCATATATTCAATAATAGCCAAACGGACACGCCATTTGGAGTCCTCGGCTAATTCCACGATTGCGGGCAACAGAGACTGAGAAAGCTGTTGAATGCCAATTACATCGTTCACGCAGTCCAGGTTGGAAATTATATTGAGGCGAACTTCGGGACACTCATCCTTTAGCTGGATCAGGAATAGAGGCAACAGTTGCTCAACCGTTTGATAGGCTCCCAGCATGGGACTCAGACCCATAATAACAGAGGCCAAGGCGGACTTGACATGTGGATTGGGGTCGGAAACCAAATCACGGACATATGGTAAGATGGAGCTCAAGATGATTTGAACCTGATTGGCCTTGTCTAAATTGGCGCAGAAATCCTTGACTTTTGTGGCTACGGCTGCGCGAACCTCGGCCTCAGCATCTTTGAGCAGGTATTGGAAGGCGGGCACCAGATCCACACGGGTAATTTCGGGTCCCACTGCCTTCTGCAGCTCCACAAACTTTTCGGCCACCATATAACGTACTCGCCAGGATGAGTCACTGGCGCATTGGCGCAACGTAGGCAGAACCAGCTGTGGCAAGAAGGAATGTTATGATTATTTTCTTTATACATCACATCACTTACATGCTCTACATCGTCCTGGGGCAAGAGTTGGGCAATGCTGACGCAAGCCTCTACGGCTAGCAGACGTACGGAATCCTGATAAAAAAAATTGTTATAAAGTTTGTTTAAATTATATGAACAGAGATACGTCTACCTGATCATCTTGAGCCAGTTGAACAAAATTTGGAATTAAATCCGACTTGAGATACTCTGTCTCGACTACCTTAGCGAACTCGCCTAGCTTGTTAGCGGCAGCACGTCGTACCATGGGTGTTTCGTCCTGGCATAACTTTCGGAAATTGGCTCGTAATTCAGCCTTGACCGGCTGCGTAACTCGTGGATAGCACACAGAGAAGAGTCCACAGGCTGAAGTACGTGAAGTAAACCAATCGCCGGATACCAAACGCTGCAGTGTCGGTACCACATGAATTTCAAGATCCTGGGCACTGTGCTCGGCAGCTACAGTTCGCAAAGATTCAACGGCCTTGTCGCGTACAACAGTCTCCTCCACCGTAGCCAGACTCTCCAAAGGTGGTATCAAATACATAGCATATTCAGGGCCACCTACCAAACCTACGGGACATATAATTCAGAATTAAAAAAGGCGGGGAAAGTTGAGTTTTCATAATTACTTGTGAAATTGCCGAGTTGATCAGCCAGAGCCAACAAGACTTCATCTTCGTCATAAATGGTTTCGGTCAGAAAAGGTATCAACTCAGACCGTGTGCGCTCTTCTCCTAGGGCCAAAGCTATGGTTGATAATTTTTTAATGGAATTCAGGCGTAGCTGCAAAAAAAATCGATAATTGCTTAAATCGTTTCTTAATTGTTTATTTTTATTGTATAGAAGAAAAGGTGGCAGAAAATATACAGACGCACACCCACACGCTTACAAACATTACTATGCACACACAGTGACGCATTTTTTTTTTTTTTAGTTTTTGCGCACCAATCACCAACACATTCACACAGGCAGGGCATGGGCACGCCACTCACCTTGATGAGCCGAAAAATTCTATTGCTTATTTTCTTAACACTATAGGCTTACAAGTTTTCATATTCCTTACCTGAACATCCTCATTTTTTAGTTCATCTATTAAGACGGCAATTGGATAGAGAGAATCATCTACTGATTTGTCGCTTGCTGCCATTTTTTATATTTTTTTGTTCGCAGACACAGAGAATCGGTATTTTTCTATTTTCACTCGACACAGAGGCAGGAAAATTTGCAACAGTTTGTTTGTTGCAGCTGAAGTTGTGTATTTTTTGAAATTGTTAAATGCTTATATTAATGTTTATGTTGTGGCACATACAAGCTTTTCTTTTTTACACTTTTTTCAATATATAAAATCTGATTGATTTTCCAGTAAAAATGGACGTCGAATTTAGTGATGTAAAAAATATCGGAACTCTGAAGTAATCGATAACTTAAGTGGTGCAACAATCGACTGGACGATTATCATGTGCTTCCTTTAATTATCGAAATTTCGAAGAGCAAATAAAATGCAAATTACACATTTTGGGGAAGAAATTGTGTAGTTATTTTTAAATGATTAAAGTTTATGTAAAAAAGTCTTTTGAATTTTTGTTTTAGTTATCTTGCATTCATATATAAATAGGTGCAACATTATTATTATTTTTAAATGTGTAACGGCGATTACTTTACTTTGTAAGCTAAGCTTAGTATGAGTTAATTGAACAAGAATAAAGTTTTTCTAAGCTGCAGACGCACTTCGATAACGTATAGAGTGGCCTGTTACTTGATAACTCGTCGCTGTTTTATACATCTTGGTTTCTGTTATATTTGTCGTGGAGAATATGGCGTTAACCTACAGTTTAAGTTTAGGGACTTTGTAAAAAGTATGCTTCTCATATTTTACCATAAAACTTGGAAATAAGGATAATATCCTAAGGTCTGCAAACGTAAAGGAAAAATTTTTCCAATATAGGATATATGATATATATTGTTCATGTAATGTTAAAGAGTATAAGTCAAAACTAAAGCAGGCAGCCAGCTATTCGTCCCGTTCCTCATGGTAATGTTTTAGCCTTCCGCTCTAACAAAGTTTTAATTTGAAGATGATTGAGTCCGAAATTGTTTTCTCAGGGCGATCAAATTAATTTGGTGATAAATTTGAAACGTCGGTAAGTCCCTTTCGGCTAATAAAATGAAATGTGAAAAAGAGGACCTGATTATTGTAAGAAAATAACTTTTTTAGCATAGGTACCCAAATTGGTTTCCTCACAAAATAAGCCAATTACAATAATTTTGGTTAATTTTTAGATCTTTTATTTCAGACTTAATTTTCTAAGAAAGACACGAATTCTGTTAGTTTCAGCAGCGGATCTTCAGTTGATACACTGGGGATGGCTTCTTTTGGTTTTGGCATCACAATTAGCCTATCGGCATCTTGTTCAACTGGCCAGTTAAGATGTTCGCATGCACCTTTTAATTCTTCTGGCGACATTTGAGTCATCTCCAATAAATTCTGCTCATAAATTGACGCATATGCGCTGCCCAACAAGGTGAAGAGTTCCTCACGCTGCTTAACTGAATAAGGGCGTTATTGCTATTGAAAATTTATTCTGTGCCGTAGGACTTACATAAAAGATCTTCGATGATGGGTTTAATGCTTTCCGACCATTGGTACTTGATATTTTTAAAAAAATCGGCGTAGTTGTTGTTTTGTAAGGCTTGATTCAGCAAATTCAATTGATTGAGTTCCTCATTTTCTTCTTTGAAACTGTCGGCTATCCGCATCCACAATAGTTTTGCGCTTGGTCTAAAAATAATTAATTTAAAAGATCATTTTGCTAAAAGTAGTAATTAAAATTACGCACAGTTTGTTCTGATAAAGGTAGATTGCCAGCATTTGTGAGTAGACTTCTGGACTTAAACCTGTTTGCTTCATGAAGAAAAAATTGGTTTTTAGATAATTCAGATTGTTTAATCTAATAAGTTTAATGTCTTACTTGTAATTCTTCATTTTCTAGTTTATCTAGAATGTCTTTGTGTTTGCTTGATTGAATTTCCATATTTTGTTTTAATTTTTGCAACAACACTAGAGATGCGACTTATGGATTAAGTTTTTGGTCTATCGAAAAGTAATCGAGACAACCAGCTGACTATCTTTATTTTTTTAATAAATTGGCAGGTCACTGTTATTTCGGCGGGAATTGTTTCTTTATCGGCATCTGAAGCGGCGTAATTTTCGCATTGTGAAATTAGCGTAGCAATTTCCGTATTCATCAAGATGAATGATTCTTGTAAGTCGTCAAATATAAGCTTGTTAATATTAATTTATTATATCTGTGTGCATTTCAGTTGATTTTAATGCTACACAAACGGCGACCGGCGGGGCCGCGCCACAACAAAAATCACAGGTAATTTTTTGTTTTTAATTATTATAGCCAATTGTTAACTATCTTAATGTCTTAGAGCATTGCCTCAGTAGTTGTAAAACAAGTTTTGGAATCTCCAGAAGGCGCTTTTCAACTGTTTGGAATGAATTTCGGCATGGTCTCTGTTGTGGGCATTGTACGGAATATTGAAACTTCAACAACAAAAATCACCTACATCTTAGAGGATCTAACTGGTCGCATCGAAGTGCATTACTGGGTGGAAGAAGGCGACAATATGAAAACCAACGATGTCATGCTCAACAGCTATGTGAAATTGTATGGTACAGTGCGTTCGCAGGGCGGCAAAAAGTTTCTCATGGCATTCAAATTATTGCCGGTCTTGGATCCCAACGAGTTGTGCACCCACTTGCTAGAGACCTTACAGGTACGCTATAAGGCCGAACAGTTCCATGCCAGAGGTGGCAATGAAACCACCTTTTCTGGTGGTATGAGCAGTGGCAACTATAACAGTGGCATTGGCGACAGTGGTGGATTTGGAGGCGGCAGTGGTGCTGAAGTTGGCTTGGAAGGCAAAAATCTGGCTGTCTTTCAGGCAATCAAGAGTAATCTATCTGATGAAGGCATAAGCCGTCGGGAACTCAAGGCCAAATTCTCACATATTAGCGATGCCGAGTTAAAGTAAGAACTTCACATTTTGTAATTGAATAATTTGTACTTAAAACATTATTTTCTTTTCAGTTCCATTTTAGAGTTTATGTCTTCAGAGGGTCATATTTATTCCAGCATTGATGCGGATCATTTCCTAAGCACAACTTAAGCTCCATTCAATTGGTTTAGTATTACAAACTCTTTTTGAATAAAATACAAATATTATTTTTTAATTTATCTATCAAGAGTTTCTTTTAAAATTCAAATTTCTGGTCGATTTCGTTCACTTGTACGGATTTTAATTCCCCAATTCATGTTAATTCAAATCTGCAATTAATAGCAATAATTATCCTGGCACTCAAAATGCAATTCATTCCTCACATCATCTTCCATTCTCATATACCATCCAATTTGAAAAAGTTATCACAGTCTTCCTGCCAAGGCAGGCGGTCAACCATCTCAATTGCGTACTCAGTTTAACTTAAAAACAATTTCCCCAACCACTGTTCCGTAAAGTTTATACGGTCCGGCAAAAAAGACCGCAAAGAGCGCATAGAATACTCGTCCTTCTCCCATTATGACAGGTCTCCAAGGGGCGGTCTTTGGCGGTTTCGGTGTATTAACCTTATACGGCGAATTATTGAATAAATTGCTCGGCACTTCAACTGTGGTGGTACATGAATTATACAAGCAACAACAAACGCACAGGCAATGAGGGAGCCAGAGCAGGAAAGCTGGACGTGCACGTGACCTGACCCCTGGTTTTAGCTTCACACCCCTTTACAACAAACAGCCATTCTGCCTTCCGATTTTCTTTCCATTCTAATCATAAACTTTTTGCTGCCGCACTCATCATCGGGTCCAATGCCAGAGGCCTGTTCAGTTTGGTTCTGCTGATGTTGCTGCTGCTGCTGTTTCAGGTCCTGCCTGCCTGCGTTACTCTGTCAGAAGCAAGCCGTCGAGACAATCTGTGGCCTGACGTGGCTTATAAATGATGCAGAGGCACACCCACCCATACACAAGCACTTACACATACACATACACACAGATAGTCACTCGAACTTTCACGCACATTGCCGACACGCAGACATAACTTTTGAGTTCGAGACTTCAACGCCCCGTTTGTCAGGCTGTAATTCAACGCTATTTACGTGCCCCACCTCCAAAGACACGCCAACGCCCACAGCGGAGTGAGCACACACTTTGCACCCGCACGTCCTTGCTGTCCTTGTCGTTATCCTGGGCACGACTTTTTCGAAGAAGACATGCCGCGTGGGTGGTGCCGGGCGAATTGGGTTTTCGTTTTGGTTTAGTTATACAAGTGAAGCGTGCAACAACAACAACGAGAACAGCAAGTCCACAAAGTCGTGCCGGCTGTACAAAAGTCTTTCTGTGTAATTGTGTGTGTATATATGTGTGTGCAAATTTCCAGCCAGAGACTTATCAACCATGGGCGAGGGTGGTAAGGCGACAGGTCGTTTGCTATGTCTGCCTGTCTTCCTTCAGTTCTCATATTCCTTTGCTCATCATAAGTCAAGTCAAGTCGGTCGGTCGTTCTCACAAGCGCCAAGCCAAGTGTATCTCCAAATGCGTCAAGTGAACCGTGGCAGCAACACAAACACACACAGCCAAGGCGTTGAGCTGAGCATGCTGCATGTTGTCATCCGCCCGCTTTCGCCCTTGCTTAGTCTGACTCTCTGTCGCTCTTCGTTGTTGCCTTTGCCGTTTGTCACCACCCTGCCCACCTTTATCCCTGGAGTCTAACTGACTAACTCATTTCTACTCTCATTCCACCTACATCATATCCTTCTCGTGTAACTTTGGGGCACGTTGCCAAGTTTGGTTGAACTTAAACAGACATCCTGTGGCGAATTATATCAGTTTTTTTTTTTTTTTTTGCATTTCTTTTTTTTTACGAGTGGGTGGATTTTAGCTCCTGCCGCACTCGGTCAATGATTACTCAGCATGGGTGGAGTTGTCTGATTTGGAATGGATGTGGTGTAGAATATATCTAAGGCTTAGGTTAGTTGCACTCAATTTTTTTTTTTATCGAAAGTACAAGGGCTCTAAATGCTACGGTCATTCAAATATTTCCTTCTCAGGTTTGGATCAGAACCCATGGCTGCTTGAGTTTATCCTATTATTTCCCCGATCGAGGCATTGCATTCAACGCACGCAATATAAATAGGAGTCTCAAAGGTTGGGGTTTTCCTCAAAGTTCGTATCGTCTACCTAGTCTTAGCTATATGGAAAATATTTTCTATTTTTATTCTAATTCTTTTAAATAACTAATTTTAAGGCAAATTGCTTAACGAGTGCTGTGGTAGGATGCCATTGTATTCTATGGCCAATTCCCCACCGTTCTCAGCATTCAACACCCGCAAAGGCCTCCGCAGAGGAAGCAGCTGCCAGTGACGTTTACCGTGCGTTTTGAAGTGGCTCCGCTTAAGCAAAGTTCAAAAATATATACATATACATATAAAAATATATGAAGAAAAAGAAACCAAAGATACCAAAGGCAGTCAAATGCAGCCAAAACCAGCCAGGCAGTCATCCTTGTTGTCGCCGGCAACAGCACCAACGCGTTGAATTCAACTTACTAACGATTTTGGAGTGGGAGGAGGATGAAAAAAAATGAAACTAAAACAGGTCGGCTGGGAAGAGGACATAAACAAAATGACATAAATAACCCGCGCGCGAAGACGAAAGGAGGGCGGAGTGCACAATGCTGAGAGATGTAGTGGGAAGATTGCAAAGGAGTCCTTGGTCGAAGTCCCAATGACTCTGCCACCCAAAAAAAAAAGAAGAAACAACAAAAGTGAAGTTGTGAAAAAAACTTATATGAAGCAAATTGTATTTTTTTTTCGCTGCTGCTGTTGCTGTTGTTGGTATGCGCCATCCTGCGTTGGCTCGAATTGCTGGCAACAACTGCTGCCTGCCGTCACGCCATCAAGCATTCATGCCAACAACAACGAAAACAAGGCTCTGTTCGCGTCCTTTCTACACAGAGAAAGCTTACACGCCTCCGCACGCGTCACACGAAAGCACGAAACCAATTTAAGCGCCCACATTCTCTCACCCAATTAGTCGCACACACACAAACCCACTTTAACGCAAACTCATGCACACACAGGCATACATATATGCCCACACCCACGCTACTGCGCACGTAGCCATGTCCTCGTCGTGTCGTTATCCTCGAGCGGGGGCATGCTGCACACTTTTCTGCCGCCGTTGTTATCCTTGTTGTTGTTGGTGCCGTTTTGCCATCATCAACGCCATCAGTAGCAGTCAGCAGTTGCCGCCAAAGTGGGTGAAACGAGGTGCTGCTAAGGGTATTTGTGTGCAGATGTGGGCTTCAGAAATCTTCTAGCAAGGACTACCAACAAGCGACACGATAATCTCGCACGTCGAATTTTTAGTTGCCGCACCCAGCCGCGCATCACAAACGCAGGCAGTAACATCTCCCCCCAGGACTCTGGGCTAACTTCTATCCTCCCCTTAACAGGGTCGTAGTCGTCCTGGCACAAAGCCAAATGTGGCAAGTAGCTACTGCCATGACCATGTGGGGCAAATGAGTTGGGGCGGATTTCAAGTGAAATGGTATGGTATCTGGTGGTTTTGGTCTGGATGGGTCTTTGGATGTGGCTGTGCGAGGCGAGCAACCGACAAATGCTTTTGAATTGCCATGACAATCAAAGCGCTTACAGGTACAGTGGGACTAATTTTAATTATATGGAAAACAAAATATTATTTTTTTTCAAAATTATCTGCAAAAGAAATACGTTCTCTGCAATTTGGGAAATTTTCTTTGAATACATTGCAGGCTTGCAATAAAACCTATCGTTTTTAGGGACATTTATCGATTTCAATAAAAATTTCCGACGGATGATCAGTCGTTAAATAAAGTAGGAACATTGTAATTATTTATAACTCTACTCACAGACTATTCTGTGTCGGTTTCATTGCTGCAGGCATTTGGCATATGTTGTTGCTAGAGGATTATGCAGGTTGAAATACTGCAGTGCACACACGCATAGGAAAGTTAATTTTCTATGTGTGTGACGCTGGCCTTTTCAGTCCGCACAGTGTCTGAATTTAGAATTTTTGGCGTCGTTTGTCCCCAACCAAGTAGCATAATTAAGTCACATTGTTAAATGATTTCTTGCCACAGTGGTGGTAATGGTGCTGTTCTTGGTAGACTAAAAAGAGAAAAAAAGTAAATAAAACAGCGACAATATCAACAAGCAACCAAGCAAGCAAAGCAACCCACGACATTGCTAAATCCACGCCCAATCGAATCCCGAGTTGGCCGCCGTCAACTGAGTCTACCGTGGCTGCCTATCAGGCACACTACACAGTTCGTGGCTGTTTGCGTGTGTTTATTATCGCCAGAACCCATCGGCGACCTCGCCGCCCCCAGCCCACGCAAATTGCCTCACACCCAGGACTACAAAAAGTTAACCATCGCAGTCGTTGCCGTTGCCGCCATCGCCGCCGACATAAAAAGTTTTTTTGTTGGGTCCGTAAGAAGCATGCCGACGGCGACTCGCATAACGATGTCGATGACTACCACGATGGCTGTGCCAGCAAACACAACAATAAAGCCAACATCAAATGCTTACCAAGTTGGGTCTCTACTGCCCGCCATCGTCTCAGCCGTCGTCATTCCTCCTTACATCGTATCGTTCCGCAGACTGGCGCACTTTTGAAGTTTGAGCTAAGTGACATGCTGTTTATTGTTGAAGGGTGTTAAAATGTGCGCCCTGCGTGTGCCTTGCTCGCTTATGGATGTTTTTTCTGAGCCCGACTGAGTGTGAGGTTGCGGTCGGAGTTGGAGCGAGAAATTATAATGCCAAGCCTGAACATCGTATGCCTTGGCGAACAACGACAGCACAGCACAGCACAACATGGCAGGGCAACCTAGCCCCGGACGGACATACAGCCTGAGTCCTTTACCACAGCCGCAACCTATACTTTACCGCTCTCTGTGGCAAAGAGTGGAGAGCCACACTTACGAATCCACTGGAAAAAATTACGTATTGTAAGCAAAGTCTTTATTTGAGTTATTTCAAATCTGATTTATTTAACGTCTTATTCGCCCAATGACTTAACTTATGCTGGCTCGATTACGTCTTAGTTGACTAATTCCAATTCAGTCCACTATCCGACGTTGGCTAACCATAATAGATCCAACTACAAATTCATTCAATTTGTAAAGATTAATAAAATAATTTAAAGGTTAACCTCTAATGGGTTCAATTAGTTTATTCCGATCCTAAGCCTAGCATTCGAAATAGTTTTAGATAGGCAAGGACACAGCATCTTATAGGTGCTACCTAAATATTTTTGACATTGCTCAAAAATAATTTAATTTAAAAAACAAAATAAAGTTGTCAAAGAAAAATCTTGCAATAGCGCAACAAAGGAGAGACCAATACATGTACTCAATTGTTTTCAGTGTACTTTTTCACTTTATTTGCACAAAAAGAAAGAGAGAGACAGAGAGAGAAAAATAGAGAAAAAATAAGGTTCTCGGGTTCGGTTGAGCATGTGGCAAGGCAAAGTACGGTTCATGCCACTGACGCTAAACATACAAACAGACAAACGTATCGAGACCAGAGCGGTGTAAAGAAGGGAGGCGAGGACTAAGGACTAACACGGCAGCTGGTAGCTATGTAATCCATGAATGTGCGCACAAGGGCTACGATGCCACAGACGACGCAGTTGTTGGTTGTATGGCATCAACATCCATTCAACTTCGTCCTCCGATCCGTAACTACAACTCTGGCAATGAAAAAGGCACTGCTACTGCCATTACCAGCAGGTTTGGAGTCGTAGCGGGAGCCAGGAGTTGCCTGTTTTTGGCTCTGACTTGGCTGACTCTGTTGGATGCCGTGACTCTGCTTGTCTGTTGTCCTTTCCGTCTGCGGCACGTACTTTCGAAATTCCATGCAGATGTGCGCCACACGCCGAGACGTGTGTTTTGATTTTCTGGCGCAGAGGGTTGGCATGTGGGGCAGGACAAAGAAGAAACCAAGAGCTCAACGAACGGGCGTGCGGCCCAAAAAGGAAAAAAAAGATGGAAAAACAAGCAACAGAGTGAGGCGGTTGTGGGTGAATCGTTTGTGGGGCTGGAGGAAAAACAAGGGCCACCAGGACTGGCAGCCCTCGAAAGAGCAACCAAGCGAGCAAACCGTGAAAAAGTGTCGACAAAAATGGCAATGGCAGCAATGTCAGAGGCAGCAACGAGGGTTCGGACAGCATTGGTCGGAAAGCGAGGCAAGGGATTGGGCCGGTTAGGGTCCGTCCGGGGTCGAGAGCCAGGTCGGTTTTTGTCCTCCCTGAGGAAAACAGCAGCTGCACTTGTTGGTGTGAGTAACGAGCGACGCGCCCTTTCTGGTTTACTGAGGGGCGAAGTGAGAAACAAACTGAAGTGGTTGGAGTCGTTTTGGCTTGACTGGTCGGCAGGTGGGTGGGGAGTAGGCGAGTGGCAGAGCACAGGACTAACGGAATAATTGCTAGCAAAGGCATCGGCAACTCCAACTCAAATACACACACACACACACACACATGCACAGACAGAACGGAAGCCAGACGAACAGGCGACGGCAGCTTGCGCTTGAGTTGGCTGATTTCGCACAGACACAGGGACAGGCAGCAAACGGAAAAGGGTCGGATCGGGTCGGGTCGACTGGGCTTGGTCGTTCATTGTTGCGATACATGCCTCTGTGTGCGTGTGAGAGTGCTTACTTATTGTGGACTGAGGGGGTTTCATGACTGAAGGAGTAGTTGGGGGTCATGCGGTTGTCTAACACCCCAAATGGTGTTGGCGTGTGTCGCTCGCAATTGTTGTTGTTGCAGTTGTTACTTTAATGCGAGTGGTATTTTAAAAGTTACTGAACGACTAAGTCAAATCACTCTGTTTATGAATAATATAAGCAATACGACTCTGATAAAAATACATTTTATATTTCTTAAAAAAGGTTTTGACATTAATGCTTAATAATAATTTTCGAAAAAATTATATCTTGAGTTGCTTCTGCAGACTGCGACGCAAAGAAGCCTCAAAAGACCCCTCCAAATTGGTCAATGTCTTAAAGTTTAAAAGCTTAAGATTAAAGTTATGAAACCTGTCTATAAGCTTAATTTTTTCAAATTCGCAGATAGGCTCCGGGTGGGTCGGATTATAGCTCCTTATAGCAGGACCAAATATAGCTTTTAAAATTTTTTTTTTTTTATTCTTGATTTTAGCAATAGCATCGTTATTCATTAACCGACATTGATTAAATATGATATTTATATTGCTTATATAGTAGTTTATATGTTTAGGCAATTTCATACCAAATCAAAACTTACGATATTCCTTACTTAAGATATGTCTGCGTCGGTCACTGACCTATCTCATTCGAATATTTATGGAAGAAAAAACAACAACTCAAAAGTGGATAGGGAAATATTTTTTTCTTTGTAAATGAACGGATATGAACTAGATTTCCTCGACCTTGGCTAGCCTCTAGTAGATATTTTACTACATACGCTAATTCGATTCTCTCTCGAAAAAAATTATATATATTTATGATATCGTATTATTATGTCATTGATACTACATCAACTAACGGAATTTCCTTTCATATAGAATATCTACATACTTTTTAATGGCCCTATGATTCTTAGTATTCCAGGAAATAGGTCAATAAGACTTTTTAAATTATCAATCAAGAATCACAAAGGAAAACTTAAAGCACCACCCTCGTAGGCACTGTGTCGTCTCTTTGCTGTTTCTGGTCTTTGGCTCGACAGACTGGTTGTTTGGTTGGCTGACTCCATTGCCTCTAAGCATTGCCATGGCTTTTTAGCCACAATGGAGCTTTGGCATCTATGGTTGCAAAATGGATATGGGGCGAGGGCAGATGCGGGACGAAGTCACCGGGTTGGTTGGGTGTGAGTTTGGTTGGCACGTCCGTTCATTCATCCGTTACGTACGTCGGATTGTCCATTGGCTGCCACTGCTGCTCTTGTTTGGAAATGCCCCGTGCCCGTGCCACTGCCCCTTGTACGACCTGCTGGTTACATGAGAAAACTTTGAAACTGAAGACATGATAACGGCGCAGTGGGGCAAGCCCAGGGCGCGACTAGGGAGCAGAGTCGGGGCAAAGACAGCAGTACCACTGGCAGGACATCAGGGACAGCCTCGGGACGGACACTGGGCATAAATGGATGGTTGCTTGCTTGCTTGCTTGGCTGGTCGGTTAGATGGCTTGTCGGTGGGTCCGTCTATCCGTCCCTGGGTTGCCGGTAGCTAACAGCATCGTTGGTCTTAACCGAGTGGCGGTGGCCATGTCTGATTGTTAGTTGAGGATTTGCCTGAAGAGTGTGGGCAGTCTCGTCTTGGGCGGACGAGCTGACAGACAGACAGATGGTTGGTTTGGTTGGTGGGTTCGTTGGATAGACGGCAGTTGCCACTTGCCAGCTATAGAAAATTGTCATAGGAATCATCATCGGCTTCGTTAGATGTGGCCTCAGTGGTAATTGCGGGACATTTTGTTGCCAAAGTGCTATAGCTATAGCATTGTTGTTGTTGCTGCTGTTGTCGTTGCTGTTGTTATAGTCATTGCTGTGAAGTGTGGCGGAAAGAATGGGACTCTGGCTTTCTATATATCTGAGTGTGTCTGCGTGTGTCTGTGCATTGGTGGGGATACACAATGACTGCGTCTGATTGCGCGCCGCCAACACTCGCATGTCGCGCTACCCCACCAAGTCCTGAAGATAAACGTTGAAAACATTGGGACACTCACACGCACACATACAAACAGTTTGGCCGCAGGCAATGTCAGGTGGTTGGGGTGTTTTTGATTGGGCATCTGTTTGGCTGGAGAAGCTGGAAGATCTCGGAACTCTGGTTGTGTTTGGCTTTATATGCGTAACTTTTTATGCCTTTGAATGCCTCCCGGCTGAGGCTTCTCTCTTTCGTACTGTTCCTATTCCCTTGCTCCCCCTTCGTTTTCGTTTTTGTTTGCGGTGATGGGGTGTGCTGTGCGTGTGTTTTGTGGGTGGCTGCCCGTAATAGCTAAAGAATTACATACTAAATTGGCTGAAACAGGAAGCGTAGTCGTTGCTTCATTAAGCAGAATTTCAGATGAGACTAGACAACTACGGGTTCACCAACACTGTCGTCGCCGTCCTGATGTCACTTGTTTCGACCGGGATTGGGGAAGGGCTATTCTGTTGTTACTCTACTAGCCCTTGTCTAGGCCACCTCGGAGCTGGGGTTTCAATTGAGGCTAACTAAAAGGCATACCAAAGGCAGCAAATTGACAGACAGCCAGGTGTATAGGCTCATAAATTTATCCTGATATGTGGTAAGGTGTTCTGGGTAAAACTATTTCCTTTAAGCGGAAATATTAATTCCTGATTCCTTGTCAATTTGGAAAGATACTTCCCAACTCAGAAATTGGACATTAATCTTAGTAAATTTAAAAATTATATTAAATCTATTTCGAAATATCTGTTTGGAAGCCTTATAAGGAAGCTTTCAAAATTAAAAGTGGGATTATATACCGTTAATAAAAGATGATCATATTGAATAAATTATACCTTAATTAATTGGTATTTAAGCAGATCCATTGTAAATAGTATATATGTATCAAGAATGATCATGCTCTATGATTCCGTTGATGAACTTCCTGTTTTTTTCTAAGAAAATAATAGCATTTCCATATGGAATAAGGGGGGGGGGGGGGGCTACAGATTTAACAGAGGAGAAAGACTGCCATGTATTGGTGGATAGCGGATAATATATAATATTCGCTATAAATTGTTTATTTAGAAATAAATAAGTGTTAAAATAGAATTAGAAAGATAAAATAAATAGCTTTTACAGATTCCTTAATCTTTAATTATGAAAATTAAACTTCTGCGTATGAGAGCAATATCTGATCTGAAGATACTCAATGATGAGCATACTTTTTAGGGCATAGTGGTCACGTTCTTTAAACAACCGAAGAAGGCATGCATTAATCAAAAGATTGAAAATTTGATCAAAAATTTACTTTCAGCGTGGAATTCAAAACATAAAGTGAGGCCTTTAGGCTTTACTTTTCCAAGAAAAAGTCCTAAATACACCCCAAAAATGAATATTTTATGATCACTCTCCCAGAAGGTATTATCATCATCGACTACTGTTTTTGAGGTTTTCAAGAATCTTAGTCAAGTTTTAACAATGCGTTTCCACTGTTGGAAAATGTCGGATACGTTACGGGGGTGAGTGTGTTCGAGTGTTTGTTGTGGGTGTGGAACCCAGTTGGGGTGTGAGTAGTGTAAAGCAGTCGACTGGGGCATGTATTTAAGTGGCATCAGCGGCAGGCAGTCGGTAGCTGAATGTATATTTGACATGCTTGTGCGTGCGCGTGTTTGGTCATGTATTATTCACGCCGCCCACAGACATCGGTCTGCCCTGGCCTGGCTTGGCTTGGCTTGGTCGTCGCCTCTCGCCATCCGCAATTTCTACATCCCCTGACCATACTGACTGCCGTTTTCAGCAACAGTCAATGTGGCACAGACATAGCTGAACTCCGTAGCACGCCACCAATTAATGCAAAAAGGCATAAGCAGGAGTTGGTGGCAATTTGGCACGACCATCCTCCCGTTTCCAAGTTTCCCACTGAAGCCTCCCTCAAAAACAAAGCACAAGTGCTTTGCCTCGCTCACTTGCGCTTGTTTGCAGATTTGTGTTTAACTTGAAGACTTTCGCCACCAATGAAATAACAACAAGAAAACCAATAGAAGAAAACTCTCTTCCTTGCTTCTTATGGTGGAGCATTCGGGTCGGGCTCCTCTTTCGCCTCTTAGATGTTTACCTTGTCAAAAAAAGAGGAATGAAAGAGAGGGAAAGAAAAAAGTAAAAAAATTGACTGCGGTTTTTGTTTGATGGTTGTGCTTTTTCTTCTCCTTCTGCACCTTTCCTGCTTTGATTTTAGAACTGTCATCCTGGCCCCCACAAACGCCTGAGCGTTTGACTTGAGCAGCGCTAATGCCTTCCTAATAGGCAGCGACGTCTCAGTCAATACACCACCCTCTCGTTCTATCTATCTCTAGTTCCCCCTCTATTTTGTTTGCTACCTTGAAGTGATTATTTTGCAATTAGCGGCTGCGTAAAGTATTTAATTTGTGAACTCTGAAGTGTCTCCATGCGTGTGTGCGTGAGTGTTTTGCAAAGAGAAGACTAGACAGCCTAACGGAATAGAAGACCGACCGGTAAGCGTTCATATTATTATGAATAAAGGGGAACGCTTAAATCGGGCGTGACCTAGCATGAGATAACCTGAGTCAGGTGAACATGAACTTGTTCTATATGATTTATATCGTAGTTACAAATATTACCGAATCTTCAGACAGATTGAAACGAATCAAATCAATATTTCCGGCCGATCGATCCTATGGGGGTATATTCAACTTTATTACAATTTCTGTGGATATTTCTATGAAAGTATTTGAGGAATCGTATGACTTGTCCCTTTTAAATGAATTTTGGGCATCCAATTGGGCCTATGTGAGTCGTATAAATAAAGATGTAGTATTTTAACTTTTTTAAAACTTGATATGGTAAATAAGTTTTGATGTGGTTATGAATTAGCAATTTATCTTTTTTCGAGATTGTTGTGGCTTTATGGTTTGAGTTTTAAGCCTAAATCCGATTTTTAATAAACCTGATCTCACAAGGTGTTTATATATAAATTTCTAATAACATTTTTATTGACCTTTATACATCATCAACATTCTTTGACGGTTATCCTTCTTCTAAAGAATCATATTGGACTTAATCAGTGCGACCCCGTTTTCTCTTTACCTGAGTTTGTTTGATGTGAAAACAAAAACAATATTCCAAGATTAAGCCGAATAACTTTTACAGGAATCAAAATATTTATATGATATAACAAAATTATTTTTTCAAAACGAGAGTCAGAAACCCTCCATCAGGTGTTATTTGAATGATGTTTCTCACATTAGCCAGCAATTAATTATGATTGCTAATCCTTTTGCCCCTCCATGTCACATTTGAGACTCTGCCTTCATTTAAAAAGCGCTCCTCATTTCAAGCGTAATCCCAGCATTTAAGGATATGCATATGTTTTTGATTCTACTGTAGAATGTATACTGCGGTCTGCCCATGTCCGAAAATATTTCAATTCCCCTACCTGAACACAATAGCCCCCACTCTCTAAGCTGCCGCCCTTCGAAGACCAAGCAGGCCGAAGCCTGCAAGGAGTGAAGAAGGTGTTTCTGCTCATAAATTTTCGTTATACGAAATCTGCGCAATTTAGTGCGCCTATTTGACAGAGTTTGCCCATGTGCCTTTTTTTTATCTTTTCAGTGTGGGAGTGCATAAGGGTTTGGGTGGGGTGAGTGACTTCGGAGTGTGTATATGGCTTTCAACTTTTTCCCAGACATGAATTCGAATGCGCGTTATAATTTCGATTTCCCACCTGATACTTATGCTTGAGCCAAGCCCAATCCAGCCCAAGCTTACAAAGCATTCACACTGGCTCAGTCCCCACTGCCCCTCACCATGAGCACAGAAAAAGTTTGCATAAAAATGGCAAACGGCAGCACAAAATTTTTCATGCCACGAATCAATATGCAAAAAACCAACACAAACACAATCAATTTCTGAAAGAGCGAGAAAAAGGGACGCACAAAAACAAAGGCGCGACTAAAAAAATACCGCTAAATCGCCAAGCCAACAGCGACGCCAACGGCTCAGTTGAGCTTGCTAAAGTCAAGGCAAGGCGTGGAGCGGCTGCTTTGCATTGAAGAAGTGCGAAGAACGCAATAAACAAGTGAAACCATAAAATATTTCCTTACGGTTGTGTTAAGTTCGGTTGTAGCTTTGTCTGATTCGTTTGGAACGACTGTTTTAATACTCTTAGACAAATAAAAAATTTAAAATAACTGTCTTTTACTTATTAGATTTTAAGCAGATAAGAAAAAAATAAGAAACGTAAGACTAAATTATTATACAAACAGATTAAATAACGATTTAAAATGGAAGCTTCTTCGAAAAAAAACCTAAAAAATGTTTTGCAATTTCTGTGGTAATCTAAAGATATCTGCTTATCACATCTCTTTTATTAATTTACCGGTTCACACGAAATTTGGAATATATCATATCATTTATTAAAAGAATATTCGGGTATAAATATTTCAGGTCTTTCTATTTAAGCTAAAAAGTGAATGAAAAATTATATTCGAATTCGTATTATCCGATTCCTCTCAGGCAGACACATCAAGAAACCAACAGACTGGGAGTGGTAGAGGCAAAAAGCAGCCTCATTCAACTAACGCACACAGACAAACAAACAACACCAACTCAACCAAACCAAAAGTTCATTTTTTTCAGTCCCGCACAACTCTCACGAGTCTGACGAGTGAGTGACGGGCTTGACGTTTCAGTCCTTCCTCCTGTTGGGTGCGTAGGCCAGGCAAAAACATTTCAACCGAGTCGAAGTCGCTTGGCGTTTTTGCGGTGCTCCAGGTCACGCTTATATCAATGAAGTGTAGGTGAAAAGGCGGCCGAGAGTTGTGGAATGGAAAAGAGGTAATGGCGGCAGCTGATAGCGACTTTAGTTGAGTGAGGGCGGTTGGAATAAAATGCGCGCTTTGGTCGGCAAATTTTTTTATAACAATTTTTTGTGCTTTTTGCGTAAAATTTAATGCGGCAAAAGTTGTATGAGAAATGTGGTTGGCTGGTTAGCTGGCTGGCCAGGGCAGAAATGAAGAAACAGGTCGGCTGGCGGTGTTGTTGGCTTGACGCGTAGGCGCCGTGCCATGTTGTGCGGCATAAACAAGTCATTGAAGCGCAAAAGGGCACAAAGGCAGAGCACGAACAGCCGAAGCGGTAACATCAACGCAGGCACACACATAATTTAAAAAAAGAAAAGCGAAGAACGAAAACAACATGAAAAACTACGATAACTTTTGCCACTTGCCGTCATCGCAAGTTGCACGAGTTTTTTGGACTGCAGTGTAGACTCGTGCAAGGGAACGGGTGATTCTGGACAAAAAATAAAAAAGGAAAAACATGTTCATAGAACAAAGTTTTTTTTTTTTGGTGGTGCGGCGCTATTTTTTCATTTGGCTTTTAACTTTACGCCCATCATCTGTCTGTGGCTAAAACACACGTCTTTTTTTTTTGACAATGGTTTGAAATGGGAAAGCCATACAATTACAGAGAACATAAGCCGGATCCTCTATATTTAATTGGTTAGTTTAGATGTGTAGCGTTTTAGAAAAGCAACGAAGGGCGGGAGAGCAAAAATTGAACCGAAAAAATATGTTGCCTACTTTTTGGGTCTTCAATAGCCGACATAACTGTAGCCTCTATGGTTGCGGTGTTGGTGGCAGCATTGGGCGGTAAACTCGAATTTCGTTTTATGGTGGCTGCCAACAGAAGTTGAAAGGCCGTAACTGCCATACTCTGACTCCCAGTAAAAACAGTAAAACCGCTCATACAGAAAAGCCGACACAGACCAAAACCCACACACCCATCAGCTGACGCCACCATCCGAACTGTCCCACCCGCAACAGTTCATCTACAAAACGAACAAGCGACAGCACGCGCCAGGCTTGCCACATAGCCCAGAGAAAATGTCGACGACAGACGATGACGATGCCAGAGAATGTTGAGCTCGAGCCAACAACATTAGCATTGAAGTGTGCAAAGGACTCGACACCCACACAAACGTCCTAGAAAGCTAACAGAGGCAAACAGCCCAGCCCATACCCGTTATGCCGCACAGTTTGAGCACTCACGCAAATTTCAATTTTTTTCACACCACTGCTTACATCACTCCTTCTACCACTACCCACTTATGCTCTTTTACCACACACATTGTTGGCTGTGGAATCCAGGCGGCAAAAATTTCGAATTCAAAATTTCGAAGAGCTCCAGATTACAAAGATGATAGAAATAGATGGGAAATTAATCGATTATTGTTAATTGCAATAGAGCTGCCAACTCAGAAAAAAATAGGACATTTATTGTTTATTAAAAGAATTTCAAAGTTCTTATTTTTGTCGGCTGGACATGCTGGCTTGTTACCGTTATTTTGGAGCACGCGCCGACACACACACACACAGAAACACTCAACCATGTAGATGTTATGTACGTAGCTCTGCCCCGCCCCGCATACCGTGTGGCGCACTTCCTTTGATTTAGTCATTTTTCTCTTTGGCCAACAACCAGCAGACCACGTTTTTTTCTTTGGCCCCACTTTGGTCCCCCAAGCGTCAGCACCACAGCCAAACGTCGCCAGTCTACAAACAAAAAAAAATACCATGGTCGCGTTGTTGTTTTTATGTGGCTGGTGTTGCCAGCGGCGGCCGTGTGCGCACTTCCGACGTTTTTCCTGTGGGGGTTCCTCTTTTACCTACTTGGCCTGGTCGGGTCGTATTGGTCTGAGCTGGTCTGAGTTGTGCTGGGCTTGACTCAGCCTGTCTGTGCCCAGCCATGTTTGTGTTTTTTTTTCAGCTTGATTTCCATTTTTTCGTTTTGCTCGATTTCGTTTTTCTTTTTTTCTCGTTTCGCCAGCAATACCTTTTTGCGCCGTTGTTTCTGTTTGTTGTTGGGATCGTCGAGGTTTTATTTTTGCAACGGTCGCACAGCACATCTGCCCATCACTGTTGCTCCCTTGACTGCACATACATAACTTACTTTTTATGCTTCAACCAAGTTTTTGCTGCTATTTTCAGTCCGCATATTTCGGTGGATTCGTTTGGTTGACGAGAACTCATAACTCGATGAAAGAAGCTTTAATCGAGATCGATCGATAAAATGCTTGAAACTGTTTTATATTCGATTTTTCGTTGTCGATTATTAGTCTGGTAGGCACAAAGTATTTCGAATCACGTGAGCAAAGACTTAGCGAGGAATTTGATTCAAGAGAATTCTCCAACATTTTTGTTGTAGGGCATTTCCAACAGTCAACCTAGTCTAGACTAAAATTCTGTTGGCCTGGAACTTTGTCTGGTGGCTGTTGTGGATGCGCGCCACATGGCCAGGCCGGAGCAGTCAAGTCGAGCAGAAACAACAGCGTCGAACTGTGGTGGGAATGTAGGGAATTGAAAATCGCAAAAGGGTCGACAACGAGTAGAGACTAAAGCATTTTGTTGCTGTTGCTTAGCTGATTCTGAAAGTGCCTTTTGGCCGCTTCTGGTGTGTTTTGCTCTTACCGACAACCGACGACGATGATGACGATAGCGCTGGGCGAAAGCATTCGTTGTCGGTCCTTTCGGTCTCAGTGTGGCTATAAACGATTTATGTGTGTGCGTGTGCTGTTGCCATAGTTCAGAACCCAACATCGCCCCGCCTCAACAGCACTTACACCACCCCCACCCAGTTGTGGTGGCAAAAAGTCGGCAGCATTTCAAGTCATCGTTCAGTTCGGTAATTTGGCTGGCGGCTACAATGGCGTTGCTTATAGCGGTGGCGGCATACAACCACATACACTGACACAAGCATCAATACGGTCATTTACACATACATGCACACAAGGCTAAGAGGGATCAGTGTCGCACGCAAGCAAGGGAATACAAAAAAAAACAACAAAAAATAAAACATGGGAGCGTGCCGTCGTCCTCGTCACGGCCATTCTCTACGGTGTCCAATGTGAATAGGTGTTTGCGTGCGTGTATGTATGTGTATATGAGTGGGAGTGTGTGACGGTGTGTGATTGGACGACTGGTGGAATAGAACAGAAAAGAATTGCTTGCGCAATGGTGCGACCAACTGAACGGCAGACAGATTGACGTTTGGTCGAACATTTTCTCGGTTTCTGACCGACCCCGAGTTTTATTTCAAGCGTTGACATTGGTGGCGCACAGTGGTTTTCAAAATCAAATACGTTCTGGATAATTAAACCATTTTATTGTTCGATCGATTTCCATTTAACAGAAAACCATTGTGTTTTTCTATTTTTTTTTTTTTCAAATGAGTTTTATTTTTCCGATTTAAAATTAATTTTAAATAATATTAAGTTAATTATATTTTCTTAACGTACAGTAAGTACTGTCTGACGGATATCTATGTACTAGCTGAGTAATCTTAGGAAGAGCTACAAGATACTGTTAGCCTAGAGGGCTCATCAAAGGAAAACTTTGAATAAATTAAACAATTTTAAATTTTTTGGATTTTGATTACTTTACAATTTCTTTTTTTTTTGTGTAATTAAATACGAGCTATGATGCTTTTGTTGTGCAGCTCTTCGAATTTGTTAATTAGAAATAGAGAAAGAAAGCCATAGAAATGCCTAAAATCAATCAAAACTTATACACAACAAACATACACATATGCACACGTATTTACTCATTGCCCCACAGTGCAGAGACCTCGCTGAGGGTTAAACGGGTCGACGGCAGGGTGATAGGGTCTGTTTGTCAGTCGGATTTGGAATTTGCAGCAGTGCGGGTATTGTCGTCTGTTGTCTATCGTCTATCCGTTTCTATATACGGACGACCCTTGTGTGCGTACTCTCTGTGAGTGTGTGCATGTGCGTTGGTGGCATAGGTCGTTGTGTTGCCGCCTTTAGTGTCATCACCGCCGCAACGGGCTTGTCAGTTAACACACGCGTTTGCCTTCTGCCTTGGCTGTAATGGTTGCCACTGCCGTTGCCAGCCCCAACCGCAGGAGCTGCTGGGTCAACCGTAGTGAGTGCCACCTCTTCGTCAACGCAGATGTTGTTGTTGTTCTTGCTGGCGCTATTGGTTTCGTTGTTATTTTTGTATTTGCTGGAGCTGCCGCCGCCTTGATGTGTGCCTGAAATTGTAACAAGCCGACATGGCAATAGCAATAGCGATAGCGAAGTAACGGTGACAACGGCAACGCAATGTCGGCATTTCGATTTGTTCGTCATGGGTGTCCATATGTGTGGGTGGATAATGCGGTTGTGTGTCTCTGGTTGTAAGTGTGTGCATTTGAGCGCGCCACAGCACTTCAGCAACTTCAGCTGCCGTAGCAAACACTCCTTCATTCTGCCTTCTGTCTGTCTAAGTGTGTATGTGTTCGCAGCCATTAAGGGGCCGGGGGAGTACTTTTCTATATTGTACGACTGCGAAACAAACGCTGCTCATCAAATAAACAAGCAGTGCATCCGCCAAAAGCCTTTCGCACCGCCTACACCACTCCATCACTGCCTTAACTTTGTCGGTATATTTCACTTTAGGTCTTAACTTCCTTTATGTTATGTTATGCCTGTGTGGTTATTTGCGGTTCTTTGTTCTATACTGTTTTGATATAGCATACTTTTTTGGGCTCTCTCGAGCCAAGCAGATGTTAGATGATCGCGAAATATCGATTAGTTATCGATAGTCTATATGTTAATTCAAATATGCATAGTACTCTCCGACTCTCCACAAGTGCTTGTACTTTGCTAATTTTGTTAGTCGTGTTGTTGTGCGTTTTTAGTTCCTTTGTTTCTTTTTGTTGCCTATCGTTGACGCCCTTTGCCGTATTTTATTTCGCCTGCGTCAACACACACAGCGCCAGCTTGCCATTCAGTGCTGTCGTCAACGTTGTCTTGATAGGGCGATAAACGCCCCACCTTCTCTTTCCTTTTATTACCCAACCACTCCATGTCGTATTTGTCTAATAGTCCCCGCTCTGCTGTCACAGTTGTCTACTCCATCCACAACATCCTCACCACTTGCTCATGCCCTGCTCTACGTTGTCTGGCACTCCTGCTACTGCCTGTCGCCTGGCTTATTATTTGCCACGACTGCTGTGGCTGTGGCGCTAAAGTTTCGCCTCGTTGGTGTTATGATTTCGATGCGGGCAGCCAAACGGCAGTAGCTACGACCCCCCGCCACCATTACTCTCTAGACCACAATCATCGCCATCCGCACTCACACTCATACCCACACCCAAGCACCCAAAACTCACACAATCATTCACACCCACATCCGTTAGCCGCAACCATTGCTAACTTTCTGCTGGCACTGGTGGCAACGACGCAGGCCACCCAGCAAACAAAAGCATAATCCTTGGCAGGCCACAAAATTTATGTTCAAAAAACTATAACTTCATCTCCTCGCAGATAATTATTCGCAAAATTGCAAATAATTTATTAATAATAAAACAATAAGGCAAAAGTATAAAATATAAGATCAATTGTTGCTCAAACACGTAAATTTTGAAGAGTCCAAACGCAACAAGTAAAGTCAAAATTTATATATGAAATTATTTATACAGAAAACAACCCTCGAAGGCAATAAAAAGAATATATGATAATTAGAAAGGGTTGCTGTCATTATGCAAAGTTCCGAGAAAAAATAAATATAGGAAATACAGAAAATTATTTCTGCAAACTAAGCAAATTTATTGTTTTACCGAGTTCGGCCACTTAAATTTTGGTACAAATTTGTGTGTTTTCTTTAAATTTGTTCTTGAATAAAATTCCTTCGAAAAATGTTGTCTGGGTGTTTCGTATTTGTGTCTAAACGAATTGATTTGTATGCGCCAGTGTACATGGTTGTGTTTATGTGTACGTGTATGTGTGCTTGGCTTGGCTGCCTGTGACTGTGTGGGGCGCGCGCCGTACGTGCGAACTTTGTGTGCGCGCCAAAGCCAGACATGGTCACGCCGTCTGTCCGTCGCGTCTGTCTCGTCCGCATGCCCGTAACTGTCCGCAGTCCTTCCGTCTGACTGGCGGCCTGTCGTTGGAACTGGCTGACATTTGCCGCAGACCACCCACCACCCACTGGCAACATGCCGCCATCGTAGTCCACCGACAACGTCGTCGTTGTCGTTAAAGCCTAAGCGTGTGTTTATGTGTATGTGCATGACTGTGTGCGTGTGAGTGTGTGTGGCAACCATTACCACAACCACCATTAACGTGCCAAGCAGTCAGCCAGGCGTTGCTGCTGTTGCCACTACCACTGCTACTGTGTCGTTGTTGTTTTTATTGTTGGTTGACTCCAATCTGCTTTGGTTGCTGCGCCACACGACAACGACAACGACTATGGCTACGGATAGCGACAGGGAATTTTGGCTCGTGCCAAACAAACGGCAACAGCCAGAATCAAACCCAACTGCCAGTGCGGAGACAACATCGCAGTCAGTCGGTAAATTTTGCACAAGCAACCCGCACACACAGTCGACGACAAAAGCCAACGGGAAAACTTTACAGTTACGAGCGTCGCTTATTTGCCGTTTATTTCACGTTTACATCCACGTTCATTTGACTTCAGTAGAATTTCCCGTTCAGTTTTAAAATAACAGTTGCCGAGTGTGGACGTATACGCTCTTTCTTGCGAAAAATATAACAAAGGCAAAACTACGTAAAGAGCCAAACGTAGACGATAGCCAATAACGGCGGCAAAATCACGTTTCGAATTTGAAACACATTGGACTTACTATAATTAATACAACCACAAAAAAAAAAAATATATATATATATATAAAATATAAATATAAATAAATATAAATATATATGAAAAAAGAAAAAGTGCTGATTTTACGTTTTCATTTGGTTAAAAATAAAAACTTAAACAATTTTTTATTGGCGCGAGTGCAACGAATTCATTAGAATTCTGTAAAAATGACAAAATGACAGCAAAACGTGATAAGGATTATGCAAAAAATAAAGCAACAGCGGGTAAAACTAATTTTTAATTAAATACAAAAAACATAACAATATTTTTGTTTTATTATGGCAATTTAGTAATTCAGCAATTTGGCAAAATACTTTACAAATAACGCAAAAACATTTGTTTTTTGAAAATTCCTAAACAAAAAAGATTTCATTTTTTTTATGTTAAAATAATAATTGGCTCTAAAAATAGGAAACCGAAAAAAAATTATAAGCTGAATGTAGAGCTTTGGTTAGTTGCACAAATAATTTAAATTTCCAACATAAAATGTTAGGGATATGATTTCGAAAGATTAATTCAGCCGCGATCAGTTTGGAAATAATATTTCAAGTCCTGAAAGTGTTTAAATATTAAAATAAAAAATAAGACACAAAATTTCAATTGAAAATAATAAAAACCATTTGATAAGAAGTCCTTAACTTTATATTTAAACCTAAATGAAAATCATGAAAATATTTAAATCATTTGAATTATTCGAACAGGTATCGGATTCACCGCTTCTGGCTCAGCAAATGGCAATGGTGCGGGCGTAAAATCCATTGGCCTGGTGAGCTCAACACAAAATGTAACCTCATCACAGGACATTAGCAAACGTACAAACAAACCACTCATGGAGAAACGGAGACGGGCTCGCATAAACCAAAGTTTGGCCATACTAAAGGCTTTGATTTTGGAGTCTACCAAAAATCAGAATGCCAAAAATGGGGATGGACAGGCCACAAAGCACACCAAACTGGAGAAGGCGGACATACTTGAGTTGACAGTACGGCATTTTCAACGACATCGTAATTTGGATGATCCCAGTGAGTCAAAGAAGAAAGGGAATGCTATGATAAAATTCTGAAATATATATATATATATATTTTTCCAGGTGTCAATAAATATCGAGCTGGCTATACCGACTGCGCTAGGGAGGTGGCTCGCTATTTGGCAACGCCAGAGCCGCCGCCTTTGGGAAATATGCCCACCCTGGCCGAACCCGGTTCTAAGGCACGCCTCCTAAGGCATTTGGATCAGTGCATAGCCGAGATCGATGTGGAGATTTGCCCACATTCGTCTACTGGCAATTTTGCCGACAGTCCGAGCAGCAGTTGCTTCGATATGAATAACGCCACCGTTGCATCTTCGGCCTTGTCAAAGAAGTCACAGGGGGATGAGCATTCACTAGACTACAGTAGCCAGGATTCAAACCCTCTAGATTATAGCAAGGGACTGAAAGTGGCTGGCCCTCTTTTGGCCAACGAGCAGCGGGCTTTGCAGTCGACGCCAGCGCCCCAGGACGAGAACAATAATCGAGGACAACAACAAGCCACACCTGTGGTGGTGACCGCACTGACACAGCACCCGGCGCAACCACAATCATCCAGCGTGCCAGAAACTGAACTCGTAAATGGTATGCAATTGGGTTACGATGATGAGCGTAACAAGATTTGTGCCAATGTTTTGGAACAATATAAGCAACAGTTAAAGGCTCAGAGCCACCAGACGGAGGGTGCACCTGGTGTGCTCGTCTTGCCTCCACACTATGTGCAGCTTGCGGCTGCTTTAGGTCTGAGTGCTCAACCCCTGGTAGATCCCATAGCCACCCGCACAGATTTTGAGCGGTTAATTGAATTGCAGAGAGTACCACCACATATAGCGGCTCAACTGACGGCCACACAAGGCAAATTAAGTCCCTACGGTGCCAGTACCTTGGAGGCAGCCCATGTCGCAGCAGCAGCAGCTGCGGCCTATGCAAATTCAATGGCCGCAGCAGCCAGCACATCCAATGCAGCAGCGGCAGCAGTGGCTGCCGCCGTGGGCCATGCAGAGCGCCCCTCTTCGGTGGCTTCAACGGTGGCTTCGGCGGCGGCTTCAGTCAGCTCGGGCGTTTCCGAACTCAAATCCATGCCGGCCACTCAGCAGTCTTCGCCACGATCGGAGAGTGGCATAGGCTCAAGCGAGGCTTTAGATGCCAGTCCGCAGACAAGTAGTGCGGCTCGTCAGGCCCTGCGATTGCGGCAGGAGGAGGAGTACCACGCCCAAGTGAGCGCCTCCCAGTCTGGCCAGGAAGATAACGAAAGCATGTGGCGGCCCTGGTAGGCATTCCATCGGGTGTATTTGTTTTTAGCTTATATGTACCAAGTATGTAGACTGCCCGAGATTTGTTGCTTCGTTATAGTTTGAATCAATCCCAGTTTAATTTTATTTAGTTCTTCAATTTTAAGTGTATCCGAGGGTTAGTTCTCAATTCCAAATATATATATTCTGTTATGCCTCTGCTCTGTATTCTTAACGGAGCACAAACTTGATGTAGGGATTTTTAAACGTGCCAAAGAGACTCTATAAATATATATGTAGCTATTAATGTGTATTTCTAAATGTAAAAAAAAAAGAAAAAGCTTATGTTTGGGGCAATACATAGACAAACAAAATAATTAACACTACCACAAATTTCACAAAGACAGATAACGATTACCAAATTAATATGCCCAAATTTTTGTGTAAAATGTATTGAAAATACTATAAATGAAAAAATAAAAAAGAACAATATTAAAAAAAAAATTTCAAATGTTAGCTTATCGCTTAAACGCTGAATTACGCTTATCGATACTTATCGATCGTTATGTTGAGACTCGATGCTTATTTCGATATGTATCGATCTTTTAATGGTGCAAATTCAAGTGCAGTTTCTTCCTACTTAGGTAAATTCTCAACGGTCTCCACTCCGTATTTCAATTTTAATTCACATATGGCCAGACGCTCACGTTGCGCCAATTCTCGTTTTTTTCAGTTCATGTTCTTCGGCTGATCGTATGGACTGCAACTCAAACTCCTTATCAAACTTGTAACGTTCGAACTAAAGACGTTCCCAATCTAATTGCGACTGAGATAGAGACTGTTCAGATGCCCCATCAAAACGCCCGTATATGTTTGACAAAATGTGGGCATATTTTCTTGATGTGCTCTACGAAATAAAAGAATTTTGTTCATCTGATGCAATTTACTTCTCAATGTCTTTACTACCTTTCATTTTTTCCTTTTGGGATTGACCAACATCGTTGCTGTTTACTTTTATTTTATCCAGATACTCCTACGCTTTTTTATACAAACTCTTCTGGTAAAGTAAAATATCCTTTACCAAAGTCCAGTGGACAAACTTTTCATAGTATTCTCTTACTGCTCTGAAGTCGCTAGTGGCAACATTAGGGTGTGGACTTAAATTTCAGCTGCTTGTGTCAGCGAAATTAGGATCTAAAAATAAATAAACAAATAATCTTTTTGACACTTGTTGAATTCATCGTCTTTCAAATAACAAACAACAAGATCTGTCACTAACCGGCACAGCATAAACCTCTAGTTCTGAATTATCAGCACTTTTATGACTGACTGGTGGTGTTTACACGATGATGGAAGTACGAGTCTATGCTATTATTCTTAAGTAGCGCATTTTTATTTTCTAATATAAATAGATAAAATTGATTTGAAATTATTAAATTGTGTTATATATATAAATATATATATATATATATATATATATATATAGATCATATAACTTTAAAAATAATACAAACACCCGCACTAAAGCTAATTTGAAAATAAAGGATTATTTTGATTTCATTGAAGTTAGGGTTTTGCGTGGTGCAGATTGGCGTTGCCGTGCCAAAAAGGTTTGTCCCGAACCCATTAGAATAGCTAATTTGGAATCAAGAGCATTTCGCTGTACATTCACAACTAATCTCTGAAAGGCAGTGGTCATCAGTTGCTCTTCCATAGAACTAATTTTATTTCTGGATTCCTCTTCGACACCTTCAACACTCTTTTCCAAAACATTGGCGTCGACCACTATGATAAAGGAAATAATTAGATCTATTATTTTAATATTTTTATGGAATTTCAAACCATTTGTCATGCGTGGGTCCAAGTTTTTGATAACCTCCTTCGCCTTTTCTATGCATTTTCGGTATTTGGCATCATATGCCAAAAGCTCTTGTTCTCTCGTGGCCAAGCTTGTTTCCAGCTGAGAAACTTTACACTGCAAGGCTGAGCTTTGTATAGTCGACTCCTCAAGTTGGAGTGCTGCATTGGATTGGATTGGTTTAGATTAATAAAAAAAAAAATATAATAATAATTAAGAAATGTAACATACTCTTTTGTTCATTGAGTTCCATTAGCTGTTTGATTTGTTTGCCAAACTCGCTCCTGAAATAAAAAATAATAAACTTTCAATGATTTAAAAGCTTGTCGGGGAATACATACTCTTTCAACATGGGATCATCACTCTGTGAGGCATGAGAAAGTGAGAGTATCCTTTCATTGGCCACCTTTAATTGATCGCGCATATTTTCGCAACGTTTGTTGGCATCATCCAGCAATTGCTTAAATTCACAAAATTAGATAGAAACTCGAATGTTACTATATGATTGACTTGGAACTTACAGCTAATGCAGTCTGACCACCTTGACCCTCACGCAGTGCTTTGTTCTCTGCCTCCAAACGCTGAATTTTATCCACCATGGCTGTTGGTTGTAGTTCCTTTGACATTGTGGTCCCTCCTGTCAGGCTGCCCGAGTTGGAGGAAAGCTGACCGCACTTCAATTCATCCACCATCTCGCGAAGATTATCACGCTCTTTGAGTAGGCTATCCTTGGCTCGTTGTAGAGCATTGATTTTGCTTTCTAGGTTCTTGTTGTCGAATTCTAGCTTAACATTTTTATTGCTTTCTACGTCCAGTTTGGCATGAAGATCTTGTATCTCCTTTTTGAAGAGTTCTATTTGACCCTTGGTGTTGGCGAAGCGCTTGGCATCCTCTTCGAATTGGGCATTTTGCTGCACGTAGTCGGCGCTGCGTTCTTCCAGCATCTTGACCATTTTCTTCAAGTCATTGTAGTCTTCTAATTTCTTTTTGTACGTCTCTACTTGAGCTTCACAGACCTTCAGCTTTTCAGTAGACTCTCGCAGAACATCAACTTCATCTTTCAAGGCAGTTAGCTCCACTGTGCTTTTCTAAGAGTATTAATTTTTGGGTAAATGACATTTTTTACTCATGCGAATAATGAAACTCACTGTTAACTCATCCAGGCGCTGTTGCATGTGTAGCATGTCGGATTCCTGCTGCTGGGCCTTTAGCTTGAGATCCTCTCGAGCTCCCTCTGATTGAAGAAGCTCCTCCTTTAGCAGTTCCAATTGGCGACGCAATTCATTGTAACGCACCGAGCCAGTTTGCACAGGTCCCAATGATACACCATCGTCACCTATGGCGGTGGAATTATTCTCTAGGCGCGCGAATTGCTGCTGGACTTTCTGGAGCTCCTGTTGGAGATTAGCCTTTTCATCGATCAAAAGTAGCATTTTCTTTTCAGTTTCGAAACATTTCTGGGCTATGGCATCCCTTTCGTCCTGCAAAGCCTTCACATCCTTAACATCGAAATTAGGCATGCTTAGAGGATTGGCAGAAAGCGAGGAGGGTGTGGCCTGCCGTGTTGATTCCAACTCTTGCAGAGCTCTCATTATATTGGCCTGTAGTTCTTCTTCCAAGCACATAATTTCTCGAATGTAGTCTTGTTTTTTGGGACAGTTCACAGCACAGCCCAGAACCAATTGCAGTAGACGCTCCAGCTCGGCCAAGTCGCATTTTTCAGCAATACGTTGCACATCTGGTCGCTTGAAGTCTTGTAAGGTATTGTTAAGTATATCCGTGTAGTATTCGTAAACGCCCTCGACGACTTTTTTTAGATTACTCATCCGTAAACGCCAGTTGCTGCCTACCACACTGGGCTTGATTTTCGAAAGCCAAGTATCTATAAGAAATTAATTTTTTTCACTTATTTGCTAGAGGACCTAACATTAATAATGTCAAACCTGTAAATGATTCCGGTGCAAATTGATTAAGTGCCTGGGCGAGAGCCACACCATCGGCCAATTCTTCTGCATTTCCGCCGTGCTCTAAATTCAGTGTCTTAAACCACTCCAATAAACTGTAGTATAATTCATTTTTAGAAACAGTAGACATTATGTGTGGATACACAAAAACACAAACAAGCTGTAAGACCGTTCGAACAACAAAAATAAAAGAAAATTTCACTAAAACTCAACAGCTGTAAAATTGTGGACAAAACAGTCGACGATAATACCATCTATCGATAATTGATAGCATGTTTCCACTAGTCACGAAAACTGCTTCACGATACACGAGAACATTTTCAAATAAAGTACTTTTTTTTTAAATTATATTTTGTATATAAATTCTATATTTGCTAATTTAGTTAACTTAATTATTTGTAATATTAAAATCGATGGCCATTGGCGATTCTTGCCCTCTACCTAAAGCTTTTTGCATGCATTGTTCGGCCCATTTGAGTTTACCATCTCGTTCTTTAATTTTATCAACCGAAGTCCAGCTTAAGTCAAACTCGAGTCGATAGCTGCCTTTGTATGAATGATCTAATGAATTATTCCATTCCTAAAATAATAAATAACGAATTATTTTTACACTGGCATCAAGTTTGACCCAATCTACTTACATCCGGCGATAGCATACTAAAATAGTTTTGACCTGTTGATCTCTGATAAAGATGGTATATATGACCAGGTTTTTTTGTGAAATTACAAGCTGCACTATGAAGCATACGACTCTCTTCGGATTCCTTTAGTATATTCAAAGCTTGAGCTTGCAGCATTCTGATCTATAAGGATTGTTCAAAATTGACTAATCAATTACGAAACTGAGAACTATTTTACCTGGTCCATGATTACGCCAAGCTTTTGACAGGTACTATTTTTAAGTTGCTTATCCGCATTCTGTATTTGATTGGCCAGAGCGACTATATCGGCTTCATCATGCATGGACACTCGTAAAGGATCAATTTGCAATTGAGGGTTTCTCTCGACAAGTTGGGCTAAATTTAATAACATAATATTAGAATTCGTTGTACACATAGTAATTTGGTAGTCAGTTACCTTTTTTAATCGCTGTTTCGTACGTCAGGTTATCCATCGTTGCACATCTTTTCATCACACAAATACAGTAAATAAATAACAATTAATTTAAGTTTTTGTATTTACATCGAAAGCAAATCGTCTTACCAAAAATATAAAACATGTGTTGTTTGTGGTTGATTCGGGGGCTGCCAACTCATTATCGAAACAACAGACTATCGATAACTTTGCAATGTCAGTACTACGCTTACATCCCTAAATTACATTCGCAGATTAACAAAAAATTAATAAAATTCGGCGTAAAAAATCCAAAATTAAGATGTTCTTTTCGTGAATAATCGAAATAAAAATTAAAATATGTTTTAATTATAAGTATAGAATAATTCAGGAAACTTAACTGAAATAAAAAAACAATACATAAAGTGGCTTGAAATTAAATCGAAAGCGAAAAATATATACTTAAAAATCTGCATCTATGGAGTGATAAATAGACGAAAACCTTGCATGCTTACCAAAAGGAAATATATACGAAATTCATTAAAAAAAAAACTAGTGCAAAATTATAGGTGTACGCCAAGCATATACATCATAGCATATACATTTGCACAAATACATGCGCCACTGAGTTATTTACTAGTAGCAACAGTAACAGTGAAAAAAACAGTCGCGCCCCGCTTTTAATAGACCACACAACTGCGTTTCGTGTTAGCACAAACTATACAACAAAAATAAATAGATAGAGGAAATAACAAAAAAGGAAAGGAGAAAAAAAAACCTGAAAACCATTGAGTGCAACTAAAAAATAAAAGAGGGTGTCGCTTAACTGCAACTCGAAAGTGGCAAAAGCACATTTGCATTTGTATTTGCATTGTGTTGCATATTTCACGCAGTGACGGTGACTCTGACGCTGACAGTGACGACAAGCGACGGACAGCAACGACGGTGACGTAAAAAGAAACACGCGCGCGCGTTAGAAACGACTGCTGCCGACCCGTGAGTGGGGTTGGCTGGTGGCGTTGCGTCTTCGGTGTGGGGAGCGGGCAGAGTGCAGTGCAGTCAGTCGTGTATGTTCGTGTGTGTGATTAAGTGCAGCGTTCCCGTTCGACGGAAACAGAAATTGCATTGGTAAGTCGGCCTCCAAATGTTTTTTGTTTTTCTCTTTACTTTTATTATTTTGTGACCAAAAAGCTCGGCCACTTCTCTGAGTGGCACAAAACGTTCATGAATTTTATTTGTCCATGTATGTGTGTGAAAAAACCATAACAATAAACAATAAATGCGGTCATTGTATTTTTTCCTACTCTTCTTAATTCATAAGACCAAAAACAAAAAACACAAATGAAAAGAAATTCAATTGCTTGGCACTTTTGTGTGCTCAAGCGCAGCATTGAAACTTGAAAAAATAAAAATAAAATAAAACAATATCAAAGAAGTGTAAAATATCTCCACAAAATGCAAATGGCTGTAGACTCTGCATAAGTGTGCGTGTGTTCCTTATCGGCTTCATAAAAAATATTTTTCAATGATTCCATTCCGGGAATGACTGTTTTTTTTTTTCTTTAGATACCACAAAACCCCAACAAAGAAATTTTTATAGCTGATTCAATTTTTCATTAAAATAAAATTGTCTATAACATTTTAATTTGTTAGTTTGATTGTGAAAATATTATTGTTTTATAGTAAATCTGTATGACATATTAATTGGTTAGTTTGATTGTGAAAATATTATTGCTTTATGGCATTTCCGGTGAGGTTCTTATTAAGAAATTTAGTCACTTTTTTATTCGTAAAAAAAAAACACACCGACCGACCAACTCATTGACCCAAAAACATACTGACATACTCACATATATCTCAAATATTAACAGCCACCTTCCTATGTCTCTTGCTCTCCTCAAAATCAGAATTGAATAATATACAAAATTATAAAATTCTTCTCTGATCTTTACAGACCGACCAAGTGCCCGAGAAAATTAAAATTACAAAAAAAAAAAAAAAAAAAAACACACACACACACACAACCACATCAACACAGAGATTGCCATGCGCGCCTCAATCCAACCCGGCATACGTGTGGTGCGGGGTCCCAATTGGATATGGTCGAATCAAGGTAATACTGAATAATGTCTTCTTCTCTTTGTATTTATTTGTTTACCTTTCGAAAATTAACTTGCCAAACAATTTGTTTATCAGTTTAAAACAGAAAAATGTATAGATTGCTCTAGACTAAAAACAGCTCTGCTCTTTTGCCAAAAGGTATTTTGAGTTGAATATAAAGAGGACCACGAATGGTTTATTTTTAGTTTACACTCACAACCTCAACTGTTTTCTTATGCTTACCAAATGGTTAGTCCGTATCACACACAAGCCATATGCACGCACATATATATATATTATATATATATGTATATATTCATGCATGTAGATTTTGAAAGAAGTGAACTGCCTGCTACCGCTACCAAGTATATAAATAGTGAAGAAACACCGACCACCCTATTTGGACGTAGTCGTAGATATTGTATGAATGTAAAAGTGGTACAAAGGTCACAGTGTACCCAGCAGGCATTTTACTTTCCCTAAAGCACAGGAAGTAGTTCTTTCGTAATTCCGTCCATAAAAGGTGTAGGATTTGGAATTCCTTGCATATAAATATAAATTTTCTTGTATAACTTTTTCATAAAGGAGCTGTACAGCTATAGACAATCCTTAACAAAATATACAGTTTGGGATGAGTTTATTGTTAGTAAACAAAATTTCATATTAAATATAGAGCCAGTGTACCGAGTTTCACTAGTATCAAACTGCTATAAATTAAGGATCCGATATCCCGGGCTCGTTCGATTTGTTTCTCGCCAACCGGAGAGACTTTGACTTGAAATTTATTAGGTTTGAATTAACAGTTCATCTAGAAAAAGGGGACAAGTGTTTACGCAAGTCTAAGTTGTTAGTTCACTCAAGTAGCCAACATCTTGTTTATCAAACGGTCATTGAGCCCAGACTAGACGCGTGTCATTTATCTCCCTTCTGTAGGGTAAAGAAACAACAGGAAACAGAGCCAGATATTTAGGATTTCTCGAGTTTGGATTGAGTTCCATCGATGAGATCTTGAGACATCAGGTCTTAGATCCATATAGATATTTTCACAATTCGTTGGTGTTGATAAGGAGTTTTTAAGATATTTCTTAATATTACTTTGGACTGCGATTCTATATGAACAGAATTTGCCGGAGAATGCAAGAAAAATTCTACTCAATTTGAAATGAAATGTGCCCTTTTTACTTTTTATACTCTTTTCGCAGAAAAAGAGTATATTCATTTTGCTCTGATGTTTGTAACGCACAGAACCAAACATCGTAGACCCACAAAAGTTACATCTAGAATACGTAGAATCAGTAGAGGAGTCGATATAGCCATGTCCGTCTGTCCGTCTGTCCGTCTGTTTCTATGCGATTTACTCCGTCGTCTTAAAAGCTATTTTGCTGAAACTTGGTAATTGGCCTTCTTTTTTACCTATGTAGTACACTAGTTTGAATCGGTCGGATCGGACCACTATATCATATAGCTGTCATACGAACCTAAATCGGTTTAGGCAATAACTCCCACATTTATTATCCGATTCTATTGAAATTTAACATGCATATGTTTTTTATAGCAGTTAATATATGTATCAAATTTTGTAAGGATCGGACTACTATATCATATAGCTGCCATACGAACCTAAATCGGTTTTAGGAATAACTCGCACATTTATTGACTGATCTCTTCAAAACTCGGCAACACGTTTTTTACATAATTATTCGCGTTTGTGCTGAATTTTATTAAAATCGGACTACTATATCATATAGCTGTCATACAAATCGAAATCGACCCTATTAACTGACCAACCCCGTTCATGTGATTTACGGCAGAAACAACTGCGAAAAGAGTCTGTAATCTTCGGCACCCCGAAGATAACGTTGGGATTTTTGTTTTTGAGATGACTTGCCAGCGGCAGGGAGACCAGATGCAACAAAAATATTTGCCTTGGCACGCGTGGCTAAAATTAAACTGCAGCCGGCTGACTTTAAAGAGGGAGCTGATGTAACAGACGAGGCGAGGGATGTGTGGTTTTTTAAGTTAGTATATGTGTCTGGCTCCGTGTGCTTGTGTTGAGGTGTGATGAGAATATAGAAGGGAGCTCCTGGCAGGAGCCTCTCACCAGGCTATTTATTATCACCGGATGCAGGCAGAAAGAATCACATTTCCTCCGCCCTTCGCCGAGTGGTCTGGTAGGGTTTATTGGAGTCGTTTCTATTTATAAATTGGCTGCCATTTTGTATGTTCCCCATAGATGAGAATGTTTTTAAAATTTGGAGCAACTTCATTTTCATTTCTTTTCTTGCAGACGACGGAGAAGGTCACGTTGGCACTGTTTGTGAAATAGGACGTTGCGGCTCAACACATTCGCCTGAAAATACTGTGGTAGTCAACTGGGATTCAGGTCACCGTACGAATTATCGCGTGGGCTATCAGGGTCAATACGATTTGATAATTGTGGACAATGCACAAGTTGGTAAGTGAAGATTAAATTGCATGGGAGAAGATCCTAATTGTTTGTATTCTTTTTTATAGGCGTGCGGCATTCGAATGTTGTTTGCGATGGCTGCTCCAAGGCTGGAATAGCCGGTATAGTGTTCAAGTGCGTCCAGTGCCCCAATTACCATTTGTGTGCATTTTGTTATGGCGCAGATCTGCACGATTTAGAGCACCCGTTTATACGATATACTACACCCACGTCTTTGGGTGTACGAGTACCTCCGCGAAAGGGCTGCAAACGGATACAGCTGAAAGGGATCTTTGTGGGGGCAAAGGTGGTGCGCGGTCCTGACTGGGAGTGGAGCGAGCAGGACGGCGGTGAAGGCAAGACGGGTCGGGTTATGGAAATACGTGGTTGGGACAATGAATCCTGTCGCAGTGTAGCCAATGTCTCTTGGGTAACCGGTTCCACAAACGTCTATCGTCTTGGGCACAAGGGCAACGTGGATTTAAAGTATAAGGGAGCCACTTGTGGTGGTCATTACTACAAGGATCATATGCCGGTTTTGGGTCAACAGGAAGAGCAGCAGCCCGTAGTTCAGATGGTGAAGCCCACGTTTTCGGTAGGGGATCGGGTAAAGGTATGCTTGGAAATGGATGCCCTGATGAAGTTGCAGCAGGGCCACGGCGGCTGGAATCCACGCATGATGGATCACCTAACTAAATTAGGCACAGTCCATCGAATCACAGACAAAGGAGATATTCGGTAGGTGGCAGCAATTCACATAATCAAAGCTTGATTGATAATTTGATTGATTGATAATTTGAAACTTTCAGAGTCCAATATGAAAATTGCCCCAATCGCTGGACATTTCATCCGGCTGCTCTGGTCAAGGTGCTCTTATTTCGAGTGGGTGATCTGGTGACAATTATTAATGATGCCAATAAGGTTCAAGAGCTACAGAAGGGCCATGGCGAATGGGTTGATATCATGAGATTTGTAAGCTTCTAACTAATTTATTTGACTCGATCAATTAATGATTTTGGGTGTATTAACTGATTGTTCGTCTTTTAGGCCTTGGGGAAACCGTGCAAGGTAGTGAAAGTCTATTCCGATGGTGATTTGCGCATAAAACAATTGGACGATGGCTTTGAATGGACTTTAAATCCGAAATGTGTTAAACTAGAACGCTCGCCCTTGGCCACAGCCACGGAACGCTCCAATAGCATGATGGATCTGAGTCATCGTCGTACGGATCATGTGATGACGCCTCTATCGGGTTTGTCGGGCACCTCTCTGATCGACAAATTGGTGCGAGAAACAGCCCAGGGGCATTTGGAGTTTGTGAAACAGTATCTGGATCAACATCCCACCCAGGTGGATGTTATGAGCGGCGGCAAGGCTTGCATACAGGTGGCCTCGCATCAGGGCTATGTGGACTTGGTCAGCTACCTCATTTCCAAGGGCGCCAATGTTAATATAGTCGATAAAGAGGGGGATTCCGCCCTGCACTATGCTGCTTTTGGCAACCAACCGGAGACAATGCGTGTCCTATTGGAACACGGAGCGGATGCAAATTTCCTCAACTCCAGTCACTGTTCAGCCTTGCATATTTGTGCCCATAAGAAGACACCGCATTGCGTACGCGAACTGCTGAAGCACGGCGCCAATGTAAATATACAGGATTCGTACGGAGATACAGCGCTGCATGATGCAATAGGTAAGGAGAACACCGAGGTGGTGGAATTGTTGTGCAATGCTCCGGGGCTGGACTTTACGGTGAAGAACAATAGGGGCTTTAATGTGCTGCATCATGCGGCCCTCAAGGGCAATGTGGTGGCAACCCGTCGCATTCTGCAGTTATCCCGTCAGCTGGTCAATGTGCGCAAGGACGACGGTTTTGCGGCTCTACACTTGGCTGCTCTCAACGGGCATGCCCAAGTCGTCGAAACTCTAGTCACTGAGGGTCAGGCCGAATTGGATATACGAAATAATCGCAGGCAAACTCCTTTCCTGCTGGCTGTTTCCCAGGGCCACGCCAGTGTGGTGGAACGTCTGGTTAAGCTGTCTTGTGATGTAAACGCCAAGGACGAGGACGGCGATAATGCCATGCACTTGTGCGTCATTAAAAAATCGAATTTGCAGCAGGCAGCCGAACCAACCCAGGAGGATGCCCCAGAGATACACAAATTTTACATGAGCTTGGTTCAGACCACTGTACGGAGCGAAGATCGATTGATGTACAGCATCCTGATATACCTATCACGCCATGGATGTCGCGTAGAGATTAACAATTCCAATGCCAGCATCTTTGAGTGGATCACGGATCGAAATATACGCCAATTGATCTTTGGTCAGCAGAGTGCGGGTGAAGAGTCCATAGCGGCGGTGGAGTTGGGTGCTGAAGCCACAGAAACTACAACTGCCATTGGTGATGGTGAAGTAGGCGAAGTCTTGGTCTCTGTGGCAGGGATTACACTGACGCCGGCCCCACCATTACCACCACCAATAGTCCAACGCTCAACAACTCAGCAGCAGCATTTGGAGCTTATGCCGAAGCCGGATCAGATAGCCACCACATCCACTTCGGGAAGTGCCTCTCCCGGTACCAAGAAACTCAACTCGGATAACGCCACGCATACGCCAGCACCAACGAACAGTGTCTCACCACAAGTGGCACCTCGCAAAAAAGCCCCCAAACCACCAGTGCCAACAACTTCAACCACTCCCACCACAACTCCTGAAGCCGCGTCCAGTGTCTGCGGTCCTCAGGAATGCATAGTGTGCAACGAGCTGCTGCAGCTGGTGCGCTTTGAGCCCTGCCAGCATCAGATAGCTTGTGAGGAGTGCGGTATCCGCATGAAGAAATGCCTGCGCTGTGGAGTGCTGATTGAGCGGCGGGTGGCCAAGAATGGCAAGCTGGTGGTGCAGCAGAGCAATGCCACGGCTTCGCCAAATGATCAGAATCGTATACCTTCTGGAGATTTGCTGCGCTATCTGGAAAACAAGGTGCAGGAATTTGAGGAATCTCATTTCTGTAGCATTTGTATGGAGCGTAAGCGAGATGTGGCCTTTCTGTGCGGTCATGGGGCGTGTTCTCACTGTGCTGAGACACTTAGGACCTGTCACATGTGTCGCAAGACAATTCTAAAGAAAATTAATCTGTACTGAAGAAGGCATGAAACATGTTTCAGTCAACAAAATTCGCAACCAAAGTGGCTTGTATATAAATATATATATTAGCAATTACATATTAAAATTTACAATTATTTGAAAATGATCAAAGAAAATTGTCAACAACCACTCTGATTCGATCATCACTTTTCTTTTACGGTCATCGTTATTATTTTTCGCCCCGGCACAGTGCACGGCACGGTTGTGTTGGCGTACCTCATACACAACTTAAAAAAATCTATTTATTCTATTATTTATATTTTTTCAATATGTATTTTTTATTTTCTAAACGAATTTTTTCTCGCTTTGCATGAAAAGTTTAAGGCACATTAGCACCAGCAGGTTAGTTGTGTAGCCATTGTTCAATTATGCAACTATATATGTGTATATGTTCTAGCCGAAAAACAATGAAAATCAAATACTGAAATTCGATTATTAAATAAGTATACATGATAAATAAAATGAAAAATTCATTTGATGCATTTAAAAAATATTAATTTTAGCGCCTTTTTATAAATTGTACAAATTTGGCTTCGAGTCCCGATAATACATGGGACGCCATCTGCAGGCGGTTTGAAGTTATTCGAATGCATTTACAGCATTTTAAAGCAGGTTGGCAGCATTCACTTTGCCCACTTGATTAAGTAGAGAGCTGGCGGTCACACGTCACAACATATAAAAAGATACGGAATTCCGAAGGATCGTAAAGAATTCCAACAGCATGGCGAAAAATTTGTCGGATTATGAGTCCGGCCGGTTACTTCTCTGTCAAAAAATCGCATTGGGTATTATCCTAGGTGTTATACTGCTTTCTTTGCCGGCCATCTGCCAAAGCCAAGGAGCCAGTTACAAATACTCGCGCGAAGCTAATGAGAATTTTGATCCAAACAAAGTAGTTCCGCAGAAGCACCATCATGACCATGGACATGACCACCATCACGGACATGACCACGACCACGGACATGACCACGACCACGGACATGACCATGACCACGATCACGGACATGACCACAACCATGGTCATGGACATGGCCATGACCATGATCATGGACATCAACACCACCAACATTCCAAGCGTGAGACAAAGCCGATATTAGGTGAGCATTCTGTCGATAGTCTTTCTTCCTGTGCATGCAATTATTTCATTCTTTTTCAGATATGAATAGTATCTGGCTACATTCAATTGGCTCAACTCTGCTTATCAGCGCGGCGCCCTTTGTGTTGCTGTATATCATTCCCTTAGACAATAGCGAGGCTATGAAGCCCCGCCTTAAGGTTTTATTGGCCTTTGCCTCCGGTGGACTTCTAGGTGACGCTTTTCTTCATTTAATACCCCATGCCACGCATCCACATAGCCATGATGATCACGACCACGATGCGCATGACCACGAACACAGCCACCACCATCACGGACATGATGAACACGGACATGTACATGATATGAGCGTAGGTCTTTGGGTACTTGGCGGTATTATTGCTTTCTTGTCGGTCGAAAAAATTGTGCGAATTCTAAAAGGCGGCAGTGGTCATGGCCACAGTCATGATGCTCCGAAACCAAAGCCTGTACAAAAGCCACCAGGCGATAAGAAAAAGAGTACATCCAATACCAGTGAATCCGGCAAAACGGTCAAGTCCACAAAACCAAAACCAGACGAAGAAGGTGAAGTAGAAATTTCTGGCTATCTAAATTTGGCTGCCGATTTCGCCCACAATTTCACAGATGGTCTGGCCATTGGTGCCTCTTATTTGGCGGGCAATAGCATAGGCATCATAACCACAATTACCATATTACTTCACGAAGTGCCACACGAAATCGGTGATTTTGCCATACTCATTAAATCGGGTTGCTCGCGCCGGAAAGCCATGTTGCTGCAATTGGTAACTGCCTTGGGCGCCGTGGCAGGCACAGCCCTAGCCCTACTGGGAGCTGGCAGTGGTGACAGTTCGGCGCCTTGGGTGTTACCGTTCACCGCAGGTGGCTTCATTTATATAGCCACTGTCAGTGTACTGCCCGAACTTTTAGAGGAATCAACAAAATTAGTGCAGTCCCTGAAAGAAATCTTTGCCCTACTTTGCGGTGTGGCACTCATGATTGTGATTGCGAAATTTGAGTAGACTTAAAATAGGAACATCACAACGATCCACTTTGTTTGATTTAAGTTTGAAAGTACATTAAAAATTCACTTAATTTCTAAAAATATAATTTCAAAAGAATTTAAATATGCTCAAATTTGCAGTTTTATTTTTACACAATTATCGAAATTTTGTAAAGCGTCGAGAAAAAAATACAATCGAAATGAAAACAAATTTTTAAACCGTTTTTAGATTTTTTAACGTTTTTGGCTGGACTTGATTTCGTTTAAGCAATACTCGGCCTGCTCCAAGGCATCATGATTTTTGTTCTTTTTACCCATTTGCCAAGCCAGTTTGCAGGCATCTTGTGCCTGCTGCAACAGACCTTCATGCAGGTACACCAATCCCAAGTTAGCTTGTAAAATACCTTCCTGGGTGACATCTTTTAACTCCTTGGCAATGTCCATGGCTCGCAGGAGATTCTTCCTAGCTTCGGCATAGTTCTCCAACTATGGAAAATACGAATATTAATTAACACAAAAAAAAAATAAAGTTACTTACATTCACATAAGCTACACTTATATTGTTCAAAATAGTGACCGATGCATCATTTACAGCTCCGTAGACATCTAGCAAACAATTGTAGGCCTCTTCGAAAAGATTTTTAGCCTCTTCATATTTGCCTTGTTTCATCAGCAGTTGTCCAAACCTTGAAAATATCAGATAAAAGTAATTAATAATAGAAGGCATATGTAAGAAAAGGTGGCTTTGAATTGAAATTTTTTGGAAACACCTTCAATACCAGTTCTTTGTCAGGCCACACAACTCCTGCAAGTCCTTATCTTGGGGCATGGCCTTCACCAACTTAGTTAGGCGTTGCAAGGTCCAAACAAATCCCTGATGAGCCTTCTCCAAATCGCCCTGTAGCTGGGCCATGTGAGCTATCTTTGAGCTAATATGGAGAATCTTGAAAAAGCATACAATCAAGTGATTTCCTTACATCTAGATAAATGCTCAATGCTCACCTTGGGGCTTTCTTCTGTGTGGCCATCGGTAAACAAACGTTTCATAACATCTGTAAATAGTTTTTCAGCCTTCTTAAATTGTTCCCGCTCCATGGCCAAATTAGCCATCAAGTCGAATATATAGGTGATCCCATCTTTGCTTTGTATGTCCTGGGCCATACGTAGTGCCAAATGCAACATTTGCTCCGCCTTGTCATACTGCTGCTTTTGAACACACAATACACAACGCTTAATTGTACTGATTAATTTTTCTTCCGGAGTTTCCTCCTGGTCATCTTCATTTTTGCCGGTTAAGAAGCCAAAGATACCGCTTAATATCATAAATCTTGAGGTTGAGCAAGCCGGATTCGCATTTTCCTGTTGTTCCTGCTGTCTTTGCTGGTGGTGAAGATATAACGGTTTCTGTTGCTCTTTTTGTTGTATAAAAGCCGTAGATGTCGTTATAGCCAATTCGTTTTGGCTGCAAACATTGTGGCTTCCAGCATTCTGCAACCGAATCACACGTAGGCGGCTTATAAGTTGTGTGGCCTTACAAAAATTTTTTATATTCATTTCGTAAAAGCAATTGTTTTTTTGTGTTCATCCAGTATTATTAGAACAGCTGTTTTCACAGCTGACAGTGAGGCGCGATGTAACACAAAAGCTAGACAGAATCAAATTCTAGGAAATTTAAGATGCCATATCAGGACCAAGCTATGGAAAATAAAAAAAAAATATCTAACAAATCAAGACAAGAGCCTTATATTAATTTTATTGTCCGCAAATTTCAATTAAATCATTTAAAAATTAGGCTGACAGAAAAGGGCCCATCTGGCCCGCCTACTGAAACAGCTGTGTTTATTATTTTTGGCGAAAGTATTTTAGATCCAACGAAAGCTGATTTTATAATTTTTTTTTAATCGTTATATGTATTAATTAGCACAATGAGTAATGGATTGCTCACTTTTCGTAAGTTAGGGGCCATTGCGCAAGTTTGGTCCACGTCGACCTCACGATACTTTGCCACCAAATTGACTGAGCACCAAACAGCAATGATGGCTAGGGGCTTGCCGAAAAAACAGCCCTTGCGGGATGTGGATCACATCCTAGTAGTGGCATCTGGCAAGGGAGGAGTAGGGAAAAGTACTGTTGCTGGTGAGACTGCTCTGAAGACTGCAAGTAGAGCATATTTATTTAGTTTCCTACTTTGCAGCAAACCTGGCTGTGAGTCTAGCTAATATGGGCATAAGAGTTGGTCTTTTGGACGGCGATATTTTTGGACCTTGCGTGCCGCTCTTAATGAATGTACATAGCGAGCCAAAAGTAAATAATACAAATTTAATGCTGCCACCCCAAAATTTCAATGTTAAATGCCTTTCCATGGGTATGTTGGCCCCACCGGATGGGGCAATCATTTGGCGTGGTCCACTCGTCATGTCCGCCATACAGCGTTTGCTTCAAGGTGCCGTCTGGGGCCCTTTGAATATACTAATTGTTGACACTCCACCAGGCACGGGTGATGTGCATCTGTCACTGACGCAAAATGTCCCACTTTCTGGAGTTATCTTGGTGAGCACACCACACAAGGCCGCGTTGGAGGTCACGTTGCGCGGTGCCGAAATGTACAAAAAATTAAAAGTGCCCATTTTTGGTCTGGTGGAGAATATGCGCTATTCCATCTGTGATAATTGCAAAGAGCGTGTGGAACTTTTCAAGCACCAATCACAACAACCTGAAGGTCTACCAAAGCCGCTGATTTCATTACCCCTGGATGCGAATATAGCAGAGTGCTGTGAACTGGGTGTGCCAGTGGTGATCAAATATCCAGACTCAGAGCATGCCAACAAATTCAGAGAGTTGTCTCAATATATTTGCAATCTATTACAAATAAGTAAAGAGAAAGATATATCCATATGAAGGACTACATTTAAAGTATAAACATTAGTGTTGTTTTATTTTGAAAACAGCTTTTATTTGCCTTTTTTCTTGAGTTTCTTCATTTTTTTCATAGCTTTGCGATGAGCGTATTTATCAGTGCGCTGGATGACCTCCTGATACTTGCGTTTATTGAATTTCTGGAAAGCTTCGTCTGTCAACAGTTCATCCACCAAAGATTTTTTAGTTTTGCGCGTGTGGCGCTCACTGTAGTAGTCCAGAGGTGAGTGTTGAACTGTGCCGATTTGGAAATACTTGGGCAAGACCTTCAGATCATTCTTCTTATAGAAATGTTTAGGATCCAATACAGATCGCATTTGTATAATTTTTAGTTCATTACGCATCTCATCAGTGACCTCGGTGGCTGGCAAATCAAACCATCCACTACCCTTCGTCTTTTCGCGTTCAACCTGAAAAATAAACAACAGAATATTTTGAATATATTTCTTAGTACCTGTACTGAACCATCCTAGCTTTGACATTTGATCAGATTACTAAAGACGTCGTCAATGTGGCCGCTGTACATGCCTCAGCAGCTGTTGTTTTTGCAATAGCCTTGTATGTTTCATTGGGAAAGTAAGCTATATGAGCGTATTTCTAAATTAGCTGCCAGAGTTTCAGAGCAGTCAATAGTCTAGTCCACGCTGGAAATTATTGTTCCGTTGGCCTTACAGTGACCACCACAAGCTTCTAGACGATCACTAAGATTACAACGGATGAAACTAGATGGCCATTGTCCTTGGGCTGAGTCGTGCCTCAACAGCTTGCTTCAAGCAGCATGTACAGTGCACTTGCCTTGTTAAATACAAAGCTTACGTTGTCGAATATGTCATCACAAAATTAAGTGGCATAATTTACATGATTCCCAAAAAACTTACTCTATTTAACATTCGTTTCTTGTGTATATTCAGTTTGGGAGCAGCTGGTGCATTATATTGGACCTGTTTTATATTTTCTTCTGCAATGGCCTCGCGAAAACTCATTTCTTCAAGAGACTTTCTAGATTTGGTATTGAATTCACTTGTATCCAATTTCACTATACGCTGACGTTTTTGTAGTTTGTGTGTGCCGGCATTTTGTATAGCCTCGTTCACTTTTTCTGTTATTGCATCGAGTTCCTTGGCGATTTTAGATGGGCCTTCTTTGGAGGACACTTGGGATGAAGAGATAATTTTGCTGAAATCTTTACTATGCAATTTGACGCCTAGAAAATAATTGCAATAATAATTAAATCATTTCATCTGTGTTTTTTTTTTTTAACACGCACCAAACAATTCGACTTCTTCATCATCCAGAGCTTGGTCTTCTTTTTCCCGGTTCTTTTGTAGCAAGGGTCCCTGTACATTGCGGCTTGTGTACAGGGCTCCGAAAGAATCTGTCTGCTCTTTAAGTAGCTCCTGGTTGCCACCAGTATCCACCATAAAAAGAGATGCCATTTTGTAATGCTCTTTAACTCGTAATTTTAAATAAAACTACTTAACACAGGACAAATGCCTACATGTGGCTGTCTTCTTTTAACAGAGTTGCATTTATCGATTTATGGTCAATAGACGTTTGTTGTCAGCTAATCTGCAAGTTACCAGGGCTACGTTAACTACAGCTGATTGCCAGTTCCACGTGCTATTTATGTGGAATATATTTTTGGTAGCCCTCTGCAATAGGTTTTTGCGTAAAAAAGCGAAATTCGCTACGGAATATTTTTCTTTTTTAATATAATGAGAGTTTCTCCCAAAGCCAATCTAACCAAATATATAGATCGTGGTATAATTCATAAAACGTAGATTTGAGGCTTTCAGCCAGCAACGTATAGATAGATCTCACAACGGAAAGGAATTACGCACTATTTTGAAATTGGTTTAGTTTAATACTTTTCCAAAATGTCGATTTATTCATCTAAGACGAATATTCAATCCATTTTGAAACCTTTCACAACTGCGGACAGAGAAAGGGCCAAGACGACGGCTATTAACAAAGTGCGATTTGCCACGCCGAAGGAAAAGGGGCTATTTGCATCAGTGCGATCAGCTCTCGATAAAAATGATTTCCATTTGGTCACTGAGTTTACATTTTTTTTAAGAGAGGCTGACATAACGGTAGGTTTAATTCATAATGAATTTTTCACATATGATTGATTAAAATAATTCATTTCAGGATGCTGAAGTTGTAAATATTATGAAGGATGCACGAAAACTAGTGCACGAGCTGACACCAGCTTTTGCCAATTTGGTAGAAGCCCTACTGGGACTGTCCTGTAAAAATCGTAGTCGAGAAGCAATCCAAGCTTACACAGAGTTCAGCGTAGATGTAATGGTGGCACACAATGCCTACATTCATTTGGGCATTCCTCTGCTAATTCTACACTGGATACCCAGTGATCAAGACGCAGCCGAATGGATAAACGGGACTCCCTCACCACGAATTAGTAGTGAACTGGATACAGTGCATTGTATTTTAAAACGCATAATGACAGCCATACCCATGGCTTTTGATGTGATCGTGGATTCGGTGGCCTCAAAGTTTCCTTATTTCAAGAAGTCATCGCATGTTACGGCTGGCTATCTACACAATGTGCTCTTGTTATTGGATAACTGTCCAGTCTTTGAAGAATTAATTTTGCAGCTGGTACTGCAAAAGTAAGTGAAACTAAATATATATTAAGTCAATTCTAATCTAAATGGTATTCTCAGGCTTCTTATCTTAGACGTGAATGCGCCTCGCGATGAAATTGATGAAGAAAATGAAGACGATCAGGATATGTTTCCTATGGATGATCTGCCAGAGAACTCACCAAAGCCATCCGCATGCATGCAGCATCCCATAGGCCACACACTAGATATTTGTTTAATGATGTTATACAAGTTCCTTGATAAAAAGTGCCGTCTCTCGCTGAATCCATCAGACGAGGAGCGGTTTACGAAGACAAGATTCTTCAAAACTCTGGTCTACAACTTTCAGGAGGTGATTCTACCCAGCCACAACACCCATCATGTGCAATTTACAATATTCTATGTGTGCAGCTTCAGACCGGCATACACTGATGCCTTTCTCAATACACTTTGGCAAAAAGTTCAAAGCCCCAACGTTTCTGCCGTAATACGCCATGCAGCGGTTAGCTATATAGCAAGCTTCCTGGCACGAGCCCGATTTGTGCCCCTAGGGTAAGTAATATTAGTAATACTAATCTAAGTTTTTTGGATACTAATCAGTGTCTTATACAATTTCTAGAACCATTACCTATTACCTCAAAGAAATGAGTCGTTGGGCGCACACTTACATTGATGATTCCGATGAATACAACCAGAACAGTTCGTTAAAAGCGAATATAGTTTTCTTTTCCGTTTGCCAGGCCATATTTTACTTGATTGCCTTTCGTGTCCGTGATCTCACAGCAAACCCTAAAGGTAGTAATAACTACCTTCCTTAGATATTTTTTTTTATTAATTTTGGCATTGCAGATTTACTATTCCTACAGACACTCCAATTGTCTCGACTAGCCATGTGCCACTTTAATCCTTTGCGATATTGTCTGCCGCCAGTGGCAACGGCCTTTGCAGGCGTGACCCGTACTCATCAATTGGCCTATTGCCACACAGTTCTGGAGCGGAATGCAAGGCGCAAGTTGGCCACTGTATATGGCAATGACAAGGTCATGCCTGAAGAGACTTTAGAAACTTTTTTCCCCTATGATCCCTATATGCTGAAATTGTAAGTGTTGTGCTTTTCTTAATTAAGAACGTAATAATATTGATTCTTGTCTATCCTGCAGATCTAACCAATTTATAGAACCTATTTATTTAGTATACAAAGTGAGCGAGATGGACGAGTCTGCCGAGTATGCAAACGAAACTATAAGAAGAAAACGTGGTGATTCCGAAATGCTTGAGGAAGATGACTTTATACTAGCGGATAAACGCCAAAAACTAAGTGAACTCTCCAAAAGCCAAGAATTTGATAGAAATTTTCATTACGGAACGTCACCGGGCTTCAATACATAAGATGACGGATTTCTTATTATACAAAGTATTGGATTGTTTGCAATTTATAATAAAGAATATAAATTAAAACTCAATATTTTGGTTACTTATTCCACACATAAAAACGCATTTAAATAATTGTTTACTTCGATTATATAGAATGCAAATTCTATTTAAATTATCTTTCTATACAATTGGAAAAGTAAACAAAAAAAAAACTCATCTTATTTCTCAGCTTAGGCAATGAATTCATATGGTATGGGCGCAAGAGCAATGGGCTCTTCGAGCTTCTTGACGAAATGGGCCTTCTTGGGCTGCTCAGGCTGGCGTTTCAAGTTCACCCAGGTGCCCTTCTCCTTGGCCTCCTTCAACTTACGCTCGTTCTCCTTGACACGGCGCAGGAAATCCTCACGGCACTTGGAGTGGTGGACGTGTTCAATACGAACATTCACGCGCTTGGCCAGGATGTTGCCGCGCACGCGTTTGTTTACAATGACACCTACAGCATGTGGTGTGACATTGAAAATACGGCCGGTCTTGCCGTGGTAGGCCTTGTAGGGCAGACCCTTTTGGACAGCACCGTTACCCTTAATGTCCACAATATCGCCAATCTTGAAGACGCGCATATATGTGGATAGGGGGATAACACCGTGCTTGCGGAAGGGGCGAGAGAACATGTCTCTGGTTCCGCGACGATAACCCTTCGAGTTGGTCATTTTGTTGCCTGTTGTTCCCTGCAAGAAACAAACAATTTTAGCTAGAGTTTACACAACACATGCATGCAAGGCATGCTGAGGCACATTTAAGGAGGCATTTGCCTTCTATTTAATTGAAATTCTTATGTTTTAAGCAATTTTTCATTACCTTTTACGTATCGAACGTCCACGCGGTCGTGAAGTTGGGGAAAGAAAGAAAGATGGCTACCTGGGCGGCGTTGCCACACTGCTTTGCATATTGACATTTGGCCAGAGCTGTATTTTGAATTTCAATGTATTAGGCAGCCCTGGTATAGAATACTAGAGTTGCATATAAGTCGTTACTTTTTGAATTATAGAATCCGCTACAAATTTTAATAAATTATTATTATACTCTTTTCAAAGAAAAAAGAGTAGATTTATTTAGTTTTGAAAAGTTCCGTAGACACATCGATTGAACACATTAATTGACCATTATGTTTAATTCCTATGTGCATATTTCTGTTTACAAATCTAATTTCATCTTTGGAATGTCTGCGACGCTTACTAACCAATCCTATTCATATGGCTTTTTGCAGATTTGTGTGATCTTGGGCACAGATACCTTGCACTGTTAATTTCTTTCTCCCAAATAAGCATTTACTTGTATATAATTCATTTTATTGAGTTAAAAAAGTTTTACAAATTCAACAGAAGACTAATTAATATTAAGATTTTTTGTTTGCTTGTTTTACTTAAGTTTGAGCACTTTGTTACACATGCGCATACATACGCACTAATGTCAACTTGAACATCATTGTATATTACCTTTATTTATCTATATATATATATATATATCTATATATATATATATATATATATATATATATATATATTTATTTATTTATTTGTATGTATGACATATGCATGTATAATTTGTCCGTTTTATATTTCACAAAAAAATTCTAAGAATGTGGCTTTATTTTGGTTGTCGCAATTATTGGAATATCAAAGCACAAAACTATTAAGTCAATGCAAGACTGCAATACATAGTAGAGTATTGTATACATATAAATGTATCTATATATATCTTTTTAGCTTATGTGGTATGTATATAATAAATAATTAGGTATATATTTAATATTGTATATATATCTATATATATATATAAATATAAACAGCACATATTTTGACTGAACCAACGGTTATTTTGTATAAAACCCGATTTGTCACATATTTTTTTTTTAACATATAATTTAACTTTAAGGTTACAAGATATTTAATATTTATTTTGTGTTTGGTTGATTGATTGGTTGATTCTTTTTGTGGTTGTGGTTATTATAATAGGTTTCCTTTTTTTGTTGTTCTTAATCAATTTTTTTTTTGTTTTTGTCATTTGTTTTGTTATTTATTGGATTTTGAATCCCACTACAAAAGCAGTCTCTGAAACTTACTCCTCACCAAGCAACTCGCTTAAGTTTTTACTGCCCAACTTGGCATATTCGTTGTTTAAGTTTTTAAAACTAAAAATACGCCTGCAATGTTATTAAGCCTCCATCCTTTTGTCATTGTGCTTTCCTCCCTGACTTCGATTTCCTTCCTTAGACAGCCGCCTTGTTATGTCCATTTTCGAGAGGTCTTGAAGTGTTGGAGTTTGGATTCTTACAAGTGCAGCGTTCGTCTTTAGTCATGGGACATTGTTGCTTTTGCATCTGCTCCAAGCGTGTTTTGTACGTGTACAGCGACTGCAGGGGAACGTGCAAGAGTTCCACAATTTGAGTAAAATTAAGTTCTACAAATAATATTAAAAATTATTTAATTAAAGGTTTTAAGCTGTGCTAACTTGGAATCATAGGCTTACCATTTTCAGCCGTAAAATAGCCATGTCTAATAAGAAAATCAATTACCACCGGGGCCGACGTGGTCTTGAAATCTGGCGTAAAGACGCGCTCGACACACTCATTAGCTGGCAACAGTTCGAATTTTTGTACTTCTCCGTCCGCATTTTGTGGCACAAAGCCCAAGGGTAGCTCCAAATCGAACACATACTCCGTATTTGGGAAGAGGCCCTGATCACTTTCAAAAAAGAACGAAACACAACCGGCTGATACAAGATTCTTGACGAGATCACTTGGAATGGATGCCTCCTCGCCGGCCTCCTTAATGGCCGTCTCCAGAATGCCATAGCCTACCGAAAGTCCACCGCCCACCATATTATCCCATTTACCAGGCCAGGTTTCTTTGGTGTTCGAACGCTGCTGCAACCAAATGCATAAGCCACGTTTTGGATCTCTCACATAGCCATTGATGTCCACGCCGTACTTGCGCACCCCGAACAGGGGTGTGGCGGCACGTTCCATCTTCAAGAGCCCCTTGTGTTCCGATTTCACCTCATAGTTTTCATCTCGCCAGCCCTTCAATGCCGGAAAGACATCCTCTGCCCTCAAATTAAGTAATACCTTTTCCAGCTGTGCTGTACGCTCATTATAATCACGGAATGCTGGATTCAGCTCAACAAGACCCTGTAAAACAAAATGGCAAATTAAATGTATGGACTAAATCAATCTCTCAATTGACCCGAGCCACTCTCACCTGCTGTGTGTATTCACAGTCACGTATGCAAAACACTTCAGGATATTTGAGCAGCTGCTCGAAAACATCGGTTTTAATGAGACCAACTTGTTGACCTCCAACAAGAAACGGACGTATTTCGCCCCTCTGAACACCTGCAACCAAAATAGATACAAAACATTTCTAAATCAATTTGATCTTATTCAAACATCTTCATCACCAGACTAAACCCATTTAAAGAAATAAAAATAAAATTGTACATACGAATATGTTTATAATTATCAATAAAAGCCCAAAGGCAGACAGAAAAGTATTCGAATTATCAATTGTAAAGTGCTTGAAAGACGGGGGAAAAATAAAAATAATATTGCTCAATCAAGTGGCAAGCCGAATATATTTGAACTTTGACTATTATTCAAAAGTAGAAAAATACATAATATTTGCCCTCTATTAATTCAATGGGTAACGCTTAAGTACGCGTGCTTTGATTAGATAGGCTCGATTTATACAAACAAATAAGTCTTGCGGTAATTATAATAAATAAAAAAAAAAAACAAATTTATTTATATAGAGTAAAAAAAAAAAAAGAATGAAATGAAATTCCAATTAGCTTTCGGCTTAACAAATTTTCTGCATATTTCTGCGCTGTCAGAATAAAAGCAATTAAAAACGATTTATTTGTTGTTGTTTATATTTGGTTTGCCAATTGCGAAAAGCAATGACAAAAATAAAGAGAGAGAGAGAGAGAGAGAGAGAGAGAGAGAGGTGAAACATTTGCCTTAGAAATCATTTATTTAATTAACGAAAAATTGTCCGAGTCAAATATACAAATCAATTAACCGATTTCAACCGGTTCAAAAGGAATTTGTCTCTTCTTTCATTTGACGATTATATTATATAATTTGATAAGTAAGAGGAAACACAACAAATTAAAAATTCAAAGCCATCAAAAAAAAAAAAAAAAAAAAAAAACAAAAACAAACAAGTGTTTTTTTTATAAATCTTTGAATATGAGAGACTAACTCGAAATTCATAAGCAAAACAAAGCAAGACAAAAAAAAGAAGAAATAAAAAAGAAATAAATAAATAGCCAGAGTGCTGCTTATCAGCCGAAATGAAAAAAGAGCGAAACAAAGAGAGAGAGAGACGGATCGCTATAGCAAAACGAATTTAATAAAATGATCTAGTGTTTTTTTTTTAAGTGCGACTTTTTGCAATAATTATTTGGTTAAAAAATAAAAAGGGGTACAAATTCAAATTACAAAATAAATAATTTTATTTTTAACAAATCAGGTCAAAGGCCTTCAATCAAAATGATTTTTGTTTTTTTTTTTTTTTTGCTTTTCAAAAAATGCTGGCTATTTTGCTAGCATATTTCATTTAAATATATATCCATTAATGCATATATAGATCTATAAGTATCTATCAGATGATTCTTGTTCTATCTATTTGTGACTGTGTCTGTGAGATATATTTTAGTCAGCTGTTGTTCCGTGTACTTTTCGTGTTTGACCCTCACATCCCCAGAGAAACAAATTCAAGGTGATGACAACAAGAGCAACAACAACGCCAACAAATTGGCGATAAAAATCATCAACTGAACAGAATAAAACTACAAGCAAACTAATTTGTTGCAATACAAAACCCAAAGTAAAATGTTCAATTATGAGTAAGTGATGAGTTACACTGACTCACCTCAAGCATACACACACACACACACCCAAGCAAAACATAATTATATAAATTAGGGTGTCTTTAAAACTTTATATATTTATTCTTCTGTTGGGAAATATTTGTGTATAATTAATAAATTCAAAATTCCCTTTCTTCTTCTTCTTCTTATGCTTGGGCCCTGTCCAGCCCTATTTAGCTTTTGCCTTTTATTTCTCAGTCCCTGCACATTAAAGATAGTGAAATGAAAAAATGGTGCACCCTAATCTAGAAATATGTACTTGATCTTGATGTTATTGTTGTTGGCACTTGAGCAGTGATTTTTCTTGATAAAAACGATCTTGCATAAGAGGGAGCTTTTGCCATTTCAGCTATAAATTTGGGGGCAGCACAATCAAGCAGAATGAAAATATTTTGCAATAAAAGCAATTGTAATCCGAGAAGTTAGCCGATTTCGATTCGGCCAGACCAACTGTTTCCTTTTAAAAGCTATTTCTGTCAACAGCTGATAAATGTAATTTATCTGTTGTACTATTTTATGGCCATTCAATAAATGAGCAAGCGATCAAATAATTTCATGGCTAGCTTAAGCTTATCACACAAGCAACAGGTTCACATTTGTTTATCCGGCGACTGGAAACAGAAACAAGGGCTGCATTTATCGGAGGGGGGGTCGAAGGCAGCGTAGACGTCACTGTATATTTAGAAATCATCTATTGGCATTAATTGGTGTGGGAGTGCAAATTTCAGATATCTCCGTTTCGGAGTTGGAAATCTCAATGAAATTCGCTCAGCGACAGTATATTTGATGGTCGAATGTAGAGGGAAAACTAATCAATAAGTAGAGTGGCCTCCACCTACGTAAAAGTGCAGTAAACGGCGCTGCTGTGCTGCACCCACAGCCGCCCACAGACGCCGCAACCCAAAATACACGCACAGTAAGAAGCACACACACACACACACATTGCATGTGTATCCACAGAAGTGACAGTGGCCAAACCCATTTTCATGGCCAGCAGTATGGGCAATGGCCTTTTTGTCAAAAGCAATTAGTTTAACTACACGCACACTCACCTGTCAAGTAGAAGTTGTTGCAGTGTTGGAGTAGTTTCAACAGACGAGACATTTCAGTGGACGACATTGGTTAATTAGATGGCAGTGCCGCCGTGAAGTAAACGAATTCGATTGTGGACGCCGGCTCACTTTTCCTTCCACCAACTATGCGTTTTGTTTGCTTGGCGCTGCCGTAGTTCCTTGGTGTGCGAGTTTCTAGTTTTGTGGCTTGGCCAATTCTCGAGCTGTGTTTATTAACAAATTCTCGTCCTTTCGATTGTGCACTCGTCTCCCGCTCTCACTGCTCTCTCGCGGCGTGTAATTGTATGTGTCTGTGCGTGTGCGTAGGTCCCTTTTATACTTTTCATTTAACTAGAATGAGCGAACTGAGACTTGAAATAAATTTTGAACTAGTGGACACTGAACGATTATCAGCTGTAGCTTTTATGTGTATGTTCATCAGCTGTTTCGACTAGACCTGTCAACTTGCTTTTGAGTGTTCAGTGTGACCAAGTGATAAGAGAGGAAGACAGAAATCGAGATTAAAAATTAGATATGATAGAAAATTCGGGCCCTCTGTACCTTAATAATAATTAAAAAACTTAATTACATACTTGAGTACATATATCTAAGCGGCAACTGTTAAATAGCATGGTTCTTTGTATTCGATGCCTAGCAGGCTGGATTTTGTTAATCATTACAAAATCTTTTCAATATATTCTGTTGTTTATGGATATTCATAAAAAAAAACACATTTGTGTATTTTCATTTGCTTACAAAGAAGCTTCCGAATACTGCAAGTCCCCGCTGTCTTATTCAAAAAGCTGCTCTGCGATAGTGCTAAACAATTTCCAAATTTTCATAGTGTTGTGCAAACGCGCGTGTTCGGTATAAAATGTCATGCTGACATTACGTACAAAAAAAAAACAGACACAAAAAGTTAGAAAAATAGGGGAGCTTAGTCCCCATAATTGTGATCTGTATTTTAATTGATTTGGCAATTGATTAATATAAAATTAGTAACCTACAGTGCTACGCATCCCAAACAAATTCAAAAATGAGCGACGACTATCTGAGGAAACCTTTTTCACTGGCGCCCGCACCAGCCGGTAAGCACGGGCAAATTACGCAATGTGACTTTAGTGTTACATGAAATATATATTCTCTTGAATGGAAACTAATCGAAAATTCTCTAATTTTTCAGTCGACGAACCTGCATCAACAAACTACACATCGGCTACAAGTGCATTTAGCAGTGCGCCCAAATCACCTTACCTCAATTATGATTCACGATTCCTGCAACAGGCCCAACCAGAATTTATATTTCCCGAAGGAGCTAATAAGCAACGTGGACGATTTGAGCTTGCCTTTTCACAAATCGGAACATCTGTAATGGTTGGCGGTGGCATTGGTGGACTGGCCGGTATATATAATGGCTTTAAGGTTACCAAGGCTCTAAATCAATCGGGCAAACTACGACGGACTCAGTAAGTTAATATATATCTTGTCTTTCCACATTATTTTATTTTATTGGTATTCAATAGGTTGATTAATCATATCATGAAACAAGGTTCAGGTACGGCGAATACATTGGGTACGCTGGCTGTACTGTATTCGGCGTGTGGTGTGTTATTGCAGTATGGACGTGGTCAAGATGATAATTTAAACACAGTAATAGCGGGTACAGCAACTGGACTAATTTATAAATCATCAGGTGAGCGAATAACAATAATATTAATATATTTGGAGTAAAATTTTTTTTTTCTCTATTTCCTCAGCTGGACTTCGAAAATGTGCACTTGGAGGAGCCATTGGTCTGGGTATATCATCCCTTTATTGTCTGTATCTGTTGGCGCAAGAGAATAGCACAAACTCAAGTCCAAAATTCCTGTAAATGAGATGATAGTCAAAAGCATTCAATGCGCCATTATGTGCGTATTTGCCAACATATGCTTGGGATCTTGTTGTACACTAAAATTCAGTGTATTTGTCCCAAATCGTTTGATACGCTTAACCACGGGGAATATATAAACTTGTTTTACACTACAGATGCAAATAGATTAATCCGGGCACATTAGATTTCCTTTAGTTTAACATAAACACACTGCTACCTGTTTTAATAGAAGCAACACAGACACACTCATATATACAGTTAACATCTGGAAGATCAGATATATACATATAGGCTTAAAAATACCAAAATTTTTGTTGTTTAGTGTCGCTACGGCCGCAGTGCTAGAAAATGTAAGAAACAAAATAAAACCTATAAGAAGTGCTAAAAAATAAGAAACAAAAATAACAAAGGTTTTCGTTTGCTTTTGAATTATTTTATGCTTTAAGTGCACATTGCCGAAATGATAAGCTTTTTATTGTTTTTGGATTACACTGTTGCAACAACTTTGAAATACCACGCGAGACCAGCCAACAACTTTTCAAAATGACCCTAATAGTCCAGGTCTACTGAGTCGGCCCCGGTAAGCGCCAACACTTTGACTCCCGAGCTCTCGTCCATCACATTATTGGAGGGTGCCTCACAGCTCGTATCCTCGCTGGAACAGGTATGACAGTGACAATTCACCGCTTCCAAGTATTCGTATCGAGTAGCACTCTCGTCTGCATCAGGATGGCAGTTTTTAAGGATGGCTACGGCAGGCTAAAAAATTCAATATATAAACTAGGCACAACAATTTAATTCTTCTTCTTATGAATAAGAGTATATTGTGTATGGTTAAGTGGAGAAATCTAGTTACTAAAATATCTTAAAGATCAAACGCTATAAAAACTTGGACAACCAAACTTGTGATTCGGATTCCTCATGCTTCCATATTATGCACCCTTCCTTCATAACAATTGGTTTCGAAATATTCTTCAAAATTAAAATCTTTCGATTAATACCAAACATAACTGTAATCGGATCATAAAAACAGAAGATATACGATTTTTGTTCCCGCTGCTTAAGTGGCGAATGGGCGAATGAATATTCGGATGGATGGTGCGCTTGCTTACTATAAACAAGGAGTTGTAGACTTCGTTTTTTTTTATAATTTTGTTTACATGGTACAAGGCATACCAAACTCTGCCGAGCCTAAACGTTAAGTTCATCTTTGTTTTATTGACACTTTCGGAGTAAATTCAAATTGTTTCCTAACAAGGCACACGTTTAGCGCCAATCTAAGAAAGCCCGCCAAAGTTTGAATGGTTATGAGAAATAAAAGTTGCTCGTTTTTATTATTACTGGAAACGCTACATTCTTCTTGATACAATTGGACTGTCTTCCCTAACTACCAACATTTGTTTTCATCCAAAGATTGGATTATTTACGAGAAAAACCCCAATATATATCGTGACCTTCTGAAATGCCTATTCAGTCTCCCAACAGACTCTATAAGTTGGGTCGTTGATCAACATTAAGATTAAGGTTTTAATTGAATTACGGTGGTCCTGACTGCCATACTGGCAGAAGGCGTTAGGGACATAACTTTCTCTCATTAGGATTACCGGCAACAACAACAAATTGCTCTGCCACCATGGCTCTCACTTACCTGTCGTTGCGCATGCACACAGACTGGATGAAAGGAGCGCTTGTAAGGGAATTTCCAATCCGATATTTCGCTGGAATCACATCGGCCCCAACAAGACCAGACGCTTACAAAGTCCCAGCACTCACGACCTTCAGCATCCGATTTGGTCACTCGATAGGTGTAGACACGGCGATGGCAGCCCAAAGGGGCTGCTGTGGGACCAATGTTAATAGGTTGTAGATCCACTGTCTGGGAAAGCATCAGTGGCATTGATGTTGACAGACAAATAAATAAAAATAAGGATCGCAGACTGCGAACAATCAAAAAAAAAAAAAAAAAAAAAAAAATTAAATGGACTGGGCTGATTTATCGAGTAATATAATAGATAATTATCATTTGGTGAGCCTTTACTCACACAACTGTGACTACGGCGGCCATTTCCTGGCTATTTAAATTTGAACGTGCGCTTAACGCTTTGCCGACACGACGAGATGGCTGTCTCACTGGAATATGACTTTTTGCTGCTCATTGGTCCTGCTTTTTATAGCGTAGCGTTTTCTTTTCTTCTAGTTCTTTTTCTTCTTCTTGTTTTACATAACGCGCTTGCCCAAGGCGTGGTTGCCTGTAACGCCTTTTGGCATTCATACTCTTTCAGTCTGTTAATTTCAGCTTGCAAGATTTTTGTTTGCCTAAAAATAAACTTTTCTAACTGTTTGACTTTTGCATATTCAATAGGCAATTCGCGTTACCAATCTGAATTCAAATGGGGCACATGCAAAAAGTGAAATTAAAAATAAAAAATAAATTCCGTTTATATTTCTGCAGCGTTTTATTTGGAATTATATCCATTTCGATACAAAATAAAGGTTATTCTTTTTTTAATGCGAATAATTTTGAATCCTTAACTTATAAAATTTTGCTTAAACTATTTTCTTTGCGCCAAATACGTTAAATTTTTCTATACAATTTGCCAAATCGGGTGGGTAAGACAAAAAGCCAATTGCAAAGTGTATTTGTTGAGGGAGTTGAAGGCGAAGGCCTGCTCTCCAGGTGATCCAAGATTTTAATATTTGCCATTTTGCAAAGGCTCCTTGCATTGTATTGCATGGGGAAACAGGCCAAAATAATTTTTTGCTGTTGTTGTTGTGGTTATTGTTCCGGTTTTGAATTGTAATCAAATGATTTGGGTTTTGATTGATATGCTAATATGAAAATTACCAAAAATCGGACGTGGGCTACGCTGCGAATTTCTTTCTCTCCGAAAATACCTATTGCCCACGCTAACGCTTCATCTAATGTTTTCGGTTTGCATTTTTGTATTATTCTGATTTCTGTTCTCTACATCAGTGAGAGAGATAGCTAGAATCTGTAGAAGTTTTTATGGAACTAACGTCGTGTCTATGTGGTGGTTTTCCGTTAATGCTGAGGTATCTTGGGCTTAGGCTCTGCGACGAATTTCATGATGTGAGCCATAGCGCTGATTGCGCAGCTGAACTCGAAACCTTCGGTTGGTATCCTGGACTCGGTCTTCAACTTGGCGATTGACTGGTGCCGGCTGTGCAGCTTGCGCTCCGGCAGCGACTGCTGTGGCTGGTGTACTTCCAATCGCCTGTAGTGGCGTTGGTGGTGGAGCAATTGGCAAAACCAGTGGCATTGATATTACTTGAGCAGGTTGGACTTGTGCGTTTGCAACAATATCTTCGCCCTCCTCTTCTTCGTTGGGGCTCTCATACTCATCCATGGCTACATCGTTTGTCTCCACTACCGAGTGTGACGGATTGGCATTGCCAATATCTTCTCTAGCCATGGCTGTGGCCATCAATCTCTGGCGACGCTCCTCCATGAGGCGATCCCGCTCTTTATGAATATAATCTCGTTTGTTAGGCAATCCAGCCACATTGTTGGCCGACAGGGCAGACCGTACTATATTCATGTCGGTAGCCTCCATCCACTCATCTGTCTCGGCGACATAGCACTCCGTATGCGAAATGGTAGAAACCCCATTAAAGCCACCAATGGCAAAAATCATGTCATCAATAATTTCCAGACCAAAGTTACTTCTAGAGTGATTCATTTCGCGTATAAAATGCCAGGTTTGCGAGTCCGGATCGAAACGCTCGCCCGTGGACAAACGTGCTGTGCCATTGAACCCTCCTATAACATATAGCTGCCCCCGAAAGGCCACACATGACACACCTGAGCGGCGGTGATTCATATTCGTTATGCGAGTCCAGACATTCGTATTGGGGTCGTAATATTCGGCGCTGTCCAGACACTCCTGTCCATTGAAACCACCTGTGGCATAGATTTTTCCGTTCAGTGTGCAGGCGCTCGCATCAGAGCGTTGCATATTCATGGGTGGAATAATAGACCACTGATTGGTTTTAGGGTTATAGCGCTCTACAGTATTTAACCTATTGTGTCCGTCATAGCCACCAATGGCATAAATCAGTCCATTCAACTCCGCCACGCTGACATAGCAGCGACGACAGTGCATCGGAGCGATCTCGCTCCACTTTTTTTTTACGGCATCGAAGACTCGACAAGTGTTGAAATACTCTACACCATCGTAGCCACCAATTGAATAGATCTTAAAGCCCAGGACCGCCGTGCCATGGTAGGCTCGAGGTCCCGCAGGATCTTCAGCATTAATATTCACCCAACGGTCGGCTCGTGTGTCATAGGTTTCGATGCATCCCTTTGAAGTGCCACCACTCCAACCACCGATCGCAAAAATCACCTCGTGTGGTAGACGCGGCATGGCCAGTGGTGGTGTAGTTAGCTTTTTATTAAAAGGCAAGTTGAAAGGCACGTATAAGTCGGAGCTAAAAAGGAGGGGGAAAAACAAAATATTACCTCTTCAGCTTGTGGGTTAAGAAAGTCCAGGTCATACATGAATTTAAAAGTATCGACTATGAGCGGCTTGGCTGCCTCACATTGTATGACATAGGGATGCTCCTTCACCTCTTCCATGAAACACTAAACAAGATTATGGGAAGTATGAGGAAACGATTCCAATATTTGTATATTCAAATTACCTTCGGCGTCATTAAGCCCAGTCGTACTCCAGTCATTAGGTGCGCCACATGCTGTTTCCGATTTTCCGGATCCCTATCGATCCATTTGACACATAATTTCCATACATAGTCTTCCTCTCGAGTGTTAAGTTCGTCGTCGCTAATAATGCTATAAAAGTCCTTTACATTCATGTCCAATATGTCAGTGTTTCTAGCAGCAACTTCCGTAAAGAAACGTAAAGTGAAGTTACGCGCTTTTAAATACAAATCCTCCAGAAAACGGAACCTACACCAGGAGAGAAGACTAAAGATAGTATAGATTTATCTTTTTAAATGCTTCAATTTGTTAAAGTTATCTTTTAAATGTTTTACAACTTTTTGGAATGTAGAAAATATGGTCTAATAAAACTAAAAAACAATCAAATATAACACAATTTAAATCTAAGTAAATCATTTATATGCTAGATTCCAAAGGCTTCCTTTGGATTGGTCTCGCTCTAGGATCTGACTAATCGATTGAGTTGAGTCAGTCCATTTTTTGCTATACGCATAGGTCCCTCCACTTTAATATTATATTAAATATGAACCGACCGAACCAAGCCATTAATATAAATCATTTCAATATACCTACAATTTCTAAACATAATTCATAGAATTATCGAATTATTTATATATCATATAGCTGTCATACGAACCCAAATCGGTTTTAGATTAAATCTAAAAAAATTAATAACCGATATCATTCAAACTAATTACTCGGCTAATTACTTATAAAAAGCTAAGAATTTGTGGGCTACTGTATAATGAAGCTGTCATATAAATCTCAAAAAACCTCCTGGCAATTTCCTACAACTCACAACACAAAAACTCACAACACAAAAACTCACAACACAAAAACTCTAAATGTAAAAATCAAATCAATTAAAAATGGATTAAGCATATGCGATGTGGGTGGGAATATAAGCCAATTAATTTGATTGTAGGCAAACCTTAGACTTACCGCGCAAATCCCATAATGCTTACACAGTTCTCTGGAGTCAATGTGCGGCTCAAATAATCCTTGCACTGCTTAACGAGACCCACCATACCCACGTAATCGGCACAGATAAGCAGCTCGTGCACATTGTCATCGGTGATGTTGGTCTTGCGCAGGTAAGCATATTGGATGACACAATTCATGATGGATGCATTGATGCCTGGTATGGTGACAATTCGATTCTCCTCGTTGCCACGACTACATGCATTAAACCCGGTAAATTGCGCGCTATTCACATCGTAAAATATAGGGATGAGATTGAGAACGGTATTTGCAGCCCCAACCTACTACGTGACAAACTCACCGAAAATATGAGCTGCAGGAACACATAATGGCCCGATGCACATTGAAGGCGTGCTCACCTACTGAGATTTGTGCATCGCAGAGTAGATTCGCTTCACGCAGTTCGTTTAGGGTGTTCAGCGCTTGGTCACTGACAGTCGGTGCAAGCGATTTAGATGAGGGCTTGACGATCAGTTCATCACCATTGCTATTTGAGGTATTGCTGCTGTTTATGTCTAGTTCCACTTCCATTAGATCCAGTGTGGGTTCCTGATTCAATACCTGACCACCCTCATTTACACCGTGTAAATTGGTATTATTGTCATGCAAAATAAAACGACTCATACTCATACCGATGAAACCAGATTGAAGCGTTAACGTTTCAATCTTCAAAATCGATCAGGCAAAATCTGTGTTTTAAGTCCTAGTCCTAGTTCTTCCGGTCCTGATCTAAATGACGGGAGATATAGAGCAAGAAACCGCGGCGATTTATTTGCGACATGCAAGGCGACTGACCAAACGAAACGTGTTTTCTTGATTATTTTCTATTATGTGGGGGATGTTTGGGGAGAAACGTCTCCGTATTCTACAATAGGAATAACTATCGATAATTATTAATAAACGACAACCAGACAGTTGTCGAAACGAATGAAAAAAACGAGGTTACTAAGAAAGCACGATCCAAAAAAAAAAAAAAAAAAAAAAAAAATTAAAAATCTCTTTTTTCACACTATCTTGGATTATAATGTAAACCTTTAGTCTTAACTTGAAGTTAATTTTCATTTAAGATACAATATAAATTTTTAATTGGACATTTCATCAACCTGGATAAGAAGTTTTCCATTGAAAAAGCGCTTTATGTTTTTATGTACCGTTATTTATAGAAATATAGGCGATATTAAAATAAAAGTAATTTGGAGTATTCAAAAATATTTGCATCAATTAAACATTTTTGACTTGGCTGTATCGCCTCTGCCGAATCCTGATTTAATTCATATCAATTTAATTTCCATTTTTCAAGCATTCCATTCTTTTTGGAAAACGTCACGGTTTCACTGTTTACAATTCAATATGCAAAGATGCTTTGGGCATGAATATTTAACATTGGTTAAATGTTAGCCAGCTCCTTGCCAGCTCAGTTATATTTATCCATCGTCTTCGTTAGCCCACAATTAAGTTCAGCTCATTGCCCTGAAAAGTCCTCACTTGGAGGAAGGAGATAAGCTCTAAAAGAAAAATCCTTTTTTCGAAAACTGCGCAAACGCCAAACGATGCGAGGACCATAAAAGCACGGTCCTCCGATGTGTTCTTCACAGTTACTGAAACATAATCAAGATGAGAACGCTGATTTTCACGCTGCTGCTCAGCCTCTGTTGCTGTTTGGTGATTGAGTGTACGCCTGGCAAAGATGCTTGGCTAAAGCCAGGATGCCACAAAGTGGGCAATACCCGACAGATCTCAATACCAGATTGCGTGTCTTTCAATATAACAACGAATGGTATTTTATAATTAAATACTTAAGAAATGTTTATAAAGCTATCTTTGCTTAGCATGTCGTGGCTTTTGTGAATCGTACGCTGTGCCCTCCGTGCCCTGGGCTGGAACATCTTTGAGTGGTTTCTTCAAGCCGCCCAAGCCTGTTGTTTCGGTTGGTCAGTGCTGCAACATGATGAAATCGGAAGAGGTGAGCTCTGAAGTGCCCACGCAAAAGTAGAAATTTCTGTGTCCTCAATTACTGATTTTTTGCAGATACAACGGCGAGTGCTTTGCATGGGCGGGTTTAGGAATTTTACATTTAAAAGTGCCGTTACCTGCAGTTGCTATCATTGCAAAAAGGATTAACTCTTTTAAACTCGAATTCAAACATCTGTAATCTATATGCCTGGGCCACTTTGTTTCTTTGATAGCAAATAATAAAGGTTAAAGTCCTATAAAATTCGCATAAACTCTATTGCTTTGATTTTGATTATCTTTGTAGATTAAAGCTTGTAGATAATTTGTTGATAAGATTAGTTAATAACGACGTGTTTTGCATAGAAGGAACGAACGAGAATAGAAAAAATTCGAATTAAATAATGAAAAACAATTATTTTAATAAAATGTGTTTTAATTTCACTGGTAATTTTTTATAACAACTTTTTCTTTTTTTCGATTTACAATTTAGACTTGGTTGCTCCTTTCTTTGTTGGTTCCTTATTAGTTTTATCTAGTATTTCTTTCATTTCTAGAAATACTTTTTCCAAGGTTTTTGCAAATTTAAGATGATCGGTAACATCGTTGTTACGCCAAGCTGAAATCGCTAAGATGATATCACACTCACGGGGATTATAGCAGCAGGCATAGCCATCATCCGCGGCCGGACCATAGCCCATGAAGGCATCATAGGCCGTGGCCACTTGCGAAGTAGACATACGGAAGTGCATTGATTTTACATAACCAGGGGATGAGAAGAATTTCGGCACGGGCATACAGCATTCTAAGGCCATTAACTTCAAGCCCAACAAATGACGATCCACACCCTTGCCTTGAAGTGCTAGTTTGGTGTAGGCCTGATGGGCTGCCACTGCACATCTCAGACTTTCCGCTTTTAAATTCACATCGGCCTTGGAGTCAACCATGGCCTTGCAAAAAGCAAGGGATTCCTTGGAACAAGACCGGATAGTCTCAGTGCGACCATCTTCGAAAATTCGCAAATGAGCAGACTCATATTGCGCAGCCGGAACCTCGTGCATTCTGAAGAAATTAATGAAGAGAGTTATAAACAGGTAATATAAAATAATTGCTGTGACAATCTTACTTGAAAAAGGCATACTGCAAGGCCATTTGAACAAAGCTATCAGGACCCAAACGTTGACTTTTTATATATTCCTTACCGTATCCCTGAAAGTGAAGGACTTTCATGGCAAGATTGGCAGCGAGCTTGTCAATATTTCGTTGGGAAACTAAAATCCAACTGTCAATGCAGGGATTCAGAGGACAAAATTGAAGCTTGCTTGTCGGTTTATAATTACTATCACCGCCACAGTCTCCGTATTCGTCATCCTCGGCCCTAATCGATTATATGCCAAAACATGAATAACAAGAAGGAATATAGAAAAGGCATAAAGCTCACATGTTTTTAACAACAAAGTCCATCATCATAGCTATGGGTTGACCCTCCGCTGGTGAATGCTCATAAGTGAAGCCCACCATGCCATTTGGATTCGCTACCAATTGAATGGTCTTATCCATCCATCGATTCGCACTGTTTACCTTACTGCCGCCACCATGAATAAGACTTAGAATTAATTGGTCATGTTCTTCCCCCTGATTCGTTGGAGTACATTGATCCAATGAAACGGTAAAGAGGGCACCTTGGATAACTTTCATGGTTTCAATATTCTGGGGCAATTTACTTAGTATCTCGTAAGACTCAGCCCAGTTATCACGAGTGTCCGTAGTTAACATACCAAAGGGTGGACCAGGTTTCTGTTCATTCTCGATAATTTTTTCCATCTCTTTAACAAACACTTTGGAGGATAAGATCTCCCCCGCGCAGTCTACTGTACTCATTTTATAGAACTGAAAAAAAGGATTTTCTTAATTTAATGTTTAATTTAATGTATTGCAACATACATGATTTTTATGGATGACTACCACGTAATCTGAATTGGGATGGTAGACAAGTTCGTCTGTTATTCTTTTGGGTATGCGACAAGTGCCAAATACTCTGCTGAATTGGCTGTTATCCAGTTCATTTTTACCCATTTTTACAATAGGAATTTTTCCATTGTCGACAATTGATTTAAATTCACATAGGCCATAAATGACCTTAGCAGTGTAAGTCAGATATGCCTTCATGGACTCAAACTTTTGAAGGGGAAAAGTCATGCCAGGACTAACATAAACTGTAACTGGGTCTCGATATTGCAAATAGGCTGTTTTCAGCCATCGTGGGGCAAGCCAGTTTGTCTCCTTTTCGCCTACCGTCTCGAGAATATCTTGAAGCTTTCTACCATCTTTGTCTTTAAAGTCTTCCGTGATTTTTAGTTGCTCCTCAAACTCCTCTGGTGTCAAGAGTGGCTCAACGGTGGCCAAAAACCTTGGTAGAGTCTCTTCCAGCTTTTGAACATGAAAATTCAAAAGGCTCTGTTTCTGCGGATTTTTGGGTGGGTGTTTGGATGATTTGTTGCTCTTATTCTCGTCCTTCTTGGTGGTAATGGACGCACACCTATTTAAGTGGACTGGCAGTACCCGCAAAAGCTCATTGGTAGATTGATAAGTGATTTTATTTTTAGCCTTAAGCAAACAAAATAAAAAGAATGTTTAAAATTAAAATTTTATAATTTAGGTTGAGAACTTACAAAACTCCAGAAAACTCGTCCATTATTTAGGATTCCCATTTCTTTGCTGTCCACGGATATCGTTCTATCAATTGGATTGCTGCAAACATAAGTCATTTAGCAAATCCGTATCAAAAACAACAAATTTTAACTAAATAATAAACCAACAACGGTTAATTCGTGTTTCACCTTTGATACTTGTACATAATCTTTGAGGAAAGCTATCTTGGGCAAGATAAACAGACGCATAAAAAGATTAACAAGGGTGGCCAGCGGCAGTGGAGGCGTTTGGCAAATGCTCAAGATTTAAATAACAACACTCAAAATTAAATGTCCACGTAGACAAAGAGTGCAGTCCTACACCGTTGGTGACTGCGACCGAATTGTTCGACTATCACATTAACAATCTACACGGACCGGTTTGTTTAACTGTTTTTTGATTGAAGCCGATGCCTCTGCTGCTGCTGACGTATGCGGTGGCAATTAATTAAAATGGAATGTTGAAAGCGAAATACAAGTAGAACTCCTGGAGTAGACAAACACACACACCGTTTTAATACTCTGTTTTACTTCAGGCCGCGACCTTTTTGAGGAGTCCAAAGTCTAGACAGCACTTGTTGGCGCTGTTTTTGTTGTTGTCGGGCCGAAATAATTTTTTGACATTTAAAAAATTTAATTTAAATAACACAGGGTATTTTATTTTATAAGTAAAACATGCTTTACTTTTGAAAAACAAACCGAAACACAAATATTGCACACACAGTTCCACTTGTTGCAGAGTAGGCCTACATCAGTTTCATTTTGATATGTGACCGTATTTCGAAATGTCTTCATATTTATATAAAAAGCTGGTCACACTTACACATGGCGCGAAAGTTGGCTTAAAAAGTATCGATACTTTTGGTTTTGAATATTATTTTCATGATTTCTTACACTTTTTGAGAAAATAGAGTTTACTCATTTTGTTCTAATGTTTATAGTACGCATAACTAGACATCGTAGACGACCAAAGTTTCCTCCAAAGAGAACGGATAGATCTCATTCAAATTTGATATCTAAAACCTTTTTGTAGACTTGCATAAATTGAAGTCGGACTGTATCATAGAGCTTTTCTTTAAAATGGGATATTTGTACTATCATTATTATTATGAGTACCACATTGATTTTCCTTCTGTTTGTAAGCCTAAAAAGTCTTTTAAGAAACCGCCCTCATAAACCTTTGAGGCAAGAATGCCCAAAGATCTTCGATTTAATTGAAATTTGGACTTCTTAATGGCCAGTCCAATAATGATATATTTTTTGATTTTATACTTTCAAACATTGGTAGGGCTATTGTCATGGTAAAATATACAGTCCTTACATGAATCCCTTCTGCAAGCCACATTAGTTCGGTGTCGAAGAGAATCAATTCCTTCTGGTATAAAGGAGTTCCTGTACTTTCCAAGGGAGACAAAAGCAGCCCATGTTAAGATACTTATTCTGTTTATACAAAGTTTATGGATCACGTTAATGCTTTCGATTTTTATCAGGGTTATCTAAATTAAACATTTTCTTAGCAAAGTCCCATACAACAGATTGATTGAATTCAATGAAAAACATTCCATGCTATGAGTTGAAAATGCCTTCGAAAATCAAATTTTATGCTGATAAAATTATTGTGTTTTTTTACTTTCCATTTTGTGTTCCACTACGCTTAATAATCCTTGTGCACTATAAAGCAACCCGGTTGCAAAACAAATGAAATAAATTTTCCGATAATTTAAAATATTGCATTTATTGCAAATTACAAAGTTAAGGATACATGTATAAAACTAAATACTTAATACTAATGCAAACCCATTCAATTTAGGGTAGAATTAAATTCCATTTACCCCTTTTGTTTTATGGGGTTGGCGTTTTCAATACAAAATCACAGCAATTCTTAGCATATCTCAATATTAGCGACAATTTTTGCAAAATTCTTATTGTTTCTGGTTTTCAATTTTAACTGAAAATTTGCTTTAATTCATAAATTTAAATTCAAATTATTTCGTTATAGTCAACGAGAACCTCATGGAGGTAAAGCGAACGAACTCAATGCTTAAATACTAAACTTTTTTATATAAATAATATTCCATACAAATGTTAAATTTCTTTTGTTTCTTTTATAAAAAATTAACACAGTATGATGCTATATACATGGGATATATATAAGAGGGGTTTTTGGACAACCACAATTCGTTTGTTTTTTTTTTTTTTTTGTTTTTGTTTTTTGTTTTTGTTTTTTGTTTTTAGAGTTATCACAGTATAATAACTAGCAATTGGCTTTCATATGGGTAATTACATATATACAACCAAAGCAGTTTATCATTAAATATATATTTAAATATATAATTATATATGTGTGTGCCCAATATACCCGAGACTATGTTAAAAGTTAAGGTAAAAACCGACAACCTACTCTAAACTCTAGACGCTAATTAGTGAATCTTTAGGGCAACTTAATTGAATCTCTAGATGTGTTTGGTAACTACTCTCCCGCCAAATTGCTTGGGCTGGTCGTAGGGTAACCAACTATTTGTAGCGTTGCTGCTATCCACATTCACCTGGGAGCTGGAACTTGTGGCCGAGGCAGGTGATGAGGCAAAACCACTACTGGCAAAGCTGACGGCCAACTGTAAAAGAAAGCAAATAAAATACTCAAAATTAGCATATCACACACTCTTTAAAATTAGATATATGCAAATATGTATTAAAAGATAAAAATACCATCAATTCTTTCAGAAGAATTCACAAAGCGCGTGTGATGTGTTTTTTTTTTATTCTTATTTTTATTTTATTTTTGAAAACAAGTTCTGGCAGCACTGTTACCGACTGCTTTCCTTCTTAGAAAAATTAATGAATTTCATTAAAATCAGTTAGCGCGCCTATAAATTTTGTCATTAAAACAAACGCCAAACTTATGATGGCTTCAGGCAACAGCAAACGCAACCAACGCCCGCCACACCAGACACGTTAGACAGCTTGGCGACAAACTGACTAACTTTGTGTGCGATTTCCTTACAACGTGGCGGTGCGTTAGATCGTCGGTAATTTACTCACTCTACTCTAACTGGCCTGGACTAGTGATATAACAACTCATATACCGTATCAACTTGATCTGGTGCTTACCTGTTGCTTGGTACTCCCGCAGTCGACCAGGTGGGAGCTGCTGTTTTCACTGCTGCTTGGATTGGTGCTAATTGTATCCAAATCGTTGTCATTGAAGCAATCTATGCAAATGTCCTGATCATCGCTTTGCTCTACTTCCATGCATGAGCTCGATGTGGTGGAGTTGTGGCTTAAGGTAACTGTGTCGCTTTCATTGCCCTCATCACTGCTGTCTTCCTCTCCCGAGAGTGCCGGCTCCAGCTCCAGAGCGTAGGAAGACTGACGACGTTCCTGATAGGGCAGTTCAGTATCACTTGCTCGTATAATAACCTGTTTCTTGGTGGTATCATCGATAAGCTTAAGCTCGCAGGGATTGTACACAGCGGTGTTGCCGTTACGCAGAGTCAGGTTAGCCAGGGAGTATTTACCATCCGAAATAGTGGCACCTTGGCGGGCATAGCTGGACATGTGTAGAGTGGCACGGGTGATGGCATAGACCAAAAGGACCACGCCCAATGTCAGAGCACCCCAGAAGCCCAAAGGATCCACCAAAGGCAAAATATTCAAATAGAAGTTGAAGCGGGTGTCCAGTGAATCCGGCAATTTGGGCATCATCTGGATAGAAGATAAAAAGTTAATGATTACAAATTAATTGAAAATTTTTAGTGCTTGTTTTGACTTACAATTTCAAACCAGAGCATAGGAGCTGTGAGGTGACTGAATTTCGAGACTTGAGGAAATTTGGACAGGTCCTTGAAATGCATGTTGATTTGAACTTTTACAGAAAGCGATAGCGGCAGACCGGATTCCTAAACATGTACAAAATCAATTAATTTATGAACTGACACAAAAAACATAAAAAAAAAACAGGTGAGAAAATTTGTTGTTGCAGTTGTTTTTGTTCCGGCCCAAGTACGACACCTTTTCGGCTGCACTTGGCCTAATTTTTGTGGTGGCCACGATGTATTTAATTACGCTTAAATATAGGCCTGGGGATTGCCGGTATTACGCCGTCGCGGTCGACCGAGTTGTTGTCCTTATTTATATACTTTTTTCGATTATTTTTCATGGCATTCGGGGGCTTATTGTCTTTAATGTTGCTATTGCAGTTTGATTATTACACTAAACCGGTAGTACTTGAGCGAAATTGCTATTGATTGATTGATTGCAATGTCTTATAATTAACATTTTTGATGTGTAACGTCAAGATGGAAAAAGTCGGACAGTGTTGCCACAAGGTTGGCCCAATAACAGCGCCAAACAAATCAACCCTGATTTGGCCATACTTGCTCTTCTTCTTGAAATTAAATGTTTCGAACTTTCTAAATTGCACAGGAAGCAGAATACTTTGTAATATTTTAATAAGCATTTTCACAGACAGCGCTTTGATTTATACGGTTTAACAATGCAAAAAATAAAAGCAATTTTAATTGCTATTCAAATTTTTAGTATAAGCCGCATTAACCAATTCGATTTCCTGTTCTATATATTTTTGCGCCGAAAGATTAGCGGCTAGTTTTACACACGTTTACTCGTTTTTACTGTTAACTTAATTAGCCGGAAATGTAAATATTAAAAAAAAAAGCGCTACTGACGGGCCGACAGCGGATGGAAATGGCAAGCAGAGACGCAGAGAGCACCAAGAAGCAAAACAATCTAAATGTTGCGTGCCTAACTTGACATTTTTCGAAGTTAATGAAACAGTGCTTACATTTTTGTCTCTTACTGTCTCACATTAACCGGTGCGATGACTGACGCTTTGAAAGTTGAACCAAAACAAAAACAACAACAGCAACAACAAACAAGTGGTGCTTTTTTTATTTTGGCCTGACGAGGTCACCATACTTACCGGTTGTATGACGAATGCTGTCGAGTGCTTCTCAGGATCAGGCATCATGCCAGTGATATTCTCTTGAAGACCCACATCGCCGTTCATAAAGTGCGGGAAGCTGAGAGAGATGGGGAATCCATAATAGCAATCGGTGACGTCAATAAGACCAACTGGCTGGCAATCACCTGAAAAAGAGACGGAAAAAAACAAAACAAAATTGTCAGGCAATGACTCAACAGTTTTTGCAAAACTGCAATGCTTAGAAATTCTGGAAAATTACTCAGCACGTACTATATATCGGCAAAAATAAGATATCATTCGCCTAGCCAGATTTTTTTTTCTCTGTTTTCGGATACCAAGCCCCCTACTCGAGGGGACCACCTGTTGCGTGCGCTTTTAGAATTCGCCTTCGCATAGACTTCAATTTAAATGACAATAATAAAAAACCAAAAAATAATAGTCTGAGTAAATATAAACGTTTGAGACGTGCGACACGCTTCCAAAATCAAAAATCGCTTGCGTCACAGCGTCTAAACAAATTACGGAATATTTTTTCGAATGATTTTCAGCATAATATTCGAGACGTTTCAAGCGGTCTGGCATAGTAAAAAAAAAACATTCCATTGCGGAAATTTAATTTTATCACAACGTAATTTCCATCAAATTCCAAATTGATAATTAAAGGGTCATTAAATTTAAACGTTCTAAATCATTTAAATAGTTAGCCTGATTCACAGAGGTACTCACCCTTTCGGCAGAAACATTTATTCGCCTCATTGTAGGCACCGTTATCGAAAGCATTATCCTCAAAGACGTAGTTGTAGCCCTTGAGATGGCCGAAAGTGCGCTCCTCGCCCACGCGATACTGTTAAGGGAAATTAAATCGAATTAACTTAAGCTTTCCAGATTATGAGGACGTCGAGTTTTCACTTACCAAGTTAATAGGCCGGCACATGCTTTTTCTGAAGAATTTCACTGTCTCGTTGGGCTTAATGAAGCTTTTAAATTTGGTGCCATCTGAGGCATATTCAATGTTGCTGCAATGATCACCCTGCCATTGTGGCAATGTGGTCTCTCCCCGGTAAGTGGCATAAAGGCCCGAGTGGGCCGGATTTGGGACGCCGGTGTAGAATGTCTCGAAGTCGGTTGAGAAATCGTACATGCGATCGATCAGGCCCACCTTCTCAAAGTGAATCCAATTTGGCAAAAACGTATTGCCCAATGTGGTCAAAGCAGAAGGAAAGCCAAACATGAACTCCTTGGCAGTCATGCGCACAATCGGCTCAGATTTTGAGGTACTAAACAGCGTTTGCAAGCCCAAACGCACAAAGAAAGATTGGTCAGCTGTCAAATGGGATATGGCCTGAAAATGACACAGAGAAAATGATCGAGAAAATAAAGATTAGATTTATTTTTATCTACCAGCTCAACTCAATTCAGATCAACAGCTCGTTATGGCCATCAATAAAATATAACATTTAATTAACACTAATAACGCATTTCCTGTGCCCTGATGTGATATGCGCAGCTTACAATCTGAGAAAATGAATGACTGACTGACTGACTGATCATTCAAACTACTGCATTATTCATAGTTTCGGTTAATGCAACAATTTATAATTTGTATATTTTTGTATTCAATTTTGTTTTTGTTTCTCCTTTCGAGCCGACAACACGTTTCTCTTATTATCTCGGGTATTACATCTTTTTGTAAGTGGCTGAGAGGCTGACTCTTTTTTGACATAATCGAAGTAGGTTGAAAAGAAATCCATTAGGTAAAAATAAGAATGAGTTTCAAAACTCCTGGTTACTTAGCTAAAATAATAGAATTAATTTTGACGTGTCGTTGGCTTGCAAATGCAAATGCTTTTAATTGAAATATCATAAAGTCAACAATTAATTATTAAAATCTATATAAAATGCATATGCATATTAATTTAAGGCTTTGCCAATTTGTGATTTGTTATTTATAAATTCACGCAAAACATTCATCAATCAGTGAGTGGAGTGGAAATTGCATTCGATCATTTGACAATAACAAATACGCCCCCAAAATAAATAAAAAAAAAAAAAAAACATAGCATGAGCAATTTCCAAATGGCATTGCCAGACTGAAAAATCCGATAGCCATAAATAACGGCAATGCTGGCTAATCAGCAGACGATAGGCGGCGCTTTTGTCTACTGTTTTAGACATTTAAATGGACAATTACTAATTGGGACTTGTCTGTCTTTTCCCTCTTTGCTTCGGATGCCTCCTACACAATTACTCATTTTGCTGCTTAAACTTTTCAAATTCAATTTAATTTAATTGTATTTTTGTTTTTGTTTGTAATAGCTTTTGCTATTATTGTTGTTGGTGTTTCCATTGTTGCCAAGCGCTTTATGTGTAACGTTTATTGACCTAAACGTGCTTCAGCTCAAGCCCTCTTCGCCCCCATCTCTCCTTCCTGGCGCTTTGTGCTAATTTGTTTGCTTATTTGTTTCTCATCACTTGAAATTTTCGGTTAGCTATTTTTTTTTTTTTACTTTTACTGCTATTGTTATTGTTTATTTTCACATGTGCATGGCACGCGATCTTATTTGTCATTGTTTTGCAAAAAACGAACATAAATAATTTGTATATTATTTTGCAACTGACTTTGCTATATTCTACTAAGTTATTTAGTCATAATCGAAAACCAGGAAACCCATAAATTCTATAAATTATATATATTTTGCGATCAATCAAGCTGAAAAACTGAGAATTAAAAAAAACTCACCAGCATGGCTATATTGAGCATAACGACTTCATCGTCTTCCCGATGCCCTGAAAATTATTGACAAAAAAATTTTATTTTAATGGAGTTTTTTTTTATTGTTTTTTTTTTCGACTTACCTTCAGATAGATGCTCCTGCCAGACTAGTGGATGGCTTGGCCTTGTCGACATGGTGTTGTTCTCATTGAAGGTTATGTTCTCATGTGTCATAATCTCTCTGTAATTTTTAGGATTAAAAAAAAATTTTTTTTTTGTTTGCATTTTCTGGGTCTTACTTGTAAACATACGGCCCAACTTGTTCGACTTTGAGTTTCTCTCGACCTGCCAGAAAGGCAGCCGCATTGGTTATATTAAATAGGTAGATTTTTATGTACAGATCTACCGGTGGTTTGGCCCAAAGGTTAAAGATTTCACCATCATCAGTCATAATCAATTTCTAATAAAAATAAATCAATATAAATTCAGGTGTCATTGTGTTGGCGATTTGCAATTTGTATGCGCCCCTCAAATAAATCACAATTGGCCGCAAGAAGGCTCTTTTACATACCAATTTTGGTATTGTTTTGCCAAAGGCTAAGGACGGCGATAATCAAGCCAATGAAATAGTTGGTTTGTTTTTTTTTTTTTTTAGAATAATAGAGTTCAATCACTTATTTATCTACTTACCCAATTGAATATTGAATCGTAGGGCTTGAATATTTTAACCAGCACTGCTGTTGTTATGGCCAAAAAGCCAATGGCCAGAAGCAAAAATGCGCCTGTAACAAAAAAAAAAAAAAAAAAAAAAATTAAAGGCAAACATATAACACACAAGCACTTATTTCAATATCATTTGATTTACTGAAAATTTTTTCACATATATATAACTTGATTAGGTTAATTAAAATACAATTAATTTTGCATAAAAGCATCGCACGTGTTGACCACAAAATGAAATAAAAGATCAAAAAAACTTTACGAATATTTTCTCTCTCTGTCTCGCTCTATCTTTAAGTTTACTGTGTGTGTGTGTGTGTGTGTGTGTGTGTGGCAAACAGCTGAGCGGTAAATTTGGAGTGGCTTTTGGTGTTGGCTTTGCGGAGCCATTAAACGACATTTTGGCCAAAGTTTGGAACAGGCCAATTTAAATGTGCCATCAAAAGCGACTATATCTTTTTGAATAAACGAGTTTCTTTCTTATTTTTTCTATATGGACAGATGTCTTTTTCTATCACTTCCACTAATTTGAGTGGATCGAGCTTTGGTTTTTTAGTTTTTCTATATGTTTTTATCTTTGCAGATTTTCAGTTTCTAGCGACCCTGAACAGTTTGCGCTTATGTTTTTCTGGATTGAATTTTTTAAGGGTGTGGCTCGGGTTGGGCCCCTTTGACATTTTTCCCACACACAAAGTGAGCTTGAGATTGGTTTTCCTGACAAATGAATTATGCTGATTTATCAGCCAGTTCCTTCCTTCTGTCTAAACCAACAAGAGGGGCGTCAATAATTCCATTTAGCATAATAATACAATTTTATTCAGCTTTGATTTCCAGGTATATTGAACCATAGTTGAACTGAAAATTGTTTTTGCTGTTTTTTTTTTCTACCGATATATTGTAAGTTATTCGCATTTTTTATGGCATCTAAGTCACGATGCCGGGCCTTGTTGTCACCGCCACTGGCCATTTGGATGCGTGCATATAAATGCTTGAGGCTTTAATAAGATGGCAATAGCAACAACAAAAATAAGTAATACTCGTACTAATAATAATCACAGTGTTTATTGACAGTGCTCGAACACACACTCAAGTCAGAGTTAACTAGTTTTCCCGTTGTTGTCGAAGTTGACATTGGTCAAGAATATGTGGTTGTTCCTATTGTTTGAAATGCAAGTAAATGCATGAAATGCTTGAAGTGACCTGCTGACTGGAGGTCTGGGTGTCTGGATATCTGGATGCCTGATGAGTGGAGAATACCTGTCATAAACACGTGCATTAAAATGCGCCATGTGATGAAAGCCCATGACAGACTTGATGTGACGACTTTGTAAAAGATGCTTGAGTTCGATAAGAGGGGCGGATTTGAACTGGTTCTGTTGCCAATCTTCTTTCTGTTATTTTGCTATCTTTACACAATCGACATGCAAGTCTAAATTGTTGGCTGGATTTGCTTTCTGTAGTTTTACAAAAGATTCACTTTTATTGGCAATAAAAAAAATTCATTTTGCTCTTTCAGATTTGCAGATATCGGCAGAGCCTCTGCCAGCAGACAGAAATGCGCAAACCAAATGGACATGCCTGAAATTAGCAGCCGTCTTGGTATGTCTGGTCACTGTTATTACTTGTTTCACTTTTAATGATACTCTTACAAGTCATAAAAATTCCTGGCTCTTCTTAAATGGTTCTTCGATAGTAACTCACAGGGAAATTCGACTCTAGAAAATTCTGCGAGATCCGGGAAGGATCTGTTGAATTTCTTTGTCATGGGATAGATACATTTTTTTGTTGAGTTTTTAAGGACCCCAGGGACATATTATTTTTTTAATTGAGTCGTTGGATGTCAGGGGCAAATAGAAACTGAAATCCAAGAAAAGAGTATTTACTCAACAGGTTCTGCAAATTGTCAGAGTCTTTTATTTTTAATATGTTTTCGCTTTGTTCTTGACTTTGAACTTGTTTTGTAAGCTCGTGTCCTGTTGCATGTGATTTCGCTTCAACAAGGCTGAACCAGTTTCTGTTGGGGGGATTTTCCTACACTCTTTGGTAGGCAGTTTTTTCCATTCTTTGTCTGCTATACATATCTATGAATCAGCAAAGAATTACCAACCCATTTTTTCATGTGCAATTATTTACATATTAATCGCCCTTTCAGGGCAAGCGCCGCAGACTGAGCAGGCACTATAAAAATGCCAGCGAAGCGTCTATTTCTAACCGCAAAATATATGACAAGGCCGAGACTTGAAAAATTAAGTACATAAATAAACCACAACCACAAATCAATATGTATTTGGTTTTAGTTGGGCTTACATATCCATTGCCGTTGATTGTGTAATTGCTGGAAATGTCGTAGCTTCTCCATGGAGAAGCGACGCGTGTAGAAGGACCCGATGAAGTCCTTCAGCGACTGACGGCGTATGCGGCGTCGAACCACAGCCATCTTGATATATTTTATTGCAAATTTTGATTATCACAGTTCAAGAATCTGTTTAATTGGCACTTATTTAGCAAAGGAATACTTTAGTTATTCGAGTCAGTAGATTTGATTGATGATTTCAAATTTATTTCTTGCTAATTTTCGTGTCCGTTGCTGACACGCGCGAACCAAAACTGAGCGTTTGGTTTGCCTATTGGAACTGAGGAAGCGCTACTTTCATTTGCTAGCTGACAAAAATTATTCATTTTGTATTCCAGAAGCGTGGGCGACCACAACTGACGACGACAAACAAACAAAAATATATTATATTTTTTGATTATATTTTATTTGTGCTATTGTTGTTTGGCTTTTGATGCGTTATTCTGTCAATGAAGTGCAAATGAAGAAACAATTCGAAATCATAGCAAGAATCTAACGAAATAATAATGAGCTCGATAGGATAGGAATCATTAAAGAAGAAGAGAGTTTCGGGGGGCTTATTTTGAATTTAAATGGTCAAAAATAATTTAAAAATTTAAAAAAAAAAAAAAAAAAATGAATAAAAACATTGAACAGTAAATGGGCTAACAAGCCGACTGTGAGGTACTTTTTTCCACAAATTAAAATGTTTTCAAAGATTTAGAAAAACTTATAAAAACAAAAATATAAGGAAAACTCTGAAGGAATCATGTTCTAGTCGCATTATAACATCAGCAAGGGATACGAGTTCATTAAGGGAGGAAACAAAAAAACAGTATAGAAAAATATAAATCAAAAATATTAAATTCATTGACGCTCTGGCCTATTCATTCTTTCTAAATGCTGTCAAGTTTGTGCGCCTCGCTTTTGTCTTGGCGTTGACATGCAAATTATGTTGGATACGCGTGAAAATGTTTTTGACTTTGTTGTTGCTGCTGTTTGATTTGTCGGCATTGCTGGTCCAACCATTTGGAGCCATTTATTGCTTATTGTTTGGCCAAAAAAATATTTTGGCAATTCTGTTTTTGTGAATTGCAGGCACGTTTCCACTTTGGGCCCACTCACTCACTCACTTGCTCACTCAAAGTAAATACAAAACAAAAAACATTGCCACCCAAGATGTTGCAAATAGCTTGATTAACACAGGTGGAAACAGACCCTTTAACTGATTTCAATTCTAAACGTGGGAATTTCATTGGCAGGCCCAGCACGGCACGCACGCGTAAGCCCAAATCAAAGACAACAACAAGCCAAAAGCAACAAAAACAACAACAAAGAGGTATAGACAAAAACAAACGCGTGCAGAATTGCCAACCAAAGGCAAGCATTGAGGGATTAGGAAGACAACACGACGACAGACGGAAAAGCTGTAACGCCCCGATTTGATCAATCGAGTTCGTGTCTTAAGTCTTTTGTTTTTGCCAAATCGGTAGTTCGTTTAAGTCATTTGCCGGTAGCTTGTTTTCTTTTTTTTTTTTTTTTGCCTTTGAGGTGAGGCCCTTAAACTAGTTGAACAAGGTTTTGATTTTCTAATCAGTTTCGAAAATTTTGTATCGCTTTGTACTTTAGCCACCTCAGAATCAGCCCTCACTTCATTAGATGGTTAAAATAATTGCGATAGAGATCGGTTCATAAATTCATATTAAGATCGAAACCATTAGACAGACAAAGGGGGCCTTAATTATTGGACACTGGTGAAACTATTTACGACTTTTGATCTTGGAAATGATCATGGAAGAAAATGAAAATGTTGTAAACCTGATCTCAATCTGAAAGCCCCTTCACCTTGAACTTTAATGGGCTGTTACGGGGAACTACTTTGAAGTCTAAAGCTAAACTGTTTGAAATTGATTTTGCCTGGTTTCGCCTATTCATTAAAGTCGACAGAATTGATTCAAGAATCTTATTTGTATTCCGTTTTGCCTCTTTATTTTCCTTATCGCTTATTGATCTTTTCACCCACACAATTTGTATTTGCCTAGCTGTTGCTGTTAATTTTTATTTACCCCTTTGACTGCTTGAATTAATTATATTTACTCCTGTTACTACTTTTAGTCAAACAAGAAGAAGAAGAAAACGAAGAAGAAGAAAATAACACCAAAAACACACCCACCCAGAAACACTTGCGTTTCAAAAATTAATGACACTTGTCTGAATCACTTTCAATATTTTTATTTCTCAATCTTCTTCACACACACACACACACACACACATAGCGACAGAGCAACACAGAAGTAAACTAACCTTATTTTTTGTTTGCTTAGCATGAATTGGCAAGTTTTCTTCTACTCATGATCGAAAGAAGGAGGGGAATTTTTTATGAGTTGCAATCGGCGCCAAGCTTGGCTTGAACTACCCTTTTGGAATGTTAACTTAAATAAACATTCATTCGCGTGTAATGGATGTAATGGATTACGCGATCTGAGTGAAGTGAGATCAAAACCAAGACCAAAAAAGAGACGGCGCAAAATTGAGTCAGAGAGAGAGAGAGAGAGAGAGAGAGATAGAGAGTGGGCTAGGGGGAGTTTGGAGAGAGCGTTTGTCAAGGATTGAGCAACTTCTTGAGAGTCAAACAGGTGGGAAGATTTTTGTTGTCCAATTTTATTTAATTTTTTTTTTTTTCGATTTGCCTGTATGGCAACATGTTGCAATCTGCATCGTTCAACATTCAACATGTTGCTGCCAACTCTATGAATACGCATGCTTTGGCAATAAGCTGCAAGCAAACATTTTTAATGAGTTTTATTTGTTTTTCTTCTATACAGTAAATAAGAAAAAAGAAAGATTTTCCAGTAAAAGCTGACGCCCATTTTGGTCGCTGTTGTTGTTGTTGTTGCTGTTGTTGTTTTGTGTTGCAAGCCGAATGCTTGCACAGCAGCTTTTTTTATGGCATTGCGCAAATATTGTTGGCGTTGTTTTTGGGCTTGCGCCATCGCATTTGGCAGACAGCAATCATCTCACTGGCTATTATCAAATTGCGAACTAGAATTCGCATAGCAAATCATAAATTATGCCTTAAACTTGTTTTGGCACTTCAACAAAAGAGAAAAAAATAAATGAAAAAAAATCAACAAATCAACCTCATCTCAGTCTGTCTATCTTTATTATTTGCCACTCTAATGCCGCCCCACCTGACAAATTCAAGCCAAGTTTCATTTACAATAGGACAAAAAAAAAAAAAAAAAAAACAGAATCTTTTTATAGATGTTCAAGTTTTTGGCTTGATAAGTTTGGTTGATGTGTGTCTTAATCAAATAAAAAAAAAAACTTGTAGAATATATTTTATTTGCGGGTCTGTTTTGTTCTTTCGATTCTCTAAAGACTTTTGCATAAATATATATTTTTTTTTTGTTGCCAAAATCAATCCTGTTTGCCCATGAACAGGCAATTTTTATGTATCGATTATAATTCTTCTTTTTTTTAATGTGTGTGTGTGTGAGTGCTTGCCACATTCTTTATTTATTTATTTTTATTTTTTCGCTGGGCAATTTATGCGACCACCAAAAAATCGAAAATTCAAACTCGTTCAGCCAGTAAATGATTTGGCAAATCAATTCCACAGAGAAATCTTAAAAACTTCTCTCGAGAACAAAAACAAAAAAATGAATTTTTTATAAATTGCCTAATAAATTTACTTAAAATTGGGCATATACCTCGTATATATATCTGGTGTTTTTGTTTTAGAATTTCCAAGCAAATTTATAAATTTTGATTTGATTTTTGATACGCCACCAAAACTGCAATGTTTCAAAATAAATAAGCCTGACGTAATCTATGGAATTTTTTTTTTTTTTTTTTTTTTTGATTTTAGAAAATTATTTGTAAAATTAATGTCAATAGTTTCGATAGCTCAAAACATCCCATAATTAAAGAATATGATTCACAAGCTTATTTGCTTTACTTTTGGGTTTTTTTTTTGTCAATTCTTTGAGATATTTTGAAATAATTGACGTCACTTGAAAAAGATCAAACAAGAAAAAAATGCTAAGTGCCTCATTAAGATGGATTTTCTAAGTGACTTAGTCACTCAAAATTGAAACTATTCATATGTATTGTGCGTAAATTGACAATCCCACTTCAATCAAAGTTTTATAGGTTAGGCTGTACGGATACCTTTTTGTTTACTTTTAAAATTCTCAACTATTTTTTTTTTCTTACATTTTCTATTCTTGGCAAAATTATCAGAGATTACGGTGAATTTGGTGGTAAAAAAAAGGCAACTCTTAGATCATAATTAGAAAACAAATTCTGAAGTTGCCACTTGAAAAAGTCCAACACATTTCTGGTCTCACCATAAATGGACAAATCAAACCCACAAATCATTTAATATTTCCAAAGCAACAACAAACACTACAAAGTATTTTTATAATATTAGGAATATTGCCTCATAATTTTTTCGAATATTTTTCACCATTTTTATAAATTTGTTTTTTTTTTTAAGGAAGTACTCGGCCGGCTAATTGTACGCTATTATTATTATTATTTTATTGATTTTTGCCACAAACACAAACAGAGTTCACAAATACTTTGAGCTTTTTTTCCCCCCATTCGGTAGATGTGCCAAAATTAAAATAAATAAACAAAGAGAAATAAAAAAAACAGCTCAAGAACATGTGCCGCTACTGGCAATGCGGGGTCTGTGTAAATTAGAAATAAGAAACTGACAATAAATGTGCGAAATTCGTGTTTTAGCTGAGGTCGACCCTCTCACTCTCTCTTTCATTCTTTCTTTGTCGTTTGTTGTGAAAATTAAGCTGAGGCCACCGCTTTCAGATTCGAGGCGAAACATTCTAAAAAAAAAAAAATGTATTAATAAAATTGCTGAGGTTTGTTAAATGCAAGAAGGGGACACGAAACTTGTTTCGTCCGACAAGAAAAAATCCACCTAGTCATTTTTGGCTTACAACTTGGCTTCTTGGTCAAGTTCAAGGTGGGCTGTAAAAAAAAAAAGAAACGGTCGCGTGCCAGCCAAAAAATAAAATAACGGAAACAAAACTGTTTGCTTTGATTCAAAAAAAAAATATATATATATATATATATATTGTCCATGCTTTTGATTTGCTGGCGACTTCACAATTCAGATAATTCGAGAAGAGTTTGCTGCTGGCCGCAAAACTGTGTCAGTGTCAACGACAGTTGGCCAACTACATTAACATTAAACTCTACCACAAAAGACAAGGCATAGACAAACACACACACTTGTCACACAACAACAAAGTAAAGTGCTATGCTAAATAGACTCGCATTGGATTTTTGTATTTTTGGCGCTTCTTTTTTTATACATGTATTTCTTCTCATCTTTTTTTTGTTTTCTTTTGTTCCGCTTTAAACGAATTTTTAATGAATGCAAGATGATGCTGTGGTCCAAGAGTATTTTGCATACGATTATTTAAATTATTGATTATTATTTTTATTTGCATTTATATTTTTATTTTATTTTCGATTTGTCGAAATTTCGAGAAGCACTTGGAATCCTTTTTTTTTACTATTTTTTACTTACGTGTGGGCACTCGGGCATGCCTTGTACTCTGGCGTTCGTTGAAAAAGGTTCCCAAAATATTGAAAGGTTTGACAGAACGATTTGCTTTCAGGCTCTTGCGTCTCTGGGCGCGCTCATGGGCGGCAGCAGCTGCAGCCGCAGCAGCAGCTGCAACTGCTCCAGGACTTTCGGCCATTGTGTTGGGATCTGTGGGGCTCCCGGCACTGGACAAGTGCTGCTGGGCCTCCTCATCATTGACACAAACCGAACTATAGCGTCGACCAAATAATTTACCAAAATCTTTCATTTTCTTATTTTTATCAATTCAATTTGTACTTCACTCAAAACAGGCACTTTTCAAAAATGTTTGCTCTTACAATGTTTATTCTTATAGTTTCTATTTGTACACTTTAGTATATATATATATATATATATATATATATATATATTTTTTTTTTTTTTTTTTTTTTCAATTGAATTGAACAGGATTTGGGCACTTAAAAAATTAATTTGTAAAAATCTTCAGGATTTTATTTTTTTTTTTTTTTGCTGCTCTTGCTCCTTTTTTAAGACACTGAACTCTTATTTAGATTTGTGAGATTATTTAATTTATATTGATTCTTTACATTTCTTAATATTTGGAAAACGTATGCTTGATATTTGATTTGATTTGGGCCTGCCGTTTTTGGCTAAGCGCGCATACGTCCGTTCGCTAGCGTTGCTCAGTTATGAATGAAAACCCGGACGTGTGGCGAGTGGACAGGTAAGATACGGTTTAAGTTTCAGTTTCAGTTTAGTACGAGCATTTACTTTTCGAGACGGGCCCAAACTGGCCGCAGTAGCAGCGACGCTGCCAGCAACAGAATCGACAGCGAATGCCGGCAGCAGTCGATGAGACTGCTGTTTCGCGGCGCTGAGACAAGACGGCATGGCACGGCACGAGGCGAAGCGAGGCGGGGCAACAGGTATCCAAGCAGCCCACCAACCTACGTATCCATTGAACTGAGCAAGCGTACTCTGCTAGGGTCTGCGATCGGCCAGTTGTTCTGCCACCAACGGCAGAGACAGAGACAGAGGCAGAGGGAGCTACGTTTCATCGCCAATGCCGGTCATTGGAACTGCCTGACTGTTCCCCTGCCAGTCGGCACCTGTGACGGCGGTGAGTGCTTACGTTATGTTACGTTACGTTCTGTCCTACGTATCAGCTGTTGATTATTTACAGCTGAGGCTTTTTGACCGGTTGCTTGTCTCTTCTTTTTACTAATGCTTGAGTGGTTCTTCTTCTTCCTAGGCTGCGTGTGCTTTTTTTTTTTTGATTTGTCGAAACTGTTAACCAGTTTTGTTTCTGTAGACTTTTGACTCTGTCATCGGTTGTCTAGGCTGTTGCTGTTTTTGTTGTTGTTTTTATATTTTTTGGGAAATACCAGCTGCTTCAGTTTTTTTGTCGTTTCTACTTTGTTATTGTAGAGTTTGTTTGCACTCATATTACTCATACGTCACGTGGTTTGGCCGAAAATGTAAATGCTTAGAGAACTTAATTTCTTATTTAATTTGTTTATTTTTAAGCATCGAACCCAATTTCGTTTTAGTATTTTTAAATTGTGGGATTTTACATCGTTTGGCCCTTTTATGCAAACTAAACAAAAAATATATACTGTCGAAATACGCAATTTAAATCAAGTTTATTGATATTTTATAGTGTGTGCGTGTGTGTATGTGATTTGTTTTCTTAGATATCAGAAATGCTGTAAAAATTTACGTTTAGCATGGCGCACTTTGTCTTTGTCGACTTTGTTATTATTGTATGATAATTTTTGGATTTTTGTTGTGGTTATTATTGTTATTGTTGCTGTTGTTGTTGTTTTTATCTGTGCGTCTTTTTTTTAAAACCCAATCACCTTCAATTTTGCATGCAAACTTTGACGTTTTTTTTTTAATTTTTTTTTTTTATATTTTTATTCTCTCTCTTCACTCTTAAATTTTTGACAAAATCTTCAACCAGTTGCGGCGTGTGCAATAAACCAATTTGTTTTTGATTTAGAAATTTCGCGAACTAGCAAAAATGATTTTTTTTTTTGCACCGGTCTGCTGTGATTGCTTTTTGAGGCCACAAATTGTAGGCCTTAGTCGGATATTGACCAAGCAAGCCAAATAAAAGACTCAAAAATTACACGCGTTCGTTTTAGTATTTTTAATTGATAAATGAAACCCCGAATTATTGAATTCAGTCGAGTTAACTGTAATTTAACCTCAAATATTTACAGATCTTTAACAATTAAATTGGATTCGATAATTGATTAGACGAATAATTGAGTTTGCATAAAGTATTCCACTTGCCTTGTCAGAATTTTCCATAGGAAACGAAACCAAAACTTTGAAGAACTAACGAGGATTATCGACAGGCGCCAAGTGGTGAGGACTTTAGTGAGGACTTTAGATGTCTACCTAAGTCTAAAAATTTGTAAGCCCTCCATTTATTTAAATTAGAATTACTTCTGACAGACACTGATTAAATTGAGCTAAAAATAAATATACTGAAGCTTCAAATTATTTTATGAGCAATAATTTTCTAATAGCGATAGGCACCGTGCTAAAACATTTATAAGCCTTAAATTCCAAAGACTATCAGTTTCATAGGTAGTAAGTAGTTAATGGTATTTAAATATTTACAAGTGAAAAAAAAACATTCTGTCATTTCATTTTGATTGCTTTGTATTTAATGTCGCCCATCGATCCTAATCACTGATTATACAAGCAGCTTAGTTTGTGCATTTCAATTGCATTCCCCCAAATCAAATTGTTAACAAATTGCAGTAAAATATGATTATAATTGCAGCCAACCAATATTTAGAAAGAAAACATTTTTAATTTATTTAATTTATGCAATTGTGATAATTTTTTTATACTTTTTTTTTTTTTTTTTGAATTGCATGCAAATATGTCATTGAACTTGACGTTGATTTTGCTTCAGCATTAAAAAAATCTTACTTTCCAAATAGTATAAATATACAGTATTTTGTTGCAAAATCTCTGAATTTTATGTATTGATATTTAATCAATTTCCGCGTTGACATTTAATTTGCAAATTGAATAAAAAAAGAAAAAGAAAAAAACTGAATCAGTAATGACGTTTTGAGTGGAGATTTTTCTGCTATTTTTTTAATCTGGCTCAAGAGTTATCAAGCATTGTGTAAAAAATATACTCATAAGTGGATGACCCTGCCAAAGATTATTGAACTCCATAAAAAAACTCAAAATTTTTATTTTGTATAGAAAAAAAAAACAAAAAAATATCAAATAAATTGTAAAAATAAAAAAACAAAAATAGTAGAAAAGTTGGTCTAATCAAGTCGAAGAAGTGATGCACTTTTTTAGACTGCTTTCATCAGAATATTTATATTTTTAAAAGACTCGAATTTACTGTCAAAACTGTCTCAAGGTAGGAAGTAACCCTTCCAGATTTGCTGGACCCACAATAAATTTCTTTCAAACTTTTTGAAGAATTGTACTATTTTTTCAATATATCCAAAATGACAACATTTTTTTTAAAGAAAAAAGAGGAATATTTATTTTGTCTTGATGCTTAGGAAGATCAAAAAATATATTTAGTCTTTGCTGGAACCCAGCAAATCAAATCACTATATCATATAGTTGTCATATAAGTTCAAAACGATCTTGAGAATATATCCAATATTTATTGGATTAAAAAAGAAAATAGGAAAAATTTCGAAAAGAGTCTATAATCTTCGGTATCACGAAAATAATCTGTCCCTATTTTATTAATTTCATATAAATCTATTTCTCTTTAGCTACCGATTTAATTCGGCATTAAATGCGTGATATTTTATTGTTGTTTTTGTGGCTTTTCTAGAATTATTGTTTTCATCTCCCGTTCCAAAGATTTCGAGACTTTGAAAAGGCCCGTAACACTTTTCCACCTGCTGTCATTACTGCTGCCCTGTTCCGTTCAAAGTTGTGCTGCTGATCTGTTTCTGGTCATTAGTGTTGGGGGGAAAATTGAAATTAAAATGTGTTATTGATATGAGTTGGCATTAATTGCCATTCTCCTGTCAGTCGGCTAAGTAAAGAGTTAGTCAGCTGCCGAGAGATTGAAGCTGGTTTCTGAAAACTTGGGTTAGAGGTTATTTTCGTTACCATAATCGTAGCTTTGATTAGTTGGCTAATTCGCCCATTTAATAACAAGGTAGAATTCTATTTGTTGTTTTCCTTTTTTTTTAATTACGCTTTCATTGAATTAACAAGTGCTGAGCTCTTCATATTATTTATATTTACGTTTTGTTTTTCTTTCGTTTCTATCAAATTAATACGTGACATCATGCCGCCCTAAAATTCTACGCCCAATTTTACACATTTTCATAGACTCTTTTAAATCGATTTTTTGTTTTTTGGCCCTCATGTTTTATTAATTGCTTCAAATTTAAGAAATTTGATTTGTGTGTGTGTGTGCGTGTGTGTGTGAACAATAGTTGTCATTTTGCTGTTGTTTAGTGCTAAGACAAAATAAAATAATTTACATTAGATTTGAGCACATAAATAGACAAGAGTTCAATTGGCGTGTTAAGCAGCGAACTGCAATTTAAATTGGGGCAGCAAAAAAAAAAAAAATACACACACGCAAAAAAGAATTCAACCCAAAAAAAGAAATTACTAAACAGAAAAGAGTACACAAAGCAAGACATGCTTGAAAAAAGAAAACAAAATAAAAACAGAAACTTTGATATTACCACACTTGGCAACGGTGAAAGTAAATTTATTTAAATTACTCAAAAGGGCTTATTGAATCGAGTTCAAAGTTTCTCATATCAGGAAATGGCATTATCAGTAAAAATAAAATAATATACAAAATAAATAAGCATAGTACATTTTGCTAACAAATGGAAATCTGTAAAAAAAATTAGCACTGACTTGTTAGTTGTTTCATTGGTGGATGGAAAGAAAGTTCTCTTTTCCGGGAAGTTCTTATACCCTGTAGATAAAAGTTAAGGGCTTGGGTTTCTGCAAATGCTTATGACATGCCAGTGAGTCGGGAGATGCTCAGGGTATATAGAGAACTCGATATACCCTAACCAAATGATCATGAAGACTATAAAAATAAGGAGGCTGCGGTCATATCATCTGACAGCTATTGATTACATTTTGATGTTAACAGACTAAGCCTATTTTATTTTTTCAATATTCGATTTAGGTTCAGAAAAAATATGGAAATACAAAAATAATTAGAATAATCAATAAATAAATAAAACAAACTACTGTTTAGATCACGTGCCACAGACCGTGAGAACAAAATTAAAATATATATTAAAAAATAATAAAATAGGTTTGCATGTAATTATATGAAAATATTATAGCCTCTAAATAGATGTTTTTTTAAGAACTGGCAACGCCTTGCCACAGTCTGAGTTACTTGGCTTCTTGTCTAACTGTACTTGACTGTACTTTACTCAACCAGGGATTAATTTTGAATAAATAGAAAAATAGGAAATTGATTCACTAAGAATCAGTTTCGGAGTAAACAATATCGAATTAGTTAATTCTAATAGGAAATCCCCGGATCATTAGAAAAATATCAGTTTTATAAATTTTATAGATATTTTTTATGGGCATATTATCATTTTATGACACGGTCATTAAAGCCATACCATTTTTTCTATGACTTATAATATTTTCAATAATGTTGATTTTAACAGAATGTGCTGCTAATTTTAATACACTGGATGACTCACAACACGATTAATCCTAAATATTGAAAATGTACTTAACCGTTCGTTGCAATTGTTGTTGCCATAATTGAGTTTTGATCATAAACCAACAAAGTGTTAAGAGTTTGAGTGTAATCTTTGAGTTCGAGTGCAGAGAGTGTTGAGTTGAGCTATAATTACTCAGGGATGCTAATTTGTGATTTTGAATTGCGAAATTTTATATAGACACCTACGAGTTCACCTTTGACCTGCACATGCTTCTAATTTGGCCCGAGATAATGCAACTCTGTGTTTTGTTCTTGACAATTGCTTCAATGATTTTTTTCGTAATTATCAATAAGCACTGTTTCTATATCGATTTGATTTGATTTCTTGAATTGAATTGCGTCGGCGACAGGGTCAATGACGAAGTTGCACTTTTAATTGCTACCGCATCAAATGGTGATTTTTCCTATTTCGATTTGTTGTTTCCATTACGTTCAATTTAATAACACTTCAGTGATCTAGTCTTTTCTCTGATACTGCCTTTTAATATTGTTCCGGCTTAATAAATTCTAGCAACGTGATAATTATGACCTAAGTCTTATATTTGCCAGAACGAAAGGGCACTAGAGGGAACTTCTGTCACGGAGGGGGAGATAGAAAAACAGAGAGAGAGAAACAGAGAGAATCAATGGGACCTAGAGACCGGTTGAAATAGCTTCGAACAACCCCCAAATAATTAGTCAGCCAAATTTCAAGATTTTGCCGAGCTCGATGGGGCTGCCTAAAATTTATCCCTCTGGCTGGTTTCGTTTAATTACCAAAAATACAAAAATACGTGTTCAATAATTTTTGCATTGTCATGCCGACACTGAAAAATTTTAAAACAAAATACCACCAAGTCAAACTGAAAATCGAATACTCTGCAATAAAAAAGCGCTCCTGTCTTACAGAATTTGCTCAAAAGTCCAGATACCTTCAAATTTCACAGGTATAGAATAACAATCAATTTGTCTTGGCTTATGTATTTATGAATATTCAACGAAATTCTTAATTATATGGATAGTCTCGGAGAGGAGAGTTCAATCAAATCAAAAAAAAAAAAAAAAAAAAAAAATACAACTGAAAATAACATAAATACGTTCTACACCGAAATATCAAAATTTTTGCAATCAAATTTCACAATATGATAAATAAATTTAGCAGTTTTATGAAACTCGTTCCTGGACAGGCCTTTTTCTCTCTCACTCTCTGTTTCTCTCCTAACAATGTCGATTTCGTTTGACTGGATTATAATTTGTTCAAATCTCTTACCTCTTCTCACATTGAAGTTCATCAAGTTGTTTATTTTTCATTGCAAACTCTTCAGAATAATAAAAGAACTCTGACATATTAATAGATTGTTCAATTAAAAATAACAAGCTAATGAAATCCATTTTCCAGGTGGCGAAATATATACTTCATATTTCTACTTCTCGAATCTCGAAGATTGGAGACCATAACATTTCATTATTAAAAAAAAAATTGCCGAACATTTAATTACCAATTTGTGACTTATCAGGATCTCTCCATTTATGAATTTGAAATTAATTCAACTAACGAGCCTTTATGACCACTCGAAAATACAATATTCTGTCAAAGCTAAATCGCAATTTTCAATGATAATAGAAACAATATATGGTATATCCGTCTTTGAGCTAAAGACTTTTAGAACAGCCTGATTTCGAAAGTTCTTTGCCAAAAATTACGCATTTTAAAATTATTTTAAATGTTGAACAATCGTGAGTTTGCAAAAAGCAAATTATCTAATCGCCAAAGTTCCATGCTTTCCCAAACCCGGGCTACTTGTTTTTTTTAATATATATATTTTATATTTTTGTAGACGACTGAATCATAAGATAAATGAACTCTGTTGGAAAGATTTTTAAAAATAAAAATTTGAACTCTGTGTGGAATTTTTCGAGCTTGAACTCGTCCCAGAAATTTTTGGGAAAAAAGTTCCATTTAATTGGCTCAATTTTGAGTGGATTTTTTTGATCTTCTTTGATTTATGTCTGACCAGACCTTGTAACACTTTTTGCGATTATAAACTTCATTCCATTTTATATATACATACACTTATTATTTCTGGTCGTCACAAGTACGCAACTCTGTTTTGTATACCTAATAATAACTTTTTTATACTCGTAGTCATAAATATCAACTGAATAAGGCTTTAAATATGGGCATGGTTATTTGTTTGTATGGGCTGGCATTATCAAACGCTCATACTTGTATACTTTTTAGGCTCGTACTCGTACTTGTGCTCGTATGTGTCACAATCTAAGCACAAAAACCCGTACAAGTTCAAGTTCAACAATCCAAGTACGCAGTTTCAAAGGGTATTGCTTTACAGCATATGCAAACATACAGACAAAACCAAAAATTAGTGTACATAAATACAATATTTAATCAATTATGACGCTATAAAATCAAGATGAAGAAAAAAATTATATACCTACAAACATATATAAAATGAAACATATAATTTACAGGCTTTTAAAAGCTCATAAAACACCATAACCGCATATTAAAAAACAGAGAAACAAAAAAAAAAAAAAAAAACAAAACTGAAATTATGACGACCGCAGAGAAAATGTTGAACATAATAAAGGCATTAGCTCAAGCTGTACTTTGTCAGAAAATAATGATAATTATAGAAGCACAAGTGAAAAAAGGTAGGTCCGAATTTGCGCAGATATTAGTTTTAATTAATTAGGACAGGTCATTAAATTAGTGATAGTGATTAGTAGTTTTGTTGGATTCTCGCAAAAAAGTAAACACTATAAAGATCTGAACCGATTATTTGTAGGAGTGTTACTATATAGGCATTTCGAAAATAATAAAATCGATCCGGTGATCGATTGGGCAAGGTTAAGCAAAAGATCTTTTTAATTAAACCAACTTTTAGAAATGGAATAAATTTGCAAATCTTCAAGGAAATCGCCAAAAATAATCGACTAAAGTCTTCCTTATTGACCCAATCTGCTTAGTATTGTTTCTTTTCCATTTCTCTTAGCAGAATTTTCAAGGGCAATTATCGAATGTTTTTCAAATATGCCGCTGTGAAAGGCTTTTGTTTAAGCCTTTATTTACACGCCTGGGAAAACCAATAACCGAATTTGAAACACTTCACACCTCCTCCAGTTTTGAGCTTACATAGTATTATTTGTTCACAGCTAATTATCAATTTATTTAGCATTTTGCTAATATGAAATGCAAATATAATGTAATCTGCTCTGAATTACTTCTAGTTTGGTTAAAAGAAAAGAAAAGAAAAAAGAAAAGAATATAACGACTCTTGCATAAGTCCAATTAGCAGGGTACAAATCCTGAAATTTTGAAATGAAATTACCAGAGTCTTAAACCATTTGTTTATTCTAGTGATAATCTGATTGAGAGCACTTTGATTGACAGTCAGACTAGTGTAAACAGTTTCCGATTCATCATTTATATAAGGTCAGTAAACTGATCGAAATCATTTAAATAAATAAGCTAAATAATTTATTAAAGTGTCAGACTTTTCAAAATTCCCTTACAATGTTATTATTGAGAAATTCAAATTATTAAAATATTCTAATTTCTTTAGAAATGCGAGGCTTTTTGAAAACCCATTCTTAAAAATTAAAACACAACAAAATACTTAATTACTCTCACTCGACTGGAGATTGTTTATCCAGTTATTTCTAGTTCTACTTATATTATTTATTTTTTAGAATATATTTGATCTGTTCTAAAAATACTTACTTTTTGGTATCATAAACATCTTGCCTGCTTTTTTGGTGTTACTGCTTTTTTTCAAATTAAATTGCAAAGTCAATTTTTTGACTGGCTTTGCTTTATTTTTTTGTCTTTTTTTTTTTTTTTTTTTTTTTGAAAATTGAAAAAATTCTAATATTTTCGGAACCGAACTTTCAAGTTTTTTTTTTTGTTTTTCTATGCACTTCCAGATACGCAGGCAATCGTTTTAATTTTGTCACTAGCCGAATTGATATGAAATAAATTTTGTTCTTAACACATTTAATTTTTTATCGTTGGCTTAAATCAGGCCAGACAAGATCAGCGCAGCAAGTGGTTGACTAGCTGTTCAGAACATACTCAAAAAAAAAAAAAAAAAAAATTTAAAACAAGAACTGAATTATTAAAAAAAAAGACTTACTTTGGTGGCTCACAGCCATCAAATGAATTTATTTCCTGAACATAAGCGCGAAAAAATTGCTCAAAATGAATAATTATTGAAATGTATTTTATACAATAAATAAATGAAATAAAAAAAGAAGAACGTAGTATAAATCTTCGTAGTATATAATTTTATTAAATAGAGCTGAGCTGTGCTGAACTGTGCTGAGCAGAGCTGACGAGCTGCCGGCTCTATGCAGCGGACAATTCGAGATGCGCCAAGTGATGAGCTTTTTCGTAGCTTCGGGGGGCTTATCAATACGGCCAAGTCATTTGGAATTCTAGACAGCCCGACAGACGGCTGGTTCGGTTCGGTTGATGTTAAAAGGTAACCCATATCAATTTAGTTGTATGAGAATCCGTATGCCTTTGGTTATGCTAATTTTCCTATTCTTAATATTAGTTTTTTCGTTTTTTTTTTTTTTTTTTTTTTTTTTGAGGAAGTCTATCAAATGGATTGAGCCAATAATAAATTGATTTGGTCAGTCGAAACTTGTTTAATTTTTTATTTTTAATTTTTGTTTGTTTGAGCTTGAGCAATCAATCCGTCAAGGGCTTCAGTACAGCCAAGAAGAGTACAGCCTAGCAGAGTTGGGTAGACCCGAGAGTAGATCGCTTTCAAGTGGGTCAGTTTTGTAATTTTTAATCAGCTTATTGCACTTTTAAAGGCCTCTTTATATTTATTTCATTTTTTGTTGTTGTTTTGTATTTCTTGTTGGTTGGGCTGAGTTGGGTTGGTTTGGTTTAATTTTTTGCCTCTCTCTTCTGCCGCATGTCTAGTTCGTTTCATATTTGTATTATTTGTATTCTTTTGATTTGTGATAGCAGCTGTTGTATTGAGCTCGAAAGAGCTCACAGCTTCAGCTTCTGTGTGAGCCGATGTCGGTGTCAATTAAATGACAAATTAGCCTGAGCCATGAACTCGTTTTGATTGATTTCCTCTCCTATGCCACGCACATATTAATTAATTTCTGTTTTTATTTATTACTAGCACAATAATATAAATCAAACGCACATACACATATGAATTAATGTACAAGTTATTATTATTTTTTTAGCTATGCTTGCGTAAGCTAAACAAACTCGACTGACTTGGGGGTGTTTAAAATGTAATCAAAGAAATGTTTTTCGGATCGAAAGAACTGAAGAAGTCGTTGAACGACGCAAATGAACGCAGTGACGGTGCTGCTACAGAAAACAGAAGAAAACAAACAGAAATATTCAGCAACAAATGCTAGTAAAGAAATGAAGTAGTAGAAAAAACATTTGCGATAGTGGAGATCAAAAGAGAGCGAGCACAAATACAGGCCGAGTGTGGGAGGGAGGGAGACGGAGAGTCTAGCTTAGAGTTATGGAAATTGATAATCCCATTCCAGCGTTTGAGTGTGTGCTGGGCGGATAAATAAAAGGCGATAGGATAGGCCAAGAACAAGAATATTTTTAGTGCAAAGTCAAAAATAAAATTTGAGAAGAATAGGCAAGTGGGCTGAGAATTTGGGTTGGGTCATAGCGACTTTATCAAGCCCCTTACTATTTGTTCTAAAGTAGTAAACAATATAATAAAATAAAAATCTTTTTTATAATTTTTTTCATTATTCATTATTTCTGTGACCAGTCGGACTTTACTTCGATTTAACTATTAACACAGACAAGTCAAACCGAAAAGGACCTAGCTTCAATTCGCACAGACTAGTACAGTCTAATCAGTTCTTCCTAGATTCTCCGTTCCTAAGTACTGTTTAGCTTCCAGAGTTCGAACTAGATTTTTAAGTCTATATACCTCATAAAGTTGATATTTTAAGCTGGGCACAAAAAAAAAATGTTTATCAGAAGCAAGAAAACGGAAGTCCCTAAAAAAAATAAAAAGGAAAACTATTTGATGAGAAAATAATTTATATAATATTTATAAATATATAAAATATATGTGGTTAGACAGCTTAGCTGTCAATTGTCGAATGCAGTAGCTTCGTGTTAATTAGATTTAGAGTTCGGTTTAATTGGCTACCATTTAATTAACGGTTAGAGGGACTCATTAGCTGCAAATTGCTTCGATGTGAAGTTGAAATGCATATAATTTTATTAACATGAGATGCAACAAACTCAGAGTGACCCACAACTTAATTTGAGGTTAGTAATTCTATTGACTTTGTATATTAATGAAGATATCGTATAAAATATTGAAAATATTTCATTAAGCTAGCAAGCTCGGCCGTTGGATGGTTCGATCAATCCCAGCAGTCCCGCTGTGCCAACCAGACACCTAACCACCAATTAAGGCGAATTAAACAAGCCATAGGAGGCTATTATTAAAATCGATTAAGACACTTGCTGCAGTGACGCAAATGCCGACCAATAAAGTGCATAACGGCTAAAGTGAAGGGCTCAGCTGAATCGGCTGCTGGCAGAGAGGGGAGAGGTGCGACTTGTTGACAGGCCTCAGTTTCTGATGAGAGGATGCGAGGAGGACAGGAATATCTTTTAAGCATGGACTTCCGCGAGTTGTTCAACGAAATCAGACAATACGGAGCAACCATCCTCTTGTTTTCATTTTGGTTGCAGGGCTTCCATTAACCCAAAAAATATATATATAAATATCAAAAAAGTAAAAGGTATTGGACGCATTAACAATCACACTTATTGTAGCAAAACTGTTCGGAAATAACTGTCTTCTGGGAACCAGAATCTTTTGTGGTTTTGTCCTTTAATTAAGGAAATCAGCGTGCAATCGACAAGTCAATCACCAATTGCACTTTTACCCATTCCCAACTTGTACAAGGTCAAAAGCACTAAAGACTGGTGCTACTTATATGATTCATGTTTTAAGTAGCAATTTAAGCTCACACGCTTTTGTTACGCCCCCCTGACACGCACTTAATCTGGCATCCCTAATTAGCTGACACCTTCCAGACTGCAAAACTCTACACTCTCCCACCCTCGTCGAGGTGTGTGGGCTGCCAGAAATAGTTTGATCGACTTAGTTTGTCAGCTTCTTTTTAAGCAATCGCACTGTACTCGCACACTCTATCTATTTAGGAATTTTGTTTGTCTTTAGTGTCTTTATTGGAAAATAAAAAAATAGTTAAATTAAAAATTATTGCTTCTGAATAGTTGCTGCGGCTGAATAGTTTTGTTTTTTTTTTTTTACTTATATTTTAAATATAAAAAATAATATCATTTTATTTAAAAAGTACGCGTTTTTCATTAAACCATGATTAATGAAAAATTATTTTTTAATTGTATTAATTGTTAATAACTTAACGCGAATTACGGATATCATAATAACTTCAATCGAAAACTTTGTTAAATCAATCATCTTACAAAGTAATTAACTCATTTTTGGCGCGTTTCTTTTTTTTTTTTTTTTTTTCATAAAAAACTCCGCTCAGATCTGAACAGTGATTTTTGTTATTGTTAAATAAGTGGACCATATCGAAACACGAAACACGCGACACGTAAGTATCAGTGGCTAATAATTAGGCTCAGGCTCAGAAAAATCTGTAGTTAAATCTTTTTAAGCCAAGTAAAAAGTTGATAAGATAAAAAGGGATGGAAAAAAATTAATATACGAAACGTCATATAATTGCAATAGCTTATATTATTTACCGTCTCGATTTAATTTCAAAGCCCGCTTTAATTAATATTTATTATAAATTAGCACACTTGAAATTCATTCAAAAGTTTTTGGTTTCTGATGACATGAACTGCTTTAAAGCAAAACAGATCGGATCATTAATATACAAATTCCTATAGAAATTGCACCTATTTAAAATATTAATCATTTAAGTGTTCCAAGAAAAGCGATAAACAACTTTTCAGCAAATTAAATTATCTCTCATACCACTGTGCATATAAATAACGGCAATTAACAGTTACGCTGTGAAAACAAAACGCATGCAAAAATGCCACTCAACATAGATTTTTTCGAGTTTGTTTTTGTTGTCTACCTCTCTCGCTCTCTCTCTCTCTCTCTCACTAATTACAGAAAAATTGCGCGCGAAACGTGTCTTGTCAAATCTAGCAGAGCTTCATCATCTATATATTTCTTTTATCTCTCGCTCGCACTCTCCGTCCATGTGTATGTGTGTTGACAAGAAATTATCAACAGTCTTGGCAACACTGAACAAAAACAAAAATTAAATTATATTAATATCGAGCCTGAATCATGCAAATCATTTCATGTTAACAGTTTTACAAGCGCTGCCAGCTTTGTTGCCGGCATCAATCTGCAAAAACAATTAATCAAGAGGCGTTTACTGTACTTATACATACATATATATTTCTGCTCTTATTTGCATTTTTATTTTTTTAATATTTCTTATTTTGATTCAACCACAATTTACTAATAATGCTTACACTTGTCTCAAACCAAGTAATGAATAAATATTCCATTGTGGGGCTTTTCCGTGTTTTAAACATTCCACAGTAACCGCAAAAGTCTAATCAAAACAAGGCATACGGTACCTAGCACGAGACCCAGCATAAAACTCTCAACAATATGGCTGAACGCTTATACAGGTAATTCAAAACAAATCGATTATTAAAAGTCTTTTGATTTTGCTCTAAATAATGTTTAAAACTCCTTCAGCTGGCCCTATGAAATGGTCGAGAAAGTGAGCTTCTACAATCCCCAACAGCAGCAGCAGCCCCCACCGCAGCCAACTCTGCAACATCATCCTTTGTATTTGCCTGCTCCCAATCCAGCACCCGCAGCCATAACCCTTTGCAACGATTTTAATAACAACAGCAACAGCAATAATAACAACAATCCGAATACAGGTCACCCACTGCGTTTCTATAACGGTAATGCCCTTGGCCTGCCTAATTATGCCACTCCGCCAGGCATGCTGCAGCCCAAATATCCGACTGCTCCTATGCCTGGTCAATTGGACATATGTCAGTATGCCTACGCCAATGGCAGTAGTTCTTGCTATAATCGCAATCGGTATATGCCCTACAATCACAATCGTAATTGTGCTGCTGCTGCCACGGCAGCCGCAGTGGCCGCTGTCACCGGGCATTCCTTGAGTGGTCACCATCATCCCACGGCTATCACCCTGGCTGGTGTTTCCAGTGGCGGTTATGCTTATCAGCCTTATGCTCCACCGATTTATCAGCAGACTAGCCTGTCCACTCCCATGCCTGGGCTGGTCAGTTCCACCAGTTTGATCACCACGCCCACCGTTCCCACTCACACGGTGAGTGTGACTAGCAGCCACCCAGCAGTGGCCGATAACAGCTTCACTTTCACTACGAGTACCCAAGCCAGCAACACTACAGCGATGCCCGTGGCTCCTGCCGCAACCCCTCACTCATATGCCACAGTTACCGAGCCCAGCGATGCAGTCACTTTGCAAATCACCAATCTGGATTACTCACTGGATGAGTCCAGCTTGCGTAACTTTCTGCTCAGTCAATTAAAACCCATCACGCCGGTCGTGTCGTTGGTTTTCGAAGGCTGCTCTTATGCAAAGGTCACTGTTCCTGATTTATATGTAAGTGAGATAAGCTTAATTCTTATAAAGCATCTAATATGTTTGGTTTTAGTTTGCCAAACAAGTCGTCTCCAATTTGCATCGCAAGAAAATTGGCCACAAACGCATGTTGGTCAGCTACACACGCGACTCTTCCCTGACCGAGGCCAATACACTACGTTGCCAGGTGGCTGGGTTGCTGAAAGTGAGTATACAAATTAAAAAGGAAATGAAATTCAATACATCTTGTGAGGTCGATTTAATGATACCCTATTTCTATTTGGGTACAAAATCTCTTTGGGTATATCTCCTATAATTTTGTAATTTTAACTACTGCATCTTTGACTTTGAGTACATTTAGCTCCTTCTAAATGTTTTTGTTTCGAACGTAGCAAGGTGATGGTTTGACTGGACTTTCTGAATTATGCCAGGGGTCCAGGTCAGCTTTTATACCGAGTACAACATTAAAGTCGCGTTCTCGAGAGGACCTAGCGTTAATCAGCCAACAGAGGCTATTGGCCGCATCCAGAGGGGATGCCAAAATAAACTTCTATAGCACGCAATCACAAGGAGCTCGTGGTTAAACAATTATGAGTCAAAAAATTCAGGATGATTATTCTTATTACTATTAAAATACTTTTAATTACGAATTACATTTTGGTACCTTTTTGCAGGACGTTCCGTATTATACACTTCCCATGTATAAGTTTCGTGAGCTCTTCCAGTCGCGCTTCAAGACCTCCATCAGTGTTCTGGATTTATATAAGATGCAGGACATCTGTACCATCAACTCGGATAATAATGAGGACAAGTTTATAAGTCTTCAGCCAGAGCTCATCAATACACTGGAGAGTTCACCACTCATGGAAGGACTTCAGCACAGTGTACCCTATTGTACAGTGCATTTCAAGCGGGAACAGCACAAGGGCTGGGCCGAACAGGACATTGAGCCACTGCCCAATGTACGCATGAGCATTGCCGAAATACAGAAACTGATTTATCCACTGTTGAAACATCATCCTGGCGACATACCACTAGCCACACTTGTGCACTGCATTGAGGAGCAACTGCAAGTGCGCATCACTGAGGACGAGAGCGGTGTTAATTTGGAACACTTGGTTTGCTGTGTCCAGGGCATACAAATCCAAGTGAACAATTTTGGCATAAAAATACTTGGCTGGCTGGAGTTGAATAAAGATCTAAACGGAGGTAATAACAGTGGCAGTGTCACTGCTGTCTCGAGCAGCTCCAGTGAACGTAGCTGTGGAGGCTCTGTCGGTGGCAGTAGTGGAGTGAATGCCAGCAGCGGAGGCTACTTCAAGAACTCTGTAGCCGATCCCTTACATCAGATCTCAAGGGAAGTCATTGAACTGGTGAAAATGTCTCCGAAATCCACAATGAAATTCAATCGCTTTATCCCAGCTTACCACAACCACTTTGGCAAGCAGTGCCGAGTGGCGGATTATGGTTACACCAAGTTGATTGAACTGTTCGAGGCTCTTTCGTCGGTCGTGCAGATTATGGGGGATGGTGAAAACCGTCAGATCACCCTGACCCATCGCACCCAAATTCGTCGCTTCACCTCGGATCTTTTGCGAATTTTGCGAGCCCATGGAAATAATTCGGTCCTGCTCTCCCAATTGCCTGGCATCTTTGCCCAGAGTCAAGTGCGCACTTTTGATGTCACCGACTATGGAGTATGTGATATAAGTGATATACTAGATGGTCTGGTCAATTCCAATATTGTGGTGGTCAGCAATGTTCAAGAAAGCAAGGATCTATTGATTTCCATACCAAAACGCAAGCAAACTAATGCAGAGCTGGAAAAGACGTCGGTATTTGCTGGCGAAATGGTAGAGCTTTTCCAAAATGCCCTGCAGTACAGGATTCTGTTTCAAAAATTTGTACGTTCCTATCACTATCATTTCGCCTATCAATGCCGTCTAAGCGATTATGGCTTCCTAAAGCTGGCCGATCTCATGGATGCCATACACGGTGTGGTGGAAATGGAACTAACCAATGATGAGAATAAGAAAATCTTTTTATCGGCCAAAGTGGCCAGGCGTGTCTTCGCCGAACAATGTGAAGATCTTATCAGAAATGTCACGGGCAATTCGACGAGTTGTATGAAGTTGGATCAAGTCTTGAAGTTGCACAAGAAGAAGTACGGCTATCAAATGCAGCCACAAACTCTGGGCATGCCGGACATGGCCAGTGCTCTTGAACTACTGCCCTACGTGGAGGTGGTACAGAAAGAGCAAACCACTTGGCTAATCTGTCACAACGATGATTTGGAATTTCGTCAGATGTGCTATCGCGCCTGCAAATATTTGCTGCAAAGAGAGACGCCCCGCAGCCCACCAGCCACTGGCAAGACTACCGCGGAGGCCCCGAAACCTGCCAGTCCTCTGAACAAAACTCAGTTCTTTAATGAATTTAATACCAAATACAAGGCCAAATTGAATAAGTCCACCCTTCAGGCCATGCACCACTGCATCGAGGTGAGTGGATAATAATTTCTTAGCTTTTCACAATTTTTAGAAATCTTTTTTTTTTTAGGTATTTACCGAAGGTGATCAGGAGTGCGTTCGCCTCACCAAGTTTGTACGCTTCCTGGTGTCCTTGGTGCGACTTTTGGAGCAGCGACCCACCATGTACCTCTATGAGCTCAAGACCGCCTTGGAGTGCGACATAAGCAGCACTTTTGAGTTTGGTTTTCCCAATCTCTATTCCATCATAGTGGCCCATGAGGATCTCTTTAGTCTCAATCCTGGACCCACTCAGGAACGCAGTGAAATTTCTTTAAACGGCAATTGTGAATGTATGTGAATTTTTATGAATTTATTGTGAGTGTAAAAACTTCTTCTGTTTTCCCACAGTGCGACTAAATTCCAGTGGCAGTCATCACCTATTTGGCTCTCTCAAATTACCCTTTGCCAAGCACAAGCTACGCAGTAGCCGTACACCCCTGGGTGAACATAATCGTCCTAGCTCCAGCCAGGCCCCTCCACCTCCCAAGACCCGAGCCATAGCCAATGAGTACCTCCAAAATGCCAATGCCACGGGAACTGCCATTACTGGTGTGGCTTACAAGCCGCAAGTGAATGCTGGCCACCCTTATCCAGATTATCAGGACACAACTGGGCCGCCATCCCATAAATGTTCACCGCCGTTTGCTACCTCGATTTGCCGCAAATCCCAGCCCAATGCAAATTCCTCGCTGATTTCCTCCAGTCTGCTGAATGCCTCCAACTCATCCAATCTCAGTCTCTGCAGCAGTTGCAATAAGGAAAACTCCATGAATAGTTCATTCCACTTTTTTAACTCCTCAATGAACTCCTCGAATGAGCTTAACGGCAGTTTAATTGGTGACCTGGCCATGGCTTCTAGCACTGCCATTGCGCCCACGCCAGCTTATGCTCAGTCCACTGGTCTGTGGCAACGGCGCCAGGCTCGCTACCTTCCACAGCCACAGCTGCCGAATCCACCACAGCCTCAGCAGGCTCATGCCCAGAACTTGATGGGTGGAGTAGGTAGTTTCAGTGAGAGCTTTTTGTCCACTGGTACAAACAATCGTTCCAACGATCTCTATGACCTGGTTAGCTGCAATGCGGGACCCATTAGCTCTATCTACGAGCCACCAAAGCCGGACACTCCACCAACTGAGGTAACCCTTTGCTCTGTGATTTCAGCTTTGGATCACCCAAATCTTTTTCTTTTTAGAAATTGCCCTTCTGGATCGACCCAATTTGGAGCAATCAAACAGAGTTGCCCAAAAATAATCTACTCAATATACGCCTGCCGGAATTGAAGTCCCTTAATGTCTTGCCCACGCTCCTCTCGCCGTATACCTTATCCAAGCATGAGAACATGAAGCGTCAGCTTTTCAATTTCGAGAACCATGATCGCAAAATCGCCTAAAAAAAAAAAAATAGAATTATTTAAGAATTTTTTTTTAATTTCATGCGCTTGGCTCGCTCTATTATTAGTCAATCAATTTATTTTTACCAATTTGTGGCTCTATCAAAAAATCATTTGTTGTTCTTATTTAGCTTAGCACGAAAATTGTAATTTTGATTTCAAAGAACGGGAATTGTTTTTTCGTATTTTTTTAATATTATTCATAAGCAATACTGGCAAATTGTTCGCTCATTTATTAATCTATTCATTTATTTAAAAGGTGCATGTTTTCTTTTCCTTAATTGCCCTTAACAACGAAATCAAATTTTTGTATTTAATTATTATTAATAGTAACTAAATACTTTAGCAATTTAAAATTACTTAAAATTTATTCATTACAAAATGTAATTGGCGGAAATGATTGAGATCGTAAATCACTTTGTGGGCAACGGAAATTATTTCAAAAATCAGGAGCCACCACACGAAAGAAGGCATTGGCCAATTCGATGCCAAAGAAGCAAGCAGCATTCGCCGGAAAGGCGCGCAGCATCACAGGAACAATGCCCTTGTATAGGGCCAGGGGTCCATCGTTTTTCATGAGATCCACAAAGACACTACGTATTCCAGATTTGTATTTACCTTCGGGAGCTGCAATAAAAGGCATTTAAAATACTCGGTGGGTTGGTTTGCATTTGGTTTACCTGATTGCAAACGGCTTTTTAGGACATCGGCTGGCATTCCGCCTATCCAATAAAATATGCCAGCTAAGCCGCCTCCCAGGATGGCCGGGAACAGGTCAACATTCTCTCGGTTGTAGTGTGCCTTGTAGGCGTCCGTAAACATTTCATATGCCATAAAATATAAACCGTTGGCGGGCAAATCTGTATGCGAAAATAGTTGCATGTTAATCAAGAAACGGAGTAAAAAAAAAGTGCAAAGTTGAAATTATATTTAATTGGCCGGTTCGAATCCGCTTATGAAATTGACTTAATCATGGCTGTAAAGTATTATGCAATCGATTATCGTAATATATGCGTTGACTCGACTTTCAAAACGAATTAATTTCAGTAAATCAATCCCAGTGGTTCTAAAACTGTGGACAATTGAGCCAATACAAATGTCTACTTCACTATCAATTTAAAATACAAACAACAACAAAATACCTGTTCTGTATATCTAAAAAAAATATTTTATTTAACAACACTTTTTACTTAAGCCAACTCTGAACACATATAAAAAATATGCCTGAGGAATATGTTTTTAAAAATTCGGTGCAACAACGTTGAAGAAGTTATTGGCCAATTCAATGCCAAAGAAACAAGCAGCATTAGCCGGGAAGGCACGTATCATAATCGGCGTCACACCACGATACAAGGCCAGTGGGCCATCCTTGACAATGAGGTCTTTGAACACGCTCCGCACACCATGCTTGTAGGTACCCTCGGGAGCTGAAAGCAAAAGTTCGCTAGTTAAATCTTTATTCAATTCATTTGTATATTTTATTGCTCACCTGATTGCAGACGACTCTTGAGCACATCGGCTGGCATGCCCAGAATCCAATAGGCCATGCCTGCAGCACCTCCAGCAAAGATGGTGGACGCTGTATTTATCTTACCCGATTCTGACTTTTCCTTAGCCACATCCTGCAAATACTCGTAGACTAGAAAATACAAGCCGTTGGCTGGCAAATCTGTAAAATACACAAACATTAAATTATTTAACTGATCAATAGAGAGAAACAACTATTTTGGAACTATTCTAAGCTACTCAGGATATACTCACACTTATTTTGGTAGTATATAATTTCTTGCATAAGTTTCTTGATAAGTGGCTCAAATTTATTTGAAAATCGGCAATCTATTTTTTTAATTCAAGTCTGAATGGAATCACAAAGTATTCACGGTTTTTAGTGGAAGGTGAAAACCAAAAACCTTATAATAATATTTTTTCACTCAAAACAGTTGTAAAATTAAAACTTTTAAAAGTGTTCCGACTTAATATTCAAATTCAATAAAATCAATTCAATATTCAAATTCACTAGTTTAAAGACTTATTAAAATAATTGCAAGTCACTGGAACAAAAATATAACTATGACTGTTTATCAAACTGTAAGAGGATTTTTATCAACAGGTGACTCTCCTAACCAAAATGAAAGTCATGCCGAATAAATTCAAAGATATTTATAAGCTTGAGAGAACATTCTATCATTTCGATTTGCATTACCTGGCCTAAAGCAGACCCTCTCGGAAAAATCACTTACCTCTCAGCATGGTGGCACAGCTACCCTTGAATACACTACGTAAGCCGCCTTCTTTATAGAGCTTTCTGGCGCAATCCACCATGCCCGTGTATTTGGGCTTACCGCCGGCTGCTGTCTGCGTCTGCAAAAGCACTTTGATACGCTCACCCGGTGCCATAATCAGCGTGGAGAACAGACCCGAAAAGGAGCCGGCCACAAAGATTTGTGTGTAGTTTAGTTTGGCATCAGCACCGGTTTGCTGTATACGTTTGCCTAGGGCGTAGCCGGCAAAGCACATGGCAAAAATGGGAGCCACGCCAGTCAGAGGTGCGGTCATGCCTTTGTACAGACCAGTTACGCCTTCATTGCGTATGGTTTTGGCAGCACAGTCAAAAGTACCGCGGTACATGGGCTGTTCACCAGGAGGTGGACGAGGCATAGTTTGCAGGCGCACCTGAGGAAAGGGGGAAAATAAAATTTCTTCGCTTGGAATAATAAAATTTATTTCTTGCCTTGATGGTGTCCAGTGGATGGCCAGATAAGACATTGCAAATACCTCCGAATCCACCAGTAATAAATGATTTAATGGGATTCGCTTTACGCTCTTCTGATACCTTTTCTATTGTGGCCATGCTTCCTAATTTTTTTTCTTGTGCCTATTGAAAAAATTAGAATTAATTATTAAATTTATATGGAATTTGAACTTCAATTTTGATTCAATATAATCTTTCTGGCCTAATCAATGTCAGTGGAGGAAGCAGTCAACGATAAGGCTTCGAAAACCGTAGACTTCGGTGCGTTACGACATGTCGACCTTGCAGTTTGGCATTTTTGGCCCAAATTCAATACAATTGAACTTGAAAATTAGCAATATTTCCCTCACCTAAATGAGGAGCGTCTGCAGTATAATTTTGACGATGTCGTGGCGAGTAACCTGTTGCTGACACCACTTCGAAAATTACTGATTGGAATTTGGTTGCGAACGGGTTTCATTTCGTTTGGCGTTATCAGCCAGCATTCGTGTAGCCGATGGAGATTTCGATGTGATTGTTATGTTTCAGAAGAGATATACATAAAATCTTGCAATTATACATATTAACATACCCAAAAATTTCAACTTTTATTCAATTTAGATATTAAAGCATGCCGGCGATGAAAAATTAAGGTTCAAAGTCCACCAGTGACTCTAAAACAGTCACACTGGCACTCAACCTGATAGCTTTCTCTTCACGGTGCCGTAGTGTAGCTGTTGTAGGGTTTAACAATATGAGGTTTGTTTACTTTCTTATCTTTTTCTACTTCATTTTAATTTTGATGCTTATAAATTTTTATTTTTGTTCTTGTTGACGGCAGGACTGCCATATCGCTAACGGAATGGAGTTGCCATATAGTCACAAGTCTCTAATAAAATCCCATTAAATTTCCCTTACACGCTACTTTATTTGCGCGCTAAGTTTGAATCCCGAGAAAATATTTGGTATAATTTTAAGTAATATCTGAATGAAAATATATTTAATTGTTTGATTTATAATTAATTTATTTAGAGACTTAAAAAAAAAAATGGTTGTAGCAGACTTTTACAGCTTGAGCTCCTGAATTACTTTAGATCCAAAAACTTAATATTCGCAATTCCCATTGACCTGGGAAACTTTTGCATTCACTCCATTTTTTTCTGGTTACTGATTTGCTGATATGCCGCAATGCCGATCTGTTTCCAAAGCAACCTTGAAGATAACACAAATTGAGTAAAATGTTTTTATATATTTTGTACACTGTCGAAACTTTTCAATACACCCACATTTGGATAAACTATAAAAATTTATACATTATGTGGCTTATTTACAATATTTATACTATTACTATAATCAAACTTGTTTGTTCTTGTTGCTTTTTTATATTAATTCTTATTTGAGCGTGCATGAGAGAAACTCTTATCCGAATGGAGGATGTTGTGGGCCCTATCAACAAACGGTCCGGTCATTTCCTTTTATAAAAATAACAAAACCGATCTCAAACAGTAGCCAGTGTGGCCTGTGAAATCACTTCTTATGTACATGCTACTGATGGGAAGCATTTCAATTTTTATATGCTATGAATTTAGTGTATGAATGGAATTCAAGCCAAGCGAAGCGCCAGTGGATTAATGACGCACAGAATCGCGTAACATTTCAAAGAATTCATATAAACAGCTCCTATCATACCGTAATAGAGATAACATGGTCAGGTGGTTGTCCTTCCTGGTTTGCCTGCTGTCAGGCGCATTGGTCACAGCCTTCCCCCCTGGCCAGGTAGAACAGGATGTACTTAGCTGTCCCCAAAGTTGCGTCTGCCAGTATGCAGCCTTCAATGAGCTGCCCATAGCGCGCTGGGTAAACCACATAACCAGCGATTATGTGGAGGAATCAGAGGAGGGTTTGTTCGGTCAAAGCTTTACGAAGCTGTCCACGTGCCTGCTGCAAGAGCAATCCGAAGCGGAAGCCTTGCTACAAGCCTTGCCCATGGATCTGCAGGCCCTCATTCTACTATATACCGGAGTGGGCAGTGACTTGACAGGTGTGTGTTTGGTCCAGCCAATATCGAAATTTTATATAAAAGCAAACTGAATTTCTCTAGTGAATACCAGCAGTCTGAAGGCTCTGAATCAGTTAACCACCTTGGAAATACGTGGGGCTAGTTCAGCTGGTACCTTTCGATTGGTCATTGACGAGCCCATGGAATTTCTTTTGCATGCCAACTTTGAGAACGTGATTTTGCTGAGCAGTGAAAAGCTCCAACGCCCCAAGTACTCTGCCCTACCCAGTGATAATTATGATTATAGGCCACCCAGTGAGATTATCTCTTTGGATGATGGATTCCAAACCACACTGGACAATAAAAATGATGACGCCAAGGGTCCCAAATATCAATTGGATTTGGAAGTGCTGCCCGAATCCGATGTGCCGGAATTTGAAATCTTACCCTATGATCAATTCCTCCAGATGATAAAGCAAACACACATGCCCTCCTTCTATGGCTGGCAGCGTCTAGAAGTGCTCAGGGTGCACCAGTGCCAGCTGAGTGAGTTGCACTGGCAGATGTTCGATGGCTTGATGGTTTGATAATTTCCAGTTTTTTGTTTTTTCTTTAATTCTATTTACAATCATTTCATAATTTTCAATCCACAGACTCTCCATCATTTATCTTTGGAACGCAATGGCATAGAGACGCTGCCGCCGTTTACGCTCTCCGGTGCCCCACATCTGAAGACCTTATCACTGGCCCACAATTCTATTCAGCGTTTGCATTATCGTAGTCTGGCAGGGCTTTTGGAATTGGAGACTTTGAATCTAAGTGATAATCGCTTGGAGCTATTGAGTGAAGTGACCTTTCCGCCGCTACCTCAACTTCTCCGTGCGGATTTCCGCCAGAATCCTATACGTCATATCTTTCCCGCCACTTTCTGGGTGATGAACGATACCCAAGAACTGCAATTTGGCAGCAAAGAAGTGGCCCTGGAGCTGCGCCCTAATCAGCCTTTCGACTCACTTCATAAACTGAGGACACAAAGAATAATGAATGTTTCCATCAGCAGTCTGGAGCAGGGTGTGTTCAAGGTAAGGTGGCTCTTCAATCCTAAGTTTACCTATTCAAACTGTACTTTGCCCATTAAGGGTTTGACAGCTTTGGAGAAATTGACTCTGCGCGGCGAAATAAGCAATATTGACTTTGACGCTTTTGCTGGCCTGTCTCAGTTAAGGGATTTGGACTTGAGCTATTGTCGAATTCAGAAGATTTCTATGGATGCACTACTCGATAGTAAGAAGCTGGAAGTGATTAATCTGTCATTTAACAATCTTACAAATATACCACCTGGACTTTTTGATGATCTCCTTCAATTACAAGAGGTTCATCTTAATGGAAATCAGTTGACTTCTTTGCCCACGAGCTTCTTCCGCCAGCCACGTCTGAAGTTGGCGCGACTAAATGATAATCCCTGGGAATGCAGCTGTCAAATGAACAACTGGCTATCAAGGCTAACAAATAAGGTACGGGGTCCCATAAATGAACGTTGTGTAGTTGACTTTGCCACGGGTCAGCCCATTTCCTGTCGACGCGAGGAGACTTTCGAGACGGACAAGAGCTTGGCACCACGCTGCGCCAATTATAATGGACGAAGTGTCTATTATGTTTTACGTAAGCAATTACAGTGCGGCATCCAAGTGCTGCATTCAGCCAAGGGGATCCGCAAAAGTCTCCCATATTGGCGTAAAGTGGAACAACTGCAGCAGAAGCAACATAAGCAACAGCAACCCAGAAAGCTAAGGAAGCCACGAAGAAAGACACAACGGAATAGCTTGAGTTACATATTGAAGGAGCGACAAAGCCAAGATAGCTTAAGTCTGCCCAGTTCATCTGCGGAGATGTCCAATGAAATCTAGCCTAAAGAAAACAAACATGCACCAGTACATACATACATACATACATTAGGATATAGATTTTTGATTTAGGATTCATATGCAGAAAAATTGTTACATTTAGACTGACCAAACATAAACACAAAGACCATATCTAAAAAAAAAAAATTTTTTCTTTCTTTATTTTTTAATAAAAAAAAAGAATTTTTTATAGAACTAAGGAAGCTCTGAAAAGTATTTTATTCAAGCTGCGAACTATCCAACCCAACAGATTAACTGAATTAAACCAGCCAAGAGCTGCCACACAGAAAAAAAATTCCTTTTATATTTATGTTGCAGGTAGAGGGCGCCCAGTACTTTTGTAGTGTTATAAAAGTTCTGCAACTTCTCTGCCCTACAGGGGGCGCTGTAAACTGACTCTATGGCATATCAGTAGTGCTGCCATATTTTAGATTTTCTAAGAATCCTAAACACACAAATACGAAATGTGAACACAATAGCAAGGAAAAAAATATTTTTGTTATATATTGTACACGTGGCTTCTTATTTCAATTGCTAGTGCGACGTTCTTAAGTACTCAGCCGTCCATTCATAATTCCCAATTCTGGCCACTTCTACGAAGATTAGTTACATCCATGAATTAAATTCTGGCAGCACCACTATTGAGCTATTGTCAACTCTGCCACCGTTCATCATCAATAAAATTGCAAATCAATTATGCGGAATAAGTTGTAGTTCTAGCAGCTGTGCATGCTGCGAGTGGAAAACAAATTACTGGTGCAAAAACAAAATTAAGGTTTTGGTCCAAGTTCATACTAAAAACGCCTAGCCTCAATATCGAGATGTCCAATGGTGACAACAGTCAGGTGCTAGACAGTTGGGAAGAACTTGATGAGGCAGGCGTGAGTATACTCAGTCTAATAATGACTTAAAATATCTCCCTAAGAGGTGTTCATTCTATTTACAGTTATGTATTAGACTGCAAACAAATTTACAGACCGACGGTGAAAGGACGACTACGCCCACAGTCATACACATAGCCAGCAGCAGTACATCAACACCTGCTTCTGCCACAGCACCAAAAATGAAAGTCCTACAGCGTCCGCAAAGTGTGCAGGAGTCGTCTATGGCGCAGCCTAAGCAAATTTCTATAGCCAAGAAGCCTCAGGCTCAACCGACTGCTAATGATGCTGATCTGAGTACACCACCAGTCATGATGGTGCTTCATAAGTCGGGGGGTGACTACGAAGGGGCCACATATAGCACACCAATGACTAATCAAACTGTAAAGATTTTACGTAGACCGACCCAGGCGGATGAGCGTCGTGACACTAACGAGATGCGACCAAAGCAGAAAATTAAAACGCTTCAGCAGCGGGAACAGGAATATGCCGAGGCGCGCCTGCGTATACTAGGAGCTGCCAAGAATCCCGAGGACGACGAAGCGTAAGTACTTGAAAACATATTGACACTTAAAAATAAAATCTCAACTGTTTTAAGCAGGCCCTCTACCAATGCCACACCAGTAGTGAATAACACAGCGTCTATGCCAGTTGCACCTACCAACAACAACAATAATAATAATAATGGTGGTTTTACTCCGGGAGCCGGAGGGAATCTCGGCATGCATCGTTCTAATTCGGCGCCTAAAATGACACAATCGCCCCAATGCTACAATAACTACAATAGTTACTTCCAAGGGCCTTCGGTACCTGCCATGAACTATTATTATCCGCCTGGTCCACCAATGACGCCAGTCCAGCAACAGCAGCCACCACCGCCGCTCTACAATCCTCGGATCCCACCGTATGTAGGACCTGGGGTACCATCTCCGCAAGCTTCCGCTGCCAATGCTCAACAATCCTGGTCACCCATTGTGGGTGGCACCGTATCAGCTGCCCTATTGCGCCAGCAACAGGCCCATCATCTGCATCACCAGCAGGCCATGGCGCCACAGCATCCTTCAAACTCGTACAATGATAACGTATTGCGAATGCCTCGAGGCCCCTGTCCCAATGGATCCATTGGCTTCCAGATGCGTCGGTAACATCTGATTCATATTATCACATTCATTTTTTAGTGTTTACATACCGTATACTAAAAATGCCTGTCAGCTTAATTTTTGAGATTTCGATAAGAAATTTTCCATTCTGTGTTTTCTATATTTCAAAATGTGGCAAAAGCGGTAAATTTGCGGGTTACGCTGAAAGGATAAATTTATAATGGATACATTTAAATATTTATGACGGAGTGGTAGTAATTTTGTAAATTTACAACAAAAACACAATTTTTTAATAGATCTTTTTTGTGTATTAATAAACCTGATTTTATGAAATGCAACAGGTCAGGGCAGGGAGACAATCTAAATCATCCAGAGCCCCAAATGCCTAGGAAAGTGAACATCGGCTAGTGAAGCTTTTTATCAATAAAAAAGGACAAGATCGTCAAAAGATCAGATCTCCTTTTGCTATCACAATTTAGGTTGGGATCTTAAAAGGGCATACAAACCAGTTAATCTAAATTTAAACACGGGCATTGATTTATTTTTGCAGTTAAAAATCTCATTAAAATTTCCAGACAAGTGCATTTACATTTTGTTTTGTGCCCAACTTTCGATTATCAATTGCAATTTATTTCATTTTTTACCCCACCGGCAAGTTCAGAGTTTATCAAGATGTTTTTGTTATTTACACGAAATGCAAAAATATTACCGACTTTAATGCGAATACAATAAAAAAAAAAACAAACAGGGCATTAATTTACAACAAGAAAATCTATGTTCTTATCACCAACGCAAAAAGTCGAGCCAACAACAACATAATCAACGTAGCGTCGGGTCTGCTCTGCTCTGCCCATCCTCTGCCGGTGTTCCAGACAATCCAGCCCACGGGCTTGCATAAACATTATTTTACAATTCAGTTTGAATTTTCCGTTGGTGCAGGGCGGCAGCTTAATTAAAGCGGCGATCAGAGCCAACATAAAATAAGACTTGGAGCATAATAAAGAGAGAACAGAAGCAGCGCCTAAACTATTTCAGGTTCACAGTCTCGATCTCACTTGCTCGCACGCGCAGTTGCGTGACACTCTCTCTATTTTTCTCGCTCTCTCTGAGTGAGTCAAATTCGTTCAACACGTGGGTACTCTCATTCATTTTGTTGGCAAAAACAAAATTAACTATTTTGAAAAGTGCAAAGTTTGTCCTATCGGTTTAGAGAGTTTCCTAAGTGCTTGTTAATAATTTTCAAATGTCACATCGTGTGCTAGTGATTGGGAGTGGGGGACGAGAACATGCCCTCTGCTGGAAATTGTCTCAATCGGCGAAAGTGTCGAAGATTTTCGCTCTGCCCGGCAGCTTTGGAATCTCTCAATTAAATAAATGCGAGAATCTCAGCGGTCTAGACGCCAAGGATTTTGAGGTAAGTGACATACAGATCAAGCAGCTTGCACAGAAATGCAAAGCTGCCCTTCAATTAACCTTCATGAATGGCTTCAACTTACCTACGTGCACACGCAAACAGCTGAGCCAGTTTGGGGACCAATCGCAATGTGCCTCCGTTTGTTTGTTTTCATTATTATTGTTGTTGATATTTTATTCGCGTTGTGTATGACATTTCAGAGGCTTCAGTGCTGCAAAAGGGAGTAGAATAAATCTGATCTCAAGTCAAAATAAGCCGTGCTTAGTTTCCAAACGTTTCGTTGCGTACGTAGACTTGAGTAGGTGTAACTAAGTGAACACAAACACACACATACATACAAAGACGTATGGGGCCAGATTACAGTGCAATTTTTCAGAGCTCGTTTGCATTTTAGAATTGGGAGGCTTTAGATTTTCTGAAAGACTGTTTCATAGATTCTCCAAAATAGATAGAACCAAAATTCGTTTTGGCTTTTTTAACAATTTTGGAAAATAAAAAATTATTAAAAGATTAATCTTTTTGAAAACGGTTTGAGGAACCTTCTGAAGCATCTGGAAAAATAATATTTTGAAAACTTGTGAAAATAAAAGCAATAAATAAATTTGTAAATATTTCTATCTAAATATTATTAATGTTAACTAATGAGCACATATTTTTATTTTTCTACCGGAAATAAGCAAAGATTCTTTTAGGAAACTTTTTCGAATGAGATCGGACAATTTATTCAGAGTTATTCCTAAAATCGATTTTGGTTACCAAGAATCCTTTATATTAGTCGGATCCAACTCAAATTTGGTACACATGAAGGAATTCCAAGTATCTAACTAAGGCTTAGATTCCAATGACAGAATGATATAGTGGTTCGATTCAGCTAGTTCCGATAATGCACAGCCTGTGTATAAAAGGAGCTTAGTCTTTGTTACTGACCCCCCCTGCACTTCACTATTGGTGTTCTGCTATATCTGAGATGTAGAAAAATCTAAGTAATCAGCAAAATAAATAAATTTTAAGGGGGGAAATTAAAAGATCTTGAAATATCGTTAGATCAGCGAAGTAATGAAAATGTTTTAATTGAATTATTTTTGATAAATTAAAAAATCCCCTTGAAGTGAATCTAAAAACATTGGCAAAATTGCATTTTATAAAACCTGTCGGAAGATTTATTTTGAAGCCCTAACAATCTCGACTTTTAATACGATTATCACTTATTTGTCTGGCGCCTCGTCTTATTAGGAATGATTCGATCGTTTTTAGTTTAACGTATCTAGCGTATTTATTGAGACTTAATTGTTTATATTAAATTCACAGTTAACTTATCACACATACGGGCTCAGACCAGACTCCCAAGTCGGGGTTTAACGTCTCCGGACATATTTCAAGCTGCCACGACTCTGTCGCTGATGTCGTTTCAGAGTTTTGGGCTGCGTGGAACCCGCTCCGCCAATTGCTGGCGGATGGGTGAGATAGACAACCTTGGGAGTGGTCGAAGCTCGAGTACGTGGCGTGGTTGGCTCGGCTATATTCCTGGTGTACACCTTAAAGGCTTCGTTGTCGTGCTCCACAGTCTTGAGCTCGCCGCTGTAGTAGTCGCGCACCTGATAGGGATGCTGGCGTATGTACTCCAGAGAGCGCAGAATGTAGTCTGGAATCTTGGGTATGTGATCGCCCACAGGATGATAGCCTGTCTCATCAGCCACATAGCTGGTGCTGATTACACTGCCATCCGGGGCCGTGTAGCTGGAGCTGCCCTGGACGGCCACACCAGCCAAGCCATTTTGGGTGGCTGTTATCCCATGGGAAGTCTCGTAGCCATAATGGTAGTTCCCATCTGTTTGTATATCCAAATCATTAAGCAGGGTCTCCGAGCTCCTATCCGAATCTGGTATATAATCGCTCAGGCAATCGGCCACGCCCACTAGCACCATAACTAAGGCAATGACGGTTACCTAAATCAAATTGCAAGCTGAATTTTTGTCGCTTTTACTTTCACTTTTTGTTTTGCACTTACAGATATTCTGACCATTTTAGGGCAAATCTTGAATATTTCGTTCGGTGATGTTATTGTTGGTTCTAGCTTTGGAATAACTCGACTGTGGAGCTGCCTTTGGCTTGCCTTCGTTTTTATATCCAAGCACATCTCGTTCACTCGCTGCTTGGCTCAAATCATTTTGGCATTTTTGTATCGCAACAACAAAAGCAACGTTACCAAAAATTAAAAAAAAATAAAAATAAACACCGCCAAAATAAAATCCCAGCTTCGTAACAATAACCGCTCTGACTCTGATCGTAGTCATCTTCAGTCATAAATAAAATTATTTAATTTTTTGATTGTTTTATATTTAGTATTTATTTTTTTTTTTATTTAGTTGTCGTCGGTGCAGTTCTTTCAGTGTGGGTTGGTAAAAATAAATAAATAAATTAAGCCATATGCCCTACACCAAGGCTAGAGCACTTAACATTTGATAAAGCACCTGCGACTGATCTTGAAATAACTCGAAACCAAGGCCATCGACAGGATATGAAAAGTCGCGAAAATCTAAATTTTTCTAGATACGTAATAGACCAATAAATAAATTAAAAACCGAAGATCCTTATAAAAAGAATTTACAAATTCCAATATATTTTAGGATTCTCAAAAATTAAAGATTTTACTCAGATAAAATATAGATTAAATCCATAAATAATCAGAAAATTTACTCTAATAAATAAAAGTTACAGTTTCACTATTATTTTTATTATTAATTAGATCCTCTTTCCATCTTTTATGTCTGCTTATTTTTGTTTTAGAATCTTGATTCATAAGATCTTGAAATATTGGGAAAATAAAAAAATAATCCCAAAAATTTATTACACTCTCAAAGTATCATTTATTTCAAGAGAGGTGGAAGCCAACAAAGCGTATCTAACAACCAACTAATCTTGAGCTTATTTGGGCACATTCCTCATGTGCACACTTGCCATTTCCAGCACCAGACACCAAATAACATAACCATACCCATTTAATTTGCATAAAATACCGTAAATCATCGCAGCACACCGTAAAAAAAAAAAAAAAAAACAAAAACGTTCTAACCAAATTCGGAAGTTGTGTGACGGGACAACTGACCAAGTTTATGGTCAAGAATATCGAGACCCAGCTGAGTCTGTCGGTCATTGTGCCGAAAGTGATTTGTCTTTTCATCATTTACCATCTACATGATGATCTCTTCTTGCCTTTCGCTACGGCAGTGGAGGCCTCAGTAAATGTCTTGCCACGGGAAATTAAAAATAATAAAAAATACCGAAATTATTAAAAGCTTGGAAATTTGGTCAGCTTCCTAAAGTAGTGAATTCCGTACGAGATCATCGCATCATTGAGATTAACAATACGCAAATTAACCAGTAGCCAAAGTGAAGGTGAACCTCCTTGAACTTCTTGTTGTTGTTATCGTGGGCAGTTGGGAACTGGGACCCACATTCCTGAGAGAGGAGGGGGCGAGAGTGAGCTTGGTTGCTAAATAGTCTGGAACGTCGAGGGAACTTTATGCCTTGTGTGTAGCCTCTTTTCGCGTTTGGCGCCAATTCGATTAGAGCGTTGAGATTTCGAGTCTTTGGAGTCACGCTCGGAGACCACTAAACCGGATCATCCGTCAAATCGAGTTCACAGCACTTTAGACGACATAACTGAGGCGTGAGTCAAGTTTGTTTATTTTTCGGAGACGATGCATCAAAGTGGCATCAATTATTTTGAGTTAATGGCAAAACAATTAGGAAGGCATTTGGCGGGCAAAGTGAGCTAATGAAACCAGTTCTAAACTGCAGGTGTTTTTTGCTTTTTGAATATTTTGGGAAATTAGAATAACCATTTAATTTTTCGAAGGAATGAAGGTTTCTTTTTTATATTTTTAGGCTATAGCCAAGTGGGCCAAGACAAACAAGATCGATTTGGTGATTGTGGGACCCGAAGATCCGCTGGCCTTGGGGCTCGGTGATGTCTTGGAAAAAGCAGGAGTGCCTTGCTTTGGGCCGGGCCAGCAGGGTGCTCAGATTGAGGCGGATAAGAAATGGGCCAAGGATTTTATGCTGCGTCATGGCATTCCCACAGCTCGCTACGAGAGCTTCACGGACACAACTGCGGCCAAGGAATTTATCAAGAGGTAGGTAAAATTTCTATTTTATTTTCCCCAGCTTTAATATGTTTTGCTTGCCGCAGGGCTTCCTACAAGGCCTTGGTAGTCAAAGCAGCCGGGCTGGCTGCCGGCAAGGGTGTTGTGGTGGCTGCCAATGTGGATGAGGCCTGCCAGGCAGTGGATGAAATTTTGGGAAATCTGAAGTATGGCAAGGCTGGTGCCACGCTTGTTGTGGAAGAGCTGCTGGAGGGCGAGGAGGTCTCGATCTTGGCCTTCACAGATGGTCAGACCATTCAGGCCATGCTGCCAGCCCAGGATCACAAGCGTCTAGGCGACGGTGATTCCGGTCCCAATACCGGTGGCATGGGTGCATATTGCCCTTGTCCGCTCATTAGTGAGGCAGCCCTGGTCGAAGTCCATGAAAAGGTCTTGGAGCGCGCTATTGCTGGCCTGAACCAGGAGGGCATTTCCTATCGTGGTGTGCTCTATGCCGGCATGATGCTCACTCCGGATGGTCCGCGTGTCTTGGAGTTCAACTGCCGCTTTGGAGACCCCGAAACTCAGGTTATTCTGCCTTTACTGGAATCAGATCTTTTTGAAGTGATGACAGCCTGTTGCCAGGGCAAGTTGAGCAGTCTAAAGCTCGAGTGGCGTTTGGGTGTCAGTGCTGTTGGCGTGGTCCTGGCCAGTGCTGGCTATCCGGAGACCTCAACCAAGGGCTGTGAAATCACAGGTAAGTGAAAAAATTATATTATTTTCTACAAATTCGATACCATTTGAATTTTCCAGGGTTGCCTTCAAAAAATACCAAGACTCAATTAGTTTTCCACAGTGGTCTCTCTGTGAACAAGGCTGGTCAGCCCCAGACTAATGGTGGACGTGTACTCATTGCCATTGCCCTAGATGCCAGCCTGCAGGAAGCAGCCCAGAAGGCCACAAAATTAGCGGCCAGCATTACTTTTGCCGGAGCTGGTGCTCAGTTCCGTAACGACATAGCCCGGAAGGCCTTCAAAGTGTAACAAGAAGCAGACGAAATAAATTGATCCAACCAGTCTAAGAATTCTTTCTTTTCTTGCTGCAGTGCCAGTGCTGATGTGGAACGGGGTCTCAGTTACAAGGACAGTGGTGTGGACATTGATGCCGGCGATGCCTTGGTGCAGCGCATTAAGCCTTTGTCAAGGGGCACTCAGCGTCCCGGTGTCTTGGGCGGTCTTGGTGGCTTTGGTGGTCTTTTCCGTCTGAAGGAGGCTGGCTACTCGGAGCCGCTTATCTGTGAGGCTGTGGGCGGCGTGGGGGCCAAGATTCAGCTAGCCCTTGATCATGAGCTGTACGAGCACATAGGGTATGATCTGTTTGCCATGTGCTGCAATGAGTTGCTGGAGTCGGGAGCGGAGCCTGTAGCCTTTCTGGATTACCTGGCCTGTGGTAAACTGCAAGTTCCACTGGCAGCTCAACTGGTAAAGGGTATAGCCGAGGGTTGCCGGGACGCTCGTTGTGCCCTAGTGGGTAAGTAGCCCCTCCAAGTATTTTTGGTATGGGTCTGATCTGGGTTACTTGCAGGTGGTGAGACAGCCGAAATGCCAGCCGTTTATGCCCCGGGACAGTATGATATGGCAGGTTATTGCGTGGGTCTGGTGGAACAACCTCGTCTCCTGCCACGGTTTGATCTCTATGAAGCCGGTGATCTTCTGGTAGGCCTGCCCTCTTCTGGCCTGCATTGCGCTGGGTTTAATGCCTTATTGTCTGAGCTGGCTGCCCAGAAGGCAGTCAATCTAAAGGCTTCTTCACCCTGTGGCGATCGTACACTTTCTTTGGCTCAGGTCCTAGCCACTCGCAGTCGAGTCTATGCCAAGGAAGTCTTGCCCCTGCTTCAGACCGACCAGGTCAAGGCAGTTGCGCATATAAGACAGGGACTCCTGCCGGATATACGCCGTGTTTTGCCCGAGGAATTTGAGATAATATTGGATTTTGGAGCAGTGCCCGTGCCGGACATTTTTGGCTGGCTGGCCGGACAGTTCCAGTTGAGTGCGGAAACACTTTTAGAGCAACATAATTGTGGTATTGGCCTCGTCTTGGTCCTCCCTAAGGGCAGTCAAGTTTGGAAGAGCGGTCTACCCGGAGCCAAGGTGTTGGGTGTTTTACAGCCACGCCAAGTCGGAAAAGGTAACCAACTGCAGGTGCGCCACTTTGAGCAGCAATTGGACAAAGTCTCTTCTGGCTTTGGCGGACTCGGCAAAAATAAATTGCCCGAGGAATCCATAGATGATACTTCAATAGCCCTTGAGCTGCCTCGGCGCAAGGAATGTTTCGATAGTGCCGCAGGCAAGAGAGTTACCCGTGTGCCTGCTCACTACAAAGATCCCATACTGATTCTTGGCACGGATGGCGTGGGCACTAAGCTTAAAATAGCCCAGCAAACTGGAAGAAATAACAGCGTTGGCATTGATCTGGTGGCCATGTGTGTCAATGATATATTGTGCAATGGAGCCGAACCCTTCAGTTTCTCCAGCTACTATGCCTGCGGGCAGTGGGAAGAGGAGTTGGCCAAAGATGTGGCTACCGGTGTGATCAGGGGCACTGAGCAAGCTAGCAGCAGTCTCATAGGTAAGCCCTTTATCTGCATAAACCCACTAATCCCTAATCATTTTTGACTCAATCTCCGCCAGATTCTCACAAGGCTGCCGTGCCTTTGATCTATGAACCAGGCATGTATGACTTGGCTGGTTTCGCCCTAGGCATAGCCGAAAGGGAGAGCTTGCTGCCCCGCTTGGAAGCCATTGCCGTGGGCGATGTGCTTATTGGCCTGCCCTCTAGTGGGGTGCATAGCAATGGCTTCAGCTTGGTCCATGCGGTGCTGAAGCGAGCTGGACTGGGCTTTGAGGATCCGGCTCCATTCAGTTCAAAGACTCTAGCAGAGGAGCTACTGGCCCCCACAAAGATTTATGTGAAAGCTTTGGCACCATTGCTGGCTAGCCAGGGTCATGGCATCAAGGCTCTCGCTCACATCACCGGAGGTGGTCTTACTGAAAACATTCCTCGAGTTTTGCGTCCCGATCTGGCCGTCCAATTGGATGCCTCAAAATTCCACATACCCTCCGTGTTTGGTTGGCTAGCCCAGGCCGGGAAAATTGCACCAGCTGAACTGCAACGCACCTATAATTGCGGTCTGGGCTTGATTCTGGTTGTGCAGCCCCAGAAGGCGGCACAGGTGTTAGCGGAATTGAAATACACTCAACGTGCGGTGGTGGTGGGTCAAGTCATCCCGCGTGGCTCTGAGCAGGCGAGCCAGGTGCGTGTGGTCAACTTTGAAGCTTCCTTGAAACGCACTCAACAATTGGCCGCTCTGCCGCGAAAGCGTCTGGCTGTGCTCATCTCAGGCACGGGCAGTAATCTCCAGGCTCTTATTGATGCTAGTCGTGATACAGCCCAGGGATTAAATTCGGAGATAGTCTTGGTTATCTCTAACAAGGCCGGTGTATTGGGTCTTCAACGGGCCACAGAGGCGGGTATACCTTCTCTGGTTATTTCCCATCGCAGCTTTGACACACGCGAGGCCTATGATGCGGATTTATCGCGTCATCTCCAAGCAGCTCATGTAGATCTGGTCTGCCTGGCTGGGTTCATGCGAGTCTTGAGTGCTCCATTTGTGAGGGAGTGGCGCGGACGTCTCATCAATATACATCCATCTTTGCTGCCCAAGTTTCCCGGTCTGCATGTCCAGCGCCAGGCCCTGGAGGCGGGTGAAAAAGAATCCGGCTGCACAGTACACTTTGTGGACGAAGGCGTGGATACTGGCGATATCATAGTCCAGGCTGCCGTGCCCATCCTTAAGGGAGACGATGTCGACAGTCTCACCCAGCGCATACATGTAGCCGAACACTGGGCTTTTCCTAGAGCTGTCCAGCTCCTTACCAGTGGAACAGTCAAAATCGACTCGCAAGGCAAGACAAAAAGTTAAATTTCGCGGGTTTTAAGGAATTCGTTTTTGTGCATTTACATTTAAGCGGCCAAGCTGTTGGGAAAATAATTTGTAGTACATATAATATTACATTAAAAATGAAATAATGAAATCCGCCATTTATATATAAATTGATTAAAATAATTTTTTATTTTTTTTTAACTTTTTGTACAATTTTCTACAAACTAATATCACGAATTTTTAAAAACATCACAAACTGAATCGATTATTATTATTATTAGTATAATTAGTAAAATAGCTTCCAAATGGTTGTGGGCTGATTGAAATTCTCGTCCCTGCGGGAAGGCTCCTTACGCGCGACATTCCTAGCCAATTCGGGTTCTTTGAACACGCTTTCGGCTAACTTTTCGGGACGCACACGAAATAATTGATTAGCCAAAATTGGGACTATCAAATTATATTTATCTATTTGCTTGTTTAATTTCACCACATCCTCTTTGTGGTTGGACATGAAACGGTCCCAGGTACTTTGTTCTTTGGGCTGCAGAGGCCACTCGCCATAGTAAATTCGTTCAGCCCTTAGAATTTGCTTAAGATCACCAAGAGCCTCTCTAATGTCACGACCCAAGCAAACCCACTCCGGGGTGAATCCGTTGTCCAGCATTATTTTATTGAGCTTGTGTGTGGTGAAATCCAGATAAGGGTTCTGGGTTTGGGCCAAGGAAAGGGGTTGCCCGGCGCCCTTTAGATTATTAAAGTCGCCCTTGGTCATAGCCTCCTGTATAAGATCTTCCACAATGCGTTCGATACCGTATTTGGTCTTGATGGCATGTTTGCCATAGTAACTTCCTCCTTTCTTGCCACCAGACTTTGTCATAAGATCGCGTTCTCCAGCTGCAGCTTTCTCAATACGATGTTCCAAGACGTGATCTTGGGCCTTCATGGCCCGCACTTGCTGATATTGCTTCTGACGCTGGAACGGATTGCCCATGCCAATACCGTAATTGGAAAGATACTGCCGGTGCTGGGGTGCTGTGTGCTTTATATCGAATTCTTTGGCTTCCTCCTCGCTGTCGTCTATTTGACGACGATTTTTGGCAAACTTTTCTTGTAATATGCGAAAAGCCTCGTCCACTTGTTGGAATCGCTCACTCGAGGCCTCCTCCGTGCCGGAGTCCGGGTGCACTCTTTTCACAAGATCTAAATAAGCATGACGAACGGTATTTTGGTCGGCCGCTTCATGCACATTCAGAATTTGGAAACACCGCTAAAGATTTAAATATTATAAGAAACGTAGCTCACTTGAATATGTTGGCTTTACCTGATACAATTCCCGACGTTTCATGTGTAATTCTCTATAAAACAAACTGCAATTGGGCACTACTGAATTTAAGCAATTTCTAGCTCTTGTCAACATGTTTAAAAATCTCAGAATAGACTAATTTTTCTTGATTTATAAACTAGAATAATCACGCAAAGTTTTCTAGGTTTTTATCATTATTCCCGCACATTAAAAATGTATAAAGTTTAGTTTGTTATTATTTAACAATAATGATGGGAGATAGCCCTTTGGTACTGCTGGGGTTAAGAAGGTGACAGCTGTAATGTTGCGATAGGTTGGCAGGACTGGGCGAGCATTTGAAGACGCAGAGCTGCCAGACAGCTCATAAATTTTTAAATCCAAAGTTCTTTGCAGTAAGCAACTCTGTTTTGTTTGTTCGCTTGTTCGTTCCGCAACAACAAAGCGAAATGTGCAAGAAAAGTTAACTGCAGAGTTTGCATTTAAACAAAACTATCGAGAGCGCCTTATGAAAAAATAAATGAAACGGTACGGTAAATGCCAGGCAAACATGGCCAAAAAGTGTGCAGTGAAATAAGTTTTAGAAATAGATTTTGAAACAAAATTTTCATAAGTGCTGCTGCTGCTGCTGGCTCGGTCGTAGTGTCTCTCTCTATGTGTGCGTGCTATGCTATCTCTTTTGCGCATCCCAAAGCGAAGAATACTAGTTGCTGTATGTGTGTTATTTCGTTTTGCTTCCCTGTGCCTCTGTATGTGTGTTTCTGTGTGACTTTGACTGCAGTTTGTACGTTTTTGATTAAAAAGTAATAAAAACTACGGTCATTAAATGAGCAAAACGCAGCGACGTTGAACATGTCGAGCTCCGCAACAACAACAAAATCAGCATCAGCCTCAGCTAACATAACAATCACAACAACTTGGCGCACAAATACATGCCGCTACCGCCAACAACAACAACAACATCAGTGCCTATTACTACGTTGAATGCCAAAAAAGAAGAAAAAAAAAATAGATCGAGCAGCATGCATATGCCTTCGTGTTGGTGTGTGTCGTCTCCGTTTATGTTTAACTGTATTTAGATTTGTGTATTTATACAATATATGTGAAACATAGTTGCCTGCATTTGTGTTAAGTAATGTTTAAACTTTTACGTTTGTACTTTTCTGGCAACTGCAATACTAACATTGAGCATTGACAACGCCAATCAAATCAAAAGCAGCATAAGCCGCCAAACGCCGCAGAGACCCGACCACGACGACGACGACGACAACGCAGCCGTCGCTACCGTGTTTCCAAAAGTGAGTACAAATATCTGGCCACCTTTCGTAGCATAAAATTCTAGAATTCTTTATCTATCGTAAAAAGCAGATATATATATTAATTTTGTAAACAAAAGTGACCCCAACTGTGTCAAAAGATTGTCATAAGCCAATAATTGTCGCCGTCTGGCGCCCCCCATTCTCTGGCCCTATGGCTAGTTGTCTTTTATTTTGCGCTCTTTTTGATTTGATTGTGTGCGTGTGCCTTTTATTTTAATTTCCTATGCGCAGCGAATTCGCGCGCGCTTATTGTGAATGCGCACACAACATAAAAACAAAGCATTCTCTCTCTCTCTCTCTCTTTGGCTCTCCCGGTTTTTACGATATTTCGCCTCTGTGTTTCACCGTTGTTTGATTTGATTTGTTTTTATTTTAATTTTTATTTATCTTCCAATTTTTATTAAAAAAAAATAAATAAAATTTAGAGTTAGAAATTCTTTTTTATCGCTACTATAATTTATTGTATTTATTATTTCGATTTTTTTAAATTTTGATTAGTCTTGTCACAAACGCATATACGCATACGGCAACACACACACACTTGGCTAAGCAGATGCTCACGTACACAAAACCTAAAGTTCTGATAAGATTTGAAATGTTTGCAAGCGACATTCCTTCCAATTGTTGAGAACAATTTTTATGATTAGTCTAAATAGTTAACTTCAAGGCAACAAGCCAATACCTTGATGGAATATTGTGAATAGTTCTTAAATTTCTGTTTATTTGGGTCCATAGCAAATTAATTTGTGTGAAAAAAGATCGGGTGAATTCCCCAATTAATTCATAAAATCATATTACAAAACAACAAACAAAAAGGCTCACGTTGTGAATAGACCAGTCGCACGGTTTCAAATTCCAATGCATATTGACAACAACTACAACAAGAAACAGAAATAAAAAGGAAATAAAACAATAAAAACAAAAAAGTACACATAGTTAATACAAAGTAACAACAAACAACAGCGAAAAAGTCAGTATTTTGCTCTCTTTTCTCAGAAGCTCTCTCGTTCGCCTTCTTTTTAACATTCATTCACAATTTTCAATGCGTTTACACATACACATACTACCACAGACTTTGTGGCGCTGAGAGAGAGTGAGCGAACGAGACCGAGAGCGAGAGAGCATTGACTGAGCAATGAAATATCCAATAGCATCGAAACCTCAAGTCAAGTTTCAGTGAATTTCAGTCTCGTTTGTGCTTTGCCGCTGTCGCGCCGCCTGAAAATGTGAGAGCGAAAGAAATAATAAAAAAAAAAACATTTATAGAAAGAAGCAGAATTATATTCTCCGCCGCGTGCCGCGACCGCAAATCGTAACATACAAATCATAAATAAAATTCAAAATATAAAAATAAAATAAAATAAAAATCAAGAAAAATAGATGAAATTTGTGCATGTGTTTATATGCTAAAATAGCATGATTAATTAAGTGCAATTGTGTCTGAAGGTTTTTTGTCTCAGTTTTTTGTGTCTCAATGCTTGCCTAGAGCAAAGTTCAAACAGCAAAAGCAAAATCAAAGAAAATGTAAAGTCAAAATCTAAAGAAATACAAAATTGAGTGAAATCGAATAAAAATCAAAAGCGTAAGTGTAAAAATATTACTAATTGTTTGTAAAAAAAAACAACCCGCAAATATGTCATCGTGGTCGCAGAACTCCGCACCCGTCTCGGAATAACTACACATATCACTTTTTTTTTTTTTGTATTTTTTTTTTTTTTTTTTACTTGTTTTATTAACGTTTTTTTACACGGCCTTTCGCAAAAAATTTCGCCGCAGTTAACGTCACAGCGTGCGTCGCGTGTGTTCGTCTCTCTTTTTATTTTTTTCTTCTCCTCTGTCTCTCTCCATCTATTTATACCCCCTCCGAAAAAAATTTTGGTGTTGGCTAGCAAAAGTTATGCAAATTAATTGAAAACCACCAACAGCAACAACAATTATAGAAATCAACGGCAAAATGAGTGCCATGAAGGCAAAGAAAAAAAAATGTGAAAAATTTCGCTTTCGCATTTGACAAGAGAAACAAAAATCAACAAATATCAATAAATAAAAAATTAACGAAATAACAACAACAAACGTGGTAAAACATTAAAAATTAGAAGAAAAAAAAATAAAATAAACGGGGCAGGCAAAAGTGAAATGCGCATTGACTTGATTTGTCAATTTTTCAAACGGCACTTGGCTGACTGCTCTGCTCTGCTCTCTTTTCTAGCTATCTTGCTCACTCGCAGCTGCCGAAACGCGGTTCGTTCGTTTTGGCACGCTCACTCGCTCACTTGTGGCCACTGCCGCCGTCGCTCTTGTCATGTAACGGAACTGGCCTAAGCAAAACAGGCGTTTTTTTTTGTTTTTGTTTTATTGTTGCTGTTGTTTTTGTTTCGCCCATTGCTGCTTAAATATTGTTAGCAGAGCAGCGCAGTAGCAGACAACGCGAGAGCCAGTCGAATAAAAAAGAAGAAAAATACCAAAGCAACAATACCGAAAAAACGGTAATGCGTGCGTTGCCCTTTGGATTGCTGGAGTTGCGGCTGCTGCTGCCGCTGCCGCTGCCGACGCGGCGTCTCAACGTCAAAGTCTCAAACAACAAGAAAAGCGTATAGCGCAACATAATAATGAATGAATTACTATAAAAACAATACAAAACAACATGGAGAAAAAAAATAAAATTGAGGGAAGAGCCCCAAAGGCAATTTTCTTTATTTTACATGCTCTCAAACACACACACACACATGATATACAACAGTAAATAGTCGGGCATACCTATGCCAGAGCGGAGCACTGAGAAGTGCTCATTACATGCCGCGATGTCAGTTCGATTGTTTTGTTGTTGCTTCACCTTTTAGCAGTTCATCTTGTCTTTGTTATTATTGCTGCGCCTGCAGTTGTTGGTGTTGTTGTTGTTGCCATTATTATTTTTTTTTTTATGATGTGTACATATTTTTGATTTTTATTTAACACCTGCTGTTTTTCCATCAACGGGCAAAGCAAAAAGACGTCGGCAGCAGCAACATCAGCAATCGTGGTTTGCTGCAATTATCTCGACTATCTGGCGCTTGAGGTTGCCATACACTTATTTGTATGTGGCAACACCCATTGGCCTGTTCAGTTTTTATTTTTCTTTTCTTCTTCTTCGTTATAAATGCGATCAACAGCTGTTGTCAGGCAATTGGATTTATTGTTGTTGTTGTTCATGTGGCCAAAGAGAGAGCCTTCATGTCGTGAGAGCGCGAGAGCAAAATGTATTGAAAGAGCGCATTTTTTCTTTTGGTGTCAGTGTCCTTGTTGTTTTTGTTGTGAACTTGCACAGTGGTCCAAATGTAGGAATTTCGGATATTAAAATATTTGTACATATAAGTAATTGTTTTATTGACTCTACTAAAATTTATTTCATTTGAATTTGCAGCAAAACGTTGAAACATTTTCTTTAAGAAAGAAAATATCGATAAAGCCTATAAAATTAATGAAAATCACTTTAAGCGCCTCAAATAAACAAATAAGGATTAAACAAATTACAACAACAACAAAAAGCAATAAATCAACAAAACAAACAAATAATCAACAATTAAGCAGGAGTTGACAAAATATACTAAAAATAACAAAACAAAAAAAAAAAAAAAAAAACAATTTAAATTCTTAGAGTTAAAAATTTTTGAAAAATACAAATTATATAAGCCTTCCAATATACACCACGCATAAAAACATATATCCAGACATATGTACATAAATATTTATATATATATATTATAGAGTTAGGCTTAAAAAATATAAAAAATTATCATATACAACAACAACAACAAAAGCAGCAGAAAGCCAAAAAAAGAAGGATATTAAAAAAAGTAAATCAAAAATTTTCAACAAAAATCACGCACAACTTGCAGAATATAGCAAAAAAAAAAAATTTTTTTCAACGAAGAAAAAACAAAAAAAAACATGCGTTTTATTCTAAACGGTGCAATCAGATCCTAGCGAGCGCCTTGATATATACCTATACCTACAACATATTACTAATAACAAATAAATACAACTTTTTACAATCTCAAAAAAATATATATATATATTCGCTTTAAAAATAAATCATAAAAAAATATTTAAACAACGCAATTACTTTAGAGAAAATTACTTTAAAAAAGCGCTTATAAAGAAAAGGAAAAAAAACTTAATATTAAAACAAGTGCAAATTATATATAAATAATAACAGAAAACAATGCCTAAATATTCTAATTCGAGAAAATCTTAAATTTATTGCGTATACTTCTTAGGTTAAATTTAGGAATAGAAAAAAAGAAGAATAATAATAAATAAAAAAGTAAAACAGAAGAGACCGCCTCAGTCTGCAATAAAAGTTTTTATAACCGCCTCAAGTGCTTAATTATTAAAAAAAAATAAATAAATAATAACAACAGCAACAACAAACAACAAGACACAAACACAACATTCAAAACAAAAAGACGCCCGCCACAAGACATCCCACAAGTGCAGCTACAGAAACAACAACAACAACAACAACAACAACAACAACAACAACAACAGCAACAACAAAAGACAAAACAAATAAAACCTCAACTAACTTAAACAGCGAATCGAGCAATATTAAAATTAATTAAACAATGTTAAATTTGTTAAATATTAACTAAATAATTAAATAAATAACGAAATTAATTTTAAATTAATTAATTGATAATATTTTAAAGCCAATAATCTGCCAGAGCAACAACAACAACAGCAACAACAGCAGTAAAAGCCAATGCATTTCAATTGTCATCGTCGTCGTCTCTAGCGCATCCCGAAACCGGAACCAGAACCAAATCAATCAAAAGGAATTCACTTTAATCAAGCAAAACAAATGAAATCTTCCTACTCACATCACTTCCAAGCAAAAACACGGATCAATCAATCATATTGATCATATCCATGTAGGGGATTACCACGGAACATGGATATACATATGAAAAAACTACAGAAACCACGGTAAGTTCAAAATTCAAATATTCTTATAAATAAAATAAACTCCTTTAGTCTTAAACAACTACTTGATAGATCAGTTTTATGTAAGATTGGTTAATATAAAACCAAATGTATTCCAGGATTTTGCGAAATTATTTCTAGAAAATTCTCCTTGATATCAGAGAATATTGGAAATTTCCAAGAGGAATTGTTATAAATTCAAAATCAGTCAGACTGACCCATATCAGAATATTGAGAACCTTAAACCGATCATATTAAGAATCAGTCTAATTGATTTATATCCGATAACCGATAAACTTTAAACTCAGACTGACCGAACCATATCAGAATATTGTGAGCTTTTAAACGATTCAATTCAGTATGAACAAACCATATCAAAAAATTGGAACGCTTTAACCGATAAATTTGAAACATTGGCTGACTGATCCATATCAAAATATTGTGAACCTCTAACCGATAAAATTAAGAATCATTCTGACCATAATACCAGAATATTGGGAATTTTTAACAGATCAAACTAAGAATAAGTCAGACTAATTCATATGAAAAACTTGAAACGTTTTAAACGACCAACTTAAAACTCAACCTCAACTCAACCTAACTGATCCATATCAGAATATTGTGAGCTTTTAACCGATCGAATTTAGAATCAGTCTGAATAATCCATGCTAGATAAATTTCTATATTAATCTCATCAGAAATCGGAGCGGACTACAATTTTTGAGGTTCCTTCTACGGAGTGGACCCTTAAATGTTTATTTTGGTTATGGAACTCGGCAATGTTTTATTTTCGGTATTTTTCAACCCTAAAATGTGTAATTGAATTTTTTTCTTCTTTGTTTCTTGTTCTTCTTTTTGTTTATGGGCCACATCAAAGGTATCCAAGCACTTTTGCTCACCCCTTTGGCAGCGCTTAAAACTCTTTGGTTCGCTGATGCTTTTAGCTGGGCCAATTGAAAGGGGTAAATTGCTGTTTTGGCGGGCGGGAGGGTGGATGAGACTAGTCAACAAATAAGCAAGAGAGCAGCGCATAACCAAAAGTTTGCGGTTTTCTTGGCTCTTATTTAGTTGTGCCTGTTTCCTCTTGATGCCACCGCTCTGGTTCGGCTTGGGTTGGAATTGTTCAAGAAAAAGGAAAAACTTTTGTTGTTCTTTTCGTTTCGTTTCGTTTTTTTTTTTTGTCTGTCTATTTTCTTAGATTTTGCTACGCACTGTTTCCCCGTGGCCAAACCATTGTGCACTTTTCGCTGCAATTTGTCGAAAAGTTTTTTTTTGCGTAAAAGTTTAACCATAACAGATTTCCCTGTCAACGCCCTCCTCCAATTCTGGTCAAGATTTTCTCTTCTTTTTCTTTTTTTTTTAGTTCAGATTTTATTTTATTTTTTTTTTTTTTTTGTTTATTCAAAAATTCGATGGGTTTGAAAATTTCAATTTAGCCGGTTACTTTTGGCCAGGCGAATGAAACACTTAAAAACTGATCAAATTTTAATGTCTCTCTGTGTGTGTCTGAGTGTGTGTGTGTCCTTTCACGGTGTTCTGGTTCAGTTTTGTGCTACTTGCCCTAGGACACGCGACTCACACACACACACACACACACAGTCGCATACCAAAGTTATTTTTTGGTTTTGTGGCCTCTCATTTGGCTCCATCCTTTTTTAGCTTTGACTCGTTTCCCTTGTTCGTGTCCTTCCACTTGTCGTTGCATTTTACCAAGTTGTCATTTTGCTAATGCGTAGAGCCCTTTCTCTTCCCCTCTTTCTCCGCTTCGGAGACTCCGTCTCTTTTTTGCCGGCCTGCCCCACTCATATGCATTTTGTCTCCTTAGGGGAATTGACTTTGGTATTGTTGTTGTTGCTTTATCCTTGCGATGTTGGCTTGTTTGCATGAGTGTTATTAAGTCTGTGTGTGTGTGTGTGTGTTTGGAAAAAGCGAATTTCGTTATATTTCATGTTGAATTATTTAAATTGTGGGGTGTGACAGGTATGAATAGCTAAGTGAATACCCGTGCACCAAAGGCAGGGAAAACTCACAAATGGAATGATTCAGATGAATGGAATGGCTGGGTTAAGTGAAGAATAAAATGTTCATTGGTCTGTCTATTTGAATGCGTTTGGCTCTCTTTCCTGCCACTTCAATTTCACAATCAATATGGATTCTTAAAAATTAAACAAGATTTAACCTACTTGCACTCATTCAGGTCTGAAACAATCCATGTATTTTACCTTTGAGTTGGGTTTGTTTTGCTCATGGGTAGTTTCATTCCCAAATCAAAAAATTACTAATTTTATTTTAACGAGGACTTAATGGGTTCTTCATGACTTGAGTTACTCCGATTAAAAGGGTATTAAGATTATTTAAATGTCAGGGACTTTCCAGGCATTAACATCTGGATCAGTAGCACCAGACAAAGGACTATAGCCATATGCTTCTAACTTGGTTGCTTTATTTCATATAAGATCAGTGTAGAACTGGCAAGATGGGTCTACTGGTTGCTTTAGATAATATAAGTTACGTATAGAACTGGCGAGATCGGTCTACTATATTAAAAAGCCGACTTAAGTCAGAATTAGGAATATCTTCAGTATTTATGAATCAATCTTAAATAATTTTGATTTGTATAGATGCATGAGATTAATATTGATCGGCTTACTATATCATATAGTAACCATATGGATCAATTACTATATCCCATATAGTTATATTGATCAATTACTATATCACATAGTAGATTTATCAATCAAAAGATCAATCAAGCTCTCATTCCTGAGTCCAATCACCATATCTTTCGAGTTCTTAGAAACAAATCTTTATTGATCTGATAAATCTCTGAGAAAGTCCTTACTCCTGAATACTTTGAGAAAGCAATATTAAATTTATTTGGCCTGTTAGGGTAATCGTTCAGGTATCTCTGATTTTTTTCCGCAGCAAAACAAATAATTTTTATTTCGATACCAAGTTTTTGGTTTTAAATTACAAGTTACATAAAGAGAATTCGAGTTGGCCACACTCTCAGGTAATTTTATGATTGTGTCCTCAACTTTAACCTGCTACACGTGCCTCATTTTACCAAAAAAAAAAAAAAAAAGAAATAAAAGAGAGACAAACCAAATTGGTTGGCATTCACTGAGGTGGCTCATACAAATAACAAGGTCGACAAGAAGTCATTAAATAAAGAGACACACGCAGAGGGAGTCAATGAAAGTGAATACACAAGCGGCGACCGAAGGACAGACAGACAGACAGACAGACAGACTGACTGAATCCGACCCTGAGCAAAAGTACTGCGAATTATTTGCAAACAAAAGTATCAAAGAATATTTGCTGAGCATCCCAAGAAAAAAAGTAAAAATGGAAAAAGGGGAAGTGATTTACTTTATCGATGAACATAAAACAATTTGGTTAGCATCATCAGGAAGAGCTGCTGCCTTCCGATTGTGCCCCTTCTTCCCTCATTTTAATTTTGTATCTTCTTTTGCACTCGGTTCGGTATGATTTTATTTTGTTTGTCTCTCTGTGTTTATTTGATGACCGAATTGCATTGGCCAGACTGTTTGCCTTATCCGAAATTCACAAAACATCTGTCAGGGCGACACACGCAGTTCTAAAAACCGAAACACAAGCGACTCTGGCATAAAACTAAACCCAAAAGATCCCATGTCCTTATAGAGTTTCCTTTTTTTTTTTATTTTTCAAATTTTATAAGGTATGAAAATTACACAGGGAGAGAGAGAAAAGTAGGAGTAGGTAAGAGCAACTGGTTTGAGTATTTCTTTTTTTTTTTTTAGATGAGCTGGCTCGAGCCTGGCTCACTGACAAACCAAAAGCAATAAAAGCCAAATGGTGGCTGGCATAAGGACAAGGATTCTGGCACGAATGGGTTTTGGCTCTTTGCTTTGGTATGTCCTGGTCGAGGCCAAGCTCAGTGCTCTGAGCATAAAACTTTTGCCACCCAGATCTGCACCCCAACATTCCCCCCTTTTGCTCCCCTTGCCTTTAACTGTTGCTGATTTATAGCCTCTGTTGTCCTGGCTGTTGGGGACTGCTGGGGGGTCAGGTCAGGATGTCTGTCTTCTGGGCATTGTTGGCTGTTTAGTTTTGCATGTATACCTAAAATCATCCCCGAACCAGCAATTCCCCCCTCTGAGTCCTTGTGTTTCCTTTGTCTTGTCTTTCACTTTGTCTGTCTGTCTGTCTGTGTGATTGTCTGTTTGTCTCGGTTCTTTTGTAGCATTAAAATGACATAATAAAATGTATAATTTCGACATAAAAAATTATATCCCTTGAGAGATTTTGCAACGATTTCAGGGCCGCAAAATGTTACAACTTTTCTCCCCTTTCCACTTGGAGACATTTCCGTTTGATTGTTGACTAAACGTGTGGCATATCAATTAGGTGTAGGTCAATAGTTTAAGTATTTGCTGGGATCCTTTCGAAATTACAAAGCAAACAGAATTCCAGATGAGAAAAGTTGACTTTTTGAAATAGTTTTTTTTTTGACCATTTTAAAAATTTTCTAGAAAATCCTTGAAAAATCCTATACAAGTTTCTCAAACTTTGCCGGTCCTTTAATTAAAAATTTCAATGACATTTGCTTTAGACAAATATCCAGTCATTTAGTCACCCACTCATTTAATCACTCATTCATTTAGTCACTCACTCATCTATTCACTGTACCTTGACCAATTCAGTTGTTGCTTAGTTTTTTGCACCTTTACTTAGAAATCCTTCCCTTCTCTCTCTCTCTCTCTCTCTCTTTCTCTGTCTCTCTGTTTCGCCACTTTCATTTCCTTCGGCTCATAAATAATTAACTGTTGCGCACTTCTCTGGGCCAACCCCTGGCCCCACCCACCCTCTTGTCCGGGCCTCCAGAGCTAGCTGAAGGACAAGAGCCGCTGGCTTGGGGTCTGTCTTTTCGGCGAACAGGGGCATGGAGGTCGGGGGGATGTGTGTGTGCCACTTTTAAAATGCGCATCTTTCACACATTTCACACACAAGTGTTGCCACTTGCAGCCGCAACAACAAGAAAGCAAGCACACCAAGAACTATGAGAATTTTGAATGCTCTTTTTCATTTGAATAGTTTTTGGGAAAATTTCCTAAAAATTCTACAGATTTTTCTACCCTTTTAAAAATGTAAAAATAAGAAATTCAAAAATTTTCCAAAAAGTGTATCCAATTTTGATATAATCAAAGCCAGGACATGTCTTATTTTCCAATTTGGCTTTTGTTTTCTAGATGTTTTAGCCCTTGTCTTGGCCACCAAATAAATAGCAAAAAAAAAAAGAAAATATATAAAAAAAGAAAACGTTGCCAAGAACGACGCGGAAACAGTAAATAAGTTGCACTTTTCCGTTGACAGTGGCCCAATGGCAAATCCAGAACCCTCCGGCACCACCCATTCCCGGTTCCTTCGACTTGTTTGTTGTGGTCCGGCAAAGTCCCTTGGCAAGTAGCCTTTTCGCGTTCTTCGAGTATGAATGTGGCTTTTGTTTAGAAAAAGAAAAATATTGCAAAAACTTATTTGCCATTTATTTGTAGTTGACTTTTCCCCAGTTTTTGTTTTGCTTTCTGTTATTAATATTGACAGGGTGTGAGGAGTAAGGGGTGACTGGCGATGGGGGGTCTCAGTTCTCAGAGACCTTCTTCCTTCAAGCTGCTCTCCTTGTCGCACACTTTGCTGTCTCTCCTGAGAACTTCCGGTGTTGTAGGGATAAGTGGAGTGTCCTCGTCTCCGCCATCGCCTGGCCCGAACCGCCTGTCTTTCATTGTGCTGGAAAAATGTAACCTGAAGCTTTATTGAAGGACTTTTTAATGAGTTTGTGTTTGATTGTCGAGTGGCCAGCATTGAGGAAGTTGCACACGAGTTCTTCTCCGCTCTGGTTTAGTTTCAGACCGATCTGGCTCGGCCGGGGTGGGGGTAGCCGTGAGAAAACCACCGCATGTAAAGTAACTTAAGCAAAAAAAAAAAAAGTGGGTAAAACCAAAACGAGTGCAAGAATTGCTAAAGTAAATAAAATTTCCCCAGAAAAAAAGTTTAGAAATTATTTCGAGAGAGACGAGGAAAGAGAAGGAATTTCAAAAGAATTTTATTAAAATTTAAATAAATGATAAAAATTAATTCATACATAATTAATTTAAAGATAGATAACAACAATATTAAAAAAAAAAATAAATACAAAAAAAAAAAAAAAAATTCAAAAAAATAAAATTTAATGATAACATAACATAATATTGATAAATTACTATAAACAATAAGAAAAAAAAATTTAAATCAAAAAAAAAAATAAATAAAAAAAAAAAAATAATAATAATAATAAAATTACGTGATTACATAAAAAAAAAAATAAAAATATTTTTTAAAATTATAAAAAATTAATTAAATGATTACATAATATTAATAAATTACAATAAACAATATAAAAAAAAAACACAGTTAAACCCACAAAAAATTAAATATTTAAAATAATTAATAAATTAGAGTAGATACTTTAATAAATGTGCTGGGAAATGTTTGAGGTTAAATAAGATGTCATAAAAATTAATGCCAACATTTTTAATCAAAAATTCAAAAAGTGAAAATGACAAAAAATTAACAAAATAAATACAGCTATACAGGTTAAATAGCTCAAAAAAGCAATTAAATAAAATATTTAAGGTATATAGACCAATCTATTTAATAATAATAATCAAAGATATATCCGATATAAGGACAAATGATTCGGATTGTAATTATCGATGCTCCTGCATTTACTCCATTTTCAATTATGTTTTGGTTTCTTCAAATCGGTTCCCAGAGCAATCAGCCCCCCTTACTCTTGTCTCGCCCTATCCCGCTTCCACTCGGACAGACTGACTGGTTCGACATTCAGTCAGTCTGTCAGTCACGCAATGAACGACCCTGTCAAATTCACATTGTCAAATTCTTGGTTTTCTGTGTGAGTTTAACCCTTTTATTTCTACTCACACACACACACACACACACACTCGCACACAGACCGCAACAACAGCAACAACTATAATAACAATTGTTTTTGGGTAGGGCTGCTTTGGGGATTTTAAGTGGCCATGCCGAGTGGTTGGTCGTTTGGCTTGACTTGTCGCGACTCGCTTTTAGTTGGGCCTTCTAAATATTTGTAAATATGCATAAAGCACTGAATTAGCAAGTGTCTACACATTGCGGCTTTTTCCCCAGATCAACTGGATTTGAATTTCAAAATGTTTCGATTTATTATTTATGCTCAAATTATTTGGCCTGCCATTTTAATTGATACGCCAAGTTGCTTGGCTTCTTGTATCCTCTTATCAAAAATGTAAAGAACGAGAGAGACAGAGGGAGAGAGAGAGATATTCTTCTTCTTCTTGGCTTTACCGCAATTATGTGTTAATCTGACATTTTCTTTTCCACAAACAATGATAATAAAACGGCAAAGCAATCACAGCAACAACAACAACAAAAACAAAAGCAGCAAATGAAAACACTGTAGAGTGCAATGGCAATTTAAAATATTTATGCAATGCTAACACATGGAATATTTACATATTCCATAGATTTACAAAACTGTCAAGCCCTTGCTGGGCAGAGAAGAAACCACTTGTATGTGCATGTGTGTGTGTGTGTGTGTTTTGATTATTTATTATTTATATGAATTTGTATGAGTAAGTGGTTTTTACTTGTCGCCTGCATTCCCACCAAAAGTACAAATGCTCTCTCCATGCTGTGGCTTGTATATTTCTACTCTCTCGCTCTCACTCTCTTTTTTTTTTTTGTAATGTGTTGCCATCATCAGTGTATGTGTGTGTGTGTGTGTGTGTAAGTGAGTTTATTTGTTTGCTTAACGATCGATAAAATGTGCCTCAGTTGACGTCAACGTTATCGTTGCCGCCGTTGCTCATTGTGCGTTTCCTGCTGTGCGTGTATGTGTTTCTCTCTCTCTCTCTCTCTCTCTCTCTCTCTCTTTTTGTGTGCTTAAGTGGGAGACCATCGGCGAGTGCGTCTGGATTACATTGTAAGTTCTTCGCTTCTGGTATTTGTAAACAGAAAATGCCTTAACGTGCGACCGCTGCTGTTCCACACTCCCCCACCGCCTGGGTCACCCCAGCAGTTGGTCTCTTCGTTCCTATTTTATTTGAGCTTTTTTTTTTTTCTTTTATATATATCATGATTCTATTGTAACTTTGGCTTGGCCCATCTTTCTCCTCTTCCTTCTCTCTTTGTGTGTGTGTGTGAGTTTCTTTTTGCCTTGTCTCGCATCGAGTCATTTTGTTTATTTTATTAGTTGAGTAGCTTTTAGCTGAATTTTTCATGCTGTTGTTGTAATGTTTATTGATTGCTGCTTACACTCTTCTTCTTCTTCTTCTTGTTGCTTGCCGTCGCCTGCTTTTGGGGGTATTCCCCAAACTTTTTGTTGCCTTTTTCTTGTTTTGTTTTTCCCTTGGGAAATTCACAGTTTGATAAATTCTTTACAATTAAGTAAATTAAATTATTTAATTTTTTATTATTATTTATTAAAATGATTTATTGATTATATTTGTTTTTTTATTTTTATATATTTTTTTCATTTTATGAGATTTACAAAAAAAAAATTATTGGAATTTTCACTCATTTTCAAGCAATAAATTTTTTTTAGAAATATTTTACATATTTTAAATTATTTATTGAAAAATAAATATATAATTTATTTTGTTATTGTTTTTGTTTATTAAAAAATATATATATATTTTTTTGTGTTATTTTTTTTTTTTAAATAATTTTTTTTATAATTTTTTTTTGATATTTTTCTTTTTATATATATTTTTTTTTTCATATCTATAAGCATTTTATTAATTTATTTAATTTTTTTATAATAATATTTTATTACTATTATTATTAATTTATCAATTCCTTTGCATTTTTTATATTTTTAAGATTTTTTTCTTTTCTTAACTTTTAAATATTCCTTGAAATAATGAGCTGCTTTTTTTTTTGAGTTGATTAAACAACTGTCAATTGTGGCTTATAAAGTCTTTTGGCCAGTATGCTTTATTTTATTATTTTTTGCTCTTCATTTTGTTGGATTTTCAGTTTGTCCCAGTTTATTTGCAACATGCTGATTAACACTTCATTTGCATGCAACAACCTCAGTCGTTTCTGGGCTTCAAGCAGGGCCGGGCAAATGGGAAAATATCATTTGAGCAATGCAGAGAACAACAACAACGACAAGAAATGTTGGGCAAAAACGATGTCAATACATGTGCCATGAATGTCAACACAGAGCGTGTTGGTAGGAGGGGGGTGCGGGGCCAGACAGGGGCAAACCATCAAAAAGGAAAATAAAGAGCCTTAAAAACCGAGAAAACAATCCTACTTCAGTTAGCTGCTCCCACTCAACGCAATAATCTCACTCCGATCCTTACCAATCTCTCACCCCCCCCCCCCCCCCCCATTCATCCCTCTTATATGATGTGCACACTCTGCACTTATGTCACATTGGCTTATTGCAGTTGTTGTTATTGTTGTTCTATTTTTAATGGCTTATTGTTTTTATTATTTCTAAGCATGTGCGCCACTTTTATTTATTTATTATTATTTTATTTTTTTTTTTCGATTTACTCAATTTAGTTTTATTATAATTTTTGTTCTTTATGTTTTTTTTGTATGTTTCGCACAATTTTTATTTATTTTTAAATGTTTTCACATGTTTGTATGCATTTTGTGCATTAGTTTTAATGGCGCCATAAAAAGGCCATAAACATTAAATTTTACAAGCAACCCATTGCATTGCACTGCTGTTAAAATAGCTGCCACAGGAGGAGTGCGTTGCGTTTTAGCAGAAATGAGATGTGCAACAGTGCGTATGCGTAACGTGTTTTTCATGCCACAATCTCATTCATAGCGAGCAATTAATTGCTTGTATTCGTATGCCCCTGCACTCGGAGTATTTAGCACTTACCAGAATCTCAATATGTGTGTTTTTTTTCGCTTTTGTTTAACCCGATTTTTCCTTTTTTTTTATTGGTTTGAGTGGGTTGGAATTTTATGGCGCCTTTTTTTGGTATTGCACATTTTACTCATCCCGGGCTATAAATAAAAAACTTTGTTCATATTTGCAGAAGAGAAGGAAACAATTTTAACTTGGAAAAAACTTGAAATCATAAAATTAGTTTGAAAAAAAAAAATACTGAAATTTTTAAAAATATAAAAAAAGAGAAAAGTGAAAATTATTTTCTTTTATTTTTTCAAACTCTTTTTCATTCAGATATTCCTAACATGATGCAATTGCATTACTGACTCCACTCCCGGCAAAATTTTATTCAATGACAGCAGAAATAACCAAAAGAAAATTTTAGGAAAAGAAAAAAAAAAAAACAAATCAAATGAAATAGAAAAAATGTATACATCGTCCCCATTGTATTCGCCAGAGAGTCCCCTGTCTATTTCCATTGTGTGGCTCATGTCTGGGGCGTGCAAGCAAATGAGAAAAACGAAAACAGAAAACGAAAATGAAGAAAAAGAAGAAGAAGAGAAATATGTATAATTTTAGCTACTTGTTTATTTTCTGTTTGGGGTTAAAAATAAACGGCCACAGTCAGCTAAACCAGCAGGCAAACAAGCTAAGAAAAATAGTCAAAGAGTGCGAGCAAAAAAAAAAAAAAAAAAAACGAAATCAAGAGGAAGGAGGGGTTTTCTTTTTTAATGTAAAGAAAAAAGAAAAAATCCATATAATTTTATTAGTCATTAAATTTAGGCGAAACTTTGCCGGCTGCGCCTTTTGGGTATTTCGTTAAACTCACCTCTCTAAATTAGCATCAGGTGTGCCTCACTCTCGCTCGCCCTCTCTCTTTCTTCTATTTAAAAAGATATTCTTGCCGTAAATTTATGGGCAGATAATTGCTGGCAAACCAAGTGACAGAATGACAAACCGACTGATTGACAAGTCTCTCATTCTTTTCCATTTCCCCCAGAGAAATATTTTCGAGGCACTTAACGTTTGGCATTCTCATTTTCTTTTTGTTGTTGTTGAAAATATTTGCTTGTGTTTTTCTCTGACATGTTTTGCTTATTTCATTTGTGCTCCGCCATGTTTGGTCTGAGTATTTTTTCAAAATTTTTAATTTATGGAAAACTCGCAATTATTGCAGGGATTAGTCATTTGGTTAGTTTTGAGTTTATTCCAGCCCACTGGTCGTATACTTGATATCGAGAATTAGTCATTCGAAGATTATTCTTTTGAATCAAACAAGTTTTTTTTTTTTGTTTAGCTTCTTCTTTTGCTTTGTTGAGGCTTTAACAAAGTTAATAACTTTGCTTATTACGCTTCCCCCTACTCCGCGCTCCCAGCCACGAACTCGACCCCCCCTCGGGTGGAGACGTGTGGGCTGTCCAAGTTATACCGTGTTGATTAATTTGCCACAGTTAAATAAGCAAAAGAGTGGAGAGTAGAGAGCAGTGCGGAGAGAGAGAGAGAGAGTCTGACTGATAAGGCAGACAGAATACTTCAGTTTTTTGTTGTTTTGCGAATGCTTGCTTCGCCTTTCTTTTGGGCTCTTTTCTCTCTGTGGCTTGTGCCACGCTTCGCTTATTTCACGAGCAGTGATAATTTTTTCTTGTTTTAATTTCATTTTTACTGCCTCTTTTTTCGCTCTGTTACACACTCGCTCTCTCTTTCTCTCTCACCCTCTGTGCAATCGCTCTATCTTGCTACTCTTTTTGTCAAGCATTTTTGCACGTTTCGGGGCAAGGCAAAAAAAAAAAAAAAGAAATAATAATGAAATATATTTTTATTATTTCTTATCGGTGATATTCTTATCAATTTTTTTGTTTTTCATATAAAATCTCTCTCAACATTTCTTTAAACAAGTCAATTTTTCAATTTTTTTCAAGCATATAGCCATGCCTGCTGTCTAATTAAAAATGTTGGTATAATTGTCGGTAGCATCCGGAAGGGATATATATATTCTATAGCAACCTCAGATACTAATTTTACTTTAATTAGGTAATTGAAATAATTCGAATGGTTCAGGTTCCCATATCAAATATCCCACCCCAAATTCATGCTACAGATATCTCCGGCATTTATTGACCAATCTTATTCTAATTTAATGTTTGGGATACCTTCACTGAGATACTAACGCCTACAGAGTTTCACTTGGATCAGACAACTATATCATATTATATATATAGAAAACTGGATTCATCTAGTTCGATCTATTATATCATATCAATTCGTCTTTAGGGTTAAACCGAGTGTATGTTCCGATATAGGAACTTATGCATTACAGGATTCATCTAGTTCGACTTACTATATCATATTATATATCAAATCGATATATATGTATATACAGCCGTTGACAACTAATTAGAACCGACTGCGGTGGAAACTTTCAATTTTTGTTTTTGATATATAAGAGGTGTTTTATCCAAAATATTTATATACAGTATGAATCTAGGATATTTAAACATTCATTTAAAAAAAAATTTAGCTCAATCGATTTCTCGGAAAAAAAATTATTTAGATTTTTACAACCCTAACCTCAAATTCAGCGAGACAACTAATTAGAACCGATATTGATTTACAGTGATAAAATAAAATTTTCTTATTATTTCGGTAAACAATTGTATTTTTCTTTTAAAAAACTTATTATTGAATAGATGTAGATTTTTAGAAAACCAGATATAATGGGTAGGGGCTACAGATGTACACCTGAAATGCGTAAAGCAATTGTTGAATTACTCAGAAGCAATATGTCCCATAAAGACATTGCGACACATCTTGGATGCTCCAAAAAAATTATATTTATTGCTATTCATCACTACGACGAGTATGATATAGTTTAAAACGTTCCACGTGCGAAAAAACCCCGGAAAACCACGGTTCACATGGATCACCAAGTCATCCGTAACTCCAAATCGGATCCCTGGAAGACTGCTGCAGCTATTCAGCGCAAGTTTAATGGTTAATATAACTTCGATATATCACGAAGAACTGTTGGACGACGTTTGGTGGAGACTGGACTCCATGGGAGAATTTCTCAGAAGAACCCACTTGTAACTCTAAAAATAAGAAGACTGCATATTCCACTTGTTGGGGCATATCCCGAATTTTGACCCCATCAGTTGCAAATTATGACTTAAAGTGATGAAACTGCATTGGATAAGATGGTATCAACCGTGTGAGACGCCCAAAACACATGGAACTCAATCTTGGATACGTCTCAACGACTTTGAGCCATGGTGGTGGCAATCTAAGCAATTATGGATGTTTCTCTTGTGCTGACGTTGGTCCAATTTATCTTATTGAGGGAATACATGATTCCAAAAGGTATCCTGATATATTGCGAGATGTGTTGTTGCCATGGACAGATGAAGATATGCCTGTTATTTGCCAATTCCAGGAAGCTAACACCACAAAACATACTACAAATCTTACTAAAAAGTTGCTAAATGAAAATTCAGTGACTGTTCTGGAGTGGCCTTCTACCAGTCCAGACCTAAACCCAATCGAACATTTATGGAATGACGTTGAAGTAAGCCTTGCTTCCCAAAAAATATCAAATCTCGACATATTTTTCGAGAAAATCGAGGAAGTGTGGCATGCCATACCTGTAGACAGGTGCAGCAGCCTTATTGCTTCAATGCAACGTCGCCGTGGCTCCGTTTTGAAGCAAAGAGGTTTTCCCACAACAAAATAAGTTATTTACTTAATAAATTAAAAATTTTGATCCGCATTTTCATAAACTAAATTAATTATTAAATAAAAAATTCACTGGTTCTAATTAGTTGTCTCGCCAAATTTGAGGTTAAGGCTGTAAAAATCTAAATAATTTTTTTTCCAATGAATCGATTGAGGTAAATTTTTTTTTTAAATGATTGTTTAAATATCCTAGATTCATATTGTATATAAATTTTTGGAAGAAAACTCATTATATAAAAAAAAAAAAACAGAAATTGAAAGTTTCCCGTGCAGTCGGTTCTAATTAGTTGTCAACGGCTGTATGTTCCGATATTGGATTTATCTAGTTCGATCTACTATATCATATAGTTGTCGTACATATCTCTAGTAATTATTGTCCCATCTTTCAATCAAATTCGATATAACTTATATACAGACATTTATAAAATTTATTTTAATTATTTTATAAAATTGAATAAATCCTTAATTAGTGAAACAGATTTTCTTGAGTCAAAAACTATTCTTACTTTGTTTTATAATATTTTATTTTTGTATACGAGTTCATAAATTGAATTAGGGAAAACATAAAAAGTAGTCTCAGAGTCAAGTTTACATATTTGAATGTTTATACAAGAGTCCTTTTTCTTGGGAATTATCTGAAGTGGGTGTATATATATATGTGTGTGTGTGTGTGTGTGTATGTGTTTGTATGTGTTTGGAAACATCACATTCGACTAACACATTTTCATTTCTTTTCAACACGCGGCCAAGCGCACAAAACTTGACAGAGTAAGTCGAGTTGCCTGCCAGGCAAGAGGGTTTCGCCAGGGCCACAAAACTAAGGAGAGTGAAGTTAAGTGTGTTTGTGTGTGTGCGCGTGTGTATGTGTGTTGGTAACAAAGTTAGCCATACAAAACACGAGGCACGTAATTTAATAAAATGCCAAAGTCGTGGCATAGCCTCCAACCTGTCTTGGCTTACTTTGGCTGCTGCACATTGCACACGGACGGAGCGACCGAAAGTCACTCAAACTGGCAATTGGACAGACAGACAGATAGACAGAAAGACCGAGAGACAGAGAAACAAATAGTCAGACTTTTAGTTGAGTGAGACAGAAAAGTCTCTACAATGATAATGATGATGACGATGATGACGACAACTCACCTGCCGCCCACGCGTGAGCTGAAAAGTTTTTGGCCTGCATTGACTGCCAACCGTTGCAACATTACACACGTGCTGTCAATATAAAAGGGGTTGCCAATCGTGGGAGAACTTCCGTTAGAGTGGTTGGTCGGGCTGAGGGGAGCGAGGGGAACGGTGTATCTTTGGGATGCACAACTGCATAGTCGGTTTGTCGGAATTGTTTGGCTGTCTGTTTTGGCCCCGTGACTGTTCGGGTGTGGCTCACATTACAGTTACATGCGATTGCCAACTTAAAGGCAATAAATGTGAAATATGAGTGACAAAGGAGAGAGAGAGAGAGAGAGTGTAGTGTGATGAGTCCGATAAAGAGAGAGAGAGAGAGACTAAAGTAAACTGCTGAAAGAGGAAGCCAATGAGTTGATGAAAGAACCGGAAGAAGGAGCAGCAGAGAGAGAGAGAGAGAAGGAGAGGGGCAAAGGAAAATTGGCAAGTTTCTGGCATTTTAAAATTGAGCAGATTATTTCTGGCATAAGAGCAAAATATGTTATCGTCTATCGATTTGTGGTTTGTGGGTAAAACAAAAGCAAAGCTTTATCCAAAAATCACATTATTTATCGCAAAATAAATCAAAGTAAAGCTTATGAAGTTTTTGACTTATACTCTTTTTGACTATCGAAAACTTATCGTCATAATATTGACATTCTCCTAGATTAACTAAGATTACAAAAGATCATCGTTTAAGTACAGTTTACACCATATCGATAACTTATCGAATACTTTCAATATTGAATGTAAATGATTCGGGGTACTGAGAGCTATATTGATTGATTATACTTAAAATTATTTACAATTTTTTTCATTGGCAAAGTGAAATATTATCGATTTAGTAAGAACACAAATTGCCTCTACATTTTGTCTTACATCATTTCGCTTTGAGTACCAATGGAGTGTGTGCGTGTTTGAAGGCGTGTGGTATCAGCACTTTAACACACATCAGGCATACGCTCAATTAAAGCTCAAAACCGAAACAAACAGCCGCCAATGAGCTATAAAATATCAGCAAACCAACCAACATATACAAAAAAGAAAATAATAATAAAAAAAAGGAAGCAAACTTCAAAGGACTCGCAAGGAAGCGGAGTGTAAAGAGAGCCAGAGCCAAGGCAGGCCGACAACAGTCCAGTCGGACGGGCCCAAGCGAAACTGCCACTTGAAGGAAAAATAAGGAAGAAAAAACGAAAAAACAACAACAACAACAACAAAAGGCAATAGCAATGAAAGCCAAAGTGAAGAGGACTGAGAGGGATGTTGAATGCCAGAGGATGTTGAGGACGTTGAGGATGTGAATGACTATGACTATGACGGCGACGACGACGACGACAAGTCGGGCAAACTCAAAAGCAATGATGATTTATGTACGAGGTCGGTAGATGCAACAGAGAAGAAGAAGAAGAAGAAGCTCTAGAACAGTAGCAACAGGGACCGAAAGACAGAGGCCGAAAAGGGACCTCAAAACAGAGAGTAGGAAGCGCTTGAGTATTCATGCAATTTCTGGGTTATAGCCGCCATTAAACTTGCCCCCCAACTAAGCGCAACTACGCAACCCCGTCCAAGCTATGAAAGAGACACCAGTAACTTTAACACACACATTTGCACAAGGCAAAAAGCTTAACAAATCTGACATACTCTTTTCAGATCCTCCCAAATTGTCATATTAATTTTCTTGGACAAATCCTACAGCTGATTCTAGAAAATATTACAGATGATTTAATCCATGGAAGGTATTCATTAATGACATGGAATAACTCTAAATTACAAGTTTGATCTGCTGGGGAGTGTAAAACTTTATAGTTCCAGATAAATCTCGGTATATATTTTCCTGACCGCAATTTGGTCAGATAATTTGATCCGATTCCAACTTCTTAAGATTTGGGATCTATCAGGAATTACTAAATATTACAAGTTTGATCTGCTACGGATCGTAAAACCTTATAGTTCCAGATTATATATTTCTATTAGAAACCAAATCAATAGCTCAGCTATATCCTCGTTTCAAAGAAGAGTATGACAACTAGCAAAAGGAGCGGAGACTTACAAAGTAACAAACTTGATGCTGCCTTCGTTTGGGCCTCTTGTAAACCTCCTCTTTGGACACGAGTCGGTGTGCGTGTTTGTGTGTGTATGTTGCATTTGAAAATTGCATGCAAAATGCAAGGCAAAGACGACGAGACTAAGGGGAGGCTTGCGGGGCCCGGTTGACAGTTCAATGTTGCATTTCAAAGTAAGTTTGCGTCTATAGCATTTTAGGCATTCAACTTAAAAGGGACTCCAAAGCAACAAGGAGAGAATGAGAGAAAATCACTGGGAAAACCGAGTATGAAAGGATACAGTTTGGCAAGTACTCGTTCAAAACATATGGAGCAATTCTGAACAAGACTGAAGTGCCACGGACAAGCACTCCTCCTGCTCAGATTTTCCTTGAAATGCGCCGGGTTCTCGGTCCCCTTTCTGTCTGTGAGCATCACTTATGGCATTTGCCTTTAAGTATCTGTTGCTACACTCTCCGGAGCTTTTCGGTCTTTGCCCATGCTCGACAGCAATTACAATTGTTTGGGCCGTGTTTTACACTAGACTAGACCATAACAGCTAGTGCAATATTGTCACCTTTGTACCCGCTGAAGTTAGGTTAGCTTTTTCAACCAATCTCTAGGTTTATTAGGGATTCGTTTTTTTTTTTTAAGTCTCTATATCGTATAGCTGAATCGGTTTTACGGATCTCGAGAATATGGCTCAAACGAATCTTTAAATGTAGACTAATATAATCTATATCTCATAGGGGGTTCTCTTATGTGACTCTAAGATTTATATCATAGAGATCCGAAGAGATTACCAAACTCATCTTTAAATTCTGAAAGTTTTAAAGAAACAACCAGGCCTCATTTCAATACAACAAACACTAAAGAAATTCTTCAGGTGTTATCAGAATTCCAGCTTAGACCAAGGGTTCTCGAAATAGAGGCTTTTCCTTTATAATTCTTTTAATCCAAAGCGGCCTACTAATTTCATTCAATTATTATGTAAGCTTGCGTAATGGAACCGTGTGTGTTTCTATGTGGAGAAGGGGGAGCGGGGAGAGGGTTTTGGGAAAACCTAAAAAAGTCTTTAAAATCCTCGAAATGCGTTTAGCGTAATTTTGTTTTGACTTTTTTGTTTCACTGTTGACTGCTTTTTTGTGCTCTTTTGCTTTTGTCCGCTTCATTAGGCAAGCTCAGTGATGACCAGGCCAAAAAATTGCCCGTCCCTCTCTCCCAGATCTTTCTTAGGCTTCTAAACTCTTCCGTATCTTCTCCTCTCTCTCTGTCTGTCTTTCGCTCTTTCTTTCTGGCCTATCTCGATTTTGTTTTGGAAAGCTTACATTGATTGATTACCTCGGAGGCGCGACTTTTCTGGCATTTGTTGTATATTTTTTTCACGCGTGCTGCGTGCTCATTTTATCTCTCTCTCGCTGTGTGTGTGTGTGTGTGTGTGTGTGTGTGTGTAATTGTGTGTTAATTGTTGTCAAGGTTGTTTTATTTAGTTTATGTTTTTATTTCTCTGAAACGGAAAAAGTGTGTCTTTTTGTTAGCTTCTTCTTCTTTTTCTTCTTGTTTTTGTTTGTGCTCTTCTCATCTCTTTATTCTCTCTCCCTCTCTCTCTTTCTTTCATTCTCTTTGGGTGTAGTTACCTGCTTTCTTTTTTATTTTGTTTCATGCTTCAAAAGTTTCTGCTGCTGTGATTTGGCTAATGCAATTTGTTTGGTACCCTTTTTCTTCTTCTTCCTCTTCTTTCATTTTTGCTTTGCGACTCTTGGCTTTTTTGGCTTTGCCTTTTAATTTTGTCTTTGGCCCACATTTTAATTCAAACTGATTTATTGTTATTTCATTTTATTTTTTTTTGCTGTTTTTCCCCCCTTTTCGAAAATCAATTTTATACACTTTCAATTGGTTTGGTGTGCGAAATTTATGGTAAACAGAAACCAAATGGAAAGTGATATAAAAATTTTATAGAATATATATATTTTTTTGCTTTTGCTTTTGTTTTTATTTACGCGAGAGATGAGATAAATAAATTATAAAAGAAAAAGAAACAAGGCCATTGAAATGTGCTTTGAGTGCTGTGAAAGCGTTTTGCGAGCGTGTTTAAAATTATTTAAATAAAACTCAAAACAACAACGAAAAATGTATGAATTTTGTTTTTTTTTTTTTTTTTTTGTTAATAAAATGTGAGAAAAAAGAAGCAGAGCAAAAGCCACGAGTGAATTTTTCAGCGTAAAAGCAAGAGCGAAAGAGAAAGAGAGAGAGAGAGAGAGAGGTAGAGTGTGGGAGTAGTTGGCTGTTTTTTTATAGTTTCGTTTTTTTTCACACGCAGTTTGATCGATAAATTTTAAAATAGAGCACAAAGTCAGATGCCAATCGCCCACAATAAAAAAAAAGAAACCCAACGGACCTTGGGAGTGGAATGGCAAAGAAATCGAGAGTGACACAAGGGAAGGTTAAATAAAAATTAATTTATCAAGGAATCTCGAAAAAAATACACTTTTTTTAAACAAAGAAAATGAAATAAAATAAAATTGTTTCATGTGGTTTTTTTTTTACTAATTAAAATTCCTTTTGTGGTTGATTTCAAGCAAACCAAACCAACTAAGTAGTTTTTGTATTTTTCTAAATACACAAAAATAAAATAAACAAACCACAGGCTGATAAGCAAACTCAAATAAACGAATTATCAGAAACCTAAAAAAAAAAAATTAAGAAAACAAATATGAATTATGGCAATAAATATACACTTTTCGATATACTTAAGAATCCATTGGGGTGTTCCTTATGATATCTTTGAAGTAACTTGAACTACAATATTTGGTTTTTTTCTAATTTGGAATTTATCCAACTCTATCCAGATGGTTCAAACTCAGAAGTGTCGGGTCAGGTCCTTCTCACCCTTCTGATTGCCTTAAAAAGAGCATTGGCTATTTCGAATTGTTATTTATCAAATTAAAAGTCTTTACTTTTGGACTTTGATTTGATAACGGAATGAAAATAATAATTTTATATCTAACCTGATTATTTATCTAGTTTATTTCATAATTTTTGGCACGTTTTTTAAGCGCTTTGAAAAAAAAAAAATGAGTTAAAGAAGAAAATAAACAAGTCTCTAATCGTTGAGGTGTGAATTAAATTGATAAAAAAAAAGATTAAATAATTTTTTTTTACAATAAAAAATAAGAATTTTGTATGAATTGAAAAACATTTTTCTAAATTTAAATTTGTCATGATTGAATTGAAATAATTCTATTTAATTTTCCCTCTCTCTTTATTTTCCAGGTGAGTCAGAAATGCATAAATTAAGTCGAACAAACACGATTTTTCAATATGTAAGTCAATTCTTTTCTTAAAATATTCATAGATGGGAAACGGAGATAAGCTGAGAATTTCTTGGGTTGACTCATTTATCAAATGACCCAAGACCACTCCCCCTTTTTATATATTTTATACCCCAACCCGATTTGATGCTGACCAAGCAACCCCTTTTTATTTTAAGCTCCTGCTTCTTCTTCTTCTTTGCCTTTTGCACTGATAAAAGCACTTGAAATTTATGACAAGTCACAAAAATCACACAAGGCAAAGGCAACAACCCCCCATGGAAATTAAAATTTTAACTGCTATCAAAGTGTGAGAGGAGCCGCTGTATCGGGCGAAAGAAGAAGACGATGCTCATAAAAAAAAAAAAAACACCAAGCTGGGTCTTATTTGTGTTTGTGTCTGTCTACTTCTCTCTCTCACTCTCTCTCTGTCTGTCTGCCTGTAGGGGTGTATGTGCGTGTTTGTTTGTTTGTTGTATTTTTGCTTCCGTTTGCCTTTTGTCATAAACCTTAGCGACCTGACATGAAAATTACTAAAGAAGTTCTGAGCTTTTTTTTTTTTTTTGGTAATGAAAGATTGTTTGGTAAGAGGGGGTGCGGGGTGGGATGAATAAAATTTTATTATAGATTTCACTTTCACACAGACACGCATACACATTGGCAAAAGACTTGAAAGTTTATGAGGCAAAATACTTGATGAGTTTTTATGACATTCGACTTGAAAGTTTATAAACTGGCAACATTGCCTGCCTGGAAGGTGTTGGCTTATTAACCCTGGAAGGATCCTCTTCGTCGATTCGACGACGAAATTTTTTCGATTCGATTTTTTTTATACTTGCGCTCTTTGTTTTGTGCTGATTTTAAATTAACATTTAAGTTTAAACCAATTAATTTTTATTTTATTTTATAATGAATGAATCAATAAATATAATTTGAAGAAAAACTAAAGATTTTTTTGTTATGGGAACAAATGACAACAATTTGAAAATTAGCGTAGTCGTTTCGACGAAGAAGAACCTTTGTGTATGTAAAATAAGAGGAACCTTCCAGGGTTAAATAAGGAGTGAGAGAGACAGGAGAGAACGAGAGAGGAGTGGGGTCAGCCTCTTTGACCCTGCCACTTTACAGTTTGACACTCACTGAGTTTCACTTTTCTTCAAGTCAGCAAATCAAATGAACTGAGCTGATTCATTTCATTTCATCCCTTCCTCTTCTTTCTCTTTCTGTGAAGACGATAAGCTGAGCTTTCTCATCGGTCCGGGCCTACTCCTTTTCCATGTTAGTTGTCACGTGGGCATTGTGCAAGTGCGTGCGTGTATGCGTGTGTGTGTGTGTTTGTTTCTTGTTATTGTTTAACTGGCAACATGATTAATGAAGGCTGACGATAACAAGAAGAAGAAGAAGCAGCAGCAGCACAGCAGAAATAACGATAGCAAGGTGTGCGTATGTGTGTGTGTGTGTATGTTTGTGTTATACTTGAAAATTATTGGCATTTCTTTTTGCCACTGACCCAGAAATAATTTGAGTGTTTGCTTAGGCCAACAACAACAACAAAAACAACAACAGCACCATGACTTGTCTTGGTGTGAAGTATGAAGAGAGGGCGAGTTGATTTCAAAGTAATCAAGTCTTTCTCTCTTTCTTAGAATAATTAGTTTTTCTTTTTCTTTCTGGGAATTATGAGCATTTAAGTTTATTGATCCGTTTGAGTTGAAATATATGAAATGAGACTTATTCATTTATATTTTTTTCTCTTTGGATTTTTTAAGTATTTTATTTTTTATTACACATTTGCGGTTCAAGTTTTGTGTTGTTTTTGTTTTCGTTGCGCTGTGTCAGCATTAAAGTCTCAAAGTTTGCCAGCTTGCTGGCTCTCAACCTGGCTAACTGGCTGGCTGGCTGACTGGCTGCCTTGCATTGTTGTCGTCATGTGAAAAACCTGCCTCAAGGTTATTGCCTTCTCTCTGCTTGCTGCCATACAACGAAAAAAAAAAGCACACACACACACAGACAAATAAAAAAGCAAAAACAACAAGCTCGAACAATACGAAACGAACAACGCGTCAAAAGAGAGCAGAGAAAACAAACAAATTTCTCCATTACACACGACGACCCTGCTTGCCGAACTTATGCTTCTTCTTCTACTTATTCTTCTGCTCTTTTCTTGCCATCTCTTTCTATTTGAGTCCACCAAAAAAATTCAGCTCATTTATGCTTTGTCTGCTCGGCGAAGGAAAAGACAAAAAAAAAAAAAAAAAAAAATTATATGCAAATAAGAGTAGGAAAAATCTTATCGAGTTCATTATCTTTTATGTTGTGCTCTTTTCTTTTTCATATACTCGGATTCAGTCAGTCTTTCGGCTGTCCTAATATTAAGGTCAAGGATTTTAATACTTTTGAGTATGCTCATTGATTTTTACCTTTTTGTTTTTTACTAAAAAAAAAGAATAATTTTTAAATTTAAATTAAAGCAAAGTATTTTTGTAAAAAGCCTCAAAATATCAAATGCCCAAAAGTTTTGATAATTAATATTTTTTGTTGGGAATTCCCATAACTCTTTTGAAATTCTTCTGTTAAGGATTTCCCCCCACGGTTATTGATAGCTTTTTTTGAAAGCTCAATTAACCATTCACTTTGACAGCCAAATTGTCCGATGTTGTAGGCAGTCGATTTATTTATTTTTTTTTTCGATAATCTTGAAATGTTATCTAGAGATTTTCATGAAACAAGCATTTGACACGAATTCGTGGCGTTATAGTCTTTCAAATGTGGAGACTTAATTGCAGCCAACATAGGGTCGATGTCTATCCAATAACAGCAACAACAACAACAACATCAACATCGTTGGTAATAAGAAAAGCAATAATGACAGCAGAAATATTAAGTGCGGCGTGCGTATTGTTTTCGGCTATTTGAATTTTGTTGTTGTTGTTGTATTTGCTGCTGCTTTTTGTAGTCTATTGTTATTGTTTTTGTTATTTACGGCCAACTGTCATCAGTGTCAACATAGCTACAACAACAAGAAAAACAAGAGCAATGGCAATAGCAACAGACATTGCTGCGTGTCAAGCTAGGCCGCTATTTTGCCGACTCCCTCAGACGCGTTGTCGTACGGTCATTTGTCCAATAAGAGGAAGAGCAAGGGAAAGAAGTAGAAAAAAACATCCATATATATGAGAAGAAGAAGAAGCAAACAGAATGAACATTTTTAGTAACGTTAGTGGGGGAGGGGGACAGCTTGGGTCAGTCAGACTGACAAGCGAAACAGGCACAGTGGAATTCTTATTTTTGTTGTTTTTTTCGGCTGCCAAAAAAAAAAAAAAATAATGAAAAATACAACAAGAAAAAGTGAATCACAAAACGAACAAAGCCGAAGCGATTCAAGTCAAACGAACGCCAACGATGCGTCGCCGCGTTTGTCGCGCGTTTTTTCATTTGTTGCTATTTTGTATATAATCTTTTTCTTTTCGGACAAGCTCTCTCCTTCTCACTCTCTCATACTCACTCTGTCTGGCCCGTCTTGACTGCCAGAGGCATTGAACGTGCGTTGGCAGCGCCGTCATCGTAAAGTCTGTTGGGCTAGCGCCAAAATGATCGAACGCAAAGTGGAGTGCAAAATGTAAGTGTATGCGAGGTGTGTGTGTGTGTGTGTGTGTGTGTATGTGTGAAGAAGACTTCTCAGTGCGAAAAAGTGGGGAAGCGGCTGCTTCTCTTGTCGGTCACTTTGATTATGTTCATTATAAAAATGCCAGTGTGTGTACGTTTCTCTGCCTTCCAACCGCAGCCCCAGCCACAGCCATAGTCAGAGTCAGAGTCTGTTTGTTTATGAAATTGAGAGCTCTATAAAGTTTTCAACTCAATTGCTTTCAAACTGCATTCATTTGTTGCTGTTGTTGTTGCAACTGTGTAAATTAAAGTGGCACGTAGAAGTTAGCTTATTTTTGTTTTTTACCAACTACTTTCAAGTAATGAGTTTTTTTTTGTGTATATGTATGTGTGTGAAAGAGAGAGAGAGAGAGAGAGAAAGAAAGAAATGAAAAACTACAAAACAAGCGCAAAAGAAAAGTAGCCATGACCAGATCGAGTGAAGCGGAGTAAGCAATGAAAGAGACTGGCCAACTGCAAAACAAGTTGATGAGTTTAAGTGGTTAAAAGAAGTTGAAAAGTCAAAGTCGGCCGAGTGCGATGGTGAGGGGGTGGGGCCAAACAGATGAAAAGATACCGAACAAGATGAGGTAAGTTAAAAGCAGCTGTGTGTCTGTGTGTGTGCTGCCTGCAAGTTCACTTGTGTAAAAATATTACCAGACCTGACAACAGTTTGTGACTTATTTCAACTTCTCCCTTCCCACTGAGCCCCCAAACTGCGCGCCCGTGTCATTTTCGAACTTGTTAGTTAAGAGAGAGAGAGAGAGAGAGAGAGAGAGAAGGACAGAATGTAAAATTCCCTACCAATTTGATTGTGCCCTTTTTTGTCTCAAGGAAATTAATTTTTGCAAACCAAACCAGTTAATCACAGACAATTTCAAATAAAAAATAAATCTTGTAATCTTTTTTTTCAAATTTATTTAATTTTAATATTTTAATTTTTTAAAGTTATTTCTACTTCATTGATATTTTAAAATTTCGATTATTATAGAGTAATTTTTATAAAAACAACAATCTTTTGTTTTATTTATTTATTTATTTATTTTTTTTTTTTGGCACGCAATTTGATTTGTTTATAATATTTTTTTAATTGTTTATATTCGCTGGCATTTTTGTGTACATTAAATGTCATTGGCATGGGATAATGTAAATATATATATATATATCTAGCTATATTCCTTGTTTCTCGAGCCTCCGTTAGCCATATAAAACAACTACCAATTAAAAACTCATCAAATACTTGAAGCATGTAGTCTGCAGGACGCGGCATATGGAAAAAGAAATTGATAAGGTGAAACAGTGGGAATCGGGGTAGGAGATGATGCGGTTGGCAGGTGGTGGCGCCACAGCTCATTGGTGTATGCCCAAAGATTGGAAAATTTGGCTAGGCAAGCCACCCACATGGCCATATCAACAGGGTTTCCCCTGCTCCTCTCACTTGTTTCTGTCTGCTTTTCTATGTTTTCTCTCTGTTTATTTTCTGTGCGACTCCCACTCGACAACTCTCCGAGTCGTCGTCATCATCATCGTCATCGTCATGGCTGGATGTCGTCGCCTTGCAACTTTTCGAGTGCCTCAATGTATATGCAACACGAGTTTGTAGCTGTTCCGTGGCCCGCCCGGCTGGGCTGGAATAGTTTGTCGTTTTGTTTTCTAGCAAAAGTCTGAGTCTCTTGCACAAAAAAAAAAAAAAAAAAAAAAAAAACAGAAAAATTTCTATTTCAACCTCTGTTGGTGAAGCTGCTCTGGCTGAAATCTTCTTGTTGTTGTTGCTTTTTAGCCGTTAGCCACATTTCATCTACTGCTGTGCTTGTTGCCAAAGCTTGTTTCATTTCTCCCGTTGATACGTTTTAGACAACCCAAAAAAAAAACAGAAAAAAAGCCGTGAAGAGAGCGCTCTCCTTTGGCTCCCTTCATCACTCTGCCGGCAGCTCTTCTTCTTCTTCTTCTTCTTCTTCTTCTTCTTCTTCTTTTCCTTCTTCCACAATCTCAGACACACTTCACTCTGTTGCCATTCCCATCGTCATGGCCGTTTTGCTATTTCGTGTGTTTTGCTTTCCACTTTGTTGTGTGCGCTCTATTTGGCTCAAGTGTTTGGTAGCTCGTTTCATTTTTTTTCTCTTTATTTTTTTACAGTTACAAAAAAAGCAAAACACAAAACTAAGTAAATGAAAATAAATATTTTGCGTCCCTTTTCAGGCCCCTCCTGGGTGTGGTCAATTATCCGAGCTTACTCATATTCGAAAGAAGCCGAAAATCACATACTTGTTCTTAAGTTTTTTTTTCACTCTTGATCAAAGAATTATATAATGAATTGGTTGGCGAGTCCTTCAGATATCCCAAGAAACATTTTTCGAAGTGGACTGAATGAGAATTGTTGATATAGTAACCCTATCCGAAACCCACTTAAGACACATATATATCTGCATAATCTTAACCGGAATATATCAAATTTAATTAAATATTTTTCAGTGGTCTCTGAGGTATTAAGAGTGTCATTTTTGACCCATAAGGTTTTAGGTTTATACCTGTCAAGCTTTGAACTATGCTTATATTGATTCCATATTTTGCATTTGATTTCTTGAGAATTACTTTCGATGTTGCAGAACCCGATTTCAGTTTCAAATAGTCTTGGCCTTTTCAATTATTTCGAGATTACTTGGTGTAAACTCTGTTACCAAAGTAAGGCCAAATTGAGTATACTCAACTTGATTCAGAAAGAGCATAGATGTGTGTATATTATAATCCTTTCTAGATTTCCTAGTCTTGCTAATTGTATGGATACATTTTTTTGTTGGTGTCCATTAACCCACTTTTGCAAATACCCAGGGACCAGGGAGCTCATTCATTTCTTGGCAACTTACTCTCCTCCTCTTCTACCCTCTCCTCTTTCGGGCCCGGACTCTGTATAATTAGCCAAAACATTTTACATGTCATAAACATTTGTGTCATTGTCTCGGAGACACACAAAGTCCGCCTTTTGCTAACCCTCTGCCAACTCTTTCCACCGCCCGACTGGCTTTGTGTGTACTTGTGTCCACTTGTCATTTGGTTCTTAATGATGTTTATCGTGGCTGTTGTTGCCTGGGCAGAATGGTTGGGGAGACGCTAGACGCCACCAACCTGAGTGTGAAAAATTATTGACCACTCTGGTGAGTTGACATGGGTTGTTGGGTTTCAGTCTGTCCGTCCCAACGGTAGGCAGGTTATATCTTTTTGTTTTTAGTATCTGTCCAGAATTGCTGAGTTGCCAAGTGCTAGAGTTGGCAATCCTCTTGAGCTAGGCAACGGCTGGGCTGTTGTAAGCCTTCCATAATTACTGTACCCACCCAGGAATCTGTGAAATAAATAGACCTTATTTGTTTTGATTGAGAACTTGGGGAAATTTGCAAAAATCTTAGGTATTACTTGTTCTGTATTCTAGGTGAATTTGAGATGATAATTAGTATCCTTTTGAATGTATTTTATATTGGGTTGTATTTAAGATTTGATAAACACCGAACCCTACGAGAGATCCAATGAAAATCTCGGAGTTACCAAATGATTGATTCTCCAACTTTATCTCTACGATTTTTCTTAATTGCAGCTTAAATTGGATTTTGTTGTAAGGTCGATAAACACCGAACCCGAATCAGGATTCAGATCTTAGAGATGTCAAGTAGCAGATTTGGTCATTTTGGCCTTAAGATTTGATGAATACCTAGTCTGTCTTTGGATCCAGATCTCCAACTTGTCAAGTGGTCTTTTTTTTCCAATTGTTGCTTTGAATGTAGTCCGAAGTAATTATAATTACATTAACACCGAACCCGCCTCAGGATTTAAATCTCAGAGCTATAATTTGACTTTGTTTTGGCTTTAAGATTAGGATTTGATGAATACCGAATCTTGCTTTGGATCAAGATCTCAGGAACCCGCAGTTGTCAAATGGTAAACTTACCAAATTTATCTATTGAAAACCTCTTCAATTTAGTCCTAAGTAATTAAAATTACATTAACACTGAACCCGCTTTGGGACCAGCGATTCTGTTGAGTTAGGAAATATTTTTGGAATTTCTTGCTATATAAAAGGTTTGTTGTTCACTTCATCAACTTTTCGTTGATTTTATGTTTTTCGTTTCATTTTTAATTATCGATTGTTTATTTGTTTATTTTTTTTGCTACTTTCATATAATTTTCAATAGGTTTCTGCTTCTCATTGTGGTTTTTAGGGGTGCTCATTTCCATTTTATTTTTGCCTAATTTGTTTTTGATTCGTAACCACCTAATTTGTGTTTAAATTTTGGCATAAAATAGAAATTTTGTTTTTATTGATTACCACGCAAACAATCTATCAAAATTGTAACAGCCTGAATAATTGTAATTTTTATTCCTTGTCTGAAATAAAAAAAAAAAAAAAAAACAATGAGGAATAAAGTGTTGCTTGGTCAATTAAATTATATATTTCGTTTATTGACAGGAAATGTCTGAAATAGGAGGTTTTCCTATTGATTTCTGAAAGAACATGAAAATCGTTTCACTTCCATAAATTCCTAATGTGAATGACAATTTTGATTTTATTTAAGTATCTGTCGAAGTACAATGAAATCAATTATTATTTTTGGACTCCTTCTTTTTTCGAAACAATATATATATCATCATTGTTATATATATATATATGTATATTCTTTTTTTTGATCTGAATAGGGGAAAACATGTATATAATTTTTTTGTTTTTAATTATTTGAAATAATTTCTTTGATTTATTTATATTTTATTCATCAAAGAGAATATCGTACCAGATTGGCTCTCTCTATAGCACACTCTCTCCATCTTTGTCTCTGCCTTTCTCTTGGCTGCTGCTCTGGCATCTTCTTACCGGTGTTTCCCGAGTGAGCCGGCTGCATTTAATGTGTGCCGTTTAATGTCAACTTAAATCAATTGAAATGTCAATTACAACAAAACATGAAACGAAGCCAAATGCATAAAGAAGAAAGAACGAGGACAGAGATGTGTGCGAGCGAGATGGAAATTGGGGAAGAGTTGTTGACGCTGAGAGCGAAGAGCTCGGTTGCATTTGCCAAAGTAATTGACTCGAATTGAAGGTGAACAGTGACAAGAGTGAGCCACGAGCAAGGTGGTTGAAACGATGGAGAGGGAGGGGAGGAGGGGGGGACACCCTGAAGGGAAAGAGACTTTGCCCCGTTCAAATGTCGTCAAAGTTGTTTTTCGAACTTGTGCGAGGAGAAGGAAGGTGGGTAAGGTGGATTCTCTAATCCGGCTTGCTCTGACTCTTTCTTTCACTTTGCTTACACTCCTTTGACAACAACAACAACAACGACAAGGAAAGAACTTGCAATTACAAAACTCCTAAGACAAGTGCAAAAAAACTTTTGTCAAAGTCGAAAATTTCCGAGACATTGTCGATTTGCATGTTTTTGCTCCTTCGTCTTCTTCTTTTTTTCAACTTTTTTTGTTTTTTTGGTTTCCATTTCTTTGGTGTAATCCTTTTTGTGTGTGTTCCTTTCCTCCTTTGAATGTTATGCAAACGGAATTCGGTTGAGGTAAATATTAAGCCAGCCAGTATCTGGCTTGGCTTCTGTTTATTTTTATACTCTGATGGATTTTTTGGGGTTTCTCTTTGCACCAGAGGAAAACTCGCAAAGAAAACACACAGGATCTGAATGAGTTTTGACTAATAATTAGAAAACTTGAAACGACTCGGCAGAGAGAGGGAGAGAGAGTCTGCTTACAACACTTGAAAAAATAATTAAAATAAAGTGTGTTCCCTCTTTTCAGTAATAAAAAACAAGGAAAGAGGTGAACTTTGAGTCAAATGAATCAACACTGACCCAGCAGCGGCCGAGGCAAGTCAAACAAGCCAGCAAACAATTCGAAAATTTTGTTCAAGGCAAATAGCCAATTAGGCGCTGAGTCAAAGCCAGTTTGTCAATCGTTTAATCAGTCAACCAACTAACCAGTCGGTTAGTCAGTCAATCACACATTCAAAATTCAAAACTGTGAAATCCGGCTCACACTCCACTTCAGGTCCTCTTGCCTTGGCCATAATCACAGCTCATATAAACATAATTATGCGTTGCCCGCAGAAGCATCGACACACACACACACACACATGGATGCGGAGACTAGAGGCCCGCATGTTTCCGTGTTGAGTTGGTCCTTTGCGGGGCTCAACGTGGCGTATGAGCAATTTGCTCAAAGCGAAACGCGAACGCATTTTCAAATGCCAAGCCAAGCATATGCTCCACTCACACATACACACACACACACACAGAGACAAGCACATCCCAGCGCCTCCCTTTGTCTCCCCCCTCTCTCTCTCTCCCTCTGTTTCATTTGCTGTATGAGAAGGCAGCTAAATTTTTATTAGAGTTTGCGTTAGTTCAGTGCCTCATTATGAAATTATGCAGAGGCAGAACACAAAACGTGTGGAAAAAAATAGATTTTCGCTGCTTGGGAAATCGGCAGGCAACTGAAAGCATTTTCCTTTCTATTTGCACAAGATGGAAAATTTGGCCAAGTTTTTTGTTTCATAGTTTTTTTTCCGTTAAATTTAATTTGGCTATTTACTTTTTGTTAATTCTAGTTTCGTTTTGTGTTAGCTCTGCCTTAATTGCCCGAGTTCAATGGCTCTTCAACTGTATAGTGCTTGCAAAACTTTCTCTCATAAGGCTTTAAGTGCCCAGCCGAATTGAACGGCCTACATTTTTTTTTTTTTTTTTTTTTTTTTTTTTTGTTTAACCCATTTGAGCACGTAAAAATATCTTTAGCTAAAAGTTCAATAAATGTTCCATTTGGTTTCATTCAAACGGTCCTCCCCACACCCCGCCTCTTGTCAACCCAATTGCCAAACCAGCATAAAGCCAGCGACAGAATCAAAAGAAGAGGAAGGTTTCGGGCAGAAATAGTGGGACTTTCGGACAGTCGTGCCAACTGACGAACTGAGAGAATTGCGCGCTTTTCATTTTATATTTTTCTGCCCAGACAGCGATGGTGGTCGTGCGGCGGTGCTAGAACGATTTCCTGGCAGCACGAGTGCACAGTAAAACCGGAAAATTTTCTACTTCCTGACTGACTGAGTGACTGACTGTGTAAAATGCACTGCAAAGGACGACTAGGGGCGTTCGTGTCCAAGGGGAAAGGATGCAATTGAAATGAAAATGCGCCGCATAAAACTTCAAAAAAAGAAAAAAAAAAAGAAAAAGAAAAGGAGAACAAAAAACCCAATCCAGAGCTTAAATATATCTACATGTATTCTCTGTTTATCCAGAGCCAGGCGAGGGCTGATTTAATGGTTCCACTAATATTTTCAAGGAGTTTTGGAAAGGCTACCGAGCGAACCTCCTGCCCAGTTTTGTGTTAGTTTTGCGCTGGTTCCTCTGCGCTCTCGAAAATGCTTTTGCTCGTAAATTTTCACAAGGAAAGTGAGCCAGCGGGGAGAGTGAACACCGACGCCGTCGGCGGTCACTGGCGAGCTAAGCCGCCTCCACCAACGTCACAGGACATGGCCGCAACAATTGTTGGCTTGCCGCCGTCTTCCTACTCCTCCTCCTCCTCCTCCTCCTCCTTGTTGTTGTTGTTGTTTTTGTGAGGACTTTGACTGCATTCAAATATATTTTCAACTGCGTTTGTCGTCTGAAGCCTCACAACAGGGTATTCAGGGAGGGTGGCACACATGGCGCTCGGGTAATAAAACAAATTTCGTGGAAAATGCTGGAGAGATAAAAATTTACTCTCTAAAATAAAGAAATCATCATGAGGAATGTGAAGGGGATTCAGAATGCTAAATTCTGACACCCAACTTTACGCCTTCTCTCTCTTTCTCTTTTGGTTGGCTTTGTTTACCTTTGGCCCTGAGAGTTTTCGCTCTCTCTCTCTCTCTCTATATCTCTGTCTCTTTCTCTCTTCTTTCTGGCCATAATTCAACATTGAAAAAGCTGATAAGATTAAAGTTGAATTATGAATTTTGGAAACCTTTTCTCTTTATTTTTTGCAGCATCGGCAAAATGCCTTGTTTTTCTTTAGCGGTCACGTAAATTCTGTGAAAAAGTACACAAAGAATCGGAATAAACAATGTAAAACAAAAGAGACGATGAATTTAAATAAAATTTTACTTGGAAGTTGTCAATAACATTTTGAGGGTATTTTAAAAGGGTTAAACATATTTTCTCGGGTGGAACATTCTTTCATCAAGGTTATGAAAACAATTTTAACATTTTGCACAAAAATGTGATGAGCAATTATTTATGATGACTCAAACTATAAGTTTTCTTTGGAAATTTCGTAAAAAATTTTTGTTTAAAAATGCTACTCGGACTTAATCAGTCTTAAAGGAATCGGCCGGATCGAACCACTATATCAATTAGCTTTTATAAGAATCAAAATCGGTTCTACGTTTTTCTACTGATCTCTTTCAATTTCGGGATACATATTCTTTTTGACTTGAAAAGGTCGATTATTCCCAAATTTTCAACTTTCTATATAGTTTCTGTTTCCTCCAACTTAAGCTTATCATGCCTAGTTTTCAAGTGATCGGTAGATCCTATAATATAATTTTGATATACTTTCGATTCTGAGGATTTCACAAAAAGCTTTCCATTTTTTTATGATTATTAAAAAGTCATTTTCAATCGAAAATAAATTCTTGAATTTGTTTTCTGCAAATCTTATGGTTCCCTCACCAACTCCTTTTTTGCGATTATCTCTCCCTTTGGTTCCTTGCTTTCTTTTTCCCCATTTATCTTTTATTTGAATCATAAATTCTATGGTCACTAAATTTACTTTAATCAAATGATTCCAAATAACAGTTTCACTAAGAAAACTCGCTCATAAATAAACGTAGCATTGAACTTTAACTCATGACAAACACACACACACACATACACACACAGAGACACAGACACGCGCAGATATCAAGCACTAAAATGGCAATAGTTTTCTTTTTTCATTTCCATTTTCTTTTTTTTTTCGTATAAAAATGAAATATTGTGTGACATGGTTGTAAAATAAAAAGAACCCAATAAAATGTGGCAAGGCAATAAGGCAACTAGAAAATACAGAATGGAATATTTTAAAGAGTGAAAGAGAGAGAGAGAGAGAGAGATGAAGCTAAAGAGCGTAAATGAAGACCTTTAGAATTTGTTGGCTCGTTTGAAAAAGTTTGTCAAGACGCCGAACCAGGAAATAAACTTCAAAATCATTGTATCCCCCTTCGGGGAAAAGAGAGTAAAATAAAAATCACTTTAATTTGAGCTTCACCTTTAAGCCAGGCCTACTTCATTAACTTCCGCTCCCCCAGGTCAAAACATTTTTGCCAACTTTACACCTCTTCAGTCGCTCAGGTCGCCCTGGCTCATTGGCAACATCGCCGAGTTGCGTTGCTTCGCAAATTGCCAGTAAAAAGTAAATAAATTATATTTATTTTTTTCTCCCACAGAGGGCAAAAGCTTAAATCCGCATTGAAAATTCCGCCCAAAAAGTCGTTGAATGAACCAAGAGCGAGACAGAAAGATAGATCGAAAAAGAGATAGATATATCTCTGTCCTTCTCTCTCTTTCGTTTGCTCAATGCTTCACATTTGTCACCTGCATAAATTTACGGAAATAATTAACGTCAGTCCAGTCAGTTGCTCGTTTCTTTCATTTCTTTCGCTCATTGACATATTTTCTGTAATATTTGCTGTTGTTGTTGTTGTTGTTGTTGCCTGCTGGTTTAATTTTATTTGCCTGTAAATTGCTTTTAATTTATGTTAAGAAAATAACAAGTTATTTTTATTTCATTTTTTTTTTTTTTTATTATACATATTTTTTCGCTCTGTGAAGGTTCAATGCTCAGGCTTTGTCATAGGCCGACAAAGAAAGTGAATGACCAAAAAAAAAATACTTCCAAAATATTCCCTAAACTGTGGGAACTTTTGACACATAAGCTCTGTATTGGGGTTTCAGCAAAAATCCGAAACAAATCCGAAATTCGATTTATTCCTCTATATATCTGAATCTATTTCTAGAACCAGTTAAACATTACGATCATAATCGGATTAAGGGATATCGATACTTCGATACCAATTAATTCGTTCTAATTAATTGGTTATATAGAGCTCTATATGCCTACCAGGTTTCACCTGAATCAAACCACTCTATCATTCAGATCCGAATGGGTGTATGTGAGCGATGTCTCGGGTACTTCTTAAGTGGGAGTTAATGTAGACCGTTTTCATACGAATTTTTATATCTTAGATCATACTTCCATATATCAAGAAATATTCCTCCACATCATACCTAAATCTATAATCTCGAATTTCATAATGATTCAAATCGAATTCTATTCGTTAGGTCTAAAAGATTAAAAGGTCACCTTTAATTTTGTTAAGAAAAATTCGAAATTATTGGATTGCCTCTTTGGATCGTTTCCAATAATCTTAGCCCTCCTCTCCCTGGCTCTCTTAAATCGCGCTCTTTGTTTTACTTTTTCTTTTACATAATTTTCAAACCCGCCCGGCCGATGATGGCTTGCCAGTCGCTTTCAAAGCTTCCGTGGTGGCTTTGCTCTTTTTTCTTTTCTTTTTTTTCTCCTTGTCATTCGCTCTCCCTCGATATTGGTCTTGGTGCCTTGATTTCTTTGCTTCTTGCTTTTTAGCTCATCCGCAAAATCAAGCCTTTCCTTCCGCATGCATTTCACTTTTTTTTCAGTTGTTCACTTGCAGCTTTTGTTTCTCATTTCTGTGTTTCTTTTTGTTGCTTTCTTCATATTTTTATAATGCATTTTAAACTTTGACAAGCAGAAAAATAGAGCCGAGAGTATCTCTTTTTTTTGTGTTGTGTGTGTGTGTGAGAGAGGAAGCAGGGGGAGAGGGGGCAGACCGAGCAGAATGAGAAGGTGTAAATAATATTTCACTGCTCTGCTTTGGCATTCATTGTATTTGTTTCTCTGGTGTTGTTGTTGTTGTTGGTGCTACTATTGCATGATAAGCGCAACGGAAATGCAAAGTAACAACAACAACAACAAAAACAACGGCAACTTTTTTAAATGATATGAAAAACTGCGGTAAATAAAATAAAATGAAGTATACACAAAACTGTGACACACACCAAAAAAAAAGCGCCAAACAGTAGGGGCATGACTTTCTGTGGTAGCAGAGGAAGGTGGGACGAGGGGGGGGGGCGGTGGCGAAGCTCAACTAAAAAGTTTTAGAAGCCACGCGATGTTGTCGCCATTTGGAATGACTGAGTGATTGTTTTTCTTTTTCGCCTCTTTCTTTTTTTTTGGTGGGGAAAGAAGGCAAAGAAAACTGTTATTGTTGTTGTGGTTGGTGCTGCTTTTATTATTATGTTAGTTGTTGTTACTGGCTTTTGATTATGTTGTAGTTGTTTTCGCCTCTTTGAAGCCACCAACACCAAACCGAACCAAACCAAGACCAGCCTAACCCAACCCAGGCGAGTCAGGCAGGGAATGGCATTAAAATGAATGAGCTAGCCACCCACCAGCCCAGGCCTGCCCTCCCCTCTGCTAGTCCGCTGTTGCGTCAAGGGAATCTGGAGTCTGAGGCTGATTCGGTTTCGGTAAAGCTCGCAATTTTCTTTCATTTTTCGACTTTCGCCCGCACTCGCCCGCCCATTCTCTCGCCTGTTGACGTCTTTGCGGTCGTTCATCTAACAACCTAAATAAGTTTTGCTGCCTTTTTTTTATGGTAATGGAATACCCGCTGCCCTACTCCCTCTGACCATCCAACTGACTCATTTGCTCAGCCTGGCCTCAAAGAAGAGAGAGAGGGAGAGAGAGACGGGCAGGAAAAAAAGAAAGGGATAGGCAGACAAATGTGGGCCGCGTTGACAGGCGGCGCGCTGTGCTGGTGACATATTCGTTTGGGGATCTGTCTTCCCAGCTCTCTCAACTGACTGACTGACTGAGACACTGACTCAGCGATGGCTTTGCTCGGCGTTTGCGCCTCAAGCATCTTTGAGAGGCTTGAGAGGCATTTTCACTTATTTCAATTTCTAATTGGATCGTAAAACTAAAGTTAATAGCAATATAAAAAGACTAGGAAAACCTATCAATAATATTTACAAGTTTTCTTATGATTTTTATTAGTTCCAAAATATTCAGTCTAGAACTGAAATGTTGATATATTCCAAGTTTAGACAATTTTGCCCTGTTCAAGATAGTCAAATACTTATGGATTGACTATCGCTTTCTTTTTAAGAAATATAAAAAATTATCACAGTTATAGTTTGGATCGATAAATGCTGCATTAATTTCCAACAAGCCAAAATTGTTACCTTTCGATTCCGATTTCAATTCAAACATTTATTCATGTTTTATTCACATCGAATAACTATCCTCACCCCCCATTTGGATATCATTTCAATAGCCCCACAAGCTTCCTTTAAATGATGATTCAATTCGAATAAATTTCAAATCAAAAATCCAAATTGTTATGCGGCTAAACAAACATCAAATTCGCCCTTCTTCACATCACTTCACATTCTGTCGGGCAACGCGGCAGGAGGTGCTCCATTGGGAGTGAGGGGGGGGGGGGGGGGATAGGAACAACGGCCCAGCAGCCAATTCAATAAATAACAAAACAACTTTTCGGGCCATGTCACTACAACACAACAAACCGTCCCTCCCCTCCTTCCCTCGCTTTGTGTCAAATAAGCCGTAAAAAATAACAGAGCGGGAGCGTGGCAATGACAGAGAATGAGACAGAGAGAGAAAGAGAGAATGAAGCACGTGCCACGCAAAAATCAACAAATCGACAGACAAGCTGAACAAAAAAAAAATAAATAATAAATAAATAAAAAAAGCATGGCCTTTGGTTTGGCTATCAATAAAAACTAAATTACACATAAAAAATTGCAAAAATAAAAAAAAAATATTGAAATGCAAAAAAAAAAAAGAAAAACACAGAGAAAACAAACAAACAAGCCAAACTGAAACAGGCAAAACAACATTGAAAACACGTCAAAATTTTTGGGTGTAGAATTTTTGCCATTTTCCATAAGCCATGAAAACAACAACAACAATTTTTGACAGAAAAAAATAACATATGCAATTTTTTTTTTCGTTATTTTTTCGAGTATCGAAAATATTTCTGTTTCGCCCACTCGGGCAGCCATTGCTTTTTTTTCGTTTTCTCTTTTTTTTTGTTTTGTCTTATTTATTAGTCTCTCTTTTTTTCTTGTTAAAATTGTTGCATTTTTTTTGTTGGAGCTTTAAACAATTATTTGTTGGTTTTCTTTTTGTTTTTGTCATCTTTTTGTGTTGCTAGTTCACCTGTGCCACATGGTCGAAAGGAAAATGAAAATGACCAGCAAAGGGAAATTTTCAACTCAATTTATTCCGTTTTTCTTGTGCCAAAAGAATTTTCCCAAGTTTTCTGAAACGAATCCTAAAGTCCCGTTAACTTGGCCAGCTCAAGAGAATATAATAAAAATAGGCAGATGGAAAAGTGAGTTTAACTAGTTTTGCAAATTTGGTTTTCGTTTATTCGAAGTGACCCTCTTCCCCCCACTCCTTTATTTGGCGGTCTGCTCCTGCTATCATCGACTCCCCCAGTCACACTTAATTTGGTGTTGCCTTCGGTTCTGTCTGTCTATCTGACAGGTCCCACACCACCACCCACCAGCACCCGCTCTGCCCCAGAGTGGAGCAACAGCTGCAGCCAAGCACCACCAACCTCGATGATTTCCTTGCTTCCACTTGAGGGAAAATTTTTATGAAATTTATTAAAAGTCATTTGCATTGCAAATTAATTTTGTTTCATTTTTTTTCTCTTCTTCTTTTTTGCCAAGCAAATTACTATTTTATTTAAGTGAATTGTGTGGAAATCTGAAAGGGAGCCGAGTATTTTCCAGAAGTTCTTTTATTTAAAACGTTTTTAAATATTTCAAATTCTCTGAAATGGAATTAAAACAGAACAAAAAAAAAAGAGAATAATTATCTGAGTAATAACAAAACAGTTTATTTATTATTGAATTATTAATTCTAATGACATCGCGTGCCATATCAAAGCCGCCAGCTCACTTGACATTTTTTATATTTTTATTATTTTTATTTTTTTTTTTTTTGCTCTTATTTATTCAAACAGTTTTTTAGTTTTATATTTTTATTTATTTTTTTTTTAAACACAAAATAATTGTTTGTGTATATTTAATTTCATTTACTCTGTACATTTTTCCTTTCATTTATTTTTATTTATTTCACAAATTGTTTATTTTTGCGCATTTAGTTTTTTTTTTTTTTTTTTTTTTGTTATTGTTAATGGCCTTTGGATTTATATATATAACGTTGTTGTTGTTTTTCATTAACACCCTTTGTGGTATTTTCCTCGTTTCGTCTGTTTGGTTTTGTTTACTCTGCTTTTCTGTTGTTGTTGTTGGGATATTTGACTTTTTAAAAAAGAGAAAAAATAAATCAAAATATTTATTAGTATTTTTATGTTTGTTAATTTGGGATTGATAAAAATTTTGATTAGATTTTTCCAAATCCCCTTTTCTATTTTAATTTATAAAAAATAAAAGTATTTATTATATAAAAAATGCCATCAAACGACAACTCAATTAAATGACTTCATCGAGTGGGCACAAATCGAAATAACCTGAATAAATAATAAGCCGAGTTCAATGTCTCCAAAAAAAAAACAGGGGGAAGGAGGAAGGGGGTGTAGTAAAAATAAGTCCGATAAAGGAATTCAAGCCAATTGATTGATGGTTGACTAGCTTTTTGTCTATTTTTATGTTCGTCTCCTTAAATAGTTAATTTCCCTTTTGTTTCATATATTTTATTGAGCCATAAACCATTTCATTACTTTTGTGAAAAAAAAGAATAATTACAAATGCAACAACAACAACAGAAAAATGATATTAAAATATCAACCAATTAATTAAAATGCAACCGAGCAGAATCAAGCAGATTCCTATGAAAATCAACAACAAAATCGCGAAAAATAGTCAACAGAAAAATTCAAAATGAAAAAGAGCGAAAAAAAATTAAATTGCAAATTTATAAAAAAAAGCAAATAGATAAATTCATGAAAAAAATTTGTTGGGTGTCTATTTCCCCCGGCAAGCAATGTTGTGCCCCCTAGCCCCGCCCGCCTTTGTATATTTTTATTTTATTCTGTTTATTCCTTCCCCCCGGCAACAGAATTATGCAAATCAACTAAGAGAGAATCTGTCCTTGAAAATTAGTGCGAGCCAAAGCAGCGCTGCTGACGTCGCCGTTCGCCGTCGCTGTCAGCGTCATCGTCATCGCCGCCGACAGCCAACGTGTGTGCCAACTTGGACATAAGCAGAGTAAACAAAATAAATAAATGAGATAGGCAGCGAGTAAGCGACAGAGAGAGTGAGAGAGAAGAGAGAGTGGAGGCTTGGATTAGTTGGACGGACACACCTTCGGTTTTTTTTCCTATACTCTTTTTTTGAGTTTCAATTGAGCATATTGGGTTGATTCCGGAGTTGAAGACGCTCTTGATCATATTTGTGGAGGTATTATAAGTCCGTTAAGATATTCTGGAAAACCAATAGAAACTCAAGACGCGATGGATCATTTTATTTGTATTTTGATCAAGTTCTTAATTTGGAACAATTTAAGTCAAGTTTCCTCGGTAATCATAGAGTCCATAGAGCCCATAAAGGTTCTATTTGAGTCTTACTATATCTTTGATATATATTGACAAAACTTGAGCAAACTTTGTGTAAGCACAAAGCCAAATTATATGAGGTTGATATAAGTGATCAAGTTTACTCCAGAAAAGTCTGAATTCTTTTAAGCCCTGAAAAGAGTATCTGCTCTTTGGCTTGTGGCAAAGTCTATTTGTCTATGTGGCTCAATGATTTGGCGTCTCCGTTTTTATATTATTTATTTTGTGTTCTTATTTACATTTGTTGTTGTTGTTACTCAGTCCACTGGTGCGGTTGGCAACGCTTTTGATTGTGGGCAGAACAAAAAAAAATATATTTCTTTCTTTTTCTATTCCTTTTTTTTACTTGGAATTGTTTCTCAAATTTGATGAGATTTTGGGGGAACTATTTCGTGTCATTTGATATTGATTTCTTTTGTTTTTGTGGTTAATCAATTTGATTACATTTTAAAAATGAGATAATTTATACAACTGATGAAATTACTTTGGCACCAATTAGTCTATTTTGTTAACCCATTAAAAACGAAGGCAAAGCAAAATGGCTGGAACGTGCGTGCAGAGTCGCAACGAGTTGAGTATCGAGCAACATGTAGCAAGGACAGCAGAGAACCAGGCAGAGTAATGACGTGCCAGGATAGAGGCGACACATGCCATGGCTTTGGCCCAGAGTTACCTCGTTGATTGTGGGCAGGCAGGCATGAAAAATGCCGCCACACGCAAAAATTGCTCAAACACACAAAAAGCGAGAGGTGGCGGGGGCTGGGAAATTCACGTGGGCAGTCAGTTGGCCACAACGAAGCCTACCAGCTTGGGTAGCCTGGGTAGTCTGGGCAGCATCGACAATGTCGCCTAAGCCGCGACCTCAACACGCAGACGACCCCGATAACGACCCCTGACCGAACTCAGCCATCCCTCCCTCCATTTTTTTTTTTTTTTTGGTACTCTGAGAATGGTTGGATACACTTTGCTTTGGCCATTAGCATGGCCAATGAGCCATTGGGATGGCCTGTTTTTTCCACATTTTTTATCCTGTTGTTGTTGTTGTTGTTGTTGGCGGGGCATGTGTGAAATGAGGACGCCTGGTGGTTGGTTATCTGCCGGGGGCTGCTTGCTTTAAGTAATTGCTGCTCATTTTTGATGGACAACAGCTGTCCAGTTGTCAACAGTTGCCTTCCACCAGCCCAGGGCTGCCTTAGTCAGTTTTTTATTTTCAGTGAGATAAAAAAAAGTGCACATAGTTTGTTTTTCTTTATTTGGTAGCTTAATTAAGTAGGATTAAGCTTTAAATAGAAAAAATGCAGGAAAATAGGAAAATACTTTTTTCACAAAAAAAATTTCAATAAACCAAATTTATCGATCCTTGGGCCAACTCGATCTGGTATTAGAATTAAACCCAGTTTCAGGTCTGATTTTTCTGTATTTTCCCTTTCATTTGCAAATCTCTGGCTTTGTGGTTCCAAAATATCCCTAGGGTCCCTAATCTATTCAAGCTCTGTTGAGATACTATTTTAATTTTTAAAATTACAGTTATTTCCCATTTATTTTTAGTGTGACCATTTCACAAGAAACTTATCGAAAAAGTTATCGTTTATCGAAAATTGGCTTAACTTTAGGAAGACTTTGTTTCTTTGAAATTTTCTGCATCCCTTGAAAAATGTGACTCCTTCTTTCTTGGTTTGATTTGGGTTAATTACTTTTCATATCAAGTATATTTTACTTTTACAGTTTTTTTTTTTTTTGTTTTTCGTTTTTATAGTCTCTTCCTTCTGCCCCTCCCACTGTCAAGTTCAATGTTCTGTAATCTTTACACGAGCAGGCGGTCGACACGCAAAAAAGAAAAAACTTTTGAATCTACTCATAAATTTATGAATAGCTTTTATGAATTTGTTGTTGTTGTTGTTTTCCGACTCGTTACAATACATTTGAAATTGGTCGAAAATAGTTGAGAAAATAGAGACGAGCGTTTTGGTTGGTCTGTCGGGTTTGAAATTGTTTAATCAGTTTTAGAATATTTGAGAATTCAAAAAAAAAAAAAAAAAAAAAAAAAAAAAAAACTGCCATACTCTCTGTCTGACTGTTGTATGGGTGTGTGAGCGTCTCAACCGTCACACACGGCGTATACGTAATCAGCATAGCGCAATGCAAACTGACGGCGAAATCAACGAAAGATAGCAAAAAAAAAAAAAAGCAGCACTTGATGGGTGTGAAACAGCAGTCAGTCTGGCTGTCTTGAATGCCTCAAACTCATTTGACAAACACAAAAAAAGCAACAAATATTAAAAAAAAAATATATAAGCAAAAACAAAGCTTCTCGCTCTTTTTTAGTCTCTGTTTTTTTGTCTTGAGTTTTGTTGTCTATTTAAGTGCGAGTTTTTCTCTTGCTCAATTATTTTTGCTCATTCGTGCTTTTTTTTTTATTTTTTGCTTTACTTTATTTGTATTCCGTCGTTGTTGTTGTTTTCTTTTTTTTTTTTTTTTGTATTTGCCCATTTTGGTTTTGTTAAACGCCTCGCATTTTTTTTTTTTTTTTATTTTTGCTTTCGTTTGTTTCACTTGGCCTGTCATTTATTCTATATTCCGTTTTTGGCTTACATTTCAAATTTAAATTAATTTTTATCTCTCTCTCTCTCTCTCTCTCTCTCTCTCTCTCTCTCTCTCTCTTATTTTTATGTTTTGCCTCGAAATAATATTTCAATTTTCCTCTTCTCTCTTTCCAGGTGAGTTCAATTGATTTCGAATTGTAAATAGAATAAGCAGAGGGGTCGGGGTAAGTCTAATTCAATTGAAAGTTTGCGAATTTTTATATATTTTTTGTTGAAAGGTTGAAATAACGAAAGCCAAGTCGACACTTTGCTGCCGATTTAAAACTTTTTTTAATTGTTCCAACTAAAAAGTGGTTCTATAATTTAATTCAAACAATAATGAATTCGTTTGGTTTAAAGGCAAAAGTTGTGATTTTAATTGCCTGAAATCAAATTGAAAGTGATTTGTTGGAAAACACGTTCAGTTCAGATAAAATGTTTTCCAGTTTATTTAAAAAAAAAAAATATATAGTCTGGATTTTTTCAAAGATTTCTGTTTTGAAATTCTTTTCGATCTCTTGGAATTTTGTCAGATTTACTCAATTCGAAGCTTTTATCAAGCAGAAAGAAAACGATACAAAAAATTGTGTACCAATGAAATGAATAGACAAACTTTAGGGAATAATGGAATAGGGCCTAGGCGATAACATAATACAAACAACAACAACAACAACAACAGCAACAGCAACACTGGAAGTGAAAAGCTGAAAACATTTTCGTGGGAAGGAGGGGGGGTAGATCGGGGAATGCAAATGTTGGCAAACAGCATCCTTTTAAGACAACAAGAGAATAACCAAAAAACGTTGGCAAAAAAAGTAAAACGACATGACAAAATAGCAAAACTGACATATGCTAACAAAAGCTATGGCATTTGGGCTAAGGGACGTAGAGGGAGGGAGGGACGGAGGGGTGTAGAGTCGGCAACACGACCATTTTGAGCGGAGTGCATTAAACTGCAGGCAGCTGGGTGGTGGGAGAGCCAAGGAGCGGCGAAAAGGGCTCGAATAAAAGACTGACTTGTCGACCAACATCAGCGACGACATTGGCAACACCAACAGCAACAACAAAAACACAGACAACAGGGCTGAACAGAGCAAAGCTGCCAGGCCGAGTCGAGTGGCTTAAGCACGCGCGAGGAGCGGCCCGAATGGTTGATGGCGGCTTGCTGGGTACAAAAAAAAAAAAACAGATCCAATCCACTGGTTGGATTTGCCACACAAACACACCAACTGGGAGACTTGCTGAAAACAATAATAAATCTCAGTAGCGGCATAAAAATCATAAAAAAAAAACAAGAAGAAGAAAACAAAAAATAGAAGAGAAAGAGCAGAAATAAATGTATATCAGAGATATTGCAACAAAGGCGGCGGGCACATAAAAAGTGCAAATAATTCAAACGTAAAAAAATACAAATAAAATCCATAGCCAGCTTCCGTTACTGGATCTAAAGAGAGAGAGACAGAGGGAAGGAGCAAGAGAGAGAGAGAGAGACAATCGATGAAATGAATCTCTGTTCTTTGGCAGAGTGAAGCCTGCCTCAAATAAGTCATACAAATAATAACATACGAACAGAGTGCCAAAGGGGAGTCTGAATAAAATAATAATACCAATACAACACACACACACACATACACCCAGACGCAGACACAACAAGCTCTAGAATCAAAAAGCTTCAGAAGAGCAAGTAAGAGTTTGGGCAAAAAACAAAAAAAAAAAAAAAATAAAATAAATAATAATAATAATAAAAATGCTGTAATAAAAACGCAAAAGCAGCATCAACAGCAACAACAACAACAATTGGGCTATGGACTTGTAAAACATGTAGAAAAATATACCCAAGTTTTTACTATACGGAAAAGCCCCACACCATCACTAAACGATAGGGAAAAAATCAGCGCTTTGCCATTTTTAGACCACCTCCCAAATGAATTCGCTTTCATTGCTGCAAGCAAAGCACCAGCGAAAGAAAGAGCCAAACAATATGAAAGAGAAAGAGAGAGAGAGAGAAACTAAAAAACCAGAGAAAGCACAAGAGAAGTGGAAAAATCTCTTCTTCTTTTTTTGTAGACACAACAAAAACAACAAACTGAAAAAAAAAACAAAAAGGAGCACTCGAGGCAGCTCAGCCATTGTTGGAATTTTAAATACACACACACACACATACACGTACACTTCTGCAATAAAATTCAACTCATTTAGGAAATAATAAAAAAAAAAATCATAATAATAAAGTAGAAAATAACAACAACAACAGAATTGACTATACACTGAAAAAAAAGCAAATAGATAATTCAAAAAGTAAATTTAAAAAAATATATATTAAAAAAAAAAAAAATAAAATAAAAATAATTTAGAAAATAATTCAAAAATTTATCTCTAAAAATTATATAAAAGCTAAGAAAAATAATTCATTTTTATATGCTCTTTTTGTGGATTTATTTTTCTGACTTAATTGTCTTCAATTAAATGTGGTAATGACTCGAAATTAAATTGGGTATTCCTCAAATGCAAATAGACTGGAAAATTGAGAGCCACAAGAACAAAGACAGTGACGGAACAAATCTTAAAAGAGCGAGCTGAAGAGGTTACAGACAAGTGGTTTCGAAATGAAAATGAAAAAATTCATTCAGCCTAGAACCAGAGAATGGTCCATCTACTTACTAACACATTAAAAGCAAAATGAAAATACTAGTCCGAAGTCCGACATGAATTGTTTAGAGTATTGCTAATACCATCTATCAGATTGTTCGTTCGACATATATTGGGTTGACACTTAGTGAAGGGGAATTGCAATCTTGACTCTTTTATGTCGTATCAATCGATGGATCTGTTCAAAGATTTATCTGAACTGCATAACTCATATGAAAGCTTTGAAACAGAGTTTAAAAAAGCGAGATGAAGTTTCGAAGTGTGCAGGCATAAAAAGTCCAAATGATCTTCAGGATTTTTGGACGGACGAGAAGGTAGACAAAGAGGCGTACACCCTGATCATATTGACAATCTTAGCTGAGAGATTTGAGAACAATTTAGATTGGTTCCTCAGCTGTATGATATAGTAGTCCGATCTGATTTCCATAATAATTAGTCCCAAATACCGAATGTGAAACATATTAGTCAATAAATGTGGGAGTAATTCCTAAAACCGATTTTGGTTCCTATTACAGCTGCAGTGTTCTTGCCGGTTCCTTCAAATGTCTGGCTGTATCCAATGTCTAATTCAGTGTTTTACAAGCATCGAGGCAAAATGAAAATGCTCTCAATTCTTTCTTTATAATTTTTCCAATTGACTTCCTTATTCCGTTTTAGTTTGTGTTATTCTCAGTGCAATTGCCAGTTGCTGCCCTTAACCAGCTGAATTCATTGCTTTCACCTCAAATAGCTTTCTGTAGTGCAATGTGGGCATTCCATTAATTCCGACAATTATTTAGTGTTTAAATAATGAAGGCAAAGGAATTAAGTTAGCTCGAAATTTATACGGAAAGATAAAAAAAGAACTTAAGCAGTCTTAAAATCAAAACAAGTTTTGGGTTAAAAAGTTTTGAATCCTTTTTCAAGCACTCCAGAAAAAATTTTTTTATGAAAGAGAATTTTGCAAGTTTTAGAATTTTTCTGAAATTTTTGTGAACTTTTCAATTAAAACTGTAATGTTAATGGTATTTTTGCTTAGCTGGAGAGTATACAAAATTTAAAAACAATTGAAATAAGTTTTTTTTTTTTTGGGAAAATATTTTCTATCCATCGAATCACAAAATTCGGAGTGTATGAAAAACTTTCTTTCAAAACAAAAACTAAAACTTACTCAAACTTGATATTGGCTAACCAGAGATGAGGAATAAAAGTAGACAAAGACAAAAAAAAAAAAATCTTCAAATTTCTAAAATAAGAAAGAAAAAGTGTGCAACATTTTTACACTTTTTAAATGACTTTTGGCTCAACTCACTTGCCAGACAGACAATGTGGAAGTTAGATGTGCCACTGCCACTGCCACAGCCGCAGTGCCAGCCACAGAGAGCAAGTGGCACGGGCGAGCCTTGGCAGTGTCAGGGCGTGCATTGGGGCCAAAGTGGTCAGGCATTGCGTATGCGTGATGTATGCGTTACGTATACGGCATGGTGGCTGGCTCGTACATTGCTGTAAAACAGCAATTTTCCCCATAGACATTTTTGTTGGTAATTGCTCACGTTTATGATGGCCAGATGTGTTTGTGTGTTAGTGTGTGTCTGTGTGGATGGATGGCCGGATAAGCGTTGTGGCAAATGCTGTGATTGTTGTTGTAAGGATTCTGTTTAGAGTCGTTTCAAGTCGACTCAACTTGATGCTTCTGCTCTTGTTGTCTCTTGTCTATTGCCTGACCAACTTGTCATACTAATTTCATGGCCTGGTCCAATCTCTACACTGGACATGTACCTCTGCTTGTGTGTCTTCTGAGTGGCCTTGTTGGGGGCAACTTGGCCAGCCAAGTTAGCCAGACTGCAAGCGACTTGAGCTCCTTTTTGCTTTGTCATATCGCTTACGCAATTTCCTATTAGCCCCCACAGAGATTTGCCTCTACCTCTAGCAAATCCATCGTCATTGTCGCCATATTGCGGTTAAACAGCAGCAGCTTTCAATGGGCCAAAAACTTCTGACCACCAAAGTCGTCTGGCTTCATTCCGCTAATGTCTATGCCACATGCCAATAATTGCGGATTCTTTTAGCCTAGTTTTTCGTTTTTGTCCCCCATATGTTGCCAACCTTTTTGGATCTTGGCCAAACCTTGAATTAAATTTGTGGATTTGCTAGTCCATCTTCTAATCTAGTCCGTCTCAGGGGTATTTTCAATTAGGCTGGAGAGATTCATCAATCAAATATGGCTTGCTCTCTAACTGCCCCACTAAATCACTCACCTGGCTGGTGGGGAAATGAAAACGGAAAGACAGGACAATTGCTTAGAGCTCTCACACCTTTTAGGCAAATCTCCAGATATTCGAAGGACTCAATGCTACCCACTCTCCCACACTCTGCTTTTTCTCTTTCATTTTTACACTGTCTTTTTTATTTGGCAATTTTTTATCGTCAACAAGATTTATGCGGCTTTGTGCCATAATTCTGAGAGGGAGGAGAGGTGAGGAAACCGGTCGATTTGTGCGCCGCTTTGGACTCACATGTCATTTGTCCGCTCTGCGGCTCTCGAGTCTTTCCCTCTCTCATGTTTGTTTTCTTTCAAGCCAAAGAAAAATTATATTTTGTTTGCTGGGGTCTCTCTTTTCTCAGGCTAAATAAAAGGAGATCTAAAATTATCTATAGATTCTAAAAGGAGCAGATGGGGCAACAAAACGGGTATGGATATTTTTGCCAGTCCTTTATATTCTTAAAGTTCCAAAGGAACTCAAGTCTTAAAGAATATATTCTACCATTAAGAATATGTCCTATCTGTAACTGACTAATCTATTAAGTTAATCTTATCAAATTGGGCTCAAAGTCTTCCTATATTTATTGAAATCAATATCCAAAGTTACTTTAAAATCGTTACATAATATTTAGATATTTTCAGATTTTTTTCCTAAAATTAACTAGTTCATATTTTCAGGCTAGTCTGATAATTAGATATAATTTCCAAAATATAAGTCCCCTTGGAACCCCCGGGAAAGGTATACAAAGTTCTGTGAACTTTCAGTCTAGGTTGGTGGTAGTTGTGTAGTCAATTGTGGCTTTTGTTGCTTTTATGCGTCATAAATATTTAGCCACAAATGTGCACTGTCTAATACAGATACAAGCACACACTCACACGTACCCAAACACTCCGACACATATTCACACTCATAAAGTATAGGTATAGACGTTTTTATTAGCATGGCTTTTGCCCAGTTTTGCGGAGTAAGCCAATCGCTCTTGCCCCTCAGACATTGCGTATCTATTTCAGACCCCCCCATTCCAGCCACGCCATCCCTAAAACCCGTATTGTTTTATTAGCCCTGGTCAACGACATGGACCATAAAATGTATTCTCGCATTCATGCGTCTGGTCTTTGGTTTGTTGTGCTTCTGATTAGCTGCAGGGAAACTATCTGCTAATATGACACTCAAGATGAACTTGCTCATGGTGGGCAAGGGTGAAATTAATTGGGGCTACACTTGATTAAGGCACGGACTTAATAAACTTGGCATTTCGTCTTTAAAAATATTATTTCAAATCTTGTTTGATTTGGTCTACATTTTTATACATTTTCACACGCGGCAATTATAGGAGTACCGTTAGCACATTTAATGTGACAACAGGCCGGGCTCATTTCCCTAAAAGTGTCGAAAAATTTTCATCAAAATCTGCTCGAAATAAGCACGCAACGAGAAATGATGATGGCGACAACATTGAAAGGTTGTCGTCTCGTTTGTCTCGTCTGTCTCTGGGCCTGGCTGGGGCGGGCACATTAATTTTGACAAAAACAATTTCATTTAACAGAATTTCCGTTGGCAAACATTGAGTAAGAGGGAGAGGGCAGGACAGGGCAGGGCAGGTTTTGCCAGGATATGGAGTAAAATATCATGATGGGATGAGGCATTTTAACCAGCAAACAAAGCGGTTGAACTGAATCCCAAAAGTTGACAGGCCAAGAAAACATACACATCGAATTGAAAAGAAGATGGGACAAAGGGCCTCCGAGGGCAACAGATGAGCAGGCAATAACAACACAGGCAAACAGAAAGGGAAAGACAGAGAAAGAGAGAGACAGACTGGCAGACATTTCAAACGAGTTAAACCAAGCGCATAACTGTATAAGTAGGTAGACAGAAAATGGCAAATAAGGGATTTAATTATATCCAAACTATTCTGTACTCTTCTCATATTAAATAAAAAAATGGGCTAAGAGTCATATGGTTCCCTGAGACTTCTAACAGGTTTGAGATCTAAAAAGATATCGATAATATTTTCAAATTGATCTTTGGGAATTCCGAGTATTCATTATAATAACAATATTAAAGAATAACAAAGCTATTATATAATCTCTTTGAGTATTCAATAATAGATCTAAACATTCCTTGGTGCTAATTTAAGGTACTCGTATTTGTTGTGTATACTTAATACTTTCATCAACTGATCTATTCTTGAATTGCATTTAAGACTCCCATATCATTATTATTTATTGAAGAATTTCAAACGGCAGTGCTCTTTCTCTGTCAAATTTTTGGATGTATATCAAATGAGAATTGAGCTTTCAGATTTCATTTGTTAACTGCATTCTATCAGGCTTAAAACTAGAATAGACCCACATTTATTCCGATTTAATTTAAAATATGCGCTCGGAATATTTTAATGGTTCCTAATTTTGGAAGTACTCATTTTGAGCTATTTGATCAAGCAATTCCCAATCGGAACCTTATATAATATACACCTCAAATAGTTTATTCCTTTTCCTTTTTTTTATTAATCAAAAGAAATCTATCAATTTAGATTTTCTGATTTCAAAGATGTAAGAATTCTTTATTTTCTTTGCTTCCGATAGGACTTATTCAGTTTCTTGTAAAGAGTATTCAGTCTGTGTTGTATGCAGGGGTCACACGTTTACAATAAAATGACAGTAACTGAGGCAGTTGCTGGTCAATGCATTTCAATAAGGCAAACACAAGCAGTGGAAGAAGAGGAAGAAGAAGAAGAACGAGTAGGAAGGCAGTGGCAAGCCAAAATCAAACAAAACCAACTTACTCTCTGTTTTTAGCCCGTCCTCCATTTCTCTTTCACTCACTCTGCGTGTACTGTTGGAGTCTGAGTCTATTTCACATTCACAACGTCCTGTTACAGTCGCGTCTTTTGGTTTTGGCCCAGTTGATTGTATTGTCATTGCCGGCACTTTGGCTGCTTTTGTTGTTGTTTCGTATTTGCCATATTTGAAATTCCCATTGTGTTCTGTGTGTGTGTGTGTTGTGCGCTGTCTAACGGGAAGTTATGTCTAACACGCACGTATCGTTAGGACACCCACGCCTACCCGTTCAGTGCCCCCGTTGGTGCTCCTGGAGCCACCCGGTTCGTCAATATGCCAGTCAGCCACTTGGTTGGCTTGGCTTGGCATTGCTCGGTTTGGTCGGATTGTTGGACAAGCCCAGACAAGGAGACATTTGGCGAAATGATTTTCATATTTTGTGCTTGCTAGTTATGGTTACACATACTAATGTGATGCACACACACACATGTACGAGCACATTTTGCACTGTCAATTTGCGGCTGAAGAGCAGCTCAGTTCAGCCCAGCTCAGTTCAGTTGACTTCCATGTTGGCGTCATTTTATGTTCTAGGAGTGGAGTGGGGTTGGGTGAAGTTGGGGGGCGGAGGAGCGAACGATTCAACATTTAAATTAATGAGGCGTGTCACACTTGTGTTTATGTCAGTTTGTTTGTCTGTCTCTCTCATTCTAGCTCATGCTCTCCCTTTGATTGCGTGTGTGTGTTTGTGTGGCTGTGTAATATCTTTTTTGTTTATACATTTTGCCATATACGAGTAATATTATTTTATGTTATTGTAATTTATTAATGCAGCAATATTTGAAGAGCAGCAAACATCAGACTCATTTCCTCTCCGTCTATTTGTTTTTTTTTTTTTCTTTCATTCATATCGACCAGTCCATTTGTCTAGTTTGGGCTGTTTATTGTGGTCCTGCCGCTTTTGGGTCCTTAACATTTGCTATTGTTGTTGTTGTAGTAAGCCGATTAAACAATTAGTTAATGGATATTCTGTTTTGCATTCGAAATGAAAACCAAAAGCGAAATAAAATTTATTTTTAATTTACAGACAATCCGCCGTCGCGGTTTTCATGTAGAACATTTTATTTAATTTTCTCATCTGTGTATATGTGTGTGTGTGTGTGTGTGGGTGTGATTTCTGGCTTTGTTTCACTCTTAAATGGCCATATAATTACAGCTTTCAATCAAAGGATTAAACCAACATCAAAGACTTTTAGAGTGAAAATAAAAACAACGTGAAAAAAGGAAAAACTTGAAAATAAAATATTTTTTTTTTTTACCTTATAATCACATTTGTTTTTGTATAATTTATTAATATTTTTATTTGCACTCCCTTTTTTTACTTTCGAAAATGTTCATTGAAATTTTTCGTGTCAGCCTTCCTTTTTTTTTTGGTCTTCTTCGCACTTCTCGTTGGCCACAAATATTTTAACACTTGCATACGACTCGACTGTTTGCTCGGCATGTCCGGTCACACAGCAGACATGACAACAACAAAAACGTTGTAATCAACAAACTGTTTATATACGGTGCACACTGGTACAAAATTTGGTTAAAAGTTGACAAAAAATCTAAACATTTTTCTTAACTTAAAACCGGAAATTTTCACTTAATTATTTCATTCAATACTTTTCTGTCTTTAAAAAAATTCTTTATTTATTTTGAAAAATCTGAAGAATTTGGCACCACTGTATTATAGGTTTCGTTTCATTTGCCTCACTGTGAGGTTTAGTCTGCTCTTTTGGCATCACTTGGGTGTATTTTAACCATATAAGAAGCTACTCAGTCGCTTTTTGTTTTTGTTTCTTATTTATGGGCATCAATAATTTATAAAGCGTGTTTTCATACACTTGCACTCGTCCCCGGATCTCGTCGTGAGACGTCAACCAACCAACCACCCATACACCCACCACCGAAAATATTTCCAGCTTCTTCGTTTGTTCGCTTGAAACGCTCCATTTGCGCTTCCAAGATGCCCACAACTGCCAAGCAATTACGAGCAAAGAAAAGGTTGAGAAAATAAGCAAAAAGCACCAAGGAAAATATAAACAGTTAAATTAAGAAAAACAAGAAAATACCAAGAAGAAGAAGAAGAAGAAGACAAAGCGCATGAGTGGGTTGCGGGGGGCAGCAATGAGCATGGAAATAATTTTGCAAATTAAGTTAATTATGGCGTGCGAATGAAACGTGGTTGACCCAGCCCTGAAACTGAATAAGCAACCCTCTCTCGCATTTGCCTCACACTTAACGGCTGAATTAAATGTGTGTGTGTGCGTGTGTTGCTGTGTCTGCGAGCGTAAATAAAGAAGAACAAGCTAACGAGAGAGAGAGGGAGAGAGGAAGATCTCTAACGGTCGAGGTTTCTATGCCTGCTGATAGCCTCGGTTGAACGCAGGCCAAGGCACAACGAGAGAGACGGAGAATTATCAGCACATTTGTGCTCTCATTTTTGCCCATGTGCTGTGTGCGAGAGGGAAAGACACAATAGAGAGGAGTTAATTAATATTTATAAGCAAGAACAACAAAATAGCTACAAACAAAATGAACTACTTTAATAAAATTTGCTGTTTGTTTTTTTTTTATTTCTTATATTTTTTATATTAATTATGTTAATTAAAGCGTCACGTGAATAAAACGTGTGCTGTACTTAATTTATTATGATTATTTTTATTTTTTTTTTTAGATTTCTGTTAAATTAAATTCTGGGTGAATTAAATGTTTGACATTGAAACTCATTGAAGTGAAACTTTTCATTTTGTTAAAAAAAAAAAAAAAAACAATTGGACATTGCGAAATAATTTTTTTCTTTTTTTTTTTTTTTATAAAAAAATTTAACTCTACTTATAAAAAAAAAAAAAATGTTTCTCATATTTCTGAACAAAATCAAAACTAGAAGAATTGAAAAAGGAGGATAAGAATAATTTGACAAAAATAAGAATCTCTTTATTCTCACAAGTCAATAAAAAAAAATTTATATGAATTTAACTGTTGATATTTTAATAATTAAAATTCTAAACTAATAAAAATAATTCTGCTTACAAAACATGAATAAACTGCGAGCCTTATCTCTGCTGCCAAATGCCTTCTGCTTAGAGTCGAAATTGTTTTTAATAAAAAATTGAATTTTATTTAAAATGTTGCTGATATTTTTGGCCCCTATCTGCTCAGCAGATAAGACAAACTGACAGATTATCACGTTTTGAAATTTTAATGTCTCTCGCACTGATTTGATCTGATCTTTTCTGGTCTCGGCTGATTTCTATTATCGTTATTCCATTAAATTATTTCAGAGCACGTGTGAGATATGGAAATTTATATATTTTCAGAAAAATCGAAAAATAATTTAGTTTACATTCATAAATGTCCCAACAAATTAGCACAATTTAATTTTTCGGTCTATCAAACGAGACAAACCCCCCCCCCCCCCCCCAAAAAAAAAAAAAAATATATATATATATAAATTTATTTTTAAACAACAAAAAAAAAATTAAACAAAATAAAACCCACAAAACATCTCAGTAATCAAATTTACACATTCTCTATACAAAAGGGTTAGACAGACTTTGTACTGGACCAGGGGGGCGGTGGAAAAGTTTATAGGTTTTTGCACTGAAACAGAATGTGTTGTTGACCCAAGCACACACACACACACACACACACGCACGTATATAAGAGACTCTACAGCGACTAATGGCTTGTTATTGGTTTTTGATACAATTATAAGTCGACTGTTGTTGTTGTTGTTGGTGTTGCCACAAGAAAAATGGGAAAAAATGCTATGGTAAATTCAAAGGTCTTTCATTTGGCCTAAATGGTTCTAGGGATGTGTCAAGAAACCTAAACTTTTTAATTATTCTGAAAACGAATTTAATTTTGATTTAACAATAAAACGATTACTCACTGGATTCCCGAAACTTATTCGAGTCTCAATCAGCCGATAAATGTCATTCGAATGACGAATTCAATTGAATCAACTTTCTATTGAAATGGAGGAAATAATAAAGAAAAAATCATTAAAATATTAATGATCCAATTGGATTGTGTTTTCACCCTATCTGATTCCCTTTGGGGTAGCTTTAATTTAGTCACGTGACCATCTCTAGAAACTAGTACGTTAACAAGGTTACATTTAAACAAAGTTATGCGGACGTTTTGGCGCCACTCACACGACCAAGCCAGGTTGGGCCATGCCGGGCTGGGCCAGTTCAGTTCGGTTCGGTTCAGTCGGTTCAACCTGCCAGACGACGGTGACATGGACACCAATGACACCGACACTGCTACCTTTCTATATATTTTTTTGTTGTTTTTGTCTTTCTGCCTGTCTGTCATGGGCACCGCAGGAACCCCTTTCACCAGCTCTGCTGGGTTGCTGGGCTGCTCTTTCGATACCTACGCAACATGTGCGGCTTACAATAAAAGGCCAAATGCGTGGGCGGTAATCGACTTCATTGGGTATCCGTGGCAGTAGCAGTAGCACGTGAAATAAAGGATGCCAGCATTTTTTGGGGGTAGAGCCGGGCCCTTCCATATATGTATATCCAAGTGCATGTATGTGTGTGTGTGTGTGTGTGCTTGGGCTGTCATTATGTGGGTTTAAGGTTCGGAGTTAGTTTGTAGTTTGGTTGCCTGGTGATGAGATGAGCTTTTTTTTTATTTTGGTTGAGTTTAATTTGAACATTTCTGTATATTTGTTTGAAACAAAAATAACATTCACACACACACAAACACACAGAAAATGATAATTAAACGTAAAGTAGAAGTGGGCACGATGATGATGACAACTCTGGCTCTTTAACAATTTCAAATTGCAAATAGCAGAAACTGCAAATGGGTAATGAAATTATGTGAATGCTTTCGTTTTGTGAGCGGGTGAGGGGGAGGAGAGGCTGGATTCACTGTCGCGGTTATTGCACTTTGCAATATTCATATAAATGGTCTGGCTGAAAAGTTACGCCGCGTTGGTAACTCGGTGGCAATAATCGGGCTAGAATTGGAATGCGTTGCGTTTGCAAATTTCCATTTGATAATGGCTCAAACATCATACATACTCTAGTCAGTGGCTTAGTCAGCTTGGCCCTTTCGATTGGCCATTTAAAGTGAAAACTGTAATCAGTTGTGGAAGTTTGTAAATTTCATGTTTTGTTTGAATCGGCTCTTAATGGCTATATAGTCTATAGTTCGATTTGTTTTCTGTCTTTGACATTAAAACCCAAAATTATATATATAACCGGAATAAAGTCTGATTTGATTTATCAGTTCAAAATGGTCATTAGCTGATTACTAGGGAAACAAACTATATAGTAAAAACTTTCTATATATATTAAGATTCTTTGATTCATTGGAAGTAGAAATAAAGATTACTAGACCGGTCCAAGAGATCCCACATATTAAATCATATTAAGTCCTGGTCTCTTGAGGGTTGTGAATTTCTTTTGTTCACCTTTTAACAAATCCAGGATCTACCATATAGATCTTATCGATGGTGTTAAATATTCGAATAATTAATCCTTTGATTTGACGATTGAAATTTTATCGATAGTTTTGTTCTACCAGATATATTGAGTATCTTACATGTTTAAGATCAGAATAATCTCATTTCAATTATTAAGAAAACAAATCCTTTCTTTTAGTCATCGAATTGCCATTGCAAGAGGACTGCCAGTAATTAATAATTTCTCTAAAACGAACAAATTTATTATTCAAAATTACCCTTAAATAAATATAGTAAATTTATTTAAGAATGAGTAATTAATCGATAAATTCAATTTATAAAATTTAAAAAAAAAAAATATGTGTCGATAAATAATTACATCACCGATAATTGACCTTTTAATATTAATAAGAATAATTAGAAATATACAAAATTCTCTGCTCAAAAACTTGGACAGCCAACGCTTTCAGTTTTAGCAAAATTTTTTTTTTTTTTTTTTAATATTTTCATCGATAAACTTTTAAATGTTTTTGCCCGGTTCGGAATCAGTCATGAATGTAACTTGCCATTGAAAGTATTTTCTGTTTATTCATTTTTCAATTTCCATTTTATTTTTTTGTATTAGTTTTTTTTTTGCTCCCTTTTTTTTAGTTTAAGCCAAGCTAACCACTCCCAGCAGCCCAGACTCGGAGCCAGTCGAGCGACTTCATTTTAGTCGATTGTTGCGCTTTTCCCGCGGCACTTCAGCTCGCTCAACTTGTCTTTCTACACGTTTTCGTGATTTTCACATTTTAATTGGGATTAATTGATTAATGTTGGAAACATTTTATTGCCTCTCTCTTTTGCTGGCTCTCTGGGATTCTGTCAGTTCTCGACGAGTTGTTGAAACTTGCCGACATTTTTGTTGTTTTTGTTGTTGTTTTTTTTCCAAGCAAATTTGTTCGAGAATAGAGTAGATTGGCTGAATTAAAATAGTTTTGCAAACATTTAAAAGTAAATTAAGTGGAATTTGATTATTCCAACATTTTGCTATAGAAAATCAGAACAAGAAGCGGCTAATTATCTCCCTGGAGGGGGCGTGGGTGAGCTTTTTCATTTCTCTCGAGAACTTGACTTTACGCGATTTGTGGTGAATAAGTCAAACTGGCAATTTCTGCCTTTGACCACAAAATCCTCAAATACAATTTACCTTTGAACTTAGCAGATATTCAGAAAGAGGTCGAGATTGAGTGAGAGAGAGAGAGAGGGGACAGAAACGGTTTCATTTGTCTTGAAAATGCAAAAGCAAATTGCTTAAAGTTGTTTAACAAATCTCATTAAATATTAAAAAGTCAAATACACACACGCACACACATACACAGACACATCTATTCTAGATAAAGATACAGTGAGAGAATTTCTGCTGAGACGAAACAACTTGAAGGATTTGTTTAAATATTTATGACTCGGTCAATAAGCCAAAAAGAAATTGAGAAAAGGTTGATGAGCGGGCGTGCAGTGGAAAGGGTTTTAGCCAAATCTATTTTTTGACACTTTTTCTCTCTTGTTTACTCGAGAGTCGGACAAATTAGTTCTTGGCTAAGCCATTAAGCTAACGACGAACAGTTTAATTAGACTGGCCAAAAACCGGCTACTTTAAAATTTGGTAATGCTGGCTGATTCCTATTATCTGCCCAGACTCCTCTGGATCATCCAAAACAATTTAAAGCACTCCTAGAACAGTCTAGACTTTAATGGCAAATCAGAAGAGGTGCACATGTTGCCAAATACAGAGTCAAAACAGAGCCACAGGCCCGCCCTGCGACAAGGAGGGAGAGGAAGGCTCAAAGAACTTTTACTTCACATATGTAGGAAAGTACATTGGATGTGTGGATTTGTGATAAAGAATTGGGTGCCGGGTGAGTGAAGAGGGTGCTGTGCTGTGCTGTGCGCACGACCGAGTTGTCAAAAACAGCGGCAACAAACCCAACAGCCAACGGAATGAGTAGGGCAAAGGGAGACAGACAGGGACACTAGGCCAAGGGAGAGGTCGGTTATCCAAAAGCGCCAAAAATTTTCCAACTATCAAAGCGAACTTTGTGGAGAATTATAATGTAGGCAAACACACACACATGAACAGGCAATGACACAGATAGAAAAGAAACACGAAAAAGGAAACGTTAACAAAAATATAGCTAGCACATAAAAATACCAAAAAAAAAGAGAAATAGTTTTTTTTTTTTTTTTTGCTAACAAGAAAAACAAAATCAGGCAAAAAAACACACACAGTGACGATGCGGCTGAGCTGATAAAAGAATACAATTCAAACCAAACTTTAGATACATTTATTTCAAATGTAACTGTGTGACTGAAAAAAAGTATATAAAACAAGTAAAAAAAAAAAAACAATAGAATAGGAGATTGTCTTCATTGCTGACTCAATAAAAAAGTTTGACTAGAAAAAAAAAAAAAAATACAAATAAAAAATTTACCATGTTAAAGAATAATTATTCAACAATTAAAAAGCTACAAATTAATTAAAAGCTAAAAAAATATATTTTTTTTAAATATTAAAAATAAATATTTTATTTTTTATAGCATAATAGTTAATGCGAAAGCAGTTGCTTTAAAAATGCATTACAGTTCTACAAGCACCAGTGACTCCAAAACTTTGACATTGCCATGTCGAGTGTGAGCAGTTTTCAAATCCAAACAAACAAAGAAATACAAACGCACACACACACACATTCGTAGAGAAGAGAGGCCAGGCCGTCCAAAGGTATTTACAGTTGAGCGCACAAATATTTATGCAGAGTACGAAAGAGAAAGAGTGTGAGACAGAGAGAGAGCGAGTGCAGAGTGTGCAGAGAGCAAGAGTCCAAGAAGAGTGACGGCAACAGTCAAACAGTCAAAACAAAAATAAAAACAATAATAAAAAAAAAGAAGAAAAACTAAATAACAAGAAAAACGACGACAACACATGGCTAAGTGCTTGGCATGTGGCAGGCGACAACAACAACAATAATAACAACAACAACACTAACAATGCCTCAATTTGTGGTGTTGCAGGGGAAAAGGCGGTTAGCAACATTTTCTGCCCTCCATAGTGGCCACAACTTTGTTGCTGTTGCTTCTGTTGTTTTTGTTGTTGTTGTTATTGTTGGCATCGTCATTGGCAAACGTGAGAGATGTACCAACAACAACAGCTACAACAAGGACGTCTCTGTTGTTGTCGTTGTTGTAGTTAGTTTTGTAAAATATTTGAACCTGCCTCAAACTCGAGGCATTTCTTCTTCTACATGTCTTGTTGCTTTTGTTGTTGCTCGCTCCCGTTGAGGGCTAAAACAATACAATTTCAATTTAAAGTGTTATTATTTTGTATTTGAAAACAATTTTGCCATTCCTCTTGGCACACCGAACAAAGAAGGCAAAAGAAAACTCCGAAGCAAAAGCAGTGGCACAGGCAGAGGCAAAGGCAGTGGCAGTGGCAGTGTCAGAGCGAACTGCCTTCGCCACTGCGGTTGCTCTGGTTACTTTCTTTCTCACTCTATCAGTTTGTCTTGCAACATGGTGTTGCCCGAATCTAAAAATCTATATTTATATCTATGATTGTGGACTAAACAATTTGGCACTAGAAAATCCATGCGATTCCCAAAAAACTTGCAATTAAAATGTTTACTTAACTTGCTCAAACTTATGGCGATTGTAAATTCTCAAGCTCTTTCTGAAACATTTTGGAATTTCGGAAGAATATTTGTTTAGCAGAAAAGTTCTTAAAAAGCGCCATAGAGATTTTGACATAATAAAGTTTTTTTTCTTCATAATTTTAATTAGATTATTTCAGTTCCCTTTGTTTTTTAATTTCCTAAGACTTTTCTGGAACGAAAATTATTAACCTTCAAACCCAAAAGAGTAACTTGAGATATTTTGAATTTTTGTGGAAAAAGTAAAAAGTTTGAATAACACAATTCTTTTAGAAGACTTTAAAGTTATCAATAGATTCCAATCGTGTTTTTATTTTTCTTTTGCTAACAAGGTGAAAATCATATTTCATTAAAGGGATTGAACGGTACTGTACTTAGAATTGTGTTTCTTTACCTTTATGAAAATAAATGAACCTTTTATAATATTCTCAGAATCGAAAAAGCGCCCTGAGGTTCACATTTTATTTATAGATTTAAAGCCTTGATCAATTTTTTCTAGACTTTGGTATGGTTGAGATATAATTAGTTTGATGAAACTATCAAATTATATATACAATCCTGAGAAGTTTGAGTTTCAGGACTCAAATTAATAGCCTAAAGTCTTCAGATCTTAAGTTCTTTGGTTAAAAGCACCCAGCTTATTACACTAAACTTATTACACTGAGGAGTGCTCAATTGAAGTTAGTCTCAGCTTATTTCATTTTCTTGCCTAAATCTTTGATTACTCCTTAAGAGATTATATTTTAGCAAATTCTTTGTTTTAGCTGAGAAAAAGCTTTTAAGTAGAAACACTCGTAAATTCAAAACTATCTGCCTGGCCGGTTTGCTTGGGAACCCTCAAAGTGATGGTCTTCAAAATGATTATTTTATGAATTTGCACTTCATCAAGCAAGCAAAAAAAAAAAAAAAAAAAAAAAAATACGAGTAAATCGAGGAAGAGTGCTCAGGGTAGGAAGAGTAATATGTTTTGTAGTTGGTGTAAAATTATGAAAACAAACTACACATAGACGGACGAGTCCACAGAATCCATCCGAAAATGAGTGGCTGGAAGCCAGCGCAAAATGACGCTGGTTAACCTAAAAGGTATTCAGGCAGTCAGGTGTGGCCTGGGCGGAGAGGGGCAAGGCAGACAAGGAAGTTGGCCCAAAATGAGTATGGCTTGGCTGGGTTGAAAGGAGTAAAAGTGAATAGAAAAGTTTCTGCCATTTCGAGCGCAATTCAAACTTAAAGTCAGTTTTAAATATTCAACATTTTGTTTGGCCGCCAGGCAGAGACTCGGTGTTGCAATTTCAGCGCCATTCACTGGCTTTTAGGCAAAAGCCCCAGACTTGGTGGAAAGAGTGGGGCCAAGGACAATGCTGTTTGGCTGGGCTGGGCTTGGCTTGGTTTGGTTAGGCTTGGGTTGGCTTGTCTTGGCGATCAAATTTACCTTAAATGGCACAGGAACCAGAGAAGGTCGAGAATAGATGACCCACAAAATGGCAAGTCAAAAGTGTGGAAAAAAGAAACCCAAGGCAGCTGAAAGTGCGGATAGGGGGTAATGCTGAGCGGGAACTGGTTAAGTTAAGGGAATATTAAAAGTTTTACTGAAGCCCCGAGTCCAAGTCAAAATGTATACTATATATATTTTTTTTATCCTCCTTGGCTGGCCGCAATTTTTATGCAATTTTATTAATGGAATTTTGATGTTGTTGTTGTTGTCTTGTCAGTTTCTTTCATTGAGTGAATTAAGTTTGCTATTTTTCTTGTTTTTTAATAAATTCTACGAATTTGTAGGTACTTTTCCATTAACTTACGGAAATGACTAACCAAAAAAAAGAGAAAAGTGAGGATTTTATTTGTTTTTTTTTTGTTTTTTTTTTTTTTGAAAAGGGTGCCAATTGGTTTCGGTTACACACGCCGAGCACTTTTAACCCACATCAATTTAAGTTAAGTCCCAAAAACTATTATCATTTTAATCAAATCAAGCAACTAAAGGACCGGAGAGAAAGAGACAGACGGAAAAAGTCAACTGGTAATACCAGCAGGCAAAGGATTTCTTGGTCGACAAAAAATAAACAAGGAAAGAAAGCCTTGAGCACAAACAGAGCGATGAGCTGAAAAGTGCAAGCAAGCCATTATGAAACTAGAGAGGAAATGAGAAAGACACAAACAAACAAGTACAAAAAAGAATTGCTTAAAAAGGGGGGAGAGAAAACCAAAAAGGAAGCTGGAGGTTCGTTCGGTTACCTTCCAAAGGAGGTGAATCAGGTGGCCAGGCTGCAGTCAATATGAATGGTCAGGCAGGCAAAATGCGAAACGTGCCTGGCAGAAAGTCTGGAGAGAAAAAATTTTATAGAAAATGCTTTTCTTTTTATCCCTGGCTCAGGCAACAGAAGCCACACCAAGAGCCTGGCCAGCACCAGAGCCACCAAGAGCCGCATCAGTAGTCGCTTAGGCGTCATAGACGTCATTCATGTCCTCGTTGTCTTACTCTTGTCCCCTCCCTCACCGCCACCTGCCAGCCTTGTCCTTGTTGGGTTCCTTCATTTTTTTTCTTCTTCTTAAGGGAGCATACTTTATGGCGGCGTCGCTGTTAATGAAGCAGGAAATATGCGTCAGCATCAATATATGCAACATCGCTGCGTGGATATGCTGGAGTTGCTCTACCTAACCCCCCTCCCCTCGCACACCTCCTAGGCCCAGCTAAACTTTACTGTACTCGACTGTAGTCATCTCACCTCACGTCTGCTGTGATTGTTTCTGCATGTTGCTGGCATCCGGTAGTGTTATAAGCGCATTGCAGTGGATGCGGCTCCACAGGTAGGGCGAGACGAGCTCAAAGCTCACAGCTGGATGGGAAGCAAAGAGCCAGATAGTTGATTGCAGAAACTGTTTGGCAAGCTCAAATGAACAGATGCCCTATCGAGGGAATTCTTGAGTGACTGAGTGAGTCTGTGTCTGTGTGTGTGTGTGTGTGTGTGTGTGTGTTTGCGTGTTTGTCTGACTTTAAAGTGGCTGGGACGATAAGCAGCATTTGTCCAGGATTCTAGTCAAAAGTTAAATATGGAGATTCTTTTAAATTTATTAAAAACGAAATGTGTCAAAATTTCAAAGAGTATTTCGGATTCAATGAGAGCCAAGGCAACACTCGAAAATATGCCAAATATCCTTTCAAAGAAATTTGATTTGAGCATCCTGAATTCTCTTGGGAAACCGCAAAAATCCATCAACTAAAAGTATTTGCTCTAAGCCAAACAGAGCTTCATTACACCAGTTCAAATGTATCCTGGCGTTATCAGAAATATCCCGTAAAAACAGCAACTCTTAAATTATTGAAAAGGAGAATTTTTAAAATTGCAAAAAAACCAAAGAAAGCAAAGGCTACAAAATACCCCAACTCGAAAGCTTTTCAACTAGTTTATTATTTTGTTTGGAATTAAAGAAAGTAAATAAAGGAATAAAGGTTCAGATAAAAGACAAAATAAAGTAACTTCATGTTAGCTTATCCTTAAATTGTTTCAAAAGTAAACCGATTTGGCTAGCTCAATTTTAAATTAAAATAAAAACTTCCTTTTTATATGAAAGAATTTTGACTGCTTAAAAACATTTAAAGTCCTAAATTGGCAAACAGTTAAAGGAGAAACAGAAAGATCTGTAATAAGGAAGAAAAAGATTTCCACTTCTTCCAAATAAAAGTTCTCAATCTCAATTTAATTTAATACTCTCAATCGGCCTGTAATGATAATTAAAATTTCAGAGAAAAAAAAAACATTACACAAAATAAGCCACAAAATTCAAACTAAGCTCTTCCAATCAAAGCGCACTAAATTGCTGTTTAAGCTGACCTGACCCCTCTGCATATCCTTTTGGTTTCCTGGGCATTTCAGCACAAACACCTTTGAGCCATTTTAAACCCACATCCCGGACTCCATGCAAGCTACTCCGAATGAGGGGGTTGGGGAAAGCGAGTTGAGGTTTGAGGAATGCAAGCAGATTGATTTTACACTAACTCGAACACTAAACTGCACAAATTAATTAAATAAATTTCACTTGCAGGAGGCAAACGAAACGAAACGAATGTAGGAATAAACGGCAAAAGCAAAAAATATAAATAAAGTTGGAAAGAAAACCATTGCAATTGTGTCTGTTTGGTAGCTGAAGATTCCCTACTCTTTTCAAAGTGAGATCCTTCCCTTAGACAGAGTTCTCTAAAAACTAGGATATGTCACTGTACGATCAAGATGAAACTTGGTATACGCGTTAATTGTTATATGATTATTCTATGTATCAAATTTTATATAGATGAGTCAATAATCAAGAGAGATATGGTCAATATGTATTTTATCGCAAAAGGCTTCAACAGTTGGGACTAGAAACCAATAGACTTGCTTATTTATTTTGTCTGGAAAGTGTATAAAAATATAAACCAGGCAGGTGGCGCTGAAATGAAAACTAAGAAATTCGCAGCTCACACCTCCTCACCCTAAAGCACTTTTGGTTTCTCTACTGACTTTGCCCACATTTAAAGAAATAAATTAACAAACAAGTTACCCAGCCGGCACAGACACTGGCCGTCGCCGCTCACTTCGCCTGCATGCTCCCTATGCCCTCTTACCCCTGGCCTAGAGCTGATACGGTTTTAGTGTTTTTTGCCTCGTTTGGTTTTTACAGTTTCTGGCTTGCTTCTGCCGCTGAAAGAAAGTTTAATGAGTGCCATAAAATTTGTTGACTCTTCTCGTTCTAACTAAGCGCGCGTGTGCGCGTTTGAGTGCGTCAGAAAAGGAGAGAAAGAGGGTGAGAAGAGAGCAGCCTGCTGGGTTGGTGCGTCGTTGTCGTTAGTCTATGGGGCCCATTTGATAATAAATCCTGGCCATGTCCAACACACACTTTCATGCTCACAAGCACACACCAGGCGGAAAGGTACCAGAGTCTTGGCTGCTTGAGGAAGATTCCCCGATTCAAAGCGTTTGGAGTGTGCTCTTCCCCGCTCACCTTTCACTTTTGTTTATCTAGTGGTCGCCAAGCTTGAAGATTACAAAACTACACTATCTCTCCGTCTCTGTCTTTGAGAATATCTCTGTCTCTTTTGGATTTGTCGGCTCTGGCATGAGCTTGGCTTTTTAGTTTTCAAAAGGGAGTTAAGTAGACTTTTGTGTTATAAATTAGGCATGCCAATGTTCACTTGCCGGGCAGAAGACTAACTAACCGAGTCGAACTGTTTCGGCTAAATTAAGGTGGCGCATATGAATAAATGAAATAAAATATTGCAATGTCTTCTTTGAGACCCAAATAGTAGTGAGCCGATTTAGATCAGCTCTGGTCTGGTTGATCTTGTTTCTATAGAAAATAATCCATTTGTTTGATGGTTCGATATTATATATTCCGATATTTTCTGTTCGATCCCCAATGAGCTTGGGACACATACTTATCTGGTTCTATTTAATGTTGAATGTTAAAGATTTTCTTGAGACTAATTTGTTCTGACTTAATGAAGATTATATATTCTATAAAAACTTGGTAATTTCCTTCGCTTGAAAGACCTTTATTTGCCTTTGAATAAGGTATGAAAACGTACATTTTTTCCAAGAAAAAAAAAAAAACGCATACCTTTTCGTGAATTATTTGCAGCTTGCGCTACCTTTTCTCATTAGGCCATGTGTGTTACGGCCAGACCTGCTATCTTTTCACTCATTCTTTAGTTTCATTTTTTTCCGCATCGTTTTCCTTCAACATGCCCGGTAGTCCTAGAATATGCCTTGTAGTTAGTCTAAATATGCATATGAATATGAAATTAGTCGCCTGTGTTCAGCCCTCCATTTCATCTTGTTGGTCTTTGAATTGAATTGAATTTTGCTGGCTGGGGATTTTGCCCTGCTCCGTTCTACCTACTCCTCCTCCACTCAAAGAGGACATGAATCTTGGCTGGGATTTTGGTTTGTGTGTGTGTGTGTGTGTGTGTATGTGGGCTTGAGAGAAGAGCCTGGCTGTGTAATTTAATGTGTGCATGTTAAGTGATTCATAACCTCAAAAGAGGAACTTTGCTTCCCACCAAAAATGATATAAATTCTACTTCTTTTCTTTATAAGTCTCATCGAAGTTAAGCGATTTGTTTTTGCTACTGATTTTTGATATAAGCCAGGAAGCACGAAGAATAAAAAGGAAACAACCACACAAAGGCCAGAAAAAGGTAGCGATTTAAATGTTAATTTGGTCTACCGAATCCACCACAACAACAACGGAAGAAAAAATTGAAAGAAAGAGAGAGAAATATAGAAGGAGAGAGAGAGAATCAAATTTAAAAGATTTACAAACCAGGCAAAAAAAAGGAACGCGAAAAAAATGAAAAACACGCTGAAAAGGTAGAAACAGTCAACCAAAGATATTTGCATAAAATTCATAACATATGCCCCTCGATACACACACAAACACACACACACGCACACACAGAGGCACACTCTTAAATAGTGAGAAGAGAGCGAAGAAGACGAACCCGAAGCGCTCATAAGTAGGCAACGGTAAACACATGAGTCGCCTCGCAATTCAGCCAAGTGTCGACATATTTGTTGTTGTTGTTGTTGTTGTCAAAAACAAAACAACAACGAAAGGAAAGTAAATAAATAGACATATGCGGGTCCGTGTGTCTCTTCAAAAGGTGGCAAAAACATAAGAAGACTGCAAAAAATAAAAAAAAATGCCGAAAGAAAAAAAAACTAAAAAAAAAAACAAAAAACAAAAACGAAGAAAATTGAAAATGCTCTAGGGCACAAAAGCAGCGCGCACGACAACTCAGGCAACCAAGGCAACTTTCAATATGTAGAATATTGTATTTTCCATATACCTTTTCATCCTCTTCTTATTTTTTACTTTTCTTTTTATATCTACTTAATATTTACCTACACACACTTTATACGAGAGCTCACATTTTTATGCTCTTCGGCATACAAGAAATTTGCTCTAAAAATACAAGAATAAAAATAGAAAAGGATTCAATTACGATTGAAAAGGAGCTCTGCCCTCGAATTCTTTTAGTTTGGTTGCTTTAAGTTCGCATTAAAGAAATCTAAAACAAAATAATAAAAACTAAACATTAATAAATGAAATCAATATCTCTTTTATTCATGGGAAAGAAAGATATTTAAATTGTAGAAGAAAATATCACAAGTTTTCCAATCTCAAAATCAGAACATTTTCATAAAAATGCCAACTCCGAGCTCCGAGAAAAGTTTCTGAAAATATTTTAATTCGCATTTTCAAGTTTTCATAAAAAAGATTTCAAGATGAAATCCTAGTTTCCAGCTTTTTATAATTGAATGAAGCAAGATTGGTTTCAAGATTTCTATCAGTGGACTGAAAAAATTCAAATCTTATTAAATATTTCAGAATTCTTAAAATTTGTCCTTCTGAAGTTAATACAAATTTATTCCAATTTGCAAATTATATCATCTTTCTGGACAGTAAAAGTGTTAAAATTTAAAAAAAATAATAAAAATTCTCACTGAGTGGTCAAGTTTGCAAAGTTTCAATTGTTTTGACCACGAGGCATTTTCCATAAAAAAATATATATATATAAATAAAGGTGAAGACTGCCTTTCTTTATATAAGAAAAGGTAAACACTCACACACTTACTTCCATAAAAATAATGGAATATAGAAATTGAAACAGCAAAAGCCAAAAAGTTGAAAAAAAGAAGAAGAAACGAGCAGGCAGAGTAGAAGAAGAAGCGCCTAGAGAAGACAAATCTTTGTGGCTTAAAATTAAATGGCCACACATTAAAGCCAAAGCAAGCAGCCAGCATACCAAAGAGCTGGCCGGCCAAAAGGAGTGAAACAGAAAGAGAGAGCAAGAGCGAGTCGCAAAGTTTACACATATATAAATTAAGCAATAGAGCCACAAAGAACATCACAACAAAAGCAAAGAGAACACTGACTCACATCTGAAGGCTTTACCCTTCACTTTTCTACTGTCTTTGAATGCTCTTTTCAAAGATGTATCTCATTGTTTAGATCGAATTACTATATCAAGGGAGACTTTAGACAATTCGAAATCGGTATCAAGCATATAAATCTACTCTATCATTTTTTAACAATTTTGGAGTGAATCTTAGATTTGGATAGGATGTATAAAAATGTATATCTTAAGCGACCTTATGATATATATAAATCAAGTTAGGTATAGATCTATTGGCCATATGAAAGTAATATATGTATTTTATATAACAATAATAGAATTTAGAATAATACAATTTTTTGACAAGAGATAACCCACTCGAAGAGAGTATCCAGTCTTCGCTTTGGCAGCGATAAGTTTCTACCCTGGGTTTTTTTATGACTTTCCTCTGACTCTCTGTTATGCTGAAAGTTATGTGACTATGACCACGTACTCAGGCGTTGTGCATAAACTATTTGTAAGCACTATAAAAGCCGAGCAAAAACCACCAGAGAAATAAAATAATTAAATGTCCGTTTGTCCTGCTTCCCAACTCTCAGATCTACTCTTCCGTAGCCCCTCTTTCCCCCCTGGCCAGGCTGTCGGTTGCTGAATTAGAGTGCGTTTGGACTTACCAGTTGAAATGTTACCCAAAATTTATAAGACTAAATAAATTTTAGCAAGAAAAAAAAGTCAGGAGAGAAGTAAAACCCACAGAAAAGAGATTTGTGGGACAAACACACATACTCTTTTTCTCAGTTCTGTTGTTCTGACTGACCAGCAAATTAATTAAAGTGACATTACACCCCTCGCCCTTCCCACCCATCAAAAAAAGGTCATAAATAAAAAGTCAGAAACAAAACAATTTTTTTTTGTTTTTAACAGAAGACAAAAAGTTTTAATTTCTATCAAAAAATTGTTGCATATGAAAAAGAATTTTGTTTTACTTTGGAAAATTTCTTAGCCTTTTGTACATATTTTTGTGAAAGGTCTATGAAAATGTGAGGTTAAGATCAAAATCTTTTATTTTATGCTCACAACTTAAAATTGTTCCCCAAGAAAATTAAAACTAAATGAAAAAAAGAAGAAGCAGAAGAGAAACTCTTGACTTTATGCACATTTTGCTTCTATGTTTTTCGAAATGAACCCAAGAGTTCCTCGCACTTCAAGTCTGGATGGCATTGTTGTTGTTGTTGTTGTTGTAGTTGTTATTGTTGTGAAAAGTCATTGAAATGAGGCTTTAGATGAGGCCGAAACCGTCGCCAAGTTGGCGTCACTTCGGTGTGAGTATTAGTGTGCGTGTGTCTGTGTAGGTGAGTCGAGGTCCTTTCTATTTGTCACAGTGTGTAGGTGTGTGCGTGTATGTGTATGTGTGTACACGCAATTCTGTCTAGAACAGATGCCGCTGCATAATGAGAAATCCAGCCTGGCAGACCAGACTTCTTGGCCGCCAGAAAGCTCAGCACAACACAAACAACAAACACAGCAAAGTCAAGAGCCACGACAATGTTAAAGGCACCAACAACAATAACAACTACAACATTTTCTGTGACAACAAAAATTTCTTCCACTACAACAAATTCGGTTTTGGAGTATCTTCATTGGACTGACTCAGTGGCATTTTGTGTCGTCTATCTGCTTTTTTGAACTCCTCCCCCCTCTTCTCCCTTTCTCTACCTCTCTCTCTCTCTAAACTTTAGAGAAATTCTAGCTTCACTTTTCGGGGTATTTTTGGTTGATTCATTATTTTCTGATTTTAATATTAAAAATAATATAAATTTTAATTATTTTAAGATGTGGGACAATCCATATTATCTTTACAATTTTAGATCCTTTTCCTATCAATTTTGTTTAATTTTTTTCTTGTTTCTCTTTTCTTTCAGGTATACAAACTCAATAGTTTTCTATTGCCTTAAAACTTCCAGACGAATAAAAAAAATATATAATAAAAATTATTGAAATAATAAAAATATAATTGAGAAAATCAATAAATTAATAATAAAATAAATAAAAAATAAAGAAAAGTAATTACATAAAGAAAAAATAACGTAAAAATAGATCAAGTCAAAGCAAGACTCGAAAAATGAAGCGAAAAATCAGAATAAAAAATAAGGAGACATAAAATAAGAAGACAATTATAAAATAATAACATAAAATTCAATGAGAAAGGGGAGAAGAAACTAAAAGAGAGAGAGAAAAAAATTTAACAAAAATTTTTTTATTAAAATAATTTTTTTTTTTTTTTAACTTAAAGAGCTCGTTATGGCACAGCAGCAGCAACAACAACAACTATTGCAACAAAACCAGCTACAGCAACAACAACAACCGCAATACAATAATAATTTGTATAGCCAAGATTATAAGTAAGTTTGAGCCTATTGCTAGATTCGTTCTCTTCGCAAAGACTAAAACAAGAAGGATCCCAAAAGCCTTCGACTTTGCTTACACTTTTCATGGCATGTTTGTTTCTAAAATGTTACCCATCACCTGTTCAGTTCGTTTGCTTAGGCAAACTCTCACAATCATCGCAAGAAAGCACAAATAATTTTCATACATTCTGCCAGGGCATATTAAATTGCGTGTGCTCAGCATAATCAAAGTTGCAAATAGACTGTCAAACTGTCCAAGTCTGGAGAGCCCCCAGATTGGGCATGAAATATTAAGGGGGAAAAAGAAACAAATAAGATATTAAAATATATCAAAAAAGAATTGGTAAAGAGATTGAGCAACTTTTGGAATTTTCTGCTCAAACTCAATGGGCTTAAGTCAAGAGATAGTCAGCTCATTTCATTATTCACACATGTTTTTTTTTTTTAATATTCTTTACCCTTCCCTCTTTCCACACACCAATCTGTTTGCATTTATAAAATAAAAGGGGGTAAATCAAGTTTCAAGCATGCGAAAAAACAAAATACATAGCATACTGACAAGGGCCGAGGCCTTCAACGCCTGACAGTGCTTGTCCAACTGTTTGTCCAAGGCCTGTCAAACCTTTGTGTACTTGTTGTCTTAAAACCTGTCAATAATTTTGTGTGTGTGTTTGCTCGTTTTTTTGTGTAACATTTCGCGTGGGCTTGTTTTTTTGGTTGATTTAATTGTTGTTGTTGCTGTTGTTGGTTTGTTGACGCCATTCACATTGTTGTGTTTGTTTCACTAACACTGCCCCCTCTGGGTTTGCTCCTTTCAGCATGGAGGGCACGCCAAATGCCGAAAGACGGCGACGACGCGAACGGGAAAGAAGTGAGCGGCAGCAGGGCATCCACTGTGACGAACGGGAGGTTAGTTTATTTTCGGAACCCCGTCGCCTCAAGCCCTCCGAAGGCGATGCGAATATCACAGCCGCCTTGGGCAACTTCACGGATGTGCGGAATCTGCTCGATCAATCCACAGTTGGAATCAGTCGTTCGCTGACCGGCAGTAGTGTAGTGGGCGTGGTTGGTGGCGGAGGCAGTGGTAGTGGCAGTGGACTGGCCAGCGGGAGACTTCAGCCCCTGCCGCCAGGCAAGCTTGGTGGCGGAGTAGAGGGCACGACGGCCACAGCCTCGGCCTCGAATTCAAGTCAGCAGCAACATCACTACCAACAACAACAAAGGCCGCCCACTTATCTGAAGCAAGCGGACAACAAACCGCCCTACAATGGCCGAGGTGGCTATCCCGGTCAGCCGATGAAAAACGACATACAATCGAGTAGCGGAATGGCCCCACCCCGTGGTCCACCTAGAGTGCAAAATAACTCCTTGTCCTCCTCCTCCATCAGCAACAACAGCACGTCCAGCACCACAAGCACGCCACTGGGACCACCTACGTCCAATCAAATGCCGAATGGTCGGGTGCCAAGTTCAGAGAAATCATTTTTGGCCCCGAATTCCACGGCTGCCTTGCATAATGGTGTGCGCTTTAGGCCGCCAATGCCGGACAAGAAATTGCAGGGCACGCCAGAGGTAAGTTTTATTTGAAATGACTCGCAGTTTGAGAAGCATTGGCTAATATGTTTTCGCCCACAGCAAGAGGACGTCCACAAGATCTTTAATGATATCAATAAGAAGTTTGGGGTCTCTGCACCACTGACCTCGATAGCGGCCACCCCACATGCCCCCACCCGGGAGAACTACAATCTAAATGGGCCCAATAAATTTAAGTATGCCATGGACACGCTAAGCGAGCCTATAGCCCCCTTCGGCTCGCCAACCTCCTCACTGCGCGGGGGTGGCGGTGAGGTAGGTGGCGTGATGGAACGATTAACCTCTCCAACGGCCGCAGCGGGCACGACAACGGCATCATCCGTGGCGGTCACAACACTGGCAGCCAATCTCTCCGCCAGCTCCAGCTTGACGCCATTGGCGCCAATTACCTCGCCCATAAGACCACTTTCAACACCGCCACAGGTCACACAACAACAGCAACAGCAACAAATGATGGCCAACAAATTGGCTGTCACACCCACAACGCTGAAGGGCTTGAAAAGTGAGAAAAGTGGACACACATTGGAGAAGCAAGACTCTTGGTAAGTGTGATCCGATTTTGTTTTTTTTTTCACAAAATTAAATAACCGATTTCTTTTTTGTTTAGCTTGGAAAATGATTTGGAACTTTCCGAATCGGATGATGAACATCAAAAGAACAGGTGAGTATTCAATACAGTTTGACAGCTATTGGGAAATAAGAACGAATTATTTATACTCTCCTTCTCTCTCTCTTTCCTTTTACGTTTAGCCGGTCCAGCAATAGTTCTGAATCAGATTCCAGCGAATCGGGCAGTGAGGATTCCAGCAAGACGCAAAGTCTCCATCAGCAGGCGCTGCCGGCGTCACAGCAAGCGCAGACACAACGAATTCTCTCGGCCAATGGTTTAAGCTTAAGCAACAACAACAATAATAATAACAACAATAACAACAACAATAACACAAGCAACAACAACAACAATAACAGCATTTTAAATAATAAGAAAAAATATAGTCAAACGATCATTGCCAGCGGTGGAAACACCATCAGTGGTCTGGTCTCTTCCTACGGCGTTGGCAGCGGAGCAAGTGGTGGCGGCGGAGGAGGCAGTAGCGGCGGTGGCGGTGGTGGTGGTGGCAGTGGTTCAAGCAGCTCGGGTCTAGGCATGATCAGCTCCTCGTCAAAGACACCCTCGCCCACGGATAGCAACAAATGGAATCTAAGTCGCTTCTTTAACAAGGTATCCAAAGAGTCAGAGATGGCTTCACCAGGCAGCGGTGCGGGGAATGGCAATACAAATGCCGTCTCGGCAAATTTGGTGAGCACGGCCATGGCCAATGCTATGAATAATGTCAGCATGAAGGTGCCGGGCATTTTGCCCGGTGGTGCCCAAATTATTCCCGAGTCTATCGATGTGACCAGGGCCATTGTGAAAAACGAGAAAATCCTCGACGAAGACGATGACGACGATGAGGACGACGAGGAAGATGAAGAGGACGATCATCAGGCCCCGAACACTGGCGGTCATCGCTATGGCTCCGGTCTGAGTGTCACTTCAGTGACCATCAAAAAAGAGGCTCTGGAACAACAGCAGCAGCAACAACAACAGCAGCAGCATCTGGTCAAACAGCCGACAGCTGGGCAGGACTATGTGGCCATACCAAAAAACCAAATCAAGCGAGAACTGCTAGATGATCAGCTAAGGACTCGAAAGGTGTCGCGGCTTTCGGATAGCAATTCGGGTAGCAGTTCGGACAGCACCAGCGATCATGGCCAGGTAATGCCGAGGCCGGGTCCTGGTGGCACCCTACAAATACCCGGAGTGCCGGCCGACATCACAGCCGTGACCATACTCAAGCATCGGCCAGCCCAGGGACCACCCCACAAACAAGCCGCTTCGGTGACTCTGACACCCATTGGACCCTTGCCAGCTTCGCCCAAGCAACGCTCCAAAAAGCCACGTAAAAAGAAAACATCAGCGGCCGTGGCTCCCCAGCTGGACTCCAGCGATGAAGAAGACTCGCCACCCGCCAAGCAATTGGCCTTGGATTTGGCTACGGCAGCTAACACAGCTTCGTCCGCAACCACTGTGCCCGCCCCCAAGAAGGGACGTGGACGTCCACGAAAACAGCACCAAAACACTACCAACTGTATGTTGACCGCTGCCAGCGGCAACTTGAGTTCCAACTCCACCTCTTCACAGGCCAAGGGACCCACGCTGACGGCAAAGAAACCTGTGGCCAAAACCACTTCCCTCGGCACGGCCGCTCGGAAGCGTGACAATTCCAGCAATTCCTCCTCCACAAATACCACGCCCACTAAAAAAACACATCTACACCCCAACGCCGTCACCGCCAGTCCGGCTGCAGTAAATCCAGCCAGCCATCAAGCCGCCTTGACCCTGAAAGCCCAAATGGTCGGACTAGGTCAAACTTTAGCCACGGCGAATAACAAGCCGTCCGGGATTGTAAGAACCGCCGCCTCTTCGCCCAGTTCCTCGGATGGGGAAGAAGACGACGATGACAGTTCCAATAGCTCGAACAGCAGCTTTAGCAAGTCCAGCTCCAGCAGTTCGGAGACGACGGTCACCAATCCCACCAATCGCCGCATTGTGACGCTGAACAAAGTGCCAGCCCCGCTTCCAAACCGCTTTGTGAGTAGTGTCTCGAGTTCGCCCAGCAGCAGCGGCAGTTCCAGTGACGATGAAGACGAGGATGACCAAGAAAACATGCCACATGCCAATGCCACGTCAGCGAATATTGAGACAAACTTGCCCAATTCAACTCGGATCCAGGGCTCACAACACTCGCATTCGTCGCCCTTTAAACCGGCGGCCAACTCCTGCCACAGCCAGCTGTCCACTTCGGAATCCTCGAGTGCTTCCAGTAGCAGCGATGACGAGCACACACGGGAGAAGAAGCGCAAAAGTGATAAGAACAAAATCAACACGCTGACGCGCATCTTCAATAACAAGGAGGGTGGGGCTAAGAAGCAGGGTCAGGTTGTGATTATCGATCAATCCGAAGAGCAGCAAGCCAAAGAGGCCAATTCAGGGTCCACAAATCCGGCAGCTCCGGGTCCTGTTTCTTCCTCCGGCCTGGCTAAGCCCAGCTCGGGTCTGAGTGGGCAGTCGCCCCGACTCATCCCAGGCAATCCGCTGCGTCTGAAGAATGCCGCTCGCACCCCGCCCACTCGCACACCCACGCCCACAACGCAACAGCTGCTACAGCAGGTGAGTGCCGCGTCCCTGCTGAGCACGGCCTCGCCGGCCCGCACAACCACACCCCATCTCACCGCCCTGATCTGCAAGATTGACCTGGACAAGTTGAGCAGAGTGCCTAAGGAGTGGCTGCACAACAGCTACCGGCTGTACGAGCAGCCCACGGCTAGCGGATCAGCTCGAAACAGCACACCCGTCTACGAGAACATACTCAATGTCGATCTCCAGGCCAGCAAGAGACTGAAGAGCCAACAAAACCGGGAAAGAGAGAGGGAACGGGAGGGCTCACGATCCCGGGAGAACCTACAGGAACTAAGTCAGACGGGTCAGCAGAATGGCCATTTAAGCAGTCGGTCAACAGATGGAGCCTGCACACCCAAAGATTACTCAGTGCATTTAACCCCCAATGGATATACCTCCTCAGCCTCTCTGCCCTCGGTCACCCGTTCGCCGGTGTCTGGTGTCAAGCTGTTGGGCGGAGTGAAGCACGAGCAGGGCAGTGTCAAGTATGAAATGGAACTGGAGTCCGGCTATGAGGCCAAGTACAAGCCCAGTGTCAAGCAGGAGTTCATGCTAAAACAGGAGCAGTTAGCCCAGGCCACAGCGTTAGCCAGTTCACCCTCTTCTGCGGTGAGTGACACCAAGCCAGCGCGACGGCGCAAACGCAGTTCCAGCTCGAGTTCCAGTCCCTACAAGGAAAAGAAGCGGAAAAAGGAGAAACTCCTGGCCGTGGAAGGCAAAGGCAACGTGCTAATAGTGTCCAGCGGCAAGGAGAGCCTGCTGCCTCTATTGCCTGGCAATCATGACCAAATGTCTCTAGACAAAATACAATTGCTGCAAGAGGGCAAGGAGTCGGGAACGCCCGGATCGGGGCCCACGGATAAACTGTTGGCCGTCTCACCGTTGCCACCGCCACCGGCCACCTGTCATGAAGCAGTCCAGACCACGCCACCGCCAGTCCAGGCCACGTCCACGGCTCCACGGGTGATCTACCGCTCTTATTTCGATCGGGATGAAGAGCAGCTCAGTGATGATGTGTAAGCTTAACTTTCTGTTCAGAGCCTCGTCACAATTTAATCTCGTAAATTGTATCTTCCAGGACTAAACAATTCATGCAGGAGGCCACAAATCTAAAGCATAAAGCCGATTTGGAACGGGATTCCCTATGCCAGGTTATGCTTTATTTGGAGGCTGTGGTTTATTTTCTACTCACTGGCGCTACCATGGAGCGTTCCAGCACTGAAGCCATTGCCTACACCATGTACAAGGAAACCCTGACGCTCATTAAGTGAGTAAAGTGAAAACGAATCTAGATAATAAACTGATGGACTGGGCGATATAGCCAAGACGGAAGTGTTAGGTAGGCTGAGACAGTCTCATTCTTTGGGAATAAGTCTCAGATCCTATAAAGTAGCAGGATCCGAACTCTATATCAGGTCAGAATGGTCTTTGGACCCATACTAAATTTTGTAGCCTCCAGGATATAGACAAGGTGGGTCCAATACATCTTTATCAGAACAGTAGATATAGTCAGTCGATCAATTAATGAAGATCAATTATTAAAGATCGGATCGGAACACTATATCTAGCTATGGCGCCAGTGGTATTGTTTTACACAAGGGTTGGAGACGAGTCCAAATACTCCTGCCAACTTGTCTTTCAGTTTTTAAGGAAACAGATTGGAGGAACCATCATATCATACGTCTACGATTCAGGTCAAAATAGGTTTTTAAAAGTATTTTCGTTATCTCTTGATCAGGCTCAATTAAATTGAATATTCGAGATCAATTATTGTAAACATATCCATGTCTGAGCTAAGTCCGATATTTACTCGTACATATTAAATAACCTTAAAACGATGTTTTTTTTTCAGATTCATTTCCACAAAATTTCGTTCGTATCAAACACCTTCGAATGGACAGCTCATTAAATTGTCTATACTCAGGTGAGTCCCTAAATTCTCTTATCAAAATTCTCAGAGTTAACTTATTTTTCTCCATTTCCCCATGAAAAGCCTGCGTTGTCAATCGCTTATCTATTTAAAACTGTTCAAACTGCGCCGAGACAATTGCATTGGCGTCCTTCACAGATGTTCCGAATATTTTCGAACCAGCCGTGGGGATATTGTCAATGGCAATACGCCTTCCTCCATATCGCCATCGAATTCAGTGGGCTCACAGGTAAGAAGAAGACTTTCTCTCCCACCGAATTTGTCACAATTTTTATCAATATTTCATTTCTCTCAGGGCTCGGGTTCGAATACACCACCTGGTAAACTAGTGCCTCAAGAAATACACACGCTGCTTGCCAAGCAGAACGATTACTTTCTCTACGTGAGTAGCGCTCACGAACTGTGGGACCAAGCCGACAGACTAGTGCGCTCGGGTAATCATACAGGTGAGTGCCACAGAAATATTGAATTAATTCGAATGACCACAAAATTTTGATTGGAATATTTGCAGACTTTTTCCGCGAACTGGATCATGAAAACGGGCCCCTTACCCTGCACAGCACGATGCACGAGGTCTTTCGCTATGTCCAGGCGGGTCTAAAGACCCTGCGCGATGCTCTCTCGGTGGGCCACCCCACAACGGCCACCCCGCCCGCCTCCAATCCGCAGCAACAACAACAGCAGCAGCCGTCGCAGTAGCGCCCGTTCGACTGGTGCCTCAGGGCCAGGAGAGCATTTGAGCAGCAGCACACAACTCAGCCCCCCAAGCCTACTAAGCCAATGCCGCATTCACCAAACACGCCCCAAACATCACCTGCAGCAAAGCAAGAATCACCAAATGTGTCTACGAAAAGGAAAACAGGCCAAAATAAACACTTTCAATGTTCAATTTTAGTTAAAGATACAAATTTCCATATACAGAAATATCTTAGCTTGCAATATGAGAAAACCGGAAACAATCTTTATATCAATTTATTTGTATGTGTTTTTTTAAGCAAGAAGAGAAGAAGTTAAATTGTTATTAATTTATAGGGACACTTCTATTATCATTATGGTTACTATGATTACAATTATTTACCAAGCACCATTTACTTATTTCCTTATGCTCAATTTTGGATATAAAAGCTAATTACTTTTCAATTGTAATTTGTAAGCATTTTTAAGCTTTATATTTATGCTTAGTTTTTAAATTGATATTTCACACACACACACACATACACACGTGTATATTTAAAAGTTAATTAATTGCTTAAGTTGAATGTTCCCAAACTGCCCCGAGCGCGCGTAATCGATGAACCTAGGAAAAGGAGAAGGAAAACACACGCAAAAAAAAAAAACCTTAATAAAAATTTTAGTTGAATTTTGTTTGAATATTTTTTATATAAAATATTATAATTTGTATATGCAATGGTTTTCTTTTTATTAATTATTAAGTTAGTTAATTCAATTATTGCACGCCAGCACCCACTTTCCATTCTCCCCTCACACTTCCGCTGTCACCCCATGCAATTTTAAAATGCTAGTGATAATTGGCATGCCCAAGAAATAAACTCAAACAAACAAAACTTTACGAAAGCAAATTAAAATAAATTTGCAAAAAAAAAATCAACTTTTTATATAGTGTAAATAAGTAACAAAAACAAAAAGAGGAAAAGAAAAAGTATAAACAAATTTTTTAATGTTTAGCAATTTTGTTTTAAATTGTAATTTAATTTAAATAAAGGTTTTTACTGTTTTGTAAGTTTTAATCCGTTATAATTTTCAAATCAAAGAACAACAACAAGAGAAAAAATCGATACAAAAACAAACAAAAGTGAAATAAACTAGTTTTTAATTATTTGTAAATCATTTTTAAACTAAACTAAACAAAGGTTTATAAATTATATTTAGAAAAAAAAAAAACAAAAACAAAAAGCAATCACAATGTTTTAGATCAAAGTACATCAATGAAAACATATGTATATTAAAAATATATCATTTATGAAAATTTACAAACTGAATTTTTATTTGCTCATTTTGGTTTTTTTTTCTTTTTGGTTTTTTTTATTTTTTTTCAAATTTGATTTCAACAGCGATTCCAAGGGCAGAAATTATATAATGAATAACAACAAACTTTAGTGCATTAGTAGCTTTAAACCAATTTTGCATTAAACAAAAAAAGCAAAAACCTTAAACTTAGTAAAATAAATCATAAAAATACGAATAGCAAAAAAAAAAAAAAACAAAAAAACAAAAAGAATAAATCAAGAAATTCTAAAACTAATCAATAATTAAATAGACTCGAAAACAAACAAAAACAAAAATCAACTCAAAATCAATACATATATGTATGTACATATAGCCTTGCATATATATTTTGTCATATGCCAACAACAAACAAAACAAAAAGGTCAAATCAATTTTATAGTAATTAAGTAAATGATAAAAAGAATTGAATCCATTGAAAAAGTTTTCCAAGCGAAAGAACAAAACTTCAGAGTTGCTTTTCTGTTTTGTTAACTGAAAAAAATGAAGCAATTTAATAAGGTGGCAAATAAACAAAAACAAAAAACATTATTTTGAAATTAAAGCTAAAATCAAAGCACGCGGACAAGAAAGACAAAAAATAATATGTGGTTCTGGGGAAACAAGAAAAGCATTAATCAATTTATTTATTAATTAATTAGAAAAAAAAAAACAAAAACAAGTAGAAAAGCGCAAGACCTTGTGCAATTTTTTGTGCTAATTGAAACAAAAGAAAACTAAGTGTAATTATTATTAATTAATTCAAAATATATACAACAAGAACATCTTATTTATATAAATATATATATATTGTTAACAATTAAATATAAAAAGCTGTAAATAGACCACACAGAGACATTTCGTACTCACCATTTAACACATACGAACATAGGCTACACAAACACACACCTATAAATATATAGAAATGCATTCATACATTTATATATATATTTTTATATATATACAACTAAACGGCATTGAAAATTATACATAGTTAAATTTTTTCAAAAACAAAGCGTAAAAAATAAAGAAATATAATATAAAACTTGCAATAAAAGAGGAGTCGATCAAGAAAAACAAAACAAATAACGAAAAGCGCCTAGAATGTTAAGCGAATCATAGTTAATAATTATATTTTGTTAAGCGTTATAGTAGTAAACAAAAGAATAAAAGGAAAATGAAACGAACAGCTAAATTTTAGGACCTTAAGATTAATAAACAGAAAAAAAAAACAAACAAAAAATTGTTCATTAACAAATAAAAATAAAAAAATGTCATATATATATATATAAATAGATATATAAATATATATATTTTGTACAAATATAATTAATGAAGATGAACAACAACAAAAACAACAACCGCAGAAGAATAAACAACCAAGTACACTTATTAAAAATTAAGCAACAAGAAACGTCAAAACGCAAAAACAACCAATTTAATATGCAATTACCGTAACAGTAGTTGATAAATCAAAAAGAAAACAAACAAAAAAACTCAAGAACAAAAACATACAAATAAAAACAAGAATTGTATTTAAATTCAAATGACTTTTTATTCTTAGATATTTCGCGCACTAAAAGGAGGGACGCGTCAGCTTGGCATCAGGTTGGCAGGGCCACGCACAGCTGTATTTGTGAGCAACCAGTACAACCAACATTTCATTGCGAATGTCAAATTCCGTTTTGAATGGCAAATATGCAACTCTGCCTGCAATTCGTTTTCGCTCGTCATTTCAATTTATTTGTCGTTTGACTTTCTTGTTCAAAGTTTTGTGCAAGTTTTGCTTTTCCGAATAGAAATTTTCTTTAATACTCTCCCCTGAAAACGGATCCAATCTTACCAAAATCCAACAAAGAGGTATGACTATAAAAAATACAAGTTAATTGCTGAGTGATTATGAGAATTTAAGTCCGTGTGAAATTTTGCCAGTGACCACCATCTTTGATTTAAAATTTGCATTCACGTTTTCTATTTAATTGCTTTTCAATTTTTATTTGGGTTTGCAGTTTAATTAAGAAAACTAGTTGAATAATCATCAGCAAGAAAAGTGATCCCCTAGAAATTCATCATACGATTTGAGTATACAAATTCAACATGAAATCGTTTTATCATGTAGTAAAAGGTAAAAATTATTTCAATCAAAATAATAACCTTACGAAATGTACCGAAAACAGCTACACTGATAGTGAACACAGCCACAACACAAAAACAAACAAAAAAATCCCAACGTTATCTTCGGGGTGCCGAATATTACAGACTCTTTTCGCAGTTGTTTCTGCCGTAAATCACATGAACGGTGTTGGTCAGTTAATGGGGCCAATTTCGATTTGTATGACAGCTATATGATATAATAGTCCGATTTTGAAGAGATCAGTCAATAAATGTGCGAGTTATTGCCTAATCCGATTTAGGTTCGTATGACAGCTATATGATATAGTGGTCCGATCCGACCGATTCAAACTAGTGTACTACCTAGGTAAAAAAGATGGCTATATACCAAGTTTCAGCAAAATAGCTTTTAAACTGGCGGAGTAAATTGCATAAAAACAGACGGACAGATGGACATGGCTATATCGACTCCTCTAGTGATTCTAAGTACTCTAGATGTAACTTTTGTGGGTCTACGATGTTTGGTTCTGTGCGTTACAAACATCAGAGCAAAATGAATATACTCTTTTTTCTGCGAAAAGAGTATAACAATGACAATAAACTGTTCGTTTCAACAAGACGAAAATACCGTCAGCGCCGAAGCAACTGGCGGTCATATCCACTAAGTGCAGAGCCTCATGAAGGCACTGAAGGAAAACTATCTGCAGGTGAGTTTCTTCAATTGAAAACTCTACCTTTGGAATGTTCAATTAATCAAGTAAAGCAAGAAGACAACGCTAGTAACAATAACACAGGGTAATCGCAAGTCATGGACTTGAATGTTACGCTGGAAGTCCCAATAACACCGAACATACAAGAGACAAATTGGAAATCTAAGAAATACCGAAACGAATACCATGTCCCTGCCGGACTTGCACAGAAAGTTGCCACTTAGACAGAATCTAATTCTTATCATAACATCTCATGGTCGTCTTCTTCCTTCCTATCAGCTGTACTGGATCCCTGTGACCATATCATCATATAGAAGACGCAATGAAACAAGAAGAATATAAACAAATTCTGCAGCTGTATCCGTACCAGTCCACAATTCCAATCTTTCAGTAACACAAATAATTACCGCCACAATTACCAAATTACAAACAAAATATAAACTCATTTTCGATTGATCAACAAAAGAGAATAACAGTCACAATTATGCGACTATTTCAACACTCCTTTTTTACAGCTGCCTACTCTGCGGCCGTTTCTTCTAAGCCACATTTAAAAAGGGAACATCCATTTGAGTCTGGTGATTCAGAATCTTCGAATGACTCCGCTGAAAACGAATTTATGGATATCTATGATGGGAATACCAATCAGCCTGGTCGAATATCAAAGGGTGACCTGACCAAGCAAGTGAATAATGGTATTGGCATACATTATCGACGACGTGAAACACTGATGCAGGAGGAGCTCCAGTTCTTTGGTTCCACTATTAAGTAAGGTGTGTATTTTTCTTTTAGAATGGAACAAAACTGTGAATTGATACAGTTTTGTGTATATTATGAATTCTTACAAACTTTTTGTGATTGTGGCTTATTTTGTTTGGGTGTGTTTTGCACGTAAACAACTTGGTTGGCCGAGCAGAGCAAAAGAAAACAATATTTCCAAGAAACGAACCCATCTGAGAGATTTGCCAAACAGGTGTAATACACATAACCACACACACACACACAAACAAACACACGCCCTCGCAGATCTAAGGAAACAACAATTTTAGCCTCAGAGTTCAATGGTCTTTTGACACAAATGATGTCAAGTTGAGCTTGCTGGGCGCTCGGCTCCAGCTTGCTCACTTGCACTAATATTTTTGCAGTGTGTGCGTGAATGTATGTGTATGTGTAACGACGCTGCAGTCGCTGCTTAACTGTTTGTTTGGGTGCCTTTTTGGCTGGCTGGCTGGCTGGCTGATACGCGGCCGGCTTTCTTGCGATTTGCTCTCCCTTCGTAACTCTCTTTTATTGACTGCTGCTCTCAGTTGATTCTCCCAGAACCTACCGCAATTTCTTTCGTATTCAACGAATTGGCTGTCGTTGCACTTCCTTGTTTATGTTTTCTGCCAAATATAGGGTATTCGGCTAAGTGCCGAAGCAGTTGTGAGTGAGCGAGAGTACGAGTCCCGTTATATTGAGAAACGCAAGTCGGCTGCTGTTCATAGTAGTGTTTGTGCTGCCTGTTTGTCTGTACCTGCGCAATTTGTCTGAGTGTTTTTGTTGTTATTATTATTTTGCTTTACTCTGTTTTCTCGTCTTTTCGGATTCACCATGACCACTTTTTGCTGCTGTTGATTTGCGCTGGCGCACCGTGGTTTTAAGATGCAGCGAAATGTAGCATAATTTCGGCAGTTGAAAAATATTTTGAGTTTTTGTTTTTTCCTTTTTTTTAACTTTAGTGAATAGATTGCCCTTGATGTGGGAAGGGGGTGGTCGTATTGGTCAGAGGAGCATCCGATTAATTAAATACAATATTTTTATGGAATGGAAAATTGATTTCAAATCTTTTTCAATAAATCAATGCCTGATTAAAACAGCACATTGCATTTCCGATTAACACCACAGTGCCTGTTAGAGTAAAAACTACGCAGTTATGCTGTGTAGTAGTCGTAGTCGTTATTATTTTCGTTTGTTGTCTCCTCGCACCTCTCTCGGTACAGCTCAACTGTACACGAAAAGAGCTGCACAACTGCAGAAAAGCAGAGCAGCGACAGCGCCAGCACTCGAGCTGCGCTCAAACCAAAGTCATTTCGTTGTCGAATGTCCTGACTGGGCTGCCTGCTGCCTGTGTTCTGCTCTGTACTGTGCTGTGCCTGGCTGCATTTATCCTAGCGGCAATTGGAAACTTTAATCATTTAGTTCTTGCACTCTCCGGCAGCAAGTTGTCTTTTTTGATTATCGTCGTATCGTCGTCGTTTCATAAATTGTTGTATATCGGTATAATACACACATCTAGAAGTATATGTACATATATATATATATATATATATATATATAAACTCATACTATACACAAATTAAACAAAAAATATATGCATTGCGGTTTTTAAATCGGTTCAAAAACAATAAATTAATACATTTAGCGCGTGTGTGTGTGCGTGCAAAAGTTTCTTTTGTGATTGGTCAAAAGTTTCTTTTATGCTAATTTTGCAACGAAAAAGAAAAAATAAAAAATAAAAGAAAATTATACTGCAGCATATTTAGCTGCGTCTTACATTTTCACAGCAACAAAACCAGCGGATTTGTAAGTCGTTTGAGGAATTATGAAGGGGCTGGGGGAGTGTGTGTGTGTGTTTTAATTTTACTGCAATTTGGTAGTGTATACCAATTGCCCACACCCATGGTCGATTTTTCACATTTACATATACCTATACACAGAAGACCCGTATTGGTGTGATAGTAAAAACGGGCAACGTCTTGTATAAACTTGGCTCAGGGACTCCACCCCAACCCACCATGAAATTCTCTATACTTTGGTATGTATTTGCGTGCTGCCAAAAGCCGCCTACACAAACACTCATACACTAACGAGTGTGTGTATGTGCGCGTGTGTGCAGCGCCGGCCGCAGTTGTTGATGAGGGAGCTGCTGCAGTCGCCGTTTAACCTAAAAAAAAATTCAGTCATCAACTGCAGCGTCGCTGCATATGTGCTGCCTGCAGCGAAGCTCAATTTAGTTCTCTCTCCCAAGCTCACTGTGGTGCTTGCTCTCTCGGCATTGCATATTTAATGGCGCCTCAACAGCTGTCGAGTACATTTAACTGCAGTAACTGCGACGCCTGGCGTTGCTCTCTCTCTCTTTTTGGTTGTCTATATTCGTGGAATTTTCAGTCACATTTTTTTTTGTTTTTTTTTTTTTTGCATTTTATTTTTGCCGCACCCAAAACCAACTGCTGCCGTCTAACAATTTTTCTATCGCCTTTTCTTACTTTCTTTCTCTCTCTCTCTCTCTCTCTCTCTCTTTGTCTCTCTCTCTGTTCTGGTCGCCTTGTTTAAATGGACTGCAAGGTGTGTCACTTTTTTGTTTTGTTCTTGCACTTTTGCTCTTGCCTTTTGATTCGGTATCCTGAGCGCAGTTTGCCGGAAACAATTTTTAACAATTTATGAATGAAAATGACCGGTTTTGGTTTTACCATTACCAATTTGCGCTCAAATTGGTGATTATGGAATAAAGTATTAATTATAATTGTTTTTCATTTTTAAATACTTTTTGGCAAATGAAATTCCTTACAGCTCATTAAATTGGTGTGAATTCTTTTATTTTGTTGAAGCCAAAACAGTTGTTTGCCTACTAATTTGTCGTTTGTTTAAACAAATGGTTTCTGTTAATTTAGTGTTAATTGTTAAAAAGGAATTTTATCATCCAAGAAAATCGTTCTATTTTTTTTTTTTAGGTTTTAATTTTTTATTATTTAAATTATTAAATGTCTCGATTAGATCAATCGACCTCCTTTAAATAAATATATGAGTTTTATAATATTCTAAGTATTTTGAGGAATTCATTGATCTCATACTGACTTATTTCTTTTAAAATATGTATATACAATATCTTTTTTCATTAGATTAATGAAAAGTATAGCACCAAAGGGGCCCTCCAAATTCAGTATGACGCAATTTTAGTGACCCTGTATATCGTTTGCTCTTTACATTTCTCTTTTGCACCGCGTATGGCATAATCCAATTAATGTTATATTGTTTTTCATCAAGTCACCCACACATGTGCCAAACAGTTGCGATCTCCAACTATACTCTCACTAACTCTCTCTCTTTTGAAGTGTATGTGTGCGCGCTCTTTCTTTCATTCTTTCTAATTCCCTCTTACTGAGCACAAAGAGCAGAACAACGACGGCGACCGAGCGGCCAACGCTTATCACCTCATTTAACATTTTGTTTGTCACTCGATTTTGCTCTCCCACTCTTCGCTTGCCCGGAGAGGGCCTGGTGTATTTTCAGTTCGACGCATACAAATAATTTCCACGCCACTCGCAATCAATTTATTTCTGTTCTGTTGAGTTGCAGGAACGTGTTCTTTTTTCTACTTTCCGTTTGATTTTTATTTCCTTATTATTATTATTATTATTGAATATTTGTTTCGCGTTCGGTTTGGTTTTATTTCTTACAAATAAAATAAAATTAGTGTCAAAAATAATTCTACATTATTAATATCAAAGCAACAACAACAACAACATTATTTAAACGCGTTCAATATTTTTTGCAGAGTTTCTTTTTGTTTTTTTTTTGTTTGACAAATATTTTGATTTCGTTTCGATTGATTTTTTCGTGCCTATTTTTTTCGGTTTTTTACGAAAACAACAAAGATAAGCGGATTTGCCAAACATTTTTCAACCCATTTGAACGTGTTTCGTAATCGATTCTAAATCAACCACTTGGGCAATTGCAATATAAATGTATCTTTTCGTTCGAAAACAAAGGTAATTCTATGCATTTATGTAATTTTCAAGCGCCAAGAACTAAACTGCATGAAAAATGATTTCAATATTTTCACATTCGTCGGCCACTTAACCTCAAAAAAGCGTCGCATCGTGTCGTGTGTAGGCAACCACGAGAGCCTAGACCAGGACGAGCGCGGAGCGTGGGCGGCGCGGGGCCTAGTGGTGTCGGCAATGCCCACAGCGCATTTCGGTTTTTGTTATTTTAAAAATATTTTCGAATCAAAAAATTATTCCTACGCCTTTGCCGGCTATGCGGTACAAGCACCGCCACCGCCACCGCTATCGCCGCCGCCATATTCTCCTCGATTTATGCGCTCTTTCGTTTGTTTTTAGTGTTTGTTTATTTTTAAATTATTAGTTTTTCGCACAATTTGAGTTGCGTATTCTCAAATACCTGATGAAATAATATGTATCAAAAATATTGTCTAATCTGCACACTGAAACACTCACATACGCACACATATTTTTTCGAAAAGGTCACCCACCGAGATGATCTCGAATTTGTAAGATTCTGAAGACTCGATTAATGGACAAAATTTATGCAATTCATAAATTATTTTTATGCTTATTCGGAAAGTGCTGCTGATTCATTCATGATTTATTTATTTTTTTTTTAGAATTTTCTTTTTGATCCAAAACTACATTTTTGTACATTCCTCCCTGGATTCTTAAAAAAAAGGAACTATAAACTCAACATATGCTAAAAATATTTTGGCCAATTTATTTTTGTAATTAAACACATATTGAATCAGTCCAAAGCATGAGAGCGAACGAGAGAGAGAGAGAGAGAGAGGGGAGAGCTCTTTAACTCTTCGGAAATACACATTTGAATAATTCCATTATTTTTATCTATTTATTTGTTTTTTTTTTTTTCACCAAAAACTAAACTCTATTTTTGTGCCAGAGTAAAACGAATTCCGAAAGAGAGAGACGGAGAGAGCTTAAGTGAGAGCAAAAGATCACAGCTCTCTTCGAGTTTTGAAGAGAGCCAGAGAGCTCTTTCAGAAGAGAGGGAGAGATAGAGTGCAGCATTATCAGACTGTTTGGCGTAGCCAGGCAGGTGTGAGCAGGCCAGGCAAACAGCTGAGTCAATAGAAGAGTGCGAGAGATTTGTTTATGTTCTGGATTTTTTCAGCATGTGTTTTTGCTGGAAAAGTTTGGTATTTGTTCAATGTCTTCGGTATCGATTTGTGATTAACCTAATGGAATTTCGCATTGCTCATTCCTGCTTAATCTCATTTGCAATTTGACCTGACCTGTTTTACCTATCAAGCGATCGAATTGCCAACTAGCTACTGGAATTTTTAATTACATCGATTTCCTGGGACACACATACACACAGCCTTTCTATGGCTTCATTAAAAATGCTCTTGGCGCATAGCCGGATAAACACACACACACACCCGCTCATACCCAAACCCACACCCACAAATCCCACAGTAGCTAACCCAGAAAACATATTTGCCCATTTCATTCATTTCCCTGTGCAAATTTAATTTAAATTGAATTAAGAGACAAAATTGATTTTTATTGAAAACCGCTTTGTTTTCTTCTTCTTTTTCTCATTACAGTTAACTTTGGACAAAAACTTATCGATAGTTCTATTTAGGGCAAACTGCGCGCGCTTTTAAGTAGGCAATAAAAAAGCAAAACATAGCAAAAGGGAAATCATAAACAAAGGCAAAAATTTAAACAAAAATTCTATTTTTACCTTCGGTTGTGCAACGTGCGTAGAAAAGGTAAGTTAAGCTGAATCTTTCTACTCGACACGAATTGATATATTCTCCTCATTTTTTTTTTTTGCAGATTTTAAAACTCGAACCAGCAGTATTATCTTAAAAAAAAAAAAAAACCAAAAACAAATCTTAAATATATCGCTCTTTCTCTCCAAGAACTTTTTCTTTAAAGTACTACGAAAAAAAAAACAAATAGTAAAGTTTACCAAACACTTTTTCATCAATTGTTTTAGAATCAAATCACATTTAGCAAGTTTATGATTTTTGCTTTAGTTCTTGGAATCGTTTTAATTAGACTAGTTGAATTGTGAAGCTTCTACTAATCATTTTTACAACTTCTCCAAATGCTCACCCTAAACAACAACAACAGTCACAACATGGTGGAGGGACAAGCTCAGGTGCAGCAGCAGCAGCAGGCTCAGCAATCCGGTGGAAGCAGTGCCAGCGGCACGAGCACCGGCAGCTCTGTGGGCAGCGGAGGCGGTGGTGGAGGCGGCAGTGTGCTTAACAACCAGGCCCAGCAAAATGGTGGTGCCGGTGCCACCACAACAGGAACAGCCGGTACTGCCGGCTCCGGGGGCACTGCTGCGTCAACTGCGGCTGCAAATGCCTCTGCCAATAACAACAACAACAATTCCACCACAAACAACAACAACAATAACAACAATAGCATCAACAACAACGAGCCGGATCCTAAAACCAATTTGATTGTCAACTATTTGCCACAGACCATGTCTCAAGATGAGATACGCTCCCTGTTTGTTAGCTTCGGCGAGGTGGAAAGCTGCAAGTTGATACGCGATAAGGTCTCAGGTGAGTCAAATAATCAGATTAAAAAAATTGCCTTCACTCGTCTTCACATCTGCATTCCCTTTCAGGTCAGAGCCTGGGTTATGGCTTTGTCAACTACGTCAAGCAGGAGGATGCTGAGAAGGCCATCAATTCCTTGAATGGCCTCCGTCTGCAGAACAAGACCATCAAGGTGGGCGGGCGGCTGTCAAGCTATTTTTTTTTAAATACAATTTGTCTTTGCTCACTGTTTGCCTAAAATTGTAGGTCTCCATTGCCCGTCCCAGCTCAGAGAGCATCAAGGGCGCCAATCTATATGTCTCTGGTCTTCCGAAAAATATGACACAATCCGATTTGGAATCACTTTTTAGTCCATATGGCAAAATTATTACTTCACGCATACTATGTGATAACATCACAGGTGAGTGCCTTTCCCTCATCTGAAAATAAATAAATTTCATTATTTTTAGGAAGATATAGAATCGACTTTTGTCCAACAGATACAATAGAGTCTCAAATTATAAAAAAAAATTCGTCTAAATCTTGGATATTCTCTTCAAACTCAAAAGAGACTATTCAAAATTTTGAATACACTATTTTCTTATCTCAAAAGCATGTGAATATCCAAATCTTTTCATAGTCTGAAGAATATTTTTAAAATCTTTGGCTTGGCAGAGTCTGCCGATTCAATTATATTTTTTTGCGAGAACGCACGATTTTAATCTTCCATTGTTTATTTATTTATATATTTTTTTTTTTAATTGCAATTATTAATAAAAAATTATTTATTTTCAAATACGATTCAAATCAATACACAAACCAAAAGATGAACATGCCTCGGGTAGGTTTGATTTCTGCTTTTTTGTTTAATGTTTTGTCAATGTTTTTCTTTCCTTTTTCCTTTGTGTTTTTTTTTTTGAGTTCCTTTTTGCTTGTAGTTTTAGGCTGAATTTGATTGATCCTTCATTTGTAAGTGATTGAGCTTTTTTTCTTTATTTATTTCAATCTGTGTGTTTTTTTTTTGGCTTTTCAAAATTTATTTTTATTTTTTTCTTTTTGAACTAATTCAATTTTTATTTTTCTTTTTTTTCCGTTTTTCTTTTAACACCTGTCCAAATTGAAATGAAAATTAACATCCTATTAATTCAGCGCCTAATCTACCCGAAGATATGAGTACGTATTTCAAGTTTTTACTTTTGTTTTTGCAATTTTGTTCAGATTTAATTTGCATCTTGACATTTTTGGCACCACTCAAATCTGAATTGCTTCAGCTTGTTTATTTGAGTAGACTTGATCCATTGAATGTAAACGTCAATTATTCTGGGCACGAAATAATCAAAGTACTCTATTTTTGCAGGTCTCTCCAAGGGCGTTGGTTTTATACGCTTCGATCAGCGCTTTGAGGCCGATCGCGCCATCAAGGAACTGAACGGCACCACACCGAAAAACTCCACCGAACCGATAACTGTTAAGTTTGCCAACAATCCGAGCAGCAACAAGAACACCATGCAGCCCCTGACCGCCTACATAACTCCACAGAATACACGCGGCGGTAGAGGCTTTCCGGCCTCTGCGGCTGCAGGAGCAGCAGCCGCCGCAGCTGCCGCCGCCATACATCCCAGTGCAGCCGGACGTTATAGGTGAGTCGTAGGTGACATAGAGGGGGTGGTGAAGACATTTGTTCTAATGGATTGCGGTCTTTTGTTTCAGTAATCCACTCTGTTCCAGCTCTGTGATCTCACGTTACTCGCCGATGACCAGCGATTTGATTACGAATGGAATGATTCAGGGCAATACCATTGCCAGTACGGGCTGGTGCATTTTTGTATACAATTTGGCACCCGAAACCGAGGAGAATGTGTTGTGGCAGTTGTTCGGTCCCTTCGGCGCCGTGCAATCCGTTAAAGTGAGTACGAAGGAAGGTGTGATTTGCCTTGGTTAAACCAATTTCACTTTGCAGGTCATACGCGATTTGCAGAGCAACAAGTGTAAGGGCTTTGGTTTCGTCACCATGACCAACTACGAGGAGGCTGTGGTGGCCATACAGTCGCTGAATGGCTACACCCTGGGCAATCGGGTATTGCAAGTCAGTTTCAAGACAAACAAAACGAAACAAACGTAATTATTAACGAAGTTGGCTGCTGTTGTGAATGCCAATGCGGCGGCGGCAGCTCTGGCTGCCAACAGCTTGGTGTTAAAGCATCATCAAGGCGGTGGGGTAGGCGGCAGTGGCAACAATTACAACTACAACAATTATAATACTATTAACAACAACATTGGCCATAGCAGTGCTGCTTACAATTTTGGCAAATATTCGTACGTTAACCCTCATCTATTGGGCCAAAATAGCATCATCAACAACCACAACAGCAACAACCACCAACACCACAACAGACAGCTCAACAGACAACAGAAACAAAGCGCCGGCAAGCAACAAGCGTTGGCACAACCACCTAATAAAGCAACAACAACGACGACAACAACAACAAATACAAACAATCGACAGAGCAAACCACCTACAACAAACAACCACAACAATATGACACCGTCGTCATTGTTAGCATCCACACAAGAATTATCATCGCCACTGGCAACAGCAGCAACAACAACTGCCTCAGCATCATCCACATCGAACGGAACGTTGAACAACGGTCACAACGGCCACCACGATGGCGGCGGCAGCAGCTCCTCCTGCTCCTCCAACATTCTGAAAACCTCCACGAAATTCATATACAACAAACCACAGAACCACTTCGAGTTGCTGCAACAACAACTACAACTGCAACAGGAGTTCGCTCAATTCCTAACCAATGTGGCCAACAGTGCGGCGGCAGCAGCCTCGGCTGCGCCCAGCACCAGTGCGGCCAGCAACTTGGCTAGTCTGGGAGGAGGTGGTGGACCAGGTGGAGGCGCTGGCGCCGGCCTCGGGGGTTCTGGTGTCATTGGCAGCCATCGCAATGGTGCTGGCAATTCCGCAGGCAATCCATCTGCCGGCTCGGCCGCCAATAAAAATTCCAACTATCAGTCATCCTATGTGCCCTCCTGGTCGAATTGGTTCTTTTAAAAAACACCCAACACTAATACATGATCAATGATTTTGTTTCTTCGAATTGGTTTTGACTTTGTCGGACTTTTTTGCCATTAATTTTTTTGTTTTTCGTTTTCGACAACATTAAAACGGATGATGTACTTTTTTTTTTTATTAAATTAATTTTTTTTTTTTGCGTTCACTTTTTAAAGTTTCTATTTCATTTGTTTGTGAAGCTTCAATTGCTTCCACTGGCTTATATATTTAATTTTTTTTTTCATTATTTAGATTTAAAATATTAACTTATTCATTTTGTCATTATCTTTCTAGTCCCACTCTCGCTTGGAGAGCATAGTTAAGTTTTTGTTTGATGAAGGCTAAGTAGTAAATTAAAAAATTTACTCTAAAATATGAAGGAATTTTTAAAACAGACATGGTCAAACATGTCTTAATAAGAAGAGATGCATTAGCAATGTTTTGACAGCTCAAAACGCTGGCAAATGCAAATAGCTTGACATTTTATATGAAAAAAATGAATACAATACCAATTAATGACTCTGGAGAATCTGTTCATTTGGTATAAATAAAATGAATTTAACTTAATAATAATCTAAGCCTGTAAAAAGAACGAAACAGAACTGAATGCGTGACACGAAAAGCTCACGGTTAGACAAATGAGAATTATTGTTATGAAAAATGACTTGACATATGTTTAATATGTTTTTTATATATAATAAAAAAAAAAAACAAAACAAAGATTTATGTATTGTATAACTCTGTATACTTTGCTTAAAATAAACAATTTAATATGCATAAAAAAAAACTCAATTGAAATAGAAAAAATTGTATATGTTTTTATTTTTGTTTTTAAATTTTTGATTTCATTAGCAGAAAACATGAAAATAAATGGTCATCAACGATAACAGTAAAATTAATGAGCTAACATAAAAAAAGATTTGAAAAAAATTAAAGAATTTTTCGAAGACAACGAATAAATGTTTAAGAAAAAAAAAAAACAAACTTAACGAAAGAGCGCACATCAGCTCAAAGATCAAGAAAAAAAAAATTAATAAATAAACTGAAAACATACAGCCAAGTCCCTCCCTAGTTAAAAATATTCCAAAGTTGGAAAAATACAAAAATAAACAAACCAAAAAAAGAAAAGAAAAGAAAAGAAAAAAATGTGTATAAAAATTCACAAACGCGTTTCAATCTAACGAATTTGTTTAAGAAGCAAAGAAGCCGCTAAACAACCAGAAAACGAAACAACTCAAATTCAAAGCAAACCAGGCCAAATAAACATAAAATTCGAAAACTTAGAAATTCGAAACATTTTCCATTTTCCAGAAAAAAGCGCAAACATTTCACGAGAAGCGTTTAAGTTTTGTAAAATAGAAAGAAAAAAAAATTGAATGGTGCTCAAGAAAATTTTTCCTTGGAAGTAAAGAAGTTAGTCTATCTTATAGATGTGATGCTTAGTTTTCGTATTGATTTGACTTTTCTGAATCTTATATATTTATGATTGTTTGTAACCTTCTGTGTATCCTTGCTAAATTCAAAGTCTCTTCAAGTAAAGAAAAATGAAATCTCAAATATTCAAAATGTTAAAAGCAACCTTAGACTCTGCTAAAAGTATATCTATATAAATAAAATAAAAATATAACTATTTATGAAGAAAGCAAATTATATATATTACAAACCATATATTGATGTTGTGTATTGAGAATTTTAAATGTTTATACAGAAAATAAAAGAACAATTTAAATCAATTAAAGCAAAGAGAAAAGTAAAATTAATTAACATAAACTAATCATAAGCATAGGCATTCATTTTCATGTATACGTCGTCTTCAGATACGTTTATTGCAAACTAATATTTAATTCCAATATTTGTATGTATATTAATTATGATTGTCATTATGATTATTATGTAATTGATACGACACTGGCGGTCCACTCGGGTCCGATCTGATCTTATCCGATCCGGTCCGGTCCGGGCGAGTGCATAGAAAAATTCCACTTTTTTGTGGGGCTAACCAGACCTTGGTAACCCTGGAATACTCACACACACACACACACACACAGACACACTCGAATCCACACACATACTCCAAACATTCACGTAAACTCACATGTGCAAAATGCTTGACTGAAATATTAGGAAATTGTTGCTTTTAAAAAAATAACTAAAAAATAAAATAAGAGAAAAATGTAAAATAAGCAACCAAATGAAATGATGAAAATTTTAGAAACCTTCCAGAAAAACGACAAAAATACAAAAACATAAAGAAAAACTAATCAACTTCAAGTCAACTGAGTAATAAGGAAACATCATGTTTTTTATAAATAAAAATAAATAAAATAAATTAATTCAAATGCAAAACGAAGAAGGCACAGGCATACTTTTTGTGCAATCGCGTATTGCAAATTGTCAAGACAATTCCATCAAATATGAGTAAGAAAAACTAGAAGAATGAATGAAAACAACAACAACAAAAAGCAATCGATTATACTTATATATACATTTTTTAAGAAAAAACAAAAACAAAAGAAAAAAAACCAAGAAAGTATTTTAAAAACAAAAAAAGAATATATACAACAATAAAAACAAATAAATTATATTATATATACATATTATTATATATACTAAATGGTAACAAAAAACGCCGCACAATAATATACAAAAAAAAAAAAAAAGGAAAAGAAAATATACGTAAAGGTATGGAAATTTCGAGAATATTAAAATATTAGAAAGGATTTACAGATAAGAAGACAGAGAGACAAAAAAACAGAAAACGTTGACATAAATAAGCAAACTAATGAAGCAAAAAGACTTAAATATAAATAAAACGACAACAACAAGTAAATTCATAATTTTGCATTCTACATTTTTTACCATGAAACGCAAAAAAAAAAACATGTTAACATTTAAAAATGAAGAAAAAAAAAAAAACAAAGACAACGCGCATATCTTGAAAAATGACAGAGCATAAAAAATACCACAATAACTAAGGAAGAACGAAAAAGTTACCACAAATTTTAACTGAAATGACAAATGTATTGTATCTCAAACTGAAACCGACAACAGGTAAGGTTACAAATTAAAAAAATTATAAAAAATTAATATGTAATTAAATGGTACACTTTTATACTTTTACACAAGAAAAATAAGAATTATAAAATTAATAACCGAAAAGTACAGCAACAGCAAATTGTTAGAGGTGTCAAGTCAAACTCGAAAAGAAGAAGATGAAGAAGAAGAAGAAGCAAAAGACGCTTAGTTATTCGGTAAAGTAAAGTTCATTTTTCGAGGCACACTCTCTCGCGTTTTAAGCCAAAAAGGTTGTGCAATGCCTGCAGTGCTGATCACACAGGTTCCTTTTGGACCGAATCGAATCAGATTCAAGTCCGGAACGGTTCCGGTTGTCGGCACCTGCAGAGCGCTCTTTCTGTAACTGTCGAACTACACAAAACAAAATTCACCTATTGAGTGAATCGAGTATTTAAGTTTCGTTTTTTGTTTGGAAATATATCGTAAAGCTGGCCCTAACCTAAACAATCGGAAGCTTTGGTTCAAATAGGGGAAAAATAAAAAGTCTTCTCCGAAAGAGAATATTCTATGTCTTAATGTTTTGTGTTGACCTCTTTCTAGGCCAAATCCTGGCAAAAAGTTTGTTTGTTTTCTTGATCTAAGCAGCTCTATAGACACTTAAATCCCAGGAAGAGACACATAAGAACATTTCGAGAACACTACAGATCTAATCGTCAAATTCTACTTCTCTAAAGCATCTAGTCATCAGTAAACCTAATGGAAAACCAATTTGAAGAAATTTACAAATGCTTTCTATACGTTTGCATAAAGTGTTGAAAAAAGAGAAAAGAAATTAAAAAATAATACAAACAAATTCTATATATAGTAAATGTACGTGTATTAATTACATTACCTACAAGAAGCAAAATCTTAGCCGGAAGAAACCTTGGTCAAAGGTTTTAATTTTAAGCACTATTGTTGAAATAAAAATAAAACACAAGCAAAATAAAATGCATTAAAATACATATTTACTTAAAACAAAAAACTACAAAGAAAAAAAATTATTCAAGCATCTAAAGAAAAAAGAAGGCAAAAAAAAAAAAAAGAAAATAAAATAATGAGAAAGATTAAAAAAAAAGAAATCATTTTAGTGGCATAATTATTTCTCAAGCTGTTTACTAACACATAATGAATTTAAATATTTAAATCAATTAAATTTTATTCATTTTATATTATATTTGTCTATTGGTTAGCTAAAGATATTTCAAATAATATGTACTATTCAAAAAAAAAAAAAAAAAAACAAACAAATACATAAAATATTACAAAGTTTTCTCTCTTCGTTACAAACAATTAAACAAAAAAAAAAACAAAAAAACAGAGCGAAAAAAAAAATGCATAGTCAAAATATTGGTGCGTCAATCGTCGTCGTATGTCGTAGTAGCTAATCTGTATGTTATTATTAATAAATATTACAATATATTTAATCATGTCTGAGAACAAAAACAATTATTCAAATTTCAATTTTATTCCAATTGCATATTGCATATGTATTTGTGTAAGTGGGTGTGCGTATATCGTTTAATTTTTTATCTTGCAAAGAATATTATTGTCTAGTTCATATAATCATTCCATAACCGTTACCCATCAACAACAACAAAAACAACAACAACAAAAAACAATAATAACAAAAACAAATGAAAAGAAAATAAAGGCAAATCAAGAAATGAAATGAAAATAGAAATCCAAGCAAATACTTCGAGCTGCCCTGTAAATCCTTTAACCCGTTTATCTTTCGACTTTCATTCAATTAACTTAATGAAAATCAGCAACAATGAAAAGATAACAACAAAAAAACAATTAACAGAAATATTTATATAGAATATTTATATTGTATACTATGTGCAAAATTTATTAAGAATCAATTATACTTCATTATGGATTACTCTAATAATTTTCAAAACAAAAACAACAAACACAAATGAAAGGAAAAATTTATTCAATAAAGCTATGAACTGATGTGTTTAAAATATTAACTTCATATTTATTAGTATTAGGAGATTGAATTTTTAGTCCTTTTATACCTACTATAATTTTATTTTATTTTATTTTTTTTAATTTGATAGTGCATTGGCACTTGCGGGAGTATTGACAGGGTTTCTGCTGTCAGTCGATCGTCATCTTTCCACAGGATGCAGTCAAGAAAGGCTTCAGGTAGTTCCTGAACTATCTCGTACTCACTCGCAGTACGGGCTATCTACATGCTCACAGTAGCTGGGTCCAGGTAACACTCGTGCTAAGTAAGAATTAGTGTGCTCGAGCAGTTTGGTCATCAACATAATGGTCGTAACGTCTACAGCCTAATACCAAATTTTAATTGCAGCTTCCATGTTTTGCTACAAGATAGCGTTATATATAATATGATAGATGTATTCTTAGATGTATTCTTCTGGCCATAATATTGATAATTTCTATACCGCCTTACCGGCTTTGGGATACTCCAAGGTACTACATAATACTCCAAATTAAATTTTAATGACAGCCTGTTGTAAGGTCTGTATTACTCCTAGGCATTTTAGGGCTAGGTAATGTTCCGAGCAGATCTGATACATAATACATAATGCATCGATAGCATTGTTTGTGTCTATGTTAACATTTGTATCATTATTTGTATCTCAGAACACCTGTCACATCTGTCACAAAGTTAATTTATAAAACAGTCCACCAGATACCTTGATATGATACGGATTTCATGCGAGCTCACAGAGTTGAATGCATATTTCAATCATGTAAAGCATAAAGACTAGATAGTAATTTTCCATGCCTTTGAACCAATCTCTACCTTCAAAGTGGATCTCTAATGAATGTGTTTTCGAACATACAAGTTCCTTATTTGAACAATATCAACTGCAGCAGCTTAAAACACTTTTGAGAAAAATCTGTACATACTTAAAGTAGCCATAAAAATAGACAAGTGAAAGCAAATTCTGTAAAAGAAATGAACTTGGCTCTGCCCATTTTTAGCTGAGGAAAAGCATTGCCTTTCCTGAAACAGACACATAAATTAAAAGGTGGCATGCTGTGCAATGTTTGCTGGAAAATCCTACATAAATTTTCTAGAAAATCAGCGTGCGGACCGTGGAAATGCCAACACGCAACCAGACAGTTGGGTTGGCTTGAAGATGAAAATGAACTAAGCAAAAGTCAAGGCTAATATATTATGTAAAAACGACAACATTAAGTGTTGAAGAGTATAAATCATGCTCTCGACTCTTTTAATGGTAACAGTTGTGGACAAAAATGTATCATATTATACGTTCGTAATATTGAGCTGGTATGAACACCCAATTTTTGGCTAGATCATTGATAGCTTCGACCATCAAGCGGTTGAGGATATCAAAGATAGTGCTGATGAAGAAGAATGATGTTATTAAGTTTAATCAATTGAAAAAGTACCCACTTGCGATCTATTTCCTGGACGACTGGACCGGATGGTGTGTCGGGTATGTCGGGATAGATAACCATATCATAAGTTTTAAGATATTTGCGACGACGTTGCTCGGGCGTGATGCGCATAAAATTCGTTTTGGAAAGATATCTCCAGAAGAGCTTCTCAAAAATGGTTACTCTCTGATCAATGGCCATGCTGAGCTCAATCACCTCTTGGGGATTAAGTTTACTCTTTTGTGTTAGCCTCTTTATAAGTTCATCGCGTAGTTGTTCTGGCGTCTTAGTAGGGAGCTCTCCTTCGTTAGTTTGTGGCCCATCGCCTCCATTCCTGCAACAAGGCGAATATATATTCTCTTGCATCACAGTAGATTCGGAATACATTTCTTCATTTTCTGGGTTATCAATAGGTGGTTGATGTGTATGTATATTCAAATGCAGAAACACATGCTCTAAATAGCTATCTTCTTTCCATTTGGGATCATCTATCGATTCAATTTCAGCCAATTCGGATTTGGCAATGATAGTGGCGCGATCCAATAGGCGATGAACTTCCAATACTATTGGTATTCGGCGAAAGAAGAGTAGGCGCTCACAAACATTGACTCTAATCTCACAAAGCTTAGAATGGTGTCCCTTTAAGCGAAATATCTGTGGCTCAAAAGTCACACCGAAAAAATCATTTATGATGTAGCTATTCGAACAAATCGGTCAAAGATATAGCCGATAAAGGGGATTTCAAGTCAAACTTACTTCTGCCAACGAAATTCCATACACTTGCTCCCATAATTGTGCACATTTACAAGTTGGGTTCGACTCTCTTTTAGGCACATATCGAAGTTCAAGCGATTTGGATATATGACATAGAGAAAATCTGCACATTCCCGTTCCTTTATTGGCATATCTGTTTCCTCATCTTCATCAGTTAGAACTCCACGAGCCCTAATCTTATAACGGGCCTTGCTGTTCTCATAGCAGAGATTTAGCTCAACCTAAGAAAAATAACAACCAATTATTAAAAAAAATTTTTGAATGCAAGATTTACCTCATTTTCATAATCCAATGGACGATATTCTACCATCAAAGGCCAAACACTTTGCCTGGGAACTGTGAGAGAAGAGTTGAACAACTTGAGACCACGATCACGAGTTGAGAAAGTGAACATTAAGTGCATCATGGTGATGTTTTGCACCCAAATCGGCTGTGTGATTTTGTGGAAATATTTAATATTAATGGGGAGAAGCTCTTTGGTCAGCAGACATTTGTCGACATCAAACGCGGATATCTCCAGTTGAAAGTTCCACAAAAACTTGCGATCATCGTCGGTTCTATAAAATTTAAAAATAAAACTAATACAATTATATGTTCAACAAATATCTCACTGGATTTCATAGCTCAGGATATGTTCACCATAGAGAAAAAAATAAGCGGTTACAGACAAGGCCAAAACTTCATCGGGCTGCATTTTCAATATTTCTTGGGAAATATGCACTAATCTTCTATGGGGACAATGAAAGAGTTGCCGGAATTGATTAAAGCCCACACGGGTTTGCAACGGAATACACTGGCACTTCTGCAAGCGCTTTAGTGTGAGTTGAACACATTTCGAGGACAAGTTCTTGAGCCAGAAAATCATCTTAAGGGGTTGGCTGTGTATTTGGCGAACTGGTATTTTGATGTTATGCTCATGCTCTTTTTTATTGGAGCGCAATTTTTTATTAAGTCTGTTATTGAAAGCAGAAAAAGATATATTTTTTTTGTAAAAATATGCGAATCAGGCATTACCCTGTGATATCAAAGCTTTCCCAGTAGTAGATCTTGAGCATGGGAGGTCTTATTATTGTCAAATTGTCCACCATTAATTTGTTATAGATAGGTGGATTTGGTCTTAATATACCGTCGCATGGTAGACATTCCATTTTAAAATATAAAAATATATATATGAAATTGTAGCTTGAATTCAGTATACTTAAGTTTCTGAAAATATTCAAAAAAAACAACGACTTTAAACTCAAAGAGGAACTTAGTCTGGTGATCACCAATAAACAAATCCTATCAATTACTGAAATATACAGTTTCCACCTTGACCTGCCCAATTTACCTTGTGCTATGCCATTACCATAAATATTCATAAACGTTCAGTCACAGACCAAAGAATCGACATGGACCAACGCTTCGCAAGGGAATTTTTTGTGCCTGTGTGGGCACAAAGTTAAAGGCTTATAATCCAAACAATAACCAACCGAGCTACCTTGGGCGAGCCGGCACAAAAGTTGCCATAGTCGAAATGTGAAAAGGCCAAGCCAAGCGGACTGCCAATGAATACTTTCATTTTGTTCTTTGCCACTGCCGATTGACAAAGTGCCAAAGGCAACACATATATGAATTGAGCCATTGAGTGTGTGTCTATGTCACAGACAAACGAGCAAGAAAAAGACATTAGTGCCAAAGGTTGAATACCATGTCAGAAACATGACTTTCCCCTTTCCAGTCGAACACAGCTCAGGTGCACATCATTTGCAGTTAGTGCGTTGACAATTGCTTGCAGAAAAGTGCACATAAATGACAATTAGATGGACTGCTCAATCGAGCACAGTGAAGATTCCAAGCTCTCGAATCAGCTAGCCTTTTATACTAAGCAATCAATTACATTTACTAGAATCAGAGGTGGGTACTGTACTTATTGTTGAACATCAATCAACTCCTGTGACATCCAAGGCGGCCACGCTTATCAGGCATTTACAATAGAAGAATAGCCACAGGCGCAAATGACAGTCAAATGGAACCGACTAGAATTGGATATAAGCTGTGCTAGTAAATAGTTCCTCCACTGAAATCAACCTTAACAGAATGCAATATTGTTAGATCTTATAACTTACTGGTAAGAGCAGAGATTTAAAGAAGTTAATATTTTCATATTTTTATAATTAAAAATAAACTAAGTAAAGCAAGCAAAACAAAATCATCTATTCATTATTACGGTTGCATGTTTCTTATTAATATTTGTAATATTTTGAACGACAGTTTTCAATATTCAGTATTCTCACTGAAATCTCCAGGGTTTTCTGCTTCATGCATGACGGTTTGTTGCAGATTTTTGATTTGCAACCTCCACGAACTCAATGGACAAAAAGAAGCAGTACAGTTGAGTGCAAATTATGTGAGTGAGTGTTCCAGCAATTTCCAATTTGTTTCGTTTGACTCAGTTCTGTTCTGTTTCGCTACCGAGCTTGTTTTGTACGTGGGCTGGTTAGGAATGGCTATGCTAATTTGAATAAAGGTTTATTTTTATAAAACCGTTTTCTTTTTTCAAAAGCCCTGGGCGACAACTTGTTGGTTCTTTGGTTGATTGGTCTATCCTGGTCTAGTCTATCTTGGTCTGCTCTGGTCTGGCAATTGTGTTGTGATTAACCTAATGGACCAGTCACTCAGCCATATACACAATTTTAAATTTCTCTCAGCTTCATTCTATTTGCTAAAAAAGTTTGAGGCTATCAAAAGGCGTTAAGTAGTTTCAAAGTGTTTACCCCTTGCTACGCATAATTACAAGCGCACATAATTACGGGAATCCCAAGTGCCTTTGGCTTTCTTTGCAAAACAGTTTCAACCTGAACTGAACTTTAACTGCCAGTAGAACTAATTACAAAAACTCACCTCGGGCTGCATACATTTTGATAAAAACGTGGAAGGCAATTAAAAAAGTTTTCATAGTTCGCAAATTTGGCTCCCGAAAAGGTGGGTACAGTTTTTTCTTTTTTGTTTTTATTATCTTCTGTCACATCTGTCGCGACATTTAATTGAAAATCAGGCAAAGCATACGAAGAAAGCGGTTTGGGTTTTCTTTTTCCGATGCTGAAGTGGTTGGTGATGAGCTGAGCTGAGCTGGCATTAAGTCACCTTAAGTTATGGTAAACTTTGTAATTGCTTATAAATATGCATGCCAGACGCAGCCACTTCACATTGGTCGAGTGTTTGGGACAAGTACTTGTTTTTGCGAACACCAGAAAACACCATGGAGCGATGGAGTGATGAAGTTGGATGCTGGTTCGGTTGTAATAAAGAATGGAAAATGGTATTGCCTTCCACATCGTCATGTCGCAGTCACTGACACTCGACATCCGCTGTGCTATATCCTTGCGTGTAGAAATTCAAACTCATCCTCTTTCTTCATCTACACTCCAAAAAAGAAAACGAAACAAAACAAAAACACCCTCAGACAAGTGGTGTGTTTGTGGTTGAGGAAGGTACCCACTCTGCTCTCCGGCTCCTGCAAACAATTATTGTTATTTCAATTGAAATGCATTCATGGCAGAACCGGAATGGATGGCAGAGGTAGGTTGGATCCTTTGTATAGGAGGCTATCAAAATTATACACCTTTCAGCAACGAATTGTACAAACGAACGGAGCCAACACAGCAAAAAGCGGAAGGGGGAGAAAAAATATCAGATGTATGGAGGACAGTCTGGGAGGGATAGCCAGGTGCCTGGTCTGTTGGCTTGGCTAGCAATTGTGCAAAGTTTATTGTAATGCAAATTACGTATACGCCGTGCTGGACATGCAGCAGCATCCCTTTTGCATTTTCCTCTTTTGGATTATTTTTATATTGCGTTATGGAAGCAGGTTTTTCCAAATATGGCCAACAATAAAAAATGCAATTAAGACCTGAAGCAGCGTTGAACATAGTTCTGCAACCACCATTTTTTTTTTCATTTGAGAATCAAAGTTGCAATTGCCAAAGTAAATTCTGTTTATCTTTTAAAAAATTTTACTTTGCTTTTCTTTGTATCTTACGTTTGGCGAAATTGTAAACCTAATCATTTAGTTGAAAATTGTTTTAACTGAAACTCCGTTTGCCTAAGTTTGCCTCTATACTATTTGGGTGGGTGTATAAATTCAGTTTGGTTGCCATGTCCGTTGGGAAGTGCAACATTTTGGGACAGGAAATGCAGGAGATCAACTTTTCCAAATAGGGAACTTAAGTGCCCCAGGGAGAACTTCCTTTCTGCTGGCTTACATATTGCTGTGTCAATTTGAATACAGACGTTTACTGACCAGGAAGTTGTCGCATTTAAATGAGAAAAGTTTATTACACAGTTTAGTATAGCAAATATAAATGTGACAAACCTAAATGTTTAACATTTTATAACAATAAGCAAAGGCAAGTGGGTAGTCAGCTTTGCAAACACTTTAAAACTGCTGCCTTGATGGCTGAGAGGAAACCGGAAATGTACCAGTTGCTTTGACCTGCATAAAATATGCATTCATAAAAATAGTTGAATAGTCTATATTATTGTTATTAAGTACAATTGGCATTGGTGGCTATGTAAAAAAATAATGATTTTACTGAGATTGTTATCAAATATAAAATAAGCTTTGATCACCTTCATTATTTGTATAGGTATAACTGTTGAGTCACATCATTATTCTGAATTGTAAACTGCTAATCATATTAATTCTAGTCCGAACTATATTTTTTTACTGTTGGCTTGAAGGTCATAAAATATTAAATGTATGAATGTATCTTTCCATGTTTTCATATAAAATTGATAGCCGGGCAAGTCTGGCTAAAACTTATCAGACTCTCAAAATTTTCTTTTTTTAAAAATTTTCCTTGCTGGCGTCTTTTAAAAAGTGTTAGGAGACAACTTCAGTCTCAAATTTTTAAGAATATTTTTAATTTTAAATATAATTAAAATTTTTGTTTAAAGTTTTTCCAACTTGTTTTTCCCGCAAATCTAGACACAATTTTTGAAATACGTGCTTCCCGGTTTTTTGCTTTTCGGCTTATTTCACAAAGTTTGTACAACTTTTTTCGTACTTCTCAGCTCACTTTTTAACATTTGATACACACAGAAACCGACAAAATATTCCCTCTGAATATTTAATTGTGCTCAGCATACATTTATCTGTCGCCGAAGCTACCAAGCTTCCAAACTCCCGGTCTATCAGATTTTTTTGTGGCCGCCACTCCCCGTTGCGTGTGATTGAGGCATGTGGGTGGCATCTGAATAGCCTTTTTGGTCTGTGTGGTTGCATATTTGTGGCTTTTTATGCGAGTTGGTATCTCTCTTTTTTCGATTTGTGAAATGCGCTTTTTGCAGCTTGAAATTTTGTTGTTGTTGCTTTCATGCCACAAAGCTGGGGCAACTATATAAATACGGATTTTTTATATATATATATATATGTGTGTGTTTAAGTGCATGTTTGGTTTATTGCACATTCTCTTTTGCTTGTTAGTTGCATATTTTTTATTTAGTTTGCTCTGCTTTAACTTTGTCAGTTGATCTTTGCGGACGGGCTTGTCAGACATATTGATATGTAAATGTTGTTCATTGCATATTATTTGTTTGAAAATGGAAAACAAATATTTTAGCCAAGGGAAATTGAGACAAACATAAGTGTTGGAAATATTAGATTTTATTTAATACCAAGTCTGGCTGCATTGAAACCAAACTACATGCATCCAATTTGTATGCTAATGAATTGGCGGCATCACCTGTCATTGAGAGAACCGCAGACATGTTGCCAGCAAAATCAGCTATTAATTTAGCAAGCCAGGCTCCCTCAGAATCCGCACTCTAGTTACACTCACTGCCGATAGCCACCTCATCAACCTTATGTTTGGTTGTCATGAATGCAACTTAATATATGGACAACTAAAAAAGCGAGAGACAAATTATAATCCACATTCATATCAGTGAGTTCAAAGTGCCTGCGGCCATCTCATAAAATGTAGTCGTTTTAATTAAAATATTTTGAATTATTTGATTAAAATCTTAATCGAAATTCCAAAGTCAAAAATAATTCACCCAGTAGCTGGAATATTCTCAAATACAGCTTACAAAGTAAGTCATATATCCATAATTAAGCTCAACTAATTTTATGCAGATTGCATATTAAATGGTTATAATAAGAAGACTTATCCGAGTACGCCGGTAGGATTTGACTTTAAACAGCAAAAAAAGAAGTAAAGTAAATAGTCTGGGTAGATTTCACTTTACTTTCTAAAGGCTGAATTCATATTTAATTATAAACTCTTTATTGGCATTCATTACTTTGTTAAGTACAATACTCCGTTGGGATAGCTACCATAGTCTATAGTTGCCAAGTTTCCCATGTCTGAAATTTAGAATTTCGTATATCTCATATAATAATGGTCCGCTTTTAATCATATTTGATATCAATCAAAAGATTGAAAAAGCAATTAATACTGAAGCCCTAAATTCGTAGAAACTACGTTTTGAAAAAGTGAGGTGGTAGGTAAGAAAGTTCGGGGGTGTAAAAAAAAAAATGTATGTATATATATATAAAAATCCCAACGTTATCTTCGGGGTGCCGAAGATTACAAACTCTTTTCGCAGTTTTTTCTGCCGTAAATCACATGAACGGGGTTGGTCAGTTAATAGGGCTGATTTAGGTTTGTATGACAGCTATATGATATAGAAGTCCGATTTTAATAAAATTCAGCACAAACTCGCATATTTTTGTAAAAAACATGTGTGCCGTGTTTGAAAGAGATTAGTCTATAAATGTGCGAGTTTTACCTAAAACCGATTAAGGTTCGTATGGCAGCTATATGATATAGTAGTCCGATCCTTACAAAATTTGTTTAGAAACAGACGGACAGACGAACATGGTTATATTCACTCCTCTAGTGATTCTAAGTATATGATTCTGGAGGTAATTTTTGGGGGTCTACGTTGTTTGCTTCTGTGCGTTAGAGCAAAATGAATATACTAATTTTTCTGCGAAAAGAGTATAATAATAAGCTTGCATAGCGTACACAAAAAAAGTCTGGGCCGGAACGTAAGCGTACAAGAGTTGAGCTATGGAGAAAGAGATACATATATCTATAAAAAATAAAAAACAGAAAACTACAATTACCTCAAAAAAAGTAAAAAGTTTATAGTTCATAATTTTTTCGTGTACTATAATATGGCTTCTAAAATTGACGAGTATAAGTTGTTATGTGTTCTTAGTAAAGTCTGATCAGTCTGATCGGACAACTATACCATATAGCTCCCATAGGGCCGATCGAAAGTGCAAAAACCGTTTAAAGTCGTAATTTCTTTGTTTGTAAAGACGTTTTGTTTAAATTAGGAAATAACATGTCTTTTAGAGTATCAAGCAGTTGTGCAAAGTTTTCATAAAATAGGACAGACATATCATATAGCTTCCATAGGACTAATCAAACAAAAAAAAATCCGATTTTTTTTTTCGTCAGAAAATGGGTTATTTATGAACCAATAGCAACTAAATTAAGCACAAGACAGTTCTTTGTATAAGTTTTCTATAAAACCAAATTTTATTGAAATCGGATGACTATATCATATAGTTTCAATACATCTGTTTTACCAAAAAACTCATATAAAATGTTTTATTCACACATTTTAGAGATATTTACACTGAACTTGGTAATTGGGAGCTTTAATTCGTATTAAAGCGGGCAGAAAATCTTAGGTTCAACTATATGGTATAGTCCTCTAAGAAAAATTGGTAGAAAAAACCGATTTAGGCCCCTATAAGTACAGGGTATCTAAAACCCAAATTTTCAAATTCTAACAGCAAATATATGTAGTTTAAATAGCCAAACATAGCTCTATGTTTCTCAGTGGCGAGTTGTGCTTTTTCTACAGTCTAAATGAACATGAAATACATACTATGATCAGACTACTTGGATAACAAATATCAAATTTAATTTATAGTTAGAAAGTTCGAAGTACCTGAAATGTATGTAATTGTATACATATATGAGGATTATGTATTTATATATAGATTGGTTCCCTTGTGAGGAAAAGTTTTCATTGGTATTTGAAGCTTCATAATGGTAAGTAGCGATTTGAGTCTTGAAGTGAGTACGAAATATAATTATCGATTTTAATAGATTTAGAGAATTCTGATTTTCCAAATTCTGTTGATCGATACTATATTGATGCATAGTGCTGAGAGATTATTAAAAACGAAAAGTGTTATTACCCTAGCAAAAGATGGAAGAAAAACATTTAGGGGCTTCCACTCATTTGGGTCGCCTGTATGTTATCAATCGCGTCCAACATTTTATACAGACTTAACACTATTACCATTACAACGACTACCACCAATACCACCACCAGCACCACTACAACCACTTCTGTTAAAACCGCTACCATCACATTCACCGTTGCTACCGCATCCTTTACATTTTTCGCCATCCTTTACGCAATACCTGTTAGAAGAACAAGACATAATACAGGTGGAGTACATGCGTCAGGCAAACACCGTTGGCAATCAAATACATAGGTATGCATTGGACAATGGCATTGCCAGAGTCTACGACAAAATCCTCAACCACAACAATATCTTATTAGTATCCTCAGAATGCTGGCACTTGCATGATTCAATTTACATATATAATTTTAAGAAGTGTTCTGTCTTTGAAATAAAAAGACTAAAGCTTGGGTTGAAATCTGAAAACATTTTAATTAAAATAAGTAATAATTTTTAAACATAATTTTCTTTCCCTTTTTATATTCAAATGGAATCTATTATTTAAATAAATTTAATAATTTTAATTTTATTGAGTTGAATAGTGGTCTGGGCTTACTTTTAGATAATTTTAAAACTAAAAGGAATTGTTCTTTTCCAGAAATAGGCACATGCTTTACTATAATAATTTGTGTTTGAATCTATGTTGAATTAAAATAAAATATTTTGAAGGAATAGGATACAATGAGATTGCAATTGTTATGCCGATGACTTTCGTCATGTTTTTAGGTTTTTAGGTTGCCACCGACAAAGTCCAGCAGTCGCGTATTCTGCTGGAGAGGACCTTTAAGTTTAAGAACACCGACTGCTTTTGTTTTAATCTACCCTGTACCTTAAGGTAAAGAACTATATTTCAGAGTCAAGATTTTTATTCGCCTTGTCCAAGTGGCAAACGGTCGAATAAAGAGCCCGATAGATAGGGTGCTAGCTTAATGGTGAGTAATGTGTTGTTGATTTAAAAGGATTGGGGCTTCCACCAAATTAGTATCCAGGGTATCCCAAACTCGACTGCGACCGGGCTTAACGTTCAGCTTCATTTTGTTCTATTTTTTTCGTAACCAACACAGGTTTTGAATATTTCATTTGTTTCAATTCATGTGTAATTAGTGTATTAGGATATTGGTTATGCAAGAGTAACCAACTCCAAGTACAACTGCAAAATCAACAACTGCAAGTACTAGTCAAAGTGTAGCAATTATAATACCACCCTCATCAAATGTCCCATAATTCCTGATCTACTTATGTGCCGAAAGACTAATACTGGAAAAGTGATAACAATGCAAATGTTTACTATATGTTTACAAAACTATATCTTTGTTGCACATGTGTATTTCTATTAATTTCATATTTATTGAACTTATACCACTTATTAATGGTTTTATCTATATCACAGACCATTAAGCCTGGGGACACGTTACATGCAAGAGCTGATAACATGCCAAAAAAAAAAAAAAAAAAAACTATCGACATGTTTATGCGCTGAACTCGTAAAAAATAACGGAGTCTATGTTAAAAGTATTTGAAATAGTTGTCTTAGGTGCCCCAAAATATTTCCTATAAATACTGTATTTTTTCACTAGTGTTTTTATTGTTTTTCCATATGCCACTATGGTAAGTCGTGCTTTAGAATGTGTAGAAATTATGATACATTGTACTAATTTTTTTTATATTTAAGAAGCATTGGCTTGGTTCATTTCTATTTTGTCTATATGTCCTTCTGGATAATGCATTCTCACCGCATGCTAAGCCCTTGGTTGAGCAGTCAAAAGAAATTTATACAGCGGAAGATGAAAAAACTTTTGGATACTATGATGATTTTTTGTCATTTCCATTATGGCACCCACCTTTACCACCTTTACCATCTTTACCACCTTTACCACCTTTACCACCTTTACCACCATTACCACCCTTACCACCACTTCCAGATTTTCCGCCACTTCCACCGGGTGTAATTCCTCCACCAGATTTCACGCAGCTACTTTGGCTATTTTGTGAAAATTCGAACCAAAAGGAGCCACCAAAGAGATGGGTTTATAAAGTCGTGGTTAGAGTTCCAGTTACTACCAAACCTTTGACAACAACACCTACGCTTAAAAATATAACATCACAAACTTCTTCATCACAAATTCCAAGCTCAACAACACTCGGGCAGACTACAACTCTAGCACCATCAACATCAACAACAACCACACCAGTTACAACAACAACCACACCAGTTACAACAACAACATATACACCAATAACATTACCATCCATATGTTCTATAGCACCTCACCTACCTATATGTCTTGGTTCTACTGGTTAGGAAGGCAACACGAGCAGTTCACCCAAAAAGCTTTCTCAATTTTTCTTCATCACAAATTTATTGAATACAAACAAGATAAAAGATATTATTGTACCATAAATATAATTTGTCTTAAAAAAAAAAAAAAAAAAAAAAATGTCAAAAAGAACACATTATTTTTTATATAACATATAAAATTTGATTGGACAAATCGGGCCATTTCTTCTGATGTATCCTATAAGCGAGCTTAAAGTTTTACTTTATTTGATTTGATGATTATAATGCATAGGCATCGTAGATCTCTAAGAGTTATTACCAGATTGTGACCAATCACTCTATGAGCCGTGGCCTCTGCTGGCTTTCTATTTCTATACAGACTTGTCCCACGGTCCGAGGTCATTCAAATTCGCAACTTAAAATTACAATTTTTAAATTAATTGCTTGAAGATTTTAGATATCAATATTATGAATAAAATTGTTAGTTGTATTCGAATTAAATATTTTCTAACCTAAAAATAAAAAAATAATAAAGTCAAAAATATTTTGGTATAACGGCTTAATAACCGTTATATAAATATATAGAAGTTTTTGAAATTTCAATAATATTTATTGAAATTTTCGTAAAACCGATTGAGGTTCATATGACAGCAATTTTATATAGTGTTTAGTATTTAAATGAGATCAATCTTTAAATGTTGGAAATAGCCAGATCTGCTATGTGCATACAAAATAAGTATATCAACTTTCATCATGACAGCTTTAAAATTGAACGATTAGATTGCATGTAAATTGGGATATTGGGAAATTAACTAATCTGGAGGTAATTTTTGGGTATAAAAAACAGCTTGAGCACAATTTCACCGCTTACCACAAGTCCATATTCTAATAAACTAAGCTTTAGAAAGCAATAAAGCTTTTCTGAAATTCGTTTTATTAAGGGCACTAAAAAATCTTGTAAATATAATAATGCATTTCGTATTAAGCGATTTTTAGTTAAAATATGATACTAACTGTCTCCCTTTTGAGATAGGAAGCTCCAGTAAAAATTTGGAATTTTTAGTTCTTATCGTTTGGGCTGTAGTATGAATGACAATCAGACAGTCCGAACAAACAGATTTGTATATATTGCTTTGATTTGAGGCTTAAAGACAATTTATTCTAAATAAATTAGATTAACTAATCTAAATGCAATATATGTAATATATAAATGAAGCCGAACGTTAGACTCGGGCGCGGCCGAATTTGGGATACCCTTTACCTAGTAGACGGAATTAAAAAAGAAAAGGAGGTAACCCTAGGCGTTTGGTAACCCTGGTCGTCTACGTTTACATTAAGCCTCTGGCCTTAATATTCCTTTGAATCCAACAACACATTGTTCACAATAATGCAAGCACGCCATCTATCGGAATGTTTATTCGACCGTTTGCCAGTTAGGCAAGGGAAATGAAAAACCTGACTCTGAAAAATTGTTTTTTGTATATCTCATATAAATATGGTCCGATTTTAGTCATGTTGATATCAATCGAAAGATGGATTCCTAAAAACTTTTTGGAAGCAACTAATACAGAAATCCTAAAGCTGTAGAAAATACAAGGCTTTGAAAAAGTGTAGTAGTGGAATGGTCGGGGGGGGGGGGGGGGAGGGTTGGGGTAGTAAGAAAAAATAAACTTGATCAGCGTACACACATAAGGAGTCCGAATCCCGAGTTTGGTTATCCTAGCTCTTATAGTCTCTAAGATCTAGGCGTTCACACGAACGGACGGACAGATGGCCGGACATGGCTGAATCAATTTCTATAGTCACCCTGATCATATTGTAGGTAACTTTGGGTTTCTACGACGTCCTTTACCTTAAGGTACAGAGAATAAAAATAAATTAATAAAATATTGATGATAGTCCATTTCTGTCTTATTTCTGAGAATTGTAAAAATTTTTGACTTTTATAGGCTAAATAAATGGCCAGACGAAATATGAAATTTGCGGCATTTTTGTCGTTGCCATTTAATAACGATTTAATAAAATTTTTTTAACGCTAGAGCGTAGAGCGAACTCCACAAAATTTTCTTTCGAAACGGCTTCAGCTTTAAAATACAAAATGATCGCTATGCGAAGCGATTGTTAACTGCGGGTTGACTGTGATGTATTCCTAAAGGAAGAGGACAAGAACATTTAAAGTGCAACCAATGAATATTATTGGATGGTAGATATGAAATTGCAACACTAAGGAAGGCCAAAATACTATACATTTTTTCAAAAGGTCTCTTTCTGATAATCAGAGAAGGCAATGAACTTTGATAATGGTCAGTACACTCTGGTGTGCATGTAAATGAGATACGGGATAATGTGACAATGACCTTACATGGCATTTCAAGTCAAATGAATCTCCATTTTTTTCTACCAAATATTCCTATAAATAGAGTTTTGCGTCAGTAAGGGTCTTCAGTTGAAATCTACCTCTCATTATGGTGAGTAAGCATCTAGTAAGATTTACTTGAATTGTAAAAAATAAATTTTTAAATAGTATTTCAGCGGAAATCTATTTAAGTTCTTATGGCTTTTGCTGGGAAATGCTATCATTTTCGAAATTGTATTTAAGTCGGCAAGTGCTGAAACCTTGCCATATAAAAAGGAAAGAACTGCCCCATTTCAAAAAGTGGAACATGTACATCCCCTTTCATTACAATCGGGCTTGAAACCTCCGCCACTTCAACCGCTACCACTGCCGCCGGTTTTTTTAATTCACCCATTGCAAATTTTGGCGCTAGAACATTATTATCAACATATTAAACATCATAAACCAAAAACAACAACGACACCAGCCCCAACCACAGTGCCAACAACGCAACCACCAATAACTGACATATGTGATGTGTTCCCGTATTTGCCATCTTGTCAAGGTGGGCGACGTTCTACTATCGAGAACCCACCTTGGTTCTTATTAGGTTTCCACTGGAAAGTACCAAAAAAATCTAGGAATATTGATAAATTGTAAAGATTCTAACAGCAAACAAATATTACATAATATATAAAAAAAAAACAGATTTACCAGCATTGAAAAACAAATCTTTTGTTGTATACTTTTTTCTTTTTTACTAATCAAAATTCGGTTATAACAATTCAGTATTAATCACGGGAAGATTGGATTTCAGAGTGCGTTATTTGTTGCTTTGCATTTGTGACGTCCGGTTTAAGGTTAATTTATTTTATTTGTTGAATCAAAGTAAATCGGGAAATACGTCTGTGCTAATTATGTCTTCCCGGCAGGCATGGATATTAGCAAATGAGTTGTATTCTATCTCCTTAAATTGCCACAGGGGAGCTTACACAATACGTACGATAAAAATTGAATTACCGGTATGTGCTAGTTACAATTATTTAAGAGAAAAGTAGATTAATTTAATTTAATTTTTCGTCTCTTTAATGAGTTAATTTTGTACTGTCATTTTAAAGTAATGTTTCCATTTATGTTTATATTTTCATTTATCCACCAAATACACTAATGAGTAGCTCTTTTTACCATTCCCCTACAAACAGGATAATTACACCTCCAACAAATTTATCTCAAAGTAAATTTGGCGTTACGTAATTTTTTGCTTACCCTCTGCAGCTTGAATGTAGATTGTGTACATATAACCGAATGTCAACAAGCATTAAATTAAAATACCGTAAAAATATAAACCAAAAGCCATGGCAGATGGCGTTAAGCAGAAGCGTTTGCTAATGCGCTCTGTTAGAGGCGTGGCAGTGATTTCGGTTTTTACCATTTTTATAATGGTGGCGTATGAGCAACAGCTGCGGTTTTCTTCCTTATCGCCTCAACCTGCTGTTTCTTTCGACATAGGTACTTTAGACACACACATTTTCCTGGTTCTCATTGTCTAGAGCTTGGCACTGCCTGTTAGCTCGTAATGCTTTGTTGAATATGTTATGAAAGTACACACAGTGCATAATTTTCTTTTTCTTTCATTCAAGTGTCTTTTGTTTAAATACGTAAGCCGGAAATTTTATAACAAGCATTCAGTTGCGGTGAAAAATTAGTATAATATAAATTAGTATAAAATAATAATTATTATTTTGGTTGCTAATATTCTTGACTAGCGCTATCAAAAATGAACATGTGCCACATACTCTTTTCGAATAGAAAAGAATATTTTTATTCTTTTCCTATGTTCGTAGTGCAACGAGACCCCTAACATTTATCCGTACATAGGTCAGAATAAACAAAAATCTGACCGTCTGTTTCTATGCGATTTGTAATGAAGCCTTCTTTTGCTTGCAGGCAGTACATTTAATTGAATTGGCCAGATCAGACCACTATATCATATAGCTGTCTTACGAACCTAAATCGGTTTAAGAAATAACTTTAACATTTAAGGACAGATCTCTTTTTAATTAGGGACACAAGTTTTTTATTTAGATTTACATCAACGTGTAAAATTTCATAAGGATCAGACCACTTTCACATAACCCTGTCATACGAACCTAAATCAGTTTTAGAAATACTTTCCACATTTATTGACTGATCCTTTTCAAATTTGGGATACACTTTTCTTACATAGATATACGCATATAATATCATATAGCTGTCATGCATCGATATATGCATATTATATCATATAGCTGTCATACGAACCTAAATCGGCCCTATTTACTGACCAACACTGTTCATATGATTTATTGCAGAAAAACAAACTTTGAAAAGAGTTTGTAATCTTCTGCACCCCGAACATAATGTTGGGATTTTTTTTTGAGTTGGGTTGGAATAAAAACGGGGTTTGAATGTCAAGTGAAGTAGAAAATTATATATGAAATAGTGGTAAGGCTTTTATAGATAAAAAGCAACTGAATACTAATATGATTTGGTTTCTGCGTTGATAAAAAGCTATCGAAAGAGAAAATTGTGAGTACGCAAAATGGGTATCAGGCAGAAAACTGGAACTTATCTCATGCGATTTCTAAAAGGTTCGTGTCTGGGATAATGTAAAAACACTGCAGAGCAGGCAAAGGACTGTTAGTTTGGCACAGTAAATTCTACTAAAAAAGTAAACTTAAGCATATAAAGATTTATCGTAGCAAATATATAATCTTTTCGCGTATACCAGATTGTCTGACTGATTTTGCCATTAAAATAATCTCTCCTAAGAAATAAATTAAGTCAACTATTTAAATTATTTAAATTATTTTATATTTTTTAAGCTAATTTACAATAGCTTTACCTATTTTTATTATTTTTTTTTTCGATAGCTTATTTTTATTTTTTAGTTATTTTCTAGCTTAGGCTGAAGTCCGAATTTTGCCACGTGCTCTCATATTTTTGTGTTTTCCGAAATTGTGCTTTTCTGTCCGGGTAACAGACATGGACTTTCTGCCGCATACGGAACTCTCTGCCATTTGGCGAACTCTCTGGAAGTCCAATCTCTCTACCATTTCCACATGGCATTTTTAGAGCGTAACAGCTTCTGTCAGCGTTGCCATAAAAATGTTTGTGTTTGAGCGAAATTTTTTGTCTGGTTACATATTTTGTTGGTAGGCTTTTAACGCCTTTAAATGTTTTGCTGTAATATACTCGTAAGCGAATTGTTTTTCTAACATTGAACGAGGAACTTAAAGTAATGCGCGCCTTTTTATGAGGTTGTTAATCAGTGAAGCTCGGGTAACTGGTATTAAAACAATGCTGCTTATTTGGGTTAAGAGCAAAGCGAAGATGAATATTTTATAAAATTTTACTGGAAAATGTAATATGATGCCTATAAAATCACGGCATCCCCCTGAGTCTTATTCGTTTTAAAATTGGCCAGCTTAACTCCTTTAGAAATATATACAAAGAATCTGAAATCTTTTTTCCGAAAACCTAAAAAGGACCGCCAGGTCGGCCTCAAAACTTTCAATCACAATCAAAACGCAAATAAGTTCCGAAAAGTAGGTGTTGCCGACTTGTCCGCCCATTTAATGCCAGTCAATTTGCGAATTACTGTTCACCTATTTACTTGGGCTACCAACGCGATGGGGTGTGAAACCTTTTATTGGAGGGGTCGACATTGGCAAAAAAAAAAAAGGAAGAAGGCTCAGATTCCCACTGATACCCATGTATTTTTGAGCAAATTCAATGGATTCTTTGGGGACTACAAAATCTATCAGACAATTTTATTCCGTTGAGTTACGAAAAAACATGAAGCAAATTTATTCATAAATAAATAATGAAAGTGTGACCCCAGGAATGAATGTGTGTTTATATAAAAAAATTTTAAGTAATTTTGCATGCGAAACAAAATACTATCAATAAAAATTATTTATTTAATATACATAAAAAAAAAATACGTCGTAGTTACATGGATGAAAAATATAAATAAAATTTCAGGAAAAGAGAAAAATATTTTCTTCTTCAGAGCAAACGAATTTTAAAATCATTTGGAAAAGTACCATTTGCATAAAATAAATATTATTATATAATTGGATACAAATTTAAAAACGATTTTATTAATTCCATTAATTTCTAATTTAACAAAAGTAATTTTATAAATTTCTCACCCATCCCATTAACTATCTGAATATATTTTATTGAAATTTATTTTAAGTTTTATTAGCAAAGAGCTTTCGAATGATTTTAAATTAATTTTTAAAATAATTTATAATGTAATTTATTTAATACTCATAATTATTACTAACCTTCCAATTTAAACAAGATGCACTCTATATAAATTTCATTACAGAAGTTTTTTTTTTCAGAATTTTTTTCCTTCATTATCGGCACGTTTTTTTTTTTTTATTTGTTCAACACATACACATACGTTCAGGGCTTTTGTATAAATTCTGACGTTATTAAAAAAAAACCAAATTGATAAAAATAATAAAAAAAAATATATAAAAAATCTCAGACCATTATATATTTTATTAATTTCAAAAGCACACACACACAATAATAATAATTTAATAATGATGTGCGAAGAAATTTGTAATATGTTGGTTTCCTTTTGTTTTTTTTTTTTTTGCGACGGATATGTGATTGTTTGTTTTTGCTTTTCTGACCATTGCAATGGGTCATTTATTAATTTTTAAAATTGTGTCGGTTCCTTAAACAGTAAGTCTGTGCTAACAGCCCAGCGAATTGCCGCGAGCTATTATTCAATGTCGGCTAAGTGAGTTTCGAGTCCGGTTTTGTGCTTCTGCTATGTGTTGTTTTGGTTTGTTCTCCTGTGATTTGGTGGCCGCAGTTGTTTCGTTTTATTAGCGCACATTAGGCGCTCGCATTTTTCATTGCATACTTTTCAGAGCAGTGGCTCCACAACTGTCTGGTGAATTTAATGATTTTAAGTGCGGGGCATTATCATTTTGGGGCTCGCTTTTGGGAGTTTTGTTTGTAAATCACTTGCTAATTAGTTGGGCCCTAAGCTCCCCAAGGACAGTGGAATTATTAAAGTTTCTGATTTGTTGGGAAAGTGTGATGTGTGGATTTTGTTTCCATACCACTTTGGAGAGTTAAGGACTTGGAGTATGTACTCAAGCCTGCTGAGGGAAGCACTTTCGCTAGACTGGCAGGGGAGACAGTTAACAAGCCTGCAAGCTACTGCCCCCGCACACATGTTGGAATATTTTTATTCACAGTCTCTGGTGGCTGCGCTCATTTCGTAGGCAGAATTTTAGCAATACTCCTCCCAATGACCACTTTAGTTGTGCTTGCCTTCTTGATAGGAAAGCCAATTGTAAGGAGGACTTTCAGGCTGCTTTGTTTTTTATGACCACTTAATTGGCGCCATCGCGACGCCCAGTTCGAATTTACAGCTCAGTTCTTTCAGCGCTCTAGCACACTCACATGGCATAACCTTATTGATTGATGAGAGCTGCACACCGCACCCGCCCACTTGTTTCTAGTGAGAAATATTACCAAGGTCAGTTGGGTTGGTTGTGTCGAAGGACGAAAACAAGATGGTGAATCGATAAAGAGTTCGCATTGGTCGGGACACTAACAACTTTCGGGGGACCCTTCCGTCATTTTTATTTGCTGCTATATGCAGTTAATAAATATAAATTTGGTCAACCATGTTAGTGAGCTGCAGCTACGGCCAAAGCCGCATCAACAGCGGCCTCATCAGAAGTTTCTCCAGCATCAGTCGGCATCTAGACGAGTTTCAGTCCATCAATGTCAGCGACAGCTGTGGCAATTGCTGCATTTCTACCGTTGGCATAGTCAAGTCAACAAAATTTTTCTGAGAGTTTTATTTTTGGCAAATTTATAAAAATAAAAAATTCTCTATGATTTATTTGTGCCAGTAACAGAAACCAGATGGTTGGCAAGAATTCCTTCACTTACCCATACTTTTTGCTTTATTTTTTCGAATTCACACTTTTTGAGGGGGAATAAATGTTGCAGCTTTGCTTAGCCATATGGAATTTAGACTTATTGCCTATTTATGGTGTGTAAGGAATACAAATTTTATTGGCATTTACTCGTCCTCGCAGCACTTACCAGTTGATGGGTTGTTTTTATTCTTGTATCGTTAGAAATAAAAACACGTCAATAAACCTCAACTGACTTCCCGACTAACAGAGCAGCAGAATAATCTTCCTTTAACACCGCCTCTGGCAAATATCAGACAAGCCACCGACAGGACATCTATAAGAAATGCGTGTATGGCGCACTCGATCCTGTGTTAAGCTAATGCGTGGTTATGGCTCAACAGACTTAATAAAAATGCACTTGATACTCTTTCAAAACACGACAGCATCAGGGCAAAAAAGAAAAAAAACGAAAAAAGGAAGTGAAGAGGACAAACTTGTCTGATGTCTTGTCGACATAAGTTTCATTTTGTAGTTTTGCTTTTGTTTATTTCCTGCTGTTTAACTATCCATTTTGTGGTTGCCATAAAAATGTCTTAGGCTTTAAGTAGTTCATAATGGTCTTGTCTACATATGTCTGCTCTAGGCATACGTGGTCGCAAAAATCTCTGGACAATTCAAAGAACAACTTAAAAATTAAAACCACCCAATTGATATTTTAATGCCATAAATTTTTAGATTGCTAGCATTCCAATTGAAAACGGTTCCTTGCATTATTTTATATTTGTCCCTATTATATCCATATCTTTAAGTTATAATTTTATGGTCTTCTCTTCTAATAACAACAATAACTCATGTTTTAAAAAATTGTAATTTATTAATATATCTTTAGAAAATGTGTAGAGTATTAATTTAGATTTAAATTGTTGGTTAATTATGTTTAAAGTGTTAACAGTTCCTTGAATATTCCCAGTACTGGTATTCATCCTCATCTATGAGAAACATAGAGAAATAGAAATTGACTCTTAGCCGCAAACGGGGCAACGAAATTATATTGTTGGAAACATTGACAAGGAGTAAGATATATTTTAAAAATTTTGATTCAGTAGGAAAAAATAGAGAATAAAGAGAAAGCTTAGACTATGCATAAAGGACAGGCAAACCAAAGAGCCAGCTCATTGTAGTCGGGCGCCAAAGGAAGATAAATGGCGCAGAAGTAAACACAATTGGTGTGAAAAGTCTGGTAAAAGAAGAAGATGGCAAAGAAAACGTCGGGGAAAACAGGCATTGGACATAAGAAAGGCATCAGCAGAGAAAACTAAATGGATAGAAAGAGAGAGGAAAGTTTTCAGCAAGACAGGCGCCAGGCCCAAAGCAAAATCAGAACGCCAACAAAATAAGCGAAACAATAGTCACCATTGACACCAGTAACAACAACAACGACTACAAAAACGACAATAAGGAAACAGTGGAAGAAGCAACCATACAAAATGTGCGAAAAGAAAGAAGGAAGGAAGCCGCCAAAAGGGACAACGCACCCGCCCAGAAGTAACCCAGCTGACTCGCTGATGATGATGATGAGTCTGAACCTCTACCCTCTTCGCCACAGTTGTATAGCCACAGCCAATGGCAGCCAAATGAGCCAGACAATTCACCGAGTGGAACATGTGGTCCAGACCTTGCCTCCCTATTCCCCCAATACTCCCACATTAACTATACGTTGACAAGTGTTGTGTGGCAGATTAATTTATTTTATGGCAACTTTTTTCTTTTGCTCATCTTTTGTCTCGTTTTTCCTGCCAAATGTGGTCATAAATTTCGCATATCGGTCACATAAATTTGGAGCTAAATTTTATTTTCTTCTGCCACTCGAATCTTTGACTTTAAATCCATGGTGGATAGAGCTCCGCATTAAAAATTGAGCACCGTTTGAATTTCAATTTTAGTTTTATCTCGATTTATTTGCCATGATTTCTTGTCCACATCGGTATTTTAGTTTGCTAGTCGCGAGATTTATGGCTCTGGTCATTCCATTGATTATGGTTATTTTTAGGCAAATGATAGATTAGTGATGGTTTTGAATAGTTGAATGAAGAGTGAGTCTGGCTTTCAATAACTTCTGGTTTTCTATTGAATAAAAGATTATTTAGACAAAAAATATGTTGGCGTTGGTCGCAATGGAAGTATATGAAAAAAGGAAATACTAAAGAGATAAAACCATAAATAAAGCCCAATCTAGAAATCGGGTACAGACGGGATTGAGCTGACCTTAAAATTTTTTCATAGCTTTGTGTACCCTTAAAAACTTCCAATTAACCAATTTTTTAAAAATACCTCTAAGTTCGTCGTTCTATATGCACTATATAGTTATTTAATTTGTTTTAAATTTGGTACAGTGATAAATGAAGGTTGCTATAATTTTTGACCAACTTATCGTATGGGAGCTATGTGAGAAAGCTCAGTAATTTCAATCAAAAAGGTTAACTATTCCAAAACTTACCTAATGTGGTTAAAATTAACAAATTACGACCCAAAAATTATTTATGCACATCCGCTCGGCCCTATGCAAAGAATTTGATAAAGTAGTTCGATTTTATTAAAATTTGACAAATAAACTTAAAATTTAATTGCAATACACTGGTAAAAAGTCTTTAAATTTTTCGTAGTAGTTGCACATTTAATAGTAAGGCTACTGGATCTGAGTGCAACACGCCCGAGCTTTTCAGCTTTTAATGACTCTACTTTCCCTTCTCTAGACACCCAGATCATACTTTAGGTACCTCTTATTTCCTTCTCTTTATATCTCCTTCGTTATATACATTAGCACAAACCTTATAAATGGGTTTCGAAAATTAATGTTAAAGATTAGCCATCCGTCTTGCTTATATTAAATTTATTAGGTCACAAATATTATTTAGAAATTTTATGCCTTTAGCAATTCTATTTAATTTGCGTGAAGCTTTTCAAAAGCTTTTCGAAATAAGTAAGCTAATCAATCATCGGTGAACTGATTCTAATAAATTTAATTTACTTATAAAATATTTTACCCAATGAAATATCTTAAAATCCTCCAGTTACATTTATTGTTTGTCTTTCAGAATATACTGCTGAATATACTGCTATTTGCATTCTTGTTTAAAAATTAAAGTAAAAAAAAAAATAATAATAATAATAACAAAAAGGAGTCTTGACTTTCAATAAGTCTTTTTTTTTTGCGAATTTTTTACCCAGGACATCTTAATTGCTAAATTTTATTTTATTTCATCTCAGTGATTTGTGAATTTCCAAAAGAAGCTTTTCATTTTGATGAAACCAAAATTTTATAAAAAGCTCCCTTAGCCCCAGGCCATAATCCACAGAACGAAATTGGCTGAAAAAGTTTTTCTTCACTAAAAATACATCACCCCAAGAATAAAATCCCACTTTTAATTATGTTGAAACCCAAGTGGCCAATATGGCCAATACGAACACAACCAGACACATTCACACACACACACACACACACACATGTGTATGTTTTGACTAAGATAAACGCAAGTCACGCACAAATAGAGACACCCACAGAAACACCCACTGAAGCTATTTTACTTTTGGCCCCATTCCTTGGCAAGACGAATTCTTTAAGTCTAAACACTCAAGTACGCCACAGGGAATCCTCTCGGAATCAAAGTCCTCGCCTGCAAAAACAAACAATAACAAAATTGAAAAATTTCGCAAAAACCGGAAAAAGTTCTTCTTGTTGTTCTTACGTGTACGGAACTTTAAAATGAAAAGGTTAATAAAAATAGATAAATTTTTATGTACCAAACATAAAAAAGGGTAACGAAATGAAAATTGGCATTTTGATTATTCTTATCTTAGAGGAGATGGAACATTTTCAATGTAAATGATTCTGTGATAGAGTCGAAAGCCTAGAAACGAACATCAATTGAATTCATTTTAAAACAGTGGAGAGTCGAGAATCTTTTATAAATAAAGTGTATTTTATTTTTCAGAGATAATCAAACAATATTGCAAACAAAAGTTAATCAAATCAACTTGGCAAGTGTTGTACTTGATTTCCTTTTACTTTCTCTCTGTCACTCCTGATGGGTACGGAATCGTTTGTGTTGTATTCTGAATTTACCATATTTGTTATTTGTCAATCACTAAGCCATCTTATGGTTGTCAATAAGACCCAGGTGTAAACTATTTGAGCACACATTTAGCTATCCTCTGGCCTAAAGTATCTGAGAGATACTTTGTTCCTACGCCCCACTGAACGCTATGTGAAAGTTTTTGTCTGTATCTGTGTGTCTGAGTCTTTGCCAGTCTGAATGTTTCATCTAACTGACATAACACGGTTTCCAATTTAAACATAAAATCGAACTGGGACAAAGACATTGAAATCGAAATCAAAAGCAAACCCAACAGACCAGTCGAGCCAGAAGGGAAAATGTAAAAAGGTATACAAAATTGTCCTAAGGGTGACCTGTAAAATCGACTTTGTCTGTTTGTTTCAAATTTAGCAATCTATTTTATATGTCTCACTAAATCCTTTGATGCGACAAGAGACTTTTTTTCCGAAAACATTTCAATTTTTCTTGCTCCCTTACTGCGAGATTCTTCCTTTTTATCTAGGTGACTTGTTGCAAGTAAAGAGTCTGAACAGAAAATTAAAGCAAAATTGGTTGCGCTCCGGTAATAAACATATTAAATATATTTCTGCTGGGAAAATATACTTTTTGTGAAACTTATTTCCTTTTCATTGCACAAAAAGAATAAAGCTGTCGTTGAAAATCAAATTATAGGTATTTATTACGCTCACTTGAGCGCAAATTGAATTCAATAGAATTTCTTTTATTTATTAAAATGTATTTGTTTCCCTCTGATTTTCGCCATTGTAAAGATATTTTTTCTAAGCGCTTCACTTTTTTTTCGTTTCAATTCTTTAATTTCGATTTGATTGTTGTATTGTTTACAATTTTTTTTAATTAAACTGGGGGTTTGTATAATGTTAACTCAATTTATTTATTGTGTGTGTGAGTTTTTTTTCAGCATTTCCCTTATTGTATTTGCTCAAGGGCACAATCAAAGTGACTCATATGCTCCCAGAGCTTTGTTCTTACTCTCCTTTTCAGGGAAAATCTCTTGCTCTTTGTTTACTGGCATGAATTCATATGTGGCTTACAATAAATTTTCTGGAATTCGTTCTGGTTCTTTTTGGCGCTCTTAAGCAACGTTTTTGCAAAGGCACCAGAAGCCAATTCAGGTACACCGAGCCAGTAACAAAAACATTTTTTCCTTTTCGATGAAAAATACTGAACTCATCCGCATCACAGACAGCATGGAGACAGAACAGACTTGAACGTAAATTTTTGCAAATTCTCAAGTGTATGCAAAAAGGGACCAAATCTACCTTTTGATGATTGGTTGAACAAGAAACACACATGCCCTTAGTAGGTCAGGTCGGCTGGTTCTGCACGTGAAAACATATTCGAAGTGATTGGTTGCGATTTTGGAGAGCGTGTGTCCCCCTTTCTATTCCAATTTCAGAAAAGCCATTGATGTAGTAAGCAAGGTGCGAAATAACAAGTTCAAGGAAGAGTGGCAGGCAAAATGTTGTTAGCCTAACAATGTAAACTTCAATGATCTCTGTGCTTCTTTATTGTCTTATTCCTTGTCCAATTTAATATTCCTGACCGAAATAAGCGAAAAGAAAGAATGCGATTGGTCTTCTTGAGGGCGTCAGTGTCCACGTAATTTCCTTTCCCTTAAGTTTTCTCATATTCTGGTGTGCTTTATGGGTCATTTAATAATACCACACGCACACACAATTTCAGAGCTTCAGGCATTTTTATTAGCCACAACGCATGTGGTGCCACAAAGAAGCCTCTCTTAAAAATATATACACAAAAAATACTGCAATATATAAAAACGTTTTCTTATTTTTCGGCAAAATTTTTTCTTTGTTTTTATGGTGCAAGGAGGCGTGTGTATACGGCATGTGAGAATATGCAACTATGTAGACTGTGGCACGCACGCTGTTGCAAGAACTTTGAACTACAAAGCGTGGCCAAAATTTTTGGCGAGTATTCGGTTAAGTACGAAGTTGTTCAACACAGAAATGAAGGAATCCGAATATGGCACTGAGGATAATTTTTCATGCTTTTTAAAGTTCCAAAGCAAAAGACTAAACTTGAGTGGGAGTGTCAGAGAGACTTTTACTCTTACTCTAGACTCCAATGGGACTTTAAGTCTTGAAGTTCACTTCTAGAAATACTTGATATTTAGAAGGAAGCATTCCGAGGAATCATAAGAGTGTAGATATTTTAAATAATCTGGAATATAGAAAGGCGCAGAAATAATTTTAGTTTACTGCAAGCAAATTTGGCGCACTCTGAATATGAAATTATCTGGACGCTACAAACTGGTTGGAGGCTCGAGGTCGCTGCCGCTTAGCTCGCTTGATTTTTTTAATTTTTTCTTTTTTTGCCTTTTAACATGGTTACAATTCGTTTTCAGTTTCGCTTTCGTTTTGCCTGCAGGGTGTTCAATTTTCTGAGCAGCACTGTCGACAAGGCTGTGTCGTTTTTATTTTTTATTTTTTTGGTTTTTGCATTTTGCTTTTAGTTTTGCATACTTTTTAACGCCGCAAGTAAAAACTTTTCCGCATGCATGTTTGCCAAAAGCAAGAGAAATGGCAGGCCAAAGGCAAAGCGCACATTTTAGACGGTTCGCTGTTCCGTTCGTGCTCATCAACGTGAATTGAAATGTTAAGCCAGCAGGCTACCCAGGATTTCTGATCCGTGTGGAAAAGTAGTGAGGGAGAGTCAACACTTTCAGCTTTGCTCCCATCACAAAGCTTTCCCCTGTGTTGGCTATTTAATTCGCCAAGCTCGTGTAGAAAATTGTTTTGTTATAAACATAACATTGGCGCACAGTGGTCCAAGGTCGCGGAAAATTTATATTTCCTTTAAGTTTCCACAGACGCTGGGCAAAGGAAGGCCTGCCAGAGATAGAGTTACCTGCCTTTAATTAAGTGCTTTTTGGCAGCCCACGTAAAGCTAAATGCTGTCAATAGTGATGTCGATGTTGGACCTCCCATGATTTCATCTTGCTGGCTAATTAAAAGGCGCCGAACGTTAATGCCTGCCCACCCTCAAAAATGAACGCGCTGACGACGTGAATGTCATGCCAAAGACCCAAATTACTTACATTGAAATCTACTGGCCAGCTAGGTTGGAAAAGACCAAGGTTCTGGGTAAACAGTAGCCGGGTGGCTTTCTTTTTCTTTGCATTCTGACATGCAAAACACGTCCGCAGAACCAAAACAATTAAAAGCACCGCCAAAGAGCTTTTTTCTCATTGGCAGGATTGGCTGTTTGCCTGGTTGGTTTCTGGTCAAGCTCCAATTTCGTTTTCAATTGCCAGTTTTATAGCGGAGACACCCATTGAGGCCAATTAATCCTGCCCAACCACTTGCAGACTTTTGAGCATTGATCGACATTGACTCTCTGGACTGAGTCACAAGTTAAAGAATGGATGCGTTAATTAATGGCTTCACTACGGGTTTGGCTTATTCAAAAAGCAATGAAAATAAATTTTCTTGCTTTCGAATTTGTTATTTAATCGTAAAATTTTTGAAAAAAATAGTACAAAGATCATAAAAACACAGACAAATAGGTGGGCATAAAATTGTGAAAAGTTCGGCTTCTTAACTTGACTCATTTGGAATCAATATATACAGGGTGTTGCAAAAGAATAAATCATTAAAATTGGATGTAATTTGACAAGGACACATTTTGATTTTATAGTAAAAATATCCCAAGGGGACTAATAATAATAAGATACTTAAAACTTTGCAGCATTTTATTGCATTTTGTAAGTTGTTGTATAAATAAAATAACATAGAGAAGGAGATGATCACGGTGCCCAGAGAAACCGATATAGCCATGTCCGTCCGTCCGGGTGATAACCAAACTTGGGAATCGGACTCCTTATGTGTGTACTCTGGTCAGGTTTATTTTATGATGAAAAGGTGGTTGGCAAAATGTCTTAGATCAAACAGTAAGTTTAATGGACTCAGTCTATTGCAGTTATATATTATTTTATAGGGTATTTTCAAACAATTATAGGTGCTTTGATATATAAATTTAATATCGCTCTCAGAGCTGAAGTCTTTGCTTATAACCCTGTATATATTGGCCCCAATTTCACCAACGGTCCAAGCTTGAAAATTTAACTGTGTTCGTGTTTATGCTGCATTCCATTGCCATCTCCCTCTCCTTTTCCTTCTCTCTCGTTGTTTCTTTCTGTACCAATTAAATGCACCTTTGGATAATTAATAAAGTTTTACAACTTTCCAAACAAGTGAAGCATGCTACAAGATACTCTCAAGAGACGTTACTTCCCTGCAGAAACATTTAAGTGACAGTTTCATAACTTTTTCGGCTACTGTCTTGCTCACCCTCCCATGCTTACTTCTAATCTCAATAAATATAAAAAGTTATCGCTCACTCTACTTCAGTCTCGCATGCCTGACAAGCATAAAATTCTAATGATAAGCCAGCTGGCTTGTAGAGGTTGCGGCACAAGTTGTTGCCCTGGCATTTGCATTAGTGGAGCTCTGTGGATTCATTCACCTGGAAAATGGGTTATCAGAGGGTTCGGGCTGGTTCGTGTGGATTTCAGCAGGTGCCAATAAAATGCGTGTCACATGTAAGTGCCAGTAAATCAATGCCCGACATTATTATCATCATCATTGCAAGCCAGGAAAAGAAGGTGGGAAAAGAAGAGTAAAAAATAAAAAAACAACACCAAACGCCAAACTCTTGCCAGGTTCAGATGCTCTTCGTTTTCAAAACTTTCCATTTCACTTAACATAACAGCCCTGTCAACTGATGCATCAGGCAGCTGCAGCCGCCTGCACAACCGAGCTGAGCTGAACGCATTTCGAACCCACTCTGAAAAGCTTCTTCTACTCTGTGCTATGGCAGAATCCCTTGATCTAAGTGTAAATGATATGTCCTCTTGCCGCTCCGCCTACTTGAGAGAGATAGACTCTGCTGCCCCTTGCCTTTCTATCATGACGTTGGATGTTTTTTCTCACTCGGTTTTCTCTTTCCTTTTTCGGTATCAGCTTCGCACCTGTGGCTATAAGCGAAAGTATGCAACGTTTGCGGATGACACATTTGAATATGCCACGAACACATAAGGGGGTTCACTTTCGGTCTAGAAGTGTTTGCAGCTTTGTTGTTGCTTGCTCCCATTCTTCAGCCCAAAAAAAAAAAAAACTGAAAAATGCTTAAAATCGCTGCTTTGGTGCGTAGTTCGAGAGAGCTGTGATACAGATTTCAAGGCGATTTATGTGGCTGTTCGCGGCATAGAAATGTCTGGTGGTAATGGTGGCATATGCGTGTGACACTTTGGCTTAGTGGCATTCAATGTTTGCCATGTTTGCATATGGCACAGCCTCGATTTTCCTTATCCTTAATGGCTGCAAATATAAAAGATTTATTGGCTAATGTCGATCGTGGCTGTGTGATGATAAGCAGAATTTTATTGCCACTAGCAGAGGACTCATAACCGAATTAACTTTTAAATGGCCAGATGAGTCACAAATATATATAAAATGCATAATGCATTTATTTTTTTATATTTTGAATAGTCCATCGGGCTTTACACACTTTGAAAGCTTGAACTTCTGGCCCTTTGGCTTATTTTCCATAGTACTTTAATGGACACTGTAAATCCTTTTTAGTCTGTGTTTTGTTTACAGCTCAGTTTTCATTGCTCCAGCGCTTTTTGCCCCTCTTTAAATTACTTCCATCAAAAATGAAACTATAATTTTATATAGCATATTTTATGGCCAGCAGTAGCTTAGAGTTTTTATAGTGAAACTTGCAATGTAACTGTCCTCAAATAAATTTTTATTACACTAATCCGAATAGAATTATCTTTAAATGAATTTAATAAATAAATACATCAAATTTTTATCTCTCGATTTCAATTTAATGGATTAATAAAAGAAATTTATAAGGCCAACCAAAGCTTATCTATTGAAATAACGTGCCAAAAAAGGCTTTTCATTCTATGAGGATAATGAATATATCTATATGGAAATGAATGAAGACTAGACAAATTAAGCCATGTCCGCCTGTCTGTTCGTCTGTCTTCTTTGTTTCTATGCAAACTAATCTCTCAGTACAGGTATTTTTAGTTTTTAAGTGTTGACACAAATATATGTTAAATTTCTTTAAGATCAGAACACTACATCATATAACTATAAATCAAAATTTTTATTCTCTGTATCATGAGATTGTGCAAATATGCTTAACATACAGAATAGAACGTGGGAGACCCTCAAAGTCACCCACATCCCGTTCGTTTGTTCATCCGTAATAACGAATCTAGATCTTGAGATCCCAAAAATGGGAGTTAGACTTCTGTGTGTACTCACGCGAGTTACTTTAATTTCTCTTTCAGTATTTTCTTCTACCCCATAACTTTTTTTAATCTTTCAATTGATGACGAAAATCGGGCTAAATTGACAAAAAAAAATTTTCAAAGTCAAAATTTTAATTCCCTTCATTGAAATTTGAATTTGTCTTGCTTTGAAAAAATTATTTTTTTTTTCTATAAAATCTTTATTTAAAGTACTTACTGTAATGTGCAATCTACAATCTTTGCACAAATACACAATCATGTTTTCTTGGCAGACAATGAATGGAAAGACAGAGTGATAGAAAGAGAGACGAAGAGAGAGAGAGAGAGAGATAAGTTTTAAGAAGTTAATGCGCTTTGCCAGTTGTGAGAAAAATTTTTAATCGAAAGAAAATGTGGGAGACTCGGTTGGAAATGGTTGGCTTGGTTAGTTAGTTAAGTGGCTTGGCAACCGCAATTGAAATTTAAAACTACAACGTGACCGTATCATGACTTCATCCCCTATTTGTAAAATGTGGCAAACGATTGTTGTTTTTGTTTTTCGTAGAAATACACAAAACCATACCTAGACAGATGAGCTCTGACCCTAAGAATACCCGAATGAACCTTTTGTAAAATTATTTAATTTGTGTTTGCTCAACACTCTTGGGTAGAGTATAAGTGATGGGTGGTGTTCTTATATTTAATTTATACTCATGCTAAGACAAATAGAGAAAGCACTGTGAGGAGCGAGATTGACTTTGTTGACTGTTGTCATATGTGGCGTATACATAATTTAATTTGTATCCTGTCATGTTTTGTAGTTTTAGCTTATTACACTGAGTGTCAAAACGTCCTAGCCAACCACTTTTCGCTCCACTTCTTGTTTTGCCCAGGCTCTGTTATATCTTGGCCTTTCTATTTTCCTGAATTCTTGACTTTTACTCGTTGGGCAAATATATAAAAAAATGTGTCAAGTATTTTTGTACGATTGTTCCGGCATTTGTGGCCCGACAAGGTTCGTGGGGGTGTGCAGCAAAGTATTATTACTCTTTTCAATGTTGCTTTCCTGCTTCACACTCATGAAGTGTCTGTTGAAAATGACCCATGGGTGTGTATGTCATTGAATGAGTGCGCATTTTTTTTTTTTTAACCAATTTCATAATTTTCTTTTGCCCGTACCTCACTTCTGATGTCTCTCCAGTAACATTTCTCACTTATTTCTATTGAGTGGTGAAATGAAATTTATTATTCCAAACACACATCAATGTGCAACCAATGAGTTCCACTGAAGCTTTAACAATAGATTCAGGAAATCACAGCAAACTTGGGGAGAGGAGATTTGAAAAATCTATGCTTACTGAATGCGGCTAGTTAGGTTTTCAAGCTTGTTGCGTAATTGTCAATAGAAAAAGGACTGTGAAATGGTTGCGAAAGACTTGGTTGGTCGACACCTGTCAAAACTTAAGTCCAACTAACTTTGCCCAAGCCAAACTCTGCCAAAATTTTTGAACTTGGTGTGCCCAATTTTAAGAAGTAAACGGAATAGCCAATAAGGAAGTGAAAATAGACGGCAAAGTTTTCAGAGTTTCTGGCCAACAAAATAGTAAGGCAACAAGACAAAGTATGCAAACAAAAACCAGCTAAATGAAAATGCCAAGCAGAAACAAGTCAACGAAACTGGACCGGAAAACCTTCCGCTGTTCTGTATTTTGTGCAGCACGTGCTTTTCGGAAAATGCATCTTCATGAACTACAGCAGAAAATGCTGGTGATTTTGTTGGCATGCCAATACCCAGGGATTGAGTTAAGCTGAGCTAAGCCCTTCTCGCCCTGAGTATTCCCAAAAAGGTGATAAAATGTATTTTAAGCTTAACAGAGCGATGATAAAAATTTAAACAGCTCAGTATTCCATATGTGGCTGCATATAAACTCATTAAATCAATGAGCTTGGCACCCAACAACCTATCGTTCGCTTAAAAAAAAATGGATCTTTCTACTTTGTTGCTGCCTCTAATTCATTTTCGTATTTTCCTCATTGCAGTCTCCCTCCTATACAAAAAGCCGCACGTGTAGCTCGAATGACAACCAACTGCGATATGTTATTTTATATGAAATCACAAACGCAATTGTCAATTGTACAAATGACACAGCAGAGGCAGACTAAGGAATTGCAGAGACATGCCGAGCGACTAGTAAGACAGACATAGTCAACAATTACGTTTAGTGGTGCAGTTTGAATATCATCCACGTCCACATTCACACACACATTCACAATCGTTCCTTTTCACCCTAACTCCCAATGCAATCACCGTTATTTCTATGTGTGTCTTAATGTGATTGTCAAGTTAGTGGGGGTAGTCTGAGACCAAGGGGAACCTCTGACTCTGACAGTCTATCCAAAAGGTAGAGAGGTAGAGAATTGCAGCAAATTCAAATGTGACTGCGACTACAACAAGTAAAATATCTAGAAATATCACAGAATAAGCATGACTAGGGAGACTGTCTGTCTGCCAAACAATATGGACTACAATAGATGCGATGAAGTCGACAGGTTAGAGAGACAAGATAACAATTCACACAATTGCTCTGCAAAACTGTATTTGCATTTAAAACTTTATAGTTTAAATTCGAAATTTATTAACAAAAAATGTTTGTAATTCTCATTTTTCAAAAGACTCTTTTTACCAGTTTTTTAATCATTCATAAATATAGTTTTGATAATAAAATTCATAAATAGATTATCCATAATATACTTTCGAAATAATTTAAAACTGGAAAAATAGTATAACAAAAACAAAATTGGAGGCGAACGTTAAACTCGGACGCGGTCGAGCTTGGGATACCCTGTATCTACTAGACGGAATTGAAAAAGAAAAGGTAGTTTGGTGGTAATCCTAATTGGCTACATTCACATAAAGCCTCTAGTCTGAATATTCCTTTGAAATCAACTACATATTGCTCACCTTAAAGTAAGCACGCCATCTATCGGACTGTTCTTTTCACCATTTCCCAGTTAGCCAAGTGGAATTATAAATCTTAATTCTGTCCAATTTCAGTCATGTTTGATATTAATCCAAGGTTTTTTTCGATTCCTAAGAACTTTTTAATATACCCTTTAACTTAAGGAACAGGGTATAAATATATTTTAATTCCATATATTCAGTCGCCTATCGATTTCATAATAATTTTATGTATTTACCCATATTGTTTCTTGATTGCTTTTTCATTAATTTGATATTTATCGAGTATGTCAAAGACTTAATAATACTTTATTAGCAAAGGCGGATTGCAAGTTTCCTACTAAAAGTAATCCAATCGACTTTTCTTCATTTTCAAATTTATCAGCACTTTTAGGCCGTAAATAAAAGCATAGAAATTCAGTAGAAAAGCAGTTTGACTACTGTCACATTTCCAACAATAGAGAACGGAACAAAAAATAACAACAACAACAACAAAAGCCATTGTGGGTGTCCAAAAGTATGCGAAATTCTTTAGCAAACCATGAAAAATAAGAAAAGCTTTTACAATTATTATGCCAAATGAAAAACGAGTAAGCAAATGTCAAGGTCAGTGCAAACTAAACTAGACTAAGCCAGGTCCAAACTGGACAAGGGAAATGAGAAAAGAAATACTAAAAAGCGAGCTTCTGCAAAAAAATGAAATTTTTAAGCAAATTGCACAATTTTACGCTCGATGTGATGAACGGCAAGCGCTTAGAGAACTTGCCCTTTTATGAAAAAAAAAATTAGAAATTTAATTTGGCAGCAGACAAAACAAAAAATGAAAGAAAAATTTATGCCACAATAAATTCTAATTAAAAGCGAGAGCCATCAATCAGTTCCTCATCCCCCCAAAAGCGACAACGAGAAAAATGCCACCGACAACGCACTTTCCACTTCAATTAATCAGTGAGAATGCCAGCAACGCTACAGTCAAATACACTCACACACGCATAGCCAGAGTCAGTGATACACTCACTCACTTAAATATATATAGAATCTCTGTTCGATCCAAACGAGGCAGATGCCAAAAGCCTAGACCACTTTTAGGCACTTTTATCAAATTGCAGACACAATCAGTCACACCATGAAAAGAGGCAGAAGGCATGGAGGCATGGAAACATTCTCTAACCTCTGCTTTCTCCCTTTTGGTATTACGTGTAGAGAATGTAATAAGCTGTCAAACGAGGCGCATAAAAAAAAAAGTAAAAAAAATAAAGACACTACCGCTTAGCTCGTCTCGTAGGAAAATGACTGCCTCATATTGAGGGAATCGCTATTGGTCATAATTACAAGGCCATTCCTATGCCCTGCCCACAACAACTGACCTACAAGTTAAGCTGGCCAGCAATATTTCTTACAATGGAAAAAAGACAGTAAAAAAGTAAGTAGACTTGCGGCAGGCTCAAAAGATACAAGTAGGACGGAAAAAGTGTTTTAGTGAGTTGGCCCGAGAATATGAATGTGGTTGTGTGTGTTTCTTTTTTTTTTTTTTTGAAAAGATTGAGAGGTCATAGGCCCAGCCCTGTTTTGGCCTGGCACGCTCAACTAAGTTACATTATGTATACGCAATGTGTGCTATGCTAATGAACTGCCACAGTTTCCGTTTCAATACAGCCTCTTCTGCTGTTGTTTTCTGTAGTCAGCTTAGTGTCTGTTTCTGCTGGCTATGTTTTTATTTAGGCCTGGTTGGGTAATCCCTTTAAAAGAGATTTCCCTGAGCCATTAAAAGTTTAGTCCTCCTTTAGGTCCGACTTTAGGTCTGCAACATATATAACAAAATCCCGGGAAGGTTACCTCTTTTCATTTTCTCGTTCTTCGGGACAGGCTCCTTTTTTCTGTTTCTCGCTTTGACTTTTGTAAAAGTTTTACGGCAATGGCAAAAACTTTCTACAACACAGTCAAACATTTAGGAAAAACTTTCTCTCAATATATTAAAAGCAAAATTTCGGTGACCAGTTAAAAAAATAAAACTGGCTGAAACAGAAACAAAAACTAGCTAAATGCCAAAAGAAAATAGCAACACCAACCCATATAAGCGGTTACTTGGCAAAGTTTTTGCCGTGTCGAAAAATGTAATAATCAAAAGAGTTTGAAATACAAACAAAAAGAACCAAACTAAATTGTTGAAAAATGCTAAAAAAAAAAAAAATTTAAAAAAATGCACATTTCATAGCTCATAAGTCATTTCCGCAAATTAACGCATTTCATTTTGGTTCAAGGAAAACAAAGAAAAAAGAATAAAAGCCGTAAAAAAAAATTTAAAATTAAGCAGCCTTTTGCGTCTGTGGCATAAATCATGCGAGCTTACCTTGCAAATATTTTTTTTCTCACCTGTATTTTCGGTTTTCCCCGAGTACAGAAAAGAGAAGAAAATTTTATGCTCATAATTTTATTTTATATTTTTATTGTTGTGGGCCAAGTTGGTGGGCTGTTTTCTTTATTTTAATGTAATGCTAAATACGTGGTGCGCCCGAGGCTTTTGATGAGTGAATATTCGGAATATAATTTTAGGTTGGATAAAAAACGAATAATATTATGGCTCATGTAATAATTAAAGACCTATGAAGGGCCAAATGAATTCGAAAGAGCGGGACAGCAGTCGATTCAATTAGTAAATGTAATGGAAACGTTGGCTTAATAAAGTTCAGGTCCAATTATCCCTAATAAAAGAACCTGGAATTCTGTTATTAATCCTGAAGATAGAAGAATAACATAAAATGACAGCCCAGCCAAGTCACAAATTGTCCAATTACGAAATCAATTTCTATCCAAAGCGTTACTGAAACAGAAGCCAAGGCAGTCATCATCATCATCATTCGATTGTGGTTGTCAGGGAGTTGCTGACGCACACAAATCACCAAAATACCAAAGCGTAAAATAAACTGAATTCAATGCCTGAACAATTCTTAAGCAACCAATAAAAGTCAACGGGAGAGAGGGCACGATAAAGAGGTCCCCAATTTTCTGGACTAGTCATCAATGGTTTTTCCATTTTTTGTCCTCCTTCTTTGAACAGCTCAATTGAATTCACGTTGTGGTCATATACATACATAAAAAACATATATTTGATATTGTATTTATTTTTTCGTACATACATACTATACATATATGTATTTATGTATTTTCAAATATGTAGACAAAATATTTACTATCAATTGTGCAGAACAAAAACAGCTGAAAATAGAATTCTAGGAAAAGGTCGACAAGCTAAAAAGAAAACCAAAACAAAGTACACCAAAGTAAATGAGGAATGGCGTTATAGCAACGTAAATCTGAGGGAACAAACAAGCTCACACACACCCACACACACACGTCTGCCGTGAACCCCAGGAAATCAGCTTGGACATGTGTAGCATACAATCAAATTTCAAGTTAGACAAAGTAGTACATGTTCATATATGGAGCCTGAACCTCTTGATGGATGAGCCTAAATACATACATAGAACCACTTAACCCTGCGCCATTTTCTGGAACATTTCAACAATTGTACTGAACTGGGTGACGAGGATGGGTCTTCAATTCCTGTAAAGTTTTCGTATTGGTCTTTAAAATCCTCTCGCTCACGTAATTTGGAGTTTTATTTCCTTAGCCTTTCCATTCATCCGTTTGGCCTGTTTGGTTGTTTGCTTAGGTCAGTTGACTTGAGCCTAAAACTCTAACTTTTATTTCGTCCAAACACACTTTCTTTAAGACTGCTTAATCTAAAAGATCTCATATTTAGACTATCGAAATCAAAGTCAAATCAAAGACTTCCCATTATTGGTCATTGTTGTACTGGGCACAAATTCTTAGTGTATGTGTTAATTTTTGGAAGGAAACTTTTGTTGTGTATTTTTGCCTTTGAACTTTTCAATTTACACATTCAAAGACTTTAAATTTATTATTGAAATTAGCATAACAAAACTTGTTTCTATTGTTGACGCTATTGTGTGAGTAAATTCTGAAATCGGAAAATGCTTGTGGTTGTGGCTGATTGCTTTGGTAGTGGCATGAAAATGTCTGTCTCCGGTTTGGTTGACTTGCCAATTGCCCTACTGAAATTCACAATTTCCGCGCTTGTAAGTTGCCAACTTATAATTACAAAAGACATACAAAACGAAACGAATTGGAACGGTCCAAACAACATTGCCAAGGACATTCTGAATTGGCGAGCTAATCAGAGCTGCCTTCCACCCCTGAAGCCATACGGGATTTTGGTTGACAAGAGAAATCACAAAAATAGGAAAATAACAAAAACTATTTGTCAGCCAATTTTGGTGTTCACTTTTTCATTGGGTCCTGCAATCTTCAGTTCATGTCTTTGCATAAGTTTTGTTTGTTAGCCTTACAAGTTGATTTACTTGGCACCGACTCCTGCCACCTGACCACCCAGCAAATTGAATTGAATTGAATTGCCCTTATAAGCTGAAACAGCGGAAATGGTTTCTATATCTAATGAAAAATACCATAAATTCGATCAGAAAAAGTTTCTTTTATTCTACGGAGAAATCTATAATTTAATGGACAGTGAAAAGAAACATTTTTTTGTGTATTCTTATTATTTGTTCTTGTGACCTGAAGGGGCTGGGTTGGATCCTTGGGATTTCTGTTTACGCATCATTGGGCTTGGCAGTGTCGAGCTTTTGAGCTTGCTAATAACAAATTTATTATGGCCGCTTATCAATCAAACGCATTGTTATTCAACTGGAAGTGACAGTAAGTGGATAGACATTTAGACAAAAATATTTACAAAAGCGAAAAAAAAGAATGGAGAGTTTTTGTTTTTAAGAAAACCAAAAATAATAACACAAGGCGGGATAAAGTCTAAATAAAAATATCCAGGGAAACAACGACGTCTAGCTTACAGGAGCCATCTAAAATTTACAAAAAATAAGTGCTTTAGGATTTCTTAATTTTTGGTTTCCAATACAATTTTGATTGATTCAAAACTTAGTACTTCACTTTTAGATTGTAAAATTATATATAATATTGTGGACACTGTTAATTTCGATTATTTTTATCTTGCTGGACAAGGTCGGTATTGTTTATGTCGTTGGTAATTCGCTATAATGACGACCTAGTGTATATATTTGTGTTAAAGTGCCTGAGGCATGCCAAAGATGAATTGATAACCGCATCGCCTTAGACATACTCAATCTTGGAACAACTCGGCTTGCACTTGTGTTTTTCGACAGTGGCACATTAATTCTATGCCAACACTCGAGTCACTTGATGGGCGTTAACAAAAGGCAAATGATGGTCCAGATAGGGAAACAAGTGAAGAGGAAGTTCCTGTGGATAGAGAGGGATGGTAGAAATTGGCTGGACAAACAATAACTTTAGGCTTTGTCTTGTCAACAAATGCACACTCACATACATGCGAAAAGGAGAGAATTAAGGGCAAGCCCAGACATGCCCACCGGGAAGCAGCAATGTGCTAGCGAAGGCGATAATAGCCGGCAAACAAATTTGTGTCCTTTCAGAGTCACTGTCTGTGACATGAGCGGTTATTTTTGTTTATAGAGGGACAAGTGTGCCTACTGTACTTTCAACTGGTTAAGCTTTTGGGTGTTTGACCTCTTCTGTTATTTCATTTACCTATTTTTTTCTGGGCCACACCCAAAAATTCATCCCTACATCCACTCACTTTCCTTCTGGCCCCCCAAAATATATGATCATAGTTTATTGATTATTGTCAAGCTTTTGTGTGTGTTCACTGGCCAATGATGTATGCAAAGTTTCTGGTTGATAATAAATTTTTACTATTTCTAAAATGCCGTTGGCATTGGCCTCCGGTTGTGATGCTAGTTAAAAAGGGAAGAAACCCACCGACAAGGGCAGGAAATGGGTTCGGCATTGACATTCAGCAGTTCCTTGTTTGGTCTGGGCGGAAGTCGCCTTTGATGAGGCGTTCAAGCGTCACTGAAAAGTTCATAATTTTGCTCTTATCTGTGTGGCCCTCTATATGTTATGGTAGGTTTTCTACCAGCCAAGGGACTTTAAATTTCTTCCTCAAATCTTCTTCTACTCAAATCTTTTTAGTTTTTCCTCTTTCATATTGTTTTACTGATGGAAATTTATTCAAGTGCCTTGCAAACATTTCCGTCGGTTCTAAAAAAAGTTTTTTACTTTAAAACATTTTTCGTTAGTTTTGCTTTTGGCTTAAACTTGAGATTCGCTTTACTCAACATAAATAGTAAATAAACAAATAATTTAGCACTGGCTTAAATTCTGAATACCCAGAAGATTTCATTTAAGTGCTTGGCAAATAGATAAACTACAAAATGACTGGAAATTAAGACAAAGTATTTATTGAAATTTATTTTGCATTTAAAAGCATTTCAGGTTTTGGTTTTCAGTGCTACAGCATTTATTTATTTCTGTGCCTTAAAAATCCATGCAATGTTTTCAGCCTATTCAGCTATTTCAGATATTTCAGTCTTTATACAAATAAGCAAGTTGAACGCACACGAAAAGGCAAATTAACCAGGCTGGAACAAAGAGGCCTGGCAATAAAATTCCATTGCCAATGAGCTAAAAGAGCATTGGCAACAATTCAAATGACTGGAGCATTATTAATTAAAGTGCCACTCCTACTCATTTACGCATACACACACATATATATATATATATATATATATATATATATATATATATATATATATATATATATATATATATATTTTTTTTTTTTTTTTTTTTTTTTCATCACAGCCAACGCACATTTACAAAATACCCTCGCATACAAAAACATACACACATTCACTCTCAGAAAGTTGTCTGCAGAAACGAATAAATGCATTGCCAACTTATGTGAGGGTGAAAAAATTCATAAAAAAAAGTATATAAATGCAAAACGTTTTCGTAAATTTTTATATAGGCAAATGAGTAGACTTAAGGCTTATAGGAATTTTCTTACGCTTTTCCTATAAGGGGCATAAGCAAAGCAAAGCTACTTTAAATTGTAAGAATTCAAACAGTGTGAAGAACAAAATAAATTCGATGGCATTTTTAGGTTACCAGACTTTTTTCCAAGTTCGTTTCTGAGATTGGTGAAATATTTCGGTTCTGGTTCGGGTTCAGCATATTAAATACCACCTGAGTCTTCTTCTTAAGGTATTTGATTAAGATTGCTCAATGATATAGTTATACAAGCTGGACGATATCAACAAATATTTAGAGGAGTACGAAGCCTCTCTTTTCAGAGAACTTTTTAAATTTTCGAAAAGAGCATAAAAAACAATAGAATGTAAAACTTTTTGTCAAAAATCTGACTGAAACACCTGATTAAAGGGATTGGCTTTAATTTATCGCATGGTTATTGGAATCATTAATGCTATTTGCAGTTTAAATAAATAAAAAAAAAACGAATTAAGTTATTTCAATACCAATCAATCCATTGAGTATTACTGTTGAGTGGTTTTTGTTTGGCTGACTGCTTTTCTATTTAGCACGGAATGATATTCACTTTTGAAAATTCTGAAATATTTTAAAGCAACCCACAAAGTATGCAATACTTGAACAGGCTTTTTATACCCTGTACCCGAAGGGAAAGGGTAAACTGGAAGACTCTGTATGTATGTAACACCCAGAAGGAGACGTTGTAGACCCCCCAAAGTTACCCACAATATGATCAGGGTGACTAGAGAAATCGATTGGACCATGTCCATGTGTCTGTCCGTCTGTCCGTCCATATGAACGCAAGGATCTCAGAAATTACAAAAGCTAGAGTTATGAAATTTTGTGTGAACAATCTATAGGACACGAGAAAGGGCAAGTTTATTTTTTATGTTGATTCAAAAACCAGCGCCCTCCTCCTCCAACGGTCAACAAAATACCCAGCGGTACAGGGTATTTCAACTTCGGGTTAGCCCCAAGCGAGCAATCAGAGGGCGAAGCCCCCTAGTTTGCAACTCATTTGTGGCACCAATTTTAAAGGTTTTGTTTTTGTTGTGCTTAAAAAAGTTTTGTTTAAATATTTCCATACACTATTTTGAAGAGGTGAAAGAGCATATTTGTTTGGATAAAAAATTTTGTTCTATAAATAATTAAATACATTTTTTAAAGCTCTTAGCGCTGTCTATTTTGCCATTGTTCATTCACTGTATGAGGCACTGAGGCCCACTGAAGAGTCTGGGAAAATCGACCGATTTGGAAAATTATATTTTATTTTTTTGTGATATTTCTTTTTGTGAGTATGTATGTGGTCGACTGTGCTTGTTTTTGTTGGATGCGATGAAAATTGTCATGGATTTTTGGTTTTAATTAATTCGCTGGTTTCGTTGTCATTTTAACATTTTTTGTTTGGCTTCATTTAGTTGGGTGTATTTGGTATATTTCTTGCTCTTTAATAAATCAGTATATTTCGTGTTTTTTTTTTTCTCGTTGTGCTTTATTTACTCAACTTCTATTCAAGTCTTTTTACTTTATTTTCCATGAAAACCACTTTTATTATTCATTGCCGCATATTTTTTATATTTTAATGTTTATGTAAAATACTTTGACAAGACATTTTTCTCCTCGAGATATCCTTTTGAATATCCCAAGATTTCAACCATAAAAAGGTACAAAACTATTACAGAAAACAGCCTCACCCGTAGTCTACACAAGGTCGGTAAACAGCCAATTCCATTTAACCACATTTGAAATCCTTCCAAGTAGCTTTGAGTATTTCGTATATTTGTGATCTTTTATCGGGTAAATTGTGCAAGCAATTAATTGAAGTAGCAGAAAAGCAAGCAACATTCTTTCCCTTATTTTGTCTGCCAGTTTGGCACTGTGGCGCCCAAATTAATTTACCACAGCCACCGAATATCCGCTTGAAAACTCGTAAACAAATTTTTTTTGGCTCGTTGAGACAGTGCGAAGAGGAGAAAGGTTTCTGTTTTGGCGCTTTGCCGTCACTGCCACACTAACAATTAAGTGTTAAGAGTTGTACCTTTTGTTGCCACTGTACTTATTTTTTTGAGGTGAGAAATTTGTGTAATTTGGGAAGAGTAACATTACATGCTGTACCTTTTTATCCCTTTCTATTTACTGAACGTCAAAAACATTGAATAAGGCAAATCATTTGCATAATTGTACCGAAAACATAGGTTAAGAAGATTTTAAGGTTGCCCGAAGCCCAAGTCAAGTGCAATTAATTTAATGGAAATTTATGTTCAGCAGAGCTTAATCATTTTGATGTTTTTCTTCCTTATCTTTATATTTTTAGTTGGTTGACTACAACATTTACAGCTCATTTAATTTAACTTTTAAGGCATTAAAGAATATGCACATTCATGATATATATTCAACATGCATTAGAATTTCTTAATTACGAATTTTACTGAGAGTAAATTTTCAATCTCTTTATCTATAGTTTTAATTTATGGAAATTAATAAGAGCACATAGTTGGTCTCCCAGGTTAATCAAAATGTTCACGTAATTCCATGAGATTCAATGCATATTTAAATATATTATTTTTGGCCATGGCCATGGGCGCGTGCAATTTTCGTCAGCTTAAAATTAATTATAGTTGACATTTTGAATTAAAGGCAACAATGAACGACAAATGACATACAACACAATCATAATCGATATTAAAACTGACAATGAATCAACTGGTTTGGTAACCAATTACTCAACAAAAGAGAACTTAGGCCGCGGGACAGCGCTCATGTACAGTCACGCTTTGTGATTTGCATATGAATCAAGTTGCATTCAAATGTCAACTCAGTTTTCTCCAAAAATGTAAATTCTGTACTTTCCTACAATTTTGTATTTCTTAGTATGCTTTTTGCTTTTTGGTTGAAGTGCGCCCATAATGATGCCGCTCTGTCGCCATTTTCTACGCCATTTGTTTGCCGCCTTTTTTCAGCATCGCTGGCTGTGGCAGCTGTTGTCGCGGGGCGCTCATTAAATGAAATTTTCTAATGCAATTGACGTGCCGTCATTTTGAGTCAACCCCATTCTTTTTTTTTTTTTTTTCTTTAAAATGGGTGGGATTGGTAGAAGCCTTCGGCTTGACTCGCTTTCAGCTGAGTTCAGTGTCTCTTGGTTCCCTCGCTTGCAATGCATAATTTACGATGACTGACGATGCAGGTTGGGTGGCACTTGTATACTCTTGCGATAAAACTATAAGAGTGTTTTAGAAATCGTAAAAAAAACACAATAACATTTTTATTTTATTTATTTTTTTTATTTTCTATAAAAATAGAGGCATTAAAATGTACATTGCCAACTTTCAAAAATTGAGATAATATTATTTTCGAATATTGAAAGAGTATTCCACTGTCGGTTGAATTGCAATAGGACGATAGTGAATTCTCATTTTTTTGTCTACTCACTGGCCTTGTGTCTCCTCTTGGATCCACTCTTTGCTCGTGTGCTTGTGTGTGTATGCGTGCGATTTGTAGTTTGTTTGATTATGAAAATGACTTGTCGTAGGATTTTGTGGTTAGACAGCCAGCCTGCTATGCAGTCATTCAGTCATTTAGTCATTCAACCAACCTGCCAGCGCATCCACCAACAACCGCCCGTAGCAACGGACCACTATCATCATCATCATTAGTTTTTGCTTGGCATTATGATTTGTATGTATGGTGGAAATTTTAATGAGTTGACAATATGGAAACCCGTACCAAAAGGCATTTGAATATGTCACACAGAAAGACAGGGTAATTTTGCCAGCCATGCGATTGGTTAGAGTCTTGAGCAGCATCAAGGTCATTGAGTGAGAGAGTTCTTCATAACAAAAGTCACCGTAATTACAAAGTTAAGCCTTATCAAGCATACGCAGCGATGGCCAACTGCTACACATGTTTGCTTATCGCTATAGAAAGTTCTTCAAACGTTTAAATTAAGTCCGGATTTTGAGCTCAGGTGAAAAGTCTGAAAAACTCTATGCTATTCACGAAACTGTCTGCAATAAGATTTTGGGCTTCACAAAAATAAAAGGAATGAATTTGGTGGATAAAGCGTTGCGGTAAAAAGAATGTGTAGAAAGCACAAAACGACACCGGGGACAAACAAAAAAGAAGACCGCCATCTGTTTGACAGTGAACTGCCACAAGGCTTGAAACTCCCTGCTTAACATTTTTTGACTGACATCAACAGTGACAGACTTACTGACAGAGAGACTCAGTGACAGGCAGACAAACCGACTGAGCCAGTCTCAAAAAACTGAAACTGAAGCGCAAAGCATCCGACCAACTGAAGGTTATCCTCTTCGTCTGTCCTGTCTGATTTATATATTTTTTTTAAATGTTAAAAAAAAATTGTACATATAAAAAATTATCAGTTGTTTGTTTGCGTAAAGTTTGGTTAACGTTTATCTCGCGGTCTCTTTGGAATGCTTTTGCCTAACGAAGTGAAACGAAAAAAGTTTTTTTTGATAGCTCGCATTTCTGCGGTTGGTTCAGACAAAAAAGAGCAACACAAATAAATAAAATAAATTAAATATATTTACTTATAACTATATAAGGCAGATAAATGCTATCAAACTAACTAACCACAGCTCTGTGTACAGACAAATCAATTCTACCTTCCACTTAAGAAGCTTGGTTATTTAACATCCAATTAGTTTTTTAATCAGACAACGATCTGACAATTGGATACTTCCTAAGATACTTAATCTTTCAAACACAATTCATTATATCTTGATTTCAAGTATTTCTTCCATAAATGTTCGCACTTAGTTTCTTTCTGACGACTGCATTCAAATGTCAAATTCATGAAATAAGAAATGTTTTAAATGCAAATCAAATACTCGATGACTAAACAAACAAGGATTTTCAGCATTCAAGAATAAGTTTAAGTCTCCCAAGTTTCGGTTATCTACGTCAACTGAAGACCACTTTGCCTGCCAATTGAAAGACGATGACAGCCAGAATCCCTGATAGACGCTGACGACCGAGAAGGCATAGTCATGAACTGTCAGAAACTAACACAGACTGACAATGAAATACCACACACACTCTTGACTGCTGTTCTTGGTGTTTGTATTTTTTGGGTATTTTGTTTTTCCCTTCGCCTGATTCTCATTTGGTCTTCCCATGGCATTCATAATATTACCTAGAGCAGGATTTTTTATTACTTCATGGTAATTTTGAGACTTCCGGCCACACACATGCCTCAGCAAACACGAAAACAAGGACGTGTCGAGCAGAACAAAAACGAGCCAGAAAATGTTGCATTAATTCTACTCCAGAAATTGGCATATAAACTCGACAAGGCTGCCTCATTATTTATATGAATGTTATTGTTTTTTTTACTTTCTGAGATAATTTGCATGTAAAATATGTGTAAATATGTAAATTGTGGCACATATATTTTTAAATTGCCAGCATAAAGTAAATGACAAACTTTTCCTAAGGGCAATGACTAGAAAGTGATTTTACTTATTGCCGGTCTAGGAAACATTTTTACTTCTTTAAGTACTTAAGAATTCCACTGCTTTTAATTCACCGGGCTCAAAAAAAGGCATTTGAACTTTTGATTGGTTTCTATTTTACAATTGTCTGACCAATTGATCGATATTACCTTACCTCTGACTCGCTTGTTTGCGTACTTTTATTTAAAGTTCTGAAAAATTCAATTATGCAACACAAAACGTCAAACTTAATTCAATTATTCTCGTTGACCGGCCAAACAGTTTTTCATTTGGTGCAAAACATTTTGTGCCAAGTTTGTAGCTGTCGTTCTCGTCTGCTTCATTAGCATTTTCTTTGTTGATATTAAGTTAATTAATTTTTTTTCTTTTTTCTTTTTTGTTTGTTACTAGTTTTTTTTTTTACCGACTTGTATAATTTTATTTTAAAAATGAATTGAGTTGTTTTTGCTATGTTTTCGAGTAGGGTTTTTGAGCTCTTCACCTTGTTAGTCAGCATACTTACTTCTCTGAAATCAAAAAAAAAAAAAAAAAACAAAAATCCTGAAATATAAAAATGTGCAATCCAACGAAGTCTCTCTGGTAAATTTCAAGGTAGAAGCAGTTACGGGGTAAAGCATATATTGATTTATGTACAGCTAGGAATAAAAGCGAATTGGCGTTATGTACAGTCCTATAGATAAGTAACTAAATGATGTGAAAAATTAAAAATTAAAACAAAGTGAAACTAAGAAATGAACTTAATAATTTAATTTATATCAATAAAAAAATATATATAAAGAAAACATATTTTGCAGACTAAAAGGGTTAAAGCAACACCAGTCGGATTTGTAGAAGGTGTTGAAAAGTTTTCCATTTTCAGTGGATTTTACAGGAAAGAAATTCAAGTATTTGCTTTGTTTGTGTGTCTGTGTGGGTGTGTGTGTGTGTGGGTGTGTGTATAGACTTAAATCGGAGGAGGTTACAACGCGTGCGTTCTTCAACAAAAATAAAACACAAGCCAACACAATTTTTTTTTAGGTTTTTTTTTATAGAGAGGGTAGTTTTCTCCGCTAAGGATTTTCAAAGTTTACTTTTATTTAGAGAAGTTCCTTTAATGATAATCATACTTATGTTCTTTGTTTTTTCTTTTGTTCGCCATACGATTTTTTCATTTGTTGATCATTGGAAAGTTTTTCTTTACGTATTTTTTTTTTTTTTGAAGTTGTTTTTTTTTAACAGCTAAATACTTTTGTTATAATATTTAAGTTGTTATAATTTTTTCGTTTTGGGGTACTTTTCTGGTATGGTTTTTGACCTTTGGTGTAGTTTTCTTTGTTTTTCGTTTTTTTTTTTTTTGTTTCTTTTTTGCTGCGTTAAAATTCACTTACATTCTAGAGTTTTATATTTTTGTTTATAATTTTTAAATAATAATTGTTTTTATTTGGTTTCTGGTTTAGCCTTTGATGTTGTGCGGCACCGTGATTAAGAGTTCGCTTTTTCTCTTTTTTTTTGTTGTTGTTGTTGTTAAGAATCAATCAAATTTAAAAATAATTATTTTTATGTCCATATATCTTATAATTACGTTCGCTTAATATTCTAAATTGTAACAATAATTTTTTTTTTTTAATATATATTTCATTAAGTTTGGTATTTGTAACTTTTACACACATTTAAGTAATACACATAGTAATATTTGTTTAATATATTCATATATCTTTTAATGTCCATATAATTGTATTTTGAGTTTAAACGTTTTGAATGAACTGTAACACCAACTTACATACTAGAATTAAATTGTTTTCTGTTATGCTTATTTTGTTCTGACTTCTTTGTCGCCTACGTACCAACTAAATGCCGCCGGTATGCTCGTTAATGCAACTTTTGGCACATGCTGTACTTGTACGTCATTTTGCAACACTGGTTTGTCATTGTCACTTATTTACTATGCTTTTTGCTGTAATAATTGATTTCAAAGCTTCATTTTTTGAACATGCACATTTTGTCGTCGAGTTTCGATAATGAGTAGATATTTATGAGTCGATACTTGTTTAAGTTCGTTAATATATATATTTTTTTAATATTTCATATTGGTATATATATTTTTTTAATTCTTTTTTATAAAGATAAATATTTAATTTATAATTTGTCTATAACATTTATATGGTTTATATTTAAATGGAATTTTCTAAAATGTATATATTTATTTAGCTTTTAATTGGTTTTTAATTTCTGTTCTCATAATTTACCACACCTCAAATGACCCTCAATATTTTAGTGGTATTTTAATAATTTGTAATTGTAAAGAACTTTACTAATTTGATTTAACAAGATTTTTTCAATTTGAATAATTCAAACATTAGCATAAATATTCTTAAATTAGTTTGTAAGCCAGACAGACGGCAAATGGCATTAAAATTTTTATTTAAATAATTGTATTTAATTTTTTTAAAATCTTTAAACAGGTAAGGCAACAACACCTTCTATTCAATTTCATTGCCACCCTCACACCCGTTTTACTGATTTTGGAACCAGCTACTAAGCGTGCTTAATGCGCTCTTGAATAGTTGATTATTGATTTCTTACTGGAATATTTTAAAGTATATTTAAAATTGCCGTGTCGAATGATTATGGCTCAAACATCTGGCTTAGTGCTAAGCATCTGTTATTTTTTAAGATTTTCTTGAACTTTGATCTTTGATTTCAACGTTTACATGGCAGGCTTGCTTGTAGTCTTATGCTAGCTTCAAGCAAGCCTGTGAAATTTGGCAAGTCCTTTTTGCTTCGTTGCCAAATTTCAGCTGTTTTGATTTTCCTGTACCACTGCTTCCTAATAACATTGTTCTTTCGAGTTAAAGATTTAATAATTATAATTTTAAAATAGTGTTTTTTTTTTTTTTCTTTTTTGTTAACCACCAATACCTTATACATTTTGTATTTATATTTTGTCTATTCTTCATCTGAGTATTTCTTTATAGCAGCTTGGTTAAGCCTTCTTCGTTTTTAGCTGTAGTTTTACTGACTACTTTGTGCTTGCTTGGGCTGAACGTGTTGAGGTTTGTTACTCGCCCCTTAAGAATTTCGTTGTTGGTTGCCCATCTTAAGCCCAATCGATGGGACTCTACAATAACTTCTAGTTTTGTTTATTTGGTGTTCCCTAGATCTTTCAAGTTGAACTTTTCATTTAGTTTTGCTGTCTTAAAATTTACCACTACTTTTTGAAAATTACCTTTTTCATCTCTTGCATCTAAAATGTTTATCTGGTTGCTACTGTCTCTCAGTCGAGATTACCAAGGTTGCCCAGCTTATCGGCTTTCCGTCCTTCTGCGCTAACATTGCCTTTTATTCCGTGAGGTCTCTGACGTTTCAGCTCTTTTCCACAGTTGCTGGGCTTTCCTTTGGCTTTTGGTTTTCTGCTTTCATATCGTATATGACGTTGTATTCTTGTAGCCGCTTTGTGTTATTTTGCTTTTTTTTAACTACTACTTTTCTTTAATAATTAATTTGTTTTCGTTTTGGTTGTTGGTCTGCTTATTTTAGGCTTTTGTGCTACTCAAAAGTAGCCATTTTTGGGTGAAAAGATGAAGATGCACCTCTTACTTATAAGTATATTTTTTTACTATTAAATTTTACTTGAACCATTTCTGGCTTCCGATACTTGGACACTACGATTTTGCATTTTATGGGTATATTTTTAAATCTTAGCTTTTTCGGGTATTCTCATTTGTTTTGTGTTTTTGATTTACCTCATCTACTCTGTGTGTTCGTGTGTTTAAAGTGTTTATTGTTGTCTTTTTCTTTTAAAATAATATAAATACCATCGTTGATATTTCTGTTCTAATAATCATAATAATAAATTAAATATGTCAAGCAAAGTATTTTATTAAACGTAAACTCATTGTTTGTATAGAACTATATATTCATCATATATATTTCTATATTTTTGTAAACAGCTGAACAGCGCCTTAATATTTTCCTAGCGGCATTTTCATTTTGCACGCTTTTGGTATATTCTTTTTTTTTTTTTTATTTATTTCTTTATATTAATATGCGTTAGTATATAGTAGTTAATACTTTGTTGTTGTTCTTAGAAAATCAGCTTCTCAAGTCCATTTTGCAGTTATTTCTAAATAACGTATAAAGTTCAAGCTGACTTTGCCTTAAATTTTCTCATCACTAAAATACTTGTTGTTTTTTTTTTTTGCTCTAAAATTTTCCAACTAAGTATTTGTTGTCAATATAAATTAATGTATATCCTCGTTATAAATTACTGCAAGTACTACGTAGAAGTAAGTTTTTAAAAGCAGTTTAATATATTTTTAATTTAGTGTTTTTGTTGTCCTCATTTGTTTCATTTTATAACTTCCCAATTGTTTAATACATATTTGAGTGTAGTTTTAATGACTTTGTGTTTTTGTTGTTGTTGTTGTAGTCTGCGTATATAATAATTTTCTGACTCTAGGAAAAATGAACATACTCGTATATTGTTAACTAACCAAACAATTTATCTCGATTAATTAAGCTACAGCGTCTGCCTTTTTTAATAGTTTTATGTCTTGGCCTTTCCGACTAATATTTTTGTGTATATGTTTTAAGATTTATTTTTAGCTTCATATATATTAATTCATTATAAAATTATATAGTCATAATTGTTCATTATATATCTATAAAATGAAACGTATTATAAACTTAAATATTCTCTTGTTGTGTTTGGTTACACAATATTTGCTAAAAGCGCTACTCAAAATACTTTGGTGTGGTTTGAAAATTTTGTTTCTTTTTTTATGTGAATTTTTCGGCTACTTAAAAATTTTCATAGAAATATTGTGTATAAAAATTATGGGTTCTTCTTTTTTGTTGTCTTTGGGAAAGTGGTTTTTATTTCAGACCTGCTTCAATTTGTATTTAAACTAAATTTACTACGACTTTACAGATCTTTGATTAGTATATTTTTAGCAGCAAAATAGTTTTAGTCAAAAACTTTTAAAACTTTTTTTCGTAGGCAAACTTAAAATAATAGATTTTTCTTTATTCTTTTACATAGGTAAGCTTAAAGGAAACCTTAAGTAAAATGTTGACTAAGTTGATTCGAATTTGATTTAAGGCTTTTCAGTTTCATAAATAAAGAATAGGAAATAAATAGATTTTTTTTTAGTTTGATTTTTGTTTCACTAAAATGATGGGTGGGTTACATTTACCGAGGCTTAACACTTAGAGAACTTACTCAATTTCTCTTTTAATTATGATATGATTTGTAGCATTTAATTTTGAGTTTTCTGGCTGTTGTGATTGTTTGTATTTATATATCTGTGTGTGTGTGTGGGTGTGTGTGTGTGTTAGGAGGTGTATATGAATTCATGGAAAAATGGTTAAGTGATGAAAGAGCAAAGTGGGGAAAACAAAATGAAATTAAGAGTAAGAATAAATGAAGCTTCAAATGTGTCCATGCAGATACGTAAGGAAAATAAAAGAGACTAGCTAAGAAAGTCGAGAGATGTAGGAACTGAGAGAACAACATACGATCGAGCAAGATAAAGACAATCAATCTATTTTGTATAAAGGTTAGCGTATACAAAAGAGATCATACGCACGAGCGGGAGAACGAACGAACGCAGGCCAGCGAACGACCGATCCAGATACTCGTACATATTAACAAAGAGAAAGAGAATAGAGAGAGAAAGAGAGACGACAGCGACAACGATGAGCGTAGGATGAGTAGAGTAGAGTACAAGATACTCTCTGTTGTTGTTGAAGTTGTGGTTTCTTGGTGGTTGTTAATTTGTTTCTTGTGGTCTTTTTTTTTTACTAAGCAGCATTTTGGTAATATTTATTTTTGAGTTGATTGCTTTGATTTTTTTGTATAGATTAGTATAGACTTGGTATAATTCATTTTATAATTATATGATAAAAATTAAATTTCGGAAAACTTAAGTTTATCAATGGCATACCACAAAATCGAAAAAAAACTGACCAAATCAGGCGACCAGTAAATACAATGCAACTTAATGCCAGCCGCGTCGTGTCAGTTGTTCATTGATGATTTGCCAAAACTTATTATGCAGCCAAATGATGAGCACCACGAACTGCATGACTATCGGCCAGTGCTGGAGTTCATATTGGGTTCGCCGTTTCAGTTGCTGCAGTCGACCGGTGGCGCCACCTAGGCCGGACCAATGCTCCATTGGGGTCGCATAGCTCAGATTATAATTGTAGTAGTAGTAATAGTTGTTGTTGTAATGGTTCTGTTGTTCTTTTTGCAGCTCTACGGGATCTAGGGAATTGCTAAAACGTTGATGTTCTTGTTGGTGTTGGTAGTAGAGCTCATTGGGCTCCGTTAAGATTTGGCTGCTACATTGCTTGTTGTTGTTATTGTGGTGTTGGAATAGTTCGTTTTGGTATTGAGTTGTTGTTGTTGTAGCTGTTGTTTCTCTTGTGGTTGCTGCGGTAATTGAATTGCTTTTTATATTGTTATTTGTTGCTGTTGTTGTTGTTGTTATTGTTATGGGTTGTTTATCATAATTATTATTACGGTATTTTTGTGGTTTACGATAATATTACATGATAACACATTTGCCCTTCTCAGCCCACGGATTATTCTTTTTATCCGGGGCATTAATCAATGGATCATTTTTTTCGTTCTCCTCAATGAAGGAGCGCATTCTAAACAAAAAAATAGAGACATAAATAGGTTAGTACATATTCATCAAATAGATCACACTTAAATTGTATTAAATAAAAAGCTTTATAGAAAATAGTTGTATATTATATATTGAGGTGTGTCTGAGTTGTATTACAAACATTGTAGTAGGATAAGTATACACACACACACATCACGTATGTAAGAGAGACGCTGAGAGAGAGCTTGCTCTCGCAGCCACGAGCATTAGTCATGTAAGCTATGTTGTACATTGTTAGAAATTAAAAGATCAATCGTTGTAGAGAGATAATAAAGGAAAGACCTGCAGGTTCGGTAACGGAAGCGCGTAGTTACTATTCAGTGGGACACTCTACTCTACAACATTGAAGCAAAAATAATAATATTTGAAAAGCTCAAAGAAGACATTTTTTTTAAGGTTCTTCTTTTGTAAATGTAAAGAAACATTTAATAATTAAGAGATATATTTTCTATATCTAAGCTAAGCTCACTCCTTTAATTTCATTAGAAATAAAGTCACTGGAATTTTTCGCAAAATAAAATCGTAAAGTTAAGCGACAAAAGTACAGTACAAAGGAGCAGTCAAACTAAGAGCTCACACAGCGGGTGCTTGGATCAGATTAAGAGAAGAGAAAAGAATTCGCGGAAAAAATTCAAGTTTTGCCTAGGGTGAGGGCGAATTGACATGCTCGAAATTTGTCGTTGTGCAGACGTTAGGTAAGTGGCCAGGGTGACCAGCTTATGCTAATCTACAAGCAAATACATTAAAAATATTCCAAAGCTTTACACGCGCCAGAAACTAAAGTGTCTTCCGCTCTTCTGTTCCGTTCCGTTCTGATCTCTTCTTCTGGCTGCTTTGTCTGGAATTGTCAACTGATGGTCGTTGCATATAAATTTTTTTGTTTTCTTTTTTTTTTTTTGTTGCTGTAGCTGTTATTGTTGTAATACACTTATCCTTTAGCGCCATAAAAATGGTTGTCTTGACGCTTGCGTTTGTCACATTGTCTTTCTGTCTTTCGTACCCTTCCGTTTTTCATTTTTTTTTTTATTTCTTATCTGTCTCACAGTCTTTCAGTTTCAGTATCTTTGCTTCTGCCCTATAGACAATAGCAGTTTTTACTTTCTTTCGAGACTACTTTCCCTTCATTCTTTATTTCAATTTTTTTTGCGAATTTCGCAAAAATATCTTTGGCTGTAAAAAAGCGAGCATAAAAAAGAAGAATCAGGACAGAGACAGCCGCACACACTTTGCATTTCAATTTGGGTAGCACTAAGCATGTCTGTCTGGCGGGCAACCGGGCGTATGCGTAATATGAAAATGTCAAGTTTCTGTTTTTGTGCGTTATTTTTTTGCTTGGATTCCCTTTATTCTCTGTTCAGAAATACAAAAGAAAATGTGGCTCAATTATAATAGATTGCAAACAGACGTGTCTTCCACACTCTCAACTAGTTTATTTGAATTGGCGAATTTCAGATTCACAAAATTGTTAAAATTTCTTGGTAATATCTTGAGCCACACTTGCTGTCTAGCTTGAATGTTTCCTATTTCGTTTGTTTTTATTTTACAGTCTTTCATATTATTTCCAAAAAAAAATGTTGAGAACACAAAACTTCAAGCGGCTTAACGATTTATACTTGGTTTGTTCTCTGTTTTGTGGCCAATAAAATGTTATCTAATAAAAAGCTTAAAGCTTACGGCTTAAAAAATATAATGCAAGCATAATTTGTCAAAGTAACCTGCCCTCTTTTATTTCAAGCCGTGGGAATTCCAGCCAATTATTCAGAAAGTAGATGGAATAATAGTCGAAACCATCGGCAGAAAGCCGCAAGATTCCGGCAAAACTAAACTGTTGGTTACGCCCACATATATAGAGAAATTTATGCATAATTTACCTAACAAGACCTTCAGACATTTGCACCCATCTGTTTGGCCTCGTCACAACATGGAGGCTGGGTGTATTTTCGAGCTCATTTTCCGCATCAGCAGAGCAAAAAGCGACAACGTCATGACGGTAAAGGCAGTAAAAACAATACCCAGCAGATCTCTCGTGTAAAGGCTGAGCCTATACACCCAGAACCAGAAGACGACATTCTTCTCTCTTTAGACTCTAACCAGCTCAGCTGGCAATCAGTCCCGACCACGAACAAAACCCATGCTAATGGGCTTATGACTCTGCGGTTTTTGAGTCAGTGTGCAACCGGAAAATTCAGCTGCCAAATGTAAGAAAAAGAAAGGAAATAAAATATACTACGTACATTTTATATGAATTATTTGCCCACAAAACAAGCTGTGTTTGTAAACAAAGACTACAAAAAGGCTAAACCAGGGCAGACCAGGCCAAGAGTTTGACAGTCAAGGCTAAACTCAAAATTCTCAACAGAATATGAAACATGAAATAAAAGGCAAAAAAGAGGTCCTGATATAGAAAGAGCAACGTAGAAGTTTACCAATGCAAAGAAAAGAAACACCATAAAGTAAACTAAACTTGTTATGATGACGATTTGTGGTAAAAAAAAGGAAAAAAAAACGTCAGATTCAACCAATATTTTTATATTTCTTTCAAGGTCTCTAAGGTTCAGGCTAAAATTTAGCAACCTACAATCAGCCACGGCAGCTTAGTTTTTTTGTTTTGTTTTTGATTTCAGGGAATCAATGCGTGTCCTTTGGGTCATGTATTTTTAATGAACGCATTAACAAGGAAATTTTAATTTACGCTCTCAGAGCCTGGGTAAAAAAGGGTTTTACAGTTTTTTAAGTATCTTATTTCTAAAGATCCAGGCTCAAAGATACCTTACAGAAAACAGCGAAAAAGGCAGACAGAAGAATTCAGTAAAAGTTTACAGTGTGTAAGGTCAAAAAATATTGTAAATAAAAAAAAAAGACAACAACATTCAACGAAAAGTGTTTGGCTTAAGGGGATCTACATTTTGCAAAATTTCAAATGTTCGTGCCCTTGTGATTTTTCCTCATTGCACCTCTCCCGTTACCTTCTGCTTGCGACAATTCAAGTTGAGCTGCCGTAAATTTATATCCTAAATATTAAGATTAGAGTCCTGCCAAGGCTTTTTTGTGAATGAAACAGCGAATTCTACTTCGCTTATTTGTAGTCGAAGAGTTGGAAACGTGTCAGCTGCTCTCAATTTTACGGACCAACTTCCGGCCGGAAGTAAAAGCTTTTCGTTTATTCAGTGGCCATTACGAATCCACTCAAGTACTTCCAACGAAACTTTACTCATAATTGAACGAAGATTTTAATAAGTCTCCGCAAATAAAGTTCGGCAAAAAATTATAAGAAATAGGGAAGTTATATTATTTTCCTTAATCTGCACATGCTCTCCCTTGCCGTGTTCCCAGAATGTAACATCTGTGGTTAATTAGTAATACTAAAGTTGTATTCCTCAGCTCAAGTGTTTGATATTGTTTCGCATTTTTATTGTACTGACGGAAGTTTACTCATCTCGTCCTGGCAAGCCACAAAAGTGCTTTATATGATTTGATTGGATGGCAGAGTGAATATGCCATGGTTAGAATATTGAAAACTAATTCAAAACTGTTAATTAAATATGTGTACATTTGAGTGAATCAACACACGCACACCCAGTCAGAGAGAGACTTTTTTTCTGTCCGATTCATGCCACAGGACCAAACCATTTATGTGCTAATTAAAACTGTTTCCGTTGTAAACACAGGGGGGAAAAATAGACAGACTGGCAGACAAACCAACAAGAAGAAAGGATGAAATGGGTGACTGACAGACACACAGACAGCAGTAAATGAAATTCGAGTTATTTGTGCGTATTTCCGGCTGTCAAATGGGGCCTGACAACATTTTGCTTTTAGCAAGGTAATTTATTTTATTAAAAAAAAGACCCAACATTAAAAACCAGACAAATAAATGCACACTGAAACTCAGAAAGAAAAACCTAACAAAAAAACTTGAACTGAATCATGAAAAATTCACAAAAAAAGATTGGCAAAGTGTGCATCAATTATTCGGCACTTCAAGTCTCTAAGTAAATGAAAAAAAAAAATAAGGTTTCATGTGAAAGAGCTCACAATTGAAATTAGAGTGAGCTAAGCTTTTTGTGAATACTTTAAAATGTTTCGATTAATTTTGACAATCGCTAAAAAAAAGTACATGCAACAATTCTGTTTTTCATAAAGGATTTACGCTTTAAATAATCGCGGTTTTTATTGTTTGATTTGAGTTAAATTCAATTAAAAAAGTATGTGGAATATTCTTTATTTTTGTTGATAGCTTTTTATTGACATTTCTAAAATAATGAAATAATGAATAATATATGAAATAACAAGATAAAGAAAAAATATATATACACATTTTGAAATATAATTGCTTTTGTTTGAAATTCCTGTGTCAATTAGTTTTTGTTTCATATTTTTATCAAGAAAAAATTCCAGCATTCCGATGATAGATCGGGGAGCAGAAGTTTCTCCCACCGTTAATCATATGAACAGGCTTGCTCAGTAAGCGTATGATATATATAATAGCCCGATGCTAATGAAATTTGGCAAGTATGTGTATCTATCTAAAAGACGTGTCTACCAACTTTGAAAGAGATCGTTTAATAAATGTTCGAGTCATGCCATGAACCGATATAAAGCAGATATAGGCTATGCAAACTAGTCTCTCAGTTTTAAATCTATTTTGATGAAACTTTGTGCACAGTATCCTTATTTACATAGGCTGAACATTTATCGGAACCGGCCTGTTCGAACACTTTATCATATAGCTGTAATACGAACGTGAATCGGTTTAAAAGGAAACTCCCACATTTATTGACTGATTCCTTTCAAATTCGGAGCACAAGTTTCTTATATGGAGGCCAATGGGCTGAATCTTATTAGCATCGGACTACAATATCATATTGGTTAATCGGCCCTACTTACTGACTTACTCCGCTCATGTGATTTGCGGCAGAAAAAACTTCGAAAAGAGTTTCAAATATTTGCCAACTTGAAGAGAAATTTGGTATTTGTTTCCTTAAAAAAAAAATATTTTCAGCTCCTTTACCCCGACAATAGAAGAGACTTTTCTATTTTGAGTAGATGATAGTCTGAATGAAATAAGTGAAGAAGCAAAAAGACATCCGACATGGCTTCCAACAAATTATTTTTACCTTAGTTACCCTCGACGAGTCATAGGGGCAAGGGATATAAAAAATCTTGATTTATGAGAATTCGGCCCACTGCAAAACATTATTTATCAAAGATAAGATTTGGCTGGGAAAAAAAAATTATAAATAAATAAAATATGATAACACAAAACACATATTTATGTGACAAGCTAGACGAGAAAAATAAATTTCTAAATACTACTTTCGTTGGGTTATTTTTCATCTTTTGCTAAGGCAGATGATGTTGATGGTGTTGAAATGGGTTTTGTGGTCCCACATGGTCGTTGTTTCTATTTTGTTGTGTTACGCAGGAAGGACGGAGAAGCTCAAAGCCAAGCCGCAAATCTCCGGTGTTCTACAGCGGTTATCATTCGTTTTTAGAAAGGAGAAACTTCAGAATACAGAAGAACCAAAGATTTTCAATTTTGTGTCTGTGTGTGATAAATAAAATGCTTAAAATCCATCTAAAACATATTATAATTAATTGCACAGAATTGTCAAAGAAAAAGGCGGAAGCTCCCAAGCCAAAAATCTAGCCTTCTCTGACCTACAAAACTAATACGTGATTCTTAGGCTCTTTTCACCTAAAAGGATCTTGGTGGAAAAGGGTTACTGGTGACCTTCTTCATAAACTGATTTCTAGCTCATTTCACATAACCAACGATGAAAGTATATAAGTATATATACGCATATTTATATTTATTTAGGTGTGTGTGATTGTTGTTCATCTTGTTCTTCTTCTTCTTCGTCATCATCTTCTGTGTGTGTTTTGGCCTTCGCTGTTGCTGCTTAACTGCTAAATTTAGCATACTTTGTAAGGCACACACAAAAACAAGGCAAAAGACACTTGAGAATACCCAACCTGCTGTCAATCTGCTTTCACCTCTCACCTCTCACCTCTCCCTGTCTACTCCAGCCATTACATACCGTCAGCCTAAATATTTAAGCCATTTCTGCTAAGGTTATGCGGCCATTTTAAGTATTTTGTTTTGCCATGTGTTTTGTATGTCGTATGCAAAAATATGAAAATTAACCTGAAATTCTTTTATGTACGCTCATACGCATGTTTGTGTGTGTGTGTGTGTGTGTGTGTGTGTGTGTGTGTGCTTGCATATGTGACTCAAGAATAGAGAATTCGTCAAGCTAATTGCATTTTAATGAGGATTATTTTGTTGGTCGTGGTATAATTTCTGAACTAGGACGCAAGATTTACATGTTCTAGCTGACTTTACCATTTTTAGTTAAGTTTGATATATCAACAAAATAATATATAAAAATCCACGCCAAGTAAATCATTTAATTGAATGAAAGTTACAAAAAAATCCTTAATCCTTAGGAGACTTCAATCCTATTGCGATTTTAAGGGCTGCAAAATCGAATTATTAAATTTTTGACTTGTATAACAAAGTAAAATTCCCTTGTTTTACTATTTCTACTATTCGACACTCTTTGTCCATTTGATTCAGATAGTTTGGTATGCCATTGCGGTTCCATTCACAAATAATGCGAAAATTGCGCAAGTATCAAAAAAATGCTGATATTTTTGCTTGGCTGCATACATTGCTGAGAATGCGAAAGGGGAAGGGCTTGGAATTTGATTGGCGCCTGTAATCAAAACTCAACGACAAGGACGTCAGAAAATTGTGCAATGAATTGATAAAAGCTAAGCAGCCAACAAACCAAACCTGCCAACCCAACCAGTTACCGGAGTTTTACAACAGTGGTAACTGATTTTGTTTGCATTTCAATTGGAAATCAGTGAACAGAAACCATCACATTGAATACCTGGTTAGTGGGTAACAATTTAAAAGCAAGATAAGCTTTAAGTTGACCCAACTAACATGCTAATCGCAGCACTATCAGTTTTGTATAGAAAGAGTTCAAATTCTTTCGATGAGGCCACAAAAAGACCACAACTTCAACCTCGGTCACCTCACTCAATGGAAAGTCTTTCATCTTTCGTTTTTCTGATAGTTTTTTTGATTTTGTTTTTTCTCTTCTCTTTTTTGTCTTTTAGTATGCGCCGAACTACAAAAGTGCTCTCAGCATTTCTTAGCTCACACACACACACACATAGATATAGAGAGAAACGGTATGCAAGGGGCAGACAACTATTCTTCATTTTTTCCCTTGTTTTTTCATGAATAACAAATCACGCCAAAAGACAACCCAAGACCAAAGACCTAGGCCTCAAGCTAAGAGTCTAAGGATCACTAGGAGACTAACGTAGAAGCTTTAATCCCATCCTTCAGACGGTCAAAAGCCGCAAGTTCTATGCATACGAAATGACAACGATGATGCCAACGAAACCTTAAAACAAAAAGAATCTCACACAAAATTGTTTAGTATGCTAAAAGAAGCAACAACCAAGGTGGAATGAATACAACAACCGAATGAGGTTGCCAGCTAAAAGAAATACTGCCCAACAATGTGAGAAAGAGAAAAAAAAACTGGCTAACAGAGACGTCGACTAAGTAGACTGGCAATAGTTACTTGTGGTTTGCAGTTCACTCAGTGGGTCGGTTGGGTTGTTTTGGGTTGTTCGTTGTCGGTTGTTGGTCCACTTTTGTTGAATTGAAAAGAAATTGTGCAAAAAACACTTGAGCCGAGTTTTCAACATCATCATCAGCAGCAGCAGCAGAAAAGCTCATCATCAAGTCCACTCAGTTGTTGTGGCATTTGTCAAGTGTTTTTCAAAGTTTTGCCTCAGGTTAGCCTATTCAGGACATTGCATTTTTAGTTGGCATTTCATGACAAAAAAAAATCGTAATGGTAGAATAAAAAATGTAGCAAATCAAATGATATGTGACATACAAGTGGTTTCGTCAGAAAAAAAAAATATATATATATAAATATATGGATTATGCAAACAATTCAAGCCTTCATATTTACATATGTATGCGTATTTCTTCTATATTGTTGAAGGCAATAAAAATTTTCAATTTCCAAATCAATAAAAATCAAGGCATGAAAAATGCAAACAGTCAGCTTAAAATGAATGGCAAAAATAAGCACATGCACACACTTTACGAATGAGGGAAGAAGTAAACAAAATACACATCATCTGACATAAACGAATACATGACAGCCAAATGGCAAAGTTCATTCAAGGAGAACCCAATGGGAGACCTTAAAAAAGGTGGATAATGACAATGAATGGGGGCTTGGGGAGCTTTGCCGGTGACAAAGATAGCTGAAATCATTTCTTAAAAAAAAAACAATTGGAAAATTTTACCTTCTTCTGCTAAAAGAAATTACCCTAAAACATTTTTGAACGTTCTCTGTTTTTTTCCCCCTTCCTATTTTATTTTATTTTTTTTATTTTCAAACTTTAGGCAGATAATTTGTATGTCAGGCACGTTGTGAAAAGCACTTTAAGCACATAATTTTTAAGCCCGATAATTACCAGCAGAAGATTTTACAAATCCACCTTGGCCCACAGGCAACCACATCGAGATATTTTTTTAATTTTTATATAAGTTAACATTTATAAAGATGTGTAAATATCCAATATATATTCTTGTTTTGTATAATGCAAATTTTGCTAAATAGATGCGAACGGAAATTTAATGCCAGAAATTGCAAATTTCCTGATATCACAAAACTTGGTCGAACAGAGGCCGTCAGTGAAACAGGAAGTCTGAAACGGCTCCAGCATATAAGCTTCAGTAAAATGCCAGCTCAGGGAGAGTGGGTATTTGCATATTTGATTTGCAGGTAGTGTACGTGCATGGCTTTATGGTTATATAAGTGTGAGTGGCGTTGTTTGTCTAGGGCGTCGGCCTACACGGCGTATGCGTGTTGTGGTAATGATGACTACGTTGAGCATGCTGACGCTGTTCCTACATTTTTGCTATTCCTTTTGTTGGTGTAGAACACAGTGGGTTATAGAATTTCAGGTAAATAGTTTTCAGAATGTTATGCATTCCATTAGGTGCACACGTGACAATATTTTGCACTTAACACAAATGCAGCTGACAAGTTTTCCAGTTCCTGGCCGAAAGCTCATTAAAATACACAGATAAAACTACCAAAGGAGAGCCCTCAATATATGTGAAGCGACAAGTGAAAATCTTGAGTATATGCCATGAGCTTAAACAAGAAAATTTCGTTGGAGAAATTCGCCTTAATTTCCCTTTTACAAAGTTAGCAGGCACTAAGTCAGTAGGCCTTTTCGCCATTTGTCCATCTAACTTAACAAGCCTTTTAGTACACCTTTGCTTTCTTATAATTGTCCGATTTAACAAGTTTCAGCTTATGTAGATTTATTGATGGATAGAATAACCCACAGAGTCCATGTTTACATGTATGTATGAGAAGAAGAAGTCAATCACAAATAAAATCAAATAAATAAGCTACAAAGTCTGTAGTATATTTTAGGTTTAATGCAAAAATTTTTGAGTTAAAACATAATTTTTAATTTCTTTACTAAGGAGTCTTTTATTCAAAATATACTCAACTCAAACGTAAATTATTTTTTTTTTTTTAATTTTTAATAACTTTTATGTGACTATTTCTTACTCCTATAAACATTCTTTCAGTGTAAAATTTATTCAACCCAAAATTTACTGAGACAAATAAAGAACGGCAAACCAAGAGAAAACTTTGAAAGAGCACATGAAAAGACCAACGAGGCCAGAAGCACAAGTTTGCATTGAAAACTAAAAACTGAAATAGATGGGCCATGATTGCTGTAACCTTTTAATATCAAGAGAAATCACAGGAAATGAATTGAATCGGCCATTGTGTGGGCAGCATTTCGAAACTACAAAGAAATTTCCGCACCTCTGCACACCAATTCAAGTGGTACTTACCATTGAGAAAGACTTGCTAAAGTTTAATTGTCAGTCATTATAATTTATTGGGCCAACTCAAAAGTGTAGAGCAAAACCACAACAGTTACTAAAAGTATCGACTAAAATACATGAAAGAAAAAAAATAAAAAAGTTTCGCAACAAATGTCCAAAAGCCACTTAACGGCGAATTAGAGCGCAGAAAACAACAACAACAAAAATATGTGACAAGGGAAAGCCCCACAACAGCCAAAGCCACAGACTTTCAGAACACAGCGGGCTAACAAAAAAAAAAAAAAGTGCAGTTAACGATAAAAGGATACGCGAAAAGTTTTCAAGCGTAACGGATAAGGATGCGGGCCGGGACATCAATTAGACCCACAAATACAATAGACACAACAAGCATTAAAACGATGTGTTCTTGCAAACCCGCAGAGGAATATCCATCATTTAAAATAGTCGGACTAAGCACAACTGTACCCACAAATACAAATGCCGTCCTCCAGCAGTTGGTCTGTTGAGTGGAGTGCTGTGTTGGTTTGTAAATTTTAACGGTAGTTTCAAGCAAACTAATGGCCATGATTATATGGCCTCATCAATTGCCTGGCTTGTGCCGTTTTGAGTGACACTTTACGAAACTTTACGCGCGCTTGATATACATACACGATATTCAAATTCAACAAAAAAAAAAAAACAAACAAAAAGGAAAAAAAAGCGACAATACATACTAACTTGTTCGTGACCATGAGCGTGTGTATATGTGTGTGTAAAATTCGAATGTATTGGTGCGTATTTGACAATTTGCTGTCTTTTATTTGTTCACTCAAATTGGTTTTTGGACAAACGCAAGTTTATCGGCTTGTCCTTCCACCATTTTCCATGCAATTTGTCCGCTGTATTTGCTTTGCATTTTAAATGGCTTGGAACAAGGACAATGGATTTAGTCAGGACAATAACATTTTTAATAACAGCTCGCCTTATTGCAGCATTAGCATATATTTAATTATTTATTTTTTTTTGTTTTTGTATTTTTTTCGGCATTCGCCTGGAAGAAATTTTAATTAAGTTTATTCCCGCTTAAGAGGTGAAAGTGTTTCGCCAAAAAAAACAGAGGTGCTAGCACGGCACATGCCTGGAAAAAGGAAGCCAGCAAGAGTGTGAGTAATTAAATGTATAAATATTAATAAAGTGCGTGAAATGAGGGCTGGCTTATTTAAGTCGGCACTTGGCTGTGTAACTTTTGCCCATTAACTATATAAGGCGGCCTAACTCATTAGACCAGCAGCTGCTCACTGTTTTTCTTATCTGGCAGGGAAAAGTCTTGAGTATTTCCTGTTAAAACTTTAACTATCAATCATTGCAGAGAAATTTCTTTCATATTTTTGTTGTTGGTAAAAATGCCCAGCATTTTCCACTTCAATTAATCAGTCACTTGCAGTGGCTGTGACATGAAAGTACTTAGCCTACTTTTTAGCGCCTTAGACATGCCTAGAATCTTTGATCCTTTCTACCACCCACTCTCTCAGTTAGTTTACTGTGGCTTAAAACAAAAGCTGAGCTAACAAGCTGACAACGACAAAATGCCACAGAAGTGGACTGAATTCTCAACTGTCCACAAGTATGCTACAAATTTATTGAAGTGTGTTGAAAATCTCTTAAATTTTTGCACAAATTGTATCCCTCTTTAAAAGCATATTTCTTTGTTTTAAATACATTTTCTCTGCATTAAATTGTACAAAAAAAAATTTTTTTTCATTTTTCTGTTATGTAGTCACCTGGCACACGTGTTTAATGTTCTCTCAGTTTTATGTGCACTTCCGCGTGCTGGCTTTATCTGCAATCTCATTTTGATGACCATTACATTCATAAATAAGCAAATAATTTCTTTTAAAGGTCGAACGCGACCATAGCACATGCTCATTCACACACACCCAAATACACATTGTTTTTGTCCGCTGTTGCCCATATAAATGACCATGTACTCTCGCCCATAACACTTTACGAGCTCAACACTGATTGTCTGCCTTTCTCCGTGATTCTCACATGGCGCAGTTTGGAAGGAAAATCCTACCCTTATGCCAATTTTAATTGTGCACACATGCTCACTGATTAACGGGCAGGCCGTTTGTGAAAGATCTCAGAAATTGTAGACGTTCCAAGAAACTGTCTTCTCATATGCAGCCATTCATGTACAGTACTGACAAAGGCATTTTCGAGCTTCTATTACGTATGCAAAATTTAATTTCACAAATGAAAACGGGGCCATCCAACCGGATGGTCAATTCAAGTGGTAAAGGCGTGCCTAGGCTGAGTAAAGTCATACCAAACACACTTTCCATTGTCTGCGCGGGCTAAAGGAACATTTTTGCCAACCCACAACCATTTTACAAATTAAAAAATACATTCAGAAAAAACGAAGAAAATCTAGAAGGCCAACTCAGAGCCAAAAGGGTTGTGTCGACAAAAATTACAAAGACCCTGGCCTTGGCAAAAATATGCAAAATGGCTTACAAAACTTCATTGGATTTAGGAGTAAATTTTTTCTCTATTGCACGACCAGCTCTGTAATCCACTGTAGATAAATACTTTAGTTAAACTAAATTGAAGACTTTAAAGCATTTTAACCTCAACAAATTTCTTAGCGAAATAACTCAATTCGTTATAAAATTAATGCAATTAGTCACACCTTTTTATATTTGAGACATTGGTTACTGTCTTCAGTCTTCTGGTATTATTTCCAACGAAAATGTTGTGTTGGCCATTTAAAATACTCTCAACGGCTCTCAGTAAGAATTTTAAATATTATAATTTGTATTTTCTTAGAAATAACTAAATAATTTAGTTGACTGATAATTTGCTTTGAATTAACTTTTTAAAATAGTTGAGTTTGTGATTATACACTGTACCTTAATGTAAAAAGTATATTAAGTTTGTGCAAATGTATGTAATGTAGAATACCCCCAAGGGTGACTAGAGAGATCGATATAGCCATATCCGCCCGTCTGTCTGTCTGTCCGTCTGCCCGACCGTCGATGTAAACGCCTAGATCTTACAGACTATACGAGAAAACCAAACTTGGAATTCGGACTTCTTATGTGTGTACGCTGGACAAGTTTGTTTTTTTTCTGCTCTCCCCGCCCTTCCTTCTAAGCCATCATTTTTTTAAATGAGATATACAAAAAACAAAACTTCAGAGTCAAGATTGTATTTCCATTTACCTGAACGGCAAACATTTGAATGAACAGTCCTATAGATGGCGTACCTGCATTATTGTGAACAATGTGTTGTTGAATTCAAAGGATTATCAAGACCAGAGGTTTTTAGTGAATATAGCCACCCGATTAGGGTTACCACCTTTTCTTTTTCAATTCCGTCTACTAGGTACAGGGTATCCCAAACTCAGCCTTTAAGTACACGTAACAACTCAAACAAAATCCAAACATAGATTTAAGTGTCTACTTACAAATTTTGTAAATTAAAATGGGATACATTTTGGGCATACTCACCTGCAAAGAGACAAAAAGAAAAAGAGGAAAAAATTTAAATTAGCTCAATTTTATTAGATGGTTGGTAGAATGCAATAATTTGTATATTTTTATTCTGCGAACTGACAAAATATGTAATTTTTTTTCTTTGAAAATATTTTCAGTAAAATGCCAAAGTAGGTGGAAAAGGTTTTCAATGAGCTCCGAAAAACTAACCTACGAAAGCAATACTAGCCTCAACAGAAACAAAAACGAACCAGGCATAAGCAACTGGAAAAAACTGAAGCTACTCTTCTGGAAGAATTGGATCTTGCAATGGAATCAGAAACGTCAGTTTCTATTTGCACTCTTTTTACCAGTATTGTTTTTGTTGCTTGTTCTACAGCTTCGCGCCCTAGTTTTACCCAAATCCATGGAAGAGACACGATATCCACCCGTTGGCATAGATAATCTGCAACTCTACCACAATGCAGTCCTGATGGGCAATCGTATTCTACACGAAAATGGTTCCTTAAATCTACCCAAATATTATATTTGCTTCACACCGGATACGGAAATAAACCGCGCGATTGTGGCCATTGCAACAGTACGTCTGGGTCTATTCGGTTGGCGAGGTTACGATACACCAGCTCACATGGAATACGATCTGGTTGAGCACAACTATTGGGCTGGCGTACTATTTGAGCCCTTGAACAATACAACCGTGCGGAAAGATGGATTGCCTTTGTTTCTCAACTATTCCCTACGATTTCCGAGTGAATTGCGCACTGTTATGGGGGCAGTGATTGATACGTGGCACACCAATCAATTATTTCCCAGCTACGATCACACAGGACCCAGAAATTACAATGACAGCACTGGTGGTCTGCCAGTGGGCTATCTATTAGAAGGATTTCTACCTCTCCAGCACGCTCTTACCATAGCCTGGCTACAAATTGGAGGAGCTGAGAACAAGAATATTCTGCCCAATGTACAGCTGCAAAGATTTCCCTACAATCCGTTCATCTTTGATCCTTTACTGAGTGGTCTGCGGCAAATGTTGCCCTTCATACTTCTACTGAGCTTCATCTATCCCTGCTCCTTTGTGACTAAGTATGTGACCAGTGAGAAGGAGTTGCAGTTGAAGGAAATTATGAAGCTGATGGGACTACACAATTGGCTGCACTGGATGGCCTGGTTTGTGAAGAGTTATCTGCTGTTGATGCTGGTGGTGGCCCTAATGATGATCCTGATGCATGGAAAATTCTTTTCATCCGTGGCCATTCTCACCTATTCCCATTGGCTACCGGTTCTAGTATTTCTACACACCTATGTGGTGGCCAGCATTTGCTTCTGCTTTATGCTGGGTGTCTTCTTCACTAAGGCCAGTACAGCCGCAGCCGTCACTGGGATTCTCTGGTTCCTCACCTACGTGCCATATTCGTTTGCCTTCTACTGCTACGAGCGCTTGAGTCTCACTCAAAAGTTGATTCTCTGTTTGATTTCTAATACGGCTCTCGGCTTTGGTATTCATGTGATAATGGACTGGGAAGGGACTGGACAAGGTCTGAGGTGGAGCAACTTTACGAAACCGGTCTCAGCAGATGATTCCCTCTCACTTTTTCATGTGATAATCATGCTAAATCTGTGCTCGGTCATTTATATGCTTATCTGCCTGTATGTAGAGCAAATTTATCCAGGCCAGTATGGAGTTCCGCAGCGCTGGAACTATCCCTTTCTGAAGAGCTATTGGCGCAGCTTTCGACGTTCCAGTGGAGCAGTGTCAGCCGATCAGCAATTGACTTCTGACAGTAAAGACGAAATCGCAAACAGCCAGTTTGAAGCAGTCACCCATGAGAATTATCAGCGGGTTGGTATACAGTTGAGCAATCTCAACAAGCGATATGGCCAGAGAATAGCCGTGAAAGGACTAACCTTAAACATGTACCAAGATGAAATCACCGTTTTATTGGGACACAATGGAGCCGGTAAGACCACAACTATTCTTATGCTTACAGGCATCATTCCCCCAACGGGGGGCACTGCTCACATTAATGGCTACAACATACGTACTCACTTGAACCAGGCCCGTCATTCACTGGGCATTTGCCCTCAACATAATGTATTATTCGACCAAATGAGTGTCAAGAATCACATCATCTTCTTCAGCAGTGTGAAGGGGGTTAAAGGCAAGGAAGCTCTGCAGCGGGAAGTAGATAAATATGTGGGAATTATGGAGCTGCAGGAGAAATCAAATGTTGTGGCAGCGCAACTCTCCGGTGGTATGAAGAGGAAACTCTCACTGTGCTGTGCTCTTTGTGGGGACACAAAGACCGTGCTCTGTGATGAGCCCAGCTCCGGGGTAGATGCTGCCGCCCGTCGGCGCCTCTGGGATCTCCTGCAGGCCGAGAAAATTGGACGCACTGTGCTGCTGACCACACATTACATGGATGAGGCCGATGTACTGGGTGATCGGATTGCCATACTCAGCCAGGGGAAACTGGAATGTTATGGAACAACTTTTTATCTAAAACGTATGTATAGCAGTGGCTATCGATTGATCTGTGTAAAGCGTCCTGAGTGTGTGGTCGCTGAAGTCACCGAGCTTTTGGGCAGCCATATTCCAAACATACAACCGGAGAATGAGTTTGGCAGTGAGCTGACCTACCGATTGCCCAATGAGTACTCTTTCAAATATTCTGAAATACTGTCGGACTTAGAGACACATTCCGAGCGTCTGGGATTGGAAGGCTATGGCATAAGTGTGGCTGCGATGGAGGAAGTATTTATCAAAGCCAGCAGCAGGAGCCAAGGTGGTCAAGATGAGCCAACGCAATTAGGTAAGCACTCGTCAATCGAAGAAGGCAGAAAGCAAGTGATATTCGAAAACGACACCCAAGAAACTAAGAGCAGCAGAAGGAATTGGATGCGCTGGCAGGCCCTCTTCTACAAGAAGGCTCTTATAACCAAGAGACACTATTGGCTACTGCTATTGCAGCTTTCACTGCCCGTAATATTTATGTCCCTGACCATACTTAATTCAAGGGGTGGACGAGTGTACTATGAACTACCGCCCATGCATATTTCCTTAAAGCAATACGAGAACGCCTATGTAGTTCTTGAAGAAAGACCCGGTCCTTTGGCCACGCCAATGGCTCAAAAATATGCTAAATACGTCAAGGAACAGGGCTCCTCGTATACCCTGCTGAACACGAGTGCATTGCATTTTGAAGATTTCATATTGATAAAAGCCAAAAAAAAACGAACTCTTGTGGATTATAAATTTATGGCTGGCGTTACATTTGCCCAGGATAAGGATAACATTACCGTCTGGCTGAATAATAAGCCCCTGCATACGGCCCCCTTAACCCTTAATCTACTTCACAATGCCATGGCCCGCCAAATTCTAGGAAAGGATGCTTCCACCGAGGTTACCAACGCACCTCTCCCCTACAGCAACGACACCCTCACATTGCGGCTCAACAAGGGCCAACGGTTAGGTGCTGAGATAGCGATTAATCTCACTCTGACCATGTGCTTTGTCACTGCTTTCTATGTCCTGCCTGTGATCCGAGAACGCGAAACCAAAGCCAAGCTACTTCAATATCTCAGCGGTGTGAGCGTTTTCATTTATTGGCTCACCCAATTACTCTGGGACTACATGACATTCGTGGTGACCGCCTTCTTGGCCATATTTACTATCAGCCTCTTCCAAGAATTGGGCTACAGCTCCTGGATAGACCTGGGACGATATTTTGCTCTGGTTTTAGTCTTTGGCATGGCTGCCCTGCCTATGTCTTACGTTATAGCTGCCGCCTTCAGCGATGGAGCCACTGGGTATATGAGAACAGCTGTGCTTTGCACTTTGACTGGTACGGGCCTTTTCATGTTGGAGTTGGCTCTCTCCTTTGAGGCTTTTCAATTAAAAGATGTAGCCGACAAGTTGGCCTGGTATTTTCGCATCTTTCCACACTTTAGCTTGGCTCAAGGACTACATCATATACATATCGGCTTCAACATACGACGTGGCTGCAATACGAAAATTGTACAGAACATGAAGGTCGATCTGCGTTGTTCCCAGATACCCATCTGCTGCAATATTCCCAGTTACTTTGCGTGGCGAAACCCGGGTATATTACCCGAGATTGTCTATATGATTGTGACATCCCTTCTTTTTATGAGTATCCGGCTTCTACTGGACGCTAAAAAATGCGACAAACTTAATGATGTATTCCGAAAGTGTTGCAGTAAACGCCGTAATCGTGTCGACGGTGGATGGGACCAACCAAAACAAAAGGATGAAGATGATATACAGGCTGAGCAAGAACGAGTGGATAAGCTAACACAATCCGAAAGGTCAAAGCTACCTCTTGTAGTCAATAGAATCAGTAAACGTTATGGCAGTCAAGTGGCTGTGAATGGTCTGACTTTCTGTGTAGACCATGGCGAATGTTTCGGACTTCTTGGAGTAAATGGGGCTGGCAAGACTACCACCTTTAAAATGCTCACCGGAGACGAGCACATTGGCGCCGGAGTAGCCTATGTGGAGGGCACCAACTTACGTACAAATATGCGAAAAGTCTATGCTAGAATCGGCTACTGCCCTCAGTTCGATGCCTTATTTGATGAATTAACGGGTCGTGAGACTCTGCGCATTTATTGTTTGCTTCGGGGTGTTAAAAAATGCTTGATACCCGACATCTCCGAACAGCTTGCTACCACTTTTGGCCTTAGTGAGCACATAGATAAGTTGACAAGACATTACAGTGGTGGTAGCAAAAGAAAGCTGAGTTCAGCCTTGGCCATGGTAGGTAATCCGGCTGTCATGTATTTGGATGAGCCCACAAGTGGCATGGATCCAGGAGCCAGGCGACAACTTTGGAATGTATTGGCTCAGATTCGTTTGGCCGGTAAGTCAATTGTGCTCACTTCACACAGCATGGAAGAGTGTGAGGCATTGTGTACACGACTGGCCATAATGGTGAATGGAGAATTTAAATGCATGGGTTCCTCGCAACACTTGAAGAACAAGTTTTCAAAGGGTCTGATTCTTAAAATTAAAATATTGCCCAGCATTATGGCTTCCAGACGTTCGAGTGAACCCCAAGAGAGTCATAGAAGAGTTACCATAGACTCGACTCATAACATGCAAATTCAAACACCGAAAGATCAGATATATCCGAATGATGAAGATGAAGAGAATCTGGAAGAACATACTCCAGACACTGATACTAGCCGTTCAAGCTCTTCAAACGATGACATAAATGATGCAAGTGAATCGAGCGACAAAGAAAGCACGTCAAAATTAAAGCATGTGGCCTCCAAGGCGAGTATGTTCACAAAGAAACCCAGTGGAAAGGCAAAAAAATCATTTAAAAAATCTAGTAAAATTTCTAAAAAATCAGATAAATCAACAGAAAACAGATCGCTAAAAACAGACACCATGGAATTAGCCCATTCCGGTGGAAGTGGCGTAAATTACCGGGAAAGTAGAAACAAGGAATCAGTAGAAAATAACGACCAAAATGATGAAGAACAAGATAAAGAAGAGAAAATCGAAGAAGATCAAAATATAGAAGAGTTTAGTAAAGAAGACCAAGTAAATGGGGAGGAGCTCAATAACGACCAGCAAATTAATACGAAACCAAAAGAATTAGAGGATGAACATTTTGATGAAAGAGCTAAAAACAAAACCACACATGGAATCTTAAAGCATACCCGAAATCCTGAAGATCTCATTAAGTCTGTAAAGGACTTTGTAGAAAGGGAAATACCCAACGCAAAGCTACAAGAGGAGTACAAGGGCCTGCTTACATACTACATACCCAAAAACAGTATAAAGTGGTCAGAGATGTTTCGGTTACTGGAAAACAATCGGGAATTGTTAAATATTGAAGATTATATTATAACCCAGACGACATTGGAAGAGATATTTTTGGAAATTGGCCGAGAGCCAAGGACTGCAGTAGTAAACAAAAAAAGGTAATTGTCAAATTACTTTCCTCTTTCAAAAATCAATAAGATTCTTTCCCTCTCTTTCAGATATTGTTGGTGTTGCTAAAATAACTTGTTTTTCTCTTGTATCTTTATATGATTTTTTTCTTTGTATTAAACTATTTTTAATATTTGCACAGACTTGACTAAGCCATAAACATCAGTGTTATCAAGGGTATTAAATTTATGCTATGCCTACCTCAAAACTGTAGATTGCTATACCCTGAGGACCGATGGCACGTGGTGTGACCTGCATAATGCATGAGGCACGAGCGTACATGATGCTTTAATACGGTATTAAGTCATTTCATTTATTATTTAAGCCTGTCAAAAATGCAATTGCCAAAAAGGAAAGACACAAAAAAGAGTAAGCAATGGCAACAAGCTGCGCTTTTTGGCCTTGTGCAGCAGAAATTCAATTACATTTTGAGCAGGGGACACAAAGAGAGGGATGTCGTCAGTTCGTAACGAGACGTAACCGTTGTTTGCACATAAATTGTTTGTAGTTGTGTCAATACTGTGTGCGCGGCAGTCTCCGCCATTTTGCGCCCGGCTATGTGTCAATGAGAAAAACCGAAAATATAAAAAGAGTTAAAGGAAAAATTTACAATAACTAGATCACACTTGTATACTCTTCAGAGAATTTTCTAAATAATTTTCAAACGTCCACACTAATTCAGTGGAACTTTAAAGAAGTAATGGTTAAGGTCAAAATTTTAATTTGTTAATATTCCCAAACACTAAGGATCACTGAGCAAATCAATATACACCAAAATTGTTCTATAAATTTAGTTATTCGAATTAATTCATATAGAGTATGAAGAAAGGAATACAGCATCAAATTTCTGTTTTCAAGTTCATAGAATAGTCCTGTTACATGTGCTATAATTTTAGTGTTTACCAACGGGGTGGTTGCTGGACCAAAGAGAACTCAGCAAATAAAAACAAAAAAAAAACAGTAAGAAAAAACAATAACTTTGAGCAAATAATGCCATAAATATTTGAAAAAAGCCGAAGCTTTATTTGCTTGCTGGAATAAATATGTCGTCATCATGGATATTCATTTTGTATTTGTTGTTTTTTATTGCGATTGGGTTTGGTTTTTTTACGATTGAAAATACTGAGAATGGAATTATTTTTCGTCTTATCTATTTCGAGTAGGCTAATGCTTAAATCATAGGAAGAGCTTTACTCATTCGTTGAAAGCAAGCAAAAAAGTATTCCTAAATTGAGCATAAAGAATAATTGAAAAGCTTTCTGTCTTTATATTTGGGAAGCACTTAAATAAAACCACAGAGCAACATTCTCATTTAATATGCATTCCGTCGGACACACAATACTAAAAACTCACAGCCTAATTAAGAGTTATTTCATTACATTCGGAATGTATTGATGGGCAATATCTTGACCACTATACGATTTTTACGATAATTGGCTATTTATTTTATTTATTCCACTCTTTTATGATTATGATTATGATTTTATATTACTTAATTGTGAATATTTTCTAAGGAAATTGGATTTTAAGGACCAAAAAAGAAATGTGAGATATTTCTAATGAGCAACTACTTAAAGGATCACAGTCTGCCCTTCTGCGACTTTTGTTGGCTACTTCGTTTTTTAGCATTTAATAACAATTAAAGGCCAAAGTAGCCAAGTCCGGTCCTTGCCTGTTCAAATAGCTTGATAATGTTTTAGCTTAATAGTTTTCGCCCTAGTCTTAGGGCAACAGCAACTGAGCCAGAGTAGGAGTGAAATTCCTGCAATGGTGTTCGTATTACCCTGGGGCCAATTGTTCAATCATTCAGCTAATCAACAGCAACTAATGGCAGCACCGCCTGGTTGGAACGAGTCCGTTCACGCAGAACAGAGACAGACGTGAAGGGAAGCGTTGAGAATTTCTATCAGATAATTGACCAAGACCATTGCTGGATTTTTAGTTGAGTTTTAGAAATGGTCCACCACGCAATGAAGAACAGTAAATGAAACTTAAGAACAGCAGAGCGTAACTTTGCCCTATTGATTACCAAAGAGTGTGGAAAGTTTTAACAAAATTAACGGTACTTGAAAATTTAGCAGAATTCACGGAAGTCGACCCTGAATATTAAGACTAATTATTCGGCTTTTACCATGAAAATCCGCATCACTTGAGATTGGTTTGGACCTGTTTAAAATCGTTTTACATTAATATTTCATATCAAGTGATATTTGATATATGGAAATTAAGAAGAGTTCCTATCAAATTGTCACCTTTGATTTATTTTCATAATATTAGAATGATTCAACTAAAATGCAAAGTAGATTTTTAAAGAACACCCTGAGCCATTGAAAGATTAATGTTTCGAATGATAAGTATACTATAACAACTTGTTTGAGGCTGTCATATAAAAAATAGATAGTGTGCAACTCAGTACCTTCCCTCCTCACTATACCCATCAAATAGGATGCTTTATTTTTGCCGCTTTCCAAACCCATTACAAAGCCAAGTCAGCGTGGCCATTACAGTTCATTTATATGAGACATGTTTTATGGCACACTTCGTTGCGTTGCCATTAATCAGCATTAAAAGTGTCGACGGCAAACGCAGAAAACACCTACGATGCTCCTCTTTCTCTATAATTTCCTCGCACACACCCGCCTCTCACGTATGCAAAATAAAAGCGTTCATAAGCAGAAGCTGTGAAAGCAATCAGCAGGTGTTTGTCTGCACTTTTCCTTCTAGGGTATCTAGGGTAGCTAGTCGTGTACTCTTTTGGAGAGTTCCTTATTCGTGACCCAAGAAGGAGACTGACTCTGGTAATTTATTTTGTCTTAGGTGTCACGTTGGTTAGTTGATAACGTTTTTTCCACTCTTGTCTGGTATGCTCTCCTTTAAATTTGTTGATTTGAAGTGACAGTTTGATTAAGTCCTAGAGTCGTTTGACTTTAGCATATTCAAAAGGACAATCTCGGGGAAACTGTTTGGGCAAATTTTCATATATGTAGATCCAACTGGCCATTTTGCATTTAAATTAAATTGAATAAACCGCTAATCTAATTCACGTTTCCACATTTACAACAACAATGAAACCCACAAGAGTGAAAAGAAACCAAAGAAAACACAACAATTTTCTTTCCAGCACAGAAAAAACAAAAAAAAAAAAGCCAAACATTTTCAACGGCAAAGAGACAAGAAGTCGCTTTCTTTTATTAAGCCAAACTAGTTTCAAGCTGAATTGAATTTGTGAACTTCAGTTACGAAGGGATATTACAATTTATCACAAGCCCTGAGAAACTCAGAGTCAATTTAACGTCCCCTGGTCAACCCAGTCAATTAGTGGTCACAGGAAATGGAGAAGCTCTGGAATTTCCAATTTGCAGTAGCAGAATCTGAGTTGGATGGAGAAGATTTTGCCAAGTCTTTTTATTTTTGACAGAGTGCTTATTAAAAATAATCACTGTTTGTGTTTCGACTGCAGCGATTAAACGGATTACGCAAGATTGCTCTGGCCGGCCAAATCATTTTATCTCTCTTCATATAAGCAGAATCAAAGTCCCCAGTCCAATTATAAAGTCCCAATCAGTTGGTAAAGTTGTGTGTTTGCGGCTCAATTGCACCCACAAGGATGCCATTAGTTTCACTTGCCACTTTGCCACTTGGAAATCAGTTTTCCGTCTACTCCTTGGTCACTATAAAATGGAATGCTCGTGTTGTATTTTTCGCAGACTCGCACACTTGCACACTTTTCGGCATTATGGCCATTAACTTTTATGCTTATGCATGTTGAAAATTAATGCGCCAAAAACGAGAGCGGAAAAGAAAAAACAAAATACTCCGACCACAATGACAACCCTGAAACGTTCATAAAAAATAAATGACCAACATGAAAACCTTTGAAAAAAAGGTTCACCGCAGAGGAAAAAATAAATGAAAATGGTTTCGACTCTTCTGCGGTAGAGCTGCTCAAAAGTTGTGGGCTTGTAATCTGTGTTTATTTTGAAAACACGTTGAAATCAAAACACAAAGCTTATTAGTATTGATGCTGTAAAGGTCTTTAAAAAAATACAATAACCAAAATTATTTTATAAAATAACCTGCTGAGCCTCCTTCGATCCCTCTCCCTACTTTTCTGCTTTTTGCTTTGGAAGAGATTTCCATAAAATCATAATAGCCAGGGAACCAAATAAAAAAAATTTGAGAGCCAAAATAAATTGAATCCCTTCTGTTTTATCTTTCAAATAGTATTTGGAATATGCGTTCTGCATAAAGATTTGAGAATGTTCTTATCCTTGGAACAAAAAAAAAGGCAAGAAATGAATTTTTAAATTAAATTAACAGCTAAGCCGACATAAATGGAATGATTCAGCAACAGATAAAACGGGAAAGGGAGAACCTGGTTATACATTTTTGTTTGAGAGATTTTGTTACCGGCAACTGCATTTGATTGCATGCCGAATTAACACCGCAAGACTCTTGCCCATTTTGGAATTTTTGGTCTATAAACTTTTCAAAATTTTATACATAAAAGGACACTTTCCGGATTTATAGCCACAATAAAATACACACTACAACAGAAACAGTTACAAGGAACATAAACTGCACAAATTCGCTACCGTGGCTAGTCGAACCCGTAAAGCACATAAAATGCCATAAAATATATATGGTGTATGCGGAATTTATGAAGTCCATCGTTAAGTTGCCAAAGGTCACATACTCTTTCTGAACTCTTAAATTTAAAAAACTAAATTGGCTCAAGAAATATTCAAAGCCGATTTCAGGAATTTATAGTATCATCCCACTTAGAGTTCTTGGAGAAAGATTTATCTATAAATAATGGCAACGATACACAAATGATCAATAGTGTCTGAGAGGTCGAACCCAATAAAGGTGTACCAAATTTCATAAATCGAGAGGATTTCTATTAAAAGGTGAAATGATTTTCCAGAAATGTGCAGCAAAGCAAAACCAAACCTATGCGCCAGTTTTCAAGGTAAAGTAATTTTCTGCTTGAGATACTAAAGAAAAAAGAAGAATATATATTTACATACAATAAATTTCCGGGTTATTTTTTATTATTTATACCAAGCACGACTCGACAGACAAACCGTTGAAACAAATAAATACAGAGAATATTTTGTGGTAAATTAAAATGCACACAAGATTTATGACTAAGTTAGATGCACTCTGGAGAACATCCTAAGTTTGGTCAAGACAAAGCGACGGTACGGATTGAAACAAAAGTTCAGTTTATGGCAAAATGTATATTTTATGGCAAATCTTAAGTAAAACTTTTAGCCACCTGAGCTGAGCAAAAAGTTACTCGGCCTCCCGAGAGACTCAAGATTCTGCACAGACAGTACCACCGGATATTCCATCATTACCATGTGTTGCAATGCAAGACAGGAGAAGTAGAGAGGGCAACGTTTTGTCCTATCATGCAGCCCTGCGGTTGGGGTCTAACGAAATTTGAGTTCCCCAATTTTCCGCATTCTCTAAAACAGCCAGGCAACCAACTAGTCCAACTAGTCCAACAAACCGACGACGTCAATCAATCAAGTTTCTGTGGCAGCAAACTCGCCTGCCATGTGCTTTGGTCAGGTTGGTCTTCCATGCAACAAATCGCCGTAATGTTGGGTATTTGTTGCACTTAACGGCGCCCAATCAATGTGGAACCACAGTGACACCAACGCATTGGTTGAGGGCATCGACAAATTGTCTATCGATCAGCAATTTTGAAAATTTTTAATTGAGTTGAAATTTGCAGAACGTAGCAGGGCCTCCAATAAGGTTTCTAAAAATAGAAGGCCCAACTAATTTGGTGAATGCATGGCAGGCCATTAAAGTTGTGTGTGCCTGATTGACAAATGTTTTTGATGTTTTCGATTAAATTGTGTTTTGTATTGATTAAAAGTGGCTGAAAATTACATTACTCAGATGATTGTAGTGTTAATTTGCCAAAATATGGTACGGAAAAATTGATTGGATTTTTTTTTTTTTTTTTTTTGCTCAAAATAAATCGAGTTTTATTTCGTACAAAGCAAATGTCTGCCAATATGAAATTTTTCTGATTTTGTCATGTTGATAATTATTTGCTTGGATAAGCAAAGAAATGAGTTGATTGGATATTATAGCTACACTCGAATGGAATTTAAAATTGCATCAATATTGACATTTTAGCAAGCACGAAGAAGTAACGAAAATATGTGTGGTCTGGATAAAATAAAATAATAAACCATAAAGTTTTTTACTAAAAAATTTTCCACAATTAAATAAAATTTATTTAAATCTTGAATTGTGGCCATGACAAACATATTATTTTTTATTGTACAGAATTAAAGGCTCATGTGACTAAGAATATTCTCACTACAAACTCATATAAGGCAACAAATCGAAGCAAATTCCGATGATTATCTGAAGATTTGAATCTGTGATTGTCAAGCAATTGAATTGGAATTTACCCAGCCTTAAGATGGCTCGCCTTATTCAAAGTCTCCTATATATTTATAATTATGATAAACACACGTGCATTTAGTAATTAACACCTGCAGCTTTTAAGCCGACTTTGCCGCAGTTGGCTTAGATGAGTTCCAAGAGAGGCCAGAGCTTAACAAGAGGATGAAGTAGATGCCACAAAATACACACACTTAAATGCACACTGAGAGTGAGAGAAGAAAGACAACAAAAAGCTGGCGTGTTGTTAATTAGTAAACAGAAACTCAACTTGGCTCAGCGAAAATTTGCAGCCACCCGAGGCTTGGTCCACCAAAAACTGAGCCAACTGAAAATGAGAAATTCGACTCATAGAATGAGTACGGTTCGAGGAGAGAAAATTAGAGGCCCGAAGGTGCAGGTGGGTCTTCATAGAGGCGTTAAATAATTTATGAAAAGCCAACGGGCTGGCGTCAGCCGCACATTCAAGCCAAACAGCAAAGCTTCTATGAAAAATACAAAACTCCCCCGAGACCGTCCCGACCGTCTCCGAAATGGCTATAAAACAACGAGGAAGCGTGCTAATTAATTATTCATAATTAGCTGCTGACTAAATGTTTAACTAAATCGCATTAAAGAGCAACGTACGATGATCATTGCCTCTTTTTAAACTCAGAGATGCTTGTTTAATTTATTTTTTTTGAAATGACCTCAGATTACCAGCCAAACTGGGCTATAAATTCAATTGTATCTCTCTCTCCCTTATCCTAAATACATAAATTTAATAAATTGGCAACTTAAGCGTCGCTAATTCAGGCTTAAATATATTTAGAGGGAACTTTCAAAGAACTGTGAACTGAGACCTAAGGAAATGTTTTATTTTTAGCCATAAATTTAATTGATTAACATGCTAGATAAGCCACAAGGAAATTGCCACAACAAACTACTATGCAATTCAATCAAATATGCAATGTTTTTTGTTGTTTCCTGATTTGCAACAAAGTCCTTAAGGCATTTCAAAGGTGTCGTTTTTAATGTTTTTGTAAGAAAATTTTAGATTTGAAGAAGTTTTTTTTTTGAAGATTTTTATGAGAATAATAAAATGAATGAATGAAACTTTAAAAAAGCTTATGGAAGAAAAGAGCAAAGTCCAAGGAATATACAAATATATATTGAATTGCTTATGTAGTGCTCAAAAACCTTGTCGGATTGTGTCAAATAAAAGTCAATCAGCTTAATATCTTTTTTCTCTGCCCTGCACAAGAAAATTTCAAAGAAATTTTATACAATAATATATCATCCCTATGTTAAGTACTGCCAAATTCAATAAAATATTGACATTTTCACGAGTCTCTTTACTCCTCCGCGAAATTCAGGAAAATTAAAAAAAAAATAATAATAATAAATATTTTTATGTGGTAAAACTTTTCTTTACCGTCGGCAAACTTAACTTTATCAAATGTATCAAAAAAAAAAAACAATGCTTTTCTCTTTGAAATAATTTCAAACAGCAATAAGTTAATTTTAATACAAATGCATGCCATTTGAAGTCCCCACCGCAGGAGCTCCAAAATTTTAGTCAACCAAAAAGGTTAGTAAACATGAAAAACGCAGAAGGACTCTTGCCATTTTACTGGGCTTGCCAGCATAACAAACGAATGACAACAACAGCAACAACAACTCTATATTTATGTAAATATTTGGCAAACAAACAAAATTCTAGGCTAGAAACCAAGAGCCCAGACGAGGCCCATCGCAGAAGGCTCTGGCATCGGAGAAAGGCAAACTCAAAGACAAACTTGGTGAAAACCTTGCTCAGGTGTTTGCTGTTGTTGTTAATGCTCTTGTTGTTGTTGTAGCATCACTCACAGCTACAAGCGTATGAATATTTTACCCAGACACTGTCAAGTTGCCGTCTGCCTGTCGGACTGACTTTAACTGGGTGTCTGCGTCTAGACAAGTGTATGCCGACCAGGGTGCACGGACTGCACTTCAAAAAAAGAAGACACTCACTCGGAAAATCAAACACACCACAGACTTAGGAAAAGATAGGGACAGGGAAGACCGGGTGCGACAGAGAGCGAGCGAGACTGAGAGACCGTGTAAGTTGTTGGTAAATTTATTTTGGGAATACGGCGGAAGACAGGTAACTGCCCCCGCAAATTCGCACACGCACACACATATACACACACAAATACACTCAAGAAGTTTTGTTTGGTGCGGGCAACAGAACATTCACAATGACAGGCCATAAATTTTCGTTTTTTTTCTCATTTGAAAAGTTCTTGTACATTTTGTCTTGTCATAAAATCATTTTTATATGTTTTTACATTAATTTAGCAAGTTTATGTGATGGGTGGGCTTGTTGGATTATATACACTTATTATTTGCACTGCTAATTTTTCTGACTTAAAAAAATATTGTTGAAAAAATTTGAAAAAAATTTGGTAAATATTTCTACTTACTCTGCGATGCTTTTAGATAACGGCCAGCGCTCCATAGAGGCCTGATACTTCATATTCTCGATTTGCTTCTTTAATGCGTCCCGATCCATGTTTTGTAGAGCACTGGGATCCATGGCGGCTAAAATTTATCCACATACCACCCCTGTAAAGAGCAGAAAAAAAATCTCAATCAAGAGCAGTTTCAGAGTTCCCATAAAAACCTCTCGCTCTCTTGAGGGCTCACTCTCTCGCGCTCTCTTTCTGTTTGGATTTGTATATTACATCTGCACCACCTGCATCCCAAGCAACCCACCACCCAACAAAGCCGCAGTCAGCTACATCCTAAATAAGCTCTCCGAAAGGCCGCGTGCTAATTTCTAAACCGGGCAGATTTGGTTCTCTCGCAATGTTTTGTTTTGTTCTGTTTGAAAGGAAGCAATTTCTGATCTGAGAGGGAGAGAGTGGGTCTCTCGGAGAGAGAGTGTGTTGGCCCGAAATTCTGAAAAGGGTTGTTGCTTTCCTTGGTGAATATATATATATTTTTTTTTGTTTGAGCAGAACAACCCCCTTGAATTCCCTTAGTTCCTGGCGCCTTGAGGCCTACAACACCCTGTATTCTTTTAGGCAGAACTTTTCCCATTTTATGGCAGACCTGAGGACAAATGTCTGCGCAGACCATTAACAACAAGAAATCAATAGAGCCTCAGAGAGCGAGAGAGACAGAGACAGCGCGAGAGTGTGTGAATTTCAGAGAGCGAGTCGAGTTAACAGAGCCGCCAAATGAGAGAGCCAATCTGTTATTTAGGACACGTTTGTTTACAACCATCCTTAGACAGGGCCCCCGCCTCGTCGTACGCCCTAGCAGAAGCATAAAAAAATGGGCGCGACCGCAAAAAATAGCAAAAATACTATTTTTAAATATGAAAAGAACATTATAAAAGCAAAGTTCTCGATAACTTGCTCAATCTCTCGATTTGCCCAGCGTCTTCTTTCTTTGTCTACGCCGCTAACGTGTCATAATTTATACAAATTCTGTAATTTGTTTATGTTGGTGACGTCGTCTGAGCTGCCATAAATATTACAGGAAGACAAAAAAAAAAAAAAGAAAGTAGGAAAGTAAGGAAGAAAACTCAAAGTGTGAAAATTCGTGCTCTACTGGCCGTGGCATTGGGAGAGCAGAGGAAGTCGGTAGAAATAAGGATACGACTTTGCGTGTCCTTAGACAATTAGTTTTGTTGTATCTCGTCTGTTTGCCTTGTGGGCACAATACAGGCAAATGTTTAACTAAGCATAAGTATTTATTGGTTGTTTTCAGGATAAATTAATTGGCCTTAGATACACTTGGCTGAATAAAACAAAACGCATGCATATTGACGGAAAGCTTGTAATCTTTGAAACATATGTGAAAAAAGGGAATTCCAAGCGGAACTTCCTTTCTCTAAAATTAGAAAAATATATTTATTTTCTCCATAAATAAATTTAATATAATTTAAAAATGTTATAAAAATGATAAAAAAAATCAAAGAAAACAAAAACATTACAAATCTCAGATTTTTATAAACAAACTTTCTTGATCTTTGTATTTAAGCTGAAATCTAGAAAATTCATAAGGTTTATTTTAAAAACCCTAGGAAAACCTGTTCAAATAAAAAATATATGCTAACAGCAGCATGTTAGTCTGTTAAGGCTTAGCCAGGACACGAACCGCTCTGTTAAATTATTCGCAGACTAAGGCTAAAATTTATCGCATGCTACTAAGAGTAAAAAGCAATAAAAAAAACAAGTAGACATTCCACCAGACAGGACCATCAAAAACTAATGCAGGACTCAAATAAAAAACCACAAGAAAAACTAAATAAATAAAGAAAAAAACAAAACAAAACAAGACCAAAAACTATAGCAAATAGTGAAGGGTCAAAACCACAAGTCCTATCCATGTTACCAATGATTTGCCAGTGACCAACCCAAGAATGGCACGCCTACACCCGTCTATAATCAATGTCATTGAGGCGCTGCTCTGCTCTCCTCTCTTCTCACCAACTCTTAGATAGATACGCAAGTGTGGCAGACAGGAGACAGGACATTTGGTCAGTCCAAAACTTCCCAAGGATTGGCAGGCAGTAGAGCAAACAATGACGCCCAACTGACGCTTTTGGTTGTTCTGGCTTGTAGGTGTAACTTTAAATACAAAGAAAAAAATGAAAGGCCTTGATGGGTTTTGCGGGGGACGGGCTTGTTTGCTTGCTGGGGCTAGCCGCTTGGTTCATACATCATTTTTAGTCGCTTCGGTGACTCGCAAGGTTGAAGGGCATATTGCCAGTTGTCCTGACCATCAACCCATCAAACGGATTAGTCGACTGGTCAGCCATCCAACTATACAAAAATACTGTTGACCAGGCAACCTGCCTATTTGCTGGTCCAGTCAACTTAAGGATTTTCGGATTTAACAAAAGCGACTGCAAGGCCAGCACAGCTGCTACGTATTTAACGAAAAGTTGCTACATTCTCAGCCAACACCGACTGCTTTATTTTTTTTCTTTGTGCCAGATTTTTCTTCTTTTTTCCAGATTTGGTGACACGTTGACCAAAGTGTTAATGGCGAAACTGTTGTAAAAACCAGGAGATTTAATATTGGACTATCTGGGTGTTTGGTGTTTCGAAACTGCCAGTTTTTTTGGAACTTTTTTAACATATGTTCGAGACCCTCAGACATTCTCCCACATATGCAAATTCTTGAATATTCAAGCGTGCCATAAAGCGAGTCGACAAAAAAAAATTGTTTAAAGTTCGTTTAATTAAAAGTTTTCGTGTTTTCAGAAGCGAGCTGACATTTAATATTGTAAAACAGAAACGTGGTGTTCTTAAAATTTACCTTCGGGGAAATTCTGAGTTCAGAAGTGCTAAAATAAATCGTGAAATAAAAAAAAAGAGACAAACGATTTTTGGTATTTGGGGAAAAACTACTTTTATAAATAATAATTTAAATAGTCAACTTTTTCGTTTTCTTAATTTTAAGGCAATGGTAAGCTGGTCTAGATCTCAATCAAATAATGATTATTAAATGGTTACAATTATTAATTAACTAAAGATGAAAATATGTACTTTTTTTCTCAGAAAGACATAATAGAAATAAAACTCAAGCTAACTCGAACTCCGATCCCTTTACCAAATAGACAAAAATTTTAAAAAATTATAATTGGTAGCCTTGAATTCTTTCAAACATTTGATTAGTCAAACCTTTGTATTACTTTTAAATAACTTACAATTTCTGCAGTATTTAAGGAAAGGCTATGACAGTATATTTAATTGTTCCATAAGGAGCATGACAAATCGAAATTTCCTATTCAATATATCTTTTGTAGTTATAGTCCATTTTTAAAAAAAAAAATTTTTGAAAATAGAAAGAATCACAAAGATCCATTAATACCAAGGGACAGACTATGTCTAAGTCAATTTGTATCTAATCCCTGATCATATTGTGGGTATCTTTAGGGTGTCTCCGACATCACCCTTTGCATATTACAAGCATTTGTAATTTAATATACCCTTCACGATTAAATGCAGAGTATGAAAAGATGAAAAGAAAATATCTGCCGGAGAATTTCCAACTTTTGCTTTTCATGTTATAATCCTTATAAGTCCATTACTATGAAAGCCAGATAAATTGAGTACCGTGACTTTATTTACTGCACATCATCATCTATTAAAAAATAAAATTCTTTCGTTCGTGGCCCGACGCAAGTGCTTCAACTAATTGCTCAAGCAATTTCCAATGTAAAAGAAAAAGTATATGTACATACATACATACATCAAGGGTCGACTGCATTTTAAGCCAGAAAACGCTTTGCGCCATTTAAACGAAGAGCAACAACATGAGCAACTAACTGAAAAAGTAGCAGAAATTTATCTCACTGGCTCTTGACATGATGAGCGGGAAAACAGAGCGACCCGCAGAGGGGCAGCTTAGACCAAGACTGGGACAGGCAGCCGGACAGACATGCATAAATCGTTAGCAAAATGTTTTTGGCGGTTACAAGTGAGGAACTGCAGAAGCAGGGTAACAACATTCCAGAAACCACCCACGACAGACCGCAGCATCCCACCACTTGAGAGGGCTGGCCTCGCGTATGTGAGTCAACAAGCGTTCAAGATTTTTTTTTGTACACACCACCCAGACCGACACGCCCCCTAAAAAGCCACTGCCAATGTCCCTGGCATAGTGTGGCTGCTGTAAACGACAACATCAAGTGATTTTCTGATTTCTTCTTTTTTGTTGTTGTCTAGTTTATTTCTACAACAATTACAACAGCAAAAGCCACAAATTTTGTCAGACAATTTTCTGCAGTAAGAAATTTTCAATATTTTATATTTCTTCTATAAAAAAAAAATAATAATGTACCTATAATTTTTTTCTACTTTAGAAATTATTTCACTTGGCTGACAAAATTGGGTTTCTTTTTTGATGACAGCAAAATTTGTCAAAATAATTGGCATGACATTAAAGTGAGAAAATCTAGAATTATATTTACTTTTCGTTTTTGGTATTTTTTCATAATTCGCATGCACTTTTGCCCTTTGAAAAGAGGCGCTTGCTCAATTTATTCAAGCATTAAAAATAGTTTTGAAACTTGTAAGTAAATTTGTTTCAGAAACCCTGAAAGGTTGCCCACTTTACCAAGTAACCACCGCTACCAAAACATACGACAATTGTGCAACAACTGAAAACTTTCAACGCGCCAACTTTATAAGCAATTCAAAATGTCAGCAACTAAGTGGTATGAATAACCCCTTTTCGCCCCTGCCCAGTACTCGACTGCTCACTAAATCAATTTAAACAAGTTTAACTAAATAATTAAAATACTGAAAGTTAGTGGGTGTTGGTTGGTTGGCTGGTTACATGATTGGTTGGTTTACCTTTGCCCGTCCGCCTGCAAATTTATTATCCGTTTTGTGTGGCAAGTGCAAAATGTGTAAAATTATGGCCAACAAAGCATGAGAACAGCAATCATAACAACAACAGCAACAACGAAAATTGTATAAACAACAATGAAAATTACACACACACGAGCGCAAATGCAAAACCGCAATACCAGGGCACGTAATACCCGGCGTATACGTGATTTATGCCCGACCATATGTGGCAACCAAAGTTGGCCTAATGACAAATTAATTTTAAAAGAGTTGAAAAGCGCAAAACCATAAAGGAGTCGCATTCAACGAAAAACGAAGTAAATTCAAATGAAAATTGCATAAATCAAGCAATCAAAAAATACCAAAATGCATACTATAAATAAATAATCCTAAGGGCTATGAAATTTACGACCTGAAACAAACAATAAGCCTTAACGCTCCCGAGGCCCGCAATCCCCATCGACCAATCCCTCAACTCTCCCGCTTGTCTTTATTTTCTTTTGTGTTTATCTTCTTTTTGCCAGAACACTGCCAACTGCAAAATAAACGACCAAAAAACAACAGACAAACAAACAAGCTAGCCAAAAAACCAAAAACAAGAAACACACACCACTTACATTTGGCTACAAAAATGCAATTAAAAGCGTTTCATTTGACAGTTCAGTTTGACTCTTTGTTTGTGCCCGGTGTGCCTTGTTTACTAAGCCACTGGCATAAAACCTAGAATTAAGGAGATATTGAGTCGGGCAGGTGAACACAATTTAACCAATATACAATCTGACTATGGGATGCTCTGTATGAGAGAAGCAGTCCAGTATGGAATGTATATGGAATTTGTTACTTAATTTCAAATAAGTTGAACTGAGAAATCAAAAATCTAATCCAAAATTATATTTCCGGTTGACTGAGCTTCCTCAATGCAATAGCAAATCGACTATTGATCAATAGTTAAGCCCACTAGACATCAGTGCTTCTGTGTTGCAGCTTATACAACAATGACAGATTTTCTTAGTAATTTTTATATATTCCATTATCTCAAGTTTCCACTAGTAAACTTAAAGTCTGTACTCTTAATGGAAAGCTCATCATTTTAAATAATATCTAATTGAATCTAGTGAAGTTGTACTTTCCTAGACAATGAATTCTGTATAAAAGTCTTGTAGCTTGCCTTATTAAAAAATAAAAAGATGTTGTAATTAATTAATTTTTTTTGGGTTCTGGAAACTAGGAATTTGCTACCTTTCGATAGATGGAAATATTACCGTGCTATAGTTCCAGTCTCACAAGAATGCTTTCCACTTATGCCTAAATTCACTTTAATAAAGAATGCTCTGAAATTTCTCCTTATAGAGTATGCCCAGAAGCAAAATCAAATTGAATGCAATTAATTAAAAGATCGAAAGAAAATGAAAGAAATTGAATGAGAAAATCATTTTAGAAGAGCAATAAAAATAGAAGCGATAGACAAAGGCAAGCCAAATTGTTAAGAGAAAGACAAAATATTCTTGAAAGCCGTAAAAGGCAAAGCCCAAAAATGGCAGACAACAGGATGTAAGTTCTGGCTTCACCAAACGTCCACCTCCGGATCATATTAAAAACTTGAGCCAGATATATCAATTTAAGATGCCGGCCCAAGACCAAGACCAAGACCTGGCCAGGTTGAAATGGAAAGCAGAACAAACCCACATTAAATTTGCATTAAAATATTCAATTTAGAGTGCAGTTGGCAACAAAGCGCACCTAGGAGATAAGGAAGGACTCAACTCATTTACAAAATGGCAAAGTCGGTTTTTTTAGGACTCTGGCAGGAGGAAAGTTGATAAAGACAAGAAGACAGACTGTAAGAAGCAGAGAGTAGAAGAAAGCATCAAAGGCAAAGAAGTAAACTTTTATGAGATGACACACGATGCTCAACTTGCTGGCTTTGCTCGTGCTTTTCTTTTTTAGTGCTATTGTTGTTGTTGTAGTTGTTATAGTTGCTGGCATTGTTGCTGGCTGCTGGTGCGGCATCTTTTATGCTTTAATTATTTGCAACATGCAAAGTTAAGCCAACACAAAAACACACAAACGCGCTCAGACAGACAAACAGACAAACAGACGGGCGGACGGACAGACAGGAGCAGCAAAAGAGTCAGAGCATCAGAAAAAAGCGAGATGGAAAGAACACTTGCAGCAACAGCAACATCAACTTGCAGCAGAAGGAAAGGTATTAAGTTGTAAATATGTAAAAAAGCTTACAGCTGCCGATTTCCCCGCAGCTGCTGCCTCTTTTGCCACTACTTTTGTGGCTGCCTCTTTTGCCTTTGTAGCCTGTCGCTCTATTTTATCCATCAGAACTAGCTATGTTCCTTTCTCTTTCGCTCTATCTGCGGCCATGCGGCAATGCGGTTCTGTGTGTGTGTGTGTGTGTGTGTGTGGTTGTGTGTGTGTGCGTATGTCAAAAATGAATTACATGCAGTCTGCGAAAAGCTTTTCGTATGCGTCTCTGAATATTTTAAATGCGCCCGCAAAGTATGCAAGCCGTTTTCAGCAGCTGGGGCAAAAAGTGAAAGACACCCGTTTACTTAAGGATTAAGTTTTATTTTCACTACACTGGAAGTGAGCAGGAGGGGAGACAATAGAATGTTTTTGTGTTTGGGGAATTTTCAAAAATACGAGCTCAGTCTTAAGTCCATTACAATTTATTTAAAATCTTCATGTCGAGGAGAGCCAGGCTCTTAATAGATGCGGCAATCCTCACAATTTAAAAATCAAATCCTAATTTCCCAGACTTGTTTGGGATTAAATGCTTTTAAATTTCCAACAGTTTGGTTCATAAATTAAAATTGATGAATATTTTCTCATCAAAAAAACTTATTAAAATAGAGTAAAAACAGAAAAAATAAATTTAAAAAACTTGGAAAAATTGCGAACTAGACTCTTAAAATATGAATAATATATTTATTTTATTTTTTTATTTTTTCATTTTCAAAACTTGTAAAAAAGAACAACTTTTAGACATTTAAAAGAATTTCCCGCAATTTGTTTGGCCTGACAAATGGCTTTAAAAAATGAGAATTCTTTCAATTTGCCCAGGCAGACAAATCGACAGAAAGTCAGATAGTCAGACTGCTCCTGCTAAAAGCACAATCAATCGGGCAATGGAAAAAAGACACGCTCAAACAATCGCCAAATTGACCGCACTTGTTGCCAAAGGCTGAGAGGAGTACCCAGAAAACTGCGCTTAATCAAATGAAATCAATTTTTCTCTCACTCTGAGTCACATTGTTAGTCAGACTAAAAATTTTCCTGCTATTTACAATCCCTTGGCCATGCAAATACATTCCATTCTGACAGAAAGGCAGAAGGAGGAAAAAAGTAAAAACCATTCTAATTGAATTTAGTTTACGCGGCATTTTTCTGTATTTTCTGAAGAGCCCACATTCCAATCCAGTGTTGCACAAAAACTTTGGACGAGCTCGTTTAACAAGCAAGCAAACAAAAATTGGGCCAACAAAAAAGCGCAACGCACACATAAATCGACGGCATCGTGGTCTTACAGCCCAACCTAAAAGTGGAAGATGGAGAAGGGCAGAACGCATAGGAATGGCCCCGCGAAACGACAACGACGCGGAGGAGGCAGCAGCCATAGAAATGTTGGTTGCATCATCCAACAAAATGGCAAGCCGGCAGCGTTTCTTTTGTCTAGCATTTTGGCCAAGACCTGAGACCCAGGCGGACTGGAAAGAGCTCGTGAAAATGGTGTCGACTTTGGTCTATTCAATGACGGCACAAATAATTGAAGAGCCGATCAATAGGTGAAATGTACTTTTTCTGCCTACCTGTGAGACTGAAACTGTTTAATTGAATTAGCTGAGTGTGCACTCGATGGGTCAACTACTGGTCCAAACAGATTTTTCAATTTGGTTTTGCTTACTTTTTTGGAGGTGAATTGGGCTGGGATTTGCTAGCTGAAATCTGCCATTGTTTGTGTGTGTAGAGCAACTTTTAGGTTAATTGCTTTTTCCTGAGATACACAAAATGAACTAGACACACTCTGGGGGTGCTTAAGAATTACCCACGCTAAGGACCTTAAATAGATTAACTTTGATTCGAATCGGTTGCCAATCAATTGTTAGCTTTCAACATCAATCATCAATTATATTTTATGGCATTTGCAAGCTGGCTGTTTTGTGTCTTCCTTTGTCTGAGTGTGTGTGTGTGTGTATGTGTGAGATTATCCATGAAATTCCTTGTTCAATTTGTGCAACAAATTCCGAAACAATCACAACAGCTGGCAAACCTCAATTGCATTCCAACTATCATTTGATATCTCCTGCATTGCTCATCAATTTAATATACTTATTATTTGAAATTCAATCAATTCAATGGCATTATTTATTCTGCCAAGCAAAGTAAAGAGAAAATTATAGAAATAAAACAAGAACTAAGCAAACAAAGTATGGGGTAAAGCATAAAAACTAACGTGATGGCCATGAAAAATTATGAGCCATGTCATAACAATAACCCAAGTTGGTCCACCCATTCCAAGTATCCTTCCACTTCCACCTTCCATGCATTTTAGCAAAGTCAACCCAAGTGGCCATTGATGCGTTAACTAAAAAGTTCAACATTTCAAAGAGACAGAGCGAAAGAGAGAAAATGAGTGAGTGAGAGGGGGGGGGAGGAAAGTAGACAAACCCGTAGGTGGCGAAAATGTCTAAATGTTGTTGGCTTTGCTGGCTAGTGGCAAAAAGATTCCAATCCCAGGTTCTGTGTAAAGTTTGTTCTCGTGCTGGAAAAGACATCGACAATAACGAATACGGCTTTGGCCAAATAATCGAAAGCCAAAACACACAGACAGCAGCACTACCAACAAGCATTAAAATGGTACAGCCTCCACTCCCTTCCATCTGTAGATCCATTCAGAGCTCATGGCTCCGAACCGGTCCGCTCAGACACGTACACAAACATTTCATGGTTCAATAAATTTACTGCCACGGAGGGCAGAGAAAACTTTTCCACAAATATACATTGAAAACACTGTTGTTGCATGTGTGTGTCTGTGTATATTTGTTGGTGCAATAAAAAAAAAGCCAGTCGAGCATTTTTGAATAGTCGAATAGATTCTATTTTTTAAATTCTACGTGCTTATAACTTTGAATTGTCTTGCCAAATTCTTTCATATAAATCAGAAACCAATTTATCGTCCACTTGCCAAGTTTTGACTTGAAATTTAAAGGACTCAGCCCAATTTAGCCCTGATCTACCGAACCTTCCACCGCCTCATGAGTCACTTTACTCCTGCTCTTTTTTTTCTAAAGGAATATTTATCCTTTTTTCTATTACTTTCAGACGATCTTAAGAGATTTGAAACTTCAATATTTCATGTTTATGTTACTATTATTCTCATGGATTTGATTCATGTTAACCAGTTTGCCTTCGCTTGTCAATTTCTAACCTTAAAAATATTTCTTTGAATTTCGCAATTTCGAACCTAAACGACTAATTTTATATAAAAATAGTATTAAAAGAAATAGTTAAAAATTATCTAGTTTCTGATCACCCATCCACCTCAGCTGCCAGCGCCTCCTGCCGTGTTGCTTTGCTGCGCCCACGCCATCCTGATCTGCTTTTCATGTAACACATACGTACTATGTAGCCGTATAAATTTTATATTTTTTTCCTTTTATTTGGTTTGCCTTTCCAGACACCCCCACACCAATATGACTTGTTCTGGTTCTTCGTATTTTTATTTTTTTTTTTTTTTTAGTGTCTTCAGCCTCAGCATTCATGAAAATGGCGCGTTTCCGCTTGCATGTTGGACGGCATCATTCGTTCGTTTCCCGTTACCCATCTTCCTTCCTTTTCCTCTATTCGGTTGGCTCTGGCCTACTTTTAGAGACTGCTGAGCTCACAAAAAGATTCTAAGAAAAAACAAAATAGTACGAAAAGCAGAAAATGCTGGAAATATGCGCTAAATTATGCGCGCTTTCTACATTTGCAGTCAGCCACCTTTTCAGTGGTCCCTGGCTGGCAATTACTGCAATTTCTGTTATTTCCCACATAAATTTCATACACTTCTTAAGAGTCTACGAAATTCGCAAACCAATTAAAATCTTAACAAAATAAACGTAAAAATCTTGTAAAAATAGGAAGTAGCCCTGAGAAAAATAAACTTAAAATAGTTTTTTTCTCTCAAGTTTTAGAAAGCTTAAAAAGTGTATAGCTTCTTCGATGATAAGAGCAGTTTTACTTTTTTATTTTTTCTTAATTACTTTTTTTTATGTGTTGTACAAATGGCAATTAAAAATGCAGCTAAACAAATGGATTCGCAACGTTGTTATTTATAGTTTTAATTAGTAAGTTATCTAATCACCAGATGAGTAAATTCTATTTCCAAGCTTTAATTCAATGCGTAACATTCCACGGCATGTGGATACTACCATTTCTGTGACAGATCCCTGGAGGGGCAGCGTCCTATCGTCTCCCTTTCATTCCATTTCGAACGCAACGAAACTAATTGCTATCTTTCGAAAGTCTATGGAGGTTCCATGAGATCCTTATATAACTTCCATAACACACTAGTCCACTAACTTAATAGATTCCACCTTCCTCGCAAAGATTATATTTCTTATATTTGTCATTTTATTGTCTTCTTTTTGTCTTTCGGCGATGAGGGAAGGTATAATTCCCATTCAAAAATTATCAAAATGAAAATAACTTAAATTGGTTCAATTGTTCGGACCTTTGAGGATACTGCGCTCTTTGGTTCTTTAGTCTTTATTTTAATATGGATCCAATACGCAAATCCTGCTGATATAACCTGAATCTAAGGAATTCCGAATTTCAATTCATTCTGCCTAATTTTTGGTTAAAAGGAAGGAAATCATTTTCTAGCAGAGTACAATTCATATAACAAATATATAAAATATTGCCAGACATAGAAGCTTTCTTTGTACTAATACACACCAATTTTCAATACGAAAAATCGAACTTTGAAGTGGCTCATGGGTATTGGGTTCAGCGTAGTTTAAGAGTGGCGGCTTCGAGTGGGTTTGGTTGGGTTATCCGCTCTCCGCCGTAGCGTGCATTTCGTGTTTTTATTTTTACTGGCCAAAAGCCACTTGAAACAAGCAGGCGAGGGCGTCACTGACATCGTCAACGGCCAAGGAAGAAACCCTTCAGTTATGGTAACGAACGCGTTTTGTGCGTGTTAAAGCACATAGAAGGCGGAAGAGGGACTTTTTATATCGATAGGACACCCCAAACTGTGCTAGTCTAGCCAACAATTTCACTTTTTATATACACGCAATTTTGTTGTTGATTTTTATTTTATTATATTTTCAGCTGGGCGATAAATTAAAATTTTTTTATTAAAACACTTCTGAGGGTGTTTGAAAACTAAAAACCCTATTGCGGCTTACCAAATCCAACTCTCTAAAAGTTTTCAAGCTCTTGAGAGTCCAACTCGTATAGTAAAGAGTCTTGGGATATTTTGTGATTTATTACTCGCTTTTATGCTGATGGAAAAGTTAAATAAATTTAAAGTAATGGTCCTATGTTATATGTTCGATACGAAAAAAAAGACGCCTGTACTAGATGATTCAGGCCAACCAATATGGTATCAAAAGATAAGATCAAGAAATTCCGATTAGATTAGCATGCAAGGCATGTACCAATCCTTTTGGTATTGATAAATGCTCAATCTCAAAAATTATTAAATGCCTTTATCAAGTTTCAAATCAATAGTCATTATATTGAGTGCCTCAAACTATTGGGTGCTTCCGTGAATTTTAAAAATTTCAGTAAAAAATAAAAACAATGCAAAGTTAAACTCTTCAAAAGTCTTTAAAGACAGCTATTTATTATAACTTGCTAAACAGCATTGGCTTAGTCGATTAAGTCAAACGAATTTATATAAACAATATCATTTTTGTGACCCTCAGCAAATTTACTTGTCAAGAGTGCAAAAATCAAAGCAATTAGTTGTATCTTCATTTTGAAAAGTCAAGTATCAAATGATGTCAGAGAATTTCAAAATACTTTCTAAATTATTTCAAATAAGTTCACGGATCCTTAAATAATTTAGTTATTTCGAAACGAGTTTAAAGCTGTCAAAAAATATAGAATTTCAAAATACTATTTGCGGCCTAAAACAATCCACTATAAGTTAAAAAATAGTATAATTATTAGCATTAACTTTTCTATATCTTCGAACTCTATTTAGTATATTAAGGGATGTGTGTTTGTTGAAAAATATATAATGTAGAAAAGGAGGCCTAGGTAACGTAAGTATTGTTAGGATTGAACCTCCCACTCAGATAAAGTTTATTCTTCAATATCGGAATTAGGATAAGAATCAAATCCATAAGCCAGCAACTGTTTCGGAATATTAACAATATGCTGCATTTATTAACTTTTTTATCTACCTTATGGTTATGTCAAAATTTTAAAATACTATTTGAACTAGGTCCCATATGGCCGATCATTTTAAGGTTGTGATAAATGAGATTTCATAATTAGAGGAGTTTCAGGATACTTAACTAATTTAAGTGTAATCAGATAGATCAAATACGACAACATCAAAATTGGAATAATGTCGAATTAGTATATAATATAGCTCTTATAGAAGTGGATCAAAAAACAACTTTTAAAATCGATTATTCATTAATTTTTTGAGATATTTGGTATTTGGTATTTGAAAGCTTTCGGAAATAAGACAGTACTGTACCAAATTGAAAAGCTCCTGTGCAGGGTATACCAAACTCAGTCTGGCCGGATTTCAGCACTCGTCTTTATTTAGATTTGAATATTTTGAATATAGAAGAGCCCCTCAAAAAGATAATAGTTAATTGAATAATTAAAACAAATATGTAAACAAACAAAAATAAAAGGGCTCTCGACTAATTTTAACGCTTTGTTGATTAGCAAAACGCTTTCTAATTGCATTGGCAGAAATAAAATTTGAGATATATATTAATAGAGAATGGTGAGCACCATCAATAATTATAAAGCGAATGTCGAGTATTTTAGTAAGCGATTAAAACAAAAGTAAATAATTAAAATGAAATAAAATAAAATAAAGCAGGCAGTAAATTAGCAGATTGAAAGTGGAGCAGCGAAAGGATCCTGTTTGATGAGTGGGGAAAAATTGAAAAGCGTCAGCAACTGTCGCTGAAAGCCGCAGAATTTTAAATGCAACCAAAAAGCAGGTGACGAGCAGCTGCATCATTGTGGGCCCACTTGCTGCCTGACTGATTGTAGTGGCTTCTGTGTCTGTTTTAGTTGTTGTTGTTTTTGTTGTTGTGGCTTGCTTGCCGCTGCTTTCATATTTATTGAAAAGTTTGTTGCGTAAATGAGTAAATGACATTTTTATTGCGCTTTGACTGTTGGCTAGTCGTTGACTGTACGGAATGGGGCGTCGCTGGTCCCGTTACGAAATTTGTAATGTGTGCTATAAAAGGAGAGGTTAAATAGTCCATGTCGCGACACTGCATCAAATGGGTTTTTCCTTTTATTTACATCGAGCAATTATCTTTTACGATTGGGGACTTCTTAATTTGTTAATGATTTATTGGCAGTAGACTTTTTTTTATAGTAACGATGCAAGTGAATGGAAAGGGGGAAATAACCAAAGAATGAAACAATAAAAAATAATTACTACACATTTACAAATTCCCATTCCATTAAAAAAGATATTCGCTTCCCGTGGAATTTAATTATTTTTTCATCAATTCAACATAATGACCATGGTGTTGGTTTTGGAAATTATTTGTCTATCTAGGTATTTTTAAGGAACTGAACGAGCTCTTCATTTATTAAATTAAATAAATTATTAAACTATTCTTTCCCATATCAGAAGGGGAAAGAAAAGAGCTCTATCAATATTAATCAATTTTTTATGGAATAAATTCCATGCTTAATATACTAATAAGTGCAAAAGGAATTTCATGTATATTTGAAAAAAAAAATATGGTTATAGGATTCCCAGACGACTTTTTATCTATTTTATTCTGGGCTTATCAGAAAATTATAAAGACGCAATAATAAACCATGTCAAACTAGGAATTGCTTCCCTACCCTTGGAACGTCTGAAGATATCCCACCCCACAGAACTCTCCACCCGCATTGTTATTCCATTCTTGCTTAGTCTACTTTACACAACTTTAAAATAGTTAGAATAATGTGAAAAATATTTTAAATGAAACACCTAAGTACCATATTTCCCTTTAAAATATACGGAAGAGCTTCATATTTTTTTTTAACCAAAAATGAAAGATTACCTTTGTTGAGAACAGTAATTACTCTCAACATAATAATCTCAGTCCTTTTTCTTTTCAAAGAGCTTTTGAGAGAATAGGAGATGATTTAGAAAAATATTTGAACTTACCAGACACAAAAGTAGAGAAATTTGCTCGGCTCACCGGCGAAACTTTTAATTTATTTATGAGAATTGTTTGCCTTCTGCTGGCGCTCCTCAAATTACTTTGTTTTTATATTTTGAATATGTGAAAATGGGAGCGTATATGTATGCGTGTGTGTGTGCGAATCGCGCGCGCCAAAAACTATGCAACACAAATTATGAATGCCTCCGTACTTTCGGTGTCGTCTTCGTCGACTGCTTCTGCTTGTCGATGACTTTGGCCACTACACTAATGTGATTAGTTGATGATATTCGTGTATATCGAGGGAGGGAGAGAAAGTGAGAGAGAGAGAGAGAGAGAAATGTTTTTGTGTGAGTAAGTAAATTTTAATTTAATTATGTTGCTGGCAGCACTGTCACCCACACTCTGTCCACTCGGTACACTTGATTCTCTTTCTTTCTTTTTAGTTCGATTGGCTTATGCCTTGTCTCTTTCAATCTTGGATTACGAAAAACAGTTCAAAGCAAACGAGTGGAAAACCAAGACACGCACTGGTAAACTGGTAAACTGGTGAACAGAACCCAAAAATGTAATAATAAAAATAAAACCAATAGGACAAAATAGAAAGGCAAACTACCGACTCAGCCAGACAATTGCTTCCGACTCTGCAGACCCCCACAAAAACGATGTCGACTGGCGCGCGTATGTCCAATGAATGTGGAAACGATGTTGCAAGCACGAAACTTGTGCTGACAGTGGCGTTAGAGCTGCTGCAACTGCTGCATGTTGCATACGCCACGGCGCCCACACAGCGGAACGAGTGGCATTGGCCATGGCCCTGGAACGAAATATCTGGCAATGCCTGAGTGTGCGTGTGTGGGCTCGTTTGTTTTGAGTGCAACTTGGCACACTTTGAGTGCACTCAATTTGGTGCCTTCCTACGAAATGAAACGGCATTTGGAACACTTCAGTCTGCTGCCACGTTCATTGCTATATGGGCGCTGCTGTCGAGTAGGGGGCGTGCCAAGCACACACCTGTGCTTTGGCTCTAGGTCTGGGTCTGAGTCTTTCAGGGTCTGGGGGAACTGGTCAAATGGTTCGCTTGTTTGTCCACCTAACAATGCAGACCTAGACGAAACTATTAAAAAGAGGCCAAGCCGAAAGAATTCAATTTTTGTGGCACAGCGTCAGCCATTTATTTAGGGGTAGTTCGATTTCATATTTCAAAAAAAATATGGTAAGAGAACGGGGTTGAAAAGTACCGTTGTACATTTTTCGATTCTACTAAAACAATAAACCTTAAAACGGGCACATTAATTATGTGCCAAGGGTTGTTAAATAAGTACATATATTTTCTCATAATTATATAGCGCCTTAGTTTTTATTTCAATTCCAATAACAAGAAGGCTAACTGCCCTATACCCGAATATAACAGACTTCTTTATATAAATTAATGTTAATCACTATAAGTATGATCAGAAATATTACGAAAAACGAATACCGAAATACTAGCTATTCCTATTTTGATCCAGATGTATCGGACCTTAGATATATATAAGTTTAAAGTGGTCTGATCCGGCGAGGTTTACAATGATAGCTTTTATGATGATGGAGCACTTTCTAGAGGAAGAGAAACAGTCACACAGATAGAATGGCTAAAGATACCTTTGGAAAGACCCCGGCATACCCTTCTATATGTCTCAAACTTCATAATTAAACAAAAGGATTCTGTTCATCGAAATGCACGTTGTGAAACCATCTTATCTTTTTATCCAATTCTAATTATAATAAGCTTATTAAAAGGCTGAGTAGAATTTTGTGATTGATAACGATATAGCAGGTCACAGATCCTATAATTTTAAGACAAATTAAATTATTTAAAAAAGTACAATAGTATATATTAAGACCTTTAAAATATTTAGTATAAAGTATGAAAATCAATAAGAAGTCCACATAAAACTATCTGAAAAAGTACCCCGATTCAAACAGGATTTGGAATAAATTATCATTTGAAAACTTACAAAAAAAAATGTAGGATTATCGCAAAGTAATCATAAATCTCCAAAAACTTAAGGCTCTCTTCAATTTGAACACTTCTTAATAACCCAAACCAATTTAATTAATTGTATTAAGGTCGAAAAGTCCCGATTCAATCAGGACTGAGAATAAATTATTATTTAAAAACTTACCAAAAAATTGAATTCTCTCTTTGAATTTCTATATTTTTCTTAAGAACTCAAACCAAGCTAAATAATTTCATTTAAGCTGAAAAAATTGGTTGGAAGAATTTCTTTAGCCGTCATATGAAATTCATTATATTTCAAATTTAAAATGTAAATTTTTCAAGCTTCCCTTTGTGTCATTCCTTTGGTTGCTCCTCGTCATCGTTCTTTATGTTTTATTTAAAGTTTGAGAAACCATTTAAAGAGCTTTTAAGCTGTCACAAATCGGTTGACACACCGTTATTTCGCAATTCTTTTTTTTTTTTTTTGTTTTTGTCATGCATTCACCACCAGAGTGCTCCCAAAAGACGATGCTGTTTGCTTTCTCTCCTTTTGTCTCTGCACCGGTCTCGATGTGTCTGACTCTCTGACATTCTGTTTCGCTGTCTGTCTCTCTGCCAGTCTATCCGGGTTCTTTGTCTGCTTTTCATATCATGTTTGCACCTGCAAAATGTGTAATAATGATGCTGCTACTGTTCCATATGGGAGACTCTCCCTCTCTCTCTCTCTCTCTCTCTCTCTCTCTGTGTCGCTCTCTATATCTATTTCCTGGTCTCTTTTTTTGTGCCTGTCGCTCCCAGTGCCTACACAACCTCAGATTGAGGTGGCAACAACAATAAAAGCGTCACACGCATTTGCAATATGCAACAGTTACCTTCTGTGATAGACGAGTGGGTCTGCTGGATTTGAATGTGGGCACGGAGGGGAGCGGGGACCTTGTTGAGTGGGTAACATGCAACCACGCATATTTTGTAAGTAGTCGGTAGTTGTAATCTATCCAGAGTAAAATGATGCCTGCTGCTGCTGCTTTTTACTATTGCAATCATTGCTGGGTATCTCTGGCATAGAACACCCCATCCCACCCCCCCTCCACACACTGAAACGACAACGTCCCTATCGTTTTGCATTTTATATGCTTAACGCATCGTTTGGTCGCGTAAATTGAGTTTGACGTTGTCGTCGTGATGCGACGAGGCTTTCAAATATAAAATGGAGCAAAATGTCGGCGTTATTGCCCGTGCAAAAAGCAAGCCGACCATTTTGCCGTTATGCCATTTGCTCCTGGGCTCTCGACTCCTATGCCTTTGACATTTGTGTGGCTTAAACAGGGCAAAGCGACAGTAATTGAGAGAAGAAAAAAAATAATGTCACAACCTGAAAGGCAGAAGAAGAAAAGGAAAAGGATGCGTGTCAACTGCTTAAAAAGTTCTGGATCGTCCGGTACTTGGAGTGTGGCAATGACGAAATGAAAAAGCTTTTGTTTATTTTCATTCAAAAATTTAATTAGTGTAATCGAAAAGCCCTCGCAAAATAAAAGAGAGCCCCGGACAAACGAATCGAATCAACTGGATATAGACTGAGTGAGAGGGGGTGGGAATAGAGTGGCCTGCGGTGTGATTACGTATTTTTCTTTTTTGCCTGCCAGAAACAGAGAACCCAAGGCAGAACCAAAAATATTTTTGATTTGTGAGCCTCACACACTCAGCACACATTGAAAATTACGACTTGCCACTGCGCAGACTTTGCATGCTTATTAAGGCCAGAGGTGCAGAGAGAGACAGCAGCGACAGCGCCGTCACTAAACTGCAGTCGAAAGTTTCAGAGATAGTCGAGCAGACCTAAAAGCAACAACAGCACATACTTGTCCAACAACAAATAAATGACTGCTACCGTTAGTTCAGCAAAAAGCGATTTATGCGTGAGTTGAAGGCAGTCAGAAGGAGTGCGAGAGAGATGGAAGAGGTTGAAGTTATGCCAGTCAAGCATTTAATAGGATTGCGATTGTAATTTTTGGGCAGTTTGCAGAGAGCTTTTTCATTATAATCGTGATTAATGTCTGGGCGAACTCACAAACCCAACTCACTTCGAAAACCGTGAAAGCTCACCCTTTTCAAATTTAACACTTCACTCAGATCACTTCCTATTTATGGCATGGAAATACCAATTTAAGAACTTTATTTCTTTGATCCTACTTTGCTAGATCACATTGACCTTTATCAAGCTTGAGTTTCTTTATTTTTCAATGGAATTTTTCCTCGATCTTAATATTTAAAGCCTTGGAAAATTTTTCAGTTTAAGCACAATCCTAAAGCAATAAAGCAATAGAAAGCCTCCACTATTGCTTTTGTTGACTTTAACAAGACATACAGGCATCCGTTGCAAAATTCCTGACAGCAAGGCAATACAAAGCCTAATTTATTCCTCAAAATGAACACATACGGTTACTTCTATCGTTTTTTATTTAGAAGCCGGGCTCACCTCCCACCTTCAAACGAAAACAAGACAAAAGCGAAAATGATTCTATGGTACAGAGATTTGTCCTTATTCGACTCAACGTAATTTTAACATGCAAAGTCTTTGCTCATTGCAAAAAGTATGACATATGCAGAAGAGTTTAATTTTTATAGTGATTTTAGTAATTTTAGCTAAAATATCTACATTAATAGAAATTATGTACATTAAGACATTGTTTTCATAATAAACAACCAATATTGCCATACCGCTTATTTCAATATTGGCTTTCTAAAACACGTTTCCATAGTGACAGATAGATGGCGCTCTCACAATTAAAACATTATTTATTACTTCAAGAATATTTAATGATATACTAAGGAATCGAAATAACTAGCTACAATAGCTTCTGTTTTTTTTTCTTTTCATTTAGTCGATTTTAACACTTTACAGAAATAAATCAACAAAAAAAAATACCAAATAAAATATTAAAATTGTATCACTTAGCTTTTGTATGTGTTGCCAGGGTTGCTTTTATCAATGTGGCCGAATTGCGCACAGCATTAATACCAAATACTGCATACGATTAGCGTCCTGGGCAAAAAAGGCGGAAAAATTAAAAGAAACAGCAAAAAAAAGAGACGCTTGCCTTTAAAATAAGTAAAAATATTTGAAAAAATTAGTAATATATAAAAAATTAAACAATAATCAAAATGCCACGCACAAAGATACCAAAAAACTCAAAACGCAATCGGGATGTGGCAAATCGCGAAGAAAAGGTCCGCATTTATGAAATTAAAATGGACTCCCTTCTGATGAATTTAGACGACTGGGAGCGACAATACATATCAAAAGTGGACGGGGAGCTATCCCTGATCGATTCACGTTTGCAAAAAGAAATGCGCGAAATGAAAATGACAGACTTCCTAGAAATACTTTCTGATCTGCCACACTTTGAAGACTTCAAAGCCAGCGATCAGACGCAAATGATTTCCTCACAGTCCATGTACAGCAATGCCACTGACGACCCAGTCCACGGCATGCTTACCGCCGTGGCAGGAGCCAATCGCAACGATGAAGGTAGGTTTTTTTATATTCTAAATACTGCTTGGTGTCAGGGATCTAACATGCTGACTCACTTTCATTTGCACTCTTACCACATTCTGCAATTGTAAATAAAATGCACGCTTCACACACATACACACACACACATACCTGCCTGCGTCGCATCACTCTATCTAGGTTACCTTACAGAGGATAGCAGCCTTGGAGCCTCGGCCAGCAGCACGAGCACTCTTGCCAATTTCACGGGATCAGCCCTGCGGCCCACTAAGACCATGCGCACACCCGGTCCCCTACACTCGGCTCGGGCCAGACGTGTGCGTCGCAGTCGTTCCGCCTGTGGTGACATAAACATATTGCCCATACCCTCGGCAAAGGCCAACAGTTCCGTGCAGTCGGATCGTAACTCGCGCAGTAAACTGCGCACACCCATGGCGGCCCGCCCAAAAGCCATCAGTGCCGATCGCACACCACGCATGCAGCAAAAGCCGCGCCACACCTCGCCCAGTTCACCTCCCTTGGCCTTCCTGCGCTGGCAGAAACCCGGGGAGATGGCCCACTCCAAATTTGGCAGTCCCATTGTGAGCCAAGCGTAAGTCAAAGAAAACCTTCAACCAGAAGCTCTTCTCACTCTTTCTGTATTACCCATAGTGTGCCCGACAAAATCGCCAATGTGAATATACCAATTCGGAATGGCGTGATCTCTTTGCGACCCAAGAAGTTGGCCGAAGTCAACGGAGACCTATTGGAGTCATTGGACTCGGAGACTCTGCACCAAATAAAGACATTGCATGAGAATTTGCAATTAATTGTGAACACCGCCAACAAGGCAGGACTCAAATAATTACCGCCCCCAACCCAGAGGCAAGCAACCCGTTTTCGATATATAAAAAATCTATATAAAATTATCATATTCATGTCCTATCCATAAGCGTATTTGTTAAGTTTTCGTTTATAAGTTTCATTTCTATTCAAATTTCCTAGTTCGTAAACTTCAAAATGTATTTTGTGTTTAAAAATAAAACTAAAAATAGTCAAAATAAACGTCAATTCGAGTAGGCCCCATTTTGGTACTGTCAAATTAGCATTCGAGAATCTCAAATGCCTCGCACCAAAAAGCGTTGTCGGGAAAATGAGGAGAAGCTGGAGGCTGTGCGCTTGGCGCAAATGAAGCTCGATGACTCTTTAGTCAAGACGGATGAGTTGGCCAAGCACGCCTCCATGCAAGTGACCAACGAATTGGAGATACTCTTGTCGGGCACAAATCAAAAGCTCTTACAAATGAAATTCCAAGACTTCCTCAAACTGAATCTGAAACATCTTCAAGACTACAAGTATCTGGGTAAGTGAGTAGTAAAGTTATTGCAGGGTGCCGTTTTAATTGAGAGGATTATTCTTGTGCCAGCCACACCGCGCAGCCAATCGGTCTGTGCCAGGCGTCCGGAGTCTGAGCGTCAAACACGCAGCAAGCTGCGTCCTCCCCAAGTGAGGCAAGTCGCCCGATCAGTGGATCGTGAGCAGTCACGCGGTGCTGACAAGGGCCTACTCCAGTCCCTGGCCCCCCTACACTTTCATCGCTGGCCCAGGCCGGGCGAGGTGCCCGTATCCCAGACCGGCAGTCCCCTGGCCGTGCAGGCGTAAGTATACAATTTCCGCTCAAACTGAAAGACCCGGCAATTTCCTCTCTCTTTTTCAGACTGCCCGATAAGTTTGCCAATGTCCATATACCCACTAAGAAGGGCATGTTGACGCTGCACCCAAAGAAAATGGTACAGGTTAAGCGCGAAGTTCTCGGAGAACTCGACGAGGAGACGCTCCAGCAGATGAGAACCCTGCAAAACAATCTCGACATGATTGTCAGCCTGGCTGACAAGAACAATCAGAAATGGAAAAACTAATGCAAAAAAAAAAAAGAAACAAAATCTGTTTTATATTGACGCTTAAATTTCTTTAATATTTTATTTAGTCTTTTTCATTTTCTCATTTTCAATGTTTTCTTCTTTTCTGCTCAGTTTCTCTTTGTTTTATAATTAAACGTGTAAGTGTCCTTGCTGAAGTGATTCTGTATATTCAATTAATAAATGTCTTTATTTTAATAGACAATTCAATGCACGCGATCGTTTAGATTTTGCTATGGTTTTGTTTGTTTCTTTGAGAAGTGTTGCCATTTAAATTAGTTTTTTGTTTTTGTTTTTTATGTGCAGTTTTGCTTTAATTATTTTTGAATTTTATAAATTCAAAAAAAGTAAAATTAAAAAAGTGTTTTCTCTTCACACAAATTACATTTATACATGAAATCCAAAAGTTCTTACAATTCGTGAGTGTGTGTGTGTGTGTGTGGGTGTGTCTGTATGTTTTCAACAAATGTTTGCTTGGGACCACTTAAGAATTTACCTAATTTTCCGTCTTACAAATATTTACCATATATTCTTTTAGAAGATTAAATGTGTGTGTGTGTGTTTTACATAAAAATACAATACATAGCAAAAAGGTACATATATAAATACTTTAAATACATGGTATATGTTTTTTTTTTTTTGTTAATTTTTTTTTTTTTTTTAGTTTTTGTAGAGACATATAAACAGTTAGTAGGGTGACAACAACATAACATTTATTGTAGTTTATAATTAAATTGTGTTTAAACATTTAGTAATGAAGAGTTGTTCTCCACTCAATTTTTAAGCGGGCATTTTGTTTTTTTCTTCGAAATAAAATTGTGTGATTACTTTGGTCTGTCCGAGAGTTGATGAGAATGGAAAAAGAAAAAGGTCTAACCAACTCGTTCTACTCAGCTCTTTCACCTGCTTTATTCGTATCCTGCCAGCTCGGGTTCTTAGCCTATAAAAAATCTGTTTTCCTAAGAATCTATCTACCAAAAATCCTAAACTCGTTCCTCTCATTCGCATCGATGCTAAATTGGTTTACTGAATTGTTTTTCCTCTGTAATTTTTATTTTCTTTTTTTTTTATTATTATTATTATTTTTTTTTTTTTGTAACACAGCCAATCAACAATACTTCACTTGCACCTCCTTTTGTCCTTTCGACTTTCACTATGATCTTTTTTTTTTTTTTTTATTATGCAATTTTTATATACAAAAAAACCTAAGATAAAAAAAAAACAAAAATCTCTTGTGTGTGTCTCTGTGTGTGTAACAATTCTGTGTGTGTAAGTGAAACGGTTTCTATTTATTGCTCTTTAATTCTTGAGTGATTTTAATTGTTTTATTTATAAATGTTAAATGCCTATTTTGTTTTTTTGTTTTTGTTTTTTTTTATCGTTTACAAAATTGTGCTATTTGTTGTCTCGAATTGTCGACTTTGTTAAATATTTCCTTAGATTTGTTAATAACTATTTTGCTTAGGCTGTTTTGGTTTTAGAATTTCTTTATAACGTTTTTGTTTAAATGCTAGTCAATAATAATTATCATAATAATAATATATTTTCTGCTGTTTTAGTTATTCTTTTGGGCACTACGGGTATTACGATTCACGGTTCCTTTCTTCCTTCTTTACTTCCTTCCTTCCTTCCATCCTTCCTTCGATCTACTTCTTTCAATGCTTCGTGTTAAGTAAATATTTTTGTAACTTGTTGGTATTATTTAAATTTGTAATTTTGCATTAGTTTGCAGGCTTTATGCACGGGTACAGGGCGTTGCATTTTGTTGTTATTTATTTATTTTGTATTTATTTTGGTACAAATTTATGGTACTAGGTTGCTCGATCAAAACCAAAGAAAATGCCATATAAATCTATTTACATAACATCGGAAATCAAACGTATTCTATAAAACAAAAAATTTAGCTCCGCATTTTTTTTTTTTTTTTTAGATTTTCTTTTTTTCTTTTTTTTTAATTTGAATTAATTATAATGTTTTGTGTGTAAATTGTGGCTAGTTTTATTTGTTTTTTTGTTGTTTTTTTTTTTGTATTTTTGAAACGATTTGCTTGCCAGTGTCTTATATAATTTTAAATCCATTAATGCAGTTTTATTGTAAATATTTTGTATGTTACCTTTTTAAATATAATTCTATTAAACTTACTCCTCTTATGGATTCATATACATATATTTTTATATATATATTTACTTTTTTTTATATGCTTATAAATTAATTAATTTCATTAAATGCTTAAATTCATTAATGCACTTTATATGTACTTTTTGTTTTGCTGTATGTGTGAAATTTGCTACAGTTTATGTGGCCTCTTATAAATATAAATATATATATATATATATATAATTTTATTTATTTATTTATTAATATATAATTTTATATGTGAATTTTCAATGGTTTAAATATATTAATTCTAAATGCAGTATACATTTTGTGTAAATTTATTTGTTGTACTTAAACTATTTGCTATTTTTGTGGTTGTTGTTAAATATTTTTAATGCATTTTTTTTTTTTTGTATTTTATTTTGAGGTTTTATCAGTATCAAAATCATTGAACTAAAATAAAAAAATGTTTATATTTAGAGTAAGCTTATCGGTAATCCTTATGAACTCGAGATTTGAATTTAATTATATTAAATTTTAGCCTCTTTACATTAGACATAAAAAATCTATTTATTTGTGAAGTGCTAATTGAGTAATACGAAAATTTAAATTTAGCTAATTAAATAATCTAATCGGCTTAATCCTTAATCAATTAATTCAGCGTTGTGAATTCATACGGATCTATACAAATATAATTTTGTATATTTCTCATTCGTGCTTCTTCTTTTTATTTTCTTTTTGAACTTAACGAGAGGTATTTCTAATTTCCCAAGTGTTAATATCGCCATTTTGTTTTTCTTTTTTTATAATTTTTTTTTGTTTGCGTTGTTGTGGCTTTTTCATCGTTGTTATCGTTGCAATTTCTTTCAGCTTTTTTGAAAAGAAAAAAATTAAAGAAAGAAAACACTAAGGAAATGAAAAGTGAAACGAGTACAAATAAAACAACATTTAGCGGATAATTATTTTTTGTATATATGTATATATATATATATATATATATTTATATTGTATATAAATTTTTATTTAGCATTTTTGTTTTGTTTTATTTTTAATTTGCAATTAAACATATTTAATAAAATTTAAAAATTAATATTTATAAATGTATAATTTTAAAAATAATATTTATAACGTTTAAACCCAACTTAGAATGACGACACGTAAACAAATTCAAAAAACAATAAAAAAAATTACATACAAGAAAACGTTTTTTTTTTTACTTTTTTACTGTTTTTTTTTTCTTCTTCTTTACTAACTTAAAAAATTGTTTAAATAGCGGGGTAGGGGAGGATACACAATCATGGATAAAAATCGATTAAACTAAATATATTTAATAATTCTTGTTAATCATTTGTAAGTGTAAACAAAACCTGTAAAATAGCCTTCACAATGAATTGCAGCGCCTTAATTGCGCTTTTCTATCTTTCTTCTTTAATTTTTTTTTTTCAAAATGAAAAAATGAATTAGTTTAGAATATTTGAATATTAAAAACGGCGCACTTAATGCAAAAAGTTATCGAAATATATACAGAGAACTTTACATACATTTTATGATCTTTCGTATATATAGAACTTTATATAGATTGTTTTTGTTTTTGTTGTTTTTAGTTTAGTTTTTTTTTAGGCTAATATATTTCAAACAAAATATAACAACGGAAAACAACTAACTTAACAAAATAAACTTGCACTAAATTAAATTAATTTCTAGCAGCAAAATAAACTAAAAAAAATGATAAAACTTTATCATTTATTTAATCATTATTATTATTATTTTTTTAGAGTCATTGAAATGCGAGTTGAAAGTTTTTTATGCAATACCCAAAATATTTGTAAGAAATTCTTGCTATGACATTTTGGCAGTATTTATCAATTTTTGCTAAGAAATTTGAGAGAAGCTCGACTCTTGGGTTTTTGAGGTGGCCTGCATGGCCTGATGGGACAGTAGAGGGGGGGAAATCTAACAAATTATCACACTGAAAGAAAATTCAACACTAATTTAAATACACAAACAGTTACACATTTAGACCAAGACCAATTAACGTGTAGAGTTTATCGAAATTGTATACGTTGTTTTGCCTTACCGAAGTAAAATAATTTCCTAAATCTTAAACAATTCTCGAATTTATTTATAATTTTTGTTAAAGCCGAAACTGCCGAGTGTGTCTGTTTAGTTTGGAAACATTTGAATCAGCCATTTTGAATTGTTTACTTTAGCGCCTTAACGTTTATTAAATATATATGTGTATATATCTATTTTTTTTTAAGTTAATAAATATATATATATAATTTTTTTTTTTTATTTATTTATTTTTTTTTTGCTGCTTTTTTAAAATATTCAACTATAGCGGCACTGATTTTTTTATTTTTTTATATTTTTGTTTAGACGAGGTTCCCTTTTGCTTGTTAAATTTACGATTTGTTTTAATTTAATTTTAATTATTACAATTAATATTTGCTAGTGTTAATAATAAATATATATTTTTTAAATATATCTTTCTATTAATTTTAACGTTTTGGCTTAAGTTTAAGAACTATTACGTTAGCAATTAAATAGTGCGGCTATTAATTTTAATTAAATTATTTTCATTTTATTTATTTTTTTTCTTTTTTTACACGGTTCTAGTTTAACTCTTCTTCTTATATATATATATATTTTATATATATATATACTTTTTCTGCATTATTTGTAGACAAAAATGCGGTGCTGCATGCAAAAAAGGTAATCATTTTTTTTTTCGTTTTAGAGCCATAAATGCGTTTTTACATTTGCAAGAGCTTGGGGTTTTTCACTAATCGTTGATATCTAGGCACCTTAGGGTCACCTGGGGGCACTGCTTGTAAAGAAGTCAGCTGGAATGGGAAGTAATTGTTAGATTTTTGAGGAAATGAAAGATTATTCGGGTTTTACTTACGCGTCTCGTAGAAGCTCAGCGTGGGGTCTGGCGGAGTATTGAGCATGGAATTGCCAACGTTGCCACCGACACCGCCTCCTCCGGAATTTGTACTATTACCGCCACCAATCATTGGTCCCTGTTGAAGTGGGCTCTGAGGCGTTGGACCTCGTCCCCCCACTGCGCCAGCGGCGCCGCCCGTGGCCGCTGCGGCCGCCTGTTGTCTCACACTGACCACGGCCCTTAGCTCCTGCTTGACAAACTCTGAGGAATTGGGATTGCCAGCACCACCGACGTTACCGGAATTGCCCACTGGATTGCCAGCTGAAATTGGGAAATAAGAATTCGGTTTAATCGGAGTTTTGAGGCCCTGGAAAAACCGTATCTAACTTAGCCCACAAATATATATAATTATTTTTTTTTTAGTCACAAATTTTTCAAGTTGTTTCTGGTATCTCTAAGCCTAGACACATAATAAACATAAATTTAAAATAAAAATATATATATATATATTTAATTACACAAGACAACAAAAAAGGAAAGTGAAAAAAAATATTACAAAATAATAACATTTATAAATGTACAGTTATTTAGACGTAAACACACAAAGACATACAAAACAATAATATTATGGGAACGGGGAGTGCAGACAAAATGATAAGTGAAGGGGGGAAAAATAAATAAATGATAAGTTCAAATTTTCATTTCTCAACCTATTGAAAATCTGCAAAAATTTCGATTTACATATTTGAAATTGTATTCGCCACTTTTTATGTACTTAAACCTAGTTGCTATAAAAGCTGGATCGAAAGTATTAAGCATCTTTAGCCGAATTATTGGTTATTTACAGTGATTTCTTAAAATTGTTCTTATTACAAAATTATACAAGTAAAATGTTGGGTTAGATGGTTTTGGTTCCAGTGTTTTATATACAGATTTATAGCATGACTATTGGAGCTGGCAGGGTAACGGTATAGCGCGGGAGTATTTGTTTTTTGTTTTTTTCTTTTCTTTGTTTTTGACTTATGTACAGGAAGGCGTTGCTCGATTATTGGATGATCTGTTTACATAAATTATCGATTATGATATAGACATAGATGCTGGAGGTTAACATGAGAGATCGTGAGAGATACGAGTATATAGAGAGCGAGAAGAAGAGAGACAAAAGAGAAAGTAGAGAGTGAAAGCACAAGGCTTACCGGTCTGTGCACGACCAAAGAAATCTGTCGCTGTTTGCGGCTGTCCTGGATTCGGCTGCATGGCCTGACCATAGCCGGTTAGGGCGGCATAGTTGCTGCCGTTGCCACCGCCACCGCCCAGGCCAATGATGCCATTGCCACCGCCACTGCCAATGCCGCCCACACCCATCATTGCCGGATGGGGAGACATGCTTAATCCATTCAGGAGTTGTTGTTGTTGCTGCTGCTGTTGTTGCTGCTGCTGCTGTTGCTGGCTATTGACAGCGGCGGCTGTTACATTGTTATCAGTGTGATTGCCGTTGTTGTTGTTGCTGTTTGGAACAGCTGAGGAACCAAAGCGCGGTGAGCCTGTTTTGGTTAAGCGTTGGATTGGAGTTTTTGTTTCTTCTTTTTTTTTTTTTTTTTGGTTAAAAACTAAACAAAATTAACGAGGCGAAAATGTGTGTGTATGTGTGTGTGTGTGTGTTGTGTGTGGGTGTGAGTGTGTTTCGGTGTGTTTCTTGGAATGTCTACAGATGTTTTAGTATTAATTTAATTTTGCAGCTCTGAATTGTTTTGAGCAGATAAAGGGACTTGCTATAAAAATTTATAGCATCTCGATTTGATAGCGTCACTTGCTATAAAAGATTATTGCAAACTCGTTGTTGATGTCTACAACTAAAATCTTTTCTTTTCTCACTATCTAAAAGCCTGACTCCTTACTATCTAAGAGCTAACTGGGCTGGTAATAGATCCTAACCGCTTTACTCACCTGGCAAATGCTGTGTAGCCTGTGGCACGCTACCCTGTCGCTGTAGACGCTGTAGCTGTTGTTGTTGTTGGAACACATTGCCACCTTGACCACCACCGCCATACGGCGATTGGGGTCCACCAAAGCCTCCATCCGGTGTTGTGGCCCCGCCACTGCCACCGCCACCTCCACTTTGCGTCTGATACGAGCTCTGCCGTTGCAGGGCCGCCGCCACATTACCGCCCGCACCAGGCGAATTCAGACCACGTCGCTGATTCTGTTGATATTGACGCGCATTGTACGGACTGACGCCCTGCGATGCGTGTTGACCAGGTATTAGTTTGGGCAAAAAATCATAACTTTTCGGCGAACTAACCTGCAGTTGCGCTATGAGCATTGGATTATTATGCTGCAAATTGCGCCCTGTATTGCCAGGGGCAACCGAGCCACCGCCAGCCACTCCTCCAGCACCGCCCACAGGCCATTGCTGGGGACTGTTTTGCATACCCGGCGACTGCAGACCGGAGCCCCCACTACCAAACGGGGTGTTCGAGCGACTGCCGTCCCCGCTCTGCTGCTGCTGTTGTTGTTGGCTTTGATAGTTGAGTTGGGTTTGCTGCTGGGGATTTCCCTGTTGCTGTTGACTGAGCTGCTGCTGTTGCTGGGGCGACAAGCGCTGACCGCTTTGGGAGAACTGCGGTCCATAGCCTAAGGCGAAAAAAACATTAAAGCTAAGCTTTTTGAGAGCTGCTCTGCTTACCTTGGTTGGGCTGCGGACTGTACGGCGTGCTACGTCCCGGACTCAGCAAGGCGTAGTTCGGGCTTAGCTGCGAGTCTGTGGGCAGGCTTGTGCGCGACAAGGAGACATTTGGCGCCACCGTATTGAGCAGCGACAGGGAGCCTATATTGTTGATACCCGCATTGAGGCCCGCTGCAATTAAAATAACAGGCATTAATTAAAATGGAGCAAGCTAAATATTTAATCGTCTTTCTCTTCTAATTGAGATAGCCTTAGTCTATAAAAATATACTCTTATTTTTTATGGCAAACATCTAGCCTATACGAACTTTTCGAACTGTAAAAATCCAAGCCTAACCATAGACTCTTGGACGATTCTACTCACTGGCATTCTCCGGAACGAGCAGCTGTTGCTTCTGCTGCTGTTGGAGCAGACGTTCTTTTTGTTGCTGCTGACGCATGTTCCTCAGCTGTTGCTGGGCGGGCACCACGACACCGCCAGGTGTGGCCACGGCATTCATGGGACCACGACGGGTGGTATAAATAGGCGGGGGACGCTGGAAGCCCTGATTGCTAAACAATTGCTGAGGCATATTTCCGGGCTGTGGACCGCCGGCAGCCTGTTGCTGCCGTTGCTGCAGCAATTGAAGCATGTGTTGTTGCTGTTGGTGCTGTTGCTGCTGTTGGTGTTGTTGCTGTTGTTGGTGCTGCTGGAGACTGTGCATGCCTGGGTAGGCTGGGGGCTGTTGATTCTGCATATGCTGTTGGCGTTGCTGCTGCTGCTGGTGCTGCTGCTGAGCCAGCAACTGCTGCTGCTGCTGCTGTTGTTGCTGCAAGAGGCCCGATGGCAACATGCCTGGAACCTGCTGACCCAACACCTGGCCAAAGGGCCCCGATTCCACATCCAGCATCAGGGACTTTTGTATATCACTTATGGCCGAAGCAGCCGATGGGGCAGCAGCCACAATGGGCGTGTCATCATTGTAGTATTCCATCACATCATCCAGCAGTTTGGACAATTCTGTGTCTCCATCCGGCTGACTCAGTGTAGCCGCTGCTGCCGAAGTCGAGGCCGCTGTGGTTATTGAGGTAGTTGCTGTTGTGGTTATTTGCTGGAGTTGTTGTTGCTGCTGCTGGTAGGCAGCCATTTGCTGTTGTTGCTGCTGCTGCATGAGGTAGACTTCGGCTTGGTTTGGCTGTGCCGGCTGCTGCTGCTGTTGTGATTGTTGCTGCTGCTGTTGTTGCTGCTGCTGTTGCTGCTGTTGTTGCTGTTGTTGCTGCTTGCGCACCCGGCCGGCTGCAGCTGCTGCAGCTGCCTTGGTGGCCAAGGCTGTGCCGGCTGAAATTAGATTTCCCGGAGCCGCCAGCGAACCCGATGAAGTAATATCCGGCAACGTTTTTACTAGGGGCTGCTCTGGATTGGGGGCCTTGGGTATCTTTGGCGGATTTTGCAGCAAGCGGGCTAGCATCTTGTTCTTGGCACACAAATTGGAGGGCTTGTTCTCCGATCTTTTGGCCGAAATATCATCATCCGGCTCATTGAGGGTACGCTTTCGACTCGGCGTATCACTTTGAATTTTCAATATGCGCTTGAGCTCCTCGTCGCTCAGGGTCTGATTGCTGGAGCCCATCATGCCGTGGCCAGAGCCACTGCCGCCATCATCTTTCTGCAGCTGACGCATCAGTTCACTCTGCCGGGCATGGTTGAGAGAACCCGGTCCGCCCTTACCATCGTCGTCTTCGGACTTTTCATTAAGCAACTGAAAAAGAAACAAGTGAGATTAGCCTCTGAAGATCTTGACCTTTTGGATAAGACTTACCGAAAGCAGCATGGGATTACCAGAATTAGTGGGCTTCTGCATGAGAGCTCCGCCAGGTCCGCGTGTACCCATATTGGCGAACATGCCCATGTTGGATTGACCCGACATTTTGAACATGCCACCGCCACCGCCTCCGCCAGATAGATGCTTATCCTCGCTGGTTTCTTGCTTGTAGTACTGCAAAGAATTGGACAAGTGAGTTTTTGAATGGAGTTCTCGAGTGTAGTTTGTACTAACCTTGAGCGCATTCAAATCTTTCTCATCGTCCAGTCCTTGGGGACCTTCCGAAAAACCATGGGATTTGGTCAGAAGATGACGTAATCTCTCAGACTCTTGCTGCGGCGGCGTCTGCTGCTGCTGTTGTTGCTGTTGGGTAAGCAAGAGTCCACCATTGGGGAGAGACGAGCCACTACTCGAGCCACCAACCATAGGATTGTTGTTGCTACTTGTGTTACTGTTGTTGTTGTTGTTGGTGAGTTGCTGCTGCTGCTGCTGTTGTTGGGGGTCCTTGTCCGGCTTGGAGTCATCGAACGAAGGAAAATTGAAACCATAGTTGCCGGCGGTCCCAGCGCCCATGCCGGCACTGGCATTCGATTGGGGTGAGGGCAAACTGGCCGCCGAATGGGAGGACAGCTGATAGGGCGTGGAGGGGGAGGCACAAACAGCCGGACTGAAGCCATGACCGGAGGGTGGTCGTGGTGTGCTCACCGGCGTAGCCACCGAGGCACGCGAATCGGGTCGAGAGTCCGTCCAGGCACTCACCCCTCCGCTGGGGTCTATGTCGAACGCGGAATGTCCCATGTCAAAGGTATCGAAGGTCTCATTGTAGAAGGGATGATCCGGACCGGCCGGCGACGCGGTGAATGAGTTAACCAGCGAGGAGCCCACAGATGCAGCCGAGGAGGTGGACATGCCACGCTGCTGCATGCCACCAGGCATACCGCCACCAACGCTACTACTGCCACCTACCATGCCACTTCCGGCATTGCCATTGAGTAGGGCAGAGGTCATCAGAGGTCCACCCACATTGGTCGTCTGGGTGCTGGAGCTGTTGTTGTGCTGGCCACCGCCCACTAAGCCACCCAATAGATGAGCGGGCAAGAGACCTCCAGATCCACTAGCCGTGGTGGCAGTGGAACAATTAGAGTTGCTGTGCAGGGCCTCCATGGAGAGGGTGTTGACCAGAGAGCTGGCCAGTGAGGCACCCGGCGACATGGACCCCATCAGACTGCCCAGGCCCGCTGGGCCCTGAACTGTGTTGTTGCTGTTCATGTCGTTCTCCGAATTGAGCAGCGTCTGCACAGACATGATGAAGTCATTTTCGCCGGGCGTCTGGTTGAGGAACAATCTTGAGTTAGCTTTCACATGGACATAGACATCGGGCGTGCCCAGGCGCAACCGGAACGGACGTGATATAACATTTGAGATGGGCGGACTGAGGACAGCTGAACCACCGCCTCCGCTGGAGCTGCCCGGTGAATGAACGGCCGCCGAATCTTGTATATCACGCAAGTGCGACTTGAGCGTGATCAGGTCATGCGGATGACAGAGATCCTGCCAGAGCCGACCCACCCAATTCTGCAGGTTCTGCCTGAACGGCTCCCTCAGGGCTGTGGGATCCACGCGAAGTATTTTGCCGTGTATGTCCACCTTGAAGGTCATCTGTTCGATGGGCTGCTGCTGGACATGCTGTTGGATGTTCATCTCTAGCGGTGACTCATCATCCGGTCGTGTGATCAGACACAAAACCGAACTGCTTGCATCGGCATCATCTAAAAAAAAGAGAAATAAGTGAACAGCCTAAAGGAGACATCCCATGAAACTTACCCTTAACCGGTGCAGCTATGAGCACCACTTCCTCGTATTTATCCTGTTGTCCTGCTCCCGATCTCAAGGGTTTTTGGTCCATAGCATCTGAGTTGACGGCAGCTGCCGCTGCCGAGGAAGAGGTCTGTGTGGCCGTGCGCGTATCCTTGACTAGCATACGCACTTTGGTGGAAATGCTACGTTTCGATTTGACACCGCCGCCGACAGAATTGCCATTGGAACTGGAATTTGAGCCGGCCGATTGCTGTGAGGCATTTCCATTATTCAATTCATCCAGATCGCCCCAGCCACTGGCCAAATTTAGGCCGCTATTGCCTCCGCCCCCGCCACTGCCTCCACTGCCCCCACCGCCGCCGCCACCACTGTACATATTATTTATGATCGGCTCCAATTTGGCGTGATCCCCCGCATACAGGTACATATAGAGCGGTTGGTGGTACAGCTCCTGTTTCTCATAGCCGATCAGTTCGCGTATATTTTGCGTACAGGACTCAATGATGCCGTTGGCGTTGACCTGCAAGAGGACCCAACCCACAGAGCTGATATAATGTTCTAATGCCTCAAAATAGGCTGATATCTCCGGAACCTGACCGTTGAGTAGCGAGGGCTCTGGCAGTGGTGGTTCTGTTGAGGAGACTTCGCCTTGTTGCACCGGATGGATGGAGCAGTTGTCGGTGGCGCAGCGGCTGCAACGTGTTGAGGTTGTTTGTGGTTTATTATTATTATTATTGTTGTTGCTATTATTATTGTTGTTGTTGTTGGTCGTTGTCGTGGAGTTGTTGTTGTTATTATTATTGTTATTGTTATTATTATTATTGTTGTTGTTGGTAGAGGTTGAGGATATATCACGGCTTTGGCCTTTGTCACAAATATCACGATACTGCAAGAAACAGAAAAATCGCAAAGTTATTATTTATTATTTTATGTTTTCACAATTCCTAATGAATCATTTCTTAAAAACCAATATTCGTTTATTTGAACAATTTTACACCAAAATACTTTTTTCCATTAAAATTTTTTTTTTTTCAAAAAGTAAACAAAGATTAAAAAAGGCAAATAATCAAAAGACAAATACACACACGCAAGTCCCCGAAGTAGGCCCAAATTATAATACTAGGGTGAGCATAAAATAAGTTATTTTTCGATTAAATAAAATTATTTGTTTATATTTCAATAGAAATATAAACTTGTGGCTGAGTTTGGGAATTAAAAAAAAAGAGTCTGTATGAAAAAGATATAAATAATTCTAATAATACCATAACTCTAATACAATGCTTCAATTTCGTAGGTAAAGCAAGCGCCATCTACCGGACTGCACACACAGCAACAGATTTTCTAGCTCCACTTAGGCAAAAGGAATCGAAGCCTTGAATCAATAACTTTGTCTTTTAAATATATAATTATGATTGTTTGGTAACAATCGAAGGATTTGGGTTTCAAGAGATTATGGGGGAAAAAGTAAAAAACATTATAGTCTCAAGACCTAGTTATTCATACAGACAGACTGTTAGACTGATGGGCGGACATGGCTATATCAACTGTTTTATTTACTGATCTTATTGTGGTTAATTTTGGTGAGTCCGCTTTCTGAGTTACACAAATTTGCGAAAAAAAACTTAATATAAATTTACTGATGACCAATCCAAAAAAAAAAAAGAAATAGTATGAAAAACGATATCGCATCTTTCACCCATCATATGAGTTAAATAAAATTCCTTAAATTATAAAAAACTCCGATTTAAATATGATTGATTTAATAAATGAATTAATTGCAGGGTCTTCGTTTTGGGTAATGAGCAGTTAAAATTAGATTTTGCCAGATTATGTTATCTCATTTCGAGACGACATTTTTTTGATAATCTTTTTATTGACGCAAAAATAATGGCATTTTTCCGTATTTCTTTGCCTTTACTTTGACTCGGAGCCGGATCTAGTTGTTGTGATTGAGACAGGTTGAAAAAATTGATAAGATCAGAAAGTTTCTTTTGAAAACAAATAGAACTATGCACTGTGACTCTTCGGGTCCGGCTTAGCCAATTCTCACCGTACTCTTTTTATGCGGAAATATCTTAAATGTTTTGTTTTGTTCACAATGTAAAAACAAACATAACGGGACTCGTAATAATTATTATGACATACACTGGACAAAATACGAACACACACACACACATACAGGCGCTGAGTGAGTGGAAACACTTTTCAATTGTACAGAAATTGTCACAAAATAAAGAAAAAGGAATTTTTTATTGCCGACTCATCCATGCCTTGAATCTTCCTATTCTACCGATATATTCACTCACGTTTGATCTTTCTCCTTGATTATTTAAACAATGAAGTGCAGTGCAATAAACCAGAAAAATTATTATAGTGCCTGCGTGTGTGTGCGTGTGTTTGTGTGTTTATTTATTTTTACTCGCCACGCAAATTTTGCGCGCGCGTTTGAATCTTGAGTCATTGACACAAAACATACACACAAAATGCAAAATAATAAAGCATTAAAAAAATACTACAACAACAAAATATAAATATATCAAATCTCAAGCAAAACGGCATAAAAAGCCTTTCAAAGAGCTACGATGACAACGGCAAACGCAAAGCCAGCAGAGATGGTGACAGCAGCAGCTGCGGCAGCAGCAGCGGCAGAGCAGCCACTCTCATATGCAAACGTCTCCAGACCCGGCGGGTCTCACATGTTTTTTTTTTCTGGTTAGAAAGACGAGCGAGCAATGCTTTTAAGCGCAGCCAATAACATTTTGTTTAAATATTATTGTTATTAATATTTTTCTGTCGATTTTTCCGACAAGTCTTTTGTTTTAATTGAAATACATCACACAAAATTCAACCTAAACACACACACACACACACAATCAAATAATAATTTTCACAATCAAGGTCAATCAACTTAGGGAGCTCATGGAGTAGGTGCCAATGTTAATTTGCGGATAGAAAGAGCCAAGCCCTGATGGCAGAGGACATTGGTATGAGTGCAAGAGAGAAAGAGATAGCGCGAGAGCAGCGGTAATGCGGACAGCTACTTTGTTCATTTTGTTTTGTATTGCATTAGCAAAGGTGCAGAATTGTGGGCTTTCATATTTTGTATTATTTTTGTGTAGATATGCGATTGGCAGTTTGGTGCCTGTTGAATTCTGGCAAAACGCAAAACGCTTATCAGTCATTAGGCGAGGCGGTTGCACTTTCACTCTTCTTTGAAGCACACACGCTCACTCACACCAGCACAGCCACATTCACAACTAATTCTGCTTACTCGTCTATGAGTCAAACTAAAAACGCAAGCAAATTCACAAGTACACGTACACTTGCATAAAGAACCGTTACCACAGTTTCTGTCCTTTCGAATTTGCACATTCCGTAAGTTCAAATTGTTAATATTATATATGATGGTATGCATATGTGTTATTCCTTTTTTAACTACTCACAAAATAATTATAATTATTATTATTATTTTTTATTGTTTTAGAGAAACAAAAATCTGTGCGATACCCGCGCGCTATTCACTTCAGTCACAAAGTTGCCCAAATACTAATCACAATTTTTGATGCAATTGTGTTAAAAAAGCGAAAATACAACAACAATAACAAAGGCATAAAAAACGTAATAAGCACTCTCTCTCTCTCTCTCTCTGTCTCTCTGGCAAAGACACACACACAAACACTCACTCATACTTCCATTCAAACTCTCTTGCTCTCTCTATCTCTCTCTCTCTCTTTCTTTCAGTCTTTCTTTTTCGTTTTTTTGGTTGCTTATTCGGTTTGGTTTGTTTACCGGCTGGCTCACTGACTGAATGTGGCTCTGCTGCCTGGGCACTCCAAGTCCAGGTCTGGGTGGGCTTGGTGTGGGCTGTACGTGTGTGTGGGTGTGTACGTACATTGAATTTGCCATGTGTGCGGTGTATGTGTATGAGTTTTGTTATCAAATTTTATTCGCACCTTGTGAAGAGACGAACGCTGCTACTGCACAAAATAATAACAAGAAAATGAAATTGCGCGCACGACGTCATCGCCAAAAAGCGCTGCGCTTTTTGGTATTGCACAGTTCGTTGATCTGACAATGATTGCGAGTGCGGCAAAGAGCACAACAGCGAGAGAGAGAGAAACTGAACTGGAGAGTAGCTAGAGCTTTTTCGATATACAAAGGTTTTTACGGTTTTTTTGGAAGGAATTGTAAGTGTGTGTGTGTGCATTCCTTTTGTTGTTGCCGTGTAGAGCACAAATAAAATGTGGAAATATTACTTTTTTTAGGAAACGAAGAAGAGTTGAAAGTACTCTCCATGCCCGAAAAAAATTAAACAATCAGTCAGACAAATGATAAAATAAACACATCCAGGCATATTGCCACGGAGACAAAGGTAAGAATGTCTAAAACGCGTCTGATTTTTTGTTCTGTTTGCTTGGTTTTTTGGTGGTGCGTTGACCGATCGTAGATTCCCCCATAGATCGTGTCAGGTAAGCAAGTTCATTCCATATTCCACGGAATAAAAGGGTTGCAGGATAAAAGCTGCAGGCTGCGGCTTCTTCCTCTTCTCTCTCTTTCTTCTTCCTGTTTTTTTTTTTTTTTTTTTCTAAGCCGCAGTAAAACAAAGACCGACTAGTTTCCTTAAAAAGCTTTTTGCTTTGTTAGAAATTTCTGGCAAAATCAAAAATGCCAACTAATCTTTTTTTCGGCTCTTTTTCTCCAATTCTCTCTCTCTCTTTCTCTCTCTAATTTTTAGTGTATAGAAATATCACAACACCATGAAATACAAATTTGAACGTGAAAAAAAATAAAAATAATAATTTCCATGAAATTTGAATTTATTTAATCGTAAAATATTTTTTCTTTAAATTCATTGGCACTGTATATTTTCAGATTTGCTGACTTTTTTATTGAAATTTCGATTTTATTTTTAGAGATTTTATTAAAAAAAAAATATTTTTATAAACAATTTTTTATTAATTTTTAAAGCAACTCATAGTTGTGTCTATGTTAGGTTTATTTAAAAATTATTATTATTCTGTAAAGTTTTACCTATTTTTAATTTTTTCCTAAAATTCACTCACTTTCAAAGATTTTCTCTAAAAATAAATTTGTGGCCAATTTTTTTAATTTTTCATTTTCGACTTGAAGCATTTTTTTAACAAAGATAAAAGTTTTATTATCCTACTGTCTGTACTTATTTGGCAACTAATTAAATTTTCTGCCCTCCTCATTTCAGACATTTTCTAAATTAACTAAAATCAATTGTGGATCTTTTGAAGTCTGCCAGGACTGTGGTTTTTAAAATTAAAAGAAACCAAAGAAAATAATTAAATAGTAAGCATGCGTGATGGGCTTATCCCTGTCATAGAACGAAGTGACAAATCGAATTTACAACTCAATTAATCCAACAAATTGCAAAGGAGCGGAAGAGAGTATGCTATGGATTATGTCCCCCCGGAACCCCCGACTAATATAGAATGTGATTAACGCTGTGCGGATAAAAACTAAAAGTCTCTATAATCAGAAACGGGTTTGTTCCCTCACTTTCGGAGCCTTGTTTTAATTCAATTTATTTATTATTTATGTGTCATCCATCTCTGCGTCAAGCTGTCAGCTTCCATTAAATTGAGGGGGTGGAGCTAACCATTTCCAGCCCTTTTCCTAAACAACTAGAAGGCAATAGCAAGCTCTTTAATTGCATTAGTTGCCCTTGCCCGACCCCGGGGAAAGAGGCGCACTTGTTTAGTTTTCGCTCACTGAATTGCTAAATAAAATTATTTCTGCTGGTCTCGCTTAAAATGCTATTTGTTGTCTCTGTTCGGAGTTCGACAAAGCGTGGCGCTGGTTGACCACCATCAGTAAATTTGCATAATAAAGTGCTTAGGCTACATGAAACCAATATCAAAATTATACAGAAAAGGCCAAAAGAAGAACACAAAAACATGTTGGGGAAAGAAAATATAAAGCAAAAAAAAAAAAAAACAACAAAAAAAAAAAGAGATGAAAAAGCCGCAGAGTTGATGCCATTGAAATGAATAAATTTATGTAAATTAAATAAAAATATTAATTAAGTTCTTGCAAGTGGAATTACGTCACATTTTTTGTTTTGATTTTGTATTATAGGCCTGGTCTTGTTTTCGGATTTTTTTTTGGGCTTTTTCATTAAAAAATAATTGGTTTTTAATTGGCTGACTTGCTTAGAGACCGGTAAATAATTTCAAGTTAGATAGCCGAGAGTATTGGAAATTACATTGGGGCTTTTCTTTTCTAATTGTTCATTAAAAATTCTAATTATTTCCAACTCGCAAAGGAATACTGCTAGGTCTGAAAATCATAGTTTATAATCTTTCTTCTTACCGTTCGAACCACTTGATTTAATATTGCCGCCTTATCCGGTTTGGTTGAGGTCATATCTCCACGTTTGTTGAGCTGTAAGAACTCCGAGAGCTGCTCAATATAATTGTTTTCCATTTCACGACGTCGTTTCTCATTGTTGCACTTGTTGATTTGGGATTGAGGCTAGACAATTTTCATCGGAAACGAAAAGCGAGAGAAAGGAAAAATTAATTTCTTGTATGTTTTGATGAGCTTAAATATTTTGAAATAACTCATAAGTATTAAATTTCATTACCTTTTTTGGAAATAAATTTATTACTTATATATTTAAAAGAAAATATTTCCAAGATATTTAAGTTCTTTTTGGGCAAACCATTCTCCCTAACCTAATTATCACCAGACAAAGCGAATCAGCCAAAACTGTCTGTGGTTTCTAGGTAAAGTAAGAATCAGTCGGATCGAACTAGATTGTAAGACTGTCAAAAAAAACCTAATCTGCTAAAACTCAACCTCCATAAAATTTGATGCCTTGTGAAGGATCAACTTAATTTCTCATACAGCCGACTTATGATCACAAATAGACGTTGGGAATATCTCCAGTGTATCTTGACTAATCTCAATCAAATTAAATATTTAAAAAGTGTTTGTATTAAAGCCGAAATGTTTTAGTTTAATTTTAATCGGACCACTTCATCATATAACTGTCATTGGGCTTTCAGGATAACCCGCCGAACATCACTAAAAATTCGATTTTTAGAATGAAAGAGAAATGTTCCAAATTAATCGGAGTATTATCTATACCTCGAGTTGTATACTAAAGAAAGTCTTCGGCACTCCGAAAAAAAACATGTCTCTTAACTTTTCTTATTATGAGTTTTGTATATTTCAAATTTTGCAGCTTACCAAATTAACTTTTGGATCCGTTTTGCGCCGGATTTTGCGTCCCGACGTCGCTGAATTGGCTGAGATCGGTGAGGCCACCGCATTCATAATGCTGATCGGATGCTGCAGCCTTGCAGCGGCAGCAGCAGTCACTACTTTATTATGATGAGAATGATGAGAGTGTTGTTGTTGCTGTTGTTGTTGGTGGTAGGCCAATTGTTGCTGTTGCTGCAGTGTCAGTAAATTGTTGGTTGTCAAATTGCCAGCAACACCTCCACCAACGCCACCACCAACACCTCCGCCCGAGCCACCCGGACCCGATCCAGCACCCGAGCCCACACCACCACCACCACCACCACCACCACTGGCTGCCGTGGCTAGCTGCAGGGGCGTTGTAGGCGCCAAAGCGTGCAGCAGCGACGCCTGGCCAGTTACCACGCTACCGCCAGCGGTTGAGACTGTAACGGCTGCGGTCGCAGCGGCCGGTGATGAGCGCGGCAGATTGCAAATTGTTGTGTTCTTGGAGTTGTTTGTCCTGTTGCTGTGGCTGTGGCTGTGGCTATTCCTAACACCCGAATTGAGGCTGCTGTTGTTGTTTGTGTTGTATGGGTTTGAGTTTTGCTTCGCGTAGTTGTTGTGGTTGCCGCTTTTGCTTGATGAGCTTGCTGCTGACGTTGTTGTCTTTGTTGTTGTTGTTGCTGTGGTATTTGCTGTGCCAGAGGCCCAATGTTCTTGTAAGTCACTTGGGCTAAGCCTGAAACGAAAGATTCGAAATTGTCTATGAAATAATTTGGACACGAACTATTTTTCTGTTTTTTTCCCCCCCAAAGAATATGTAATTTTGTATACTCTTTTTTTATTTTTGTGACACGTGTGCGTTTTCCTATAACCTTGAGTGGCTTTTTGTGGTTGACTTTCTTATCGAAATGCAAATGTTTTTTTTTCGCCAAAACTACTTTGTTTAATTTACTGCCTCGATTTGAATTAAATGTGTAATTAATTTACATTGATAAGAGTCAACACAAAAAAAAAAGAAGACAATGCGGGTCTGTTCTTTCTTTTTGTGGTTCCAAAACTCACCATTTTGTGCTCATCAACCGAATTTCACTAACATTACCTCAAGTGGCTGGTAGGCCGATAATGGTTTGTGTTTAATTGGAATGAGTCAGCACTTTTATAATTTCACAAATTTATTAGTTTGCGTGATTAGAGGGAAGATTTCATAATAGATTACATGAAAGTTCTCTATCGCGATCAGGTTGAAAATGATCGGGAATTCCAGCAGCAATTTTTATAAGTTCTTCGGTTTATATGAAAAGTATCAAAATTTTACTCGATACAAATTTATAAACATTACTTGATTTTCTCAAGTGCAAATTGTCTAATTTTAGAAAGAAATATGTGCACATCAAATTTATAGATTACAGACTAAAAATTAAAAGAAAAGATTCTCAAGAAAAAAATCTCAAATCTTGATAATTGACAAAAATGGAGGAAAAAAAGCACTTCGCTTTGGTTGTCAGGCAGCGAAATCTCCAATAAATATTTTTTCTTTTTTATCTTTTCTGCTCCCCGTCTTTCTGGGATTTTTACAAGATTTTGGACAGCTTTTTACATGCTTTATTGTTGTTGCTGTTTTTTTTTCTTGTGCCTACTTTGGGCATCATGTGAATGGCAAATTAATTCTGTCAGCTTCTGCCGAGAGAGCTGAAAAAGCTGCTTGGGCTCCGGTAAGAGTGTCGGTTTCAAGTGGTCGCCAGCTCCGCCATTAAGATGGCCCAAAGTCAACGTTGCCACCCGTTGCCAGCCCGCTGCCCCGTTGACGTCGTCATCATCGTCATTTTCTACTTTTGCTTCTTTTATTTTTGCTTGCTGCTTTTTGTCTTACACTTTTAATGTATTTGGTTACGTGATTAATTGTTTACTTTATTTGCGCCCAAAGTGTGGTATATTATTTGCTTTTATTGTTGTTTTTGTAGTCTCTGCTGGGCCACTTAAAAATCTTGTTGCTGTTGTTTTAGTTGAGTTTTTTTTTTTTTTTTCTTTCTTCCCTTAATGGAAATTCTAATTAGGCACGAAATTTGAGCAAAGACTTTGCTTGATCCAAATCCGGCACAGAAAATGTGTTTCAATGATTTTTATTTTTTAAGTGAGAGTCTCGAGTTAATTTTTAATAAAATTACTGATTTATTTTTGCTTACGATTGTGTGATTTTTAGTGTCTTTGTTGACGGGATTATTAGCCCGGTTAAAATGATCACTTTATGTCACTTGAAACTAAGCAAAAACTGCAACAGAAGGCAACAACTCCATTACAGCCAAATTACTTAAATAGGCCCACTCATTTTCTAAAGAAACAAAGCAGACAAGTCACTCAGTTCAGCAAACTCAAAAGTAAGCCAAGCATGAAGCAAAAAACAAAAAACCCACTGACTAGATCCCAAAGCCGCGGGACCACCCAAGCAACTAGCCCAAAGTCAGGCAATAACAACGCCAAAGCCAATTCAAGTCGGGTCTGAGTCAGTCAGTCAGAGAGTCGGAGACTTGGAGATTTTTTAATTACATTATGTATCTCAGTATCTGTACAGTATATGCATAATGAAGGGCCAGACAAAAGCTCGCATCTTGCCGAAGAAGCTGAGCGCAGGAGCGCAGCAGCGAGAGTTGCCAACTTGGTTTAAATGAATGCGAATTTTAATAATAAAGCAAATGCAGGCGAAATAATTACAGGCACTGGCTAAACCACAGAGCCAACCAGATGTAATCAGCATAAAAAGAAAAGAAACCGAGGGAGTCCGAAATATTCTAGGGGAACAAAAAAGTGTAAGTGAGGCGAACAAAATCAAATAAAAACGGAGAGGCGACTCTGTCCATCCAAGTCTGGTGAGTTGAGTTGAGTTGAATTGAATTGAGGCGGGCTGGGCAGCTAGCCAAATTGTGAATGGCCGGCAGAGTCAGAGTCCACTGCGGCTCGGTTTGCTTGTGCTAAAATGAGTGACGTACAAGCAAGCAAAACGCCTCCACTTGCGCGCCCACATCGCCTCCCATTTTTGTTGCATTCAACAAAAAAAAAAAAAAAAACCAGAAGAAGAAAAATAAGAAAAAAATTCACTTCAATCCCTCGACTCATGACAGGCGCAATAATTGTGCGGTTTTTATTTTATTATTTTTTGTTTTCTTTTCCGCGCTCTTCTCGTTGGGTCTGTTCTTCGGTGAGTGTTTTGACAGGCGACACTTTAATGTGGCAGCTTGGAATGTGCGCGCCTTTTTGCCCCGGCCAGCACAACATCATTATCATTATTTTTGCCATTATCATGTTGTTATTTATGCTGTTTATTCGTTTGTTATAGTTTGCACTTTGTTGCCGGCCGTCATACGGTGCGTATGATTGATGCGCTTAATTGAAGCGGCAAAAGCGCAACGTTACGTTAATTAATTAAATTACAAATTAATTGCAAGTATTTTTCTCTTTTTTCCTTTGTGCCCAAAATGCCTTCTGTTATTTATCCAGAAAATAATTGAGTCACACCCAAGAGTTTTGACGGAGTTTTTGATTTCTTTAATTTTTACTTTTTTCTTTTCTAGTTAAGAATATTTTAATTGTTATTATTTTTTATTATTTTGCCAATTGTTTTTTTTTTTTCAAACATAAATCAAATAATTTAATTTGTGTTTTATTCGTGATTTGTTTACTAATACACACACACATTCTCATCAGCTCAAATCTAGTAGATTCTTTTTATTATCGCCCCTTAAATTTAATGTAGCCAGTAAAAAAAAAAAAAAAAAGAAATACTCAAGACCCAAGCAAGTGACATAAAATTTGATGGCGTTTTATATGGACAAAACATTTTCAAAGTTTTAAATTTTTTTGAGTCACACAAGAAAAGCAAAAACTCATTACTCATACGCATTGTTGGAAAAATTGCGAAATTCGTGGCTTTACATTCCGCTTTACCCCTCTCTTTTAGAGGAAGTCAAGCTAGTTGGGTTTAGTCAGTGGATCAGCCCATTTTGTGGCTAGTCTTTATTTTGATTTCGTTGTTGTTGTTGTTGTGGCTACTAATTTGTGAGACTACGTGATGTTTGCCTGGTAAGCTGCTACGATCAACTTATGCTGAGCTTGTGAAATTATACGAAACGAAAATTAAATAAAAATACCGAGAATAAAAAAAAAAAACCAAACTGAATATTGAAATAAATATATATATATATATATATATATTTTTTTTTCATATCAGAAAATTCTGTCCAATTAGTTTGGTTGATTTTCACTCTTTACTCTCTTTTCCGAGGGCTTTGAAAGTAATTTTAAATTGAACTTTGACAAGTCAGGCAGCAGAGTGCAACAACAACAGCAACAACAACAGCAACAGCATAAAACACTTACACTTGACAATCGCCAGGGGAATTGCGGGGCCTGAAGGGCTTTGAAAAGTTTTTATGTTTTTCTTTTTAAGTGAGGAAAGAGAAATAAAAAATAAAAAAACACTCACAAATGCCACTGCGGTAGTGTCAATTAATTGCAAATGAGTGAGAACATCAACAACAACAAAACAGCACAGTGACATATACCATAGTTAACAATACAACAACAAGCTCTGTGGAAGATGATGATGATGATGATGATAATGGTGGTGGTTGGTGGTGGTGGTGGTGGTGGTGGTGGTGGTGGCATGTGCAGACTTGAATGCCATTGAAAAGTGCAGGGGAGTACACAAAATGAATGTTGTACAAAATGTACAACGGCAACAACAACAACAACAACAACAGCAACGACAAGTCTTTACAACTAGCTACCGCAGCAACAACAACAACAACAACAAGTTACAACAACCATGTTCGTGTTTAGTGTTGGCAAAATTTGCATATTTTGTTTGGCTTATTTTATGAAGGTAGCCTTCGGTGTTGTTGTTGCTGTTGTAAGCACGTTTAGTTGTTGTTATTATTGTAAAATTATTATTTCTTGTCGCTGCCATTTTAATTGTTATACTTGTTGGTTTTGAGCTCTCTTGAAACTTTAACGGCTTCTTCATCCTCTTCTTCTGCGTGTTCCAACTCTCCCATCGAGTGAATTCGCCTTTGTCTGGCTGTCTTATTTGATTAGTTTAATTCTTGGAATTATTCTTGCATGACTAAAATGAGGAACGTAAGTTCTTATGCCGGTGATGAAATCAATCAATCAATTTGAATCAGCGTCAAACAAGCTTACCAAAAGTTCAGCTTTGAGCTTTTTGAAAGCTCAAATTGAGAGTTTCATGTTCCTTTTAATTTTTTATAAAAACCAAATTATTTATCAACAAGTTAGTCATCGATTTAATCACACATTTTTATGTTTTTAGGAAATCCCAAAACGTTTGGCTAACCCATCAAATAATTAAAGTAAAATATATTTCGTCTCTCTGATCTGCCTCAGAGTGAAACATTCCGTTTCCTTCCAAATCTTCTTTTTATTTTTATAGATTTTTAGAATAATCACGTATATATATTTATATTATTTAAAATCATTTTCTAACCCATTTCGGATCTACAAAGCTGTCAATTGAAAGAATTTATGTTTTTGAGGATATCAAAGCTCTCCCAACTTTATGTAGTTATGTTATTCATAAGCTTAGCTCTCTTTAAATAATTTAATTTTGATTGACAAAGTTCCCAATACTTTTAATTTCTACAAGATTGCAATGAAATAAAATCTTTAATTCCAACGGATCTACAAAGCTATCAATTGAAAGAGCTGCCTTCTTTAAGGTATTGAAAGCTCTCGATCTTAATAAGACTAGGACTTCATAACCTCAAATTTATATGGAATAGTTATGAGTAAAGCTCAGCTCTATTTAAGCAGACTAATTTAAATTAACAAAGTTCCCGAAGTTTTCCATTTCTACAAGATTGTCTACACCATTCAATGGTTCAATTAGTTTTGTCAGTTTGAGTGGTTCTGAACTACTTCCAAAATATAAATATTATTCAATTTCTGAAATCTCTGTAGTCACAAAATTCGACAGTTTAACGAAGTTGAGATTTGATGTACATTTTAAATTTTTAATCAGTCAATTCCTATGCGAAGCTCTTTTTATTTCAAGATTTCATTCAATTTAATAAACTATAATTTTTATTTATTTACAATTTCTAGATCATAAATTCAGAGAGCAAGACCAGAGTTTGTTTTGGAATGAATGAAATTCAAATTTATTTTGTATGATTTTGGGCCAGCCTAGAATTTGTTGAATTTTTATTTAATGCTTCGTTTGGCTCAAGCAAATGTTTAACCATCTGTTTCGAATTGCTCCAACTGTACTTGAAAATGTTTGGGTATTTCAAACACAGTTGTTGTTGTTGTTGTTGTTGCTATGACTACTTAAAACTATCATTTTTTTTTTTTTTTTTGATTAAGCATTTGCTTGCTCTTGTTAGTGTTGTTGTTGTGGAAATATTTTAAGCTGTGGATTTTAGATGTCTGTTCTTGGTATTCGCTCAGCAGCAAATCAAACTCACACACACACACACACAGTTAAAGGCACACCTCAAGTCAGCAGTCAGTCGCAGACACTTGGCTGGCTAACTAAGCCGAGCTAACTAAGCCGCCTGCCTATTTCAGGCCCTGTCCGCCCCCGGTCCCAGCCTTTTGATTTCGCTCTCTTTGCCGCCCACAAAAGTCACCCAGTGCGTCGCATTTGCTCAGCTGTTTTTTATTTAGTTTTTATTTTACTTTATTCCAAGCTTGCATTTTAGCAACTAATTGTCTGAATTTAAGCATATGTCGGCACTCTTTCTCTCCCTCTCTCTCTTTCGCTTGCTCTCGCTGTTTCTCTGCGAGTCGCCCGCACACTGAATATGGCAACAGCAACAACAACAACAGCAACAGCAACTACAGAGGCAACAATAACAACAATCATTGCTACAAATAATAAAGTGGGTCATGGATGAAAGAAAAAGCGTTTTACAAAGTGGGTCATGAATTTTGTTTCACTCACGTTCAAGTGTATTTCGATTGCCGCCTCTTTCTGTTATTGTTGTTGTTGTTGTAGGTTTGCTAGCTGCTTTTGTTGTTGCGGATATTTTTGCAAATCAAGTAAAAACAAAACATAAAAAATTTACAACAACAAACTGAGATATACATGAATAATAAAATTTAAATAAATAAAAAAAAATATATATATATTTTTTATTTTTGTCTTTAGATTTTTATCAATTTTGCCTGATTCCGGTTTTTAAAATTATCTCATTAGGTTATTTATTTATTTATTTTTTTAATTGAAGAATTATTATTTTTTAATAAACATAATTTTCTTTTAAAATTTTGTAAAATGCAAATGTTGCCTTTATAATGCAATATTTGTAGTTAAATTTATTATTAATTTATTTTTTCGAGTTGACTTCCTATTTAATTATATTCTTTATTTTTTATATTTTTGATACTTTATTTCTTTTAATATTCTTTTTAAGTTTTTTAAAAATCATTATAATAATTATCAATATCAATATTTTTTATTTTTATTTAATATTTCATTTTTATTAAATAGGTTTCAAGAGCATTTAAATTAGTATTATTGAATTTTAATTTTTATAGCTGTTCTATTATTTTTATATTTTTATTAATTAATTTTTTTTTTTACATTATATTATTACTATTATTATTTTTTTTTTTTTGTTACCATAAATATTTTATTTTATATAATGTGTAAATTATTTATTACTTATTATGTACCTTATACTATTATTTATTTATTTTTGTTATTTTGTCTGATTCCTTAATTTTTATTTATTTACTGCCTTTTGGAAGTAATTAAAAATGATTATTTTTTCTGTATTTTTAATAGTTAAAAATATGTATATTTTGTGCATTTCAAATGTTTGAGTATTTTTTTATTTTCACTATATGATTTGCATATTCCATGATTTCAAATTTTAAATTGATATTCATGGTATGTTTATTTCTTAATATTTGTTATTTATTTTTATTGATTTAATCGGTGACAGCGCTCGAGCGCTGTGGCCTTTACCATTGTTATTGATTTTTATTTAATGCTTTTGTTCAAAAATGTGTAGCAAAACATTTTTCTCTTTGTTCTCCTAAGAGATCAGTAAGATTTGATGGTGTTTTCATCATTTTTATGGACTTTTTAATGGAGCAAATAATTTGATCAGTTTTAACCTATAAATTATTGCTTCCAATATTTCGCGAAATCAACACTTTGCAAATGTGGTAATTAAGTCGCTTTCAATTTGCATTTCACTTGGGTTATCATTTTCCATTTAATTGACATTGAGTTATGAGCCACTTTGTATGCAATTTTGTCAGAGAGAAAGAGAGAGATAGAGAGGGAGAGAGTGAGTGTGCGAGGAGACAAAAGCAATGCATGTATTGACACTTTCACTGGGTTAATAAAGGCAAACAATTGATATAAATCATTTGATGAAATAATTTACACATTTTCAGCATTTTCTCTTTCCCTTTCTCTCAATTTACGGGGAGTCCCCTGAATTTGTGTTATCCATGCCGAAAATTTAATTAATCAATGTTTATGACTTAAATGCATTTATGTATGCAAAATTACGATCTATTATAAAATCGGTTGATTCGCCCTCTCGCTCTCTCTTACTCATGCTTGTTCACCTGCCTTATCTGCATGTTGTTTTTGTTTTAGTCTCTCTCGACTATGACGACGACGGCAAAACTAGCTTTGAAATAATGTCAGTGGGTCAGAGTCGATTTAACATTTTTTTGCCGTAGTCTGCTTTTGTTGTTGCTATTGTTGTAAGCATTGTTGTTGTCTATGCGACTGTCTTGGCCAGCAAAAACAGCTGTTCGCTTGAGTGGGCCTACAGTGCGTATGTGTAATGCAAAACATTTGTTGGGCGGGCAAAGCCGAGAGCTTCTTGTTTTCTTGAACAAAACACAACTAGGGTAAGGCTAATGGGTCTTGGGTCTTTGATATGCCGACTCCAGCCAAATAGAACTCTTTAGCAAGTGTAAAATAATTCTCTGAAAACTCTGAAATCGGAGCTTATCAAATACTTGTGTGTTGTGCTTGACTTCTTTCCAAGCGAAACAAAAAGTACTTTTTTTTCCAATTCCTTTGAAAGATGTGCTAGAAATTTAAATGATGTTTTTAATGAAATTTATGAAGCCAACCTTCAAGATTCTGATGAATGCGCTTCTGTGGTGGTCGTTGTTGATTTTGCATGCTTCGCATTTTGTTTACAAGGTGTCGGCAATTAAAAAGCTCACCGCTTCGGGCAAACGTGCACTTTTTGACATTTCAAAGATTTTCTCATTTAATTTTTTATTTTTTATTTATTTATTATTTTGATTCAGCGGGAAGTCGTGGATTACTCACCTGAAAGAAACAAGACAGAATAAATATATAAAACAAAATGATTAACACAGAAATTGAATCATAAAAAAAAATTTCTTATAGGCAAGTTAAATTAAGATTAAATAAAATATTTCCGGAAATTTAAAAACAAAAATTATTTATCTTTTTATGAGTGAAAAAATGTATTTTTGATAAGAAAAAAGTATTTTTAGTTCCTTGTTTTTTTTTTTTTTTAGGTTAAATAAATATTTAATGGAATGCGAAAACCTTAAAAGTTGTTTCGAATTTAAGAATGGAAAATAAGTAACCTTCATTAGCTTTGGATCAAAATTCAAGTATTTATATATGATTTATACTCTGTAATTAAAAATCCAGAAAGAAACCCAATAAAGTTACCTAGAGATAGAAAGGGTATCTAAAGAAATCGATCCAGTCATGTCCGTCTATTTAAGGTTAAGCTAGAGCTATCAAATTTTACATACAGAAAATATATGGCATGCGAAACTGAAAATTTGTATTTTGATCCAAGAGAAATATAAGCCAAAATAAGATAATCCAGTCTTGAATCGAATATTATTCTATGTGTTCAATTATTTTCCGATGGAACTCATCGAACCCCTCTAAACATATAAAGTACCAAAATGAAACCTGAATAAAATCGCACCATAAAGAATACAATAGGATTTATCCGCAAATGCGTTGTAAGACCCCGCTAGGTGGCGCACTGTTAGTTTTTCTTAAGCTTCATCGATTGTTGCATTTAATTAAAATATGTCATGTGAGTTTGGTAGATCAGGGATACCACCCTTGTCCGTTAATATGTGGAATCTCATTGCCAGTGATGAGTTGTTGTATATATCCTTTTTCTACTAGTACTATAGAGTATATATTTATCTCCTGTGTTTCGATATTTAAAAATCCGTTGAACATTTTGCTGGTTTCTCTTTTCAATAAGAATAGAAAGGTTTTTTTTTTTTGTTTCAAAGTGTATTTTTTAGTCAAGCAGCTGTCTCAGTCAGTTTTTTTTTTATTGACTACAGAGAGGCCTAGGCATATTTCTTTAATTTTTTTTTTGCTTTTGTTTTTATGTTATTTGTTGGCATTTTGCTTTCCTGGTTGCCATGTTGCTTGTGATTTTTCTACCGGATTACAATTGTTTACACACACGAGTGAACATTGTCACAGTTTTCCAGCCAAAGCGCTGCAATTGCTATGAATGCCACACACACTCACACACCGCAATCGCCTTTGCCACATATCCTTTTAAGCTTTGCCACACACACACACAACTAACTAAACTTGCATAATGGGGAAGAGGAAGAACCAGGCAGGCAAATAGAAAATCATAGTCTATGTGTGGATTCCTGGTATGTAATTGTGCGTTTCCATGTGTGTGACTGACAAGTCGCCTGCCATTCAAGCTGGAAGTGCCCCCTCCCCGCCCCCCTCGCGAGCCCTATTCTGAGCTCTCTATTTGTTTGCTCAAAGTATAAGTTTACAACAAGCGATTTGCATATGCATGTGGATACCGAGTGTACCATTGTGTGTGAGTGTGTGTGTGTGTGGGCTGCCACTTTGTCTAACATTTCACTTTATATTCCGCCAAAGCCACCATCGCCATCACAAACGCCAACGCCATCGCTGCTGCTTGTTCATTGCAGTTTTTTAGTTTTCCTTTTTTTTTCTTGTTTTCACAGTTTCAATATAGGTTTTCTGGGGCCCTCTTCAGGTTCCCTTGGCCTGCACGATTTTCCACAGAATTTTTCCAATTTTCCGCTCATGTGGCTTCCTGTCTGTTTGTCTGTCATTTTTTGCTTTCGGTCTGTGTATTTTTCTGTTGTTTGCCTTGCTGTTGACCGATATCGGTGGAACGGGCGTTTCAATATGCCACGCCCATTTCCTCAACTATTATTATGACCATTGAATTTATATGAATTTTTCTTTTTATTCTTTCGTGTTCTTCTTGTATCCTCTGTGTGCTGATAGTTTTTGACATTTGTTTGACTTGAGCGCCAGGTGCAAGTGACAATAAGCGCGGATGGTCAATGGGTTGGGTTGGGTTTGGTGGTGATGCCACCCACAGTTTGACAATCATTGGCAATGACACAATCTTTTGCTTTGTGTCTAAAAAAATGAAAAGAATCAAGTGGACAAATATTTTCTTGTGGACTTTTAATTAAATTGCAATTGTTTTATTTGTAAGCCAAGTCCAAAGTGGTGGAAACTTAATTAAGCCATTTTAATCAACCAAATAAATTCGATATTACCGCTAGCTTTTTTTAAATAAAAATATTATTATTTTCCAATTGATTAAATCGATGTCAATTTGTTTGATAAAGCTTTAAATAAACCTTAAATATGCTGATGGAATTATTTTTGAAAAGTGTTTCAAATTTAAGATCTTTAAAGACGTTTAAAGTCTGCAAACTGTTGTAATCTTTTGCGGTTTAAATTTTGATTACATTAGCGCTGCTGTCTCTTATTTTGCAGGCGTCTCTTGACAAATTGAAATAAAACTTTTCGCTAAGTAAAAAATAAACCGAAAAGGAGCCCACGCTTAAACACATTACCCGCTCTCGTTTTATATTAAAAGGCCATTAAAATAAGGAGCCCCACAAATAAGGTCTCCTGCTCCACCTGCTCTGAGTTACGACGCAACACCCCGAACACTGAGAAGAACAACTACGAGTATGTATATGTGTTTGGGTGTGTGTGTGTGATGATAATGTCCATGGTTGAACTGTCTTTCCATCAATGGTAATTCGATATTATGCCGCTTTAAAAATTCCCTTTTTGTTGCTGTTGTTGTGTGGCTGCCAAATTAATTACAGAGCGCTGCACCAATTCGGACAGAAGGGACAGAAGAAGCGGCAACACAACCACAGCCGGTCCAAAAGAGACAAGCAAACAAATAAACAGACCAACGAACAAACCAACTCTGACTGACTGACTGACTGAGTGACTGACAGGGATGTGGAACATTGGCAGAGATTTTTATACAAAGCGGCAAGCCAGCCAGTCTGTCCATCTGGCCAGGGCGTTGGTTGGGCACTTCCAAAAAGAAGGGTTCAAATGAGCGAGGGAGCCAGCTTTAAACTGGATTGCCCCATTCCAAAGCAAACTCAACTCAACTCAACTCATTTCGATTCAGCTCGACTCGGCTCAGTTCACCTTGCCATTACCCTGTCCCTCCGTCCTGTGTCAATGAGAGGATTCTTTAAACTTGATTTGCCCAGACCAGACCAGAGCAGCACAGAGCAGCACAGAACTGAGCTGAGCAAAGCCGACCAGACCAGTCCGTCAGTTCTGGTTAGCTTTGGTAGGTTTGTAGGTCTATTACGGTGTTCGCCGTTCTCTGTTCTCAGAGTTTATTCGGCTCTGGCATCCTTTTGTCTTTGTTGGCTTGAGAGTTCCCCTTTCTGTCTACCGGTTTTTTGTTTTGCTTAGCTTCTTTTTACTTTTTGGTTTTGTTTTTCCTTCAGGCATTTGGGCAGATTGCACAATACAAATGTGGAATCTCGTAATGAGCGTAAATGGAATTAAATTTATTTCAAATCTTCTTTTTATCAGTTTTTAGATCGTAATTATATATTATGATTTTCATTGAGTTCTGAATTGTTTGAATTTACCAAGAAATTTTTCGATTAATTTTATATGAACGTTTGGCTTAAGAACTCAAGATTTAATAATTTGAATTCTTAAAAATGATTTTCAATATGACAGAATAAAGAGGAAAAAAATCTAGGACAGACTGATCAGGCCCAAAAAGACCTTTGTTTGATTCTCCTAACTGACCGAAAGAAAATGTTGCTCAAAATAAAAATGGAGAAGTAAAATCATAAGCCAAGCCTGTCTCTGGGATCTGGTAGATTTATAAACAAATCAGTTCCTTATAATTCAATAATAATTAAATAATTTCTTAACGAATAAAATGTAATGTGTTAAATAATTCTAAGGATAGATTAAATCTTTCGATTATTATTATTCTGGATTGAGGACTGTACTGCATTTTACATAGAGTAGTGGCCATAATATCTCCTGGCTAGAGGATATGCCTAAATATTGCACATAATCACATACAATGTGTTCAGATGTTTCTTCCAAAACTATCGATAGAATCCTACATCTTAAAATCGATTTATAAAGAATTTTCTGAATAAAAATGTCGTTATTTGTGAATATTCAGAATAAAAATCCCAATAATATTTCAGATTTGTTTTCTCCTATTTTTAAGAAATAAAATTCTGATTACTGGAAGTAATTTTCCATGAACTATCTTATTTAATATATTTAGCTACTCTTATTTTTCGGTCGAAGAATAATAAGCTTTGGAATATTTATAGAAAAATATATGGAATAAAATAAGAGAACAATTTAATCAGTTTTTAGACGAGAAACAATTAAAGATTTTATATTTCTCGGCTTTCTAAGTATTGAGTATGCGATACCTTTACCACATTTGTTTAGGTTTATTTCAAAATTTCAAATGCAAACTTCCTTAAAATTGAAATGCACTGAGAGCTTTTGAAAATAAATTAGAAGAAACACCCTTATTTATTTAGCCTTGCCAATTCATAATAAATTCAGTTGTGATTCACTGACACGCGAGAGCATATCAAAAAACTTAGCTTTACAGTTATTTGTGTGTTGCGGGTCTTGTTGATCGTCTTTTGTTTTCGTCTTTTTATTCTTTTGCAGTCAAACTCAAATTAAATGAAATGCGCAGTAAATTACGCAATTTTATGCTTCGTTAAATTCGCCGTTGCTTCTACTTTTTCTCTACTGCTGTTTTGCCTTTGCCGCAATTTTTCATTTGCCATTGCCAGTCGCTAGTCGCCATTCGCCATTCGCCAGTCGGGGCAAGGTGAGTTGGAGATGTTGATGATAGCAGTGGCGATGGTGGTGAGGACGGCAGCAGCAGCAGCACCAGCACCAGCAACAAGTTTTGACAGCATTTAGAAATATGGAAAAAAGTGCAAAACAAACAAACAAAATGAACCCCTTTCATATTTTGTGTTTTATTATGGGGGTAGAAGAGAAGGACCAAAGACTTCAAAGCCTGTCACTACCCTACCTCAATGTATTTGGCCATACGGCACAGCACTGGGAAGGTCTGGAAGGGTGTAGAAAAACAAACGGAGAAGAACAAGAAGAAGAAGAAGAAGAAGACGAAGCAGAGGCCTGAGGGCAGCTGCCAGCGCGTTGCAGTTGCAATAGCAACAACGTCAAAAGACTTGCATAACAAATTCTTAATTGTGCAACAGAAATGTTCACTCAATCTCTTCTTCTTCTTCTTCTTGTTCTTCTTTTTGGTGTCGTTCTTTCTCTCTTTTCATACACTTATTCGCTTAACTGTTGCTTAGCACACCACAATGGAAACTTGTCCGGTTTAGGTTTCTGTCCATATCCATGTGTGTGTGTGTGTGTGTGTGTCATCGCCTGCAGCCATATTGTGGAAATATGTCACTGCTGCCGTGTGTTCTTCTTCTTACTCTTCTTGTTTTTGCTAATGTTGTGAAGTTGAAGTTTCAGTCTGCTTCTTCTTCCTCTTCTTCTTCGTCTCCTTCTTACTGATGATGACGACGATGCTTGGGATATCGCTCTGCCACTGGTTTCTGTTTTTATTCTCGTTTGCCTTTGACTCTGGGTTAGGTGAGGTTATGTTCACTCACACTCACACTCACACACACACATGCTCTCGCTTCCACCAACACAAAAGCATGTCACGCACAGTGTAATTCCATGTGACGTAAATGCAAAAATATGTTAAAACTGCGCAGATTAAAAGCAGTTGCTAAAAGCAAAGCATTTGTATGCAGCATGGCAGATCCTAAGGGAGTGTGGCTGGGGGCCAGAGAGAGGGTGGGATAGGGCGGAATAGACAATACAGATTACACGAATGCATTCGCAGTAGTTGAGAATAATGTGTTTTCTTTCGGGGAGTTGGATCAACTTGCCCCAGCATGTGGATGAAGTTTATTACTTGACGAAACCGAACGATGCTACTAAAGATACCAGAAGCAGATAAATAAGTCTTTAGATTTTAATCTGTGTGAGTGGATAAATGCATTTTATTTCAAAAAGTCTTAACCAAAGTAAAAGAGATTTTACCCATTAAGATTTGGGGAACACCAATACGAAATCTTCCTAAGGACTTAAAGACTATATCGAATAACATTTTTCATGTGGTTCTAAAAATTTCAATATATCTCGAATGTTACTCTATAGATATTTTTCTTAAGACTTCTGAAACTTACGGCTTTATTAAAATCAGTTAAGCCAAATTTTGATTGGATTGCCGAGATATTCAAGCTAAAAAATAAACCTTAAAGGTCTAACGGTATAATCAGAATCCCTTCTAATTTGAAAATCGAGAGAGAATAAGCTAATAAGTTTAGCCCCATTATTTAATAAGTTTATGCTTTTATAGCCATGCTAATGATTTTTGGAAGTCCAAAATAAAGAATTTATGGCATTACTAAATATTTCTGATGATTTCCATAATAAAATTAACAATTTTAGGCTTCAAGCGAATTTAAAAGAGTAAAAGATCAAAGGTCAATATAGAAATTCTTGAATATTTTGGGATTCCCCAAAGTTCAACAAACCAGTGAAACCCCATTGAACCGACTCAATAAGCCAAGCTCGCACCCTATAGACAAACCAACGAGTATTGCCCACTTATAAACACAAAAAATTTACTATTTTCATGGGTAACTTCTGGCGATGACAGAATTGATCAAGCCCAACATATAATTAAAAAATTAGTGCTTTGTAGTTAAAAACCATAAAATTTTACAAAATCCGTAAGAAAAAAACCAATCTTAATGACTAGATAAAATTTTACACAAAGGAACATCAGCAGTTAATAAGATCGTAAATCTTTGAGCAAATCATGTGACCTAAGTCCACATTACAAAAAAGCTTTCACAAGTCTACGATAATGACGAATATGTAAAAAACCGAAAAAAAAAACAAAAAATTTAAATAAATAAAAATCAACTCTAAAATGGCGTGTGATTTTACAGTGGCAAAGCAACGCCGAGCCATTATGCAAATTGACTTGAAAACGACTCAACTACTCCACTCGGCATGTAAGGCTTATCGTGGCAATCAGAAAGAAGAAACATTTAACCAAATCATAAAGTGGAGTAATTCTGTAAAACAACAACAACAACAACAAGCTGAAGACTCTACTTCAAAATGTGCTGGCTCGTGCGTAACAATGCGTGAGAACCTGTCAGAAAAAAAAAGAAAGAAAATGTTGGGGAACCAAAAGAAGAGAGACTTGCCAGTAAGCTGAAGCATGATGTACAGTAAACAATAAAATAATAATAATACCTACATATATAGTAGCTAGTACAATGGCAAAAAGAAAACAACAAAAACAAAAACAATAAAAATAATAATACATAATCGCACATAACGTGCATGCAAATTTGTCAACAAATGGCAGACCTTACAGTTACAGTAATGATGGAGGCAAGAAAAGGAAAAGGAAAATACAAAAATGGCCTATCAAGGGAAATGGTGGTAAAAATGCTGTAAAAAAAAGGTGATTTTTGCTATTTTACTTGTACTCGTTCGACAGCAATTTGTCTAGCAGCAGACTGCTGGAATTTAACGGTATTTTGTAAATTACTGTAGCTTTCCATTCAGCATGTAAGGGCTATCAAGAGAAAAGTTTGTGGTTATAGACGAATCTAATTGCTGGAAATGTAATTGAAAAATTTGCTCGAAACTTGAAAAGCTTGCCGAAGCATTTCTCTATTTAAATTGGCTTATACCTTTAATGAATCAGGCACAACTGTACTTTGGTAAAGTTAGGAATCTGATAGTTGTAGACTTGCAGGGGAGGAACTGTTAACCCTAATCAGAGTCTGAGTACTTCACTAGGTGAACCTTTTGGAAGAAATGCCTTCCCTAGAGACTGGAATAATACATCAGAAGCCCAACATGAATATATAGCTAGTGATGATGATAAAGCAACAAATTGATTAATAACTTTTTCTGTCTGCTATTTCATATAAGGTAACCTCATTAAATTATTTCAGGCTCAATCTAGCCTTCCCCATAAGGTCATAAAAACTCCTTAGTATTGCAATATCCATCAAGCTTTAAAGTTTCCCTAAAATCGATTGTCAAGCAAGCAGCTTGAAAATTCTACAAGCCCTTGAAATGCCTTATTGTCCATTATGCCAAAGATTAAGAAATTTCTGAATGAAGTCTCCTTCCGCTTTTCAAATTTATGATGTTTATTTTGTAAGCAGTTATTAAGCCATTTAGTGGATATTTTGTCTAGATATTTATTTTTTATGAGCATTTTCCAAGAGACTCAAATGCACTTCTTTTTATCATCCTAAGTGTATGTGTGTGTGTGTCTGTTCCAAATAAACAACACAAGCTTTGAGAATTCCACAAAACCACTTTACACATTGGGAAAATGTTGTTTTTGTTTTTATATTTTTTATATTCTTGGTAACCGCAGCTATTTTACGAGTCACATAATTTTAATTACTGTCCCGCTGACCGCAGATGAGAGCTGAAGTATAACAACAACGACAACAACATGGAAGGCATTTTTTGGGGAATTTTTTTTTTTTTTTTTTTTTTTGAATAAATTAAAGTAAGGCTAAAAAATGTATCACCGCACTCAAGTATTTTGCGTAAATAAATCTCTTGATGTGCAAAATTTCTCGGCAATTCTGGGTACGTTTGTGTGTGTGTGTTTTTGTTTTGACCCAAATGCCAGCAAACAAATTTTTGTGGCTCATAAACATGTTTTGTGAATTTATTTTGTGCGTGACTTGGCTCAAATGCACTTCCTTATTGCATTTTACTTTTGCTGCTGCTGCTACTTTTGTTGCTGTTGTTGTTGCGTTTTTGAAAAATCTGCCAAACCATATTAAATTGCAAAGATTTGCTAATGAGGCAATGCATATTTTTGGCAAAACAGGTCAATGAACCAAATGCAAAATATAGAAAAATTTTCCTTAAATACTTGGAATATTCTACTTAAAAATTAATCAAATTAAATATACGAAATATTTCATTCTATTTGAGTTTAAAAATAGCAGACCTTTGTTGACTTGTTGCCCCAACTTGCAGCGATAAGACTAGCGTTTTGGACTGCCATAAAGAATATTTATATTGCGATTAGTGAGACATTTTTCAAAACGAAAATTCACCATTCAAAATTTTGCTGCGAGCTCTCCCCCCTCGCCTCCCTTGCCGGTCTATCCATTTGTCTTTCGTTCACTACTCTACCAGCAGAACAAACTAATCTTTCGTGTAAATATTTTATTGAGATTAAATTCACTCACCCACTAAAACTAATCTAACATTTTCTTTGGCACGACAAATGCGAGCAAACAATTCCCAAATGACTCCGTCGGTTTTTGGCCAATTCGTAGGCGACAATTGATGCTGCCGTCGCCAGCTACGACCACAATTAATTTTCATTACAAGGCAATAAGCAAAATTAAACACGAATCAAGTGGCAGCAAACCAAACAGCGACACTCTAAGTTGGCAGTCCATAAAACACATAAAAAGTGGCTGGGAGCTGCCCGACGATTTAAGAGAAATTTGACTTGCTGGTCAGCCGAGAAAATGAGGCGAAAAACTTACTTGTACAGTTTCAAGTCATATCAAATTAAGCTTACCTGAAATGAAAGAAGAGAAGTCAAACAATTAATTTAATTTTACAGTAGTGAAGTTTTGGTTTATAAATTACAAAACATTTTTAATATTTAAAGATCTTTGGATTTAACAAAATTCCACTTGAAAACCCAGGCAAAATGAATTTTTAAAAACGCCCCATCTATTGGAATATTTTTGCAATTGCCTTCTTGAATAGAAATCGAGATTTTAGCTCTTAGATTGTGTTTTTAAAATGGTGGTAGGATTTAGCTCAAACTTGCTAGTAATTGAAATAGTTGTTGGGCCTAAGAAATATCAAACTTTTGTGGATATAGGAAATACATTAAAGAACCTTTGAGGTAAGAGAGAAAGGGAGAAATAATATGCAAGCATAAGCAGCTCAAGTCTTAAGTTTGATTGTAATAGCTTGTATAGACTCCAAGATCTGGACGGATGGTCGGATATATCTGTACCAATTTGATATTTGAATTTACATATATCACCTTCATACAAGAACAGTCTAGAAAACCAAAGGTACAGTCTGATATTTACCATTCTAAATTAGTTGGAAACTTAAGGCAGAACTCTTTGTGAATCAATAAAGTATGAACTTCTTTACATGACATAGTTTGCCATACAATTTAGTCGTCCAGGTTTCACAGCATTAGTCACATAATATAGCAATTAGCTTTTTCTTTTGCACAAGGTCAAATACTGTTAGCTCTAGGTTTATTTTTATTAATGACAAATAATTAATTTAAATGAAATGCTCCACAAATATTGCCTATGCGAACAATTGACTCCAAATTATTAGACTTGCTGGCAAACATCTAGTCGAGAGATTTATTTGCGAGCCATTCAAGTACGCAAGCCACAACAACATTAACAACAATACGAAAATAATTGCCAAAAATAATTTATCTTTATATGCATAACATAAAAATTCAGTCATTAGTTTAAGGTCAGACATAAAAATAGGTAAATATGTACAAGCAGAAATGAGATTCAGTCATGATGGACTAGAGTGATTTTTTTTCCGCTTATATTTTGTCAATGACTAATAAAAGTGCCGACATCGTTGGTTGTCTAACCATGAAGTGGGTGGAGATTTCTTCAAGTTGATTTTTTTTTTTTTTGGTATGGTTTTGGTTTATTTATTTTTAGCAATTTATTGTCTTGTCTTGTTTGGTGGTCGACTCCATGAAATCTCGTATATGTTATTGGTGATGTCCGTCGGCAGCAAGACAATTGAAATAAATATCTCAAGATAAATAAAATTCACATTAACACATTCATTCAATACGTTCGTTTTCAAAAATGCACTACAAAATATTCGAGTACTTCTGGTTAATTTAACATGTGTGCGTGTGTGTGCGTGTGTGGTTAGGAGCCATGCCACATAGCACCAGAGTAAACCCAAAAAAAAAAAAAATGTGTTTGAAAATAGATTTGAAACCCATCAGACATCAAAGTCATTAGGCAGAGTGTGTGTGCGTGTGTGTGTCGGGAGTGTTGAGAGTTTTGTGGTATTCAGGGTTAAGTTTTTCTTAGTGAGTTGCGAGTTTGCAGACAGATTGTCTGTTATTAACAAAAACCGAAAGTTTCTATAAAAAAAGATATCACAAGCTTTAGGCAAATCTATAGAGGTCTTTGAAACACACAATCTAATCTAAGTGAAATTTTTTTCAATATGCTTTTGACAAACTCTTAGTATGGACTCAAAGTTCCTATATTGTGATGTGATGGCATATCTTACCATATGGCTTAATGGTTATGGAAAATCTGATTATAATTGAACTTTTAAAGCCACAAAAAATCGGTGGAAATATTTGAACTGAAAAGTTACCAAAAACTTATATAAATTTCATCCGATTTTCAGGATATAATTTTAAAAGGTTTATTTTATTTTCAAGTGGAATAATTCAAGCTTGAAAATTATTTTTTACCTTGATCGGGACCTGGAGAGCCTAATAAGTTTATTTCGTCCCTTTTATGATAAAATTAACCCTTTTTTGGTACATCCACAAATATATACATATGCAAGATATTTCTATCTGCTGATGACGCTGCCATAATTAAGACCAATCGAACAGGAACTTCCAGAAGAAAAAAAAAATTACTAAAATCGTTTCAAACCATTGACGTGAGCTATAAAACGCAATGTGGGCAGTCATCAGCGAATCGAAAATAAAAATAAACTAAAGCCACCGGGGAACTGAGGAATCGAGCCGGACCAGAGTAGAGTCAACTAAACCAGTCCAAGTACATGAGAAGTCAAAGTCAAAAGAGCCTCAGCCTGTGCTTTTGTTTCTTTCCTAGCCGCTGGAATGACGTCAGCGCATAAATTTAACTATTTTTATAAGCCAAAAAAAAAAAGAGAGAGGCAACAACAACAAGCTGAGAAAATAAAATGTATATAAACGTGGCGTAATAATAAAATAAAAAGTGAGCCATGTTTTGGACATTTATGGAGACCGCGCAGCAGAGCAGAGAGCAACTGACTTTTGGCAGTCGACAGAAAAAAGTAAATTGCGTGTAATTGTGGCAATTGAAATAGGCAAGAAAGAGATAGGAAAAAGCAGAGCCAAAAAGATTGGGCCAACTTCACAAGGGAGTTGAGAGAAACAGAGATAGAATGAGAGAGAGAAATATTTCATTTGTCGTACACCCAAAGGGGTTAGGAGGTTTGGTTCAGTGAACTTTCGGCCAACCAGGACATTAACCGCCTTCGGTATAGGCAACGGTCTATATTATATTAATTGATTAACCACAAGCCAAGCCAGTGAGCAAAAAAGAAAAATTTGGAAAAAAAAATAATTTTTTTTTGTCCAATTTGTAAAGACTTTTAGGAAAGTCTGAGTTTGTGTGTATGTGTGTGTGTGTGAGTATTTTTGCGTGATAACTTATCTAATCATCAGAGTTTGCTGATGATGATTGCCAACCAACAACCTCCGCCCACATATGTCGCCTCTGTTACTGATATCTTTGGCACTCCGGGCCTTTTTTTCAGAAAAGAATGAACTGGTCTGGTCTGGTCTGGTTTCATTCATTGGCATTGACACCTTTCCCTTTGACCGATATTGCCCGGCTGTATCTAGGGAAAGACTCGGCAGGCCAATCTATCAGCTTCAATTTGACAGCTAAATTGTCACTTCTGTGTGTGTGTGTGTCTCTGCCACGCACTCCATGTCAAAATGCGCGGAGTTCTGTACATTTAATTTGATTGCATGACTTGACATGTTCTTTGATGGTTAACCAAAAAAAGCTGAAAAAAAAAACCCGAAGCAGTTAACCAATCTGGCCAATCAGCCAACTTACTGTCTTGCCATCTTCACCGTTAAGGCTGACAACTTCTTTTCTTTTTCTCTCGATTTTGGCGTCCTTGGCCTGTCAAATCGCATTTGCTGTTAAGTCTTTTCTCCTTTATTATTTCTTCTTCTGAGCTGCCGAATACCGGCCAAGATTATGTATGATATTTGGACAGAGTTCTTCGTTTTCCATTTGCCTGTTTGGGTGACAATTTCACAACTCAACTCGCAGGCCGTTCAGTTGGTAAAGTCAGTTTAAGCGCGACCATTGATGGATTACAAACACTGTTGAATTCATGAAAAAAAGCTAACTGCTAAGAAATCAGTCAGCAATTGCTAATTAAGCTCTAAGAATTCCGCCAGTAATGCTCAGAGTTATATCAATTTACTCAAGAAAAATACATATTTCCACTTAATAAAACTAGGAATTAGTTTTATACTTGAATAGAACCTTATAATCGGTTAAACTGTCATAAGTCCCACAGAAATGTATAAAGAACTTGCTGTTCGAAAATCTGAGAAAGTCAAATATAATCTATATCTTGTCAGTCCCAAAACAACTTGTTGATTTTTAGCTATTTCTTGCATTAATTCTATTCTATATATTTTTAAATATTTGTATTACTTCTGTCATAATCAAGCTCTTTGCTTTGAAATTTTTAAAACCGATATAATTCGCATCGAGTAATTTCTATATCAGATCTAAAATACACATATTAATATTTTTACCCAACATCTTCGAATAATTTTTATTTTGAAGAAATGCTTTGGTCCAAGGTGTGGTTTAATTAAACCCAAGCTAATTGGTATGAAGTAGGCAAAAGTTGACTGTACCTAATGCATTTGCTGAATAATACAATATCAATGTATTTATAAGTACTTGTAGCTCCATATTTCAATGTTTTTCCAGAAATAAAAAAAAACTTATTTTAATATGTAAACTTATTTTTTAGTTTGCTAATTAAATTTACATTTTTTTACAAGAGGATTTTTTCCAAAAGCTAGGCAAAGTTTGGTTTAAAGCTTAGTGCTATTAAGATTTATTGGGTCTCACTTGTCAGTGGAATAGTTTCCTTCTTTAGATATATGGTTCAGGGGCTCTTATGTGTGACTCCTTTGCTTACATTACAACCATGAGGCAGCTTGTGGTCAACGTTATCTAGCTATGCTTACAGGGCCCTTTTGCTTTTAGGCTCATCATTCACTTAGCCCCACCCCGGACCCTGTGTGTACACATCTATGACATTTTACGAACAATTAATCAACGCTTGGCATACATTTCCCCGAACCCTGCAGTGAATCTCTCCTCATTTTAGACACTTCCTGCTCGGTTTCTTTAGTCCTTTATATGCTGTACTTTGATTTCTATTCGGCTATGTGGTCATTTAATAAATTGTTCATTTATCACCGACATGTGTGTCCGAGTGCGGGGAAGCTCTTTTCATCACATGACATTGACAACTACGAACAACTAGGTTCCAGTGTTTCATCGGAGTTAATATTTCCAGCAGATTTTCCAAAACAAACCAATCTTTTTGACGGCTACAAAAAATGGATACATTTTTATTTATTTCTTTCTAGATTGCATTTCTCTGACTTGTTATTTGTCGAGGTAATTATGTAATTACAATTGCGTGACAGCTGATTGTCAGTCTAGGAATTTGCTGGGACCTAGAGAGGTCAGACGGCCACTACACGTGGCTTTCAATAAACCAACTTATTAATCAGGACTTTCTTTTATATAACAGTGGAGCTTGATCAGAAAACTCAGCTGGGTAACAAATTAAATCTAATTCACCCTAAAGAAAAGTATCAACTAACAAAATTACGCAGCGACGTATGGTATGGAAAAAAAAAATGTCCAAGGATTTTGAAGCTTTCAAAGGTCAAAGAAAATGCAGAGATTTTATTTAAGCAGAATACAGTTTTTTGCAAACTAAAAAGAAGTCACAAATTGGAGGATCATAATTAATTAGAATCGAATCAAACAAATTTCATTATTTTATTGAGGCAACTGTACCTAATTCTAAGATATTAATATATATATTATATAAAACTGTTCTTATTAGGAATAAGAAACCATGAGAGAAGAACTGAGGGAAATGTTATAATATTTTAATTATAATTAAATAAAATCCTAAGTGATATTGAAAGCCAAAACTACTGTATTTATTTTATTTTTTTTTTTATTTAACCTCAGATTAGAATGTACAAAATATAAGTTAATTTTGCAAAGAAGAGAAAAACTATAATACAATATAATGACCCCAAAAATCAAAATGTTAGAGAGCGCAATATAAGAACTTCTATGCAGCTGCTCCATTTTGAGCACAACTGTACCAAAGTATAATAAAAAATTTATTCTATTCCCCATAAAGTACTAAAAAAATATACCAAGCTACATCAATAAAGGTTAAAGAGTGATAAAAAATAATCTTAGAAGGAACAATCCAGCAAACTAATAAATCAGCGAAAACCATGCACACACACACCCACGCAAACGAGTCACAAAGGCCACAGAGAAGAGAGTAGGGGCCACGAAAAAGTTCAGTGCCTGCTTTTAGGCGACTTAATCCTTTTGCCTGGGACTTGGACAGCTGACAGCTTGGCGTGTAAGGGTTCATAGGGCTTGTGTGGTTATTTGATGAAAATAGCCATTTGATTGGTCTAATGGGATAAAAAGTTGAATAAGTTGATGCGCCCGAAAGCCGACTACAATAAATATTATTGCATTTATTGTTAGATTTGTGCGCGTGTGTGTGTTTGTTTTTCATTTGCATATTGTCTGGAGCAGCAGAAGAAGAAGAAGCAGAAGGGGCAGAATAATTGTCTTCAAATTTTGTTTTTTTTTTTTTTTATTTTGATTTATGCTTACTATTGATAAAAATGCCTAAAAGCTGGCGAGGATCATGGGCGGAGGGGAGGAGTTATTTTTGTATGCGGCTTAATAGTTAAAATTGCCTTGACCAAATGGTTCAATGATCCCTTGTCCTTGCCAGTGTGCCAAAGACCGCAGCTCAGTCATGCTTGATGTGTCAGTTGCTTTGCTTTTACCGCTTGGAATTTCGTTGTTGTTGTTGTTGTTGCTGTTGTCGTTTCCTTTTTGAGAGGTTTTCTACTGCAGAAGCAGCAGAGCGGCAGGCAGCGGTAAAATGTTTGCTATTATTGTTTTTGTGTTTGTCATTGTTGTTGTCTTTTTGTTGTATTATTAACCCACTTCAGCCAAGCCATGCACACACACACACGCACGCATACATACGCAGTTTATTTGCATACAACTCTCTCTGTCTCTCCCATCTCTCTCTTTCTCTCCTTGTCTGTCTGTCTGTCTCTGTGTCTTTATCTTTTGAGCACTCCATACTCCCTGCTTGTCTTTACATTTTGCTCTTTGCCTTATTTGCACACTTCTTAACAAAAGCCAAGCAACAACAACAACGACAACAACAACAAAAAGTGCGTTAAAAGCTTCGAGGCAAGTTTTGTTTCGCTTATTGTTCATTTGTTCTTTATTTTCTGTTGTATTACTTTTATTTATTTATTTTTTTTTTTCATGTCTTTCTCTTACGTTCTTACGTATGCAGCCACAATGTCGTCAACGCTGATGCCAACGCCGTCGCCGTTGCCGTCGTCGCCGACGTCGTGGTTATTCTCTCGTTCTCTCCCTCGCTCACTCGTTGTTGCTTTTTTCTCTACTTTTTTTTTTTTTTTTTTGTATCTTGATTTTGGTTTCAACGGTGAATGAACTCAGGACCTGCGGACGTTCAACCGTCAAAAGCGTTTTTCGATTTTTGCGTGCTCGCTGGTGTTGCTGTTATCGCTGCGGTATGCGTAACAATTCTTATATATTTTTCTACTGCTGCTGCTGCTGCTGCTGGTGCTGCTCTGCCGGCGTTAACTTCTCGCAAGCTTCGCTGCCTTTGAAAAAGTGTCAGCTGTGCTCTTCTTGTTCTTGTTATTGTGGATTATTTTTTTCGCAATTATTTTAACTGTTTTTTGTTTGGCTCTTTTTTTTATTTATATTTTTGCTGGCTGAGAAAATTGGAAATAATGTAGGTGGTTCTTTTTTTTCTCTCTCGGCAAAATTAATTTGATTTGTTTTTGGGTTTCGCTGCCTTTGAGCTGTGGTTTTAATTTGTGGAAATTAAAATAAAGCGGTCTGCTTTTCGGCGTCTCTCGAGTGGGTGGTGGATCCTTTATGATGGATACGTGCGATTTATATGGAATTTTGAAATTATATTCTTTTCCACGAAAAAAGTGTCTTTCACTTTGGAAAAAGTATATTTTTTTTCAGCTAAAGGAATATTTAATAAATACTTTTAAAATATTTTATATTTTTTAAAATTCTGTCGAATCTAATAAAAAATATTAAAAATAGATACCCAAAATGTTTATAAGCCTTAAGCTTCTGGTCAATTTCATTATGGCCCTGTTTTCTTTGCCCCAAAATCATTTGCAGAAAAATCCCTTTTCAAATATTTGGAAAATGTAAAAGAGTAGAAGAAGAAGAAAAGTTATCATCATCATTTCGACACTTTGAAGAATTATAAAGAGAACGTATTCTATAAAACAAAATTGTCAGCAATCTAAGCCCAAGTTCAATGTTTTCAACGCTTTGGGTAAATAACCTTAACTCGGGCAATGACAACACCCCGAAAATTCGCACAAGCACACGCACACACACACACCCGCAGAGTGCCGCAGCAGCACTGTCAAAAACAAGAAGAAGAAGAAGAAGAAGAAGAAGCAGAGTAGCAAATATGACAAGCTCCAAATTCACGCCCAAAAGTTGTGCAAAAGGAAAGCGAAAATGTTTTAGAAAAGGCCGTGCGAGAGAGATGGCAAGTCAACCGGCGACACCAGCACACACACATACACACACAAACTGGCGCACGTTAACCTTGAACTTGAGTTTGAGGCGGCCTGAAAATCAAGAGAGCAGCAGAAAAAAAAAATGAAAGGAAAAACAGACGCAAAGGAAAATTTTCCAAGGCGCGCTCAGACTTTGCCGGCCAAAAAAAAAAAAAAAAGCTTCGCTGTTTGTCTGCACCATTGAAAACTTATGCAAATTTGTCGCGGTTGCTCATTACAAATGTTTCGTTTTTTTTTATTTATATCTTTTTGGCTTGGATTTTCCGATTGGACATTGCCAAGTTTTTCTTTTCTTACGGGTTAAACTTACGGGTTAAACTAAACTAAATTGTTTCACGCTTTCCTTTTTGTCTTTTTTTTTTTTCTTTGTGAAAATTACGCACGTAGTTGGAGCGTTTACTTGATGGGTTCGGTAATGGAATATTACATGGGTATTTTGCTACCCGCAAAACGTTTAAGGATAGGTGTGTGCGTGTGTGGGTGTGAGTGGATTTCTTGGGACTCTGGTGAACAAAAAGCAGATGTGCTCAGATTGGCATTGCTGGGATTAAATTGCAAATAGTCGAGAAAAGGCTAAAGCCATGAATTCAGAACTAAATCGGAAGAATTTTTAAAAATTTACTACAATATTCAAACTTCTTTCAGACAGTTGATAAGTACTGAGCAAATATCCAAATCTTTCTAGAATTTAGCTGAAAATAGTAAATTCCAGTTATTCTTATTTTTGTAATCTAAATCTATATATCCATTATATTTTTTTACTATATAACTTTAGATCTTTGAATATGACCTTCTATCTTGATTCAAAAAAGTAATTCAAATTGGATCTAGGAATTCTATAATATTATATTTATAGACTATCTATAATATAGACTATTTGAGGGAAAGATCAGAACTTGGCCAAGGCTGCATCGTTCCTGGGCTCTTTGACAAAAATCTTGAGCTTCAGACCTCGAATGTCTCCATCTTTCCAGCTGTCGTCATTTCACCCTGGTCAACCTGTAGGGGTCTCTTCCACGTCCGACTTGTGGTGTATATCAAAAATTATCTGTTTCGTTTCCTTTCTAAGTAATTTCCTCTCCAGTAGCGTCATCGCTTTGAAAATATTTTCTTTTCCTCTCTTGACACTTAACTGTCTCTGGAAAATGTACAGCTTGACAGCTCATTAGCGTGCCAGATTCGCCAGCGATTTCCATACGGCTTATTTCTGCCACGAAGGTAGCGGCATCCCCCGGCCAACTGTAAACCGAATCGCTCGACCAGACCGAGAACATAAATCTTTTTATTCTTTAATTAACAAACGACATTAATGCCGACTGTCAAAGCCCCATTCGATCGGTCTTTAATTGCACATCTCCGACTGCATTTACAATAAATTTTGCCAGTTATGTTTTAATGCTTAATGCTTCGAGTACTCTCCGAATCGGTGTCGGTGTCGGTGTCTCTCGGTGTGTATCTGTGTCTCCGTATCTGTGTGTATCTCATTTCTCGAGTGTGCGAGAGTGTGTGTAGTTTGTAATTAGACAAAACTAATTAATGTTGGAAAATCTGTGCCATACAGCAGCGTTGCTGCAGTCGGTGTGGTTGTCGTTGTTGTCGACAAGATTTTCCACAATTATCGGTTGTGGTGTCAGTGGTGTCAGGTAGACTAAACTACGTCATTGTGTTGGCTGATTCCCTGGTCTCTGGGCTGATGCGGCGGCTCCAAGTAGCTGGGCAACTTGGGCGGTGTGTATCTACGCCTCAAGTAGCTAATGTATTCTGTTCGGTGTTGGTTACGATTGACAACCTTAATTAGAGCCAAAGTAGATAACTCGACATACTCGACAACCTGCTTAGGCCAAATATGGAAATTAGGAGTTTTTTTTTTTTTTTTGAGTTAAGGAAACTTTTGAGTTGGTGTGGATTAAATTTATGCAATTTTTAGCTTGATCTTTTTTTGTGGAATTTTAGTACTCGTTTCATTAGTTTGTTCCCCTTTATTGATTGGGTATTTCAGAGAACATAGCCTCATTCGTATTCTTTAGGATCTCTTAGGGAACTTTGTTATTTCAAAGAATCTCTGGGTTTATTCCATATTTAAGGAACTAACCATAGTATTCTGTGCACTTCGAAATATACTTCTGTGGTTAACCAATTCTCGGTTCGAAAATTTTTTATATTCACTCAAAATTAAAGGTTCAAGGGATCGATAAAAGGTGCTCTGGATTTCTGACCAAAATTCAAAGGAACTATCAGACCTTTTGTAAATATTTTCAAAGTTCCTCAAAACCCGGCTTTCCTCTTCTAAATTTCTCGACTTTCACCTAGAAGCGCCATAATAATTTCCAGCCTAGTTAGGGCTTCGCATTAGCCCTGCCTGTCATGTAATTTACTTTTCTCTTAATTCTTTTTTTTCCTTTTTCTAGTAGTTCCACTGCCCTAGACTGACTGACACAAGCATAAACATGTCAAAGTTTTGCATATCACAAAACTTGACATGCAACTTTATTGGGCAAAGGCAAGATGAGGGAATCAAAAAAAAAAAAAAAGAGGATATGGAAAGAATTCCACAGGCAAAGAAAATAAAGGCTAAAAATAAAGTGGAATAAAAATGATTTTTTATTTGTGAAATATCAAAATGCCGTGTTAATTTAATTTTATGACATGACAACAAAAAGTCAGTCAGTCAGTCAAGTTATGACAACAACAACAACAACAGCGGCAACATGGGAAAATCTCAAAACTAAACTGGCAATCATTCAGACAACTAAGTGATTTATCCAAGAAACCAACCAGGCAGCCAACTTAGCCAACTTAACAACTCAACAAAAACAACAACAACACCAACAACAACATCAAAGTCAAGTTAGAAGCAAGTTGAATAGCTGCATCTAACGGTAAATATATAAATATGAGAAAATACCGTATGACAAGGCAGGCACACACCAACACACACAGGTTGCCCAGTCGACTGGTTACATTTGCGACTGTGCCCCAATGTGGCAAGTGCAGTTGCAGAGTAGGCGCGTCTTCTTGCCGCAGCCTTGTTCGACAACAACAGCAACAGCATTTGAGCATTCCTGACCTACTCGCCGACTTAAAAAAAAAAAACCAAAAACCCCATATTAAACTGGCCGTCGTCATTGGCTGTAAGGATATGGGCAACAGCCATAACAACAACAATGCACATAAAACTTTGGCCTGCAACTCGCCTCCAAAAGTAGTTAAACTTCAAACTCAAAAAAAGCGCACACAAAACTTGAAATCGTGTGTGCATGAAAACAAAAAGCAAAAAAAAAAAAAAAAAAAATTAAAAATGTAAAAAACGAGTTTTCACTACTTTTGCCTATTTTACACAACATCGGCTGCGGCAGACGCAGACCCACTAACAACTCTGCCGACGCGTCTCCCTCGCTGTGCCAGGCAATCACATGAAAAAAAACTCAAAAAAAAAAAAAAAAAAACGTGCCAATAACAAAAATGCTGCCTACGCCGCTGTCGACGTTAAACATGCAATGCAAGCGCAGCAATACAACGGTAACAACAGCAGCAGAAACAACAACAACAACAACATCGACATGCGTTTTTTTTTCACATTTTCTTTCTTTCCTTTGTGCAGTCCGAGTCAGGCAAAAGCAAAGGCAAAGGCGCGAGTGATGACGTGCGCACCGTGGTTCACTTAGTGAAGAAAACATAAAACTTGATCAATTTTCGATATATTTTTATCCAGTTTCATATGTAAATAATTTCTTTTTCTCACTCAATACTGCTTAGATCAGTATACTTCTTAGCTTTTCAATAATTTTGAACAATCCAAAGGCAAATTTTATTTGCATGGACTTTGTTGTTGAGAGAGCAAATTTGCAAAGCACTTGAAATATTTCTCGAGTTGGTTCACTTTTTGGACTTAACAAGCTCTTTTATTAGATATTTATTTTGAAATTAGTTGAGAGAAACTTAAGATTACTCTACAGTCTATTTTATCATATTAAAAGTGTTTGGAATTCTTAGAGAAATTGAAACATCATTGAAACCATTTAAAGAGCTTAAGAGTAATAAATTAATATATCTTCTGATTTCAGTTGTTTTTATTACACGTTATTCGATTTTATGGTCAAATCTGAAATATATATTTTTTGAATTTGTTGACTTTTCCTATAAATGTAGTGCAAAAATACTGCAAGTATTCACGAATAATTATTCATATTTTCAAAGATATTCTCTGTGTTATTTCTAATCCATTCCAATTTTGTTCATCAGTCCAAATTTTTCTGAGGTAAATTCTTTTCCAGATTTAATTTGTTAACGTATTCACTGTATTATTTTTATTCGAATTCTCTTCGTAAATTCAAAATTTTCAGAGTTAAAATTTTTTCCAGATTTATTTTTGAAAGAAGAAACCATTTAGCCCACTGTTCGGAAGCTTTTGACAGACGACGACTCGGCTGAGCTGCAAAAGTTGTGTGCCAAAGTAGAGGCCTCTAATCCAGTTTCTTTGTGTATGTGTGTGTGTGGATTAAAATTATAAATGTGTGTGTGAGCACTCTTCTCCCCTAGCTTTGCCGCGCTCTCTTCTTTCTCTTCTTTTTCTAAGTCTATTAGAGTCGTTTTTTTTTTCTTTCTATTTTGTCGGTGCCAGGCAACTCGAACAAGTTTACAGCTACAACACTAGCAACACGTTACAAGTGCAGCAATGCGATGGTCACGTTGCAATGTTAGACTTTTTTTCTTTTTTTTTTTTTTTTTTTTGAAAAACTCAGTACATATAGACGGCACATTTTAGCCCGGCCAACTTCACGCCCATAGACCATAATTCGTTTCACACAGTTATTTTCTTCTTGGGCTCGCTGGCTGACTGGTGGCTTGTTTGGTTGGTTGGCAACAACAACAGCAATGAATCGGCCTATTACCACACTCGTGTTGGCCCACTGTGGGGCGGCTTGGCGCGCACTTGGCTGCATTGCCGTTATGTCGTGGCACAAAAGCTTGTCGTGCTGGTTTCTCTTCGAGTTGCTGAGTTTGCCAGTGTCGCTGTGTTTGTGTGTGTGTGTGTGTGCCAATGTCGTTTATAATGAAGTTTCCTGTCGATAAAGTTAAACTTCAAAGCTGTTTGGCTGTGTGTTCGGCTTGTTTGGCTTGTTACGTGCATTGCCAAAGTTTAAGGTGGCTTTAATGGCTTTTCAGCTAGCTTGTCGTCGACGTTGTTTTTTTTTTCTTGTTGTTTTTGCTGCTTTGTTCGTAATTGTTGTAATTGCTTTTTGTACATGTTTCTTTTCGCTGTAGCTGTTGTTGTTGTTGTTATTGGGTTGCTCTACACTTGTCCAACTTGTAGTATTTTTTTTGTTTGTTTTTTGCTTAGTTTTGTATACTAATTTGCTTAGTTGTGCGTTAACAGCTGAGACATTTTCAGGTTATGCCAAAACTGATCAATAACAGACCTTGGTACAGTCTACAAGCATTTAACTTGCAATGTGTGCCACTGTGCACGGAAATCGCTCACGTGACGTAATAGGCAGACGACGAAACAAAACAAAGCAACAATAAAAACAACACAACAAACTCAAATTATTTTCAAATTGTAACGAGATCAATATGAAAGAGATAAGCAGCGAATACAAAACCCACAAAGCATGCAAGAGAGAGTGAGAAAAAGAGAGGCACAAGAGGGCAGAGCACAAAGTCGGTGACAATATTTCTTTTCATCTGCTTCTTGTTCAGTCACAGCGAAACTATGCGAAAAGCATGCAAAATCCTGACGCATTACATTCACAGTTGTGTAAGGACCAAGGCAGCATAAAGAAAAAGCATAAAAACTTTCAAAGCCAGCATAGGCCGAGGCAGCGGCAGAGAGTGAGAGAGCGAAACATTTTGGCATTGGAACAAAGCGGGTGTGAGAATAACTCAGTTGTGTGTTTTTTTTTCTTTCTGTGTGTTGCGTTTGTTTTGCTCCAATTAGCAAGACGCGCAAATATTCTCTCTCGCTCTCTCTCGCATTCACTCAAGCTCTTTCTCTCTTCGGCAGTTCTGCGCTCGCTCTCGTTCGCTCTTTGTTGTTTTGTTTGTGGCTTTGTGGCTTGCGTCATTTTGTGTTTGCAAAGTCAGAGTCACAGTGAAAAGTGTTTTATTTTGTTTTCATTTTTTACACGCACACACATTTTTGGCGCTAGGGTCTGGGTGAAAGCTTTCTTAATTTCAAAATTTATTTGCCCGAACACAGTGTTGTGTCTCTCTGTAGTTTGCTTTGGGAACCCAAACAGCTGCTTTTGTAGCTTTGTGGCCCTGTTGCTAGCCAGGTTACCTTAGAAAGCTGATGGAGGCTTCTGTGTGCGTGTGCGTGTGTGTGTGCGAGTGTGTATTTGTGTTTCATTGTCAAATTGACGCAAGTGTCGCTGTTGTCGCCCCATTCATGATGCCCTGGCCAAAATGCCGGTTGGGATAGGGTCATCATGTGGTATGAGTAATGTCGTCTTGTCCACCCACGCCTTTTGCTTCTGCTTCTTCTTCATCCTTTGCCACTCTTTCTTTCTTCTTGATTTCATTTTAATTTCTTTTAATTATTTCACCTTGCACGTGTGTGAGTGTGTGTGTTTTTTATTTTATGCAAATTTATTTCGTCTTTTGCTTTATTTTTGAGAAATAGTTCTCTCTCCTCTCTGGCCATTTTGACACTCTTAATTTATGCCGCCATTACTTCATATGCAAAAATAATAAAAAAGAAACTGTTTTGGCTTTTTATCGCTCAAGAGTTAAGTCGCCAGTCTCTTGGCCTGGTCTGGCCTTTGCCTGGGTGTGGCTTAAGTTAGTGGCAATTGCGCATCACGCAAAAAAATGTCGGAGGGGGGGCCAAAGTAAGCAAAATGCAAATCCAACGACTCGCATAAGTGGAGTCCTTTGTCTGTGACCGCCAAAATATTTTCAAGGAAATGTCCTTCCACCCCTTCGACATGCCCAAGAACTATGCTCCTCTTTCGGTTGGAAAGCTTTGGAGTTTGAGTTATCCAAGGTTTCAGAAGAATCGATTCAAGGTTGACATTATTTTGCTAGAAGAAATTCTATTTCCCAGTAAATTGGAAAGGCTCTGGGGTTTCTTGCCCACTGAAATCTGGGTTATTTCAAGTTTTAATTACTAATCTGAATCGACTACTTAAACCTAAGATTTTCGCACAACACACACACACACACACACGCACACTCAAGTAAATATTCATTAGTTTCTGTCTCGGAGAACCGCATGCTTGAATTTCTATAAATCTCTCAATATGGCAATCAAATCGGGCAAAAGACTTTTTAATGAAAATCTCAAGATTTATGGCAGTGCCGAGCTAGCTGCCTCGGAAAATGTGGAAAACTTAATTTTCATTAACTAGCGGGGAAATAGAAAAGGGCGAATATTTTCTTCTTCTTCTTTATTTTCATTTTGCATTGAATGAAATAGTTTTTTAATGATTCTTTTCTGCAATTCGGAAAATACATTTTTTTCACACCAGATCATTAGGTTATTTTGTTTATTTTGTTGAAAGCCAAAAAAATACTTGATCAATTTGAAAAATATTTATGACACAAAAAAAAGAACAAAATAGTCGATAAAAATAAGTGAAAAAAAGTTTTGAAAAAATATAAAAAAAAGTGGACTCAAGAATTTAAAGATTTTTTTTTTTTGCAAACAAAATAAAATGTTTTGAAATTAATTTTTTGTATTTTTGATTTAATGTAAAATTTTTTGTTTAATATTTCCAAATTTATTCATAATTTTAAATCAAAATAATTTTTGTGGTGCCTAAAAAAATTATAAATTAATTAATAAGCTCTTATCTCATTATATAATAATAAAAGAATTCTATATTATTTATTATAGGCCGAAAAAATTTAATTTCTCTTTTTATATTAAATAAAATACTAAATAATCGAATAAAATGTTTGTTCATCTGTTTGCTTGTGTTTTTATTTGAAGTCGATTTTTTGATAAAAATAGGCAAATAAATAAAACAAATAAGGTTTTCTTAGATATTTTGGCCGTATTAATTTAATTTGAAGCTTTTCGGTAACCATTCTTCTCTCACTGCCTCAAGTCTGTAGATTTCAAAATACATTATAACGGTTTATTTGTTTTCATCGCCTTTTGGCGAGGGCTTCTGCTCATCTTTGCGTCTCTTGGCAACCACCGCCAATTTGTGGGGCTTTTCGCTAGGCTGTATCAGCAATTATAACAGGTCGCATTATCACAACTTTAATAAGTTTTACACTCGCACACAGCCGCCAAGAGAGGCCGGCCATTCAAGTAACAACAAAAGCAACAACAAATATGGCAAAAGCAAAGAAAATAAGTAAGGCAGCATACCGAAGCAGCAAAGAGCAAAGGCAGAGTCGGCTGACTGACTGGCTACGTTGCTTTGTGGCTTTGCCATTCAAGTGTGCGTGTGTGTGTGTGTGTGTATGTGTGTGAATGTGTGTTTCCAATGTTCTGTGTTCTGGCGAAACGTTGTAGAAACACGAACGAACGAAAAATGCTAACGAAACAAAAATGCAAAATGTCAATGTCCTCCACTGTACAGTTCAGCGCCACAATTGCGTCGCAGTTTGTGTGGCTCTCGGGCTCTGTTTGGCGGCTGCCTTGCCTGTTTCTTGCTTGCTTGGGGCTGCCTAGCTTGCTCTGTTGTGGTGTGCTGTGCTGGGTACTCCAAAATAAAAAAAAAAAACACTCACACACACACATATATATGCAGAAGAAGAAACATTCTCGCGGAACATATTGGCAAATGGAACACATACACCAACGGATCAGAGCAGAGCAGAGCAGCACTGTGGGCTTTGTTGTTTTTGCTTGCCTGCCTGCTTCCACTGCATGCGAGAGTGTGTGTGCAGGGCAGAGCAGGGCTTGATAACGGCAGCCGCTGCCTCAGTCGTAAAATGTGTGCGTAGTTTTTAAGTTAAAGTTTTTTGTATTTGCCCACCGTCCCGCTCTCTCACTCACACTCACATTCTCTTGATCAGCCCAACGCCCGCCATAAATAAAATAACATTTGTCGCTGTTGTTACTGTTCTTTTTGCAATCTTGTTGTTGCTGTTGTTGTCATTTGTCTTATTGGCCATAACTGCAATGACTCCCAGAGAGCCGAACAAGTTTTTTAATAAGCAACGCTTTGGTTCAAATGAAAAATATAAAATAAAAAGAATGAGCGAATGGAAAAAAAAGAATTACTTTTTGTTTGCCAATATTTAATGAAAGAACGGAAATGCTGGCTTAGATTTATGTTGATAACAACAACTACTAAAATTATGAAACGAGTGGGATTTTGTTTTTGTGCTTTGTGAAAACTTCTTAAAAACTTTGGCAATAGATAAGGTTTTTAATTTGTGTGGAACACATGTTTAAGCTAATTTAATTTCATGTTTGTCAAGGAAACAAAGTTTCCCATGCTTATCTCAATGAGTCCGAGTGAGAGGGAGAGAGAAAAGAGACGGAGCTAGTCAAAAAGCACTATCAAAATTTACGATCTGAGATGGCGGGAAATTAAAAGTTTTTTGGGGTATCGAATCAAGGGAAATATTTCAAATTCATTTAAGATTTAAAACTTTTTAAATTGTTTTAAATATTTTTAATTTTTAAAGTTTACTGAAATATTCATTTTATTTTTACTTACAAAAAGTTAATAAGTTGACATTTTGAATTGGAACATACCTGGAAAGATAGGAAATATTGGTATAATTAAAAGCCTGTAAAAGACTATATCGAAAATATTTTTGAAAAATTTCAATCAAATATTCAAAATTATCAAAAATGGGGCATCATTTAAAATAAGAATTAAAAATTGTTATAACGAAAAATAATTAAATTAATTTTAAAAAATGATTATTAAATTTGTAAGAACAAAATTTTGATATTAAAATTAAGAAACCAATTTAAAGTAAACAGTAAAAGTAAATTAAACATACATTCAAAAATTTTCTAATAATATTGAAAGAAATTTTCAAAATAATAAATATATATTTTTATAACAATTTGGTACTATAAACCAATAAAAAATAATTAATTAAAATTAAAAGTAATACAAAAATAAAATAAAATAAATTAAAAAAGAAGCCGGAAATATAATTTGGGGTTTACTTCAATTTTCGTAAAAAAGCAATAATAATAATTCAATAATAAGTTAAACAAAATAAAATAAAATTTAAGATGCGAAAAGGGCTTTGAGCTAACTTCGAACTTAAAAAAAAAAATAGAAGCAATTCTAGAAAAATACTAAGTAAATACTCCGGTCGCCCAGTAGACTCGAGTCCAGGTCTTTTATTATTGTTGCTGTTGTTGTTGTTGTTGTTGTTATTTAGTCGCACCTACACGTGTAATCAAACACAATAAGCCATAAAAATGATTATAAAGCAAAGCATTGTATATAAAAATTCGAAGCTAATAGCGAGGCCAGGGCGAAAAATTATAAAAAATATTTACATGGCGCAAAAAAAAAAAAAAAAAAAAAAACAGGAGAAAATAAAGTGACAATAATAAGAGAGAAGTGAGAAAAATAATAATAGAAAGCCGAGAGGCAGCCTGGCAACAAAATGAAACCAAAAGTGAGAGTGTGTGAGTGAGAAAGATATAGAGAGAACAAGTTTGCCGCTAACAACACCGCCAGGCAGCCAAAAGGTGAGCCCCAAAATCCTTTGGCACATACAGACGACAACAGTAAGGCAAGAGTGGGCGGGCGGGGTGGACCAAACAAGCACCCAGAGGCTGTATAAGCCAAACTGGCGCTGACGGTCGTCAATGGCATAAATTAAGGCTCAACATGTTGTGCCCCAATAACAACAACAACAACAACAACAAAAACAGCAAGGACAACAGCCACAAGTGGCAATAGCAAATGGCAATGACAGAATGTTGGCAACAACAGTTGCGTGGGCTCGCCAGGCTTCTCGCCAACGCCATTGGCATTTTGTATATTTTTCGCCCGGCAGTCTGCCCCTCGCGCCCATTTCGCCCCTGGAGCCGGAGTGCGCAGCACAGTGGCGTTGTGTCAATTTGATGATGTCCTTGTTTGGCTTCGCATATTCTCGCCCAGCTTCTCTTGCTCTTTTCATAGACCAATTCTGTCCCCACCACCCCCCTCTTCTTCTTCCTCTTTCTGGTTCTTGTTTGTCTGCGATGCTATCAAGAGGCGCTGCAGACCCTCAGCCAAGGCAGCGAACCAATCAAAACATTTTCAAATGGTTGAACAATTTTACAGAGCGTGCCGTTTCCATTGAAACATGATGTTTTGCTAATTCAAAAGATTTGCACGCCGCTTTCAATTTGATTTGATAGTTTGAGACAGCCCCTGTCTTTCCCAGAATGGGAGGACCACACCCATCCGACAACTATTTGATTTAATTACAAATAATTGAATATAAGAAATGACAATGGAAAACTTTCGAGCACCTCAAAGAAAATAAATGGAAAATGGACATGCAATTTTCATTTCTTCGCTCTTAAAATTAAAGACCTTTCGAGTTGCCTTGAAACTTGGGGAAACTGATTATTTTCCCAACTATTTTAAGAGCTATAACAAAAATTACGTTTTTACATTCTGCGTACCGGCGATATCAGCAAATGCCAAGGTTGCGCAAACTTTGGTGCATTCAAATGAAACTTTTTCCTGGACATAAATTAAATTAAGCAGGGGTCGTGTGTCACAAGGGACAGGAGAGACCTGGCGCCATCTAGTGGCTGAATCTTGAGAACAAAAAGAAGAGAAAATATTTGATTTAATTTTATTACATTTTTTGGCTTAATAGTTTCAAATTTTGGTTAAAGCGTGGCGCCATCTATTGGCCACATTGCTTGTAATTTGTATCAATTCATTTTGTATAAAAAATTATAACAAATGAGGCTATCAATCTTATTTTAACAGTTATTAATATCAGAAATATAAGAAATCGGAGCACAATAAATTAAAAAAAAAAAAGCTATACGAGTTTTTTCTACGATTTTTCTTCTCAGAATATATCGGCTGAATACTGACAGAGTAGAACTTTACATCAGTTCTAAATATTTATTTTCTTATAGTCTATGGTGGGCGCCATCTATTGGCTGAGTAAATTTTATGGTCTTTAAAAATATAATAAATAAATCGGAAAACTACCTTTGTTTTTGGTATATTTTTACTCATTTCCTCACAGAGTGGCGCCATCTTTTGCCTGAATACTCGGAAATTAAAATAATTTTCTGGTACAAATTAAAAATGATATTTCAAAGGCTGAATAAAAGATGGGTTAATTTGGCCGAATTAAAGCATAAATGCCCAGTCACCGAGTGAGTTCATAACTGTGACGTCATCCTTCAAAAACGAAACAAAAAGTGACGCGAAATAAAAAGAAGAATTAAATAAAAATCGAGCCACCCCCTAACGAAAAAGTTCATTGTCTTTTGGGTTGCTCAGTTTATTGCACTTAATTAATAACAAAAACAAAAACAAAGACAACAACAAAAAGGGAAGACAACAATTTCTGTGAAAAATACAAATTCGCCTGTTGCAAACATGCAATTTCTTCCCCAGATGCCCAGCCCGAGATAATGAATTAGAAGAGTGCGGAGACCAGAGTATCTGCCGGATATTAGAGTGGAACGAAAAAAAAACTAAAGAAACATATGTTGGGGCGGCAAACTCTGAAAGTTCCTGGGAAGCTACCAAAATCCATAAGGAGTGTTTCGGGTCTGTGAATCACACGAGTTTGGTTCGGCTTCGCAATGCCTGGCAATGTTGCATGGTAGATTTCATTTCTAAATTGCAGCTGTCGCCGACATCTTGAAGGCTTCTTGGCTTATTTCACTAATCTGTGCCTTCAATCATGGCAGGGGTAAGCAGGGGTAAACAGGGGAAGGCATTTCCCTGGGGGAAGTAATAATTTTTTAATTTTGCCCAAATGAAAGTAAGAACTGACTCATTTCGCATATCTTTCATCTGCATCTTGATAGTTTCGGAAAGCAGTGACCCCAAAAATTGCATGTTTAGTTGCAATAAAATTTCCGAGACAGAAGCCAAAAAAATATTTCCATAAAATAGACAAATAAACCGGAGACACAAAACAGCTGCATAAGACGAAGAAGAAGAAGAATCAGAAAGAATGCAAGGGAAATTGCCAATGAGCTAACTCAAATATTAACAACAAAATCATTAAACAAATAAACCAGAGTATCTGGTGGGCGATTTGGAACCACATGGGTTGTCTTTTCTGGAAACTGCAAAACAATCCTCCAATTTGAAAAGGCGCAAATGGAGAGTAAATATTTGAAAATTTTCCAAAAGACCATGTTTTTTTTTCTTTCAATCCTTCAGTCATGTGAGTTTTGAATAGGAATTTATTAATTTATTTAATTGTCTAGATCTCTGGTGCGAGCTGTTTTGTTTAGTGGGTTCGTGTTAATTAGCATCCAAAATATTTTATTTTAAAATTATAGAAAATAAGATTTCTAGAAACCATAATGAACCCGAGACAAAGAAAGTTTAAGTAAATTTAAAATTACATAAAATCGGAAAATTTTTAGTAGCAAAAATTATTTCATTTTTTTGTTTTTGAATGCAACCCTGTATTAGTACCTGCTGACTAACTGAACAAATGAATAGATCCAGATGCTGTTCTTTGGGGAATTGAGACACGCACAAAATAGGCAGGCATGACTTGAAAACTTCCCCAGAACAAAAAGAAAGCTAGGAATACTTCGCATTATATGTATAAATAAATTGTTTTTGATAAGTGTTATTTTAAATACCTTTAGGTAAATTAAGATATAAATAAACTGTTTTCATATAGAACCACATATGGTAGATCCCCAAAAGTTACCTCCACGTTGGTCAGGATCACTTGAAAAGTGGAGCCTTGTCCGCCTATCCGATCTCAATCAAATTAGGTTATTAGGATTCTTCTAAATTTCAGTCGGGTCGAACTACTATATCATAATGCTGTCATATCTATTGTAGGAATATCTTCCAACGATTACTGACTAATCCAAATCAAATGGAAGTTTACACGTTTAGAAAATTTCACTCGGACCGAGATTCTATACCATATAGTATCTGTTATACCTACATAAATCGGATTTAGGCATATCTGCGGCGGTTTCTGACTCATCCCTTTTAGATGATTTTCAGCAGACATAATGTTGGGATTATTTTAATTGATTTTATTTTCATAAAATAATAACGAACTTTTAAATTTTATAGCTTGAAAAATTTTCCGTTGTTTTCGTAATGTGAAAATAACAAGAAATTATTCCATTTTGTTTGGCAAGAGAAAATATTTATTTTTATAATAATTTATGAAGCCATAAAAACGCATTGGCATAGTGATTAATTTAATTGATGACCAACAATAATTGTCAATTTTTGATGTTGTTGTGTTCTTTTTTTTCATGCTGTGAACACAAAAAGAATTTGCATAATTGAGTTTTAATAAAACATGAAGGCATTCAAACAAATAGATGAGGGGGGAAACTATTAAATCGCTAACAAAAAAGTTGACAATTAATTCTTTGGTTAAACGGGGAAAGTGCACTCATGAACATTCAATAAAAATCCATTAAAATTTGCACGCCAACGCAGAAACAGAAAAATAAAAAATAAAAATAAACAGGCCTGGCCAACTGAGCTGGCCATAAAATACTCGTTTTGCCTTTATAAATAAATATACATATATATTTCTCTTATTTATATATATTTTTTATTATTATTATTTTAAGCACAAATGGGATGGGATGGGATGGTCTGGAGGTATTGGTAGTTTCCAGCATCTGAGACTAATGCTGATGCATACCGAGAAGGCTGCGACGCGTTGATGAGACATGAAACGAAGCGACACTTGGGACAGATGAGCGAATGAGAGAATCATTCCCTCCCCACCAGTCGCTGACGCATCCAAGGGAAAAAGGGAGGAGTCGAAATATTTCTTAGCTTTTATTACAAATACACACAGACACACACACATACACATGCATGGGAGACCGCAGTGAATGCCTTGTCTGTGTGACTGACTGGCCATAAGAATGTGCAGTGAATATGACCTACCCCAAGGCAAAAATTATTATTATTCCTTTTCTTCTTTTTTTTTTTTTTGTTATTTTATTATTCGAGTCTCTTTGTGTGTGTTGGCATATTTGCCTTTGGTATTATTGCATACCGAAATGAAGCAGTAAAATTATTTACGCATACACCGACTGCTGCTGCTTGCCCGCGAGGATGTGGCAATGGCGACGTTTCATTGTTTCAAACTGCAGCAAAAAAAAAAAAGAAGAAAAAAAAAAGGGAGAAAATAAAACGCGCAAAAAAATATAAAGAAAGGAAAATGTAATAAATGAGTAATACGCATAAAAGCAAAGTTTGCGCAGAAAAGCTCGTCGTGCATCCCATGGCCATTGATTATTTTGCGCCATGAAAAACTGCTAAAGGGGAGCCCAAATAAATGACAGCAAAAAGGAAAACTTTGGGGAAAATCGCTGAAAACAGTTTCGAAATAAAGGAAACACCAGTTTTGATACTCAAACAGGCAAGGATTCTAAGATAAACCAATCGACCCCATGACTTTATACGCTAAGAGAGTTCTGTACTATTTTGACTAAGCTGGGGTTGAAATATTTTCTTTGAATAAAGCTCGTTTATTCAGGACTTCAGGTATATGTATCCTAGTGCGATTAAATCCTGGTCTCAACCATTTCTGTTAAGGTTTAAACTATTCTAAGTAGGCGCTGGTGGTCCCAACTATTTTATCATGGATACGATTAAGTCCTGGGCTCAACCATCTCTATTGAGGCTTATATTATCCTAAGTCGGAGCTGGAATTCCCGACTAGATCATTTTGGATACGATTAAGTCCTGGATTCAACTATCTCTATTAAGCTTTATACTATCCTAAGTCGGCGCTTGAAGTCCCAACTAGATAATGTTGGATACTCGAAAATGAATAATGGTTATAGACATAATCTCAGTTAAAACAATATATTTTAGATTAGCTTGAAATATACATCTATGTGTTTTCTTTTTTTTTCGTTTAATTCAAAGCAAAAGTGCATTTAAAACTCGATGCAAGCAGACATTATTTGCCATTATTTTAAATGCCGGCACATATCTATGAATTTATCAAATAATCAGACCGTGTCTAATGCCCACCAATGATACTGGAACTGCGAGCAAAAAAAAAAAAAAAACAAAAACAAAAAGCTAAAACTAAAACCTCCAACTTGGCCATAAAGCACACAGCAGCAGATACCAGAGCTTTAACCCACCGCACTGAGGGACTGTGAAAAATTTATACCCCAAGTAGCCGAGTATCCAACAGCAACTCACATAAAGCCAAAGCATTAAATTACAACAACCAACAACTCGCTAAGGCTAATGGGAGCTCCATCCACCAACTACCAGTTACTATAATTTAATGGCAGCTACTCGGCATTATGTTGGCTAAAAGTCTGTCGCTGCGTTGGTCGGCTCGGCTTGGCTTGGCTTGGTTTGGTTTGATTTGTTGTTGGGGATGTGTGTATGTAAACTTGATTTCAAAGTTAAACCAACCTTAACCAACATTCATACACACATCAAAAATATAAAAACAAAAAGAGACTAAACACGTAAAGACCAAAAATACAAAATTGAAGCCGCAAGAAACTACAAAAAAAAAACACGATCTTTCAGCTTTATTGTGTTTATGTTTTATACATTTTTTTTCTCTTTTTTTTATAATTTTTTTTTCGGTTTTAAACTTGATTTGCAAATTGCGCTGAAGGTGAAGTGTATTGCTATTGAGCTAGGCATTTAGTAGGTTCCAAAAATTTCAAGATATTTTGACAGAAGCCATGAATCATTTTTAAAAAGAAAACGGCGAATATTGTTCGGCAATTTTTTCACAAGACCTTTGGTTTGCGAATATTATGACTAAATAAACTTTGAGGAACCGAATGGAACCAGTCTATCAAATTGCTGACAAGGACTTATCCTATATTCATTGAGAAATCAAAAAAAAAAATATGTATTTGGAGTACTTGTGAAGGGACACACAATTGTACCGAGTTTTATCCGGATCGAGCTACTATATGATATAGTGACAGCATTTTTTAACCATAACAGTATCATTTTAGTCTTCAAATGTGCTTGAAAAGATAAAAGTATGCCTCCCATTTCAACTACATCAGACCAATGGGTCCATCATAATCTAACTCTACAAAACGTTAACGAATATCTTCGACATTTTGGATATTTGAAATACTTATATAAAGACACTTGTACAAGCTTTAGTTAGATCGGACAGCTTGTATATAACATAGCTTTTTTAAGGACCCAAGACGGTTTCAAGAATATCCCCGAATTTACTTCAAGTTTATTCCGGTATTTTACTAATTTCACCATGTCTTCGCCTTTGTTTTAAATAAACTCTATTGGCCCTACCTGTCCGTCTTTATTTGCTTGACTTACTTATCAAGGAATCATTGAATATTTCATTAAATTTTTGCCTTCACTTTACCCATGAATCATTGAAAATATCAATATTAAGGAAATTGGTGGGTTTTATCGGCTGAATAAGTGGGTCAGCACCTGCCCGAATAAATACCATACTAAGTAATTAATGCAAAATATGAATGTGTGAATTTTGACAAATGTGAAAAAAAAATATTTTAAAGGAAAGGAATTATGAAGAGTTTCAGAAAAAAAAGAACATGGAGCTTGCCTACAAGTAATTAGCTGCATTTGGGGCCAAATAACTTTGTGTCTCCCTCCCTTTCTCCCGTTCTGGATTTCTCTGTCTGTCTCATTGGAGCAAGAGCAAATAAAATAAGCTGTCTTCACTCACGCCTTGCAAAAGGTATTGGGAATATACATTACAACTTTGACGGTTGTCAGTAACAACAAATTGCCAAAAACTGTTTAGGTAAGCAGCATGTAATTAATATTTTGACGTATCTGCACTCTGAGAGAATGAGAGAAACACACACACACATACACGCAGAAAAGGTAAACGAAAGAGAGAGAGAAAATGGTGGGGAATTTTCCCGGGTAGATTTCAATTTATTTGTGGTGCAAACTTTTTCTTTTCAGCCCGCGAGTTTTTCTCCAGCATCCAAGACAAAAACGAAATAATATTAATAATAAGCATAATGACATAGACGAATAATATATCAAATTTTGGTTTATGATAAACATGCCAAATAAACTTGCTGGCTCCAGGGCAGGGGACCCCAATCGTTGTTATGAGAATGGCTCTTATGTAGGTGATTGACATGTGCTTGGCGAAAACGTGAAAGCGAAAAATTGGGTGGGATCCTCTCAGCAAAAAAGAAAGGAAACTTTGTGTAATTTTTATATACTTTTTTCAAACAAAAAGATCCAGTAGGAAACCATCAAAAGTTATAATCCGACTGGTGGGTGTAGCTCCATATCTGTCTTGGATATAGATCCAAAATTTATGGACCAAACTTAATCAAAAATTAGTAGATTTATCATAATATTTGTACACAAAGTTCAATCGAACTTATTTCTCGATTATATCTGATATATCCGGTATTATGTTTCCAATACTAATGGATCGATCTCCCTTAAATCGGGGAGTTAAGATAGGTCTGCATAGCTAAAGGTACATACCGAGCTTTAATAAGATCAAACTCTTATGGAATTATCTGTAATATCTTTGATATTTTATCTCTAGTATTTTATAGACCGATCTCTAAGGAATCTGAAATTAAGATTGCTTATAGGAACTGTGTACTTTGCAACGAGTTTTGGTTAGATCGAAAGATAATATAAGACAGACATATCGGTTTTGGTCGTATCTCTGACTTTTCTTAAAAAATAAACTTTTTATAAAAAATAAATCTTGAGCCGATTTCCTCGGGTATTTGGGGCTTGGTATTCACATGAGTAGCGTCAAAAATTTTGGAATTATTTTTTGTTTTCAGCAAAATAACTTTTTATTTGTGAACTACAACATTTGTGCATTAATTCAAGACCGCAAAATAAAAGAAAAAATTTGGAAAACTTGATCAACTTTGTCAGTAAAAAAAAGCAGAGGTCAAAAGTTTTGCAGACAAAATAATTTTTTTTGTGTATAGACCAACGCCTTGACAACTAAACGATTTTAAAGTGGCAAGAAAAAAACGAAAATGATGTCTCCTTGGATGCACTCGAGCGGAAGTGTTTTTTTTTCTTTCAAATTGAAAGATGAAATTTGATTTGTCTGTTTGAGAAAATTTCCGCACCAAAATTTGTAAGCTTCCCAGCCCATTTTATATTTTGTTTTGCTTGGTCTGGCCTGGTCGGGGGCCCAATTAATGTGGGTTTAAAATTCACTCAACTTAACGGCAATCCCACCATCAAAATAACAGTCCATTGATTGTTATGTAAGCAGCTTATAATTTTTATTTATTTTTTTTTTTTTTGGTATTTCATTCACTCTTGGCTGGTTTGTTTCTATTGCCTTTTTGAAGGTAGAAAAATGAGTTTCATCTCGTTTCTCTCTCACTCTCTTTTGTGTGTGTGTGTGGGTATGTTTGAAATTTTCATGGCAAATGGAAAATGTATGTTTTGGGCCAAATTATAGATGGATACTTATTTAGTGTTGTTGCTGTAATCGTTGTAATTGCGGCAAAGCTTCTAGCTCAAAATGGAAGTTTTTTTCTCGGAAATGTTCTCAGATTTTTACTCTTGAAAATAAATAATTAAAAAAAAAAAGAAAACACGTAATGGCTTGATTGTGTATTTAACGAAATTTTCACTGCAACATTTTCACTTTTCATCGAGCCAAATGAAAACGAAAGTGAAGCGAAATGCAAAGCCAAAGCAACACGCCGATGCCTCTGCCATGTTGTTGGCAACTTGAACAGATTTATACTATATAAAAAAAATAAAAATAAAAGAAAAAATGAAAAACCAAAAACCCAAATGAAAAAATGTATACACTGAATTAGAGAAGAAGGTAAAAACTGAAATCCAATAGAGACAAAAGCGCGTAAAACAAAGCAACCGTTAAAGGTGTGTGTGTGTCAGTGTGTGTGTGTGTTTTTGTAACTGAACTCGGGTTTTTTTTAACAATTTTTTTATATTTTTTTATTTGGAGGTATGTAGGCCTACAAACACAGAGAGTGCTTTGCGGCCACGCTGATGAGTTTGGCCCACTTTCACTTTCATTTTCTAGCTTGGTTTTTTTTTTTACTACACATTTTGTGTTGTTGTTGTTGTTGCAGCCGGTTTTCCATCGAGTCCCACTGACAATGAAATAAAGTCGTTCATATTTGAAAATTACTCATCAAGTAAAAATAATTCAGTCACTAGACAAGCCAAAGGCTTTGTTTCTTTCTTCGCTCAGAAATAACAAGTCTGTCTTTGTACAACACGGCGTATGCGTAATGAGAGACTTTACAAACTCTCTATTCGTTTTATTTATTTTTTTTGTTTCTTCCAGGCTTTCTGTAATCCAAGCTATTTTTAGTGAACTGGTTTGTGTAGGTTTTAATATGGATTTGATGGCAATTGTAATTTGATTGGATCATAAATCTTTATTTTGATACACAATTACGCCGTATCATTTGGAATTTCAATGGTTTCTTATTTGTAAATATTTGATTCTAGAATTTTTACGTATTTCTCGCTTGACTCATTGATTGGGTGTTGGCCTCAGGTCTCACAATAAAATTCTTGGAATTATTTCGATTTCTTCCAGAGTAACTAGAAATTTGTGAATTTTCCAATTTTTATAGAGAATTTTCAAAAGTCTCAAAATAACAATTGCAACGATCTGTTCATTGTCATAGACTTTCACTTATTGTCAATGACAATTAGTGCCGCAAAACATTCAGTAATAATAATAACAACAACAACAACAACAACTATAAAAATAAAGTTTCTCATTTTAATTACACGATTTTAAATGAGCCTACAGTGAAGCACTTCAAGTTATTATTATTGTTAAATTAAGTGGCGAAAACAACAACAACAACTACAACAAGGTAAGCAAAAAGACTTTTAATTATTTTGCAGTGCAGTGAAGCTCAAATAAGTTTTCAATTTAGGCCGTCTTTTTTTTTTTTGTCAGGAATAAAAAATATCTCAAGACCTTCAATCTTTCGCATTCGCCGACTGCTTAGAATGCCTGGAAAGTAAACAAGTATAAAAAATAATCATAAAAAAGGCAATCAAAATGAAACCGATCTTTTGGTTAAAATAAAACTCGCACTGAATATTAAAAGCTTTGAAAAATAAAAAAAAATATATATATAAAATTTTACAACCATTTTGAATAAGTTTTTCTTTTTATTTTCGAGGAAAAATCAATTTTAATCAGTATAAAAATAAAAAAACATGAATACGAATAAAATCATACAACTTGAGGAATTATGAAGCCGTGCTAAAAGCAAAAGCAAATTGAGTCCCATAAATCAAATGGCAAAATATGTGAAGGTATCTACTTCTCATATCTATCTATTCCCGTATCCATGAGAATGCCCGTGTCTCCGGATCTGTATCTGTGGTATGTGTGTGTGTGTGTGTATCTGCATGGAGACAACAATCAAAAGCACAGTTCTACGCTTCTTTCTTGCAGTTGGCTCACTTTTATTATTCGACTCAACTCAACCACACTACGAACGGAGGTGTCGTGATTGCGTGACCCACCAATACCACCGACAGCCGTCCGAATATATCTCAGCCTTTGGCAGTTAAGTTGAAGAAGAAATTATGATAAAAATAGTCTTAACGTAAGCGTCTCTATAACGGTTTTTCTCAGTATCTATGCAATCTGCTCTATATATCTCGCAGATACTCACACACACACACACGCACGCACACACTCAGCGCCGACTGAGCAAAAAGCGTGCAATTAATGATTTGTTTGGGCTGGCTGACTGAGCAAACAGGCGTGATGTCGCAATATTCAATGAGCTTCTAATGACTGGCACATGTGTCCGCCCAATCCGATGCCAAAGACCGACAGATTGAGATGCCAACAACAACAGCAACAACAACAACCACACTATCCAAAATACTTTGGGCCTAGACAAATCGAAAATGTCAGCTCTCGCTCTCTCAGGGCTTGCTTTGGGGGTTTCGTTGGGGGTTGGCTTCTCCGACTTTGGCTTGCCTGGTTTTTTCCATTGATTTATTTTCAGATACCCGAAAAAAAATACTACAAACTTATACAATTTTATTGACTCATAAAAAACGTTTAAATAATAATTTTTAAGTTGTCACAAAAGTTGATTTATATTTTTAGGAAATAACAACTATTACTTTTTTTTTTTAAATCTCAAATAAATCAAAGTTGTGTATTAACTTTGAGACTATTTAAATTTATAGAAATCAAAAGAATTTCAATTTTTTATTTTGGCTTAAAAAAAAATATATATGTATATTTTTTTCTCGCACTAAAATAAAAAATGTATTCATATAATAAAAAAAAAATAAATATTAATTTTTATATAAGAATTAATTTTGCAAATTTTTAAAAATAAGAAAATAATTAATTTTATATTTTGATAAAAAAAAATTAATTTTGTTTAAAAAATTAATAATATACAATTTTTAAGAATAAATTAGCACAAAAGTAACGGTTTAATTATATCATTTTTTCTTCCAAATAAGCCTGAAATTATTTCAAAATTTCCCTTTTCGAGTTTTTCATTTTCCCACAATTTTTTAGCAATTTCCGACTTTTTTGTTATTGTTTTCTTTGTGTTGTTTTTGTTTTTATCTTACCCTGCATTTTCGGCTGCAGCAATTGACATCTGTTGTTGGGGCTCATCTGTTAGCCGCAGCGTGAGATGTCCCCGTCGTCGTTGTGGTTTTTGTTGTTGTTGCTGCTGCTGCTGCTGCCGTGGTTGCTGCTCGTTGATTTAGTGTCTAACTTTTGGTTACACATAAAAACGCGTACGTAACGAAATGAAACTCTGCAAGGAGACGGAGAAAGACAGAAATTTTTATTAAATATTTTTTCTTGCATTTTTTAGTTAGTTTTTTTTTTTTTTTATAAAAATGCTAGGCTTGACTTAAGTTGCCACTCTCGACAGAAAGCAACAAACGAAGAAAAGGAAAAACCAAACAAAAAAAAAAGAAAATATACAAAATAGAAACTGGCAAAAGCAAATGCCAGCTGGCCACTTGAAGACTCAAGTTACAAGAAACACTTAGGGGCGGACCCTACAGGCCTGCTAGTAGTCTCCGTCTTCGTCTTTGCCCCAACAAAGAAATGTGTAAAAGGCGCCAAGTGTTTGTCTATGCCGGAGAAATGCTGCAGAAGTCTACACCACCCCAGCCCCCGCCCCCATCAACAACAAACAGTTTACATAGCCGCCAGCCAAGTTGAGAAGGCGGAGAATGAGTCCGTTCTACATGCGCTAAAAGCCAAGTTAGGGTTGTCTTTATTAAATGTATGAGAGCCAGAAAAAAATTCATAAAAAAGGGAAAAAATAACAACAGGATTAAAAAGTCTAGGGATACTCCGAGAGTACAAAGAGTTGAAATTATTTTTTAATAGGCTAAAAAATTCTGCAACTTTTAGCAAAAAAAAAAAAAAAAGCACTGTCCAAGTCAGTCAAAAGGGTTTTTTTACTATTTTTATTTTGAGGTAAAAAAAAAAATAAATAAATTTAAATTGATCAAATTTTGATGTTTAATTTATTTTCTTTATTCGAACAATCAACCAGGTTAGGTCAAAAATATCCGACCTGGTTAATACTTCGTTTGAACTTGACCTAGTCCTGTCTGTTTGGTCCAACATTGGTGAAAATTTTTTGTAGTAAAATTTGACCACTTCAGATAAGTTAGATGCAAGTAAAACAAGAATATGCCAACCGAATCAGTTGGACTAATATGCCATATGGAGAGATTATCTTCCGAAACTATCTATCAGATAATTATATAATTGAATTAATTCTGTTAAAAGTTACTTAAAAAATACGTAAATAATTATTCGAAAAATTTAAATTTTATTATTTACTCCGCGACGCGGGAAGGGGGTTCGAAAGAATTCAATTTTTGGCGCCGCTGTGATTGCTGTCTTTTTATTTTTTCCATTTTGGTTGACACAAAATGTTTCCAACGCTTTTCTCTTTCTTTTTCAATAAAAACAATTTTTGGTTTTTTGCCTGCCAGGCTGAGAATGGCTTAAAAGTTTTGCTACTGCGAGTCTAACCGAAATGCATCAGCATCAGACAGGCCCGGCCGATGTCGCTGACTCTGAGTCTGACTGATGATGGCGATGTGGTGATGTTGCCATAGCCTGTGAGGCCTCCCCTCCGGGCGAGCAGCACTCGTATCAACATAACTTGCAACTGCATTGCGTTTTTCTTCCGTCTCGCTTGCTCCTTAGTTGATTCTTTTCAGTCTGCCTGCTGCTTTGGAGCCCCCGTCGACCAAACTTGTTTTTATATAATTTCCTGTACGCGTGGCACAAAAGCACTGAGCCCAGCAATGTGCCTCCCTCTCTCCCTCTCGCTACCCCCGCTCCCTCTTTTTCGCATACACACACTTCGACTGGCTCTCTTCGGTCATTCTTTTGTCATGTATTGTTTTTCTTCTTCTTCTTCTTCTTTTTTTGCTGATAATAATAATGCATTTTATTTGTTGTTGCTACTGCTGTTGTCGTTCTTGTCATTGTTTATACATAATTCTTTGCTTTTTGTGTTGATTTTTATTTTCACTGTGTGGGCATACACACACACACACACACATGATGGCATACACATGCACATGAGTTTGTATGTTTTCGAGCCGAACTGAGGAAATTTAATTTGATATATTTTTCCTGCTTTCATCTGTTTTACAAATACAAAAAAAAAAAAAAAAACGAATACACACATGAAAAATATGTACATTTTTTTGTATTGATTAAAACGGCACATGCCAAAGGGGGGCGTCCGGGGAATTTGCTGTTTATTTGATTTTATGCCAAAGCGAAATGAAACCCTTTTAATGACTTTCAGGATTGAAAATACAAAAAATAATTATTAATTTTGAAATAAAAAATATTTGATTTTTTTTTTTTTTTTAATAAAAAATAAAAAAGATTCGGTATATTTTTTCATAACTTTTGAATAATTTATAAAAACCTTTTGTGTATTAAATAAATATATTTTTATTGTTTAAAATATCTGAATAAGCTTGGTTAAATAGTTTTGATTTTTTTTTTCAATCGAATTCTTCATTATTTTCTTTTCTCATTTTTGCTTACTCAATTTACTTTATATATGGAAATAAAAGTAATAAGCTTTAATTAATTATGATATTTTCTTATTATTAATTCTCCAAAGATAAGGAATATTTTTCATGAAATCATTGAAACAATGAATTAAAATCGTTTCATGACTAAACTGGGAATGGCAAGGGTATTCGTTATCATTTTATTTACATGAATAAAATTTCTCGATTCCCTTTTAACATTTTATTATGAAAATTTTCCTCAGGAAAAATAAAACCCAATGATCTTATTTGAAATAACTGGATGTCTTATTTTTAACATCTTGCAACAAAGTATTTTTCTTCAAAGAAAAAAAAAAAAAAAATAATAATAATAATTAGCAGCAAGTTGATAAAGATGTGGCAGGCACTTCATTAAAGAAGAAGAAGAAGAAACTCAAAATTTACCAAATTTTCACAAAAGTATGTTAATTAAAGGCAAAGTATACTACAAAATAAAAGAAGGAGGAAGAAGAAGAAGACAAGGCAGAAGCAAGTTTTGTATGTGAATTTCTGTAGATACATTTTTTTTTTTGCGCTTGAAATATTTCTCTGACGCGACTCCGACTCAGAAGTTGTTTGTTTTAGCGGCGACGCGACCATCGTCGTCATCGTCAGTCTCAATTTGTTTGTATATCGTTTTTATTTTTATCATCACTGTGAGAAATGCAACGGCAAGGCAGAGCCAGAGCCAGACCAAACGATAGACAGCCCGACAGACAGACGGATAGACAGATAAATGAGTATCTGTATCAGTGGCAGAGTATCTGCGGGATTCTCTGTGGTTCTGCCTGCTAATGCTCCTCTTCTTGTTGTTGTTGTTGTTCTTTTCATTCTATCCCAGAGCGTGTCGTCTGTTCCGCTTTATATTTATTTATTGCGTGTAAATTTCGGCAGTAAACAAACACAACCCGTAAAAAAATAACACATTTCACGATGGTTATGTATTTTTGAAATTTTCTGTATTTGTGTTTCCGTTCGAGTTCTTGTGCTTTGAGCATGGCTCAAGTGATCTTTTTTTATTTTGTGGATTGCATAATCTGCAGACAGTCTGTTCGAAGGCGTCAACAGTTTTTCACACCGCCAGAACGGCAAGCGAGAAACCGGCCAATGGCTTAGAACAGCTTCGCTCAGGCCAGCCAGTTATGCAACTTCCCAAAGAGAATCAAAAAGAGAGTGAGTGAGAGACGAAGCAGTTGAACAAAGCATAAAAGAAAAGAAGCCAGCAATCCAAGCAGGTTCTCTCTCTTTCGAGCTGCAGAGCGACCACGCTAATGCCGAAGCCAAAGTCTGAAGTTAGTCTGCACATTTTACCGTTAGCAGAGTGGCTCAAACACCGCTTAGAAGAAGTGGCCAAAGCAACGGCGAAAGAATTCTGCTAATGCTTCGATCTCCGATTTGTAATTATAGGAATTTCGTTCTCTCACTCTCTCTTCAGTCTTGGAGATGAATTTGGGAAGAAGAAGAAGAGGAAGAAACGTGTTAAGTTATCTAATTTGACTCAAGATAATAAATCAAAGAATTTCGTAGAAATAAATTTAAAGTATTTTTATTGCTTGAAAATCTCAAGAAAGAAATTTTAGCTCGCCTTGAAAATTTAATTTTTATTAAAGTCATGAGAATCTTTCAAGGAAAAGTGTGTCACAAAAGATTGCCCCGATGATTAAAATAAAACATTGAAAATTAGCATTTAATAAATCGATTAATTTATAATAAAGCAAGATTGATTTATAATAAATTAAATTCTTTGTATTTAATCCCATAGCTTCTGATAATTTAAATCCAATTTAAAAATTTGTTTCAAATACAGTCAAAAATGGATGCTTGATAGATCTGGAGAAACTCAATATAAAATAACAGCCAACTGTTTTAAAATAATATAAATTAGGAAGCAACCTTCGATATTTAAGAAGTATCGGTTCCCCAAACTGATCGATTAGTACTCGATTGCCGGGACAGATCTGAAAATATTTCACTTGAAATTTCCGCGTATACTTTGACCCCTCTCTCTCTCGCTTTCTCTTTCTACCAGTTTTAATATAGTTGGACAAAGAAACTATTTAAACTCTCTGAAAACAAGATAAAACGAATTACTTTTGGGCTAGTGATAACCGATAATGCGCGTGCAAAATAATACAAGTTTAAAGCTTGTACAGTACTGTACTTTTTATGCGATCACAGTGATTACCTGAGGCACATGATTCATGTGGAACTGTTTGCGCAGGTTTTGAATGTCAAACAAAGAAATAAATTCTGGTGACATTTTGAAATTTTATGGGAATCTTGAGTTAATGGCTAGATCACCTTCGGTCTTAAAATTTCAGCTATTTCAATAAAGTCTTTTTTATGTTCTCCTGAATGTCGATCAATTTTTTTCGCACATAAAAAAGTAAACTACAAATTCTTTTGTCTCAACTCAAAACATTTAATTTTTATTTCCTTTATTTATTTGACATCAAAAATGGGTTTGCTCGTTTTTTTCAGTGTATTTTTTTTTTTTTTGGGCCAGCTGTTCGCACATTTTTGTACGTTTTCTTGCGTACACACGACAATAAACAATATCTTTTTTCATATTTCGGCGAGTGTGTTTCTGTTGTTTTTTATATTTAATTGTTTGTGTGCAGAAGAAAATGAGGTTTATGTATTTTAAACTGACCTCATTACAGAATTCGCAATATTTTATTATTATTATCATTTTTTTTTTTCTTTTTTTTGTTTTTGTTCCTGAAACAAACATTGGCAGGCCCAAGTCAATTCAAGATAAATGAAAATTTGTAAAATTATTTTTTTTTCCAACATCGATCGAATTGTAGCTGAGAGGTCCCCACTGGGCTTATCTGCCTGCCAGTCCATACATACTATATGAGTCAATTTGTTGATATTCTTGGCTGCGCTTCAAATCTTCCACTTACACAGTCTTTATCTTGATAATTTATTATTATTTTCTTTGCTTTGAACTGTCTCGTAAGTTACTTTAAAAGCCAATTAATCAGTCGATTTGGTATTACAAAAAAAGAGAGAAATATTTTATAAATAATTTACGATATATTTCTTTTCCGTTTTAATGAGTATGAAAAATTATTTCACTATGCCCATGGCTTCATGGCTTCAGATTATTATTTAAAAAAGTCACGTAATATTGGGAGGTATTTATAATAATTTTGGGTGTGACGTCTGACAATGATATTTCGGAATTTATAAAACAAAACTTTCAGGATCTCTTCTTCAGAAGTTCTTAAAAACCCATTCAAATTGCAATTGGCATTAGAAAAAGCAAATGGCCATAAAGGCTAACTTGTTGGGCTTTTTTATTAGCCTTCCAGTTACATTGAGTGCATAACAATTACACAAAGCGTTGACTGCACATTTTTAATGTGAAGTTTTAAAGTCTCTCAAATGCAGACCCGAAACCACTTATCAACCCAACTGCTGTGCTGCTGCTGCTGTTGCTGTGGTTGCCGTTTCCGTATGGCACAATGCGCAGACTTTAATGGAAGGTCTTGATAGACACTCTGAATGGAAGGTATGGAGAAGCTAACTGACAGAAGCGCTGGCTAACTGGCCTAAGCTCACAGGGCAACTACATGCAACTGCCGGAGACCAACTGGCACATGTTTTGCATATCAGAGGGAGGTACTGTTAGTCCACGACTACAACGAAGCCAAGAAGCACGGTAGCAACTACGAAAACCGCGCTGATGTTGATGAGACTATGGAAAGATACAAGCAAACCTTGATAGGCTACAACGATTGCTGTACACTCTGTGATCGAGTCACTCAATTTGTGGTCACTCTGCTCCCAGCTGACGTAAGCAAGTCAAGATCTCTCGGTCATTTTAATGATTTTTGTAACATGCTTTACAGTTTGACAGTCACTTAAGGTTCATAAGTAGTTCGGCAGAGATCTGTCCTAACTTCTTTTTAGTTGAATATTTTACTAATTTAAACGAGTTTAAGATTTCCCGAGTATTTATAGAACCAATGAAAGGAAACTAGAGAGATTGATACATGTTGATAATATCAAATTATGCAGAACGTTTTGAGGACTTGAATCTTTAAGGTTATAGGAGAAATATGGGTTTGGTATATTCAAGTAAATTTCAATTTGATTTGTAACGCAAAGCCCCTCATTGGCCTAAACTGTAGAGTATTAGGAAAAAAGCATAGCAACAAGTAAGCAAATTACTGAAACCCATTGGGTATTTGGGTGGTTATGGTGGTTTTAATAGTGGAAGGGGGTACGACCCTCTGCTGCACGCATTTACGTGCCTCGCATTCTGAGAGACCACATGAAATTTGTCAACATATTTGAATTTTTTTTAACTGTTTCTTTTTTTTATTTCTGTCTTTTCTTTGTCTGTCCCTTTTCTTGGTTAGTCTTAGTACGATTGAAGAGACACACGGCAGCTGTTTAAATTTTACTGATAAGCAAACAAAAAAGGTGTTTCTTATACATACAATATATTATTATATATATGCATATAATTTTTTTTTCGGCTTTCAAAGCCTCTTAAATTTTGTGTTTTTTAAGTGGCACACAAAAGTAAAATTTGTACTTTTTTGTATTTGCGCAAATTTAGCATTAAACTGTTAAGTAAATACAAATGTTGGGTATTACCTGATAGACAAAGAAATAAATAAATAAAACTATATGGAAGCGGCTCTGTCAACTCGTCATGAAAATGTGGGTTAGTTTGGCGGAATCGTCATTTATTTGGGGACACGAAAAGAAATAGATATAAATATTGTGGCTGGGTTTATGATGCTCGCTATAAATCAAAGTAATTAACAATGCCATCCAAAAGGGTTTTCGAAACATCTATTAGGCCTCATCAGAAGGCCAAGGCATTAATTTTCATAAAAAATATATACAGTTTTTTTTTCCTACCAAAAGACTCAATAGTAACTGCCCATTAGCATGCAAAGCAATCAAAATAAATAAACAAGGCAAATTAGGGGAAACTCTGAGTGCGTGGCTGAAGGCAAGATACTCTTCTTAGGTTCTCGAGCTGAAGTGTATGACAAGAATCTTAGGTAATTCCAAAATGTGACCGACTGTGTTTGATGGAAAAGTGTGCGAGGAATCATTAGTAAATAAAGATCAATAAAAGAATAAAGAAAAAGACGCCGGAAGCAAAGTAAAAGGACAGAGGGACAATGCCAAAATAATAAGAGCAGCCAACAGACTTGGGAGACAAAACTGCTGACGTTGCTGCTGTTTTGGGCCTGTCAATCAAATCATTAATCACGGCCAGAGGCTCCTCGCCCAAAGACATTGAAATCCGTTTGGAAAAGGTTGGTTGCCTGGTTGCATCTTTTTCTGGTATCTTGATCCCCGTGCACAAGGTGGATTTATCTGCCTTCTGGTTCACATGTGCCAAAACGTGTTTATGTCAAATTTAGGCAATTAATCAAACAGCCGAGGCCCTAGGAAAAACGTTGAAAACTGCCTAAAGTGCTGCTAATTTTTTCCATTATTCATTGTGGTCACTTTAGTGGTATTTGGTGAGGAGGAAAGCGGATGGAGCAGAGAGCACGATTGTTGAATTGTGAAATTGCTGACAATTAAAATAAAATATAATATAACGAATTTCTCATCGAATGACAATCCGCACCTGAGAACATAAAACACACAATGTTTTGTCATAAAACCCGAAAGCAAATCGTCTTCAAATTCTCAAAAAAAAAAAATCCACCTCTCTTTCTCTCTGCTTATCTTTGCACTTTGATCGCACGAGCATTTCTCTGAGTTCTTTTTTGTTACAGAAATTTTCATTTGAGTGACATTTTTATTGCCTGCTTTTTTCGTTGGCCTAACAACGCGCCTTGACATTTTCATTTTATTAGTTGGCCATTAAATTATGAGTAAGTGTGCCGTGGGCATCTGTAAATTTGTAATGGTTCCAGTGTGCAGGATAACGAGAGAGAGAGAGAGAGAAAAAATAAATACTTCGTTGACATGTACGAAGCAGTCATAAAAGTTAATTAGATAGGAAAACATATTGGACAACATTAAAAATGGTCGAAAACGGATTACAAGGAAAAAGGAGAAAAAAAAGGAAAGGAATCCCACACAATTAAAAAATAAATAGGCCTTTTCAACATAAATTGATATTCCAACTTGAGTTAAGATCTAGAGAAATTCAGTTCAAGGACCTCTTGGAAATTCATATCCCTTGAACTTGAAATAAATTTAAAAAGGATCTGAAATAAATTTAATATAAGAAAATAAATTCACTAAAGGAGTTGGAAAAAACATATGAAACTTTTGAATCGGAATCTGGAGACTTGGTTCAAGGACCCTTTGAAAATTCATTTAACTTTGAAATACTTGAAAAAAAGATATGAATTTAAGATTTTTAGATTTTAATTCCTAAAAAATTATTGATTTCTTTTGTAAAATTCAAACTGGAATTTCAATTTATTTTCCATTCATTTTGATAGAGCCAATCAGGCCGCAGACTTTTATTATACAAATTGACTAATAAAGAAACACTTTAAATGCATTTTAGTGTCAAAATTAATAGTTTCGATTCAAATGGAAAATGATTTACATAAAATTAAAATATCGAGAAAAAGAGTGTCCAAAAAAAATTTTCATCTTTATCTTTATTTATTTTAGTTATGCAATCATTGAGTAGCTGGCCTCTTCTTTAATTTTTGTCTTGAGGTTTTTGACTGGTTTTGACTCGGTGACGCTGATGGATAGTTTTGGCCGGGATTTTGGTGGCCGCCTGCTGTGTTATTACGCATAAATCATATGAGGCTCTCTTAACCCATCAGTGAACAAATATTTTTGTTTGGTTAATTAGTGTCAAGCGTATGACGCGCAGCATCGAACCAACCAGCCAGCCAGCCAGCCAGCCAGACAGACCACCCACCCACCCTGGAGGCGGTAATTGGCAAAACAGAGAAACTTGAATGGTGTAAATTTTGTTGGTGCCCCCAAAAAAAGAGGGGAGAGCTTCTAAAAATCATCTGTTTATAAGCAGAAATAAAAAAAAATGAGAGTGGTCGATTTTGTATACTCTATCAACTTTTCACTTGGCAAATCTTCAGTTCGGAGTAGGAATTTTGAGAGCTCCGAAAACAATCCAATTCTTCACCTACGAAATCTTCAATTGGAAGAGAAAAAAAAAACAAAAAAAAAAAAGAAAAAGTTGTTTACACACGCATGCAAATTAGCTGAGCAGACTCTCGGGCTGCAAATGGCGTTGAAAATTCCACAACAAAACAAGACTGCCTGCATATTTTATACACTTAAAAATTCAAATGCAATACGCTGGGGCTGCATAAGTGTGGATTATTTTATGAGCCAGAAGCAGCAGCACTCGCAAAATAGTAACATCAAAACTAAACAGGGGGGGGGAAAAATAGATATATCCAAAATAGGGGAGTGGATTGGTTTGGGCGAGGGCAGTGAGGTGGTCAGCAGGTCCAGAAATACTCAATCAAAATAACAATAAGTTTTTGCTGTTTTTGTTTTGTTTCATTCGACTTTTATGGAAAGAGATACCGAGAGAGAGAAGTGGCCGTGTTGTTTTGATTTTCGCCACATTTAGATATGGAAATATATTTTCTATATAAAGGCGGCCGAAGATATTTCAGCTGCTACTCTATTTGTTTTGAGTATTTTATTTATTTATTTATTTTTTCTTGGGTTTTGCATGCAAATTTTTATGAAATCTTTTTATTTTTGTTTCACTTACTTTTTTTTGCAATTGCGCGTTATAAATTTTTAATTGAATTGGTTGGCTTTTGGGCACATATGGGAAATGTCAAGCTATTTTTCAAGATTTTCTAAAATTACAATCAAATTATAATTTTCCAGTCAGCCCAGAGTTTTACGGACGAAACTCCGAATTTTTTCGGAGTCGACTCCGAATTTTTCGGACTGAGTTCCGAAAAGCTTAGACAAAGGCATATGTGGAAAAGCAAGTATTCCTTCAATGTTTCAATGGTTCAATTTCTTATTGGAACCACTTAAAAAATAAAACCACTTGATTTCTCTCCCAAAGCAGCAAACTTTACTCTATCGATTTAATTAGCTGTCTGCCCCATATAAAATATGAATTTCTAAATACCCTTAAGCAGCTTAATGCAGGCACAAAAATATTCCGAAAACGAAGGGACAAATGGCTCAGCCAATGTACGACAACCTATTTTGGGGTCACTTCAAATGCTAGTTCAAATCTATTTTGGTATTTCTTTTTTTTTTTGCTCAATTACTTATATGCTGGTCCATAAAAAGGACATGAATACATACAGAGTAGCAGTCGAAACGCATCACACGCACAATTAATTGCATACTTGAAGGCTGTGGAGCTTTGTCTGTGCAATTTTATTCGGAGAAAAATCAATAAATTTTCTTCTGTCTTTGGAAAAGTCAAGAAACTGAATCTTAAAAAAGTTTGCTTCAAATCAGAGTTCTCAGTCATAGGCAACACTCTCGGCTGGTACAAAAAAAAGAAGGAATTCAATGCAATTAGATGAAGAAAGAATAAATTCAATTCTTTTCACACAACAAAGCCTCACTATTTTATAGTCTGCTTGGCCAGTTTGAAACCGGCTCGCAGCCAACAGCTGCCAAGCCAAAAACAACTTCAAAACAATGCCAAAAAATTATGCCGAAATTTTACTCTATGACCAAAAAGGAAAGAGAGAGAGAGAAAAAAAAACAAAATAAAGCAATACAAATAAATGTTTTCTTGTATATAAAAAAAAAAACGTGTAGCTTGTCCAATAATTCCGAATGATGCTGACGCTGGGTTCGCTCAGCGCAGCGCAGCGCTGGTTGTGTGAGTTTGTTTTCGTTTAGTATTTCTTTCGATTTGTCAGATTTGAATATACAATGGCGCAGAGAAGTTGTCACAGGGCAGAAATAAATCTTGTTTTGATTTATTTATTTGTGAAATTTCAGCAGCCACAAATGCGATGACGAGATTTCACTTCAATTAAATCCTCGCCGTGATCTATTCAAGAAGTGAAACGAGCTTCCAGCTTGAAGACCCTAAAGCGCCCTACGCGCCAAGCCGGACGATCTCTGAGTGATCTTTTAGAATATACATGTATGTGTGTATGTGCGTGTGTGTGAGTATAAAATTGTGAGGCTTCTAACGCAGAGAAGCGGCAAACCACCTAAGCAGAGAGTCTGCTGTAGCGTGTTTTGCTTATTGGTACGTTGTCGGTTTTTTCGGCGATGACCTTGAAAAAGCTTTATCTAAAAATCGAGTGCAATCAACTTTTATAAACATTCACACACACCCATACACATATTCTAGAATACATATGCGGACAACACATACAAGCCCATTAATATTTCCCCTACATTTCACACACACACACACACACACATGAAAATCACTCACTTTGTTGGAGGCAAAGGCATTAGGTAAAAAGTCTTTTGGCTTCGCTCTTACGTGTGTGTGTGTGTGTGTGTGTTGGTTTTGAAGTTGTATTTGGCAACCGCATATAATAATTATTCTAAATTTTCGTTTTTTATATTTTCACAGTTGTTTTTGTTTTTGACGGGGCTTTTGTATTTTGGTTTCTTGCAAAGGTTCGCTCACCGCTCTTACTGGGTGTTCTCCGGAGTTGTATGTTTGTTTGTATGTGTGTGTGAGTGTGTGTGTGTGATTCAATTGGCTTAATAATAGAGTTTACTTTAGCGGCGTTTAACAAACATTTTCTGCTTAGTTTGAGGTGATTTGCTGTTGAAGAGTGAGTTGAGGTTGAGTGCGTAGCAGATAGGAAGAATGAATATTTGCTTGGCACTTGGTAACTGCTTGAAAATAAGCTTCAAATTTATAGGCGACTGTCAAGTTGATAATTAATGGAAACGGTGCGAGTACAAGATTTATACAGTTTTCGGAGTTGACTCCGAACTTTTCGGACTCGACTCCGAATTTTGTGCAAATCCAATTTCACAACTCTTGTCTTATTTGTAATCATCTTTGCTTGTTGCTAATTAAAATGTTACCCACTCCGAAATTGAAATTACACTCTTTTAAGTGCTTAACTTCACGCTTTGCTAAACGGCTCAGCCTACGATTAAAATATCGTCCATTGTTTCAATCTGTTTGAGGCCTTAACAAACTAGCCAACCGCTATGACATCAACCACTTTTCGGAGCCATAAAGAAATATAAAAATATATAGTTTCATTTTCAGCCGCATATTTAAATTTCTATAAGCATTCATTATATAATGCCAAAGCAATTTGCCCAACGACGAGGAACAAACATGCCGAGTCGAGGGAATTTAAAGGGGATTTCGTTGGTTTTGTTATTTGGGCCCGGTTTGCAAAAAAAAAGAAAAAAAGCCAAAGAAGAGAGCACTGAAATTTAGTGGCCATATAAATGGCTTTGATTACTTAATTCTACAGAAAACAGAGATGAGATGAGATGAGATGAGCTAATCGCCAACGCCGAGATCTCGTTGTTATTTGTCTTTGTTTACTTGGCTTGACTTGGCCAACTTTGACTTTAGATTTTAATTAAGATAATTATAGTTTGCCAAATACTTGTGCTAAGTACAGTGGCACAGTACAGCACACCACAGCCACACATTTGACGCAATATCAATGAACTTTTTCTTGAGCCAAACCATTTGCTGTTTCCCCCCAAGAAAGAGACAAAGAGATAGAGAGAGAGAGAGAGCGGGCTGTCCAAAACGTCAGTCAATTTGCTCAGTGTCTTGAATTGAAAGAGATTTCTATATATATTTATATTTGTATACGATAGATAAATACGTATACGTCAATTAGTTAATATGCTTTTAAAGGCAGGCAAACACAGTTCAGGGTATATTTTGACAATGACTGAAAATGCGACAAACCAAAAAGACACATGACTCTCACAGGCGTCGTCACATTATAATCGCTATTTACGCTGGTACAGTAGAGCTCAAAAGATCAAAAAAAAAAAAAAAAATAGCAAGAAAAAATTCCAAAATGCTTGCAATTTTTCTATTGTACAACAACAACAAAAACAGACGTGAGAATCCAATCAAATTCAGCCACACACGACCCCTTACACTCCGAGGGTATACACATAATATTCAAAGAAATCACACCCAAAAAAAAAAAAAAAAAAAAAAAAAAAACAAGCCAAATTGGCATAAACTACGCCGAAAATAAAATGAAATCTAAAAATGAAATTCGAATGCCGCGGCAAACCAAATCAAACCAAACAAAACAAAGTAAAACTCAAAACTTTTAAGATTCTTTTCAATGCGACTATCTGTGAGTGTCTGCTTGTGTATGTGTGTGTGTGTGTGGGTAGGAAATAGAGTGGACACTATTTGGTTATTGATATGAAGACTGAATCAAAACAGAATCAACAAAATAAAAATATCCGCCAGGGGAGACCAAATAAATTATTTAGAAAATATGTGAAAATTTCAAGTATTTTTTTTTTTTTTTTTTAACAGTCCAAATGTATCTCAAACAAAGACCTTCGGACTGGCAAAATACACTTGTGAAAACCTGTTTTTTTTTCTGCGTTTTATGAAAAAAAATTGTTGGTAAGCATTAATTGAATTTAATGTAATTATAAGCGTTGTCCTCCATCAGCAAAAACCAAATTGCTGAATAATATGCCAATTTTAGCTGAGAAAAAAGAGGAGCACAGTTCAGGCTTAATTTCCCAATTAACATGGAAAAACTTCAAAAGCGGACCATAAAAATGTGAAGAAAATGCCAACAACAAGTGAAAAAAAACGTGCCTTCTCCGAGTATTTTCCTTAACCAGTAAAAAAAAAGAGATGGAGAGTAGAAAAAATATGCCGCTCAAGGTTCTGAGGACATTGACGCAAAGGTCAGGCAAGAAGCTCGGCGACGACCAGTTTTTTTTTTTTACTTTATTTTATTTATATTTTATAGGCTGTATTCATGTAAAAATCGAGTGGGCACTAGGCGGCCACAGGCCAGAAAAAAATGAAAAAGTAAAAGTATCTGTCAGATACATTTCGATTATGACCGACTGCTGGCCCCGTCTGAATGAATCGAATGTGTTTTAATACACACTCTTTCATTGGTTTGTTTATTTAGGGGCCACCAGCCACCAGCTACCAGCCCTTTTGCCTGGGCGTATAAACATGAGTATAAACATGGTGAAAAAAAAAATCTACATAAAAATGTTTATATGCTCGCGGGTTCTGTCCCAGCACTCAGCTCGAAAAATAAATAAATGAAATGTAACAAACATATATTTTTTAATTTCTAATAATATTTCTTCGTGGGCTCAACATCGTTCTGTCTCGCTCCCTCCTTTGGGGGCTGGAATGGCTTGTCTTATCAGCCAGCCGATTGTTCGGCTTTCAAAACAAAGTCCAATTTTATTGTTGGTCTGGTCATTTCTCATTCGCTCACTCTCCGTTTGTATGACATACTGGCTGACTGAGTGAGTGACTACTGTCTGACTGGTGGGTCTCTGCTCGCACTTGTTGTCTACTGTACTCTGGAGACATAATTTAAAGTCTTATTATCTAATCGCTGGTGTTTTGTCAATGCTTTCGAGATAAACTTGGTTCGTGTGTTTTCTTATTTTATTGAATTAAATTTCTAGTGTAATTGGCCGGGCTCTTCAAAACTAGAAGAATAGAGTCGCGGCAGAACCTACATCGAGAACTCTGAAAATAAAAGAATAAAAAAAAAAAAAACTGGTTTAACCTGTCGTGTCGCGGCCAGTTAATGGCCAAAAAAATCTAGCAACAATAAACTAATTAAATCAACGAACCAAATTCACTATAAAAAAAATACGTCGCAAAAATTTCTACCAACTTAAAATATGATAAAAATTTATATAAAATGCATTGATTCCTTCTTAAAATAGAACAAAAAAGTTTATAAATAACTAAAAAAAAAAAAATCTATTAAACAAATTTCGTTCTGTTTAGTTTTGATATACTTGCCGAATGTGCTGATGACGACAAACAAATTGGCTAAAAAAGTTTAGTTTGTCGTGTGGCGACACCAGGCCGCCGTATAAGTACGTGTATCTGAGAGATACAAAAAAATAGTGAGCGCGCCATTCTCTTGTTTAAAAAAAGAGTTGGAATATTTTTTTGTTAGTTTTTTTTTCTAAATTAACTCTAGGTATGTGTGTGTGTGTGTGTGTGTGTGTGAGTGGTTGAGTGCTCTTCAGTGTGCGTGAGAGTTTTGTTTGCGTTTCAGATCAGGCGGGCTAGGCAAACAGCCACTCGGCCTTTTTTTTTAAATGTTGTCTAGTTTTGTTTTAGCCAAGACAAAAAAAAAAAAAAATTATAGCTGAATTGAGCGACACCCAATGAGTGACTGACAACGTAGACGCTGTCGTAGGCTTATTTATTTTTTATTATTATTTTTGTTATGTAATCAAATTTATTTAATAATAAATTCCAGCAATCATTTGAAATTATTATCAAATATTGATGAATCCGAGCTGATTACGGTAATATCAGCACTGTCAGAGAGAGAGAGAGAGCAGTAGCGAAAATTTAAAAATAAATTTAAAAATAGTTTTATTTTTAATTTTAATTACCTTGAATAAAAATTATTTATTTATATCCAGTCAAGACTTTCGAGTTAAATCCAAATTTTTAAGTATTTAGTTTATTTGTTTTAAATTATTTAATCCATGTTTTGAAAGCAGCATTTTTTCCCCTTAAATTTAAATATTTGCACAATATTTTGCACTTGATTTATTAATTTTTTTTTGTCTTTTTTTTATAATTAGATTAATTTTTTTTTTGTATTATATTGTAAATTTGTATACAACTTGCAAGTGAAACCGTTGTGTGTATAAATATATGTATATATATTTTATTTATATATATAGAAATCTATAGATTTATAACGAATTTATTTTTAAAGATTTTTATTTTATTTATTTTTATTTTCTTTTGAACTGTGTGCGTTTTAAACTCGCACTTAAGTATGTTTAATTATTTTTTATTTTGCACAAATTGTTGAAATTGATTAATTTATTTTTAATTGGTGTTGCTATTGTTGTTGTTGTTGTTTTTTTATGTGAAGTATTGATTTGGTATTTTTGTTTTTGTAAAAATAATATAGTATTTTTTGTTGTTTATTTTTTGATGCCATAGAAGTCAGCGCATTGAAAAAAACTGCGGTAAATACAAGGCAACAACAAAAAAAAAAGTGAAGAAAACAAGAAATAAATAAAATTAAAATTAAGAACAAATGTGAGAAAAATTTATTTTACTTTGGGCATAAGTGGGCAATAAGAAAATAATTAACAACGCGAGCCAGAGAGAGTACAACAAGAGAGACAGAGAGAGCGACACGACAGAATGGAAACGAAACAAAATATAAATAAAGCTGCGGAGACGACCACCACGAGGACAAAGTGAAAACGAAACGCTGTACAAATATGATTGGATTATGAAACGCGAAAGCGGCAAAGCGACAAGTGAGCAAACTTGGTCTCCCCAATCCCCCCTCGAAAAAACACAACCCACACACACGAGAGCACGATTTAATTGTCTTCGTACCCGGAGAGCGCGAGAGAGCGCGCACTGGCAATGAAACGGGCCACAAAAATTCCGTAACGAGAAAGAAAGAAAAAGCGACACAAAAATTTTAAAAATATTTTTATTTATTTTTTTTTTTTATAGAATTTTCGGTGCGAGTTTTTGGCTTTCCCTTTTTCAGACTCTATTCTTTTCTCTTTTGATTGAATTGTAATTTTAGCAAAATATCAAGTTAATTTTTATTTAAACACTTGAGGCTTTCGACACGCATACACTCGCCCACTGAAACACACACGCACTTTGACTTTGGCTGCGCCAACTTTTCTTTTTTTCTTCTTGCTTTTTGCGCACTTGCAGATACTTTTTCATATGGGGCAATTTACGCGATTCTTTCTTTTTTTTTTATTATTGAAATAACAAAAAATTTGTTGGTTAATATTTCTCTTCTTCTTCTGGAAGTGCGGCACTATAGGGCTTTCAAACAGATTTGCTTAAAAATGATGAGAGAATAAATCGGGAGTGAGACAGAGAGAGAGTGAGAGACACGCACGGCGTACGGAGACGAAGACACGTCAATAATGAGTCAGTCTGACACTGCTGGCCAAACAACCGTACCAAACGAAATACAAACTCGAACTGTTGGCCAGGTTAACTTCCACGAAACTGCCAGAAAAGGCCAAGCCGCTCAGCTTTTTTCAGCGTTCATTTGGCGTTCCCTCGTTTCTCTTCTGCGATGCAGCCTACACAGCTGAGCGAAGATATGCGCTCTCGCAGGCTCTCAGCGCGAGAGAGCGACTTTTTATTCTTTGGGCTGGCAATGCCAAAAAGAAATCGGCTACTCGTGCGTTTCAGTGGCCAATCCAATGCCGGCATTTTGCCAGCCCCACAATTAACGTATCTGTGAGATACGCATTTAAAGTGTTTGAGATAGCAGCAGCAGCAGCAGCCCAACAATCCCACAATCCACGTCGAAAACAAAGCGAGTGCTGAGAAAATCACACTAAATTGGTTCTGTTAAAATTTGTATTCCAACTATTTTGTCCATAAAAGTAAAAAACAAAAAGACAATTTTAGTGTTTTCCTTTTTTCCAATTTGATTTGGGAACAGATTCAAAATGCAAAACCAAAACACAAGAAGAAACACAATAAAAACAATTTTTTTTTTTTTTGATGACGAAACACATGTTGTCTGCGAAGAGAGACTGCAGTCAGCTCTCTCCCACTCTCAGTGCGCTCTTTGCTTTTTCACTCTCAATTGTAGCTTTGGTCACAAAAATAAACAAAATGGAAAAGCTCTCTTCACTCGAACATCAGAGTTGTCGTTTTCTGTCGCCTTCAATTTCAATAGCAGTAGTTGTTGTTTTTGTTGTTTCGTTTCATTCCTACACAAATGCATATGTACATGTATATGTATTTATTTATTTATATGTATTTGTCTAGTATATCTTGCAGCTATTTTGCTACTTTTTATGGCGGTGTATTTATTTATTTATTTTTTATTTTTTTTTTTTAAAGAAATTTCTGTTCTCTATGAATTGAATTTCTTTTGATTTAATAGACTTGAAATTGTTAAGACTTTTAGTTGAGAATTTATTTGATTAAAAGGTCTTGAAATTGTGGCGCGATAAAGCCGAGAGAGCCGAGTCGCGCTCTCTTACTCTCTCAGTGTGGCACTTCGGTCGACCAATTTCTGATAAGCGAGCATCATAAAACGTTCACATTCTTTTTATTATTTTATTCATTTTAATATTCTTTCGAAATTTACGTATTCGGGCATAAATCAAAATAATGGCCGACATTCTGATTGGACAGGCGCCACTGCAGAAGTCCTCTGCTTGATCCGATAGCTCGAGAATTTATAATTTATTTTATAGATCCAAGAGAATCACAAAAGATTTCCTCACTTTATCAAGAGGAAATCATAACTTCAAAATCAATTCAGAAAATTAATTGAATAAAACAAATAAGCAATTCCAATTGGCCGAGGCATAAGGTTATCCAGACTTTCAATTGATTTACTGATAAATTTATTATTATTATTTTTTCCTTTTTAGATCAGAATGCTTATGGACTATAAATAAAACTATTGATAAGGGGCCAATGGAAATTGTAAAACTCATAGTGATAACGCCTCAAATGTTGAGTCATTTTCTCTTTGTTCAAAATTTACAGAAACCACTGATACAGGTTAGCCTGGTCCTCTCGAAGGTTACAGACTCTTTTCGGAGCTCTTCTTGCCAGAAACTTGTCAGATTTATTTTTTACCCGAGATATACCCGAGATATGCCCAAATCTGATCTAGATCTGTATATTAATTCGCATGAGACTGATCCAAAGATATTGAAAATATTCCTAGATCCGATCAGAATTTCATTATTAGCTTCGATCTATAAATAAATAGATTTGTATGACAGCTGTCTGATATATAAGCCTGATCGAACTGGATTTAACCAGCGTTATTTGTACAAGAAATCGGTATGCTATATTTGATTTTTTTTCTTTTTCGAAAAGAGCTTTTGAGATAATATTGAAAAATGATTAAAATCGCTAATATTTGTTGAAATTGGGATTTTTAGCTAAATTCATTTTGTTTTCAAAGGATTTTTCCTATATCTAAACTAACTTTCATTGTTACAACTCGTTATCTGAAAGTCATTGGAGAATCATGAGAATAAAATGGAAAAATTTTATAATTATTTTTTGAAAATTAATAAACGATTTTTTTAGGGTTCTTTTGTATTTCCTGAAATATTCCGTTTGAAATAAGTTTGAGTGTCTTTTCTTTCTCCAGAAAGAGTATGTAGTGTTCGACTAGTTTCACTGCTTTTTCTGTTACTTTTTTTTTTAGTTATTAGATTTTCCAAATCGTAATTATGCATGACAATCGCAGTTTGCGTTGCGGTTGTTTGTTGTTGTTGCCCTAATGTTGTTGATAATTTTATGCACATAATTACCAGGCAAAAACACTAGCAACAACAACAACAACATAAGCTTAAGCCAAAACTATTGCCAACAAAAAAATTGAAACTACAATAGCAAGAAAGAAGAAGAAGAAGAAGAAAACAGAGAGAAAAAATCAACAATGGGTTAAACGTGCCACTTTAATTGCTGAAACTCTGAAAACTTTGATTCCAACATTTTCCCCCGGCTTCTTTCATTTTTGTCACACACAATTAGAAACTCAAAATGTTGTGTGAAAAACTTGATGACCAAACAAAAAAAAAAAATTTCCTTCTGATTCTTAGGAAAACTGTCAATATTCAGAAGGGTTAATACTAAACTTTGGGTCTTTACCTGTGAGCTGTCAGTTGGCCAAAAAAGAGAAGCTCAAATAAATAACTTTTGGCCGAAAGGTAAAACGGCAAAGGCAAAAATGCGCCAACTACAAAAAGAAGAAGAAGAAGAAATAAATATATATAATGAAAACAACAACAAAAATAAAAACCAGTAGTAAGCAACGTGACGCCATGAATTTTATGTGCATGTGTGTTAGTGTGTGTGTGTGTGTGTGCGAGTCAATGTGAAACCAAGCGAGCAGCAGACCACGCCAAGCTAGGCCATAATCAAAGTCAGTCACAGCCAAACTGCCAATGGGCCAAACTGAAGTTTATTTTATTTTATTTTTTTTTATATTTAATTTGTTGTTTCTTATTTTTTTTCAGAAGCGTTTCAAACGAAAAGTGCGCAGATTTTTGCCTTGAGTTATTTGCGGAAAAAACATTGAAATGAAGTTATTGTTAGAGCCAAATGGACGAGGGGAGGGCGGCAGGGCTAATTAAGCTAGGCATTTGATTCATTTAGAAAAAATATATTTTCGAAGGTTTCAATGCATTTCTGATACCTTGAAAAAAAACAGAACGCAGAAATTGAAAGGGGAAAAATTTATTTATTTTTTGTCATCATTCTGTCTCTCTCACTCTCTGATCTATCCTATAAAACTTCACCTCAAATATCTGAAAAATATCTTCATTTTTGCCATCATGAAATTCTTGGGGCTTTGTGTTTTGTCTCTCAAGACAGGTTTCACTGTTTGGCTATGAGTTTTTATTGGGTTTCTGCTGTTATTGGAGTTTTTTTTTTTTTTGTTTTTTCTTGAGACTGTACATAATTTTCTGTTCCACAATTTTCTGCGCTTTGTTGGCAAATTTATTGTATTTTTGTTTTGTTTTAAAAATTATTATTTTTTTTTCTTTCTTTTATTGTGAAAGACCTTTAAAGATTTGACTTTGTTGTAGTTTATTTATTTATTTTTATTTTGAATTTTTGCTGATTAATAATAATTTATTTTTGGCAAAAATTAATTTGCGGCCTCAATGGAAATTCATGGAGTACTTATGGGTTTTTACAAAAATTTGCAAAAAATAATAGATTTTTGGGTAATTTGTACTTCTTTCGTCCTCATGAATTTAAGTCTTAATAACTTATATCCGACGGAAAAGGGAATCTCGGAAAGCTATCCATGTGTATAACACCTAGAAGAAGACGTTGGAGACCCCAAAAGTTACCTATGTTAAGGTGTGATCAGATTGAATACATAAATCAATCTGGTGGACAAAATCTATTACCCATGAAAAGGGATAAGTTTATTTAATATCCGATCTACCGTTCTCCCGGTGAATCCCACAGCATCTGAACATCTGCAAAAATAAAGAATATTCTAGCAATAACGAAACCGGTATTGGATATTGTTGTATTTGAGAAAAATGTGAAATACCACAAACAGTATTTTTTAGTTCCAAAGTATATGCAATGGAAAAACCTTTCGATTGACATCAAGATTATAAAAACCAGACCATAAACGCAGCAGTTATTAGCAAAAACGTTGTAAGACCCCTTTTCCATCACAGTAGGAAGCAAGCATAAATTGTATAAAAAGACCACTAGATGGCGCTCTAACATACCGGTTAGTATGTAGAGTCTCAGTGGAAGCGCTGAGTTATTGGAAAAATCTGTCTTTCCCTAGTGGTAAAGGGTATTTTAAGTTCGTGAACGTTCAAGTTCTAAACCAGGGATAGATGTGTTTCAAACAAAACTTATCTTTCCACATACCCCAAGGTGGATTGGATAGCGAGTGAAGCGAGTAATCAGGCGGTGAGTCCCCTAGTTATAATTTAAGAACTGTATTAGTTTTAGCATCTCTTTCTTTTCTTTTATATTTTAAATATATATTTTTAAATAAATTTTTCTTTGAAATAAGTCCAAATTTTGTCGTTTTAAAAAATTATATTTCTTATTTTTATTTCAAGCTTTACCGTTTTCGTTTGATTTTAAGGTATTTTACTTTTTACTTTATTCGATTTTAAAAACTACTTTTTCCCAATTTTCCTTAGAAATCTATTACAAATTCATTATTCTTACTATGAGTTGTGACACAATTTTATTATAATATATTTTTATGATTTATTTATTTTTAATTTTCATTATGTGTTAGTAGTATTATTTATTTAGTATGTATTTAATAGTTATTAAAATACATAAATATATATATATGTATATATTTTAAATAATTCAATGAATGTCTTTTTTCTAATATTTTCATAATTTTTTAATTTTCTATAATTTTCTTTTAAGTTTCTCTTTTTCGTAATTTCATTTTTTTTTTGTCTTTTTTATTTTTATTTTTATTTTTTTTTTGTGGTTTTTATTTATTATATTCTATTTCGCTGATGCCGCAGTTCGACAGGTGTTGCAACTATGAAGACCTTATGATAAATTTATAATTTTTTTTCTATATTTTTTGTCTTTATTTGGTGTCTAAGCCAAATGTTTAATGCCCTTTCAGCAGTTTTTTTTTTATTATTATTTTTATTTATTTTTTTTTTTTAGATTTATTTCAGGTCGCTTAAGTGAATCTATGCGGAAGTGGTTCGGTTTTCCGGCAAGCGTGGGTGCTAGGAAGGTTCTGGTTCTAATTATTCACCAAGGTAAAGTGGGATTTATAAAGAAGTTTTAGCTTACTCTAACCTAAATAAATTGCTGTGACAGTCAGCGGAGCGGAGCTGTGGCTGCGGCTGTAGCTGCGGCTGCGGCAATGCCGATGAGAGGCCAACTTGATGAAGAGACGATGTCGACATGACTTGGGGAGCCGAGGCACACGTACAGCGACACGTGCTTACATTGAAATTGACAAGGTGGCCGGAATAATCACAAGAGAGTGAGACCGAGAGAGAAAGAGAGGGAGAGAGTGTGGAGCAGACTGAGAAATTCTGTCGGTGCGAAAATGGAGTACACGGCAGAGCAGGCCAAATATGCAGTTTGGGTTTGTCTACGCGTTTGTGTGTATGAGTGTGTGTATGTATGTATGTATGTATGTGTCTGCGTTTATGGAATTTTTTATGAATGATGCAGCAGTTACAAAAACAACAGCAACAACTGCAAACATTACCATTTGGCGTTGATGAAGTGTTGAAAAAGCAGAAATTGCAACTGGGCAGGCACAGTGGCAACAACAAGCATCGCTCTGGCTCAGTCAGCTTAGTCAGCCATTGTTGTTCTTGTTGTTGCTGTTGTTGTTAATGGCATTATGCCGTTGCTTGTTGCTTTTGTTGTTGTTGTTGCAGTTTTACGGTGTGCAGCATTTGTTTATGAATTAATAAAATTTTAATTATGTTGCACAAATAATTGCTCACTTGTGCAGAAAATAACAACAACAACAACAACGACAGCATCAGCAAGAAGCTGGAAAAAATAGGTGCTCGAAAAGGCAGTACAGCCATAAAACCCAACTTAAGTGCAATTTGAATAATTGATCGTATTTGCATATACGTAAATTTTAATTAAAAATTGTATTGCCTTTGCCGGCGAACAAAAAGCAAAAAATGAAATAAAATATTTTACAGAGCAATAAAATTCATAACAATAATAATAAAAATAATTGAGCAAAAGGAAGTTGGCGGTGTCAAATTGAAATGACTGAAACTACCCAAAGTTCTTTTTGCCAATCGAGAAGAAGGCAGAATATTATTATTTTTTTCTATTTAATTAAAACAATCTGAGAAAATGTTTGATTGAAAACTAAATAAAAAATGTAATTGAAATATTTAATTAACGCATGACTATGCATTAATTTTGTTAATTTGCTGTTGCCGAGCAATCGATTTTCGATTGAATCAATCCTATCTAAATTGTTTATTTTGGATTAATTATATATAATCACAGAAACTTAAACATTCTCCTAATAATTACTGAGTTTCAAGAAAACTGTTTGAACGAACTTCAACTTATTCTTTGATATATAAAATATGCACGATTAATAAATTGGGGGGGAAAAAATCAATTTAGATTGAGTTAGTTATTTTTTAATTCAAAAAATATCAGAATAAATAATTTATATAGTTTAATTATTTTTTTGGGAAGCACTGCTTTTTATAAGGATTCAAGACATGTAATCCAATTAAGATAGATCAATAAATTCTTTATTTATTCCTTAATAGCAATACGATATAGAATCCCGATCCGGACAGTTCTAACAAAAGTTTTTTCTTACGTATAAAAGCGTTTATTCCAGGGTACCACTTGACATGATATTTGATGATATATATTCGATTCGTCTAGTCATTAGATAATAGAGATGACTTTAAAGCCTCGCCGATTTGGCACATATTCGAAACTATTTAGTTCTATCCTTGAGATAAAAATCCAGGAAAAGAATGATATAAGATCTATTCGTCCAATCGGAAGAAAATAGAGGTAAATTTAGAAGCTCTCTATTGGAAACTATTTAGTCCTATTCTTAAATTTGAGCTAAAGATCCAGAAAAAGAATGATATACCATCGATTCGTTTAGTCGGAAGGAAATAGATCTCTGATTTGGTATCTATTAGAAACGATTTAATTATATTCTTAAACTTGAGCTAAATATCCAGGAAATGAATAATATAAGATCGATTCGTGTAATTGGAAGAAAATAGAGGCAACTTTAAAGCCTCTCCGATTTTATATCTTTTAGGAACTACTTAGTTCTATTCTTAAAATTAAAATATATATTTTTTATAGGTACTTTGATATTTAACAAAACTAAAAAAAAATATAAAAAAAAGAATTGATGTGATTTTTTTATTTTTTTTGTATTTTTTTTCTAAGTTGCGCAATGGCACAGCTGTGCTGTGCAATGTTCGGGGGTAATTTTGGAGTTGAGGCAAATTTGCATAATTCCGCGTATTGGTGGCATCAAGTGACTTTTTTTTCACACACAACCGAAATTTTGCCTCGAACTAATATGAAACAAATATTATTCACAGTGTGTTCAAATTACATTGACTTCTTGGCAAAATTCAAAGAATTGAGAGAAGAAACATTAACACTGGATGAAAAAGCAAATATATATCGAATTTCTTTTGGCAAAATCAAAAGAAGCTAAGGCAAAAAGTGGTCAAATGAGATTAAACTATTTCTTTCTTTTTACCTAAATTGGGACGGCAACAACAGCAACTATGGATTCCTGGTAAAGCTTAAAATCCTGTTTACTTCCTTTAAGAATGAATTTGAAGGAATTTTCGTTTTTTTTCCTTCTTCTTTGCTCGCCTCTGCTTGGTTTCTCAGCATTGGAAAGAAGCTGCGGCTTAAGAAGAAGAAGAAGAAGAAGACCACTAAATCTTCTATAGGTAGAGCTTTGGATATATAAAGATATTTTATACACACTCACACACACACACGAACACGCACACACAGGTATTCAGATCTATAGATTTGATTGTGTGTTTTGTCTCGCCGCTGATTTATTATTTACTTTATAAAAAATGTATTTTTTTTTTTTTTGTTGTCTTGGTTTTCTCTTCAGTTTTTGATTTGGCTGGAAGCCTTTAATTTGGTTTCTGGTTGGCGCTTTCGAGTGCATATGTGTTTGTGTCCGACCTTAGCACCGTCTCAAAGAAAACTGTGTTAAATTTTGAATTAAAAAATTATATTTTTATTGTTATTCCTTTCTATCGTCGATGATGATGAGGGAAAACAATAAACTGAATTGAAAATATTTTCCTAGCAATGCATAAAAACGGCAAATGCCTTGCAATGAGACAAACAAACATATATCAACATTATAAGGAAAATAAAAAACATACTCACACACTCTACAAACCGCAAATTTATGGCAAGGAAATGAAACATAAACAAACAGCAAGGGAGCTGGAGAACCAGTGAGGCGGTTAGAAGCAAAAGCGTGTTACCAGCAATCCCAGATGAAGTCGAATGGATGTGGTGGGAAATCTTTTTGCACAGTGGATGAAAGATTGCATTTTAAAATGCTTCTCAAGGTGTAACAAATTATTGATTTAAATTTGATAAATCTTTACTTGATTGCCTCGATTTGGGCATGAATTGGGAATTCTTATTTAAAGAAGCCAAAATAGGAAGTTATTCTTTGAGAAACGTCTAAGAGTATTTTGAAACTTTTAGTCCAAAATGTTAAACCTTTAAAAAAGATTTATATTGTTTTCCTATATTTGATAGATTTAAAGTACAGTCGCCTAAAAAGTCACGACTTATCGGAATCTTCAAGTCCCACTCACCGTTTCTTTTTAAAAAATTTGAAGATATCTTGTGAAATCGAAGTAACACTATTTTTATATACTTTTAAGACTGCCTATATAAAGAAATTAAATTTAATAAAAAATTTACTAAACAAGATATATATTTACTATATCAGAAATTTTTGACGGGTGGCTAGAGAGTTAGAAAAAAATCGAATACGATAGCTTAGTTTCAAGTCGTTTATTTTACGACTGTACTTAAGACTAGGTACATTTCAGTGTGACCAGTCTTCAAGTTATCATACATGGTTCCATAATTTGCATTTCTCTTTTAGTTAAAAGCTAGGGGAACGTTTTACTATATCTTATTTGAGAAATCTCAAAATATTTCTTTAAAAATTTGTCCTCTTTGATTTTGGCTTTCTAGAAATTCAATTTAATATTTTCTTTTCATTTTTCTTCTATTGACAAAGATAAACATTTTTTAATTAACAAGGAATCTGTTAACGGAAATATCTTCAGCCAACTCTTTTATTTTATTTCAAAGGAAATCGATCATGTTTGACTGATCATCTCTCACTGTGCTCCGTATTGGAGAGATTGCTGCAATGGACTCTACTGAGTTACTACCTGGGTCGCTTGTTGTTTTTGTTGTTGCTGTTGTTGTTGGGGACCCCCCAGGCCAAACTAATGGTTAGAAAACAAAAAAAAAAAAAAGGAAAGAAAACCGCAAAAATTGCTTTACAGCTAGATGGGAAGCTGTTTACATTGCTTGAACTTCTACTACTCTGGTTGTCGTTGTTGTTAGAACTTTTACACAATGAGATTTATTTATCGTGATTGTGAGCTTAATTGAAAATTGTTTGACAGAGAGAGACAGATAGACCGAGAGCGATAGAGTGAGAGAGTGAGAGAGAAAGAGTGAGGGGCAAAGGAAATGGCCGCACATGACTCGGCTACTTGAGAACGCAACAGGAGTCATTGATTTGAGTCAAGTCAAGTCGAGCCGAGGCGAGTCGTCATATATCACCGTGACCCATCTAAGGCTTAAGGCTTGTTCCTCTGGACATGAGCATGTCATGCTTAACGGTAATTTTAACACACATATTGGCATACTTTTCAGCAGATTTTAAAGTGTGCGTGTGTGAAGGATTTCAGACAATTTGTCAACGACAAGCGATGATAGCAGCAAAAATTGTTGCCTGTTGTAAAATTAAAATGTCAAAGCCGAAAGTCTTGGGAGCCACCCAGGGCCATCTCTGGCATCCAGCCCAGCCACCTATCAGCGCAACGGGGCAGTCAATTTGTGGGGTATGGCCAGGGTGAAAGGTTTCCATCAGCCACCCATGGAGCTGAGCCCCCAACTGGCTTCACCAGGCATATAGGAGCAGAAGGAAGGGCGGCTGACAACAGACAGGCAGCTCGACTCTGTCAGTTTACTGACTGATGGACTGAAGGACTCATGGACTTATGGACTGAGTGACTGACACGATTGGCGACTTGGCATTTTCAATCAGATTTCAAATGAAATGTCGCATTTTATGCAAGTGAAGTGCGCAAATAAGAGTTGTAGATTAGGAAGCCGCCTTAATTCCCAAAAAATAGAATCTAATAAAAGGCAAATCGAATTACCAATAAAAATCGAAGAGAATTTAATGTTCTCTCTTTCTCTTCAAAGGTATTTTTGAGTTGCCGAAGACTTGAAACTTTTTTCGAAAATTTTTCTGGTGAAAATCATATAAAGTTTGCTTTATATAACCGATAAGATATTGTGGTTTAATGTAGCTGAAGAGCCCTGATTACCACTATAAAATCATTTTATATATCTTATTTGCATAAGATCGGGATGCGAATGGCTGAGTTAATCAAAACACCAGGGATATAGGTCTGAGCCAAGTCAAACTTAATAAGATTTGTCAATGAATAAAGTGGATATCTCAATAATCAAGTGAACGCAACATGCTTCTTCGAAAGGAGTATGATAATACTTCAACGAGGGCTCCAAAAATACGCAAGCCATTTTTAAAGTCTTTTCAAGTATTTTTTATTTGGAATCTTTAAGGTTGTTTCGAATTTCTTTGGATTTCCATATGAGCAATATAACTTTTTTTACTTACGAATACTTATTTTTTTGGACTCAAATAAAATCATTTTAAAAACATGCTTGAATGATTCTATAGATAATCTGTAATGCCCATATTATATGGGTTTTTTTAAATGCTAAATTTTTATTTTTAATTATTTTCTCTTTTGAATTTCTTTTCTTATTTAGGTCTGCATTAAAGTTAAGGTTTGGAACCCATTAATACCATATGTAGTCGGATTTATCATATGTGTGCTGTAAGGTTAGGGACCACCCCTATATGCCTCAGCAGGGGGTATCCAGAGCTCCATATTCGTACTCAGCATCCCCATTATGGCTGCTCTCTAGCAACAATAACAAAAACACAAATGGCTTGGTAGAATGAGCACCCCATGGCATCCTTGTCAAGGATTGCTCCTACCAATTCTGTTCACTTCAATTCATTTGGTCGGTCCTATACCGCCTTCCCCTCTCGTCCCACTCTAATTTTCCCCCTAGTTGTTTTGCTTTTAATTTTCATCAAATTGTTTCTGCTGTTTTTGACTTGTTGCAATGCATTTGATTGACTGCTTTTATTTGTTCTTGCTTTTTCGAAATGGGTGGGCGTGTTCGCCAAAACAAAAATCAATTTTCAACTTTTCATACGCTCTTTAATCAGAAGGGGCATAAACAAATTGAATACCCATAAAAAACGCCCTTTGTGAGCATAAAAAAATCACTTCCTACAATTAAAAAAGAGATCAGAGAAACAAAACCAACCAACTAGTTGAATGCACCACTCCAAAAAGGTAGTGAAAAAGCAGTTAAAATGTGCCAACACAAGTCGGAAAGGGCAGGGCCAGAGGGGCGAGGCTAACAGTGTGAATTTTACGAGGGCACTGAAAACAAATTTTAAACCAGAAATAACACCTTTCGTAGACAGTACAAATTTATGGGGCATGCGGCATGCAACATGTTGCAGCAACCACATCAGCTTTTGAACAATGCGAGCAATTTTATTTTCGAAATCATTTTATTTATATTTAAAATTTACGACACTTCCCAATGACATTTTCCAGCCTGATCTCTCAGGGTCCAGCCAGCTGGCTACCACACAAGACATCCTCGAGGCATTCCCTCAATTACTTAACTTTAATGACTTTTATTGTGCATACGCCGACACACAAATACCCATTTTGGAGAGGCATTGGAAAGCGTAAGGCGAGCACGTTAACACGATCGTAAAATCAACGGCACAGCCTTAAAGATATAAAAAATAAATAAAGAAAACAAGGGATTGCAGCGACAGAAGTGGAAAACTGTTCGAAATACCGGAAAGTCATGTAGGCTGCCTTGGCAATAAACTTTGCTAAATTAAGCGAATATAGAAAGTTTCCTTAAGTTCACCAGCTCCTAAGGGATATGAAACTAACTTATTTATTTGCAATTGAAATAATGATCTCAGATCTTTCTGATTGGTTAAGTTTCAATTTCTTTTAGAATACCGATTAATACGACTGTACCTCCCCAGTTATCTTGTAATAGATTCAATTTTTAAGGAACCTAGATAAAGTTGATAGCCTTTAATATTTTAAATAAACAATTACAAAATTCCTTTTGAATTCAAGTGAAAAACTTGTTGCTCTTTGTGTTAGGCAAAATTTTCCAAACTTTCGATTTCAGAGGCCCAACCTGATTAAGCCTTTGAAATAAATTCATTAGCCAAGTTTATTCGCCGAATATCATAAATAAAAGCTTACCTGCTTTAGAGACTAGCTCACTCCCCACTTCGTCCGTTTATCAACAAAAATTATGCATGTTGATTGTGAAAATAGTTTCAAAAAAATTCGTTGTTGGTCAGGTATTTTTATGATTAACTCCCCGTATCTATTCACTTGTTGCTAACTGCATGTATTTATGTTTGTATAAATTGTATATGTAAATATATATGTAGGTAGCTGCGTTTTGAGGGCTGGGGCTTTTGTTTATAACGCGACGCGACGCGACTGCGACTTCCCAGATAGTTACTCGGTACACTAAGAAAACTGCGACGCAGGTGTGTGTTTGTCAGAGGCAATGTCGAAGACTTGAGCGGTGCGTGAGTTGTTATGCTGACTGCGAATTATTTCGTATCAATTTCTGGCAACGCGATTACACTTTCATTTACGCACAAGACCGTACAAGGTGGAAATGAGCATATTTCATTTTAATCACGATGAAGCAAACACAAAACTGCAACGGCAGTGGAATAAGTGGAGCAGCCCAGATAAATGTAACGATTTGTACACAAGTTCACTCAAATTTTAAATGATAGACAAATGCAGTGTTAAGGGAGAATTGCGTTTGCTTTTGTCTGAATATTGCACTTTGGTTTAAAATCAATTTGAAACATAAACAAACGAAAATGTAAACAAATTTGTGATGCAAAAAACATCGAACAATTGAACTGGCTCCGATAAATAGTCGGTTTTGGAATTCAAATTAGTTCAATAAATGAATCGATAGAGGTATGTATCGGAATGTAGCTGAGTCCCAGGGTTGTCAACTGCTATCACGAATACATCATGCCAATACAAAATTAGTAAATATTACAAATTGAACTTACTCAACTTTAAATAAATCATAAAAATTGAAATAAATTAAAAGAAATTCAAAGCCGTAGCTAAGAAGTTAACAAGTTCAGTTCGTGCACAGTTTAAGTTCGCTCACTCCGGATTTAGTCAAAGCCATAAAATAAATAATTAAATAAATACTGCCGGCGTTGCTTTAGATCACCGCCATGAGTGCCATTGCATTTCAAAAATGGCTGAATGAACAATTGCGTGGGCTAAATACCGACGAAAATGTTTTCGGCTCCTATATAATAGGAATTCTGGATGGCGATGAGACCGAAGAGGAGAAAAAAGAGGCGCTCGATGAAATACTCAGCGAAACAGGCGTGAGTATCGACGACCAGCTGTCTGATATGTTCTCATTTAATGTGCTCGCCTTCTGCAGGCATCTTATACCAGCGAACTTGTGGCCACAATTCTGCAAAAATGGTTACAAAGCCATCCTAGTGCCGATGAACCGCCTAAGAAGGGTCTGGACATTGATGTGAATGCTCAACTGGCCAAATTGCTGGAAAAGCAAAAAATTCAACCTGCCAACAAGGAACGCGAGTACACTGAAGAAGAGCGTCGTATTAAACAACAGATCCTAGCTCAATATTCACAGGTTTCACCTATTACTATTTTTAAATGTGTAAAAATTATCCAGCGTACTGACTCTCTGGTTTTTTCAAACTTCCAGACTGCTGTCGCTGAAGAAGACGAGGATGCCTCTGAGGATGATGAGCCAGAGGCTAGTGGACATGGTGGATTGGCCCGCAATACGAATAAGGCGGATGTGGTGGCTCTGGCCAAAGAGCAACGTGAGCAGGCCAGACAGGACAGCGCTGCAAAGAAACAAAAAGATAAAGAAGATCGCGAAAAACAGAAACAGCTGCGTGAGGAGAAGAAAGAGAAACGTAAAACTGTCAAGGGAGAAAGACGTCGGTAACCATTAGCGCTCTGCAGTCTCCAGTCTTCCCTTCCCACCAGTTATGCTCAAATATCTGGAAGATAACTCTTCCTGCCTTTATAATAATTTATAATTTCTTTCCAACCAACATAAAATGTAATGCAGTCTTTACACCAAAGTTAAGGTTGGAGCGCAATTTTTTTTATGACTTCGTTAAGCCTGCCGATTTATTTAAAAAAGGAACAACAAAAAATCACCAATTTGTTGCTGTTTACTTTTTCTTAATTAAATTTAATTGTTGTTTTTCACAATGCAATTTCGAAATTTTATGTATTTTCATTACACTAATACTTAATTGGCTTTTGGAATTTTTAAAAACTAAGTTTTTCCTTATTTTTTATAGTGAAAAAGTTATTTATAGTTTAAGCACCGATATCCTGGGGATCGGCTGTGTCATCTTCATTCTCATTTTCGTGGACTTTTTCCGGCTGAGTGGAAGTCGCTTTCATATCACTGGCTTTCTTTTGCAATTGAATTGCTATCTTCTTGAGGGCCTCCAAGTCCTCCAATTTTACGCGGCGATTATTCGGATCCAAGCAATTTACCTTAACGTCGACAAAGTCGCTGAGTTGCTGATCATCCCAGCTAGAATACTGGAAAATAAATTTCAAAACTTTATTCATTTTATGCTCCCATTGAAAATAATGACCACAAAATGGAAAGAGAACCAAAACAAAAATTATAGTCTTTTTTTTTCAAATATATTTCAGCACAAAATTAATACAAATATTTAGAGAATAAATAAAAACACAATTGTTAATAATAAAAAAAAAATTAACGTTTTTAAAGTAGAAATCAAATGGTGTTCCAAACTTACCACCGAGCTGGATGTAAATAGTATCTCTTCCTCACCAGTCGGTGCTGCCTCGTGTTCATTCTGCTTGGTCACTTTTACACGTAGATATTTTTGCAAGAGATTGGAGTCTTCATCTTTGCGCCACAAACACAGCCGATTATTCTGGAGCCATTGTGGATCAAGCAGCTCTTGTTTGTTGATTAACAAATCCAATTGGACTAGCTTCCCAAATTGCTTCTTGGGCGGTAAATTGGGTGGAGGTACAACCTTCTTAGCCGAAGTGCTGGCAACCGCGTAGTCTATGGCCTCTTCGATGTCCTCATCGCTTAAATCAGTCTCTAGTTCATAGTCGTCTGGTTCGTCGGATTCAAAATCGTCATCGCTTATCTTGACGGCACGTCGTTTACCTTTCGCTTGGGTGGCGGGGGCCTTGCGCTTACGGTTTCCGCCATGACTGCTCCCCTCACCGCCGCCCCCGCTGTGGGAGCGTGATTGTTTTTGTTGCTTCTTGTTATTCGGACGCCAATCCTCTTCGGAATCGTTATCCTCGCTGTAATCATCCTCATCCGAATCGACAAATGTGGTGGTCACCAATTCGGTACGACTTCGCATAATTTCTGCTCTAAATCAGATAATTTTCAATGGCAATAGACTTTGATTAAAATGAAATGTGTATCAATTTGTTTGCTATTCCTCGTCCTGCCAAATTTTCGTGCTCTGACTGCAGCGTCTCAAAGCTGACTGAAAAAATTTGTTGTTGACTCCGAAATACTATACAACCATCATCCCGTCCGGGGGTTGTGTATTTGCATGTGTTGATGTTTCTTCCAGCAGCAGCAGCTTTAAGTTTGCCGACGTTTCCTGAGCTTTTGCGCAAAAGCTTTGCGGAAAGCACAGCTGCAATTTATTGACAGCTGCTCGGCGTGTTGTGCGAAACGATTTGAAAATGAAATGAGTTGCAGATGCACACATCCTCGTAGGCTTTTCCTGATCCCAAAACTATACCTTTTACAAGTTCTTACGTTATTTTGCTTCGGAACGCTCAAGATGTTAAGCAGCTATTTTCATTTAGTTAAAATTTTTATTTTTAGCTGGAGCTGATTATACCCTGTACCTAAAAAGGTACAAGGGTATATTAAGTTTGTGCAAATGTATGTAACATAGAGAAGGAGACGTCGGAGACCCCCCAAATTTACCCACAATATGATCAGGGTGACTAGAGAAATTGATATAGCCATGTCCGTCCGTCTGTCCGTCTGACCGTCTGTCCGTCTGTCCGCGCGTACGCCTAGATCTTAGAGACTATAAGAGCTAGGATAACCAAACTTGGGATTCGGACTCCTTATGTGTGTACGCTGGTCAAGTTTATTTTTTTTTCTCCCCCCGCACCCCCTTTCACCCCCTCATTTTTTCAAAGCCACATAATTTCTAAGCCTTTCGGATTTAAGTATTAGTTGCTTTTGAAAAGTTGTTAGGAATCTAAAAATCTTTCGATTGATATCAAACATGACTAAAATTGGACCATATTTACTCGAGATATACAAAAAACAAATTTTGAGGGTCAAGATTTTAATTCCCCTTGCGTAACCTGCAATCCGGCAAATGAGCAGTCCGATAGATGGCGTGCTTGCAATATTGTAAACAATGTGTTTTTGGATTCAAAGGAATATTAAGACCAGAGGTTTTATGTGAATGCAGGCGACCAGGGTTACCACCCGACTAGGGTTGCCACCTTTTTTTTTAATTCCGTCCACTAGGTACAGGGTATCCCAAGCTCGGCCGCGCCCGAGTTTAACGTTCCGAATTTTTTTTGTATTGCCTATTGGATGCTAATGGATGGATCTTGATTATTTTCCAAATTTTAATTTTTAATAGTTTTGGGTTTGAAAGTTATTAAATTTTTTAAACTCATTTTTTTTTTTTCGTTTCTTAGAACCCAGGATATCTTGTGAATTCAAGATAGTCGGATATTATCAAGGAGACTATAAGCTTTCTCTTATTTCAAATATGATATATTTTATATATTTTTATATATTTATATTTGTAAATTATTATTTTTGATTCTGTAATTGAATTTTTAGTTCTTATAACTATTTCAACGTGCAATCGGTCTCCGAGGCAGATAGAAGGAATGTATGTGATCTCTATATAAACCTCTTGACTATTTTCCGAATTTTAATTTCTAATTGCTTTTTAAATAATTTCGAAATATAATCCAGGATTCTTCAGAAATTAAGATACTTGGCTGTTATCATGATATTATAAGCTTCTATTTATTTATTTGTATTTATTTGCTCTTGTTAATTATTATATTTAATTCTCTTGTTTTAATGTTTTCGAATAAAAGACTTTATTTTTAAGAGACCATATACTTCGGAGTTGAGCCTGGAATTTTGTTTCTCGATCATGTAAACAACAATAATGCTGTTGCAATCTTAACGGCCTTATGTGAAAAATGTCAGTGATTGTATTAACACAACAATCGATTTCTGATTGCCATTATCGCCTTCATAAATAGTTACCAGTTAGCAGATTCAGGGGAGATAGTATTAATTGATAATCAGAATTCGGCGAACAGTGAAGTAAAGTACCCTGGTTTCACCTTCTATTTCAAACTTAATTTCATTATGAGCTTCTATCCGGTGGCGGTTGTGAAGGTGATTTGTAGTAACCACCATTTTACATTTTCATCGAAATGAAATCAAAAGCTTTCAAGGAACTATATCATGGACTTTCCTATTTATGAAACTATACCTGCTACCAAGAGACGAACGGCTGGCTGAATGCAACTTTGCTATTGAAATTGGACATTGGATATACCTCATAGAGGTCCATCAAATTAACCCATACTCCATGAATGGGCAGATAAATGGATCTTTTACTGAGGAAAAAAGCGGACATATAATTAAAATTGCAAAGGCAGATACTTGACCAGGAAATGGCCATGATGATAGACAGCCAAGCTGCACTTAAGGAAGAGGTAAGCCAGAGAAAAGAATTGAATGTTATTGAGCTGGCTAGAGACATCAGGAAAGAGTCAGTCAAAGTTACCGATTGGCTTCTACAACCGTAAGAGATTTACCGGGGGTGCCAAATTTTGAATAATCGTGTATATCGCAAAGACTCAAAAAGCTAGGACACCCAAACTTGGACTGAATATTCTTAAATTTCCAAGGAAAAGTTATTTTAAAAATTTTTTTATGGCTGTAGTTTTTCACCCACTCTGCAACGATTTATTACTTCAAAGCCTTATGCTTTCTAAACTTTTGAAGTAGCAGTGCTCATTAGTTCCAAGTAAATGTACGCAATGAATATACATTTTGATTAACACCAAGTAGATCCCAATCGGATCATAAATACAGAAGTTATAGGCAAAAATATTGCGAGACCCGTCACATTGCACTTAAGAATAAATAATATAAATAGATTAGCAAATGGTGCTCCAGCGATTTCTTATACCATTCATGCAATGTTTGTTTTTATACCCTGTACCTAAAAAGGTACAAAGGTATATTAAATTTGTGCAAATGTATGTAATATAGAGAAGGAGACGTCGGAGACCCCCCAAAGTTACCCACAATATGATCAGGGTGACTAGAGAAATTGATATAATCTGATTGATATAGTCTGTCCGTCTGACCGTCTGTCCGCGTGAACGCCTAGATCTTAGAGACTATAAGAGCTAGGATAACCAAACTTGGGAATCGGACTCCTTATGTGTGTACGCTGGTCAAGTTTATTTTTTTTTCTCCCCCCCTTCCACCACCTCATTTTTTCAAAACCGTGTAATTTCTGAACCTTTCGGATTTAAGTATTAGTTACTTCTGAAAAGTTGTTAGTTGGACCATATTTACTCGAGATATACAAACAAAAAAAATTTTGAGGGTCAAGATTTTAATTCCCCTTGCGTAAATGAGCAGTCCAATAGATGGCGTGCTTGCAATATTGTGAAAAATGTGTTTTTGGATTCATAGGAATATTAAGACCAGAGGTTTTATGTGAATGCAGGCGACCAGGGTTACCACCTGACTAGGGCTGCCACCTTTTATTTTTCAATTCCGTCTACTAGGTACAGGGTATCCCAAGCTCGGCCGCGCCCGAGTTTAACATTCGGCTTCATTTTTAATTATGAGTGCAGATATTTTGTGAGTAGACTAGACAACTTTACCACATTGCCCAATAGTATGTCTCACTGGAGGTGCTGGGCTAATGCAAAAATCTTTCTGCACATAGTGGTACAAAGTATTTTAGGTTCGGAAGCGTCAAAATTGAGTACAGTGATAGAAAAGTTTAGCGGGAAAACTAATCTCATCCTGTACACGAATTTCCGCACTTAACAACGAGAGTTGGTTGGCGAAATCCCAAGCTTCTATTCAATGGTTTTATTCTTCAGAGGTTCTGTAGAAATTGACCAGCGTGCGCACTCAAAAAGACTTTATCGGCAAAAAGACTTTATCTGTAAATCCCGATTACATTTTGAGTAAATTTGTGGAATCTCCGGCATCTCCTTTACTTTATAGTACGCGGTATAAAAATATCCAATATTTTTTATTGAAAAAGAAAAAACAAACAATTTTATTATATTTTTTTTGGAATATTTATTTTTATTGACGATTTTACACTGGACGTATCATTCTAAAAAGTATTTGAATGCTTCTATAGAGATTTTAATTTTTGTTTCAAGCTACTTATTAATTTCCTCTTTGCGTTTAATTAAATTTTCTCTTGAATTATTTCTTTTTAGTGACTAATATAAATTCTGCTGGCATTTAAGCACGCTAAGTACAGTCGTGTCGCATACTTTCCTAAAAGAGTCATTTAATTATATCAATATCAGATTTATTCCGTACATATAATTCATAATAATTTTATTGCTATCTTTGCACACCTAATTATGACTACTAAATTTGTTAGAATTGTAATTTAATTTAAATGGCAATTTATTTAATAATTTCAGTAATTCTTGATTTTGATGCCATTAAAAAAATACATATTTCAAAAAAGTTTTAGAATCTTAAATCTTTAATCGCTATACACGTGTGGGCGTGCCAAATATGGGACCGTTGTTACGCCTTTGAGCCAAGGGAGAGGCTGGCACTGGTGTGGGTCCATTGTTGTTGTTCAAGCGACGCTGCTGGCAATCTGAATAGGCGCGTTCTACAAGATTCATTTTATAATTTAGATGATTTAATAATTAAAATCATTTATTTGTATGACTAATAGTTTTGGTCGGTGCTCGTTTATAATGTTTGGTATTTGAGTATACCGTGCAACATGCTACATCTTTTTTTTTTATTAATTACCAAATGTTTTCCGTTTCATCTTTAAGTTGAATGGTGTTTTTGTTTGTGTTTTGTCAAAACATGCAATAAAAATTAAAAATAAAAATAATCATGTCATTTATACAATGAGTTGGTTGTTTCTTTATTATTATCCTAAATGTATTTTTATGGGGATATGTACAAAATATATTGAAAATGTCTCTTAGCTCGAGTGATGGTGATCGTGATATGGATAGTGATATGAATATATTACTCAGCAGATTCAAAATTAAGTTATTTTATTTTCTAAGATTTATTTATTGTAAATGCCAATTAATAAAATGTGGAGTTAATCCTCTAGTTAAATAATTAATTTTTAAAAAGATTCCTAAATCTTTTAAAGTCAGCACATAGTCCTGGAAATAAATTAGTCAAGCTGATGCGATAAGTATAATTAATTATTTGATATATTTTCAATAATTTATTTGAGTTTTCAAAACATTTCTGTAGTTGTTTATACTTATGCCTATGTTTGCATTGAATTTCATTTTCTTAATTTTATGTAATCTGCTGAATAAGAATGAGAAAAACTAAAAATATTTGTTATAAATTATTTACATTAGGTTAAAAATTAACAAAATGAATGAAATTATTTGTAAAATTATAAATGAATCCACATGCCCAAAATAAAAATGATTGCCGAAATGTATAGTTTCTCAAATCCATTGCCACCTACCTCTAAATTTCAAGCCTTGGGCCTCATTGATGATGGCAGCCAAAGCTGGATGCTGATATCGTTCACGAAAAATAGCAGAGCCATTCAGGGCCGAGCCGTTGCCGTTAAGAGTGCCACCACCACCATTTCCATTGCCATTGCCGTTGCCATTGTAACCGTGCATTTTCATGGGTGTATGTTGGGGAGTCAGTAAAATCGGGGGCGTGGCATTACCGTTTTTATAATAACGATTCTGATTGGGATCATACAAGGCTGTTGAGGATTCTTGATTATGATTCAAGCGATTGGCCAGTTTGGAGGCGCAGCGATCTTCCTCATTGCGTATCTTAAGAATGCGTTGCTCCTGCACGGAGTATCGTGAGCCATTCAAGGCATTTAATTGATTCAGATTTGTGACCTGAGGGCTCAGTTTCTTGGCACGGAAGCTGCCGCCGGGTGAGTTGTTCAAAAGAGTGCCACGCGAAGAGCTGCCATTGGTTTCGGTGCTGTCCCGACTGGCTTCTCTATAGCTCGAGGGACGATGGGTGGAAGGTGGTGTGTCCAAGCCGCTGTCATGAGCCGAACAATCTAGTTCGACTTTGCTGCTTGGAGCCAAGGCAGCATTGCTTCCACTATTGCTGTTATTATGTGTGGGCAACATAGGTTGAACTGTCGGTAAAAAAACAAAGGTCAATGTAATTAAATTTTAACAGAATTGTGTTTATTACTCACCTGAGTGTCTCATGTCGGTGGGAGCCCTTGGTTTGCGGTACATCCAATCTCGGTCCAATTCATTACCATTATCCGGCTGGGCACTGATGCCGCGGAACAGACGTGGTCTTCTCAACTGCACCTCAGCTTCCTCGGTGGTCTCTTCATCTACCACCTGATTAGAGCTGAAGCTGCTATTGATGAAGATACGCCTTGGCGACCCATACAAAGCTCCGTTCTGGCTAAAAGAGTTCTGTGCTGAAACATAACCATTCGAATAGCGGCTCAGATTCGCATTATTGTGTGGTATCTTCTGGGGCGTGGAGTGATTTGTGGAAATACCACTCAAGTGATGATTGTGATTCTCATTGTTTAGAGTACTCAGATCTGGCACCGAGTCGGAGAACAAAAAGTTATTGGCTCCGGCGTAGGCATTTAGACTGCCGGCTCCGATCTTGTGACGACCCAAACCACCGCCACCAGCCATGCCCCGGCCGTTGGTCATGAGCCAGTCATCCAGAGCACTGGAATATGTACTACCCAGACCAAAGTGTTGAGATTGCAGCGAAGCATGAGAAACGGGAGCGGCCAGTGAGGCTCTTGAGCGTGGACCTTGAGCAATTTTCAAAGCCCGTCGACGTTCTTTCGAGGTCATGGTACATTCCTGAGATGCAGAATATTGTGATAAGTTTCGATTTAATTTAATTAACTCAACCAATCACTTACCTCCAACAATTCGAACCAATCCTCGAGGCCATCGTCACAGCGCAAAAGCACACGTCCTTCCCTTCCCAGCAGGAGACCAATGACACTATAGGAGCGCCGATTGAGCCATTCCACCTTCTCCACATCTACCAGCTTAACCTGCAATCAAAAAACAATACTGAATTTAAATTTCAAATGGCAAGCAAAATAAGTCAAAGGTTAGGCTTAGTCAGTCTGGGAGCTTGCTCTAATTTGCTGAATACATTTAAGTGCGAGCTCACGATTTTTAGCAAACAATATAATTGATCTTGCTTTAAAGTAGTTTGTATTTTGGGAAATTGGAGACATAATATTTTAAGAGATTTCTTTGGCCACAGATCAATTAAAAGTTTTGGCTTATAAAATATAAAAGAAACGCTTGATAGGTGAATTTCCTAGAATTTATCATATATATGAAAGAAAGAAAATTAATAACGAAATAGTCCATACAAATCCTCAATGATCCCCTGTTTCATTTAAAATAAATTCAATTTTTTTATATCCGACTTTACGAGTTGTTCTTTTTCTCGAAATTCTCCCCATTAAAAATAAATTGTAAAATTTTTAGTATTCATTTGTAATTTTCTTTAGATGTTGCCTACAGTTTTACAACTCAATTATGTGGATTGGTAATTATGGTGGCACTAAATTTGTGTAAAAATAGCAAATGTCGAACTAAAAAAAATCAGCACCAATATTTTCGGTAGGGCAGCACAGTTGTTGACATTTTATGTGTATCAAATAACTTGGCTAATTGCCACACGCCGCTGACATATTTGCCTAATGGCCTCGTATACTTTTTACCCAAGGGGCAGGGCATTTCAAATAACTTTAACTCATACAAGAGACCCACCAAAATACACAAAAAAAAAAAAATATATATATATATATATATATATATATTCTTATGTATATAAATGTGGACCATAAAACTCACATAAAAGCCAAGAACACAAAAGAATATAAAGCAAAAGTTCAATAAAAGTTCTACATGGTAAAAAGTTTGTCACTCTGGCATTCGGTGACTCTGCTCTTGCGTTTGCTGTTCGGCCTAATGACTTTTAGCCAGGTTGCAAAATGCACAGAATAATATATGTATGAAGTGGCAGAGCCAACATAGAGTGCTGGTCCAAATGGGGCAACCAGAAACCAGCCTCAGGTAGAGTTCAAGCAGTTTGCTTTGACAAATAGAAACATCACTAATTACTTTTTCTTTTTTTTGTCTTTACAAAAAAATAATAAAAAAATGAAAAAAGGAAACTTTTATGCTGCCATTTGTTCAGTAGAAATATAATTGAGTTGTTATTTAACTATCAAATGGAAGGTTATCCAACTCAAAGTTAAGCTGAACTCAATTTATATTTTCTCAGTAACTTTTATATTTCCATTGTTCTGACCCAAATGACCTTACCGAAGACAGTCTATGCTAAACTGTTGATTCGCTTAGATAAGTCACTTTCGCACTTTCAACCAAAGTTGACCCTACAAATTCAAGGCCGACATCGATTCAAATTGAATTTATTTATTTGTTAAAAATTATTTCAATTTTTGTCATTTTACCTGTCAAAACTTACACAAAGCTGGCCAAAACGGTCTTGAGATTTTATTGGACCTCCTGCTGACACGTATCTATTGTTGGCTTAAGTAACTGTATAGCTTATGACCTGATATGGTGCTTAAGTCTTAAATTTATCTACTCGAAAATTCAGGTTAAAGATGCTTAAATCATTTTATAAGATAGTTTGATTTTTATGTCTTCATTTAAGTTTGCTTTAGCTGAAGTTTTCCCCCACCTCAATCAGTTTAATTCATTGCTCCGTAAAATTCCCATTTACAAAATGTTACAGTTGCAAACTTTTTCATATTAAAAATAAAAAATCAATATTGATTTCATTGAGACTGTCAAAGTGCAAAAACTGCAATTTTGTGGCAACTTTTGCTTGGAATCATCTCATCATCGTCATCATACCCTTGGGGACTTTATTCCTTTGCTTTTAAACTTTTCTTTTTTTTTTTTTATTTTGCCAGCTACCTGTAATTATTAAGCATCGATAGGTTTCATGCGCGATTGATTTCCCATCTGTCCGGATTCCCGCAACCCGGCTCGTAGCTTCCCTCATTAATTCGTTTCCATCTGGCCTGACATGAACTGAACTATAAGAAACCAAGCGAATATATTCAAGTCTCGAAAAAATGTTTTTGAAATTTTATGCAAAAATCGAATTAAATAATTAGACTGAAAATGAGGTGACGCTGCTAGTGTGTGTTTGCCTGTGTGTGTGTGTGTGTGTGTGAATTGCACGCCTAATTGATTAAGTTGATTACATTGAGACGATTGAGTCATTGTAGTGTCGTTGACAGTAAATTGAAAACGAAGAAGATGCCATTGCCAGGGGCCTAATGATAGGAGGCAGTCAATCAGACCGCCAAATACCCAAACTCTCTTGCCAGCTATCTGGCCTTTATGGCCTCTGTGTTCATGGCTGATTTGTTTGGCTATTGGTGTGGGCTGTTTGTACAAGATTTTCTTGCCCAATTTTAGTCATGATGTTTGATTTATGAAGGCCAACAAAATTATAAATTTATGAGAGATTTATGACCTGATTTGAGGCCTCTCACTTTACTCATCCACACAAAAATTAAAAGATTATTAAATTTAAAAAAAATATAAGGTCAAAACTTTCTTCAGAAATTGCTGTTTCAAATGATTGACAGATCCTCTAGATAAAAAAGTTGAATTAATTTGCTCAACATTCTTAATTAAGCCCGAAAATAAATGTGTTTAATTAAAATGAGCTTCAATTGTTTCCTGTGTCCTAAAATGATTGAAAAACTATTTCGATTTAAAATAAATTGCATAAAAATACTCGAAATAAACAACAACATTAACAGCATATCAATTGTTTATTGACAGTTGCTTTTGAAAGATTGTTTTAATTTTTTTTTATTTTTTTAGCTGAAGGCAAAAAAAAAAAAAAAAAAGCAATTTTCCCATGAACTCTTTGGCGTGGATTCTGTTGTTGTTTCTCCGGGTTTTTATAGTTTTTATGTGCATTTTCCTTATTTGTTTAAACAACAGCAACTAAACGAAATGAAATTCATTGCAAGCGTGTTTTCCTTTCCTGTTTGTATGCAATATTCGTTTCGTTGTTTCTCTTTGCCTTTTTTTACAGTATTTGCTTTGTTTTTTTAATCGTAGAAAACGTACAAAAAAGTTGCCTGAAAAAGTTCAAATGACTTGGGGAGAGTCTGCAGGAGGCGGAAAATGACCAGGTTAGGTGGAATTTTCTTTTTTATTTCTATTTCTCTCTGAAAGGGGTTAGGCAAATTAGCATGCAGTAGTTGCAAGTTTTGGAGCCAATTAGTTGAGCTTGGCTTAAAGTCTTTCAAGTGAGAGGCAATCGAGTTTCTCTTCTCTCTGACCTTTACCATTGTCTGCCCCCACGTTTTCCATCGAACCGGACAGCACTAAGATCGTTCCCATAATTTCCACACACGCTCTCGCCCATTATGGCACCCAGTCATAAAGATCCCTATCATACGAAACACTCAACTCGGAAACGTGACACCATGTGTTTTCTAGTCTCAAAGTCTCAATTTATAAGCATTTTGTATTCGACTTGGAAGGTGTGTCCTGCAGTTTGGAGCAGTGAAGCAGTCAACACTCAGCATTCAGCAGTTTATAAGCCATTATGCTTATGACATTGCATTTTTTCGAATCCACTTGGCCCATAATGGATTAAATAAATCTTTGTTGTGAGTAATAGAAACTTACAATGGATCATAAAAAAAAACTAGGAAAATTGAGGAAACCAAATTATTTCAATGTGGGCTTCAGGAAAAAATTGAAAAGGTAAGTGGCCTTCTGTTTTGATAACCGTTTTGGTAGAGATTATTTTTTTTTAATTTTTCAGAGCTTCAACTTACCTTAAATATAAATTGTCCCATATCGGAGGCGCGTTCATTGGCCGAACCAGAAGCACGTTTAAAGCAATGCAAATAATCGCGAGTAAGCACAAAATATCTGAAAAAAAAAGAATAATATTTTTAGGTTTCTTTTTTTGCATAAAAAGCCAGAGTTAATAAAATTGTAAGCCAACACACTTTAGATAAATATCTTTCAAGTCTTTTTGTCTGCAAATGCTAAACATTTCTGAAATGTCAACACTCAAAAGACAAGTGGCACACCAATTGCGCACCACTTTTTGAACAATTTGGCATTTGTTACGTTTTTTTTTTCCATTTTTTACTGCAACAATAAAAACACTTGCCCCATTCTATAAGCCACAAGACTTCGAAATGTTATTAATAAATAATAAATCATGCGGCAAAATGACGCGTAGGAAAACAATAAAAAAAAAGCAGAGGTCACTTCATCTGGTTAAGTTGAAGCTTGGATACATTTTTCGAAGACAGAGCCGAGACAAAATATAAAATTATAGATAAATTTAATCAGCTATTTCCTATAAAAACTGTATAGAACAAATAAGTAAAATCACAGAGCACTTAAATAAGTAACGACTCGGTGTCTGTCTTGCTTCCCCCCAAAAGCAAAAAGTAAACGAACCAAGTGATGATAATAATAATAATTAAATTTTATTACTCTCAGTTGGGCACGCGTTGAAAAAACAGAGACCTCAATAATATCAAACAAAATATATGCATATGTTTGAATTAATTCAAGACATTTTTAACAGACTTTTATGAATTAAGTAAGGCTGAGCAAGACTTTGGAAATTTTCTTATTGTGGATTTTTGTTTGGGGATAGCGGATTTTGAAATTCAAACAGCTTAAAATCAAGCTTTGCACAATTTCCAAAACGGCTTTCATTTTACAAGCTCTCAAGAAAAGAAACAAATTGCTCACTTCCCAGTTCTTTGGCAATAGTTGGGAATTTGTTCAGCTCACCGTTGTCTGTATTTTTTGAGATTTTTTTTTGCCTTTTTTTTTGCTGGTGTTATTAACATGGTCAGGTAAATTGAGCGCAAAGCGTAGGAAAATCGCTGCCAAGATAAATGATTGCAAGAAGTATAAAAGAAAACAGAGCCAAACAGTTAAAGCAAGAAGAAGCCAAGTTTCCTCAGCTTATCCATACTTGAGTTTCACTCCCTGAGTGGACTGTTTTTGAGAAGGGCTTGGGCTAGAGTGGATTGTTAGATGAAATTTCTGAGTGGCTGTTGTTTTCTTGTTATTGTTCGTTCTCGGAGAGTGGCAAGTGGCTCTTTTGATATGTTGGACAATTAGTAGAGGCAAAAATTTAATTTTTATTTTTTCTGAGAACTACTTGGACTAATTCTAAAATGACTTCCACAAGCTTGAATTATTTCGTAAGCTTAAAATTTTTTGCAAAACGAGTTAATTCAAGAAGTTTTTTTTAAGTTTTTTAAATAATAATTTTTTTCATTAAAATTGAATCGCTTTGCGATTTCCTGTATTTAAAATTATTTGGCATTTTGCTTAATCCTTTCATAACGGTAACAACATAATCAAATATTCACAATTGCCAACTGCTGCGCTTAGTGGCCATTAACTGGCCATTAAAATTATACCGATAAACGTTATTATCAGTTGAAAGAATCGACGTGAGCCACAGTATAAAATGAAATGTGCATGACGTAATTAAATTTCAATTAAACAAAACGATCCAACAAACAAAAACAAAAGGGCTCTGAACTGGCCTGAGCTGATTCCTGGCGCCATATTTACCATTATCTCTATAGCTCAACATGTCCATTAAGCCAACCCAAACACCCACACCACGCCCTACCAACCAACCACCCAACCACCCCCAGGCATTCGTTGACCCGCCTCCACCTTCAAATATGCGCTTTTTGCAATTAACAAGCCAGGGTAAAAAATATTTCCACATTTGCATATTCGTACGCAACCCTTCAGACAAGGTAATATATATTTTTTTTAAAGGAAATTTATTTTTTGTTGACTATGGCAGTTTTTTGTGCCGAACCTTGGGTGTGTGTGTTCTGTTTACCTGTGGTAAATTTAAAAGCGCTTAACAATTATTTATTTGCATTGGACTCTGTGCACTCACCTCTCCTTCCAGCGCGAGAATAGACGATCTCTCTGCTGCAAGAGCAATCCACGTTTAATGGGTCCTGTCATAGAGGCCACAGGGATGTGTCCAGCCAGCAGGGATTGCTAAAAAAAAAAAAACACAAAAAATAGTTTATTGCTCACTATTTTGATGCAATTAAAAAACAGTAAGAAGTAGGAAGGAAATCCAGCAGACCTGGTGTCTCAGCTGTTTAAGTTATTGGTCAAATGTGTTGTCATAATTCTTATTTATACTTTAGAGGATTTTCAATTATTTAAGAGAAGAGCTGAAGCCGCAAAATGTGCCCTCGTCTAGTGTTTCGCAGCAACCCATTTCTCTTTGGCTGCTGCCTCTTTTCCCTGGCAACCCATGATTAATGTTGCTTTAAAAAGGCAACCACTTGTGCCACCTACACCCTCACCCCTCAAGACTTCGCCCCCATAAATTCACTTTGGTTCTTGTGTGTATATGTATATTTTTTCTCCCACTGATATTGCGGTTTGTTATATTTTTTGAGGGGCATTAAGGCAATTTATTATCAACATAGTGTTATAATATTTTACATTACCAAATGCTGGGGAGTGTGATAAATAAAAAAAGAATATTTTTGTGCATTTTTATATATGCTTTAAATAGGTGCAATTATCATTGTGATTGCTGCTCTTTGTGGTTGTGATTAAATCAGCTGTAAGTGACGGGGTTAACCAAGCCAATGAATTAATAGTTAATGCTTTCTTTTGCATATCCCAAATTCAATGAACTCATTTATTAAAAACTGTAATTGCAAAAAAATATAGAATGCTTTCAGTTGTTAAAGTTATAAATGTATAAATCATAAGTTAAATGACGGTATTTTTTGAAGTCTTGACTTTTTTCATCTTTCAAAAATGATTACATCACTGGGGCCTTTTGCTTGAATATAATATTTGGCTTTTACATATTTAAGCTAGTCAATTTTTAAATCATATTTCCTTAGTTCACACATTGGCTATACAAATCACGGTCTTTGTTTGATCTGGCAGCTAACAAATGTCAAACATTATAAAGCCATAAAAATAGCAGTTCAGGCAGCATGGCTCAGTCAGGCAGTCTGTTAATTTTTTTTTTTTTTTTGGCTTTTGGCTGAAGGAGGGAAATATTTAAATGATTTGATTTGCTGCCAGCAAAACAAACAAACAAAGCAAATGAACAGACCAACAAAATCAATCAGGGAATTTGAAGTGCTAACGGGTCTCGGTTTTTCGAACTGGACAAAAGCATGAATTTTGAGCAAAAATGAATAATAATTAGCAGGGTGGACTTGTTTTGGCCAAGAAGTGGCAGTCGATTTGAAATGATTTCAACTTGAGCACTGTCAGTTTAGTTGGGAATTCGCATCAATTGAGCTGCTTTTTTTTGAACAACCAAAACGGATTCCACAGATACTTTGAGGTATTTCTATTTTGGTAAGGCATTTGAGAAATGATATCATCAGTTGAACCGCATCAAACTTAATTTGAAATACTTTTGGCTTCGATAAATCTTGGCCCTGTTGCCGTTTTCTGCTTTCTGCTTTCCGCTACAAAATGAAGATACTTTTTGTCTTGCTTTTTCTCCGACTTATCGGTCCAAAACAATCTGATGTTGGAAGTTGGCGGTTGTTGTTTTTGTTGGACTGGCACAGGGTATTAAATAAGGTTCTGGGGTTCTGACCAAATTAACGGTAGTCACGTTTGAGCAAAAAACAACAAAGTCGAGTGTTCAAACTTTAAATTCAATATGGCAGCGGAAAACGAAAAAAAAAGGAGACAGAGAAATGGTGCGGGTAATTTTTTGTTTTTTTGTTTTTATTTTGGCCAACTTGGAGTCAGTTGAAACTTAATTTAGCGCATTAAAACGTATTGTTTGGCCAAATGAAACAAAGCCAAAGAATCGAAAACGTGCAGTTGCAATGCAATCGAATGAACTAGAATTCATTTGCTGGACTAGACTGGATTTCAGACAATGGAAAACTAAAGCCACTGAAAAAAATCTTTGTCTCAGAGTTGAGCAGAAAATAAAGAAAGAAATTTAGTTGGAATATATTTAATACTCCCAGCCAATTAAACTTAATGCATTTAAAAGAGACCGGAGTAGAAAAGATTGAAATAAGGCCCAAAATTGATTATATATTTATTTTTTTTATAAATTTCAATTTGTAGTTAATAAATTATATTTAATTTTTGAATTCTTCTTATTATTTATTAACCAAACAAATTGTTTAATTAAAAATGAGATCTCTGACCTCATAGCGTATTCCAATTATAAACTCTTCTGCTACACACGCAATCATAATTTTTTTGGTGGTAAATAAAAAAAAAAGAAATAAACATTTAACCATATTAAAAATAATAATAATAATGTCATACAATTTTAAGTGCGGTAAAAAAGCTCAAATCAAATTAAATTTTCGTCACGTTTTGAGCATGTAAATTATGGCCAAAAAAAAAAACTCAGTTCGTATATGTTTATGTATCTTTTATCTTGCTGCTATTGTTGTTGTTGCTGTAGAGCCACCTCATATGGAACAGCCGTTTTGTCTGGGGTGCAAAGAAATAAATGAATATAAAATTAGAATGGAGGCGCTATGTTGGCACAACCCAACGGAAATAAACCGTATAATTGTTGGAAATGATTTGACTATTTTTTTTTTTTTTTTTGCTAAAAATTGATGAGTTGATTGTGAGGCATTGCAATCGGTATGAGCCGTATATTATTCCGATTTTGGATTATTATAATAAAAGAAATGTCATAAATCATTCAACTTTGTGCAAACGCGCATAAATAAATTGAAAATAACGATCCAGAGATGCTGCCAACAACAAAGCCAACAAATACAAAAAAAGCAATAATAATAATAAAAGAGACGAGCAGCCGCGGCTAAGACGATGCTGAAGTTGATGTTGATGTTCGTGATGATGATGATGATGACACTATTGCCCAATAATAAAATCTGTGGCTGTGGCTGAGGCTGGCTATGTGACTGGGTGACTGTGCTGCAAGCAGGCTGCGGCTGGGCTGCCTCAACTGTTTTGCGGAGACGTTGGAACGGAAATCAAAGCCAAATAACATTTACAATTTATGGCGGCAAAGCTGGCGAGAGGAAGATGCGCCTCTCAGCGTTGGCATTGCTGGAAATGGGTGTGTTTATGGAGGGATAGTCTAGTCGGGCTTTCTATATTTAGTTTGGGTAACTTTGAGATGAATTTTGAGTTAAATATTATTTTCAGGGTCATTTAGAGTTGGTGGCTATACTTTCACTGTCTCTTCTCTGGTCTGATATTTTATTTAAAAAATATTAAGAAGTTTTGTTTCATTTTTTTCAGAGCCATAGTCAAAATTTGTGAATGTTTGCAGTACAACTTGGGCAGATGAAACCATTTCAAGCAGTGTCAAGACTATTTCTTAATTTTAAATTTTCTAATATACTACAAAATATTGTAGGTTTGTTTTCTTTACTTATCTTATGTCTTTATCTAGAGCTTTTTCATGCAAGATTACTTAAGCTCCCCTGGTTCCTTTTGGTTTAATTAAAAGTAAAATATATTTAAATACTTAGTAAACAATGATAAGTACTTCAAAGAAGAAGAAAAAAAGTTGGCCCTGTCTGTCTTTTATTTATTTGCTTATGCTGTGTGCATGAAGTAAGCCTCTATATACTTGATAAGACTGAACTGTTATAGCGGTAAGTAAGGCATGAATGGAATTACAGTTCATCTAGGCAGGAAATCCATTCATAATGAAAGCTCAAAAGGGAGCACAGTATCAAGTGAAAATAAAGAATTCAAATGAGTAATTAAAGACATAATTTTTTTCTTAATTATTTGATTGAACTATATAACCCGATTATGAAGAAGGAAATTCTTGGAATATATATCAGAAAATTAACAATAATTATTCATCTGCGATTTTGCTCAACTTCATTATTTTCGACTACATATATAATCCTCAAGCAGATAATTATAGTTTTAAAAGCAATTAGAAGAGTCAAGTTTTTTATTTTAACAAGGCCTGAAAAAAGTCATTGACATTTCAAGTAAAAGAAAAGAGAAAAAAAGTATAAATATTAAACACAACGAAAAGTAAACTTTTAATTTAATTATGAACACACACTCGCATTTTTCTAGAACTTTTTGCAAAGTGGCAATGGTAAAAATCATTGAAAAGAACATACAAAATGAAAACATCAACAAAGTCGAGGAAGCCAGTCGAGTCGAGTTGAGTCAAGTGAAAATCTGAGCGGTAACTCCAAAAAAAAAAAAAAAAATAATAATAAAAAATATATATTAAAGATATAAAAACGGCAGAGGCTAAAAAGGAATGACGTCGGCTAAAGCAGCTCACTTGCCACTTGAGAGCACAGCAAGTATTTATGAGTTGGTAGCTTGGATGGATGGATTGTTGGTCGGGTTGGTTAGCTAGAGTGGGTGGTTGACTGGTACGATTATTTGTTTGACTGGCTGGTTGGCTGGTTAGTAACTTCAAAAGTCACCAGCAAACATAAGTGAATAAAGTAAATAATACAAACAACAAATTAAAAGCACATGCTGGACCTGTTATAACAAAAAAAAAAAAAAAAAAAAAAACAGCTTTGAAAAGAAACTATGAAAAATAAAAATTGCTCACTCAACACAGAATCACAATTTCAAAGAACTGGTAAATTTAATTTGCCAACAAGTCATGTTGAAACAATGAAAACCAACCAAATTGAAAATCTGTGCTTTCTTTCGTTCTCGATTTCACCGAATTGTTTGCTCCGCGTAATTGAAAAAGTAGAGAATCACCAACTGGATCGACTTGGTTTTGGCCAATTTAAAGCTCCATAAAATTTGACATGTCATAAAACTCACCCAATAAAAGTCCGTTGATACAATCATATGTGTGTGTCGTCGATATTCCTTAATGCTCTAATCCTATAAATCGTGTGTTTATTTTGCTATAAATACAATTTATAGTCGGAACCCTGAGCGTTTTGTCTTTAAACTTGCGTTCTATATGCAAAGTTGCGTTGAGCCGAGTGAAAATTTCATTTATTTATAGGTGAAATATATGTGATAAATAAATTTTCTTACACACACACACACACACAAGTACACACACTAATTATTATAAGCAAACAATTTTCTACTTGGAATAAGGAGGCGAATTTTGAAAGATTTTCAGCTTGTCGAGATTTTTGCCACGTTCCCTCGTTAAATAAAAACACACCGTTCACCACAGAGTCGCGTTGTTGACTATTTGAAATTTGTTTTCGAAATGAAGAGAAAAAATGTATACAATTTTCATGCCGCCTCAACATTTTTCACATATGGCAAAAACAAGCCCAACCAACTCAAACAAACATCAGCCATTGTGTGGTATTCTAATACATGAGGCATATGCGAAAAAAAATAAAGTATAGTATCGTAAGTATTTGAGTATCTTTCAGTATCTTTTGAGTATCTGCTTGCTCTTTGCTGTTGTTGCTTTTGTCATTTACGTTGTCTGCTATGACGTGACACACATGTGGGCAATTCTATGCAGTCGTCGTAGAAGTCTTTGTTGTTGAGCTGAGCTGAGCTGCTTTGCCTTCTAGGCCATTTGGGTGTGTGTGTGTGTGTGTGTGTGTGTGTTTGAGTGTGTTTAGCCAAACATGTGCCTACGGTTTTTTGGCTTTTATGGTTTATGTGTTAATAAGGCGACCTTCAAACGCAGAGATTTTGTATTTTTATTTATTTTGGTTGGTTTCTCATTTTTTATTTTGGCCAAAAACACTGTGGCCTATAAGCCATGGTTAACAACATCTTGCAGAACTTTTTGGCTAACTTAAATCATAAGTATTTCTTAATGATATCATTTCCTAACATTATCTCGATCTGTGAGATTGTTTCTTTTTTTATTTAAGTGTTTTGTTTTTTTAATATTACGAGAAAGAACTGCTTAGAATGGAACTTAATGTTTGTTTTATTGGCATTTACTTTATGATTAGAAAATTTTCACTGAAATACCTAATTTATTTAAATACCTTAAAGACTTGTACCGATTATCTCATCATCCCAACTATATACTCGACATTCTTTTCTATTATATGAATTGCTTGCTTATTAACCGAAACAGCCAAACGAGGTCAAAAAGCAGAACAAAAGCAAAGCGAACCATTTTGGTCCTTGTCAGCAAAGTGCAGCGATGTCGAGCGGTATATTTAGTGCCATAAGTATACCAAAAACGCACACACGCTCAAGGGGTAGATAAAAGGCCAAAACGACAAAAAATCCATTTAAAATGCAATAGAAACTGTGCACACACACAATTCATTTGCACAGTGGGATGGCAAAAGTCATTTCCTCATGAGCACCGAATTTCTGGGATCTTAGCAGACTTGTTCAAACGCCGCCACCAAATGAAACAACCCAAGATCCTGGCTGAAAAAGAAGAAACCAGAAACAAGAATCATAAAAATAAAACATGACAAAGAATTTGCTGGTGCGATTTTTTCCCAGAAAAAAATCCATGATTGAAGGCATTTTTAGCTGGGCGTCTGCCAAAAAAAAAAGTGTTGCGAATTCTCAAATGTATGCCATGTGTGTGAGTGAGGCAATCGGCAGAACAGCAGCCCTTGAACTTGAGGCAGGAAGTGACTGGTTGGGTTTCTTGCTTTGGCTCGCCTTCATGCCATTCATTTAAAAATTCTATGCATATTTCTGCAGGCAACCTTATTTGGGCACCGACAGCTCTCTACCCGAGAGAGACTAAAAAATAAGTCTTTGAAACGGCGTCATGCTGGCTCGATAAAAATCATGTGCGCTCGATTTCATAACCAAAGCCAAACGGGCCTTTTTTTTACGTGTTGCCATTTCTGGAGGCCAGTGTGGCTTAAGACAACTGCATAAATCTATAAATTTGAAAGACTCTCAAGTACTGCATTCAGACATTGTACAACTTTAAAGTCATTTGGTATACTCTTTCTGGGGATAAAAGAGAGTACGGAATATTCGATTCAATATAAAGGAAAATGCTATTACTGTTTACTTGTTTTCATTTTTTATTCGGAAGGTCTTGGAAGGTTAAGGTTTATTATTATTTATTAATTGTATGGACCTATCAAAATGTTAAAATTCGTACTCACATTTACGTAAGACTTATTTCATTCTTAAGAAAAAATGACTAAGCCAGTTGACTTGAATTTGTGATGACTGCATTCATTCTTTCAGATAATCGAATTAATTTATTATTTAATTAGAATTTCAAGCTATCAATGACACAACTCACTTGAGCTATATAAAAATAAAAGAAATAGAAAACATCGCGAATTGAATTTGACTAACTTTCAAGGATGTCTGCATGGGCTCAATAAATATATTGATTTTTTTTTGTTTTAAAGAAATTGCAAACAAAAAGAGTAAGCGGAATTTCCATTATGCTATAAAAATGTATATCTATGTTGGTTTTTGTGCTTTTTGACTGTCATCCCCCGAGAGACCGACTCCTTGACTATTTCCCACATGTCAAGAGGGTGGTTAAATGGGTTGGATGGTGGCTCGGTCAATTGGTTGGTTGGCAACTTTGTAGCTACATAGATACATTTTTGGTACGGCTGATTATGACATTTAACATGAACACGTAGGGAGAAGCCATGCTCACATGCACATGCTGCATACATGATGCTAGCGTATGGGTTTTTCTTTTATTTTTCAGCCCTGACACGAACGCACAACATGACATCAGCAACTACAAAAACAAAAAAAGAAAAAACTGCATGAAATACGCAGAAAAAAATATTAAAAAAGTAGACAAGTGCACGTTAGTTTGGTTCATTCCCCCAGCATATTGTCAATTCATTCATTCGGTTCAACTCGTGTTGGTTTTGCTGCTGTCATATTTTTGGTCTTATCATTTTGAGTGCAGTCCAATGAAATTGGTAACATTGACATAAGGTGAAATGGGCCATGGTTATTCAGAGTCTATTCAAATTGTTGCAATTTTCAAATTCTCTGACTTACAAAGAGATGTAGAGAAATGGAAGAAACTTGTTCAAGCCAAAAAAAAAAATAAGTCAAGTATTTAATTTAACAAAATATTCCCTTGTTAATTTGCATTTTGGGGTAGAATAAAATTTGTATATAGCCTAACTTGTTCCATAAAAATCTCACAGAAAACAAGTCGAGTCAATTCAAATCAAGTCGAGCCGAGTCAAGTCGATTCGATTCAGGTCTCGAGTGCCAACGACTTATTTGCCACTTGAAGCTTTTTTTGGTGTTATTGTTGTTGTTGTTGTTATAGCTATTAATAAGAGTGTTGCGTGTGGGTGTTAAAGCAATAGTAAGCTGAGAGACACACGCCGTTCTGGCAATCGACAGAAAGTCTAAGGTCAGCCGTTCACCAGTGCGTATGAGTAACATTTTATTTTTCTCATTTTGATGCATTAACCAATTAAGATATCGTTTTGCTTGCCCTCTCTCTCTCTCTCTCTCTCTTTTCTCTCTCTCTGCTGTTGCATGTAAAATGCCTTAACATTTCTGTATTTATTGTTTTATTATTACTTTTTTTTTGCTCCCCTTTAATTGTTTATGTAAATAAGAATTTATTTAGCTTTCGGTTGCGTCAGTTTCGGTGTGTCGGTTTCTCTACTTGTTACTGTAGCTGTTTTTTTTAATAAGCAATTTAAATACACATAAAATTTTTCAAAAGCGAGGAAGTGAATGGCGCATCAGTTTCAGGCACAAAAATAAAATTATATCTCTTAGATACTTTCAGATTTTTTTTCTTCACTGCCGTTGATGAGTCATGGCAAAAATTGAAACTGTGCACAAATAAAGGTGTGTTTTGTGAGTAGAGATTGTCGGGTAAATGCTACTAAGTGTCTGCAAAAAGTTCAAAAATATAAAGATCATTATTATGTACAGCCAGGGGATTGGCTGGCAAAGCAACCTCAAGTAAGCAGTACACAAAGGCCAGGCCAAAATCACAGCTAACCTCAAATGCAGTGTCATGTCAGTTTAATGTTATTGGGCACTTGATGCCACATTACTTACTGAGCAATGATTTGTGTGTATCTTACAAAGTGCTGCTTGCACTTTGCTACCTCTTTGACACTCTTCACAACGTAATTGGTTTAGTTAGAAAGGATTGTGTCTCGTTTGTTGCTAAAATGCAATTTCTGTTAGAGTCAAGAGATATGACCAATATTCTGTAAGTATATCAAATTTGGTAATGTGTCAATGCGTCGTGAGTTGCTGGCATCATGAATCTTCCAATTCCGGCAGATTGTGGTCAAAGTTTGTGTCATTCATCTGGATGTGTGTTGACTGCTTTCCTCAATCAAATTAACTCAACTGACTGATCCACACATTTTCTGCAGGTCTCGCTGTAAACGTCAGTTAACCGGCTCTTTTGTCATCAACTTGACTGTCTAGACAGTGCCGAGGTAGCTTCATTTGATTAAGCCCGAGTGCGTGGACAAAAACCACAAACAATAACGGCCACCAGGACATTACTGCTGCCTCAGAGGAATGCCAGGATACCAGGCAGTGCAAGTTCAATGCTTCAATTAAATCCGCTGTCAATCATTTTTCTGTGTGTCTTTTTTTGTTTGCAATTTTGCTTTTGAAAATTTTATGGCTTGTTATGATTAGCAAAGAGGTGTTTTGTTGGTGCGGGCAAATGGGTTTTTTGACTTTGAATGATGTGCACATGGCATGAATAATCCAAAGCTAAAAAATATTGAGCTTGTTTTTAGTTATTTTCTTTTCGAAACAATTGATGCCATGAAATGGGGCTGCCTGTCTGTCTGTGTTGTCAAAACATGTGAAATCTTGTGGTCAGTAATTAAAGGAATTACCAGTCATTCCTAAGTCTCTAAATAATGCTGGCTGGAAATCTGTAGATTGCAAGTTTTACCTTCATTAAATTTGAATGAAATGTGTAGAGAAAAAAGAGGACTTGTATTTTCAGAAAATGAAAGCTTGATTCTTTTACTTTAATTAAGTTGAATTATTCTCTCATTTACAAGAAAAAATTATATACTTTTTCCGGGTAATTCCGATTTGGCTTATCCATATTTAGAAAATTGAAAATTGGAAAAATTGAACAAAGAAAATAAAGCAAAGTTAATCGATATGAGCACTCTGCCTTTTCTTTGAAATTTAAATATATCACCAGTTCATCAATATTCATTTTGACTTCTCTTATCACCGTCACCCCTTATAAGTCAATATATCGTGTATGATAAATGCGTGAATCTTTTTCATCTCAGCTTTAACCTTGACCTCATTGGAATATATCATTTTTATCTGCCTGCATTCCTGCAATTGTGCACTTTGTCAGATAAACTTTCTTTCTTTTGCTCATAGATCATTTTACATTTGCCAGTAAGCTAGCCAGGTTACAATATTTCACCCTTTTCTTATTCCTTTTCTCTGGTTTTTCATACATTCCCAACTCATTGTGTAATTCGTCCACCCACTGTGAACTGCTCGGCAGTGATATTTTATTTTTCTTGTATCTTTTTCCAACTCAGCGGTGTGCGCTCACATGCCGTGAGAACTGTGCCAGGTGAACGCGCCATCATGGGACCGGCAGACAGACAAAGGTAGTGTCGGTGTTGTCAACATTTAACATTGTAAGAAACTGTTCTGGTCTTTTACCTATTTTCTTGTGCAATTATTTATAATAGCGACCGGTTCTTTTGTTTTGCTTCTTATACGCCACGCGGCATTGCCTAGGCAAAATGTGCAGGTAGACCGACCAGCACATCAGCACATCAGCACACCAGTAAAGTTCATTAAGGATAATGCATGCCAAGAGATTGAAAGGAAGGCAACAAAAGTGTATCTGATGAATACACAATCCGAGCCCAAAACCGTACGCATCGAGCGCCGGGTTGCCATTGTAATGAGTAACTGAGATCCGAGACAAGATGCGACGGCCAGGCGGAAAACAATTTTGCCACCTGCTGCAGTTCCTAGAAATGTTGCCCCTTCATTTGTCTTTCATGCACAAAAAGGAAAGGAAACAAGAATCTATTTTCTGTGGGACTAATGAAACATGAAGTCTTTGCATCGACTAAAACCAACCAGATAGAGTTCATAAATACTTAATTAAGTCGCCCGAATTGCAGTTATTGATTTCTTAGTCAAGCATAGGGCATATGCTAGATTTTTCCCATGGAAAACACTAGAACCGGGTCAACTTTGTTTGCCAAAGCCATAGAAATTACAAGGAGAAGATGACGTTATTTCTTTGCCACACACATACACACAATCACGCCGCCCACAATATTTTCCTACGCCCTGCGAGTGTTCAAGACAAGAAGTCTTACATATGTCATATAAACAAGAAAATAACAGACCGTCTTATATTTCAAAACGGTCACTGATTAGTGTTCTTGAAGGACCTGATATGTTTTGTATGCGGAGGAGAAGTGTGCGGCGCGTTTGTTTGAGGCATTCAAGTGTGGCGTGGGAAAAGTGCCACAATACATCTTTTTACGATGTGTTAATGGGCGGTAAACATGTTGTAAGCTTCATTGATTTTTATGCACCTTCTGAGAGTACACTTCAAGTGGGGCATGTTTCTAGTTAGTTTTGTGCCAGAGATTGTAAAAAAGAACAAGTGGTTATGTAATGGAAAAGATTTATTGAGCTCAAGTCTTTGGACTTTGTAGGAGGCGATGATGCAAGACTTGCTTAAATCTGTATTATATTTCCCTTATGGAACCTTCAGACCTGATGGAAGCTTAAAGAAATTGTTTAGACAAGACTGAACTTGTTTTTATATACTTTGTCTTTGGCGTTTTCACAACCATTTCCTTGTGTTTCCAAACAGGCTGTTTAAATTTTTTTTCAGTTTCAAAATAGCTTAAAAATATTTAACGAAATATATTAATTATAAATATTTATTTATTTAGTTTTGAAAAAAAATTGATGAGAGACAAACCAGTTTTCTGCACTTTTCCGCAAATGAAAATGAAAAAACTGGACAAGTTGGAACCGGTCAAGTTTTCTTTATTTCCCCCTACCCAGCTTCTGGTTTGAGTATTCCTAAAACCGCTTTGGGAACTTTGCTGTCATTGAGAGAGAGTGAAATCTTCATTGGATAGGAAAAGTGCCCACAACATGTGCTGCGTCTATTTCTATTTCTATATCTAGAGACTTATCAAGCTGGCTTCTCTTTCGTCTGCAAACAGACACAACAGCTATTATAGGAAGAAGATGATGGCCGTCGACTTTGTAACCAGTATCATCATCATCATAACCATCATCGCCATCATTAACAATGTTGGTTGTGCTTGGTTGTGCTTGGCTGTGCTTGGTTGCGGTTGTCTTTTGTCATTTTCATCGATGTGACGGGGAGTTGGGGAGAGCTTCTGCTCATGATAAATGAAATTTCGCACTAAGGCAAAAGTTTTCTTATTGTATTTGTTTTGGCCTGAGGCGAGCGACCGAAAGGCGTTTATCGGTATTGTAATTTTTGTTGTTCCTTGTAGTAAAACAAACACGCACGTCTCTTGATTTGGTCTGGCTGAGAGCCAAAAAATTGTTTTGGCCACCTTAAACGTCCGAACACAACATGTGTGATTGATTGTAATTGAGGTTAGTAAAAGTTGATGCCAATGTCAAGCAGAGAAATTGGACTACAATTTGAGCTCTGTCGTTCCAGCCACAGAGCATTTAATAAAAGGCTCGAAAAATAATTTATTGTGTTTAAAAACCAACAAAATATAGAGGATTCTACAAAATAGAATGTAGGTTATTTGTTGTTTGGCTTTGCGAAAATTTAATGGAACATTAAATTATTGATGTCTTGTCTGAGCTATGAAGAGGATTAAAGGACCTCTTATCAATCGATAATTTTAAGTACTGAAGTATTGTTCCAAAAAGGAGCCTATGAAATCTAATAAAATCTCGAATTGTTAAATGGTTAAGTGTTGTGGCCTATTGGCTTGTCAGACTCGGTATTAATAATGCAGCGCGGCTCCTCAAAGCTTTTTATATTTGCTTATTTCTCAGTTAACCCAATTTTAAGTCTGGGATTCTATTATTTGCCCTTTTTAATGAATTTCAAAGCCTCTCCAGTGACCCTCTTAACTTTAATTAACACTAAAATATAAAAAAAATTAAGCTCACAGCTAAACTCAATCCAACAGAAATTTATGCGCCACATTAAGAAAACCGAGTCTAAGCTGAGCAGACAAAGTTTAAAGTTGCTCACAATAATTTCACTTGCGAAAGTCTCTTTCTTTTTATAATTAAAGTTGGGGCTCTAAGAAATGAAGAGAAGCAGCAAAAAATACCAAGCAAGCAGCATTTTGTTTTGTTTAAGATAGAGAAGATATAATCCAGAAGCTCAAATGCACATTAACATGGTTAAAATGAGTTAAAGACAGCGGTGCCAAATGCTAAAGATTTTTTTTTTTTTGGGAAAGTTTTTCTCGGGCTATCTAAATATGTCAGAGTGTCAGTTACAAGCAACTAAAGAAATGCTGAAGAAAAATATAATAGGTGCAATAATAATGAAATAAGAAACAACAAGCCCAACGAATGACGACGATTTCAGACCCTTTTCAATACTATTTTTTGCCGCAAATTATAAGAGTGACTCCGGTCACTAGATCAATAACAACTTAAGTTCAAATCCCACTAAAATGTCATGGAGATTGCCATATAAAATTAGACTAGAAATAGAAATAGATGAACTGACATATAGATTGATAGACGCCCATGGCTCAGTCGATTTGTTTAGCAATACTGAGCAATCTTTTGGGATCCCCAATATCTGTTTTCGCAGAAAAAATGAATACACTCTGTTTCTTTGAAAAGAGTAAACAAATCATAATAATGACCAAGTTTGCCTGAGTGAGTGGGTGTCGAAAATTAGTTTGTCTGGATTTGAGTTTTCTTGGTTTTTCTTTTTTATTGTTATTTTGAAAATTTATTTGTCTTTTGTCTTGGCCACATCTTTGCAATTATTACTCAAAGGATAACATTTCCCCAGTTACAGTTTTCAACCCTCTTTTCGTATCTCTTATTCAACTCGCTTCTTCGGATTGTCTGTGAATCCGACATTATGCAATTGTCATTGTTGTTTGCTTTGCCTCTTTATGAATATTAAAGTTTTTTATTTTTTGGGTTATTGTCTTGATGTTGGCCAAGTTAGCAGTGCATGTTTTGAAGTTACATCTCAAGTGTTGCTTTTGTTATTTCCTTTTATTGAGGTGCTCTTGAAAATTTCACCACTGCTTGAGTGTTTTTATTTTCATTACAATTAAATGTGCCAAAAGCGTAAATTTAATTAATTTAATTGCTTAACTGCATAAATGTGAGAGAAATGATTTAAAAAGTAATGACAGCTTAATATTGTGGACTTTTGTTTTCATGGTTCGCAGCGAATATCTGAAATATTTGTTCCATTTGAGAAAATAAACTTAATGAAAAATTGTGGGCAGCTTTTAATTAACATTTAACTAAAACAAGTAACAGTCTTTCATAAATAGTGAAATATTGAGTCATTTAACTGGACGCTACGGACCTAAGCGAAAGTCTTCCTCTAGTTCCCCATAAATTTTCATAAAAACTTCACAACTCCCGCTGAGCACTTGTCCGCTTGACTCACTCATAACTTGTGTCGCAGATCACTGTCGCGGACAAGATCAATGTACACATGAATCATCAGTTTTGTCTGTATTTGAATTAAAAAATATTTATATGTATATCTGTAAAAGTAATGCCAATGACGCCAGCGGCTTTTGCGAATGACGCGCGCCAAAAAAGCAAAGAAAACAGCAAATTCATTCAAGAATTTCGTTTTATTTTTTATATATATATTTTTTTTGGCAAATTGTTTCATTTGAATGTACATAAAAAAGAGTGAAAAAAACAATAAATAACAGACCGCACATTTACGTGATTTGTATGCAAATTTGTCTGATCTGATGTTGTGGAACTACGACAACGCAAAATGTATCTCATAGATGCAAAATGACATTTATTTACCTGCTTGTTCATTCATTGGATTTTTGCTATTTTTTATTATTTCTTTTTTTTATTAGTATATTTAAATGTTTCCAACACAACATTTTCAAATTCCATGTTTCGCTTACGTATTCAAGCAACGCTAAATTCATGAGAATTCATTAATCGTGGCAATCGAAAACTAGCAAAGTAAACTTTGAACTCATGTTTAAAACACTGTGCATCGTTTTAGTTTGTGTGAATTTTTAAAATAATATCGTGAACTTTAGGATCGGGTTAATTTAATTTTAGATTTTTTTACGGAAGTAAATGAGAAACTGTTAGGTTAGCGGTGGCCACAAATATATCTCAACAGATCTGAAATGAAACTGTCAACAAGTTTTTGGCCCCACTCAATTGTCATTTGCAAGGCACTAAAAGTGTCACTCTTCATTAAACAGCTAATTTCCAGAGACCAAGAAAGCAAAAATAAAGAAAAACCCAAAAATCAAGCAGAAGCGCTGACAACTCAACTCAATTTAAGCTAACTCGCCTGACGTGTCTTGCACGTTTTGCAACAATTTGGTATATATCTTTATGTTTGTTTTTCCATTTTGGAGAAAAATTAAACAGACATTTAACTCTTCAAGTGGGCGTGTGGACATTTCAAAATGCTGCAATTGCTCAAAGTCTAAAGCACTTTGAAAAAAGAAAAGAAATTACAGACACACCAACAATTTCTAATTCAATTTTTTTTTTTTTCGTTGACAAAAAGAAACAGTAAAAAGTAAAGACAATTTGTTCGAAATTATGAAAGTCAAGTTTTCAGATTTTCCGTCTAATTTAGCAGTTGCCTTGTGATGTGCTCAGAGCCATGGAAATGGAAAGTTAAAGCAAAGCCAAAGCCAAAGATTCGTTGAGCTTTCAGGCATTGACAAGCCCATTCACTCAACTCATCCCACTGTCAATTGGCATGGCCTCTGTGTCAGCTGCCAGAAATGGCCCTGCAGCCATTTAGAGAGCCATTGTTCTTTGACATGCCCAACGAAATCAACACTACACTAATGACTGCCAATGTAGGCTTGCATAATGCATGGGACCCGAGCCACCCACAATTTCCCAGATCGCTCTTTACCCGTTCCACCCTCAGCAAAGTCTTCCGCTCTCGAGGTCTTCTAGTAAAATAATCGCCTCTGTCAAGTGCAACAGCAAAAGACCATAAAAAAGTCGCAGCCAGTGTAAAAGATACTTCTGGTCTGTGCACTTCCTTGTCCATGTTTTCAGTTTAGCTTGCCGAATGGCACAGTCGAGTGGGCACATGGACTAATGACAATATCAAATTACAAGCACACAAATATTAGAAGGAGCCAGGCTCGGGGAATGTAGGCAAATAAATGTATGAGAGATTTGAAGAGTCATTCGAGAGATACTATAAATTCAGCTGTCCACAAGTTGAACTTAGTTTTCAAGTTGAAATGACGGCTAAGTCGTCTTGGCACTCTGTCAATGACTTGTTAGAAAACTTAGGCCAAAGGAATGCTCAGCATAAAGAAATTTTCACCACAATTTGCCAAGTTTGAAAATGAAAGTAATTTGCAAAGACACACAAAGTGCGTCTTCATTTTTTTTCTTTTGATAAAATACTACCAGACTGGGACTGTGACTATGAGTGTGAGTGTGAGTGTGAGTATGTGAATTTGTAACCAGAGTCGTTGTGTGAAAGTGCGCTGAATCATTTCAATGCAAACGAAAGTGTGTCCAAAGTGTATTGAAGTAAGTCCGGACGGGCATGGGTACTGGGACTGAGACTGAGACTGAGACTGGCTAATGAAATTAAGTCAGTCGGATGATTTAGTTACGGTTTTTCTTTTTCTCTCTCCTTCTCTCTCTCTGTTTTAGTATTCAGTTACCTCAGTGGGAAATTGGGGCAAGTAGCTTAAAAAGAAAACAGACCCAAATAAATAACGATTTTTATTAGATTGTTTCACTTTCTTGGGTTAACAGGGTTTAATTTATATAGAAATTTATAGCTCTGGTAAGTATGATTTTTTTTTATTTTCTTTATCAATTAATTAACTGAATTGTGTAGAAAGCCTTGCAATCTTATTTTCAAGAATTACTCATCGTGCTGGAATCAGTCATATTTCGTTAGAAATTTGAATGCTTTCATCATTAGAAATTCAATTATGTCCCAGAATTATTTTCCCCCTATTGCCAAAATACACAAGAATTGCAACTTACGTCAGATATTTCTTTTGTCTTGTTGGGTTGTTTACCACTTACCTGGAAAGAAAATAGAATAATAAATAATTCATTAGAGCTGAGTCAAATTTTTTTTTGTTTGTTTATAAAATAGAGCAGAGCTTTCTCGTTTCTACGAGTAAAATTTGTCAGACCACCATAATATAGGGATTAAAAATAATAAATAAATCTCTGCCACGAGTAACCAACCACCTACGAAAACTTATACTAAATAAAATATATTATAAATTTCGGATACATAATTTCATAGATATTTTGTGCGAAATAAATAGATTTTGTTTTAATTTAATGTTGTATATATTTTGCACAAAAAAACTGTTGCATGACTTATGTGGCTGCTAAATTAATTCGGTTCATCGAACTTTTCGCTAAGGCATTTCAGAAGGCAGTTGCCTTAATTACGCCCCAAATGCTTCCGCTCCATTAACGCATCTCTTTTCGGTCTCTGTCTCTTTTCAGCTTGTATCTGTGCTTTCGAAAAGAATCGAACAAATTTGTTGGTGCCTCAGAGACTTGAGGCTTGACACCCGTTGTGTTATTAACATTATCATAAAATTATTTTTTGATTACAGAAATGATGGACAGCCCGGCGGAACCCAGCCCGCAGTTGTTATCCCTTTTTAGAGATTTGTTTCGATTTGTTCATGCTTGTTTACATTGCTTTCATCTTGCATCTTGGATTGACGCCTTCGACTTCTATGCAACATGTCTGGGTGTAAATAACATGCAACACATTGACCCTGAGCAGGGTCGGTTGCTTGCGTTGTGGACAAACTATAACAAAGAGAAATCATTGTTTTGGTCCGCAAGCTGCAATTTGCGGGCGCATTGTCTGACTAATTGCCCCTGTCTGGGAATCTCTCTGATGATACAAATTTGGAAAAATAATAATTATAGGGCTCGAAGTTTGAAGAGAGCGGAAGCCATAATATATTGATGAAAAATTACCTGAAAGTTTGCTCAAAGGAGTCCTAATTTTTATTGACAGTTTAGCTTTTTTGGTGTTAGACAAAACAAGCTTGCCATAAAAATAAATTCATAACTTGAAAACAAATATTTTTAAGTGATTTAAATTTTGTGGGCTCTACTGGTTATGGCCAAATTCGGAAACTGAAGACCAAATTTGGCTAAATATTTTTAGTGTCTAAACGCGTGGCCAACTTAATTTTAAGATTTGCTTAAAATTTTGGTGCTCTCGGATTGTAAATGAAGTGAGTCTCTTGCTTGTTGACAAACTGTGAAATTCAATTTAGAAACCAGCATAGAAGCTTATCTTATTAGGCTCTTCGTTTTTTCTTATTTATTTATTTTTTATCTTATCTCAAGGCAACTGTACACAACTCTTGATGCAACATTTCAGATACCATAAGCAACAAAAACAGTGAGTGTTAATTACGTCATGGCAAACACAAATAAAAACAATTTTCATTAGACGCTTGAAGCGCCGCACGAAAAGTATTCTGAAAGGTTGGAGAGATGAGGGGCTCTGTCACTTGGCAATTAGTGGATACCTCTTGGGCAGATTGTATATAGGTTTTTCTTTTTGTCAGAGTATGGGCGTGGGTGCGGACTGTGGGTGCCTCTGGCGGCGTATGTAAACTTTAAAGTGATTAAGGTCATATTGCTCTAATTATTAGAGCATTAAATTGAAAGCCACTGAGTGTATTAAACTGACTAGCCAACGGCTGCTTTTGAAGTAGTAAACTATTCAATTTAAAGAGATGAAAGTTGCTTTATATTTTATGGATGAGATACAAAAGTTATAAATTTACTTCTGATATCAAAAATGGTTTCCTGTTATAACTTTGATTAAATATTTACGAATAACCATCTGGCCAGCTAAATTACATTTTATTTGCTTTGAAAAAAGGTAAAACTAAATTGTTGATTGAAAATTGAATTAAAATCTGGTTCTTTTATTTTCAGAAAAAATCAGAGAATCAAACAATTGGCCAAGCTCACTGTTCTCCTCTGTTAACGATTTTGGTTCAGACCAGTAAGCCTATCCCGACAGATGCCCAACTAATATTGACATTTTTCCACAGACCAGGGACAATTGCACATGGCAGATTGTTTGGGCACTGAGAAAAAAAAAAACAAGTGGAAATACCCAGGACTAGACAATGGAAAATGGGAAATGCTTACTTCTACAGCTGCTCTGACTTTTCCGTTCATCTGTTCACCTCCCTCTGGCTAGGTTGGTTTTTGTTTTATTCTTTTATTCTGACCACATTCACCATAAAGATTTTGTGCTGTTTAAATTTTTACTTCCGTCCTCAAGAATCTTTTTGTAATCATTTCCCTTTTCTTTTTTTGTTTTTTTGTTATTTTTGGATAGGCAATTTTTCTTTATTCACTTGCATTTTATGCCATTTTTTACTCGTCTCTTGTACTGATTTATATTTGCCGGCCAGCGGGCATATATTGAATATCAAATATGATTTTGAGATGCGGTCGCTCAAAGCTGGAAAAATGGCTTTCAATTGAATTGAATTTTATGTCGCAGGCGAAAGCGGCAGTGGAAGAGGACTTGCCACTTTCCAGGCTTAGGCAACAAAAAAGCCATTTTTACTGCAGTTTATATATATAGTATGTATATATACTTTTTTATCTGTAGGCTTGGGTTCGGGGCTGGCATAACAATAAATTTAACTTTATAGATTTATATTCTGCTGAAGCGGCTGCTCTGAATTCCCGGACTGACTGCTTTTTGCCATTTTTATTCCTTAAGTTGTTGTTGTTGTTTTTTGTGTGTTATTAATGCGGCTCATGTCTGGAGGGTCTTGTCTGGAGTAGGGAACCTGTTTGCCGTAGGCCGATGTCTTCTAGTTTCATGCAATTTTCTTTTATTCATATGAAAATCGAATTTTATAGCCACCTAGGCTGGGCATAGAGTTGAATATGATTGATATCAGTTTGATCATCTACTTTTTATGCAAGTCGACCGCAAATTTTATTAATTTGTTTGCTGTCCGCATCTTTACCATTTTTATTTTAATTAATATCCAAAAAATATGTACATCTGCCTTTTGGCTATGGGCAAATGGAGTGGGCAAAGAAAAAACTTAATCCGAAACAAAAATATACAGCTGAGGAACACTTGACCTGATCGACTTTGAGAGCACTTTGGCCCTTGTCTGGTCCCAAAATAATAATAATAAAAACAAAAGAGAAAGACCAAAGCTTTAATTAGATTTCTCTTGCTCTTCTTATTGTGTTTTTATTTTCTTTGTCGAGACTATTGTCTTTGGAGTTGAATTGAAAATCACCAAAGGTGTTGATGGCTTGAAACTTTTTTATTAAATTTTGTTCTAGGCAAAATGCTAGTGGTATTCCGGATAGATTCGTAAGGCATGTATTACAATTTTGCATAAAATTTAAAAGTTCTCAGGAATAATACAATACATTTTAACATTTTTCTATTTGGTGTCAGTGAATAAAAAGGGGATTCCGATATATTTTTTTACTAACTCGACTGAGTTTTTTTAATCGATAAATATCAATATTGCTGCGAATTCCTCATTATGATGTCATGAAGTATAATTATCTCTGGATTAAAAAGCAGTAGCTTCATTTCTTATGGTTTCAAACTAACTTTTATGTTGGACTACTGTGGACTTTTTTCTCAACCTTGTAAAATCAATTATATTTTTTTTATCTTTGGTTCAAAAAGATTTTGCCTTGCTACGTTTTCTTTTATAAGATTTTATAATAATTACCTAACATATTATTATATATTTTTGGATGAATTATACAATTTGTATGGGATTTTCAATAAAACAATAGAAATTACTTGAAATATTCTTTTTATTTTTTGTGTTCTTGGTATTTTTATATGAAATTTTTTGTGCTGCAGGTATTTCCTGTCCGAAATTTCATTTATAATCAACAAATTCCTGGGTTGTTTTCAACCAAAGAATGAACAATGAAAATCATAGTGTAGACGATTCTTGAGCCATGTCTTATAAAATCGGACTCAGAACAGTCCAACAGACACTGCCACTTATATGTTCTTGTACCCAACTCCTATAGTATACCCCAGGTAGCGAGTATTGGCTGAGATGCTGCCTCAACTGCTAACGTTGCTTACAACTGTAAACCGGTTCACACGACCGATCGCGAGAAATGCTTTTGTTGCGGCTGGCCTGCCTCGAGCATGCGCCTCAGCCGGACTCCAAAAAGAGTAGGAGAGCTAGCTTTGGAAACCTGTCGGGCTCATTCGCTCTGCTTGGCCTGAAGACAATATAATGGCTCAGTGGTCGTAGCCGCATCAAACAATACAGCTTCAATGGCGCATCAATTATGTTAATGAAGCTTAAAATGTGTCTTGATATTGAAAAGTTGTACAGGTTTTTGTTTCTGTTTCTGTTTTGACGCTGTAAGAAAACGCAGCCGGCTCGGCTAAAAGCGCAGCCGGTTTTTCCACTCTCCCCTTCTCTGCCATAAAACTTAAAAAAATATCAGCATGCTCAGCTGTTAAGCTCATAAAGATACACCAACAACAAGAAGAATGTATTTCAAAGATTTGCATACGCTGACCTTTGATGGTCCACACCTTTACGCTTCTTAACTAAGTGGCAGTTTGTTAGGTAAAATAAAAAAAAAAAAATAATAATAATAATAAATAAATGGCACAGTGTGTCATTTTCACAGTGTTTAATTTTTTATGTGCTGATATTCTGTATATCTTGACTAACGAGCTTTGTTTATGTTTCCACTATTATGTGGTTTTATTTTTTCGTTCTCCGTAATCTGGTGACCCTGAGTTGGCAGTTAGCCCAGACAATTGCCTAGAAGTTTATGGCGTTTCAAATGAATAAGCAAAACAAAAAGAGTATTACAATGGAACTGTACTGCCTACTACCTATTATTTTATATTTCCTAATTTAATAAATCAACAATGGCCATTCTTGAAAAATAATAACTTGGCCTACAAAGTTTCCAGGGGCCGAACAAAACTAAAAGGTTGTGGTATTTTGCTTTTTTTTCTAGTCAGACATAATGTGGGCTTATAGTGTATTAAGTGAATAGCCTGAATAAAAATACTATCAAAATGAGTCTGTTTTACCTAATATTTCATATTTAATATTTAATCAACAATATTTCTATTTACCCAAATGTGCTAAAAATAAAAAATATATAAGCTTGAGGTAATTTCAAAGTTTACGTTTTGTGGGTTGCCTTGGCAATAAAGTAACTTTGGGGGTTGGCTTTGACCAGGTTTGTTATTATTTCACTTAATAAACATGGCAAATTCCAAATTTAATCAAATACCAAGTGTATATCAATTTAATGTAATTTTAATTTAGGTAGATATTTTCTTAAAGTAAGACAAGGTAAGAAAACTGAAAAATAAAAAATAGGTGTAAAAATATTTAGCGAAAAAATTAAAAGCATTTCAATGGTATAAATATTTAAGAGGAAACCATTTGCCAAAAGGAAATAGATAAAAAGAACTTATTAAGATTAAAACTATTAAAACATTATTTCGTCTTAGAATATGGGAAAAATTATTTAAAGTGCTATTAAAAAAATGTTTATGTGTATGCTAAAGAGTTTATCAACAACTACCAAAAACAAAGAAAAGTAAAGCAGAAACAAAATGAAAATCATAAGCATTCTCATTTTACAGTTGCGATAGCACTGTGCCACTCAAACTGTAATGAAACAATAAAAATGTAAACCAAAAACCAGTCAAGATGCACAAAGAAAGAAAAGTTCCTTGAAAATCAATGTGTGTTGGTATTTGTTTTTGTGTGTTGATCGAGAGCCGTAACCATGCCATTATAAACTACATAAAACCGTAGAATGATCTTGATCTTTTTGGATATAGCCTACCATATCGGGCCTGAAGTAGACCTGTTGAGTGTACATGGAACTTTTCAGCGAAGCCGTCTTTGCCGTTCTGTCCGGGAACAATATGTTTTTGCCTGGCATTGTTCCTGATCCCGGTGCTGCTGTGGTGTTAGCTGTGGTTGTTATCATTTGATTGTGGCGGTAATTGTGAAGGAGATGGCCCAGCCCGATGCCCACGTCAGTTTTCTGGGCGGTCAGACTGCTGGTCGAGTTGACTTTGGAGGCGTGGGAGAGGCGTTTCACATGGCTCCAGACCTGATGCCAAGGTGCAGTCGCTTCTTTCTACATGTTTTTTTTTTGTGCAGTGTCGCATTGTGTTATTTTGGAAGAGCGAATGTTGGGGTAGAAATATGGGCAAAAGTTTTTGTTGTAGAGTTTTTTTGTATGTTTTTTTTTTTTTGGTTTTTTATGTAAGAGAGTGAGAGAGGGCAGGAGAGCGTAGTATGTGTGGGAAGGAAAGTCAGAGAGTTGGGAAGAAGGTATGAAAAAAATAGAAACAAATAAATTTTATTGTAATTGAATGTTTGCCAATTTTTTTGTTCAATCAGTTTGCAAAACAAAAGTTAACATATTTTTATTTTTGTAATCAATTTTAGCAAATATAAATTATAGTACATTGCAAAACTTATAGCTGTGGTTTATTCTTGTAATTTCTGTGTTTTTTTTTTTTTTTGTGGTAGAATTGATCGTAAAATGATTAACTCATCAACTTTTTCATAGTCGGAATACATTTTTGTAAAAAACCTCCCAATCAGTTCAGTTTGAAAATCGACCCACTATGACATCACCGCCGACAGCAGCGCCACCAATTTTCAATTTTGTTGGTATGTTTTTTTTTTATTTACTTTTTGTTATTGTTTGTGCTTACAATTATTATTTTTTTTTTTTATAAATACACTTTCCATGATGTCAACTTACTTTGGCGGCTCGGACTTGAAATTTTTATTTGTATTTTTTATTTTTTGATAAGCGGAACTCCCAAGAGTTTGGTTGTGATAAGCTTTTTTACAATTTTGTTCAGCGATTAAAACAATTTGTTTGGGTTGAGTTGACTAATTCATTGTCTTTGGCTGGTTGAGTCGAAGAGAGAGAGAAAGAAAGGTAGAGAGAGGCTGAGAGAAACAAAAGGGTAAATGGATGACAGATAACATTTTCGATTAAATTAATTGAGGTGGGTGGTCTATTTCGGTATTAAATGAAGTAAGCACCTGCGGAATGCATTAGATAAGCTGAGGCTTTTCTTGAGAATAATTTGTGCTGGGCAAAAACTGTTAGAGTGAAAATTCTCGAGTCTTTAAGAAATGAGCGGTAAATTTTTCTAAGAAAATAAAACAGGCACAAGGAAAAATATTTGCATATTACATCAACATGTTGCATGCCACAAGCGCCGTCTTAGGCTCTTTTGTTGTTGTTGTTGCAATAAAATGGTATGAGGTGGGCTCTATGCCATGAAATGTTGCATATGCAATCGAGTTAAGCGCCCTGCTCTGCCATCAGGCACCGCCCCTTCCCTCATCGTCCCCAATCGGTTCACAGGCGAAGTTAAACGAGGCATGGCAACAACAACAACAAGCTCAGTCTAAGATGCCTTGTCTGTGTTGATGTTACTGTTGTTGTTGCGCTGCTATTGCTGCCACAATTGCCGCTGATGATGATGACGTTGTTGGTGGCAGTAAGAAAAATAAGAAGAAGAAGCTGCCGCATTGCAATCAAGGTTTATTGTCTATCCAAAAATATGTTGGCTGTGCGTGTGCAAGCCGAGCAGCGCATTTGTTTCACATGGCATTTGTAACAACAACAACAGCAATGAAAATTGCAACAACTTGATGTGGGGGAGGTTTCGGAATTTTTTTTTTTTGCAACAAAAAATTGTGCATGCCACGCTCAAACATGATTACAAGTTTGTGTTAAATAAATTATTAAAGACTCTTAGGGTCTTAAGGCCTGAGAAAATTACGATACCCTCACCCCACCCCATCGCCGACTGTGTGCAATCTCAGCTGACCCCTTTTGATTTTACGTGCAACTTCCTTTTATAAATTAATTTATTCATCTATATTTATGTATATTCGTATGTATATAAATATATACATATTATTTTTACTGCCCTTTGTATGTAATCTGCTTTTGTTTGTTTTGTTTTTTAACTTTTTTTTTCAAGTTAATTGCTGTTTCCCGTTTTAATGAATTGTTTATAAAATGTAATATGCAATGACTAAGGGGGCGTGGGTCATGGCAGCTCACATATATATATGTATATGTGGCACACATGTTGCTGGGTGGCAATCGACAATTGTTGTGCCCATTTTCATAGCTTCCGCTTGCCGGTTGCTGCCGTCAACGAATGCACTTGCCAAATGCCTTTGAGGGTTCTTTTGTTTTTTTTGGTTGTACTTTTAATTTTGTTTTTTGTTGCTGTGGCAATGCAGTCATCGCAATGGGCGCTGCTTTGCAACCGTTTGCATGACAAACGGAAATCGTTTTCATTTGATTAGCGGCTTTGTGAAGGTGTGCACATGGTATCTGTGTGTGTGTGTGAGTGTGCCATACCCAAATCTATATAGGGGGATTTCGGCGACCTGACTCTTATCCATCTCCCTTTCTCTCTATCTCTATGTCTTTCTCTTTTGTTGCATGTTGTTGACACAGCCGTGGCCATAAACTCGAAAGCCCACTTGACGACAAGGGCATGAGTTTACTATGCAATGTGTATGTGCCGCTGACCGCAATGCTTTCAATTTTTAGGATTGTATGAATTGTATAAATTTATATAACTATATCAGGGAGGGTTGAGCTTTGCATAATGTCTGGTTTAGCCTTGATGGTTGACACTCTTTGAACTCTTGTTTGCGATTTGGAATAAACGGGAACTACTCATATATAACAATAATGGAATCGGGACTACCAAGACTTTCCAAATGAAGATATATTTCATTACCAGTGTAAGACCTCTCTATATTTACTTGCAATAAACGAGATCCCTCTAAATTAATCAACTGTAATAGAATTGTCAGTATCTTTGGGGTCAGAGAACAACTTAGCAGAAAGAGATCACATCGAAGACCCCAAGTTTTGACCTCCATTCAAGTACTTTTCAGCTGTTCACCCACACCTCGAACAATTGTTTTGGGGTTTTACTTTAATTTTAATCAATTTACATAAGTGCCATATAAAAATTAACACACTGCTCTACTTGTTCTACTCTTCCCTGAAATTCTCCCCTTTCTGTCGATTTCCTGACAATTGAAAATTCAAGATAAAAATACAGCAGAGCCAACGTATGCAATCCATCAAATTGCATTAAAAATTGTTTTCACTTGTGGGCTTTTTTCGAGTGTAAATAGTGTGGGGGCATTTTTATGGGTCAAAGTGGCTGTGCAGCTTAATTGTGATATATATCGCACTTTGCAGGGAGTACAGCAGCACCACCACAAGAATAATACATCAAAAGCGGCCACAAGATTAAATGAAAGTTTATTCTTCTTCTTATTCGTTTGATTGCCATAAAGAAGGCATAAATCAAACAGATGGAGCCATTCTTTATCAGGCGAGTAGACCTTAAAGAGTTCTTCTTCGGGTTCTGTGTACTTTTCAGTGAAGTCTTAAAAATCTTGATATGATTTCCCTCTCAAAATGTTTTGCTCTGTGTTTGCATTTGATTTGGTTACTCTACTCCAACTCTTTTTGCTCGAGTTTTCTGTGCTTGCCTCTTTTCGTATATCCCATTTCAGAGCTTGTTATTCGTTGCCTCATTCGATTGCCCCAAAAATTGCACTACTGTGTGCCATTTGGAGCCGCCTGGAAATTCCCCTCAGTCTTGGCATCTTCGCCTCAGTGGCGCACTTCAAAGCGCAAAAAGTGTCGGCCTTCTCTCCGTAATATCTTTTGGTTTTTCATGTGTTTCCCTTTGTCCGTTTAACCCCTAACACCAGGGAACTCAACATATTCGTAGCTCCTAACCCAACCTGCCCCTTCCCTTGGTTATTTGCATTAAGCCTGGCCATTTATTTGTATATTTTATTGTGGCGCATATTTTCCGCTGAAGTTTTCTTTTTACTTTGCTTTGTCGGTTTATGAATGAAAAAAAATATAACAAAATTGTTCGTATGTGTTTGATGAGAAGGGACGAGGTTTCGGTTGGGGTGAGGCTGGTCTGGGGCGTTGCAAATGATTTGCTTTGTATATTTTTTGGCTCATTTTTATTTTTACGCTTTTCTTGCGTGTCGCTTTTGTTTTTTTTTTCTTTCTTTTTTTTCTTCAATCTGTCCACGCTTCTGTCTATTTGTCTGCCTGTTTGCCTGTCTGTCCATCTGTTTGTCTCTCTATCTATCGGCTTGCCTTCCTGCGTTTGTTTGGATCTTTGAGGTCCCAAAGGTGGGGGCGATGTTTTGGTACGAATTAAGTGGAAGGAGTCGGGGAACTGGGGAGCTGGCGCGTGGTTCTGTTTGCTCTAGTTTTTGACTTTTTCCCCAAACATACGAGAGAGCGACAGAGAGAGAGAGAGAGAGTGAGCTAGGAAGTCTCACTTGTGCGTGTTCCACAGTCATTATGTATGAAAATTTTATCCCGATAGTTTTTGTTTTCCTCAACCCTAGAAATTAATTTTATTTTCTATTTATTTACGGCTCTTTGGGTTACTGTTTTGCTTTAGTATTACTATTTATGGGTCAATTTGTATGTGCCATAATTAACTGGCATCTATGGTATGATTTCTGACAGTTTTCCGGTCGTAGCAGAAGTGGTCAATAATACTTAACAGAAAGATTTTATGCTCTTAAAAGAGATTCTGGTTTTTATAAATTTTTCTTAAAAAAATTACAAAATTTTGTGCTGAGGAAACTGAAGATAAACGTTATCAAGTCTGCTTTAAATGTTAAATTTCTTTTGCGCGAATGGGGAATAAATTGAAATTTATTGGGCTGTCAATAAACTTTTATTTATGCAAGGTTAAAAATTAACCATTTTATTTATATCCCTATTCTTTCGCTCTTTCTCATTTAAATGATTATTAGTTTTCCGTTTTGTTCAGGGCTGGCGCTTTTTCAATTATGTAAAATTTATTTTTATATATTTTTTTCTTGTTTGTAAAATTTAATTTACTGCAAAAATGCAGAGCACAAACAAAATTTCACATATGTTGAGTTTGCTATTTTTCTGTTGTTGTTTTTTTTTCTTTTTTTTTCATTATACCGTCAAATGAAAACGCGAGCCAACAACAGCAGAAAATAAATTGACATTGAACGTAGAATTTATTGAAATTGTTCGAGTGGGCAAAAGGGGGCGAAGACGGAGGAAGCTGTTAACATGGTGAGCCTGCTTGAAAATATTTTCGAAACAAAATAAATAGAGAGCTTTCTTTCTTAACACAGAAGTGATATGAGGTGAATGAGGCAATAAAGAAAAATTTTTGCACTTTGCATTTCCTTCATTTCTGCTCCAAATACGCTACCCTTTCTAGGCACCCTTTCAGCAGCAAAGTGCAGCCAAGCCTGTCCAGCTGTTCGCATTTGGATTGGCCCGCATAGAGGAGTAGATGGGTGGCCGGGCAGTCTGGTGGTAGCCACCCAACCCAACTGGAGGTCGCAGTCGGTCGGCTGCCAAAGTCCAGTTATATGCGAGACTAGCACGTACAAAAGACTTTTCTTTTGCCGAGATTTTTGTTGTTTGCTTTCCATTTGTACTGCTCGAGTGAGCGCCAGCCCCTTGCTGCCCTTGCCCACCACCTTGCCTCCGTCACTCAACACCAAGCAAACTTGGCGCTTCCTACTCATAACATGACAGTGGTGGCGGTGCTGGCGGGTCTCTTGTTACTGCTCACGGCTTTGGCGTCTTTGCTTTTGCTCATATTTCGCTTCAAGTAACGGACAAGCCAAAAGCACAACACAACTTTAGGCCAATGGCTTTTTAAGTGTGACTAATTATATGAGAAACCCGCCGAGTTTGCTGCCGATTGCTGGCTTAATATCTTAAGCAGTCGAGTGCCTTGGGTTCATTGTACACCAACCTAATAACTTACGGTGTGACCTAAAACTCGGAAAGTCCCTCTTTTTCCGTCTTATGCAATTCATCGATTTTATGTTGTATCGTTCCACCCCCAAAATGGCTAAACTTTTTGGCTGCTGCACTTGCCAAAATAAAGTTTCCGCTTGTACCAGCAAAAAATGTAAGGAAAAAGGGCTAAAGGCAAAAAGTAACTAAACTAAATTGGCAGGCAAGGCTGGCGCCCCAGACTGAAGGCAAAGCTTGTAAAGCTGTCAACGTGCCGAGGCGCTACCTTATTGACAGTTGCCCGGGTGGAGAGAAAAATCTGTAAAAACTATTTGGGCAATGCAGTCCTGTCGGGCTTGAGGGACTGGCAGCGAGGCAAGAAGTCTTTCGCTTTGAAAAATGTACAGAAATTTTGCAGACAATTTGGCCAGCACAGTTGGTATTTTGTGCTACTTTATTTGATATTTATTTATATAATTTATAAAATTCAAAAAGATCATTCGAAAGGAGTAAAACATGTCCACTTATAAGGACTTTGAAGCTTAGGATAAGTTAAACATGGAATTATTGATTTAACCCTTTTCTTTTTCATATTTAAATAGACCAAATATTTTATTGAGATGATTGACTGATATTGACTTCACCTTTTATTGAGATGATTGACTGATTTAATATTGAAATTGTTATGTTCCTAAGAAAGAGGAAGACTAAGGCTTCAATATTTCTTAACTCAAAATTGACTTAGCCAAAAGAGTTTAAAGAACCTATTAACGAAAAATTAGTTACACAATAGTCCGGTCGGCTATATAATAATTTACCCTAAACCACTTCTTTAGAACCCTTCAACTTTTTTTTAGTCTTTTGTGGGAATGAAAAGCCTGAGGCCTAATAATTATTTGTCTGCCTTTTTACTAATAATTTGTTTTGCTACCTGAGCTTTACCTGATACCTTGAAGAATTTGCCAACTCACACAATGTTTTCTTAAGCTTTTCAAGGCTGAGAGCAGAAAATGAAAAAAGCCGCAAGACAAAAGATGATGAGGCAGACGAAGAGAAATGCCAAGACCCAAAGCCGGGATAAAACCGAGATAAGAGCGTTAACAAAATAATAACAAAATAAAATGAATTTACAAAAAACATACAACTTGGACACCAAAAACCATTGACCATTTCGTGGTTGGGCAAAGCTTTGGCCCATTAGCAAAATGTCGGCCAAACCGTATGGCCAATTTTGGTTAAGGGGATTTCCTTCTTTCAGGGTGTCTAACAAAATTTGGTGCGTGGCAAAGACATCAATTTTCATGCAGCTGTTGAGGTCCACAAATGGCTAATAGAGGGAGTTGGAGCCAAAAGGCCCATGGACGTGCCCTGACAGGCGAGAATTGAGGTTAAGTAGAAGAACTTGTAGATTTCTCAGAGTCTGTATGAATCGTATAATTTCCATTTAGGCTATTTTTTTTTTTTTTTTTTTTTTTTTTTTTTTACAAATTTTCGAATCTTCCCCAAGAACCTCCCAACACACGTAATTGTAATTTATGTTACAGACTATTTCCTTACACATACACACACATACATACCTTGGGATCCAATATGCTGCGCTCTAAGCTATCCTCGCGGTTAATTGTGGTGGCTGTGCTGCCTGTGCCAGTGCTGCTACCGCGCTCCTTTTCCCGCTCCTCCTGCTCCAGTCTGAGATGTGCACGCTCTACACGCTTCAGTGTGGGACTGTCCAGGATCGATGGAGCCCGGGATGGTGGTCGTGAATTGTTTGCTGTCAAGCCTGTTGTATGCAATTGTTGCAATTGGTGTTGTAGTTGCAGTTGTTGTTGTTGTTGATGCAAAGTTTCCATAGTGGTGCTATTGGATGAGGTTGAGCCCGGCGTAGGCGTGGCCGAAGACGATGAATTGGTCATGGTGGCTGTTGATGTGGTTGTGTGCATCAGCATTTTTTTTTTTTTTATTATTTTTTTGATATTTGAAATTGGTTTCTAATTTGGCTTGAGGCTGGGTTGATTGGTTCAAAATTTAGTCTGATTTAATTAACTTGTTCGTTGTATTTAAGACTTGAGCAGCACTTAAAATTGAAAGCATTTGTTATAAAAAAAAAGTTTATGATTTAATCCAATAAATAGCCCCAGATTTGTATTTCAAAATTTTGAAGAAATCTAATCCCATATCACCATGAATGTTTTGCAAGAACAACATAAAAATCTCTTAGAAAATAAAATAATTTTCTTTAAAGAACTGAAAATAAACAAAAGCTCTTCAAAGAGGCAAAGGCATTTTTATTGAGACTTTTTTGTTGTTGGTGAAATAAAATTTTATTTGCAATAAAAACTATTTGTATGCTGAGATAGCAATCAATCAAAACTAGTTCAGTGAGTAATTTTCCGAAATTAGTTGGGCAGAATTTCAGTTCCCCCCTTCCCCTGTTTCCTCCCCTACTCTTTTCGCACCCGCACAATGGGAATAGTCACTCAAAAATCGTACCAGCTTCGGCAATTGGACGGGGCCAGTCTTGCACTCAATTGAATGCGCAATTTCAACAGAAAACTGTCGAAAACAAACAAAAACAACAACCAGAAAAGGCAAAGAAACAAAAATACTGCCAATAATTTTCACAAAACTGGTTTTTAGTGGCCAATGCAATAAACTGTCTAAAAGCAGTCTCAGGCAAGCAGTCAGGTAGTTTTTACTTTCGCACAAAAACAATCTTCAAAAAAAAAAAGAAAAATAAATAAAATAAACCATTGAAGATTGCTCGGCCCTGCGAAATGCATGCCAAGATACAAAAGTATTTTTCGGTACGATTCTTGAGCACTTTTTCGTGCGATTCGTGCGGACTTTTTGTTGCTCTTTGCTGGAGCTCTTTTTGTTGTTGTTGGATTTTTTTCTTTATATTTATGATACTTGGCGCGTAGCTTTTTAAAAAATCAGAAATGCTAAACACGTTTGTTTTGATATTTCCGCTGTCACTACAAATTATATATTAATTCTTTTTATGCACATACATTTCATTTATTTTTGAAGATTCGATTCTTATTTATTTGTTTAATTGGAGTTGTGGTTTCGTCGATTGTCGCGTCGTATTTCTTTCGCGCTTTGATTTATTTGAAAAAACGAATTTTGCCTTAATTCAAAATTTTATTTTCAAATCTCTTTTGAATACTCGACGCTTGGCAAACGAGCGACCGTACCAACTGCTCACGCGTGCTGCTCGACGTTGACTGCAAACAAATTTATAAGATACAAAACGGGTTTTTTCAGAGCTAGTGTATCTGACAAATGCGACAACGTGAGTTGTGTATCGCTATGCGGACAATCTCAGACCGCTGCCAACATGTTCGAGTTGCCAGCCAGCTAAAAATTTCCCAGTATTCTTTGTTATTGACTATGGTTATGGGCAATACGCTTGGACTTAAGGTTGCACTTTATGTGTGGGTGGCACTTTTTATATATGTATACTAGTAGTTTTAAAATTTATATGCACTTGTCTTTGATATAAAAAACTTGTAAAATTGTATATTAGATTGCGGTCATGTTTGCGGTTAAGCAAGTGAGGTAATTCAATTTACCATTGAGACTCCAAAAAAACTCAAAATTCAGATAGATTCATATGCATATGAATTTTTATATGTTATTAATTTTATCCAGTTATTTTCTTTTTATAATATTTAAAGAAAGAAATTTTGCCTTCGTAATTTGTGAATTAATTCAAAACACCATAGCTTATTCGAAAGCTTAAAGAACTCAAGCTCAGAAACAAATAATAAATTTCCAAATAGTGTTCAATAAAAGCCCATGAGAACTGAAATTCCCCCTGCACTGTCGAGTCATCGAACATTTTGGTTTGATCTCATCGGTATGATAACAGAGACAGGTTGTTTTTAAGGGCTTGACCTGAGTGTTACTTGTGCTTTGGAATCTTCAGGTCTTATGGGATAAGCCCCACAATTGTATTTTTCTTTTGGTATATTCCACAGTTTGAGAGCAACTAGTTTGGGGGTCTTGCTACTGTTTATTTTTGACAATCTGGGGAATTCATTAAACTCACACACAGTTAGTCATTGGATTTTCTAAATGGCAGACAAATTACAAAAAGAAACATTCTAAGCATCGGTTTCTTTGGTTAACCACTTGTCCAAGTAAGTCCAAGGAGATGACGTCGCCAACACTTCGAAATGAATCACACCAAATGAATCTGCCAACAGGCTGGGCATGCAAATCACGCAATTATGCAAATCACTTCAGTATCCGAGTATCTTTATCTTTATCTTTTCTTTTTTTGTTATATTGCGTATGAATATTTCGGTCAACATGGACGTGCCATTTTTAAGGCCCGACTTATGGCACATGCCATTTTCACTTTGTCTAATTTGTAGGTAAAGAACCATTCTGTGATACTAAATTTGGCCTATGGAATAGATAGTTTCCAATTACAGATTATAATACTTCAGACACTGTAGGTTCTACTGTCTGTCGGCCGTCTGGCTGTCATTCATAAGACTGGCGCCAACATAATTCTTGTCTTTGTTGTTGCCCTCTGAGTTGAGCCATAAACTTGAAAAATTTTCAACGTGTCGCGCGTTTTTTGGGCCTTTTTTCTTGAGAATTTTACGTGTTCATCTGTGGCCAAAGCATTTCATTTATGATATTGTTGTTTGGGTGTTTAATGACTTTATTAGTTGTGAGTTGAAATCTGTGGTTGTGTAATTTGGTCTGATGTTTGTAAAAATATATCGGAAATAAGCTAGAAGAAGCCACCTCAAAAACTAGTTGATTATAAATATTTTTTTGTATAATTTCTATATGTCTTTAATTTAGATATGTCAGTGGAATAATGTGAAACAAAAATCGTATATAAGCTTGCACATTATTTCTGATTTAGATCGCTCAAAATGATAAAAAAAAATTATTTTAATCAATTAAATTTCAATAATCTTAGTTGGTTGCTATATAAATTTATTAAAACTTAGAAGGTTAGTTTTACATATTCGACAATGTTTAGCACCTAGGGTTATGCACAAAACTCTCGGTAGGATCTTTTACCAAAAAAAAAAAAAAATTATAATATTCTATTTGCTTAAGTATTCGGTAGAAATTTTGGAACTATATCCAGATTACTTTATTTCATTAAGTTGGAAATGTAAATAATCAATTCAAATTTACTTAACTTATAGTTAAATAAAATTAAATGTCTTTATCGGGCCTGGCCGAAAAGGGTTGAGTCTTACAGCATTTCCGTTCCGTTTATTTACATATATAAATCTCTTTCTTTTTATCAGCCAAAAGCCGCCGAGTCGTCTGTCAAGTTTTCAAGACAACAGAACGCATTCTACATAATAAGAATAATGCAATAGAATAGAATTATAAGAGGGTTCAGCTTTATACAATATAAGTAAAATATGGGCATCTTTTGTATGCATTCAAAGTACTTTTCTACTTCGTTGACTTTTGTATTCTTAAAGATAGTTTTTTCCTTTTATTTCTCTCTATCTCTTTCTCTTTCTTAGTTGTAGTTTTATCGGCCAACTTTGTGTAGATTGAGACGGAAAAAAGGCACATTGGACTTTTGTGTTTTTGGCATTGGTTATGTTTCTTTCTGTTTGTCTGTTTATTTTTCTTATCTCTCTTAATTGTATAGATTTTTTGTATGTGCAATGCATAAAACAATGCGAAAATCAGAAACTTTTCAAAGGGTACAACCGGAGCAGTGCGAGGGGAAGGCGGCCAAGAAGACGTACGTTGGCTTTGCCGACTTATCAGTTTTGGGCTTCATTTCCTTTCTTTTATTTATTTTTACTTATTTCTTCCAAAGTTGTCATATGCCGGACTGCTTGAGTGGTTGATGACTGACTCCGCCTGGCCTGATAAGGCGATGTCGCATTAGCATGTCCATTTCAGTTGATAATGTTGCAACACATGCCAAAGAGCAAAACTGCAAAACAAAAAAGAAAACGGAAAAAATTGATTGCTACTTGCTGCAGCAGCTGTTGCTGCTGCCGACAATTGTTGTTGTTGCTATTGTTTTGCTTTTGCTTTTTATTCTTTCAATACTTTTTATATATTAATTTGTAATTTCTTTACACAAAAGCTCTTCGCTTTAAAACAGTCATCATAAATCATTGATAAAATCAAGCGATATGGAAATATTTTCATATTTTTTGCATTTATATTAATTTAAAAATTGGCTTCCACTTCCTCTTGCCTTGTCGCCGGTCACGGGCCATGGACACTGGACAAAGATTCTGGGCAATTAGTCAACTCTGCTGTAATAGAAACTAATGACCGGGGGCAACGGCGCCAGAAACAGACATTCCAAGAAGCATTTAAAAGATATTTTGTAATGCTCTCCAGCTCGGCTAGTTGAAAGAAGACGATTTAAAAATACTTTATCGCCTGAACCCAGTCTCTGCCTTGCGAGCTCTTTAAATTGGCCTACAAAATTCAATTAATTAATCTAAATCACATTAATGACATTTATGTCTTGACAACTTTATTTGTAGCTTTATTGCTCTAGTGTTAAACGTCTTGATTGAAAGTTGATTTTTCAAAGAGATTAAACTGCGAAACAATAGACTTGGCAATAAAGCCGAAAGAATTATGGGATCTAGGTATGCTTTGAATTTGACGAATTCGAAAACTGATTTTTTCATTTTGATAGATACGAGACTCTTATAAATTTAATGGCCTCAAATGAATTTGAAGTAACCCTTATTTAGTATAAGGAAGTCAATTTTAAATTGGTCATAATGAGCCACTAGGCTAGTTTCTTAGAGATTCTGTTCCTTTATTTTTATATGATTAATAAGAATTCATTAAACGATCTTACCAGATCTCGCCGAGGGTAGGTGTAACTGAAGTGTCCTATCAGTGGTCTCTGCTAATTTGCGAACCAAATATTTGATATTGTTATTATTTTGTCTCACTGCCGGCACGCCCTTAGAAGGGTTCCATCTACCCCGTATGCCTTTTTAAATAAATGAAAAAAAAAGAATTCATTATAATTGTCATAAACTTATTTTATTTGACTCTAGCCTGATGAGTTCGATCAGCTTTGCCTACTTAATTTTATTTGCTCAATTTATTGAGTTCTTTTAGATATCCTAAAATTCTGAATAGAGGATTTAATTTAAGTTGAAAAAATAAACAAGTAAAGTCAAAACACATTCCTTGGAGTAACCTTGACTTTTTATTTGTTTCCTTCTACCTGAAGATATACAATCAAAACAAAAGATCTCAAATTCTTCAGCATTTGGCTACCTGCTCTGGCTCTCGAATTGGCTTACCATCATTTAGAGTCACACAATCTTATTAGAATTCTTTTGGATTGTGCCGCGTTGAGTTTAGAGTTTGAAAGGGTTCCATTTCAAAATATATCAACCCTTATCCATATCATTGGCTGCACTTCATTAAGTGTGTGTGTTTTGAGTTTGGTTTCTTTATTTAACTGGTTTCTTGTCTGGCTCAATCAAATTGACGCCTGCCTGTCTATATGACTTGGATTTTATTATTGTCTGTGGTATTGACTCTGATGATATCTTGGGATATTTCTGTGAAACGCAGCATATAAGCCAAAGCATTTTATTTGTATATTGTTTCCAATCGAACTGCAAAAATATTTTCGGCCAATGACTGTATTGGATGATTCACGCCTTACCAAAAGTTACCGAAAGGTGAGTGAACAGAGAGCGCAGAAGTTTTAAGTTGCAAGCCAAATTGATGAGCTGTGGCAGGCAGCTCATTTATTAGCAATTAAGAATACGACAAATATTGAAAGAAATGCAGACATGAGAATATTTATCTACAATTTATATTCTTGTCATTTTAGTGTTAAAACGAAATAAATTTTAATTTTGTGCCTTGCATACTTTTAAGTGCACATAAATAATTTACCTCGACGTGGACCAGTCGACTTTTAGGCTGAAGTTTTGAGTGCTGCGGAGGAATGGAGGAACTCTTTGAGTTGGCTTTAAATGTTGATTCAACTTGTTGATGTTTGTCTGAATTAGTTTTTAGATTTGGTGCGCGTGCTTAAGTGTCGAGTCTAGACTAGGAGTGAAATAAATTTCCATTCGTTTACCTTGTATATTTGTGAGTAATTGGATGGTAAGTTGAATTTCAGTTTGTCATTTTTATTTACAGCTAAAAGCTCTTTCTATTTGTACCTTATTTCATTTTAGCCGGTCTCCTTGTTATGTATCCCACATTTTCATCCGAGTTATTTCAGTAATGTTACTAACTTTTAAAATAAATAAGTAAAGCATTCTTCTACTTTTATTCCAAATTCAATAAGAGCATTTTCCAACAAAAGCCGCTGATTATACGAGAAGCCAATATTTCATTCTCTCTCACTCTCTGCAGTCACTTGAGTGACATGAATAATTCCCCTTAGTATTGCCTAGAAAACAGGAGTTGTGGCCCTGGCTTTCCCTTTTCTTTTGTTGTAATCACATTTAAAAGACAGCTAGCTCAATGGTCTTTTGCTGAAGTTTTAAATTCAATTAGATTTAATTTACACTCAACTCTGAGCACACAAAAAGGAAACTTCAAGGTTTGTTAGAAGCAACTTTGTGCCCAGACATAATTAACTTGGCAGGGAAATGGCTTCGACTTTAAAACCTTGCCAGGTAGGAAAGTCAAAACTTTAAAGAAATCTGTGTTTTTAAAAGAGCACAGCGAAACAACCCATCAAATGTCAAGTGAGCGGCTGACATTAAATGTGCAAAAATTGCAAAACTTTTCTCATATAAAAAGCATATTAAATCATTTTTATGGCAATGAAGCCGAACGTTGTTTCTTACCCACAAAGAGGCGAGTCAAGTAAAATGTACCTTCTTATATTTCCTCATGGCTGGCAAGAATGTTAAGCTTCTTTTTTATTACAATATTTTTGTTATTGTTAGTTTGTGTGTCTATGTTGTTTTTCCCTGGCCTGTCTGTATTTACATGCTTGTTCTGTTGATTTCTTTGGTTTTGTTTTTTTTATTTTATTACATTTTTCATTATTACTGCTTCTTGTTTTATACACCATTTGTCGGCTATTTTAGTGGCGAAAAAAAGAAACAGCTTCAACTAACTCTCACCTAGGCCTTTAAATATTTTTAGTGCCTCTGTAATACTTGACGTATGAGGGATATTTCAAGTGGGTTAGCATTTCATTGTTAATAAAAGGAATGTTTTCAGTCTTGAGCTCCTGAGATTTATGCTAATTTAGTTACTAGTTTTATGATTATTATTGGTTTTGATGACCTGTTTAGTAACGCATAATATTTTTTAGATTTTGTTCTTTTGTTAGAGGGAAATTTATAATAAAATAAAGTTAGAAGCTTTTAGTTTACATGCCAATATTTTCGAATTTGGATTTACTTACTTTTCTTTATATTTCTGCCCTACCATTTTGACTTATTTTATTTATTAAGTCTTATTTTATTCAACATTTCTTAGCTTCCCACAGTTTCCCAGTTCACGATTGGGAAATCATCTGAGCTGTGGAAAAAGAACTCATGGAAAAGTTCATTTTCATGCTCATTAAACGGGTCTTTTGAAGCTCTTAGGTCGCATTGGGCATACTCGTACTACAAGAAAAACTCATCAAATAAATCAAATTTTCTTGTTAACCCCTTCATCGAGATTCTTTTAATTTTTTCCTTTTTCTTTTTTGAATTTTCTTGGCCAACTTTTGCATATAGCCTGAAGGGTTAACCAGCACAAACCTGAAAAAAAGAGAGAAGAAAAGTTCACCAAAAATGGCGTTAAAATGTGTAATCAGAAAAAAAAACGTTGATGGCAGAAACTCTCCTACAATGACGATGGCGACGTCAGCGGACTGTTAATGAAAATTGTTTTACCAGAAAAAAAAACCCATACAGTCTGTTGGGTTTTCAGACGGATAGAGACCGTAGCGGCTTGAAGGGACTCGGTGGTTGTAAATGATTAGTGAAAGTCTCATGGTCGCATGCCTGCAGCGTTGCCAAACTAATTAACGCCAAGTGTGGCGGGTCTTTGAATGATGGGCTTGAGATAGCCAATAAAAAGTGGAATTCAGGGGACATAGTGCTTGACTTTTACTTGAGATTTAGCAGTGCTTTGTGGTTGGTAATTGTGATAATAATTTTTGTTATGATAGACTAGAAAACTTTTTCCTAAAAAGTTCAGAAAACTGCAGCAGTCTCTTGCCTCTTGTATGGACCCCAGTTTCCGATGTTGATAAGCTGCCAAAAGTTCATCAAACCCCCCGACAACTTTTCATTTATGTCAGCGGCAAAAAAAAAGAACAAATCATGCAAATCAAGTCGAACATTTCTACTAGAATATTTCAAGTTTATATGTATATAGTATATGCAAAATTATGTAGTGTCTGGCATTATCATGGAGACCTCGCCAACTAGACGTTGTTGTTATTATTACAGCTTCTTTTGACTGCGAATAATGCAAAATAGTTGCAAGCAGTTTACCAGCAGCTGCGACCAGGTCGAGACCTCATCGTCATACTCTTTGTATTACACAGACTCTGACTTTGTTTCTTGCCCTCTCCTGTTGGCATGCTTGCCCCACCACAACTGACACTTGACACTGTGACAGGCGACAGCTAGACAATAACATAAACAAAAACAACTGCAATAAGAGTCAACAAGGATGTCAAAAATTTCATATTTTATGGAGTCATACCAAAAGGAGTTAAAGCCAGAAGATCCAAATTTCTAATTCTAAATAATTTCTGGAGCTTACATGCCAACACTCCGTATATCATTTTAATGTTGTGGGCTTTTCAAGGCTAAAGCAAACTAGTAAGTTAATTAATTGAAAGCGTGTGGCAAATGGCAAATGGCGTGACTCTAATATGGAAAATTCTATGGGGATCAGTATATATTTGCCATTCTGACAGTTGGAAAAGTTTAGTCATGAATTCAACTAAATACTTATCCCTGCCTATCCAACATACACAATTAAAATAAAAGTCCAGCAAAAAGAGAATTAAATTAAAATTGAAATGTTTAAAAGCCAAACAGACCAAATATCATTGGAGTTGTCTGCCATAGTGAATGAGACTAGATTGCCATTGAGGCAAAGCAGACCGAGCAGCTAGTACAACCAACAGATATGTAGTAGGCAAGAAAGAAAAGCGGAGGTGGGACAGACATTTCCGGTCAAATTGAAAACGACATTGCCGATGCAAGTGCAAAACCCGTCAAAGTCGAAAGATAAGCCCCAACTGACAACACTTAACAAACATCCTTAGCGATGGTAGATGACGGCTTGAAATGCATTAAAAAATGGGAATGGTAAAGCTCAAAAGTAGAAACCACGATAATCAAATTGAAATTGATGGATATCAGCGCCATTTGGTGTGGAGGCAACCAATATTTTTGTAAAAGTCAATAACCTTAGGAAAACGGAAAAGTAAAGAAAAAGAATTTAAGGAAAGTCTTGAACTGCCTAAGGCGCTTTAATAAAAATAAAAAAGACAAGAAGAACATTTGTTGAGTTCAAGAAATTCTACTAAGAGAATCATCATAGAATATGTTAAAACCTGCTCAAACTAATTGGGTACTCCAAATCGATTTTAGAAGTTGCTTGGCAACTTGTCTGACTGACTGGCTGCATGCTTGACTGGTCCTTGTACTTCTAAGAATTAACGCTTGTGATTAAGGGGACCGCATTCACAGAACCCACAGAGAACCAGGCCACAGGCCACAGGAGTTGTAGGCAAACCAAAAAGCGCAAACAGTTGGAAATTGGTAGCCGGTTCATTTCAATCAATTGTGTCCAGTTTTCAGGACGTGTCATTTGCCAGGCAGTAAAATGCACTCGGTCTTGACACAGCTCATAATACATCCTTAATTGATTGACCAACAGTAGGCATTTGAATTGAAATTAATATTTTGGTATAAAGTCTGTCTTCATGTAGCAAATTTAATTAATTTCCTTACTTTAAGGCAAATCAAATAATGCATTCAAGTGCGGGTAAACCGATTTGAGCTCTTCTGAAAGGTATGCAAATATTTTGGTTTCAATTTAAATGTAAAGACAAATTTAGCAATAATTGAATTAGAGTTGAAAGGTTTTGAATTTTATATGAACTTGATTTGGCGAATATGAAGTGATTATAAGCATCTTTCTTTGATAAATGACCCCTTGCTGTTGACCTTTTTGCTGTCTTCATTTATTTCTTTCGTTTATTCAGCGGAAATAGTTTCTACCACCTGCAAGGGAGTGTACCGAGTTGCCTGCTGTTGATATTTTACTTTTTGAGTGGTTTGTAAATGCTTGTCAAATTTGGAATGGGAGTGGTTGTGATGTCGGCACGAAGGACCCAGTAGAAATAGCATTGATGCATGGCAGTATGAACTAAAGTTTACAGTAGAAAGGGTAGGTTAGGAAAAATAGAAAAAAAGAACAGGCCAACGGAAATTAAATTCATACCAAAGGTGGAGTGATTTGAAAGAAAGAAGAGTTGTAAAGTTTTTAGTCTTAAAAAATAAAACTTTCTTTCATTTTTTTCAAAAGGTTGTCAAATGGAAGAATTGTTTAGGCCAACGAACAAATGTGACATTTCAACTTTAACCTTATATTTGCACAGCAGCCGTCAAGGGCCCAGCAGGCGGCAATCGGAAGGGATGAAAAGCGTGGAAAAAAAATGGAGCCCTCAACTAAGCCTTCAGTCACATAAAACACTTGACCGCTTGACCTAAATTTTGACAACTTTTTTTGGACAAGCAAGGCAGAGACTAAAAAAAAGGACCAACGAATCAACGTCTGTCTTGGCCATCAAATGTCAACTCACCCTAAATAAAAACTTATAAGCCAAAAAGAAAAATGCTTAAAAATTACAACACGTACACAATTTTTGTTGCTGCGCATAAAATAAGAGTAAAACGGGATAAACCAAGTCTGAAATATATATAGAATACAAATCTCCCTCTTTATATAAAATGAATATGATGAAAGAAATGGAAAGGGTTATATAATTTACACCGATTTGGCTCATTACAATTGAGCTGGCTATGATTTGCTTGGCCTAAAGCGATTGGCAGCTACTCAAGAGAACTCAGAAGGCAAGCTAGAGAGCTTTCACCTTTTCACAGATTCCACACGCATAGATAGAGTTAAACAGAGAGTGTGAGAGAACTACCTGCCTAAGGGCTAAAGAAAATTGATTTGCTGTGTACTGATAAATTTCAATAGCGCCCCCAGGCCACGTCGACCCACCTGACTCTGGAATTAAAGATGGAGCTGTGTTGGTTTTTCTTCTTTTTTTGCAATTTTTGTTGTTGCTTTTGTCTGTCGAGTTGAAGATAAAGCCGATGTGTATGCGGCACGTACAACTTTTAGCACACTATTTAACCAGCGCTTAAAATATCTCAGCGCACACACATACTGAGCGGCCTGAAAATGTGTCAATTTGCGTCAAAGCTGCAAAGTGGAGACATTGACAATGGCAAGAGTGAGGAGAAAAGAAATAAGTTGGGGCCACAATGGCAACACCAACAACACCATAGCCATCTGCAACAACAACAGCACATGTTTACATTAGCAATAAAACAGCAGCAAATGAAATTGAAGATGTTTAGCCAAACCCGTGGGCTGGCAACTTGCTCCAACAACAGCTGCCAAGTATTTCCACTTCTCTTTGCTTTTAGGTATTGCCAACACACGTACACTCACTGCCGGGATGGCAGTTGCTTCCTGGTAGGACTGAGGCTTTCAGCTTTCGACTGGTTAGACAGACAATAACTATAATTGTCGCATCAGCGTTTTGCTGCGCCCGAAAGTATGCAGTAAAAACGGCGCGTCATGACTTTGCTCGTTCGCTGGGAAGGAGCGAGAATATCTCCCTGCTTCTCCCGGCGGTGGATGGAGTTACTCCTTGGCACATGCCATTAAACCGTCCAGGCCAGACAATGCCAGCACCAGCAATTTCTTTTGTAGTATTGTTGTGGATACTTCGAACGTGAAGAGAGGAGGTGGGCACGAGGGCATAAAAAAAAATTCTTAAATTAAAGTCAATTTGACGACTCGTTGGCTTGAAGTGAAAGTTAATGTTGATTAGGAAAATTGAAGTGATAATACGGAGTGTTCAATAACATTAAATTTTAAGTAGAGAAACAAGCATTTCTTATAATGAAATTCGCATACTGCTCAGGAGTTTTGAAATATTTTTTAAAATGCCTTTTTAAGGAGAAACTTACGGAAAGTATTGGTAATGAATAAATGCCTATTATTTTAGGAAACACTTATCAATTATAATTAAATGACTAATGTTTCACTCATTTGAAAAAAAAATATTTTGGTCAGAATAAATAAAAAACACTTGAGCTATGTCCGTCTGTTCCTTTTTTTTTCTATGCGAGCTACTCTCCCAGCTTCAAAGCTATCGTGTTTGCAGGTAGCAAACAGGCACCGCCCAGATCGGACCACTATATCATGTAGCTGTCATACGAAACATTAAAATAACTTACACATTTCTTAGCTAATTTCTTTTTAGTTCGCTACATAGGTTTCTTATATAGTGATTCATATTTCTGTCAAGATTCATTTAAATCAGATCACTCAATCGAATAGCTGTACTAAAAATTTAAATAGTATTTAGGAATAACTCACCGAATTATTTAGTGATTTTGATTAAATTTGGTACTTAGTATCAATGTATGGAAGTTTACATGTGTTTCAAATTTTAGTCGGAACGGACTAATAATCTAATGAATCGGTCTTAGAAATATCTGCGGCGATTAGGGACCAATCCTAATAATGTGATTTATGACTGGTAAAAAATTTTGCAAAGAATTTGTTGTCTTCAGCATATTTTCATACAAATTCAAACATATTTTATTTTTGGTTTGTTTGGACAAACTTAGAACTTATGAGTCCTCTAATAATCCCGGAAGAATGGATTTTAGATACGAGCCACGCTGCCCTTCTTTTACTAAGTATCCTAATATATAGAAATTTTCACTAAAACATCTTTTTAAAACGAAATGCTTTATGTGTTTATGTATTCTTCAGTAGAGCTAATTAACAACAAAGTTGGTCCAAATAAACGTACATATACCACAGGAAATTGTAAGCACAAAGAAAATAGCTAAAAGCTACAAAGAAGAAATTCAAGGCATTGCACGAGAATCTTCCGCTCCTTCCTCGTCACTGTACTGTTCACTTTACGAGAACATTTTAATCTAATTTAACACACTTTAGATTTATATTTGCTTAAATAGAAGTTATCTGAGACGGACGTGGCCGGCATACGCAATGCGCCCTCGGAGCACAATAACATTACAACAACAATAATAAAGAAATGTTGACCATGAACACACATCCGTGAATCGGAGGTGGGCCCTTCTAGCAACTAAGAGAAAAAATAAAAATAGAAAGGCAACACACAGACGCATTCTTATTATAGTTTATATTTCGGGTTTGCTCTCGAAGTCCTCTGTATACGTGAGGGTTTTGATACGCTTCTACTGAGTTAGTCAGCTGCTTTCAGTTTTTGCCTTCCTTTTTTGTGCAATTTCGAATGCATTTCGCTTAACAAAAGTGTTTGCCGCTTTTTGGGCAGCATTAGAAACGTTTACTAGCTAAATGCAATCAATTTTTTATTTCAATAGCCAAAAGCCAATAAAAGTAAAAACGGGCAACTCATGTTGTACATCTTGCAAGACATTTTATTCTTTCTATTTTTAGCCATAGATGCGTCGGAGAAGAGTGAATGAGGAGTAGATTACATTCATCAGAGATTTTAGCATGTTCAGATTCATGGGATAGACACCGCCAACGAGTATCTTTAAAAGAATTAAAACATAATTTTATAATATTGTTTAGCTCAAATGGGTAACAAAAATCTACCGCCATCGGCTTTTGTGCTCTCAAGATCAAAAGCTTTAGAAACTTTTGCGATTTGACGTCAAAGTCAATCCATTCGCATTCATAGGCAGCTATGGACACATGAATGCTCTGAAATTGATATTGGATTAGTTATTTGTATATATTTGCATTTGTTTTATTTTTTCATGCTGACCTGAAAATACAATTCATTAGCCACGTAATAAATTACTGCACTGTTGCAGGATATCATGATAGTATATGCAATAACTGTAATTATTTGGGCCACTGTTTTAGCCTAAGTTACAAATGAAAAGTAAAATTTATTCGGATCAAACAAAACCCACAAAAGAGACAAAATACTTAGAATCACTGGAGGAGTCGATATAGCCATGTCCGTCTGTCCGTCTGTTTCTATGCAAACTAGTCTCTCAGTTATAAAGCTATTTTGATGAAAGTTGGTATATAGCCTTCTTTTTTACCTAGGTAGCACATTTGTCGGAACCGGCCGGATCGGACCACTATATCATATAGCTGTCATTAAAAAATAAAACGGTTTAGGGAATAACTCCCACATTTATTATCTGATCCTTTTCAAGCGTGTGTTTTATATAACGATAGTATTTTGTACTAAATTTTGTAAGGATCGGATAACTTTATCATATAGCTGCCATACGAACCTAAATTGGTTTTAGGAATAAATCTCACATTTATTAACTGATCTCTTTCAAGCCCGGCAAACACGTTTTTAAATAAATATACAAATTTGTGCTGAATTTTTTTAAAATCGGATTACTATATCATCTAGCTGCCATGCAAACCTAAATTGGTCCCATTAAGTGACCAACCCCGTTCATGATAGTTACGGCAGAAACATCTACGAAAAGAGCTTGTAATCTTCGGCACACCGAAGATAACGAATTGATTTTTTTTGAGTAAACTTCGCAGATATTTTTAAAATGGATTTAGTTTGGTATGACAGCTATATGATATAGTAATCCGATCCAAAAATTTTGAGAACATACATCTTGACGTCTGAATCATGAGATGACGTTAAAAGCGATCCTGAGAGTGCTTCACAGTCAACCCATGCAATATGTACCATTAAAAAACACATGATCGTGAATAAAAATGATCACCGAATGCCATTTGTAGAATTCTGAATGTCTTTGAACCCGATATTTGATTCTGTACACAAAACTTCATTGAACTTCTATGTTGAAAATGATGACACCGACACCCATTTTAACATAGAAAAATATTAATTTGATCGAGTTTCCTGCGAGAAATTTCAACTAAAGAGATTTACAACTTTTTGCCCACAGTAGTACAACACAAACGACATTTTAAATATTTAACTGAAATGAGTTCGGTCATTAAATGTTGTAGGTATTGCTAAGACCGGCTTACGATCCAGTTACGACATTATAAATATTTCGCTTTTTTGCGCAGAAGAAGAACTAGTTTGCATAGAAGCAGACGGACAAACAGGTTGACCTTTATCGATTTATCTGGTGTACCTATATGTAACTGAGTGGATCTACGACACACGATTCTGTGCATTATAAAAATAAAAAATTAATAGAAAAATGCTTACAATGATAAGGGAAAAAAGTAGAACACACAGCATCGCCCCAAAGCATAAGAATTCAAATAAATAAATATAAGTTGTCAGCTTGTTCATATTATTGACGAACCTATTAAAATAAAATAATAGATCATAATTTTTACATTTCAAGAATGTACCTACTTTTCTATCTTCAAGTGATATTGTATACACCAAACAATTTCTTGTTGGATTTCGGATGGTTTTACTTGTTTCAAATTACGCAGTTTGTACTGTAGCACGCGACACATGAGAATGCTAAACAATGTTAGAGAGACAACCAAATTCGTATACGGAATGTACATGCAACAACCCATTGGAGTCATCACGGCCTGGATGCAAAACAGGATCTCAAAGTATGGACTGGTGAATTTGTATTCGTCAAATCCCCACAAGTACATGCCATAGGGAAGTCCTGACAACAAATGCAATCAGGAATTCGGCATAGTGAAAAGAGGTTAGGGAACTGAGAGTAAAATTAAATAAATTTCAATGCACTTACTTCGTTGGGAGCCAAAAATGGGATAGGTCACAAAGGCAATGCAGGTACAGGTGCCCATTAGCAAATTAATGCGCTCCAAGCCCAAAGACAGTCGTGTGGTTTCACTGACCAAATGTTGAATGTGAGTGTCCGTGGATCTCTGTAATAAATTGTATTCAAACTGGGAGCTTTCTCTCTAGAAAGGCATTATTTGTTTACCAACAACTGCAGATAATAAAGCTTGAGTACTTCTAGGAAATTTTCGTATTTCCTACGCTGCCAGCTGAGAAGGATTCCCCGCACCAAAGTGTTGGTAAAGAGGACTGCCACGTAGACATTTCGTATGATAAAGTCTAAGGGGTCTTTGCTCAGGTAAATATCCGCTAATTGTGGTATATTGATGAGAGCGAAAGGAGTCAAAGCCACGTAGCGTCGCCAGTTGTGTATAAAAAGGTAAGACCAGAATTTCATTAGCTTCAGTGTGCTGCCAAAGATTGGCATGTCTATGGCAGACATTCTGGAAAAATTGTCAACTACTGTCATCCTGTCTGTTAAAATAATCTCTGACACTCGACGGAGTTCAAGTTTCTCTTTTATAGTTGAGTGAAAAGCCTTATTTTAGACTAATTATGTGATTATTAAAAGTTAATTAAAGGCTTCGTACGTTATATCTTTGAAGAAGGTGCTAATTAGATGGTGTTAAAGAGTAGACTATTGATTTAAAAATAAAATACCTTTTTAAAATAAAAAGCACGATTTTAAAGTAAGTTTTTTTTAGGTATACCACTGCATTGGTTACAAAGAAAATAATCCAGGTCACCACATTAATTTCCACAGCGCTTTTTTAGGCTTCACCACAATAAATTTTTTGTGTCCAGCCAAACAGGCAAATATTTGCTCCAAAGCTTTGGAAAAAAACCCAACGTTACCAACCAAAAAATATGAAAACCAAATTTGTTGACAGTTTTATGGCTACAACTGCTGTATTTTTTAAGCTTTAATTTTTAATGGTATTCTGAGAGAAAGCATAAAGGATTCAGTTATCTTTTTTTTCGATATAAAGAAACTCAATTTAAGGATCAATATAGTTGGAATTAGCTCTGTAGGTTCATAGAACAAAAAAAAAAAAAAAAATCCCAACGTTATCTTCGGGGTGCCGAAGATTACAGACTCTTTTCGAAGTTGTTTCTGCCGTAAATCACATGAACGGGGTTGGTCAGTTAATAGGGCCGATTTCGATTTGTATGACAGCTATATGATATAGTAATCCGATTTTAATAAAATTTAGCACAAACGCGTATATTTATGTAGAGAACGTGTTGGCCGAGTTTTGAAAAGATCAGTCAATATATGTGGCAGTTATTGCCTAAACCGATTTAGGTTCGTATGACAGCTATATGATATAGTGGTCCGATCCGACCGATTCAAACTAGTGTACTACCTAGGTAAAAAAGAAGGCTATATACCAAGTTTCAGCAAAATAGCTTTTAAACTGACGGAGTAAATCTGATATGTACAGACGGACAGACGGACAGACGGACAGACGGACAGACGGACAGACGGACATGGCTATATCGACTCCTCTAGTGATTCTAAGTATTCTAGATGTAACTTTTGTGGGTCTACGATGTTTGGTTCTGTGCGTTACAAACATCAGAGCAAAGTGAATAGACTCCTTTTTCTTCGAAAAGAGTCTAAAAACTACATGTAAACAAAATAAATTTTTAGTAATATTTTACGAAATTTTATTTTATTTTTAAATAATTAATGAATCGTTTTACGAAAACAAAAAATAATCAGCCTAAAATGTTGTGTCCAACTTAGTCTAATTGAAAGCCATAACCAAATAAAAACAGGACCTAGGACAATAAAATTTTATAATAAATTCCAAGTGCTCATAAATCTTGGGCTTATCTCGTAGGAAGAAATACTTTTTGTACAGACTCATGCACTTGACCTTTATGGTCAACTGTTTGTATGAGAGAGAAAGAGAGAGAGCGTATGTGGGAGGCATTACAAAATTTTTAATAACCTCCGTAGACTGTAGACTACAAAACTTTTAATTGCGTGCGATGAACTGTCTACAGGATTGTGGAGGGGTGGTGGTGGTGGTGGTGGAATGGGATAGACCATATAAGTGTTGAAGTTTGACTGCGAGTGTGTCTTGTTTGTTTGCAAACTATTTGGGTTTTTATTTTCGCTCTGACTGCTGGTAGACTAAATTGAAATTTCACAGCCTCGATGCCTAAAGTTAGGCAATGTTGAGAACTTGTTATTGTCTGCAGACAGCATACGAGCTCTGAGAATGTCTGGTCACAGTTTAGCACACTTGCCACAATTGCCACCACAACCCCAAGTTGCCCTCACTCCCATGCAAACGCAAATTAATAACTGATTCTGCGAATTTGTGTGCTGAAATGCACTTGATAAGTTTGGCCATAGATGGCGCCGGTATTGGACACCGTCCGCGTCCGGGCCAAATTAATTGCATAATTACTTGATAATTGGATTTGCGGTCGGCTCAACCGACTGTTCAGAATTTTCTAATTAAAATGTTTAGTGCTGCATAAAGCCTCACATAATCAAGCCCAGCCACTCTCGGAGTTCTACTAAACTTTGAAATTGCCACTTAAAGTCAAAGCGGGCATATTAAAGGCCATTGAAATGCACCCGCTGTGATTGGTGGCACCGCCTGCTGTGCCACCAAAAATCTCAGCCACTTGTGCTTCCTTTGTTTTTAGCCCACCTGTACTTTGCTCTGCTTTGTAAATAAGTTATAAACACCTTGCTCTGAGCACACGTTTAAACAATAAATTTATATTTTGCTGTACCAACAATCGCAGCCAGCCAGGCATTTAAAATTTTCATAAACAAAGGCGTAATACACGAAATTTATTACATATACCATCGGCGCCTTATTTGCTATGAGTGTTAACTTATTTATATGAAAAGAATTCGGAAGAGTTGATTACGACAAACAAGTTTGCCCCATTCTGAGAAGGAGAAATAAGAGGAAGAGTTTATAGGATTCACTACGTGTTTGAATTATGCTGGTCATGCTCAGCAAAACTCCCTTGCGATAGTTCATTTAATGTGCCTGTTTGTATGTGAATTGGCAAAGGCCTTGGCGATTTCAGGAACTGCCCTGTGTGGGTATTTTTTAGTGTACGGATGTGGAGTGCGCAGATTGAAAAGACCTTTATGATTTAAAGAAAAAAAAAGTAGCTTCTGCCTATAAAATTCAAGTACATACGCAACTATAAAATTTTGGCAAATGTCTTAAATTAAGCTCAGCTGGGGATTACAAAATAGGCTTAAGTAGATAGTTAAGAAATCAAAAATCAAAGAAATATGCTATAGCTTTAGTTCTCTTTAAGACTGGACGAATATTGTCAGCCAGATATCCAAAGGCACTTTAAGCCGTAGCCACATAAAATCTAAGAAGTTGCACGTGCTCAAAATCACAGCGGGAACAACAATACCCACTTTCACCGCATACTTGAAATAACCGCACAAGGGCAAACACTTTTATATAAACACCTTTGCCAACACTAAAACATAACTTAATCCCAACGAAATTGATATGAAATTTTACAGTCTCAAGTAAGGAGAAACCGAAAACAATCTCACATACTCACAATTTTCCCACTACTACAAAATACACCTTCATCACACCTCAGCCCACTTAGTCTGTCTCTACTAAGATTATGTTCCGTGTGCTCTGAATCCCTTGTTTCGAGTTTTCTGAGAGCAAAAATTTAAATTCTACACATGAGGTGTGAACATTTTTGTGATTTGCCTGTAAAAGTTTGAGGACTTTCTCTATGTTTCTTCTCACTTCTATATTTCAGCTGGCTGGTTTGTTTTCTCTTCTTTCATGTTAGCTAATTTGTTGAGTGGCAGAAAGAAGGAAAGGGAGAGTCGAGCCGTCTTGTCATGAAGTGTTAACAATTTTGATGGTTTCTTTTGATAATTTTAGATTGAAAAAGTTTTTTGCCTTAGTTTTTCTGCTTTAATATTTCTTTATGACTTTTTTGATGAAAAGTGAAAACGTTTTTTATTCTACTTTTCTCAATGGAAAATTTCGTACCCAACGCATCCAACTAATTGCCCACACAATCGACCGAGTGAAGTGTCCTTGTGCCACATTTGCTTAAGTTTCTCTCAACATTTTGCATTGCGCTTTTGTTGTTGTTTCCTTGCTTGCATTCTTCACAATTACTTTTAGCCCCACGGTAGATGTCATTTTATCTCACTTATTGCCTGGGCTACTTAATTTTTACACTCATTCTTACTTACATTCTGTCAAGACTCAAACCAGTGCGGGCATCTGCTTAAATGACATCCCTTGAGGCATTCTACATACAATACAAAAGACAGACGTAGAATGAGACGATGGGAGAGCAGAGTAGATAGAGGGAGTGTGGCTGTACAAAAAAGTTTGTTTCGTTTGTTTCATCGTTGTGCTTAGTAATTTGCCTCCTGGCTCTTGAGTGAGGCACTAAACTTTTCTCTGTTGCCTTTTGTCATTACATTGCAACAGCAAACAGAAGCCAACAGTGTAATATTTCTGCTTTTTTCTTTACTATATTCTGTAGTCTTTATGCAAATGATACTTGTATTTCAATACTCCAAAAGTTGGAATACGTATAATGGATTTTGTTTTAGGAAGTATTTTTAAGCATTAAATTGTACACAAACATTCAAAATTGACTAAAATTAAGACTATTTCAGTTATATTAACTTTTGAAAATCGAGCATGTAGAGAGTATTCCGTACAATCGCGAGATATATGGAATCAATCTCAAGATCAGTAAAAGCTACTCTCCACTATTCAGAATATTTAAGTAGCATAAATCACAAAAGCCTGATTGTATAAAGCCGCCACAAATCCAACACAGGCTCACCGACTTCTAGCCCCTTAACTTTGTCCATTTCATTTTGACAGATATTACTTATACGCAATGTTGTTCATTTCGTTTGCAGACTTGTATTTATCCACATAACCAGCATATATAAAATGTATTTATCTTACAAATTACACAACTTGTGAGGTGAGTTAATGCTGGCTGGGTTATTTGCATTTGTAGCATCTTGAGGCATTTGGACTGCTACCACAATTCATAAGCCGACAACCACCAAAGGGTTTCTAGAACGTACCAGCTAAGGAGAGTGAGCTCGAGCACTCAGAGAGTTTCACACACTTCCGTAAATATGTATAGGTCTTAAACCACAACTAAACAAGTAATTTTGCGCACATTTCACTTGTCATATGACACGTACTTAGCTCCCTGGGTTTCTTCTTAGCAAACAAGCAACCATTCCATTTCTGGTCTTAGTCTGTATGTGCCTCGTCTTTAGATGCTTCCAGCGTTTTTTCTACTTAGAAACTACTGTAAGTTTCTTGCATTTGCCTGTCTCAGACACCTCTTTCTTTTTGTCCCCCCAACCATCAAACCTATCTTATAACATAACGTGTATTAAGTGCTTGCGGACCAAGATACAAGATACAAAGTTCTCTACTTTCTCCACTCTCTGTCTTTTTTTGCCTGTTAGTTGCAGGTTTATTTCGCTGTATGAGTCAAAGGTGTTGCAGCACTTGTTGGAACTGCAATTCAAGATACTTTTGCTTTAAAATGGCCAAACATGTCTATAGACGCAACTGCTGGAGTTTAGTTCAAGCCATTCCATTTAAGGCAGACTATTGCACTAATGCCTCGCAATCAGCATGTAGCTTCAATTAAAATTCTAATTGGCAAGTGAAGCTTATAACAAAAATTAAAGCTTTGCCGAAGGGAAACTTTCTTTCTTAAGCCCTCAACAAGAAGCCCAGACGGCTGGCAGACATTGTAGGTGCGGCATGAAAGCATCATTAAGTAAAATCAAGCGTAAATAATGACAAATACAAGTGCGCTTAAGGTAAAGCAATCCAGACTTGCAGCAAACAACATCTCGAAACTTCCCTATTTTCCACCCAGGCGTATATACTTTGCGGGGTTGGAGCTATTTGTGTGTGCTCAATTAATAAACCACCAGACAACAAATGTGGCCTGTCAATGGCATCATATATGTATGATTGATGATGTAATTGCACATAACAAACAATTTCAAAACTTCTCACTGTTTGTAATTGTCGAGTAACCTTTTTAATTAAATACATTTCCAATTCCAACTCAATTAAGATGACTATCTAGAAAGTTGTGAGGAGTTCTTTTGGTACCGATTCTTTAATAGAAAGATTGAACGTTTTCCATTCTCCTTTCTCCCTCGGTGGGATAAAGAACACAGAAAAAAAGGTCGACTGGTCAGTGGCTTGGTATTGTCCTCTTGGTTCGAGGTTCCAGCCCAAGCATAATTGGCACATGGGCATGTGTGTATGATTCAGTTCATTGCTTTTGCCTTCGGCTTTAATAGAAAAGAAGGGCATAATAACGGTTTGCTACTTTTGGCCTCTTTCCCGTTTATTTGTGGTGAGTTTATTTGGGCTGATTCTGTGTGGCTTCAGCATTAGACAAATTGCAAACGATTAAGATTTTTATCAGGCAAACAAGAAAATTCAGACAAACAGCCGCGTTGTGGTCAATTGGCTTAAGTTTTGATTAAAGCAGCCCTCACGGTCTATAAGCAACTAAATTGTCTCAACTTCTTTACCATGGAAGTGGCAAGCCACTTAATCAATACTCTTTTGCCTTGAGCCAGCCTTTCTATGAGCTACTGTTTATTTTAAGCACACGCCGTTGCCTTGACATACTTGCTGCGTACCCATAAATTTGCCTAAAAGACAAGGCTAAGAAAACAAAAGTTTAGCCTGCCAAATACTACCAGATTGATGGCTATCAATGGTTAGACTAACTGAAAAGGTGAGTGAAGTCAAGTTGAGGTTACCCGAATCTGCGTAAAAGGCACTGAGCTATGAAATTTATGTAATCAACCCCAGAAGTCTAACCAAATAGTCTGCCTTTTATGCAAATGTAAAAAAAGTGTTTGAAATATTTGTAGATGGGGATATATCAAGTTTTGACTTAGGCCCTTCTATATTTTCATCCCTGATGGAAAAATCTTAAACAATATTATTTTGTTCTTTTTTGATTGTGATGTTTGCCTGGAATAAAGAGTTTTTAATTGCTTTTATAAAAAAATGAATAATTAATTAATGCAATCAAATAATACGTATTTGGCTATGCAGTTTTAATTTCAATTTTATATTTAAATATAATTATATATTTAAATATAATTTTATAAAAGTACGAAATTGATTTTCTGTTTTATATATGAATTTTTTCTTCTCCATAATGACCTGCAAATCGAATTATGTACTTAAATTATTTATTTCATTTTCACAGTCTAAAAATTAAAAACCGCTTCAATCCAAAAAAAAAAAAAAAAAAAAAAAAAAAAACGAAGTGAAGGTGCTCTTTTTTAAGCTCTTTATTTGACTTGTATAAATAAGTGGTAAATAATATTCTTTATTTGCTTTTTGTTATAATATTTTCTTTCAAATTTTCAAACAAATTTCGATGAAGAATATACCACACCAGTAGTACAATGAAAAAATTTATATTCAGTTTTTTAGTGGACATTTGGCCATATAACCCTCAGAAGTCAATCAATCAATATCAGAAGCCTCACTCCTACAAGTCTACTTTTATTTTTGTATAACTATTTGGACAGCAAATTCATACACACATAGGCACAACAGTGAAATACTGGCAAACTGACAAGAGTAACCAAAGCCTCATCAATAAGCCAGTCATCCTATAAACAGGATGTATGCTTCAAGAATCTGCCAGGATTTGCCGACTTACCCAACTTATCCAACATCAGAGGGCTGAGACTATTAGAGACACTGGCAGTCAGTCAGTCAGTCAGTCAAGTGGCTCTGCAATTTTGGGTTAGAGAGAGTTTGCTCAATCAGCGCGACCAAGTGGAAAATGCCGACGCGTACAGCTAAAGCCATCGTCGTTTCCACCACCACGGCTCTGATCTGACACCTTGTTAAGTCAGAGGACAGAGGACTTATTAACATTTAGATGAAATGCCGCCGAAACTTCTTGGGTGAGAAGAAAGTAATGTTGGCTGGTTTTGCATTTGAATGCGCCGTCGGCAGCTTTTGCTTTTATTTTTGTGATTTAATTTATGTGGTTAGAAATGCGGTAGCTAGTTAGGTAACTGGTCTGGCCTGGTCTATTTTTGAAGGAACACTTTGATTTCAGAAGGTTGAAAAAGAAAAATAATCTAAATAATTTGTATAGTCTAATGAAAATGGTTTCGTTAAGCTGAAGTTTCTTTGTTTCGTCGGAATTCAACGAACTAAGCAGGATTTATTGGACAAATCTTAATTATTTTCAAAGAAGCTAAAATTCTAAAATTAAATAAAAGTTTCAAAATATTTCAAATGCATTATTTCTTATTCGCATCCTTCTATAAAGAAATTACAGGGCTTTGAAAGAGGGGTAAGAGGAGGGGCATTTATACTAACGGACAGACAGGCGGAAAGTCGGACAGACGGGCGAACATGACTATATCAATTGCTCTGATCATATTATGGTTAGCTTTGGGGGGTCTCGACGTTTCCTTTTCTATGTTACATACACTTGCGCAAACTTTATATACCCTATAAGTTAAAGTACAGGGGAAAATGCATTAATATTTAAATTAATAATCTGGTATGTTTTTCGACCAATTTTTCGACCAATCCCTTCTAGATTCGTAACACACATATGCCGCTAATTTCATTTGGATCGGACAACTAATTCTTATATGTCATAGAACCGAAGTCGGTTTTAGTAATATCACAAATATTTAAAGACTGATCTCAATCGAATTTGATTCGTGCGTACAATCCAAGCCTTAGGTAAAGCAATTAAATGAATTAATAAAAATAAAGCTTATAATTTGAAAATAATGGGGCTTATGTATAATATAGTCATAAAATTCAAACTAGGCACGTGCATTACTATTTTAAATATAGGTTTATTAAATATAGGTTTTAGGTAATGTTGATTTTTGATTGAATTTCAAGTCGAACTTTTTTTCAACTTTACTCAGGGGTAGTCATTGATTTCCTTTCCTCCGTTGTTTGATTGGCAACCTTAAATTCAACTTCAAACGAAAAAATAGAAACAGAAATAAAAATAGAAATAATCCAACCACTTCTGTTTCCAACTTTATTTATTATTTAACATTCAATCTGTTTCTTGGTAATTTATAACCACACCGGGTAGAGAGGCAGGGGTCTAAAATAAAAGATTCAAGTTTCCAGCTTTTTTTAAGTTTGTTTTTTTTTTTTTTTTTTTTTTGCTCAATTACTAGAAACTCTCACAGAAGAGCTACCAAATTGTAAATAACATTCTGCTCGATTTTTAATTTCTTTCACAGGTTTATGAACATGGAGTGTGTTGACAGCGCGACGACAGCAAAGGCAAGCAAATTAAATGAACGAAAAGCAGGTGGAAAATTGTGACCAGAATGCGACGTAGCCGGGTAAAGTAAAAGTGAAATAGTGAAGGACTAGGGACGAAAATTGAGAAAGGGCAAACAGAGAGACAGAGAAAGAGAGAGAGAGAGAGGACGAGAGATGAATCAAGAGCGAGATGGAGAAAGGATGTTGGCTGGAAATACAGCAAGTAACTCGCAATTAGTTGCTGTCACTTGGCAAGCGGAAAATTGTGAAAATAATTTAGTTAAATTTAAGGCAATGCCGTGGTGTTTTAAAAGCTTTCCTATCTAAATTGGCAAACGAATATAAAAAACGAAAACTTTAAAATCTCACTACTTAAACAGGAAATGAATTCCATTAATATAATTCTTTAATCCTTCTAAACACCTCACAGAAACATGCAAAATTTGTTTAATTTTGGCTCAATATAAGCTCATATATATAAGCCTGGAAATGGGCAATCAATTATTTATATCAGAGATAAATTAAATATGTTTTCTTTAATGTTTGTAAATGTTATATTAGTACAGCTTAGTAATTTGTAAGATACTTTAAATGTTGTATACATTTTTTATTAAATTTATAACTCACTTTTCAGTGACTGCATTTTTATATTCAAATATTGTAATCCTTTGATAATTATTGGAAGCAATATTTATTCAGCTTACCTGTCCTGAAATTTACACACGCACAAATACACACATTTGTAGTTCTTTGCAAACATTAAAAAGGGCTTAGGGCCCAAAAAAGGAAAACCTCAGAACACACATATCTCATTATTATGCAGAAGCTGCTTTCGAAGTGAAAATTACATTTTGATGTCGTCGTTGAATTTTGTTGATATTTTAATGGATTTTGTATTGAGTCGATTTTGGATTTGTCGATTTTTATTTTTAGCCTCGGAGCCTCGAGTCTTTTCTTGTCACATTGAATTTGCTCTTTTGTGTGTGTATACTCTTTCACACTTTTATTTCACTGTAGGGCAAAATATTAAAAGGAATTTTTTATTTTATCAAATAAAAAGAAAAAAATTACAGGTAAATCTTCTATAATAAATACTTATAGTTGAAGTAGATAAACTTATCTTTAAGTGTTTTGTCCAATTTTCAAGGAAACTTTTTAAATAAGTTTCTCTAGGCAGAGAGGCAAAATTGTCAGAATTTTTTTTTACACGCATTTTGGCAATAAATTTCAATTAATTTACCAGATTTTATTGAGACCCTTCGTTTTTTTTGGGCCTTGTGCGAAAAGTACGAGAAAAAGATTTTCTTTTATTGTCTTAAGAGAAAAGTAAATCATTGTTTTATTGCAATTTAATTTAAGCCTTTTTATTTTATTTTGCCAGAAAATTGTTAGCTGCGTCATGGCATCCTAAAAATTGCATAATAAATAATTCAAGAATGCAGAGGAGTAGCAAGAAAAAATATAAAAAAAATACCCCAACAAAATAAAAATGGGAACCAGATAAAAAATTTTAAGGCTTTCATTATTTATTAATAACAAATTGCCCTATTACGTTGGTTATTTTAGAGACAAATGTAAAGAGGGCAAAGCTAATCAATATTTAAAGCCATGATTGTGGGTGATAGGAGTGATTTTTTGTGTCTCCATCTTTGTTGTTGTTGCAGTTGTTCCTGTTCCTGTCTAACTAATCGTATCACACACTCACTTGAAATTCCATTAAAATTGTGTCAAAAAGGGCCATAAAATATGCAATAATAGTTCAGCCAATGGAGCCAAGAGACCCACTCATTCGCCCTCTTTTCTCTGCCACACCCTGTGAGTTTCGTTGCTGCACTCTCAGGCAGTATTAGCAGGTCTGAGCTGGGGTACCGAATTCCTTTGTTCGCTGCAGTCCTGCCATTGCCATTTTCCACTTGCAGGCCGAAACGAAGACAGCCAAGCACTTGTGGCAGACAATGAATCCCCGGCTACCCTTCTTTATGTGGTTTTGTATATGCAATGGTCATGCTAGGTCCTCTGACATGAAAGCGTCCAGTCCGGAGTGGGGCTTAAGGAACTTCCTTTTCTTTTTATACTCTTTTCGAAAATATAATTCCAATAAGTTTGTGTGGAATTGGTCAAAATGATGGTTCGATTTAGATATAACAAGCGGGACATTTGTTTAAGACAATCTGCCTAAAACAAATTAATCCAATATCTTAATTCTAGATAATAATATAATATTTTATTTATAACGCAATACATAAAAGACCAAGAAGAGCGTGATGTCTTCGGCTATTCTCCAGGCTGTTGGATTTTTTCAATTCCTTGATACTTGGCTGTGCATGCAAAATACATTGAGAGAAATTTGAACAAATGGTGTGAGATTCAAGCCAGAGACAACTGAAATGATGTGCAAATCTTATTAACAATTGCAGTCAGAAGCCAGTAGACACGTCGATTGGGTTCAAGGTTCGTGGTCGTTGCAGTTTTGTTACTGACTTGTAAGCATCGTTGAATGCAGTTAGTGGCTTGTGGTTCCTAGGAGAGTTGGCTTATTTGTTGCTTTCTGTGTTGGACCTTAAACGCTCAGTTTGATGAAACATCATACCAAGGGAATTACTTTACTGCTGGCTTTATTGGAAGGAGTTTGCTGAAATAATCATTCCAGAAAAAGTACCCATGCAATAAATATTGTAAGAAAAACCCACTTTATTTAAATACCGAATTTTCCCTTAAGCTTGTAGGATATTAAACACTTAAATGCTGGCATAATTTTTGGCCAGCCTTATGGGCTAAGTATTTAATTTAATGCTTACCCAATGGAACTTAAGCTGAAAACAAATAAATTGAGCATAGAAGAGCTGACTCCTCGTTTTCGGTAGGGGAGAGCCTGTCAGACATCTGTTAGATAGATAGGCGGGGTGACAGGAATAGAGAATCAGAGGGAGTCGGGAGTGGGTGGTAGTGGCAAATTAAAGATTAAACGTCAGACTAGGGCCAGTCAGTATTTGCTCCATCTCCACCATCAAAAAAAACTTGGAGAAAAAAGGTCGACTAGACAGGCAAACCGAAGAGAACGAGGTGTGAGGAGCTAAACCAAAGTCAAACAAAATGCCAAGTGAAATGAGCGCACGCGTGTCTGGTCGACTTTGTCTGGGATGACTTGTCTACCAGATGCCCAAATTGGTTGGTGGTGGTGGCATAGGAATGAGCCCGGAAGTGGGTATATACTGGGAACTGGTGGGAGTGACTGAGATATGAAGCAGTCAAAAGGTCCGAGGGCACCAAATTTATGCGCATTATTAAAGTAAACGTATGAAATGGTTGGCATGCCAGGCAAGGTTAAAATAGAATTTGCAGAAGCTCAAGTTATATTGGGGTTATATTGGGGAGAGACTGAGAGTTCTAGGCATCGCATACAGACATTTATTTATTTATATTTAAGTTGAAGGCAACATTCGTTTGCGGGAACCTAAAAGTTATCATTTGCTTGTCTAATTAGAATTATTAAATCGCTTTGTCTTTATTCTTTGAAAAAGTGCTTTTAAAAAAAGAAAAAAGGAAGTAAAAAATCCCAACTTTATCTCCGGGATGCTGACAATTACCAACTGTTTTGAATTTTTTTTTTTTTTTTTTTGTCAAAACCCATACGAACAGACTTGGTCAGTAAGTATGGCCGATTTAGGTTGGTATGACAGCCATATGATATAATAGTCCAATGCTAAAAAAAAATCGGCATGTATTCTTATATATCTATATAAGACACGTGTGTAGGTATGACAGCTATATAATATATCGGTCTTATCTGGACGGTTTCATATATCAAGTTTCATTAAACAAAAGTCTCTTTTATCATCGAAAATAGTATAAAAATAGATAGACTAATTGTTGCACTAACAATATTTTTTGTTGAATAAAGGCTTATATACAAAACAAGTTTTAATAGTTCAAATCCATACGAACGGCATGCAAGCGATATTATCATGAACGACTAAAATTAAAAAACTTCGTAGCTAAATCATTCTGTGCTTCATCTTATAAGACATTAAAAGACAACGTCTAAGGTAGCAGGCTTTAGAATAAAAGGAAAGAAAATGCATACTTAATGAGTTTCTCAATTTATCAGGACTATTTTTGTATAAAAACAATAATTTCCCAATGTGGTTACACTTTGGACTAATTGAGTCAAGTTCCCTGAAACAAAATAAATATAATATGTATTGCCTCACTTCAGGCACATACAATTATGGCCAAACCATTAGGCAGTAGACTATATTTTTTTTTTTTTTGCTTTCTGGGGTAATAAAAAAAATTTATGCTTACCACCAATGTGGCTGAAATTATAAGTTTTTAATACACTCACAAAACTGACTCAAAGATGATTGGGCAAATGATTTTGCATCTGTGCTCTGTACTGCATCAAATTAAATACGGGCCATTTAAACTGGCACAAAAGCCGGGACAATGGGCATAAAAATCAATTATGAGCCATTAGGCAAAACGCACTAACCATAATAATAACAGCAACAACAATAACAGCAAAAGTAGCACTGGATATGCTACCAATGAGAATAACTGACCCAAAAGCCAAACAGCCAACCAAAGCGTTGAGCAAGTTTGGCTCATAAATCATCTGGCAGGCTGTTGCTCGGATCAGAACTTCTTGGAGCACAGAACGTCCTCCCTTGCCTCTGCTCTCAGCTCTTGCCACCACCACCATTTTGTTTCTGCTCCGTTTTATCAGAAATTCCTGTTTCCTTAAAGCCAACTGGCAGCTCAGTTTTTTTTTTTTGCAGTCTTTTCCGCTCTCTTGACTTTTCTCGTTGTTCACGCATTAAATATTTATTTAGTAAGATTTTAATGGAGCCAAATAAGTTAAGTGTGCAGCCCAAAACCCAAACCAGAAGAGCGGGAAGCAAAGCCAAGCAGAAGGTGAGTTCTACACGTGTTGTTTTTGCCATTCTGGGTGACTGTTTCCCTGTTTCCTGTTATGGCAAATAAACATTCCTTTGTCTGTGGGTGTGTGTGTGTGTGTGTGTAATTTTGTGAGTGTTTTATGTATTTGACAGATGGCAAGCCAACAACCGAAGTCACCCAGACATATTCTTTCCAAGCCAAAATTAAATGCATATTTGACCTATTTAAATTTTCCAAGGCCTACGGAATCCGAATCTCAACCAGAGTGTATTAAATTTTCAGTTTCTTGAAAAATGTAGGAATATGTTCCTGCCATTGTTAGTGCTTGTGTGGGTTAGCAACAGATGATGTCAGCATTTTTTTTATGAATTTTGGAATGATTTGGAATTGATATAAGCAATTAAATATTTAAAAGGTTTTCACATGACAACAATGACTTTTTTATACTTGTTTTATCGAATGATTTTCATAAAATAATTGCGTCCCAAAAAGTTGAAAACTTTGATTAAATTTATTGGCTTATTGGCAAGTTTGTTAGATTTCAGAATTTCTGGAATTCAGTTTTTTATGAAATTAATAATCTAACTAAAAATAATTGCTATAATTTACAAAACAAATTGTATTTGCTAATACCTTCAAGACTCTTATATTTTTTTATTTATTTTAACCAATTCATTCATTTTATTTTAATTTAAATAAATTGATGTTTACAAACTTGCCCATTTGATTAACCGAAAACATCGCATTTATTATGCCGTACGTGGCATATAAATGCAAGCACAAAAATATACACCTGATCTCACATAAATAGCTAAAGAAATTACCACAAGTTGCTCATTAACCATAAAAATAGTCACCCACACGGGGGACAGCCCAAGTGGCAATTAAACACCGGCAAACAACATAATCAGTCATAAAATCCTCCAGCCACAAACCAGCAGATGCCACAACGTGAGCGGCAAGTTAAATGACCACCGAAGTGGTGTGGGATCAAGGAAGCCCCACATATTTGGCTGGGGCGTTTTGAGACAAAAGTGTCAAATCACAAGTGGTAAGGCGATAGTTAACTCTTGATGCTAACAGCAACTTTTATGTGGCTAATTAAGCTGTAAATGCTGGCCAACTAATGAGAGTCCCAATGAGGACAGACCAGAAGTAGGCAACACTTTTTGCCTTGCTGTTTTTAAAGCAGAAGGTTGAGGTTTTTGGGCAAAAATTGATTCTAATTAGCAGTAAATATTCTCCTGGTACATTGCAGTGCCATAAAATGAAAACAAAACAAAGAGCCAAATTCAGAGCAAAGGAGCTTGTCTACGTCAGCAGGAAATATGCATAAATAGGAAAGCTGGTAGACAGCAACCAGACAAATGCAAATTTGTTTGGCTGACTGGAAACCCCCGCGGATTTGGCCACAAACAGCTATAAAGAACATCATCATCATCATCATGGCTGTACAAAATGCCAAGCCATGCAGTCTATTGTACATTTGGCAATACGATTTTTGCGAGGAACGAGGAGTTGAGAGATGAATTCTGGCAATCAGGCGTTGTTTAAAGTCTGGCGTAAATTACATGTCAAAAAATGTCTGAGCACAAAATATGATCAATAACAACTAAAAAAGAAGAAAATAGTCAGGTTGGGAAATGTACAAAATCAAGTTTTGAAAATACTCAGCTGTTCAGCTGTCTAGTCTAAATTACTGCAGCTGGCTTGATTTAATGGCCGTTCGGATTGGCAGCAGAAGTGAAATACAGACTCAAAGCTCAAAGTGAACTCTGAGAACTTTCAAGTTAAATTATGCGACTATATGTTCCTGTACCGAGAAGAAAAAGAGGAAGGCAAAAAATGCAATTCCAGCTACGCTGAGAGCATTAGAGTTAAAGAAAATGTGCAGCTCAAAGTGAAGAAGCACTTACAACTCACAGCACTTCATCATTTTTATTGCCGAGCCAAAGCTGAGAGGAATGGAATAAACTTTTCAACTTTTTCCGTATTTGACTAACGATTTGATGACGTTGATGGGGCTTTGAAATGCGCTATCGTTGTCTACAAACTGCAGCATATTTCAAAAGTCCACAAAGAGATGAGAAAGAGGAAAGCAACAATGCAGCGAAACGGAAACGGAAATAGAAAATCATAATGTATATTTATTTGCCTAACTTTTCTCCTCTTCATTTTGTTCTGTCTTTTTCTACATTTAACAATCTTAGGATTGTTAAAGCTGTCAAATGAATAAAGCGAGAATCGATTTAATTTCATTTGAGTTTCTCACTCGAAATGTGATTACGCAAATTTTCAATTTGAAAACGATAACGATAAGCTTCAGAGAGTGGAGACTGTGAGAGAAACGGAAGCCATATTAAATTGTTGTAGATGATAAGGCAGAACAGCTCTTTGTCTCGAGGGTATTAAGCTAAACATTTTCTCTTTATATAATGAGGGGAGTTCCATTTTTGAGCTGGGGTGACTTTGGTATAAAGCCGCAGGATTGTATTGACAAGTATTTAAAAAAAAAAAAATGTGAATTGCTAACAAGTAATAAAGGGAACACAAGATACAAGGAAGTTAAGTGATTTTATTAATATATTTAAAGTCTTTTTCCTGCGAATATTATGAGGAATTTTTCTTCTAACAAAACTCAGATAATAATTGAATATAGTTTTTACATTTTACTGATCTTCTTATTTACTTAAGATTCATATTAGTCTTAAAAGGGCTTGAATTTCCTATCATGCGAGAAATTGGAATACTTAATTTGTAAACGGATATTCTATTCAAGGAATTGCTAAGTATGAAAAATGGCAAAGGAGTGCTAAAGATTTTAATCTCTTCTCGATATTATTTTCTGTTACACACCATATCCGAACTACAAGCTATTGGAGTTCGATGCAAGGGAAATTTGACACAATTACAAATATTTTTTTTTTTAATTTTAATTTTATTATTAGTATTATAAATATATAATTTGAATTTCATCTGTCCAGATACTTCAGAAACCTATGTGGAGTTAATAATTAAATGAAGTGTACTGCCTTTAAGACTTAGACATATTTTTTAAGCGTCGTCGGCTATGAAATGGTTCGGTTTCGATCCTATCTGGCAGTTTCTAAATAAATAAGGCCGAACGTAAAACTCGGACGCAACTGAGATTCAGATACCCTGTACGCCGGCAGTTTCTACCGATTTTTTATATTTGCTCTATACTAAATAGTTAAACATAAAATTTGTTTAGAGCTTTAGGAATCCCTAAAACATTCAACAAATTCAGAAAAGAAAATTTCGTTACTTCCCCGAAGTTATCTAAAATAACATCAGGGCTTATAGAGAAACCGATTTAGTCATGTCTGTCTGTATGTTCTAATGAAAATAGTATGTAGTATCTACTTTATGTAGATAATTTTCTATAGTTATTTTCCCCATCGCCAATTTTGAATTACATCAAATAACAACATTTGGTAAATCAAGTTTAATTTTTTTGATTTATTTCCCGGTTATAAAACGCTTTAAACTTTCAAAGCATGCACTTAATTAACTTTCAATATACGCAATTTGTGACCTCTGGGCAACCACACCAAAGTTTCGGCCACTAAAACAGGCTTAGTTCTCTTGACTGTTTTCATTTCGGTTCAATTCTAAACAAAAATGGCATTTGTTTATTTTCGCGAAACTCTTTGCCATCGGCTGATTGTGAAAGCCACTAAACACTGAAAACTGGTCATTTTTTCGACAGTATTTTATAAAATTTAAAATAAATTTCCAAATACTCAAATATGTGCAACTGCTCTTGTTTACAGTACACTGAGAGTGTTTAACCGAAATAGAACCCTCATCAAGTTTCATTAGATGGGCGGCGGTGACGGAAGCAGCGGTGACTCAACCGTGCGCAAAAGTGTCAAAATGTTTAACATTTGTGCCCCCACATGGAACATGCCCCAGCAGGCTTACGATGGATGTTTCATTATTATTATTGCTGCTGGTGTTGTTACTGTTATTATATTGTAGAATAGTTGCTTCTGCCAGCCAAAGGCAAATTTGTTGGAGCTGTTTACTGTGACAGCGTTGATAACAATGACAATAACAGGCCACTTGGGCCCTAACACTGATTAGAATGCCCAAAACACTAGGCTGGTTTTTGGTGTGAGCTTAGCTTTACGAAATGGTTTGTTGACCTGACTAGCTAGAGAAAAACATACACAAACTACAGTTGAAGGATTTGCTTTAACGAAATTGAAGGACCAAACTTATCAAGTCTTAAAGCTATTCATTTAAAGCAGCTCAAAGAATTTTTTTAAATATAAGGTAATTTTTTCATTTCAAATTTCTGATAAGAAGAATAAGGATTGCACATAGAATGAAATAAATTGGCTTTATATTAAATGATTTTCTTTTCGCTTTGTATTGGATTTTTACTTTGTAATATTCTAAGTCAGTTGTATGTAAAATAAACAGAATGAGATTGATTATTAAAGGTACAAGGTTGTATTAAGTTGAATTATAAACATAGAGAAGGAGATATAGCGGACCCCCAAGACTCCAGAAAGTGTGAGCAGAAATCCATACACCTATGATCATTTGCCTGTTGAAATGGTCTGTACTTTTGGATACAATCTGTTGGGGTAGTAAAACTCGAAAAAGTCATGAAAATTAGTCGGCCATAGTCACTTGCTAAGACTATCGATTTTAGAACCGAATACACTATCACTAAATATATATATATGTTCCATTCGTTTGCATGTAAGATATAGATCAATTTGAATAAATTCATGTTAGCCAGACAAACCAGAAACAGCCGTTTAAATTACACTGAATTCCCAACTCGCCTGCACACGAACTTAAATATTTTTATATTATTTTATTTATTTTTTCTCTTTTCAAACAATAAACTTCATTGATTGACTCAGTTTCTTAAGCTGCACTTATTTACTGTAAAAACTTTCGTACAAATTATTAATTTGTTTTATCTAAATTTTCTTTTTCTAACAATTCTCACACTGAAAAAAATTTTAATATTTTTGCTATGCTAATTACCCCGGACTGGCTAAAAGGAAACCCAAAAACAAACCTTACAGACACGAATTTTCATTAGCTGTCAGCAAATAATTCTTGCGTCTTTTCCTTCGTGTCGGTAGCCATTTCCTTTCGTCGGTTGTGGAAAAAGGAAACTGATCTTTAAATTACATCAAATTCTAGCGCTAACCATTTTCGTTTATTTGGTTTTAATTTTTTCTGATTTTCCCTTAACTTTATTCGGTCCAGACTTCTTTCCTCAATGCTCAACTTAATTTAAGCGAACGAGTTAACAAGCAAAAATTTGATTTATCGCCAAAAAGTTTTGTAACCTCTTTCAAAAGTTTTGGCCAGTAAAAAAAAGCAACACCATGAGCAAAAGTTTACCTTCTCGGCTGGCCTCTAAAATGGGGGCGTGTCAAGTCGTCTGTCTGTCGCCCAGTCTGTTTCAGCTTGCCTATTTGTTGGTGCACTTGTCGTGTGCGTGCCTGATTCTTTCCGCAGTCGTGGGTCCGACCGCCCTTCAACCTAGCCAAGTACTATGCAAAAATCACCCACTAACATTTAATGGCCTGACATTGAGGCGCCGCCATTTGGGCGCCGAAACTTTTCACATGCACGGCGTTGGGAAAGCGTCGTTGCTTTAATTGCCTTGCGTGCTGTCTGTCAGAAATGTTTTGGGGCAAATATCCTGCCTCTCTCTAGCGTGGCTCATTTCCTTAATTTTCCCAACCACCGTGTCGACTCAACCATTTTAAGTGTTTTTTCCCCATTGGGTTTTTTGTGTTTTTTTATCCAAAAACAAAAGGAAAACAATTTCGCAAGCCTACAACTGCAGATTCTCAAAGTCGGTCATTGCCTTGGGGTTGGTCAGTGTTTTGTTTAGTTTAGTTTTCCATGGAAATTTAATGATTTTAGTAAGCAGCATTGAAAAACAAATAAAATAAAATGACAAGCTAATATTATATTTGACAAAGATTGAATACTCTTTTCTGTGGTTTCCTTCTATGAATCATAATAATGGCATTGGATCAGTAAGCACCGCAGACGAATTTCCTTAAGATAGCTTTTAGACATAGTATCTAGGTCTACCAAGTTTCATGACGTCAGCTTTTAAAATGGGAGACAAGTTTTGCTTAGAAACAGGCATGCTTATAAACAGACCGATAGAATATGAAACAATCCATTTTTTTAGTGATACTCAACAATTTTGAGTTAAATTATGGAGGTCTACGATATGTGGTTTTGGTACAAACGTCAGAAAGAGTATATTAAATTTCAATTGTCTGCTTATTATTTTTAAATCTTAATCACAAATAATATAGTTTAGTAAATAAATTTATAATTACGTTATCTTTGCATTTTAATATATGTTCATACTTTAATATATTTGTTCAAATCAGACTGAAACACCTGAAATGCATAGTATATTTCTTTTCAGTCTAGCAAGAAGTATGAAGCTGTCTATTTTAATATTTTTAGCCGGTCTCTTGACTATTGAAAGTGCTCCGGTACCCTGCGAAATATGTAAGGTTATTACACTTCTTGTTGTAAACGATTTGCAATTTTAAGATGATGATTACCTGCTTTATTTAAGCAAATTATAAATCACCAAATAAATATATTTATAAAAATAAACCATGCCTAATAATTACTAGAAATTTTTTAACAAATGACCTGTATTTGAATCACTAGATTTCTTTATATATCTATACCCTTTTCTAAAAAAAGAATATATAATTTATCTTCTGATGTCATAAGTCCCCAAATAACAAATCGATTGAAATACATATGTATTTTTGTTTTTTTTTTTCGAATCACTATTTCTGTCTCATAAGCCTAGATATATTGACCGATCTAGAAATATCTACATCGTTTACTAAACCTATCTCTCTGATTTACGACAAAAAAAAAAAAATCCTGAAGCGTGAACTGATTTTAATTCCACAGTACCTTAAGAGTAAGGGCATATAAACTCTGTGCAAATGTATTTAACATATAGAAGGAGACATCGCCCCCAAAGTTACCCACAATATGATCAGGGTGACTAGAGAAATTGATATAGCCATATCCTAGATCTTAGAAACTATAAGAGCTAGGATAACCAAGCTTGGGATTCGGACTTTTTATGTGTGTACACTGGTCAAATTTATTTATTTTTTTCTATTTTTGAACATGTATAAAATTAATTATTTACAGTCTTTATACCAATTAATTAAGCGTTAAGCCTAAAAAAAAAAAACAGTATGTATTTACTTGTAAATTTTTATATACATCTTTTAGTAGGACTAAAACCATGAAGCTTCTTATATTTCTGATATTGTCTTTTTTGTGGACTATTGAAGCTCGACCCTGTGCTTACTGCCATATATTGCCTAAACTGGATGAATTAAAAGACTAAAATTATGAATAAATAAAAAGGGAATTTGATTGTGTTGAAAATAAAGATAATGTAAAATGTTTTCTTTTTATCTTTTGTTGTTGTTGTGTATTAATCTCTTGTTCATTGCTTTCAATTGGAAAGTCAACAAAGCATCTTCAAGGATGCAAAAAATAAAAATAAAAATCTGGTGGGGGGGAATATTAAGAAAAACCTTTGGTAAAATCCATTTATTGTAAAAAAATTCAATTTATATTCGATTACGCGACGATGTCTAAAGCAAAAAGAGACCAGACGTCTTCCTTAGACTGATGGACTGACAGACTTTGGAGCACTTGCCTTCCAATAAGCATTGAAGATGCCCTGTCATGCGTTAAAATTGCAATTTTTCATGAGCCACAAGCAGAGCTGGTGCCTGCGAAGCTTGAAGAAATTACCCAAAATTACCAAAAAAAAAAAAAAAATTACTGAACAAATTGATAAATGAAAAAGACTCAATAGTTGTTGAATCAAAAGTGCTTAGCTCTCTACTAGTCTGAGAGTTTAATTTGCCAACCCATAGGAGCTTTGGGCTGTGAAAAGGCTAAAAAATAAGAAAGAAGGATCGAATACAACAAACATAACAATCATAGTCAATTGTTGGTAGTTAAATATTCATGACCAGTTTTGTTTTTGTTGAGAGGTAAAACTGAAAACAGATATCCGCCCATTCAAACCCCACCAGTCTTTCATTGATTGCCCACACGTTTGCATGGCAAGTAGGACTGGGTAGTCGGGAGTTGGAAGTGTGACGGTATATTGGAAAACGATTTGCGCCAAACACAAAATAAGAGAAATAAGAGAAAAATAGAAAAGAGTAGGAAAGCGTCAAGTCACTCAACAGTGTCAAACAAAACAAATAAAGAAAAGGGAATATCATAGGAAATGGGTAGAAAGCGGCCCAGCACAGCGCATTTGCGAATTTCATTGCAAATGAAACGAAAAACGTTTTATTTTGATTTTCTGCATAGAAATGGAGCAGCCTCATGCAGAGTTGTAGTTCATGGAGTCAGGGACTCGGGATTGGCATTGGGCTAGGGCTCTGCGTTTGCTTCCGTAGGGCGTACACTTCAAAGCAAAATGCTTGGGGTTTTTGTTCTTTTTATTTCCACTCTTTTGTTTTGTTTTGTTATTTTCATTTGGCAATTGGCTTGGTTCGCGTGGAGGGCTTTGGGTTTCTTCTTTTTTTTTTACGTGGGCAATTTGCGGAGACAAGCGCCACATGTTGACAGGGGGCGTTATTCTCATTACGTCGTCGCAGTTGGCAAAACAATTGGCCAGGTGGTTGGCATTTTGTAGATATATATATATTTCATTTTTCCTGCCTAGATTGACTTTAAAATTTCATTAGATCCAACTAGGCCGGAATGAACATTTTTGAGATTTTTGAGAGGTAAAATAGTTAATTTACGAAGTAAAATAAATGCAATGATTATATGAAAAATTCCCAAAGCTTATTAAAAAATTTTACTCATTTTGGTTGAGGACATTGAAGCCTCCGTTTATTGTTACAATGAATTTATAGTTGTTGTAATCGTATTAAAATCTAAATTATTACGGATTTGTGTTATTGGAATTTTTGATTATTACGGACTTTATTTCAGAAGGCTTGAAACACTTAAAATAATGTTTTTTTCGTCTTTCCAAATTTAGTTAAGAGAGTTCGTCGTATCATCTTTTCTAATTCAAATCGTTGCCTGCTTTAAAATTATTATATTTTTTTTTCGTATCTTCAAACGTCTTTTAAGTCTCTCTTCAACTGATGTGTTTATATGCACCTTGGCACATAATCAACCACCTTCCCATACCCCAAAGATGTCTCTCAATCTTCCAGCTCTCAGACTGTCTGATTGAATATTTTTCCATTTTCATTTTTGGCGTTTTCTGCTGCCGTTCGCATTTCTGCGGCATGTTTTGCACTTTATGCATAATTTTTGTTTTCTCTTTTTTATAAATATTTTTCCCACCATTTTTGCATTTGCGGTGGCTGAGCAGGAGCCCTTTTTGAGCTCCTCAGCCTTCTTAATGTATGCTCGTCACGTTTAGCCACTTGTGCCTTTGGGCTTGCTCTGCTCTGCTTGCTACTATTTTTTCCTCACATTCTGTGCTTTTCTATACTTTTCTACTCTCTCGTCAGGTCTTCGCATTCACTTAGCACTAGGCAGAAACAGAACCTCACAGATACTCTGGCTGCAGGCTTCATCCTGACGGCGTCGATGGCAGCAAGCCTTCCCTAAACCTCTTTTGCATATTGATATGGTTACATGAAAGTAGTACATACTTTCCGTATATGTGTGAAGAGATACATCCATGCCAAATCTTCTAGAGAGTTGCTTAAATTTTCTTTTATTTTTTTACCCCTGTTTTGTAATGGAAATTAACAACAGTTTATGGTGGCAATTGAAGACGCTTGAGTACAAGTAGGAAACAATCAACTAAAATTACGCATACGAGCAAAAAATCGCAATCAGCTTTAATATAATAAAAAAAAAAAAAAAAAAAACAAAAGAAGGCAACGAAATCTTCGGGGTGCCGAAGATTACAAACTCTTTTCGAAGGATTTTCTGTTTTAAGTCATATGAACGGAATTGGTATGTAAGCACCGTAGATATTTCTAAAACTAATTTAGGTTGCCATGGCTATATAATATAGTAGTCTGATCCCACTAGAATTTGGCACACCTAAATCCTAAAATCATTAAGATTGTCAAAAATGAGGGAGTTATTCCTTAGAAATAGTAGTAGCAAATCTGGACCGTCCTGATATAGTTATCTGATTTTATTCAAATTGACATTATAAATTACTATAGTAAACTGTTTTGTACTATAGTTGGTACCAAAAAAGGTAATAAATATGATCAAGCTTTTTGAATGTGATTCATAGCAACAAGCCGAAACTTTCTAGCTCTTACCAAACCTTCTCAGAGAGGTGTTCATATAGACAAACAGAAAGTCGTACAAAATGGTAGATAGACGTAACGTTTGATTTTCTGATTTTACTTAATGGGTTTCGAGGTTTCCTACTTTTTGATGCAATTATTTGACATGCCCGTTTAAAAATTACAATCTTCTTTTAGTCAATACAAACTATCTCATTTTTTCAACCTGAAAAGAAAACTAAGATAAGTTCGCCTGGCTAAGACTAATATTTGTTAGATTTGTTTTGAAATAAGGCTAAATATCTGCTTCAAATTAATTTGGCAACATTCCATACACAAATTTGCATAATTTTGGCAGCTGATTTATCTTTGCAAAGCGTAAAGAACGAAAACAATATTCACAAATATTACACATCCGCCTGTGGTTAAGCGAAAGGCGAACTTTCTCTTTTCGCTGTAGCCAAATCAGAATGCAAGATTACCTCGGTATAACAATTGGCAGGCATTGCAGATTTCATTGCATTTCCCCAAACGGAAAACAACAACAAAGGACAACAATCAAAGGTATTGGGTACCGATTTATTTGAGCCCTGCTCGGCCTGCAACTAAAATGTTTTCCATGTCAGCTGCTCATCTCAGTTGAAAACTGTTTATTTTGGCTTGCCTAGACACAGCTTCATTCAGGCAGACAAAAAACTGAACACAAGACAAATAATTCAAGCCGCGGGGAAGTAGTTTGATATAAAAACAAAAAAAAAAACAAAAAAGTATCAACCGACTGGATATCAACTTATGTAAATTGCTATTTGTGGGTATGAAGAGTGAAGAGACTTGTCAGTAAGCGCTATTTGTGGGCATCTGCTGCTGTCAAGCATAGTTTGCCACTATTGACGGTCCCCTGACAATGGTGCTGCTGCCTTTTTTAGTTGTCCTTAAGGAATTGCGGGCATGTTTTCTTCTGCTGAAATGAGCAAATATAATTGCAAATCGTAAAAGAAAAAATTTCTACAGGCTTTACAGTCCCACATGTGTATGTGTGTGTGTGTGTGTGTAAGTCTGGCAGAGCGTGAGTGTGTCTGGTATCGTCTTGTATGTCGGGGACAGACAGAACCGGAAATATGCAATGAAGCAGAAGTTGGCAGGAAATTGTTAAGACGCTTGTCCGACCAACTTGTCCCCTATCCCCCTTCATTCTACCAGCTCAACTTCACTTCAATCTATACTCTTGTTGTGGTCGTTGTTTGCTTTTCTTTTTCTTTCTTTTTTTTAAGAATACAACTTAACTTTATTCTACTTCATCTGCTGGGCCAAAAGAGTTTTTTTTTCCGCATGCAAATAAAATTTCCTATTTTTGGGGCAGGATACTCGTTACTTCCTCCCATATATTTTGTAGCTCGGTCTTCTTTATTTGTTGCTGCTTCTCTTTATTTTATTTCAATCAAACATTTTTTCGTCTTTCAATTTTTAAAGTCCTTTTTTGCCTGGTCTATGCGGTTTCCTTTTTTGCGGCCATCGTTCGACACTTTCATAAAATTTTATAAGCTATGTAAATGATGATGTATTGTTTTTTCATCTTCTCTTTCTGTGCTTTTGAGATTGCCAGACTTGGGGTTGTTTTAGGTTTTTGTATTTAGGTTAACTGGGCCATTTGAAATATTTGATAAACTTTTTTATTTTACGAATTTCTGTGGCTACCAAATTCTAAACTAGCGAATATTAAACAAATTTTTTACAGCTGTCAGCATAAATATTTCTGAGAGGGGAAATCGCTCTACATAAAAATGTGAAAAATATGTGAAAAGTTTAGTGCAGGAATACTTAATATCTTTGAGATATAGAGCATGAAATATATATATTTATTTCCAGCGCTTTTGAATAGTAAGTGACTTTAGTTTTAAAAATTCTCACATTATGTATATTTATTTCATTATTTTATAAATCCCATTAAAAGGCTGTTTTATTTCCTTTATTTCTAGGAAGTCTTTATAGACTAAGAAAACAATAAAAAGCCTAATTTGTAATTATGCTGTTCCCTAATTGAGAAACTTTCATATTTATAAGTGCCAACACGTACTTCAATTGCCATAAAAATGGCAAAATTATGCAAAGAGTTGTGAAGCAGAGTTTCTCTTTCAAAATTAGTTGGCTATTGCCAGGGAAAATGTGTTTTAATTTGGCTGAAAGCCAATGGACCCATGACCTCATAGCCAAAGTCCACTGTAAGAAAACCTTTTTTTTTCCTTGTTCAGCCAAATAAATGAGTTGCGCGATTCGACAGGGCAGCGCCAATTGAATAATAACACATCAAACGGCTAAGCCAAAAAAGAGTCCCGAACAATATTATAAAAAATTATATGCAATTTTAAAATGCACTTGAAAAGGCCAATAGAATGAAATGGAAATGGGAACCAGAAGAACTGCATACACGTGCTCCGGTTTAGTCTGCACATGAATTTTTCCTTTTTTTCTTTTTTTTTTTGTGGTGGAGTCTGTCGCGTCTGTCTGTCGTGTCGGGTCTGTCGCCAAAAAGTGGCAAAAAACGTGACAGGCATATGAATCGACTATGGCGGTGCCAGGCTGCCTTCGTTCCCCTTGACACCTTTTTCCCCCTGGAAGCAGCCGCCTTTGCACCTGACTGCGTCTGACGGGCGTCATTTTCAATGCGCCGGCATGAAACGCTTGCACTTTTGTTTATGTCCCTAGCAAGGACTGCAGGCGCATGAAATTGAAAAGCAGTTTTCAGTTTCCACTAGAAAATCGCGGGGATGCCTTTACATTAAGTGGCTGCATGTCTCAAAGTTTGCAATGGCATAGACAGCATTAGCATCAGATCGGGTTACATGGTGTATTTCACACCTCATTAGCTCTTTCTGAGAAGGAGTTGAGCGGAAAATGAGAGTGTACAATGACATCGAAGCAAACAATTGAAACGGTTGCCCTGAAAAAAAAAAATAATAAGGAAAATAAAATACTTTAATACAATTTATTAAGCGTATGCAAACTCAAACTGATTACAGAACCTTCATTGGCACATGCAGGGATCTGAAGGCTTTCTCAAAATAAACGCCTTGAATACCATGAAATTTTTAATTTTTCCTTTAGCCTAAAAAAAGAGATAAATAAATAACAAATTTATATTACATACTTAATAAAATGTATTAGGATGTAAAAAAATTAATTATATGGAAAATACTTATTTTTTTAAATCAATTCCAGATTGATTGATATCTCGTACTATTCAATTAAATTGCGAATTAAATGTGTTTTTATTTGTTGTATACAGAAGCGACGTCATTTTGAGAATAAATTTAAAACATTTAATCGTTGTATTGTTTGGGTTGATGTCTTGTCTAGGTAGAAGTCTTGTCTAAGTGAAGTCTATTTTGAAAGGCTTGGGACAATCTTAGCTTGTTGACAAATTAGAAAGCTCTAAAAGCTTTAGGGTTACTGTACTGGCTTAAAGCACTTAGGAGGTTGCCACAATGTTTGAAAAGGATACAGCCAATACTTCAACCCTAAAAGCTTTAGGTAATCCTTCCAAAATCTGTTTTCCTTGAACTTTATTTATATCAGCCAAATTTTGTCAAGGAGCACTTAGAGAAATTTTTGAATGTTATGTTTTATAATTCGATAAGCCTCAAAAGACGGTTTCTGTAGAAATATTTGGATATTATAAATTATAAAACATAATAATAATAAATAAAGTAATAGTTTGTGACGTTGAAAATATGAATTTGAATTATTTGAAATTGTTATGCTCTTTCCTTGAAAAGAGAATGCATATCTTTTGTCAGAACCCTAAAGTTACTTTTATATTGGTCTGTATCACTAGACCAATCGATTGTTTCATGACTGCCTGTGTATCTGTTCGTCTGTTTTTTCTCGCTATTCAGCCTTCTTTTGTATGCAGGTTGCGCATTTCTCGCAATCGGCTGCTGGGACCATATAGTTCCGTTACGAACTTAAATCGGTCTTAGGAATAACTCTTGCATTTCTTGATAGATCTCTTTCTAATTTGGAAGTCCTGTTTGCAAAATTGCGTTAAGAGTTTTACCTTAAGATCCCATATATTATGTTTATGCAAATGTATAGTATGTAACATAGAGAAGCAGACGTCGAAGATCCCCGAAATTTATCAACAATATGATTAGTTTGACTAGAGAAATCGATATAGCCTAGTCTGTTTGTCTGTCCGACTCTTCATCTGTCTGTCCGTCCGTACGAACGCCTAGATCTGACTAAAATCGGACCATATTTACATGAGATATACGAAATACAAAAAAGATTTTAATTTTCCTTGACAAGTTTGAAACAAAAGAATGAGCAGGCTTTTAGAAGGCGTGCTTGCTTTATTGTGAACAATGGGTTCCTGATTTCAAATGAATTTGGACTAGAGGGTACAATATGATAATATTATGCTCAAGGACTTTGTGCCATGTCGGTTCGAGCTCTTTTACATGTAAAGAAAAATTAATAGTATCATATTAATTCTATTATTATTTAACTATTTATTAATCAATTGTAATTTTTAATAAAAAACAATTTTTTTTTAATTTTTTTTGTTTCTATTATCGAATTTATAAGGCTTAAATATAAATTTAATCTCATCCAAGCCACTCAAAAACAATAAAACTATTCCATAGTTTTTGTCATAGAATATGAAAGAAATGATTTATTTTTATTTCCAAATATTTAAAAAAAAAGCTTCATATCTCCTATTTCTAGTTCTGAAGACCTTTCACAGAGAGAGAAAGACTTAAAAGTTCGCGTTTTAGTGCCTTCCTTCACACATTCAGTTCCTTTGCCACAAATACAAGCACTTCAGACTGCCTCTTTGCCACATGCCGCGCCAATTGATGTCAAATTTATAACGACAAATACTACAACTGCCCCTACACCCGTAACATCGAAGGCCCCGAACGTCTACCCGACTCAGCTTGCCCAGGCTACCGGATAGGCAGAGGCTGTCTTGTTCACTTTTGGAGCATCATTATTGCTTTTTGATTTTGGTGTGAAATTCGGAGAGTGTGTATCCCGGCAATGAGTTATGGGCTCCGGCCGGGACAGGCGCTGTTCGGGTTGGCCGTGTGCCCATTCGGGTGCTCGGCCGGCTGGTTGACTTGTCTGGTTTGACTTGCTTCTGGTGGTGCTCTCAAGTGGCACAGCTTGCAGTTATGTTATGGTTGTGGTGTCCCAATGTCCCGGGACTCTGTCTGGAGGGCTTGACTAGCGCGCTTTGCTCGTTCGCTTTCGAAAACATATTAATGCAATTTTATTTAAATTATACATTTATGCTTCTACTGCGGCACGTTGTCGGTGGTCGTGGTCCTTACTCCTTTACCTCTTTGATACTTTCATATATTTACTCTTTTGTTTTTGTTTCTGGCTTTTTTATTTTTAGTTAGTTTTTTTTAATGAAGGAAAACTGCTGCTTACCCTGGGCCAAGAATTGAATTGGTATTTTGGTTAGGTGAGCTTTCCCCGTTTTTTGACTTGGCCCGCTTTGTTTTGTATTCATTCTTTGTTTTTGCTCTTTACTCTGGCTCGCTCAGCTCGTTGTCCTTTGTGGAATTTATGCATGTCTGTAAAGTTTTTGTTTCTGGGTTGTGTGGCTTGGCTGGGCGAGGCGGGGCGAAGCGGAGTGGGTCGTATGCTCATTTCTCCCGTTCGGTATTTATTTATGTTTGCTTGATAATTTTAAATGTTAATTACATTTGTTGCTCTTGGCGCACTTTTACCAATTAAAGTCTTAAAGCTTAACACTTCAGACATTGCCGTTGTGTCTGATTTAAATTTTCAGTGAGCGAGTGAAAAGAGTCAATCGATGATGATAACGATGGCGAGGGAATGGTCTTAGAGGCGGGGTTGGCGGCATGTGCATAAATTATAAAATTTCATGACTGATTGATTTTTGTTGTTTAATTTGCTGGGAATTCGCATAGCTGTTCCAGAGCACACACGGTCTCAGCAACGAGCCAACAAGCTCATGTTCGCAAAGTGGAGAGTCCAAGAAGACTCGGGAATTGAGTAGGAGCTAGAGGAATATTTAATGAGTATCAATTTGCGTTTGTGGAATACAGGCAAATGGGGAAGGCTGGCTTATATTTGTTTAGGTTAAGCTGAAAACTGAGAAAAAGAGTGAAATAATAATAATAAAATGTTTTAAGAATATTTGAAGTTTGGCTGCCGAGAATAGTTTAACTGTTTCACATTAGGGAAACGATTTAAGACTTACTTTTATTGCATTAATTTCATATTGCTTGTAGAAAATTTCACAGAAAATAAACATTAATCAATTGTAATCTTATTTTCAATTATAATCTAAATTATATTCAATTGATTGAGTTTTATCTTTAATTGAAAGATTTTCTATTGTAGATCAAATTACATATATTTAATTCAGTTCTATGGTGACGAAAACCACTGCCAATTCAAAAGGATCTAGTGGCTTTTAAAATCGAATCAACTTCTTGGAATCGCCAAAGATTTCGAGTCTCACTCAAAGATTTAAGGCAATCCAAATAAATTCTAACCCACAAGGTTGAATGAACCAAACACACACACATACCCATACAGAGACACCCATGCACACACACTAAAAAAACAGAGCCGGAAATGGCAAAGTGGCAAAGCAACGGAAATGGCAGGCACAAAAATGCAAATTTATATAAAAAGGAAATTATACAAATATTTTTTTGGCTGCTTCATATTTTTTTCTTCTTCAATTTTCTTTCGCAAAATGAAAAAAAAAAAATTGTGTTGTATACATTTTTACACCCTCTCGCTCGACCCCCTTTTCAGACTCTCCGTATCCTCAAAGTTGCATAAGAATTTGCACGTGGCCATGGCCTACGGGGATGCCAAGCCATGTAGTCCATAGTCCACTTGAAGTGTCTCTCCCTCAACCCTCTACTATCTTCCCCAAAGCCTTTGGAAGGGCAGCCGCAAGTCAAGTGCTGCACACTTTCGTCTGGAGCCAAAGTTTCCCAAAATAGCAAAAGTAAGTACCCTCCCACTCGAGCTTTCTCTGATAAAGATTGGGGTGGCCAGGTAACTACAGCATGTCTATTTATTTATAGATTTATGTTTAAGTCTTAAGCCAAGTTTTTGCAGCTTTTTTTCTATTTTGGACAACTCAATTATAGCCAGATTTTCACTGTTTACATAAAGTTCTCAGCTCCTTTTTAATTTGGTTCATATCCATTTATTGTAATATTTTCAAGCTATACCTGGTGTATCATTTTCAGATTCTTCATTTAAGCCAGTTCTTCCATGCTTCATAGCAGGCGTTGCCTGCTCGTATTTACCTCTTGCATGTTGAATATTTAATGCACACGAGTTCATATGTCAAAAACAGCGAAACCAAAGGGCCCTGCACAAAGGCTTGTGAATATGTGGCTTTTCGAAAATCATAAGCCTCTGTCTGCCTATCCGTCTGTTTGCCCTGCCTCCCTCTCAGCTGGCCGGACTGTCAGTCTTTGTGTCGTTTTGTTTGTTTCTGTTTGTCTCTACAGGTGAAAAGTCAGAGGCAACCACATTTATTCCACTTAATTTGTTTTAACCACAAAAGCAAACTGAGGGTTTTTCCAACCTCCCCCAAACCAGACGAAAATTAAATAGTATCGAATTAAAATTTATTAAAAGGAGTGTGAGGACTTTGGCCAGAATGGTTTTCGCAGTGAATGACAGATATTAATCGATACATATGTACGTAAAACATTATGGGAAATTCATATGGGTTTTTATTTCCGCTGAATATGTTGTCCATTAATGAGTATATCCTATACGGATAGCTTTGTTGTAACCGATTCAACATAAATAAACAGGTTCTGATTATACTCACCCGAAAATGCCACAGATCTAAGGGGCTTTTTTTCTAACAGCATGAATGTACGAAAGGACACAACACTCCACATGCTGTAAGCTCAAGTAAGCATTCCCTGTTCAGCCATTGTCGTTACTTAGGACAAAGGCTGTACATGTTATGGGTTGGCTATCATTACATTAACTTTTTGATCAGATTTTCTTGAGTGTAACACCATCTCATTTCAAAATTATTTTAGACAGACCTTTTCCAGAAAATGCAAATAACATAACAGTTCATTTCCCCTTAAAGTGAGCAGAAAAATTCTCTTAAACGGAACCTGTGGCTAACATTTAAGGGAGTCGCAAGCTTTCTGTTAACTTTGCATGAGTCTAACGGTTATGTTATCTGCAGGACCTGTAACAGGATTTCATTCGCATTCATTTGTAAATTTCAATTTTATTTAGTTTTATTGGACTGCACATGGAAGCAAATAATATCAAGAAATTTTATTAATCTATGAATATTAAGCTTATGATACCTTTACTATTGCATGATTCATTGTTTGTAAAAAGGATAATAGAGAAATTTGTTGTGGTTGGCTTAATTTTCAGGGGGTTTTGACCTATTAGAGTAATTTTAAGATGCCTTGTAACCAAATTATTACCTTGTTAGCAATTAAAATGAATCCACACCGCAGGGACCTTTTAAGTGTAAGCATCGGGAGGACGTGGGAATCTTTCCAAGCTCTAAAATATAAACGTAGTTTTAAGAATACTTCTTGGCCATGTTTATATGGAAACAAAAGCTATTCAAGTAAGTGGAATCACGCCCTCAAAGTTTTTAGAAAACAAAGACAGGCATGAGCTTTGTTTGTCCTCAAGGGAAACGAAAACTTTGAAATCTGTGAGGTCTTCATTTTTTGTCTGACTTTACTTGGGAACTTTATGAAAATGTTTTGATATAGAAAACTGAATTAGAAAGTTAAGAAATTTATAGAATCCTCATAGAGCTTCATTATTTCTAATTCGCTTTTGAATTATTTTTGGTTTCAACTTAAAGCTCATTCCTTCAACTCAAGAGATCTTGTAACACTTGGATATTTACCAGATTTCTTAGTGAATTAAATTTGAATGATTTCTTTTGCCTTTTGTTTTGTCTTCTAACAAGTTCTTATTCTTGGCCGCTCTCAATTGTCGACCAGGTCTTTATGAAAAAGGAAAACACCAAAGAATTTACTGCAGAAAAGAAAAATGAATTCATTTTCCAACACGCCCATTCGCCTAGTTGTTGTGTCCAGAGAGGTGCTTGAGCATTTCCGCTCTAAATTCAGGCCAATGAATCTTTAAGCAAACTTAGCCATAATTTCTTTTAAATACGCTTGCCTTTTTGGCTTGGCTCCGACCCTAGCAATTGTTGTATACAATTTGAATTACTGCAATTTTGCGACACTCTGTAAATTACCTAAGGCATAAGGGTTTGTCTGAATCGGCTTAATTGCCAGAGCCCCAGTCGATGCCATTAGCCCGATAGTGTTTAAGAAAAATGGCGGCCCAACAAGTTGCAGGAATATGTCCGGGCCAGCTTGGCTTTGGGCCAGTAGTGTAGGATGCGTGGTCGAAGAGGAGTCGCTGGGTGAGTGTCCCTTTTGCCTTTGATGTTTTCATAAGTTCGATGGCATATGGAAACAACAAAAAAGAAAAAGTCAAACACATATTTATCAGTTGAATTGAAAATATTCTGGCCAAAAAAATCGCATACCAAATTTTGTGTGCGTATACGTCTGTTTACCTTGACATTTTGGTTTTCAATAATATTTTGACTATGATATTTTTGTTTGCGGTGATGGGTGTGGTAATGGGGACCGACTCGGGTGGTGTTGTCTATATTTTTTTTTGTATTTTCTTGTCGTACCCAAAAATTGCAAATGCATAAGAGCAGTTACTAGTCACACACACACACACACACACACACGTACATACAGTTTCCATATGTATTCATGCAAAAAAAGTTCAACGATGTTAGCGTTATCTGTGCAATGACAGCCATATTTACCTGTGAGCGAGAGGGGCGAAAGAAGCATAACCCAAAATATTATAGCTACTTGAGTTCAACGGGAATTTTCCGTGTGGCATTTTGATGCGTACTTTTTCATATTTGGCAGCTGTTTTCTTTTCACATCTCAGCTGAAAAAAAAAAAACGTTGAATAGACAATTTTTTTGACAGAAAATTCACGTAATTGTTAGCTGAACTTATTTAGTGTGATATATTTGTGGACAAGACTTAGTTTAGTTTTAAGACATAACGAAAGGTTTTAAGCATTTTCATATTAATACCTACAGTTAAAATTATCAAATGATACTTTACAGTTTAGACAAAGCCTCCAGATGTGTATTCTTTTTAATATGAAAGACTTTTACATTTTCCTGAATCAAAAAACTAAAAAAGAAAGAGCTCATAACTCATAATAGTTTAGGTTAATTTGATGATGAAATTAGAAAAAGTCGTTTAGAACAAAGACCTACCAGATTTCCTTATGATTTTTTAAGCTTTATTCAAAATTGGTACTGCATTATATTCGAATTAAGGGAATATTTTTTACGATTTAAAAGGAAATATTTCTTTCAACTATTAATCTACTTGTCAGATATTTTTTGGGTTTAATTTTCATACCATTTCTAGAAAGTGGTTAATTTGGACTGGAATTACCGCCTTGAAACTAAGCCAAGCTAGCGTGAGTGCTCCATTAGGATTGCCCTGAGCTGATGTTCACTGTACCAATTTGGCTGTATCCTGCCTATGACCAGAGTAGTCGAATTTCGCACTGGGCCGGGCTAGTCAGGACTCACAACTTCTCACACCACTGCCCACAACTCTATCTGCTTATCTGCTGGTGTCCCCGCCTTGCCCTGTGCGTGGGTGCCTTTCCGCAGTTTTGCCCTCTCCCAGGCCTGATTCGCTCACACTCGGCCAACAATTTTTATACGATTTTCTATTTTTTCCGGATTCTTGTTTGCCATTGTTGCCATATGTATATGAGTGTGTGAGCATGTCATTGTTGTTATTGTAACTTTACCTTTTTTGCACAGTTGTCTGTTTTCTCTCTCTGTCTCACGCTGGCCCTCTATCTCTCTCGGTCTTGCTTTGCTTTTACTCCGCATAAAACTGACGCCAAATTTCTTTGGCGTCAGCCAATGCACGAACCCAGCGCTTTCTCACCCACATCTCGTTGATTTTTGGTGTTGTTGTTGTTTGGTGCTTTGACTTTACGCGTTGCGGATAAGTGTACGTGCAAGTGAATGTGCATTTCTGTCTGTGTGTCATATCTGCTTCTTCTTCTTTTTTAGATGGCCTTTTTTTAAAAGTTCAATTTTTTTGTTGGATTTCCTAGATATACGTAAAAATATCCAAAAATAATAAATGCGTGTGTGTGTGTGAGTGTATGGTTGCGAGTGTATTTGTGCAGTTTGTCAGCTTTGCACAGCACTGCTTCATGCAGAATCCCTGCCCTTCGGCCGGTTTCACCTGCCCTGAGTCTTGGGCAACCAAAGTTTTGCTTTCGTACATATTGGTAATTTATTAGCATACTATAAAAAGGAAGCAACGCGTAAATAATTCAAAAAATAAAATCACAAAAACAACAAAAATTTTATTTGAACTTTTCGTTTGGTTTGTTGGTGTTGTTTTCGTTGTTCTCAAAGTTTTATTGTTGCCCTCAGGTGGTCAAGGAATAATTTGAGCTTTTTGATTTTCTATCGGGTATAATTTTTTATGTGTTATTGTTTTTGCATAGTTTCAACGAAATTTTGTTAGAGTTTTTTCCCCCTTTTTTTTTTGTATGTTAGTAGTAGTTTGCACTTGGACACCTCAGCATAAAATTCATTTCCGTTCATATGTCAAATGCGTGTATGTGCTTTTCTTTTTTCTTTTTTTTTTTTTTTGTCTTGGTCTGTCGTGTGTGGTTGTTGTTGCTGATGTCGCCACAATGATTTCAAATACTAGAACAACATCGATAAATGGCACTGACTGCCATTTTGAAAAGAAAATAAGTTCAATATTTCCGTTCAAATGTGTGACACTTTGTTGGTCGACGATTTCCTATTGCGTCAACATATGTGTGGGTGTACGAACATACAAACACACACATACACACAAACACATCCGAATAACAAGTCAGCGGAGTTGTTTTTTTCCATTCCATTCTGCTGTCAAAATGTTTTTGTTTGCATGCGTGTGTGTGGGCTAAAATTTGTTGCTGTTGTTGTGACATTACTCAGAATAACTGTTATTCTGTTGATGTCTGGGGCTTTGCCAATGAACGAATGTTTGGTGTTTGAGTCTTGCCCAAAGGTACGTCTGCCATGACATATGTGGCAAAGTCAACCAAATTCTACAATATACATATATATTTTGCAGTTGTTGTTATTGCTGTTTTTGCTTACCACAAACAAGGGTTTGCGGTGTTGAGCCAATTGGAAGACTACTGAAGTACAAATGATTAGCAAGTCAATGGCATTACAAATCGTCTTATTGAGTCCTTACAAATTGACATTTTGTTTAAAATGTTTCGTAAATGGATGCTTTTTTGGCAATTCCATTTTTTTAAAAGATAAAAAATATAGAAGGACCTATTGCTTAGGCTATCGAAAGAGAGATTACTCAGTTTGCATAGATTATGAATAAAGAACTGCAGATCCAAATCCAAAGTATTGCATTGATACATCGCTTTTTAATTCACATGTGGTTCAAAACTAAGGAACTTAAGGGATGCATCGTTTTTGTGGACAATGAATATCCTTCCAATCATAGTTTAAATACTTTTTGATTAGTATCAAACAAACCAATTTACGTTCAGATTGCGGTTGAGTATTGTGGTTTTTTGTGCTGATACAAGTAAATATGTGAAAACAATCAATTTCAATAATTTTTTTTAGTAAAGGTTTATTTATTAATTTTAAAAATCAATTTAGAAAATTGAAAATACATAAAGGGCGCGCCTAGAATCATAATTAGTGGTAAGTCCTTAAAAACATATTACCGATATATCACATAGACATATAATTGTTGATATTGATAATAAAAAAAAAAAATAATTGAGCAACTTTATTTCTTATAAAACATTTTTTTTTTATTGTTTGTATATATAAATATATTCAAAACACAACTTTTAGTTGCCTAAATTTAAAACAATGCTAATTATTTTAAGGTCTCTAAGCACTTAGCCAAAAATAACTATTTTCTCAATGAATTTAATATACTAAGTTCCTGGAATATTGAGGGTTTTGGTTGGGCGCTACTTTAGTATTTTTAGATAAATGTGCTTTTATTTATAAATAGTTAAGAAGCTTAGAAAGAATCAAATTCTATTATTTGTGTGGGTAGAGACGTCAGCAATTTAAATAATCTGGCTCTTGTTTTTATGCCTAAAACTTTTCTAAGCTTCAAGCCAACTTTGAGAAAAATAAATTGCCAAACTCATAAGTCAAATACAAATCAACTCCCAAACTACAAGGCGAGTTACTAAATAGTAGAAATTCTCTGAAAATTGCCGTTGCCAACTCAATAAAAATACAAATGACAGGTTTTGTTAACTTTCAGTTTCTTTTTTTAGTTAAACCAAGTAAACGACATCAATTAAGTTAATTTGTGGTACGTGTTGAGCTCGGACTCTTTCATCTCACACTTTTAGACTCTCATTATTTGGCTTAGTTGTTTTACTCTAGGGGAGAACAGTATATTTATTTGATATGAGATGTCGAAGGCAACAATATTTTGATCTAAGTTTTATATTTAGCTATCCAAGTGGAACTTGAAAAACTTGTCTTTGTTATTTATGCGGCAAACATTCATAATATATATGTACTCCGACTTGGGTTTGGACAGCTAACCAGGAACAGGACTTAACTCAAGGCTTACTTGCCAACTTAGACGATGTTTTATGGACTTAAGAACCTTAGTTAAGCTTAAATTTTTTCCTTCAAAAAGTGTTTTGAATTTTTGACAATTTATGTTAAAGCCGAGCTTGGGATAATCTGTCTCTGTAGGAACCTTAGAGGATGTCGTAGTAAATCTTAAGCTTCTTGAAAAAGTTATAGCTTAAAACCATTAAATCTTTTTAGATGATTTTTATTTCGAACCTGAAACTAATATTGAATAAATAAAATAAACTTGATTTAACTGCATTAACATATGTCTATTAGCAAGAAGCCAGATCTTTTTAGCCCTCACCATCTCCGAGACTCATACAGATGGTTAGATCGGTTTCTCTAGTCACCCTGAACTTTGTAGAGTCTCTCAGATGTCTTCTTCTCTATGTTGCTTGCTTTTATGCAAACTTAATATAACCTTTGTGACATATGGTACAGGGTATTATAATCTAGCAGGGTATTTTTAGTTTTGCTTCTCCAAATGTCTACACTAAGCGGACATTTGTTATGGTAACTCAGAGTGAAGGTAAAAGTCGAAAAGGCCAAAAAACTTAATCTTCATTATCATATGTTTTGTTTTGGTGGACTGTGTGAAATGTGGCTCACACATTAAATTAACATCCCGGCAATTAAAGTCAGACGTGTTGTGTGATGAGATTCTGGACAGTTTTGGCTATATAATTTCTTTATCTGTAGTTGGTAATGATTGCAATTTGTGTGCGTGTTTGCCTTTGGCATGCATTTGCTATAGCAGCGAAATTCACCGATCTAATTAGTTAGATAATTAAATTTAAATAATAAAGAGAGCTGCTGGATAGAAACTGAGCTGGAAAAAAAGGTTGAATTTATAGTATTTTTATTTAGTTTTTTCTTTTTTTCAGACAAAGGTTTGGGGTTTCGGCCATGTTTATATTTGTTTTCATTTGAGGTTTTTGTGCTCGGCTTTGCACTTGCCAACTAATTTACTGCTTTCACCCTAATCCAAAATCAAGTCCCCCAGACCCAAACTTCCAACTACTTCTCTAGTTGCCAAAAGCTCACTGAGTAGTTACAAATCAAACGAGTGCTTTTGTAAATTACATTTGAATTATACCCCATTTTGTGTTGCCAGTGAAGAGTCAGAATACTTTTTGTCTCTGGTTTTGGTTAGCTGGCCCTTTCACCCCCTTTCCTTTCCACCACCCCTCTCTCTCACTCTCTCACACTCTATTTTTCTCTCTCTGGGTCTGGCTCTGTTCATCTGTCTGTCGATGGGTCTGTCTGGTTTGGTTGCTCCGCCTGTCTGTCTGTTTAGTCGAACGGTCCAGCTGTTTGGCTGACTGTTGGTTGTCGGTCTCTTTGGTTTGTTTGTGTGCTCATGCATTCATTCATTCGCTCGTTCGTTCGTATTGTTCATTGCGTTTGTGCTTTTGTTTCGTATGCTGCGCTTTTCCAAATATCCTTGAACAGGCTGCCTGCCACAACAACAAAAACAGTGCTTATTGCTGTGCCCGGCAAAGTGGATCAAACAGCCAAAGTTAATAAACACTTGCAGTTGCCATCTGCCTGACTGGCAATCTGTCCTTATGTCCATGCCACTAGCCCCAGTCTCTGTACTTTTTGGGACAAATGTCCCCAACCCCAAACTGGTCTGACCATTTTAGTGTCCATGGTAATTTGTGTTTTGTTGCAAAGTGAAATTGAATGCAAATAGAAAAACAAACCACACGGACACACAACCAAATACACACAGTTCACACTCGCACTCAGACTCAGACTCACACATCTGCATTTAAATTTACGCGTTTTCCATTTCAATTAAAACAATTAAACACAAGAGCATGCGTGCGCCATTAAGTAGGCTATACATACACCAATTTATTTTATAAGCAAGGTTCATGCCATCAAGAATTTCACGAAATTAAACTAATTATGGTAAATTTCTAGTTTCGAAGTTTCGAAAATCTAAATTAGACGGATTGGGGCAAGAATATTCCTCCAAATTCATTTTCATGAATTTTGGCAATTAAATCAATGAATTTATATATTCTCGGAATTTGGTTTCGATGATTTTCATTATACCAAATTGAGAATCTGTAGTTTTCATACTTTTAGAGCATTTTGTATTGTGTTATAACTTAATCATACAAATGGTTGTCTTGGCTATAGTGAAAGTATAATTATGAATTACGTATTTCGAAATATTCCTAATTATATTTTCAAGACCAAAAAAAATGTACTTCTTGGCTGTAAATAATCAGTAATTTTCGTAAATATACAAATCTAAGCTTATATATCTTGTTTTAAATAGACTTATATATAAGTGTTTAGCTTATGGAATTGTTTCTGTTTAATACATTGTGATATTGGTATTTTGATATTATAAGAGGCGAACCATATAAACGTCTTGCTAGGTAAATCATCACAGCTTGTGTAGGCTTTGTGTGTGTGTGATTCGATGCATTTGTATTGGTTGCCCAAATGGCTTGTTAAGTGGGCCACCAAATGGCTAATTATTTATAGGTATTTTGGTGTATAATGCCAAGTATACTATATGTGACCACGTGTCGACCATTTTCCGCTGATTGTGTTCTATTTCCTTTTGACTAACTTTGTTGAAATGTTCTCGATTCTATGTCTAAGTTCAGCTACGATAGAACAGGAGGAGAAGATGGAAGGGTTCTTTTTTCAGGCCACTGCATTTTTCCCAGACTTTGTATTCTGCTTATGCATTTTCTTTTGCAATTTGTGGAGATATTCTTTTTATTTCTTATTTTCTGTTTATTTTGGCAGCTTTACCCGCAGACTAATGAATGACTTGACTAGTTTGGTGCACTCATACTTAATTCTGATTATTTGATCTGAATTTTTTCAAGCATGCTTGTCTGGTAGTTCTAGCAGTCTTATAGTTTTGACAATTGAAATGGCTTAAAATAAATATTAACATTTTTAGTTTTTAGTTTTTATAGATTTGTTGAAAACATGCGGATTTCCTTGAATTGCTCTGACCCAGAACTGACTAATCGCTTCCCTGACCCAAGCCGCAAATTACCGGAAAAACTATTCATTCTTATCAATGGAATTTTGCGATTATAAAAACTGTGATTCACTCCATAGTTTTTGCAGTAATCAAAGCTCTGTTAATTTTAATCTTAGTATTCATAATGTATAAAACATATTTGACATGAATTTTGCTTTAATTAAGTTTGAAAAAGTAAGAGGACTTTGTTTTTGTGTTAAATTTAAAAATAATAAATAAATATGGAACTATTATCCCGCTTTGAATGAAAAAATAATATTTAAGGCATTTTTCTTGTTTTACTTTTTTATTGTTTAATTTAAATAAACTTAAATTTCTAAGAGCTTTTCGGTCTGATCATGACCTGGACAAACGAATAAAAACCTTTCTTGGGCTCAGCTCTATTGTACTTACTATTCCAGTTCCTGAAAAGTGTGTAAAAAATTGAGTCTTCAATTAATGATTTATTGATAGACTTACCATCTGCATTCATAGTTATGCCACCAGCCATCAAAATATAATTTAGCGCAGTTTTCACTCTTTCGATTGTCATTATCCTGATCAAAGGTTGAGAATCTCGTGCCCTCAAATTGACGCATCCAATTGCTGTGATTACCACTGAACGTTCCCAATGTCTTGAGAGTATATTTCTCTTTGGCACTACCGATGGAAAAGTTACTGTAATGGTCAAAGAAATACGAGTCCACCTCATTTCTCATATGAATATATAATTCATGAGGCTGTGCCGCGGTCATTTGGTGAATTTTCTCCAAGCCAAAGAAGAACTCGCCATTCAAGTTTCCAAAGCCATTTTGGTATTCTGTCCAATTTCGATGGAAGTCCACACTGCCATCTAGTCGGCGCTGAATGACAGTCCAGCCGGGACCAGCAATTTTCGAGTCGCAGGACACGGCAAAAGGATGCAGTATATTCGGCAATTGAATAAAGTGAATGCCATTCGAGTTTCCCAAAGATCGACAATTTGTGGGTAAAACATGAAATTCGGCCAATTGTTCGTCCTTTTCCTTTATCTTCATTTCAAAGTCCACAATCTGGGATTTCAGCTCTTTTAACTCTTCATCTTTTTGCCCAATTTTATTATTATCTAGAGCGCTTTGATTGTTTTTTTCCTCCACAGACTTTTCGCACAGCAAAAGTTTCGACTGCAAAGTTGTTACTTTTCTTATGTAGCCTACGAGGGTGTTATTATAACTAGAGACAAAGACATCCTTGTCTTTGATGCTGCTCTTAAGTGCGGCCACTTGGGCTTGCAACTTTGCAATCCTGTTATCCTTTTTCCGGATTGTATTATTTTGTGTGACAAGGACGAGGTTCGTTTCATTTAACGAAATATTTAAGTATGCCGTCTGATTATTCAGTTCAACTATAGTCATTTCGTTTTCTTGGATAGTTGCACTGGAGGTTGTCAATTGATATTGGAGGTCTTGGAGCTCTTCAACTTTTGTCTGGAGAACCAAGGCATCGTTGCTTATCTTGGACTGAAGGGCCTTGATCAAATCGTCTTTACTTTGGATTATATCTTTGTAGAGCACACTAAACTCCTGGTTTTGCTTGATAGTGGCTTCGTATTCGTGAACTTTCTTCTGCAGTTCCTCCAAGTTGGCACTCACAAATCCAACTGGTTTTTTGTCTACTAATCCGACTGGATTAGCTGTGGGCTTCTATGGATTTTTTTTTTGTTTGATTATTTATATTAGGTGGGACATGTATTTAACTCACTCACCTCACTATCCTGAGGCTTTTTAATATCTTTTGTCAATGTATTTGGCAGGTAAATCAATAAAATCCACATAAAGCAAATTAGTTTTGTCATTTTTTATTATTTATTGTCACGTGTACTGTTCATTGATTCTGGCATTAAACTAATCCATAATTTGCATTGCACTTTATAAAATACATTTTTTCTACTTTGAGTGTCATGTAAGCTGATAAGAGCAGTGTCACAATTGAGTGATTTTATTGCAAGTTCAGTTTTGAGATTAATAAAAGTGCTCTTTAAAAATATTTTTATTCCATGTATTTTTTATATAAATCTTTTTACTTTTCTTAAATGTATTTTTTATAAAATAATTAAATTCTTTTCCGACTAAGCGATTCAATTAATTTAGTTGTCCTTCCAAATGGAAAAGATTTCAGAGCTTCCAAGCACGCCAAACATTTGCCACATTAAATTATCAACGAAATTGTTTTGTTAACTAAATTAAGTATTTATTTATCAAAATACATAACTTCTTGCACATCATTTCCCAATTGAGCATGCCTCCTTTGGATTACAATTTGCATAAAATTGTTCAAATTGTTGGGCATAAAATTTCATATTCCATATTAATTTTTCCAGCTTTGACTGGCCCAATTTATTTGTGTGCTCCGCAATTTTTTGCCATAACAATTTAAAGCTAATTTTGTAGAATGAACTCACACATACACCTATACTTTTATGCAGACACTTGGTCTGTGTGTTTGTGTGTTTGTTCGAATGCACATATTTGTGTATTTATTTAAATTTCGTTGTGATTGTGACCTTTTCGTAGCTGTTGTTATTAACATTTCGATTGTTATGTTTGACAACGACAAATGTCAAAATGTCAGACTCAAAATTGTTGTGGCAATTCCACTCGTCTTTAAAAGACTTTCAAATGCTCTAGGACTGACTCAAAATATTTAAATAAATAAATAAAATAAAGTAGGAAAATTTTCTTTCTTTTATTATAGAGTAAAAAATAAGTAACACGACAAAAAAAAAAATAATAAAATAACCCAGAAAATGGAATTGATTTTTTTCCCAATTTAAAAGAAGAAATGAATTAAGCAAATCAAAGTTTATTCAAAAATCGATAACATTAAATTGAAAAATTGTAAAATATTTGTAGAACCTTGGTTTAAGGTTTTGGCTGAGCTTTAAATTAATCGTTAATCGTTGTGTCGTTTGATAAACTCATCTTTTACGTCGTCTCGTATTTCCATCAACTCCTTTTCTGTGTATTATTTGCTAGCTTGGCCAGGTTTTCCGTCTATCAGCACAGCGTTGCCAGATCTTTCCCATATACATATTTATATTTTCTTATTCCTACCCGATTGGACTGCAATATCTTAACACCACACATAGTTTTTTGCATATCTCTCATCGAATCTCTAACTCAATCGATTACTTTGATCAGACCACAATCTCTTATATATATTTTATATAATATATTTTATTTTAAAAAATATATAAATATATATAAAAAATAATAATATATTTTATTTTAATATTAGGAATTCTAAAGCTTACCTTTATGTCATCGAATTTTTAATTGAAGAAAAGTGGCCGTGATTAATTACTTTTCATTGGTTGCTGCAAACACAATTTTAATAGACAATTTCCTTTTCAATGTTACATGAATTGGCCCAATTTGTGTATACCCTTTGGAGTGAATTTTTTCTGTGTTTAGCGTATGGAAAAATATCAAAAGAGTAAAACGGGACAAGCTGTTTTGTTAAAATTGTATTTGATTTTCTCGCTTTTAGATATTCTAGCACACATACGGACACGTTGGCACTCGTACAATAAATTCCAAATAAAATACATTTGCAGCTAAAAATCTCGCCTAAAAATATGTTATAAAAATCTGAAAATTGCCAAAAGAGCAAAAGTATCTGTGCGTGGCATATGTGTGCGTAGGATGTATCTAAGAGATTGCTGGCGTGTTTATGTGCATGTAGTTGTTTCTGGGTAAACAAAAATAACAAAAGTGAAATATTTTTAGTATTTTAATCCAGTTTTCAAAATTTATTATGCAGAAACGTTCAAAAATTTGCTGTCTCGAAAAAGGGTTGATGCGGCCAAACTAAAAAAATCACTAACAAAATATTCAGATTTTTTGCTCTTGTCTGCCTGGCTGTCCACATGTTTCGGGTCATAAATCTGCAATTACCCGTCGAGGTCGTCATTCGTGCGTCCTAGTTTGATGAATTGCTTTTTGTTTTTCTCTTTTGGACTTAGCTTAAATTTAAGCATAAATAATGTCAAGCTCTTTCGAAATTTGATTGAATGTGGAAATCGGTCTCCAACTAAAATAAATTTAAGACTCTCAATTTAGAGGTTGTTTTTAGTTTTTCTTGTGAGCAAAAAATAGGAAGAAGCTAACTAAGTAAATAAAGTAAACTATTGAAGTAGTACGAATAATAAAAAGAAGCATTGCAGAAAAAAAGTGCACTAAAGTTTTCCGTACTTTTTCAGTAATTTCTTGGCTGATTCTGGTTCTGTTCTTGACTCTCTTAACTTGTATGCGTTCATGCTTGGCAGCCAATTCAAGTCGTGTCATTTTGTTGAGTTTGTGTTGAGTTGAATCCCATTGCTTCAATCCCCGCCATCGTTCCTCCCGTGGCTGCTTGTAATTCAAATGTCAGTCACTCAGTTAGCCACTCAGTCAGTCGCTCTGTCGGCATGTCAATGTAAGGCAAAGTTCTTCACTAGATTCTATTTTTTGCCCCTTGCTGTCTTCTTTCTGTCTCCCCCTTGTTCTCTCTCTCTCTTTTACCTACAAAGTAGAAACACTTGAGAGTGCTTTGAAGTCAGACTTTAGAAAATGTGGCATATGGGCAGGTTTTGTCTCCTTCTTATTTCGAGTTATTTCTCTTTTTTGTCACTATTTGTGTTTTGCTCTCGATCTTTGTGGTAAAATAAAATAAATTATTTATTGCATTGGCTTTGCACATAAAAAAAAAAAACAAAAACAAATGATAAACCTTTTGTGAGAAAACTTTAAATACTCATATGACAAACTTCAAATTGGAACAAACTATTATAAAATGTAAAAAGGAATTGTCTGCCTAATTCTATTGCAAAATTCTTACTGTTATTCTTATCACACAGGTATGACAATTTAAGACAAATTGATTGATTAGCATGTGACAATATTTAAAATATTTAAAGATGAAAGAAATTTTCTAACTTAATTTAATACCATATGGTCCGATTTTAGTCATGTTTGGTATCAAAGATTTTTCGATACAAACAACTTTTCGGAAGCAACTTATACCGAAATCCTATATATTTAGAAATTCAAAAAATTTATTCCTATGAAGGGTGTGGGAGAAAAAAAAATAGTCCTGACCAGTGTATACACATAAGGAGGGCGAATCCCAAGTTTGGTTGTCCTAGCTCTTGTAATCTCATCCTAACTCTGCTCAGTAAGCAGAACAATATTTGGTCCAAGTTTGATTATTTCAGGACTTTTAGTCTTTTGACGTGGAATCGCATTAATATAAATGAAGCCGAATGTTAAACCCCGGAGCTGCCGATTTTGGGATACCCTGTACCTAGTAGACGGAATTGAAAAAGAAAAGGTGGTATTTCTAGTCGGGTGGTAACCCTGGTCGTCCACATTCACATAAAACCTCTGGTCTTAATATTCCTTTGAAACCAACAACACATTGTTCACAATAATGAAAGCACGCCATCTATCGGACTGTTCATTCGAACATTTGGCAGTTAGGCAAGAGAAATTAAAATCTTGACTCGGAAAATTTGTTTTTTGTATATCTCATATGCATATCAATGGAAAAATTTGTAGATTTCTAACAGCTTGTCGGAAACATTTAAAACCAAAATCCTAAAGCTGTAGAAATGACAAGGCTTTGAAAAAGTGATGGGAGGAAAGAAGGGCGGGGGGAGAAAAAAAAATAAACTTGACCAGCGTACACACATAAAAAGTCCGAATCCCAAGTTTGGTTATCGTAGATAAGGGTGTTCACACGGACGGACGGACGGACGGACGTACAAACGGTCAGACGGACACTCATGGCTATATCAATTTCTCTAGTCACCAAGATCATATTGTGGGTAACTTTTGGGGTCTACGGAGTCTCCTTCTCTATGTTACATACATTTGGACAAACTTAATATACACTTACCCTTAAGGTGCAAGGTATAAAAAGTAAACTTGCCCATTTTCATGTCCTATAGATTCTCCACATTAAATTTCATAAGTCTAGCTTTTGTAGTTTATGAGATGTTTGCGTACATGCGGACTGATTAGGAAATATCGAATTTTCTTGACATGAGAGGGCTCCCTTTCTCTTCGGATATAGGGTTTTAAGTTCGTACTGCCGCATCGGAGCATATGGAGCCTATACCCCAATCTAGATATTTGTATCACAAACAATTCCCTATAAATCACAGTACGATCCCAATAAACTCTCATCAAGCGAGACTCGAGATATGTAGCTTATATGTTTATTTTCCACTCGTGCCACCACGTTCGTGTTTAACTCATTGGAGTTCCCTGATACAGCTATAAGGATCTAAGGTTCAAAGGATACGGAAAAAACTGTACCTTAAATTTCACTTATGAACATAATATAATCTTTTGAAAAGCTCAAACTCATTTGAGCTTATTTTAAATAAGGAAATTTTTGGTTTACTCTCCGTTCCTCTAAAACTCAAAAGTATACAAATTTTTGATAACTATTAATTGATTTCAATGTCATTTAAATAAAAAGCCTAAGTCCTTTGTACAACAGCGCTGCACTTCTTTCAGATTGTCTGTCTCTTCTTCAGCAGGTGTTTGTATGTGTCAGGCAGAATACTGTCTGACCGATTTCTTAAGAGGTAATTTTAATTTGCTTTAGTTTAATTAGCACGCTATTTGCCTCAACTTTCTGGCAAAATGTTGGGCATATATCACACATGGAAGGCTTATGAATTTATGGTTGTCGTATGAATAATTATATGAACTGTATAAATGTTGGCAAGTGTGAGTGGAGAGTGGGAGAGGCGTGCTTGAAGTACTCGCACTTATAAATTTCATAAACTGGGGCCAAACTGAGCCTCTGCTCTCTGTTGTCTGCTGTTGAGGTCACGGCCCATAAAATGTCGGCTAAGTGGCACTCGAAAGGGTTAAATTGCAATTACGTGCCGGCCGAAGTTACCCTAGAGCATTACGACCGCAACATGTTGATTGTCTACACTATCTGGCGCTCCTTCTCTTTCGGGCTTTCTCAGTTGATCCTTCTTTTACCTTACCACAGATACAGATGAATGTGGTCGTATGACTGAGGTGGCAACTGTGCAGTTGTGGCATAAATTTTACAGTTTGCTTAGAGTTGCGCTTGGCTTATCTATGGCACCATTGGGTTTCATTTGAAATGCCAAAGTATAAAGTTTTTAATTAAAAAAATATTTCTTGCCGAGTCGTATGATTTGCTGGGCCATGACGTTTGCGAGTTCTACCAGAAAAATGATTTTATCTCTTGCCAAAATCGATCTGCAAATCAATCTGCATATTAAAAATATGCTAAAGAAGTTTTTCTCTTAAAAAAAATAAGGAAAAGAAAATATAAATATATTTTATCCTTGATTGGCCGCAAAAGGCAAGACGCTCTTCGGTCCTGTCGTTCTAGCCTGGCTAAAAAAAAAATAAATAAATAAATAAACTTTCGCCTTGCAGTTTCCGGTAGGAAGGTGCATATGTGTGTGTGTGTGAAAATTGAAAAACTAATTTTCGCAAACAAAATCAAAAGCACAGAGCAAAAATTCGTTTGCATACTCGAAAATTTCCATAATTCAATTTCGATAATTTTATAAAACCGACAAGAAAGTGTACCGTCTTGTAAAATCTTTTTGTGAGTTTCTAGGGAGCTTGACTAAAAAGCAAGCAGACAAGGCTTCAAGTCCTGTTAAGCTGCCAAAGGCAAGAAGCGTGTGAGCTGGCACCTCTCCCGCTAAGTAGAACGACTCCTACTATCTCGAAGTACCCAGAAAAACTATAGCATGACTTTTTCTTTTTTTTTTTTTTTTGTTGTCTACACAAGGCCAAACGTCTTTTGTTACTTTGCTTGGCGCACGAACTTGGCTTGCAGTCATCAATCATGGCCATCTTGAGAATCTTAGTAGGTGGCAAGCTCGTGACATGCAATGAGAACCGTTCAACGGTATCTTTGGGGGCTAATGTGAAAGTTCACAATGCATGTTTTATATCCAAGGTCAATTGTTTGATAAGTAACTATTGAACAATTATTTAGCTCTCCCAGACATTCCATGTCTGTTTGCTAGACAAATCACCGAAAGGATACAATGAAATCAATTATTAATCACGAAAATTTAAATATCATCCTTGTTATTAAGCTAAAAATGTATTAGTCAATTCAAGGCAAAGTCAATTTTCAAGTCGTCAGCTTAAAATTAAACTTTAATAGGAGTTAATGAGCTGTAAATTGAATACTCACGAATGGCAAAGACTTAAAAAATTGGTACAAAAAAAATGAAAAAACATTTTATTTATTGCTTAATTTGATTTAGAACTTGGACAGTTTGGGCAGATTATTTGAATGCCATATTTTAAGACTTCGGACTTGAATACAATTATCCAGTAGTTATATTCCGCATACGACTTGACTCTATATAGTGAGAGTCTCCTGTACAATTGCAGAGGACAAATCCATTTAGTTCTAAACAATCATTTAAATTAACAGGAATATCTATCTTTTTGATATTCAGACTATCTTTTCTGTAGTAGATAATATCTTAAAGTATTTTCGAAACGGGTTGAAAAATTTTGTTTATTCGAAAAAGAATTCTTCCTTTTGTTGAACATCCTTTAGCGAAATATCTCGAGTGTGCAAGTCTCAAGTGTTTGTTTAAGCAATGCAAGTGGTTGCACAATACCAAAATACAAACTTTAACTTATGTAGATTGGCGTTGTCAGCAATTTTTCGTGGAGCTTGGCTTTTGTTTTTTGTTTTACTTTTTCTAGCTTCCATATAGCAAGTTTTTCTTCGAGCTTTTTTCCCTTGCCCAACGAGCGTACACAAATGACAAATGATGTCAGCGCTTTTGCTATTTTAGAGTTAAAAAAGAGACGAGAAAATAAGGAAAACCGAAAAAGGATACAATAAATGGGAAATGGCGGGAAACCCCCATGCGTCAGTGTTGAAAAATACGCTCTGTGTAAAATCAAAACACAAACATTGCAGCAAGTTTTAGGGAGGGTCGGAGACGTGAGCTCGCCTCAGTCAGGCGTGGCATGTGTTGAGCACAAACTTTTCGGATATGTGCAAAAGTTACGAGCATTGATTATCATAATTGAAATACGCGCTCTTCTCTTGACTAAAGCCCAAAGTCAAACACCAAGTGAAAAAGCAGACGCGACCATTTCCACTCTCGCTTCTATTTCGCCCACTCCACTCATATGCAAATGATGGATAATAGTAATTAAAGCTCTGTTGTGTGCGGCAAGGATCAGTGCCGAGTCGGAGTCCCAGAGTGTCGACAAAGTGGTATTAAATTTCAATTTGCTTGGTGAAACAGTTCATCGAATTGGACGGACAGCAACCAAAAACATTTGTCTGTACAAGTATCCATGTATCTATTTATTGTGATAAGACAAATGTAAATAGCAAATAAAACGTATTCATGTCGAGCTTTGTCTGGGGCAAACGTATTTGTTGTCGACAAATTTAATTTGATATTTCAATTTTTTGCATGTTGACTAGACAAAAATAATATGAAATTAATAGTCTTGCACGACATATCAAAATGAATTCAAAATAATATTGAAGCAATTCTATGTCACCTTTAAAGAGGAGCGCCCGTGGCAAAGGCTCTCTATTTATATCACATTAACAATTGCACTCAATATTATTAATTAACCAAGGCAAGCAGAATATAACTAATATTTGATTTATTCATTATAATTGGTAAAACCCTATTCAAAGGAAAAAAAATAAAATTTTTATGGCGGTTGGAGAAAAGATATCAAATAAATAATTCATAATTTAATTCAGTAAAAACATCTTTTGTACTCGGTTGCATTTGATTTCTATTCATAAAAAAATATATAATAATACAAAAAACATTCAAAGATATTCCAGCTTATCAAGCCGAGACATTTTTTCGATTGTCTGAGAAATTTTTATAATTTTTATTTATGAATTAAGATGTACGAAATATTAGAAGAGAATAAATTATTTTTAAGTTTAATTTGACTGTATAAAAAATTTTTGAAAAGTTTAGTTTAAAATGGGTATGGCGGCGGCGACAATGCTTCCGAGTTTTCTATACTCTTTGCCTTTGAGTGAGGGAAATAACTAGAAGATTCCAATGGAAACAAAGACCAAAAAATACAAATAATCAGTGAGCCATATAGTGATCTATTTATGCAAAACATCAAATTTCACCGCATTTCTCACCTATGTATATAAATGGGACGAATTTATTCATGTTGGTGTCATTCGAAAGATTTTTGATGGATTTAACTGTAAATATCCAGAATATTCCTGTTTCCAAAGCTGCTACCGGAACTATTCAAAGACTATTATAAGACTGACGATTTCTGAAATATATAAAAATATTCGCGATCATCTGACGATTAAATAGATAGATGGACTTTCTGGTCACCCTGATCATATTTTGGTAATTTTCAGGGTGTCCGATATCTCACAGCCTTAAAATATACATGTTTTGACTATTATTCAAATTTTGATAGATAAAAAAAAATAGAGCTATTCAAACATGATAGAAATTTATAAAAAAAATTATTTCTTTCCCTGGCATTTCAGAACTAATTTACTCACTTTGCAAAGCTAACTTAAATTGGGAGTGATAAGTAAAAGAATACCGTAATGTTTAAAGTAAATATAGAAATCTATCTGGTGTATAAATTTGCATTCATTTTAGCTCACCAGAGATGAGTAACTGGTAGTTATCACTCCATCTTCAATTTGTTTACCCTCTCAATGTATTAAATGCATATTTATATTTCCCCCCTTCCGGTCTGTGGTCGGTGTGTGTTTTCGTTTGACATTTGCATAACTTTTTCAGACACCTAAACAAACAAAAGAAAAAATAACAACACATTCGTTTGGTGACTATTACCCCAGTATTTTTGTCATTTTTCTATTCTGCCCTTCCTTCTATATCCCGCTTAAACTCTGACTCCCTTTGGTATTATTTAAATTAGTTGCACAATCTATCAAATGGTTGCTGTTTGATTTGAATTAAATTAAGCTTTGAGCAAAAATTATGATACTTTAGAAGCATTAAACAAACCACTTAGGTCCACCTGAATGTGGGTGGAGCGATGCAAAATTCAGAACCAATCGAATTATAATCGTAAGCGTTGACTTTACTCACCAGACTGAGGCATTAATTAAGGAACCGTAAGAGCATCTCAAACTGGCAGGTGACTGCAATGCCAGGGATATCTGAACTCTTTGTGAGTCCACTGACAAATGGCTTTCACAAGCAAATCATGTTTATGCACTTTGATTATCCAAATAAGCTTGGCCTTTTGCATTGGTCATGGCGCATCTTAAATGTAATTTGCAACTCAACCGTTGCACAAACCGCTTGGATTACCAACTTGATGACATCTCGGTCAACAGAGTGTGGCCACAAGCTTTTATATACGACACACCCCAGCAGACTGACCTTTTGACTAATGATTTTAATTTCACATATAATTGTATGAGCCTGCAAAATTTTGAGTCTTAAAATTTTTATTTAAAAATTTACATTTATATTTTTCTCTAGGGAATCTTCAAAAGGCCAATTGGGAATTTAGCTGGCCTAATTTGCAATTGTTTCTGGTGGCTTTGGTGGCTTCTTCAGAGAAAACCTAGGAATAAATTTTGAAGAAACTGAACTACAGAAATTCCTCGTCTCTCCTGAACGCTCATTTTAATGAACATATCAAGTAAAAGTTTATTCAATTTATGTAGAACTGGAAATAAGCAAGAGTAAGAGGAACAATTTTTCTGTGTTTACGCTCTACATGTACTTGTCAATAAAGCTAAGTAAATGCAGTCGGAAGGATTCCCAACTTGAGGCTCGAGTGGAGAATGTTCCATTTGGCCAATGCACCGGCGAGTGAAAGTTGATTGCCAGTGGCGGATGGATGGCTGGAGGGCACAGAAATGAAAAAGGCAATTGCCAAGACAAGTTCGTTTCCGCCGAGACGCTCCCTTCTTCAGTTATCATAGAAATGAGTTATGTATTTTCCAAGATAAATCATCCTAAGCTGGGGATGGATAGGCAACCTGAAGAAGCAAAATGGCCAGGCCATCCAGAGGAAAAGGGCAACAGAAAGCCGGCAACTTAGCGTGGCATCAAAAATTTAAACATTTTATTGTGGGTTTGGTGAGTCAAGTCCGGACTGGATGGGCTTGGGTTGGGCAGTGCACAACAAATTGGTGCATATAAACTCTCTGACTGACCATAATCAGAAACTAAATTGCAAAGTATAAAAAATGTTCTGCTCAAACCGACAACAAATTTATGAACTGCACCTAGATAAATTTTTGTAAATAGAAAATTTTACCAGTCAAACTGCATGCCAAAAGCATAAGCCCAAACTTGTTAACGGCCATGGAATGCAGTCTGTACTTTTTTAGTTAGTTTTCTTAGTTCATCGACAGTTCATTAAGATGCGCGAAAGGCCCTAGACTTTGGGCCGAAAAGTTTTTGATCAGGCGACAGTCCTCCCAACTGTCATACGCCAAGAGCGACTGAGTCTGCACTAAAAAAAATACCATTGAAAACGAAAAAAAAAAAAAAATAATAATCTGGAAAATAAATAATAATGTAAATGTAGTCATCTTATAAAGGGGCAAAATTTTAAAGTTACGTTTCGGTACCAGAAAAAAATGCTCTAGGCCAGACAAGGGACAGGCACCATGCCACACCTTCCACCTTTCTAGGAACTCAGAGTGGTATTGGTTAATGAGTATAGTTGGATCATGGGGCAAGAACAGAGTCTGAAAAATAACAACAAGCTGAAGTGAAGGGTCAGCCAAATGTCAACTGGCACATGCCCTGAGGCCAAGTAATTAGGTTTGATGACTCTTCTCTGAATAAAGTACGAAGCTGGGGAGGAACGAAAACAAAATCTCAAGCAAAGTGCAAACAAAAGTAAATAACACAAAGTAAATATTAAGCTGGCCGGGCAAGACATTTGTTGACTTAAAGTAAATCAACTGCACTATTACATTTTTGAATTTTGAATTAAATTTTTTTTTTAGAAAATTAAAGAGATTAGCACAACAAATAAAGAAAATTCAAATGTCCATAATAATAAAATATTTATGTCATTTAAATTTCACTAATATTAAAAATTTTAAGATTTTATTATCCATTGAAATTTAAAATTTTATAATGAGAAAATTATTTTTTTCATTTCTTGCCTAGCAACACACTTATAATTTGATCTTATACTCAGAAGTGTATCGCTTATAGCAAAAATTTGTACTGCTTTGTGGCTCTGGCGGTAAAAATAGTAACTCATTCTTCGGCAAGCAGTGCGAGTGGTTTTCACTGCATTAACTTCCGTTCCCATAAACATAGAATTTGTAATTCTATGTAAAAACACCGAATATAGAAAATATAGAAATAAAAACAGTACACCTAATTCTGTTTTTACACGATAGAATGGTTCCCGAGAAATTCGTGTAAAAAACAAATCGTGTAAAAAAAGATACTGGCCAAGTACAAAAATAATAGATTGGTTCTAGACCTCAAAAAATAAGTTAAAATTAGACTAAATAATATAAAAAAAATATTGTTGTAGTTATTGGTCTACCAAAATTATATGAGCTTCTACTTTATTTTACTTAGCACTTGTTAAAAATCAGCAAAAACTAACGATCTTTCAATTATAATTGTCAAATAGGAACTAAATTGTGTGTACAATACATTATGTACATTTTTACTTTTTCAATAATTCGGGGAATCCCGCATTTCCCGTAAAACAGAAATTACGCAAAATTACAAAAAATTCATGTAAAAAAAGTATTTTTTTTTTTTTTGAGTTCGTGTTATTTCAAATTATGTCGTGTAAAAATAGAAATATTTTTTCGTATTTACTCGTGTTAATTCAAATTCGTGTAAAAATAATTCGTGTAAAAACAGAATTAGGTGTACATCGAAAATATAAATCGAACATATAATTCGTGCTTGCGGAACATATGAAATGGGAACATAGAAAAAGGTCGAGCCTTGAAGATTCCACGAATTCAAGCAGTTCATAAAAAAGTCGATAATTATGTCCATTGTTTTTCTTTTTACTGTTACTGCAGTTGATTCTTAAACGGATTAATTTATAAATATACCCGGCCGATCTGTCGGGTGGATGCGCTGGAGGCGTCTTCTCGCCCTCAGTCCCATTCCACGCCTCCTTTTTAGGAGATTTGGGGCCAATTAGTTCGGGTAGTTAATGACATGGCCAATCCTTGATTTCTCCAGTTCGGCTCCGATGAATTTGTTGCCAATGTACCAATTCGCATCAGATAGTTCACGCAAGATTTGTGATTGCGCCTCTCGAATTTTTTTGAGGTACGACTTTTCGGAGGACAGGATAGGAGCCAGGACAACCGTTTGGACTTTAGCCTTATTGGAAAATGAAAGCTTGTTTCCAGGCCAAACCATGCTGCTCGGCTTAGTTTCAAGCCGCCGAACTATCACTTTTACGTGATGCTCGAACTCAAGAAAAATGGAGATATTTGGATGATTCAATAATCTTGTTAGCTTGGCTTCTACCAGAAAAACACACAAACCATAGAGTTAGTTTTATTTAAATTTATTTCAACGCTCAATTCAAGGCTATTTCACAAATATTTCATTGAGTATTTTATTTATACGAAATTGTATACCGGCGTTCACATTTTAAATACTTTTTTATCTTCATAAATAAATTGGGAGAGTACTGCATATTTGAATACGCCAGGTGTCATTTATCATTTAATTTATTTTTTGTATTTTTTTTTTTTTTTTTTTTTTTCTTTGATGAATTCGACTAATTCCAAAAGCCGTCAAACGAAACGATATGCATTCACTATTGTATTCTGATGATAGTTTTTTAATATTCTAAGAATTTATTTGATCGACATTACTTGTCTCGTTAATTAATATATTATCTTTACATAATTTTAGACACCACTATTTGTATATAATTTTGTTTTTTTTTCTGGGTGTTCATTGGTATCGCAGGTGCAAGGAATATTTTTATAAATTTTATTTTTATTTACTTATTTATTTTTTGTTTAAGTGCTTCTTGTAAATATTTAGAAAAAGTACTTAATTTTTTTATAAAAAAAAAAAAAAATTAAAAGAGGATGCTGAATTAAGTCTTGGAAATCCTTTTTGATAAAGAAATAAAATTACAAATATTGTTTAGCTGATCGATTAAGCTTATAGCTATGCGAAGACGATCAAATTTGATTTCATATTTCAAAGGGAAAAATAAAACATTTCTTGGGCCGAATGACCGAATGACCGATCCGACTGAGAACCGGGACTCGATTAATAATCTTATGGTATTTAATACGTTTATCTGTGGCCAGTAGTAATTCTGATAACAATTGGTGCATTGCTTAGGTCGCTTTTACATTTAAGGTGGAATATGGTTATAGTTTCTCATAATGGTTACAAGGGCAAGAACGAATCCTCTACACAAAACTCAAATAAAAACCACGAATAATGAAAATGCAATTGAAATTATATTTATAAAGCACAAACGATCATGTATTTTTCTTGGCAAATTGCGCTCTCTCGAATTTTTACAATTATTTAAAAATATTAAAAATAAAATGAAATCATTTGCGTATCTTTTGTAAATTTGAATAATTAAGATAAGTGTTGTGTGTGTTTTTATTAACTTGAAGTTTATTTTTTGTTGTATCTAAATTATAATTTATCATATATGTATAATACATTTTGTACAGATTTAAGAATTAAATTAAATTAAAAATTTGATAATAAAAATAAAAATAATATAAAACGCAAAATGGAAAACTCATAGACAAATCGCCCTAGACATACAGAATTAATATTATTTATAATGATATATTTATTTAATTATTTAGTATATATTAATTAACACGTATAGAATTGGTTTGATCAACAAGTTAGTGTGAGGGTGTTTAGGCAACAGATTGGGTAAGTTTTCAAGGTGCTTTGAAAATGTTTTTTTTTTTTTTTTCTTTCATTATTTGTTCTTGGAGTTCTCAATTATAATAAAGATGGTGGTAAATGGCGTTGAGTGGTGGGAGATTTTTTTGTTTTTTTTTTTGAAGAGCTTGGTCAATTTTGGCGTGCTGTGTTCAGATAGAGATACATTTACAATTCTAGTTTAGCTGCTCTATTTTAGTTTCATTTATTTCCCCACTTTTACTTTGAGTTTCGTTTATCAGCTGCATTCATTTAACTCAGCATGGATTATCATTATTTAATATTGTTTATAGGTATATGTTTATGCGTAGTTAACTGTACTTTATGCGTAGCGTATAATTGTTTTTAAGCTAAATTGTAAGTATCCGCGTCTGTGTGTAGTTCCATTCAACATTAGTTGTGTCTGCGTTAAGTATCTGATTTGATTTACGGCGCCCTCTTCCTCCACTCATCTGTGCATTTCTCTAAGTTTCCTTTATCGTCCTTGATTACTCTAAGGTCGAACCTTACTACAACTGCACCTGGAATGTTTGGGCTGGAGCTTTCGGCGGTGAGATAAACGGATTCGTACTGTGCCGAGTCACCGAAGACGACACCGGTACTTCCGGTGACAGTTTCTTGGCCGCTGCCACATTGGCCGCCCATTCAGCGTCGAAGGGGTCGGCTGGGGCGTCAGACCCATTCGTGCCACTGGGTGGCCCCGCTGCCAAAGTCTGAGACCGTCCCACATTGGCCAGATAGCTGGGTCGCTTTGGTGGTGCCGCTGGAGAAGTGCTGCGCACCACCTGGCCCAGCCACTGCTCGGCATTGGGCAGAGCGGCCGTATCTATGCTGTGTTCAGAGCGTGTCGGCGATGGCAGCGTCTGGTATGTGGGGGTGGTGACGCCCACTGGCGACAGGCCCAAGACGCGTGGCGTGACCTGAGCCGTGGGTGTGACTGTGGCTGTGGCGGTTGCTGTGGTCGCACTATAGGAGATTACCTGCTGCTGCTTCTCGGCGGCAATGATATTCTGGTTTACACTACGGTTATTATTAAAGTTCAAGTCGTCACCGGCGGCCAGAAGGGCATCGGTTTGTGTGAGCAGTGAGAGTCCCTGACTGAGTTCCTGACACAACTGACTAACGGAGTCGGCGGTAGCCTCGCCCGACTTGGCCGGGGAGACCTCGGCAATGGGTGAGACGCTGCGCAGTGGAGTGTGCAGAGCACCACCGGCGGCGCCGGCAAATGTCCCACCGGCGGCAGCGGCCAGGAAGGCCTTCTGGCGGTCGGCGTTGGACGGAAGATCATTGACACGCAGCGACATTTGCCGCTTGAAGGGCGACTGGCTACCAATAGTGCTCAGGCGGAAGGAGCTCTGGCGTTCCAGCATGTTGGGTGTGGCATGCGGACGCTCGATGGCAAAAGGATTGTAGGGCTTCACTGTGGCAGCCGGTGGAGCTGGTCCGTCCACGCTACGCTCATTGCTGTTGGAGACGGCGGCTGCTGCCAGGCGTTCGGTTAGCGTCGGCTGGCGGAAGGAACCAGTGCGTGTGAAGGTCGAGTTTTTGGTGTCGAAGGTCATGGTGACACCGCACTCCTTGTCGCGACGCTGCTTGCGCTCCAGACACACGGCAAAGGCACAGCCCACGGCATGAGACAAACGCTCCCCGGAGTCCTTGCAGGCCAGAAAGCCATGACACATCCAACGACGTGTGGTGCCATCGCGACAAATGTAGCTAAAGCCACGCTCTTGATTCCGGTCCGGGGCACAGAAGCTCACCTTCTCGATGGTCTGGTCTACAATGAGGCCCTTGGTTTCGTCGTCCACCACACGCAGGCCATCACCGCTGACCTGCAACATGCCGCGTACTCGACGACGACCCGAGTTCTAAAATTTGAAATTTGTGGGATTAGAAGGCTCGGAAGCTGAGATTTAATTTGACTTACCCTCAAGACCTTGAGCGCCTCTTCACAGACTTGCATTCCCCGCGACTCAAAAACCTCCACACAGCCGAGGTATTTGACCGAAAAAGAACAGGTGGCCGAGCGCACCGCCTCTTCATCGGCCTGCCATTGATGAGGCTTGGAAGATTCCGGCACACGATCCTTGCGGCGTCGGAAGGAATCTCGAAAGGAACGTCTGAGACGATCCATTTTCTTGGGTGATTTTTTGCTAAAGCGAAAGGAGGCGGATTTCTGCAAAAGGCATTTTGGATTAGCATTTTCGTTAACGAACAAAATAAAACCGTTAAAATTCAAATTCAGTTACAAAGAGAAACAAGTGCTTTTTCTACGGATCGACTCGGTGAGAACCACCCTTAAGTGTGGTGCGAATCCAGGTTACCTACCCCATTTTTGACATCACCGAATTTTCCACGTGTGAAGCCGCGCTCTAGTGGTTCGTGCGTGTGTGACGATGAGTTTCCCATGGTTTTCTGATACTGTGTGTATGTGTGTGTGTGTGTGTCTGTTTCTCTGTTTGTCTCAAATCGACTCTCCCGCTCTCGCCTCTCTGAGGGCTTTCCGGTTTGGCGTGAGTAAAATGCTCGAAATAACCGTTACAATAGAACGGCTCAAGTTTTACAAATTGTGGTCGTTGCTTTCGTTTCCTTTGATGAGGTCTGGGTCTGCCATAGAGGCCGGCACGTTGCCAGATGCTATTTGATTTTATTGTATTTATTTGTTTATATTTTTATCAGACGTCAATTGAACTCTTTTTAGCTATTTCGAATTGTTGTTGTTGTTGCCTGCCGTTTAGTTATTATTTTATGTTATTGATTTATTTATTGACTTGTTGCGCGCGCAAATTTATTTGTTCATTGAATTTGAGTTATGGTTTTTTATTATTAAATTAATTGACGATGAACGTCGGCGGTGGCAATCTGAAAGTGTGTATAAATTCAAAGTGGTAATGAAAATACGTGTGTCTTGGTGTTTTCCTCATGGAGTTGCCTTTGTTTTGACGTTGAAAACCACCTCGAAGCAACAAAAAAAAATGATTCACTGCAGAAAAAGCCTAAATTTTTATCACATTGACTCACCGAAATGATACCAAAAAGAGCAAAAAAAAATGAATGAATTCAATTCTTTATTATCGTGGGTAACGCCCCTAACTCTCCAACCAATCTATTCAAAGCGTCAGCTGCACTCTCATTGAGCTTTAATTTGCCCAGCAATCGATAATTTAATCATGCGTAACAACTGCAAGCAAATTGCACAATTTCATGGGCTTTGCAATAATTCTTCTACCAAATAAATGGCGATCAAGTCAATCGAGTAAGAAACACACTAGGCAAATTATGCTATCAAGATTATATTCGAAAAAAACAAGGTTCTATTCAGGGAATTTAAAAATGAAATTCTTAAACGGATCAGGACAACTGTCAGGAAACAGCAAAATCAATGGTATCTTCTTCTTCTAAAATATTATTTTTATTTTTTGAACTTTTAATTCTTTAAAACATATCTTTCATTTTGAGATTTATGATTTTAAGGAATTAGCTCCAATTATTCATTAACCTTAAGAGTATCCAATATTCTCTCTTCTTCATGCATGTATAAACACTCCGCCGATTTCACCTGAAACATAACGAGAATCCAAAGAGCTAAAGACCTCGCCGCTTCGCTTATCTAAATTTAAGCAGGCGCTTGGCTCTGTCTCACGTACTTGTTTACACACTTATATATTTATTTATATTTATTTTCAAATATACATATATGGATTTTAGGTAAGTATATACTATATTTTTTAGAAGCCTTTGTTTTCAGTACGCGGCTACGACGACATGCTGACGTTTGTGTGACTTTATCACATGTCTCATATTGCGGTACACTCTAACCGAACCATATTTGTTTTAATTTGATAAAAATAATAATCAGTGAGTGATTTGAAATAAAGATTCATTCTTGAATCGCCCGGCAAATAATGTCTTTCATTTGTTTTGACATTTTCGAATGATTGAACTTTTGACAGAGAAGGCAACCTTGATTAAGAGAGAGATACTTTTGGATATCAAATTGAACCAATCATTCCCCAGATCATTTAGTTCAAACCAAATCTGTTTTGGTCGACAGAGTGATTCATATTTATTGCATCGGATGCTGTGTATGCGCTTTTGATAAACTACAGTAGTCGAGAGATTGCAGCTCAGCAAATATTTATTTGAGTCCATAAATTGTTCACTTTGGTGGGAACACTGCATTGCAGCTTAATGTTTTTTCCACGAACCTAAATGGAGGTCTAATCTTAGCCCAATACTGACGCATTAACTAGCCTTCTTTTGATAATTGATTGGGCCAATAGTGGAGACATCTGTCGGCTGAAATATCTGGCATTTGAGAGAGCTTGTGTGCTCGACTCATTTGACTCAAGTTGTTAAATTGAAACGTATCTCAAATGAAATTAAAGTCCAACGCCCTGATGAAAAAAGCAGTGTGATTTTTTTAAAACTCTTTTGTATGCAATGAGAGTTGTTTTTCTTAACGGTCTTGACAGTCGGGTTTTATTTTCGACTACCTTGCCTGTCTGCCTGACTGCCTTGACTTCAAAACTAACTGTAAACGTTACGAGAACCTGTTTCGGACTTTTATTTACTTAATGTTCTCCACGTTCTTCTCGGAGATTTGTATTTTTGTCTTTTTATGTAAGGGCTTTTACGAAATTTTGTATTTCTGTTCTTTTATTTATTTAGTTTTTTTGTTGTTCTTTTACACATGATGCTGGTGATTAATAGACTTGAGTTGGCGTAAAGCTTGGTTTACAAGTTTGTGGCTTTTTATGGGAACCCAACCGAGTGGTCCAAGCTGAGATGCTGTTTGACTGCATTTTTCCAAGAACTTTGGACCTCTTTTTGGCTTACTCTTAAACATGTTAATGTCCAGCTGAGTAGATGAACTCCCTTTCAGAGTACTAATTAAATAGGTTCTGCCTGGGCACTTAAATGGATCATTAGCTCAGGCTTTAAATTACTTTTATAAAAAAAATACTATATGGATATGAAAGTCGAATTCTATTAATTTGGGGTTCCTAATGTTCGCTTAAATTATTTTACGAAATCCATTCAACTATTATGATATGATTCACAATATTGTTTTCCAAATAAACAACCTCAGACCTGACAAAGAGAGTAGAAAATAAACCACCGAAAAACTTTTAAATCACGCACTAAAAGTAAATATGATTTCATAAATGACAACAATGAGAGGCCAAAATATGTTGCCGGAAGGGTTCATTCAACCAATAAGCGAGACACGAACGGGTTTCCAGACGAAAACATTTATTAAACAAAAATCTGATTAAAAGCATCGTTGATAAAAAAAAAATTAATAAAATACAAACTTTTTTTTATCGTTGTTTATTTTATAAAATCTATAGACTTTATGCATACCAAAATATTTATATTCATGTTTAATAGGAAGTCAACACCACCCAAAAGAGAGAAAAAATAAACAGGAATAAACTAGTCGGCGCTTGCTTTATCATGATTTATATTTAAAGTCTATCAAAGGCTTCGGGGCAATCAACAAATCGAATCGATCAAAGGCTATGCAAATAAGTCAAGCAGTCTATAAATTAGGAAAACATATTTTGTTGGTTTCCAAATATTTGAAATAGGTAATACCAAATCGGTGTGAAGTAGCGTGGAATTATGATGGGGAAATCCATGAAACTACCATAAGTTCCTACGTTGTTCAGATGTCACCCCAAAAATAGTATTCAAATTAATTTCGTTCACGCCCAAAAAAAAAAGCTTGTACTTTCAGCTCGTATTGTGTAGGCAAATGTCCAGACTCTAATTAAGAACTCATGGGGTTTTATGGCGAAAACACTTTAAAGTTTGCAGACACCACAGACACTACAAATCAAATTATAGAATGTGTATTGTTCAGAGCTCAATAAACGGCATAATTAAATAATGAACCGAATGGCGGAATAGCGTGTTGGGGAACACGCCTATGGTTATTGTCGAGCTGAAAGCATTAAGCAATTAACCCTGATAATAACCCAAGAGAGCATGAAACAGTCATTGACATCAAAACTTTTGCCCATACCAAATAATACAGAATTTCACTGACTTGTGCTCTGTTGCATAATGGCAATCTAGACTACGACAAAACATATAAACAAACAGACTATCAATTTGAAGCCCCAAAATAGAAAACAATAATACTTGTTGCATCCCACAGACAAAAGATGAGCAAGAAGGTGGGCGGTGCAAACTGAATGAGTCCACATTTGAGCTGCACTGTTGGATTATGCCACCCATTTGGCCTTAACCCTGCTTACCAGACCTCAGCCAAAGCCTTACCAAATCCTGTTTACAAAAGCCTTTGGACTTAACATGTCCAGTTTCTAATCCGATGCGGTTGTGCTGGTTCTGTTATCTGCCTGCTTTTCGGTTTGTTTGTGTTTTGTTTTTGCAGATTTTTAATCAAAACTATCAACACTGACACTGTCCAGGAAAAATTTATTTATTTTTTTTTATTTTTGATCTGATAAAATCTCTATTAAAAAATTTAAGAAAAAATCGATAATTGCTTAAAAATTCTTAAACCAAAATTAAATAATCTCAGAATGTCTGCGAGGGATATTAATAATTTCAGAGGTTTCAGTTTCAAAGAAACTAACAAGGAAGATCAATTCAAACTATCCATAAGCCTTTTAAGCTGATATATGCGATCGGAATATCAGTTTATCTGGGACTAGGTTTTTCCCAAAATCTGGTTTATTATTAATCTCTGAGCATGCAGAGTAAGATCCATGTTTGATTCTATTCATCCTGCAGAAATGAAAATTGAAACAAATATTTCAACACTTCACAGCCCCGAGGTTTGCTCATTTGGATTTGCTTTTCAGGCTACCTGGCGGGAGATCCGAGATCCTCGCTATCTTAGCCTCTGCATGCGGTTTCGTAAATTTAATTCTCTTGCATTTCAGAGAGTGCATTCAGTCTTCAAATTCACACGCTTTTAGAAAGGATGTAGGGCTTCGCTCGAGTCTTTTGATATAAAATTATAATTATGCTGTTCAGGAGGGTACACATGTGTGTGAGTTTACCCACCACCACAGCAGAGAAGCCTTCCATGTCCTTCAATGAAGCCTGGCAACAGCAGAGCTGTTTACATCTCCTTTTTTATATATACGAGCACATATAAGTTGAGGGTTGCTTTATGTAGTGTTGGAATTTTTAATATTTATGCTTTTTGTCTGTATTCTGAAGACTGGTTCGTGGGAATTTTCATAAAAAATATAAACAGAATTTAAAATGTATTAAAGAAATGCTAAGTGTGTAGGAAGTTTAGTGATGTAATTAAATTTTCTGTATAGTGGGTGAGTAGGGTGGCCCAGGCGACAATTACAAAATTAGATTCTTACTATCGTTGAAAGGTAACAACCCGGAAAGGACAAAACCAAATTGGTGGGAGTGTAAGAGCCGTTCTTGCCTTTCGCTCTTTTATCTGCATTTCCTTGGATTTGTGTCAGCCTCCGTTAAATCAGTCTAAGTCCCGAGTTAAGATAAGATCTAAATCAAACATCTTAGTTCATCTAACTCATTAAGCTCTAGTCCGCATAGCTCTGGAAGTATTTCAGACTGACTGTATAAATCACTTTATGCAAATGTCAAGAGCAAACACCGTTAGATCTTTTGGCAAACTATGCCAAAATCCTCTAAATAGCCGGACAATAAATCTTGCGAAGCGTGCGATAACTACACCAAGTGCGCCGAGAACCAAAGTAAATAGCAAAAGGTTTGGACGGACGCACAAGAAAGCCGCGTAAAAATCTCACAGCCTCCGCCTCAAGAATTCAATTTCAAGAGTTTGCGAATTTTGTTTTCTTAATTTTTTTTGCAAGCATTTTTTTTCTTTGTGCATACGTAGTCAGTGGCGTCTGTTTTTTTCTGTCAACTGCTCTAAGCTCAAACAATTATGGGGAGTGACAATAAAAAAAGGCAGCAAGAAAGAAAGCTGAGAGCTCAGCAAAAACATGAAAAGGGTGAAGCCAGATAAAAATAATAATAATTGCAATGGTAAAGGAAATTGTGTAAGCAGTTTTTTAGACTTTATGAGATTTTCAGCTAAGAATGGCAAAGTAGATTCCCGAGCAGAAGAAAACTGAGGTCTCCTATATATTCACACGATGGCCAGAAAACGCACCCTTAATTAATGCATTGTACTGCGTGTTTCGGGCTCGACGGGGAGGGGTTGGGTAGGAAATTCCAATGCACCCAATTGCAGGGACCAAGACCTCTCTAATAAGCGACTACTAAAGGCTGTGCCGAGTGGATTATACTGGCGGGTAGATCATTGCTAGGCCTTATACTATTTAAGAGTCTAATTATTAGCTGTCAATGGGGTGGTGTGTCATAGGTGAGGCTTACCTGAATACAGTGAAAGTGTTGGATGGACTATGGGAACCGAAATGGGAAAATATTGGGTAGATTTTTACCTTAAGCAAAGCCTAGAACTCGAGATTTAGTTGTCTGGTTTCACTTAGAACTGCATGCTTTGGAATATAAACCTGGACTCCTTCCTATACATTTTTCTTCATTTTAGAGTCAATTCATAGCAAAAACCACTTGGAAGACTCGGGAAAAAACCAAGCAAACGGAAGTGAAGCCAAACATAAAAAATTCGAAAAACAAAGGCCTGCATTTAGGTAAGAGCCGCACGAATTGTGAAGCCTGTAAGAGCGGAACAAAAACCAAATGTCCTCAACACACACACTCAGACAGAAATACTCACACACTCGCACGTTTACCGATCGAATCACACAAACAAAACATTTGGCAGGCTACGCGTGGTTTCAAATTGGCTGCATCTGCCGCTGGAAAAGAGACAATAGTCAAGTGAGTGAGTGAGAGGGTGAGTGCCTCAGGGTTGAGTTGAAAATTCTGCCGACATATGTTTTGTACACGTGATACGCTAGTGTGTTCTGTATTTTCGACAGTGCCACATGCCAAGATCTGTCTGACTGACTAACTACTCCTTATATGAGTCATTTGATTTGTCTCGTCTCAGGTAGTGAAAAAAAAAAACAAAAATAAAACCCAAAACCACTTGGCATGCCATAAACTCGATTCTGTCTGCCTAGTCTGCCTTGCCGGAGATTTGCATCTGCTCTCTTTTGTTCCAAAAAATTTTATATGTGTATGTATTCTCTTCAAACTGTATTCATGTTTTATTTTCTAGTAATTTGTTTATGTATAAATGCAAATGATATAATGATTCAACACCGACTTAAATGACACATTTATTGGTTTTCGTCAAACAGGTTACACAAGTTTGGAAAAAATAAATAAATAAATTGACTTGCGTAGCAAAGGTTGGTTGAAATGAACGAAAAGCCATTAAATCAGTCAGTTACCCAAAAATAATTATAAATTCAAAGCTCATACACTTGGCACACAGAGAAAAGTTGCAGTACGAAAATATCCATATCTCTTGCCGAGAATTTTTAAATCATTTTAAATATTTATAATGATTTCCCTAATTTGGTGGTTCTCAAATAACATGGCAAAATAAATTTGTACTGAAAAAATTGTTTTTTTAAGTTCAGGGAACAGAAAATCTTGGCAACTTCTGTGTAGACCGATAATTAAGATATATTACTTTTAGGTCTCTTTTCAATTCCAGGGAACATCAGACCGTTTCGTAGACTTCCAGATATATATATATACATTCTATAAAGATTGATAATTTAAAAGCGAGAACTTAAGAACCTGTGCAGTTCTCTCAAATTGATAAAATTTCAAATTATTATTTTGAGGCCTCTTTTTGATTCCATGGAATATATGCAACTGTTGAATTTTCCTAACTTAATATTTAAAACAGATTGTTTATGTTTTTTTTTTTTTATTGCAAAACAAAGCTTTGCGATGAATGAATTCGTTTTAAGTCTATTCTAGATTCCAGGAATCTTAAGTAAATTTTGTGTTTTCTCAGCTTTATATTAGTTCTATTAGGATAAATTTTCAATATGATTTATAAATATATTTTTTGAAATCACGAACACTCAACAGCCCTTTAAGTTCTCCCAATTTTATATAAGTTCTTTATGGACCGGTAAGAAAAATAATTTTTTTTTTGTACGCGCAACTATTACGATTTATATTGAGCATTTACTTAAATTTACATACTTAATTTATACATAATTATTTTTGAGGTTTTTAAGCACAGGAAGCTTTTTTTGGAGGTTGTGTTACGAATTATTTTTTTTTAGTTTGACATAATTAAACACAAACATGTTCTAAAGGTAACTTTCAGCGTGATGGTTTATCTCTGACATATCAAATAAATACAATGTTTTAGTTTTTGTTTTCGACTGTGCTGTTTCTTTTGATAAGACAACTCAAACAGACAAACAATCCAAGTACCCAAATGTCTTATATGTACCTCGTGCTGCTGTCACTTGGCTAGATTTATTTTGATAGATTACTTGCAAAAACAATGGCTTGGCAAATTTGCAAATCTAGCAAACATTATGTAAAATGTTTGAATTTTCTTTGGTATTAGATAGAATTAATGGGGATTCGAGAGAGCAGAGAATGCAGAAACCACAACATTCTCCATTGATGAATTGAATATTGTCATTTGAAATAATTTTGCTTGGAACCAAACCCAACGAAGCTTGACAATTTACAACGGTACTCATGGCTCTGCTCTGATTGCTATTGTCAACATTGAGCCGGCTAAAAGGGGAAGAGAGGCTTTTTAGTTTCAAATTAAATAATTTGATTGTGCGCGAAAGTGTAACAGAAATCAAAAAGTTTTCGAACAATTCCATGAGCAGTGCAAACTGAATAAAATGTTTTCATTTTCCAGTCGATTGTCCAAAACGGGGAAAAGCTAAAAATATGCACAGAAATTTACTGGCTCAACCTAGAAAGAATCGATACAAGCTGGTTTCTATGAATGAAATAAAAATGGCATACGGAAAGAAACCTAAAATGTGCGACCAGTTAACAGGCCGTGGAAACTGCTACGGTTGACCTCATTCAAAAGGAATCACAGAAGACGGGGGAAATCACCCAAGACAACAGCCGACACTTTTCCAGTGTCGTAATAGAAATGTAACGGTAACTCTAGAACTGAGCCGTTCCCAGAGATTTCAATAACTCAAAGAGCTCTAGGGCTCTAGAGGAACATGCCAAGTAAACTTTTGTTTCTCAGAAATAGTACAAAGGGATTCAGCTGGCTTGTTTCGAAATTTATTGTAACTCAAAATTGCAACAAAATAATTTTGCCCCTTGGCATTTGTGGGATACTTCAAGGCTGAGGAGTTGGCAAATATGCGACCAGTTTGAAATGTGAATAACACACGAAAAACTTTTGAAGGCCAAAAAGTCTTGTGTGGCTTGGAGCCCAGAATAGTTTGGCTTGTTTAGTTAAAAAGGTAGCCCACTCAATTGAAAAGGTCAGGACTCAGAGTGAGCTGGTAAGTCAATAACTCGTCAGAGTAAACATTTCTAATTTAATTGCTAGGAGCAGAGAAAAAAATGCCATGAAAATGTGTTTGCCAATCACTGGGAAAGGCAAGTTAATGACAAAACGTTTACATACGTAATTAGCCATGTTTAATTTCCTGCTATAATAACTAGAAAAACCACAAGCTGAGCCGAGTCGTGCTATAAGGCAATAGGAATGACCAGCAATCACGGGCGTCCCAGTGTGATGCGTTGCAGCGGATGTGGAGTAACAAAGCCTCTCAGCTGCAGGCCGGGAGTAGAGAAGCAGCTTGTTGGCTGCCGTCTCATCAACATATCAGCCAAGTTAATGACTTTGCAAAGCGCCTTGGACTTGAACAGATAGCGAAAAAAAACGCAGACAGAACTTGACTTGTTCTTTGGCCAGGCGAAGATGTCTTTTGTTGTTGCCTGTTAATCATTGCTGCAGCGCAACTGCATAAAAATAGAAAGGAAATTCCATGAAATTAAAGTTTTATGTTGATAATGCTGCTTGCCTCATCTGACGACTGCGATGACTGCACGAGTACGAGTAGAATGGCCAAAGCCACTGACTTGTTGGGTTGGCCAAGAATATCAGCCAGTGTCTCGGTAATGTTTTCTGAAGCTTGTTGAAGACAGCAAGAGGCGAAGCCACAAGCCACTGGCCTGCCAGCCTGCCAGCCAGCCAGCAGGCCTGTTGTTGAGTCAACATCAGCCCAAGACGGAGAGACCGAGTCTCAGCTGAAGTGGGCACAATTGTGTGCTTGCGACTCCAAAGAATGCAGTTGGGGGGCATAATCGAAAGGCATGTGAGAAAAGTGGCGGCAGTTGGAAACGGGTTTTTCACACAGACACACAAAGCTGGTAAGCTCTTGGCTGCTGTTTCTGTATCTGTTCCTCCCGCGACTGTGGCTGGAATGGCTTTTGTTCTTGGGGATTTTTCTTCTTTATTTTATACATATTTTTTTTTACCTTTTTGCCAGAACATCATCAAGTTTATTTGCTGGGTGTTGCCTGGCTTAAAGTTGTTGGTTAAACTTAGTTTTAGAGTTGTGTTGAGGGTTACTAACTCACTAAAGGTTGCCATCTTAAGTGCTTGGAAGGGAACTTTTCAAAACTTTAGTTCAATGACTTTCAATTTGGCTAAAAAATATTCACCAAATAAAATAAAATCCAAGAAGCTTCCTCTGTCTGATTTACAAGTAGACATATAGCGTATTCAAAGTTCAGTTAAAAAATAAAAATTGCCAAATGGAATTTACACAACTTAGTATATAATTAGAAATAATTATTGTTATTTTAGCTTCGAGTTTGAAGGAGTGAGAGAAATGCATCTATCTGAAATATTTCAAAGACATACCCATTAAAATTTAATAAAGCAACACAAAACCTGACACGCTGAATCATCGACTAAAACAGCTTTATTTTTTTCGATACAAAAGCTTTCAGCCAATCGTGGGTGTGGATGTGTGTTTGCTTTGGATCTTAAAAATAAAAATAATCAAAATATTGTTAACACTTGTATTTGGTAGTATGCTAGTTGGTTGGGCAGGGGCTCATTTTCGATTTTCGCTATCTGAATGGAAATAGCTACCTTACTTTAATTTATGCTTTGTGCTGAAAAGGTTTACCTTAAGGGGCAAATTGTATAAATTTCCATGAGTTAACTGGAAGGCCTGTGATAAAGAAATCTGGGGCATAAAATTTGCCAGTCAAATGCCTAATGAGGTGGGCAGCCACACCTTCGGATGAGTCTCCATTGTTTGGTGGGTGTCTCCGAGAAGTGGAAGAAGAAGAAGAAGAAGAGACTGACAACAGAAAGTATAATTACTAAGTAATTAAGTGAGTGGCAGCAGCGAAAGTTGACAAGGGTGAGAGTTGGTTGGGGTCTCGATGATTCTTGTGGGGATGGTTCAGGGGATGACGAGAAGATAGTGAAAGGTCTGGGAACGCTGTGACTATATGTTTCAACATTTTAAATTAATTCGGATTCTACTCGGCTTTTTTCAACGTCAAAACAGCGGCTGGGCTGGAATTGCAAATGCCAGACGGCATATGGAAGGCTGAAAACAAAAATAACCTGTGGCTCCGGATACTCGAGAATCAGCAAAAAGTCTTTTCCCAAAAGACACAAAGAATTGTATGCAAATCGGAATCATGGCATATAAAAAACTTGTTTTTCATATTGACTCTCAAATCGAGTGTCGATAATTCAATTCCGTTTTTTCTCCTCTCTTTCTCTCTCTTTCTCTATTGGGCCTATTGTCAGTTATTTTTGTTTTCAGCTTTTGTTTTTTAATTTTATTTAAATAAAATATAAAATTTACCGGAGTTACTCGAGTGTGTTTTATCCAAAATGGTCGGTATTTCGTTGGTTGTTGAATTTGCAAGGCAAATTCCACAAAACTATTTTCTCGGCTTTTTTGCTGGCATTAATTATTATTTATTCCTTTGGATACTCTTTTGTATTTCAGCTGGTTGATCAAAAATCCGGTTTAGCCTTATATAACTTTTTGAATTTTATTTTTGTGTGTTGTGGATTTAATTTCTATTTTCGCGCACAAAACTCAACACAAGCGGCACATTTGCATCAAAGTTCCAAGAACTAAGCACGGCAGCACAAAATCAAACCTAGCCCGCTACACGGCGCGGCAACGCAACACGACGACACTGACCACTGACCACCGACCCTGAAGACAGTAAGCAGTAAAACCCCCCCGATCAATCGTAAGCTGCTTACGCGGACATTGGAGCACCAGAGTTCTGCTGGCCCGGACTGAGGAGAACAGAACAGAACTGAACTAACTAGCTGACTGACGGGACTGGCGAGAATGAACGAACGACGGAACGAACGGCGACTCAATTGGCAGCGGCAACGCGTTAACACGTTTGGTTGGTTTGCACTCTTCAGCGGTTCAAATTGCTCTACTGTACTGGCCAGGCAGCGCAGCTCGAGCCAGGCCCAAAAAATTCAATTTGCTCGTAAGAGCGGGAGAGTTTCAGCCTGAGAGCGGTCTGACAGCTGTTGGTGTTTTTTTTTTTTTTTTTTTTTGTGGGTTCAGATACATTTGCTGCATTTTGCTCTTTGTATATTGAATTGAGAGTGTGAGCGGTCTAGCGTGTGCGTGTGTGTGTGTGTGTGAGTGGTGTATTTGCTTAGACATTATTTACTACCAACAACGACAGTTAGTTGGTTGTCAGCGACGCCGATAAAATTGCGACGCGTTTGCTGTTTTGTAGCAACGTGTGCAGCTTGTAGACTTTGTAGAGACGGAGAATTAATAAGTATTAGGCCAGGGGGAGTTTCGTGATCGCTACACTCAGGATTTGCTCATTCGGCACTGCGAAAAAGTTTTATTAAAGTCGTTAATCAAACAGAATAAAGACGAGAATTATAAAATATAATAATGATGGTCTACGAACTTATTTCAGTCTATTCTTTAACTCAAAATATTTCGTAAAACCATTCCGAAAAAATTCAGAAATTTATTAAGAATACCAATAAAATTTTAAGTATTTCCCTTGGAGAGAGAAACCTTTAGAGATTTTAGAACTTATTCAACTGAAGTTCCCTACATATAGGAAGGCAGGGCATTGAAACCAGTTATGGTTTTCGTTGCTCTGCAGCTGCCAGTTTTACGTAGACAACATGTTTCTGGGTTGGTTTAACGTTTGCCCAAAGATTGTTACCCAAAGAGAGCGAAAATCTTAGGAAAGAGAGGGCCTGACTATAAACTATATGCCTATACATTAAAAAATATTGAAAGACAAGTGATTCAACGAGACAGCCAGAATAATGGAAACTGATTAACTTATTGTTATAAATAATTTAAACTTATCTTTGTTTCTTTTTTAATTGAAGTGCCCAACCTAAATTCCGTGACAATAATAGGTAATGATCGATTGAATAAAGAGAGAAACGCTCAACAAGACAAGGTCGCAGCCCGAAGAGAACCATTTCGAAGAGAGGCCACCAATACACTTAACCAAAGATAAAAACTGTGTAGCTGTATGTGTGAAAGATATTAAATGTGTGTGCCTAAGAGAACTGAGAAAGAGCGGAACAAAGAGCAAGATTCGGATTTTTTGAAACATCAACATTTCACATTGGAACGTGCGAAAAATTGCAATGCAGCAATTTTTAGGTAAAATTTTATGCCACAGGTAAAAAAAAGGTTTAGATTATTATTCGGAGCAAGCCCATTGCTTGTCTTTAGGAAAAAAGAACTGAGCCAAGTTGCAAACTTACAGGTAAAAATTAAAAAAATTGATCCCGTGTATTTTATAATTATTACTACGGTGCTCGAACTACCGTACTACTTTCATTTTCATATGGATCTTATCTCTATTTTTGGCATTCGACCAAATAACCCCGAAAGTATGTTACTAATCTTATACCAAATGACCTATAAAAAGCATTTTTGATCACCCACCCAATGAGGTGCTTAGATTAAACCAAGCGTCTAAATTACAACGGATTTTTTCAAATCTTTTCCAATCAAATTAAACTAAGCTATGTAATGCTCCCCACATTGATCAAGTCCATTATGCCTTTGTCCTTCATTATCATAAAAGCGATGTGTGAACAAAAGAACCCCATGAGCCCGATTGTTAAAAAAGCAAACGTGTTGCCTGTAAAAATACCATTGCAATGTCAAACAATCGCTTAGATAAATGAAAACGTTTGGGTTTGAATTCGCCTTCAATCCACAGACGATTGCTATAAGGTATAGACAAAAGATAAAAGTTAGTGGCAAACAATGGCAAACGGCTCTGCCCGTGTTGATGAGAAATCAATGTCGTCCCGTCAAAAGTCAGACAAAAGCCACATGTTCAGACTAATCAAAAATTCAATCAAAATGCGAAAAATGTTGCTACAAAACGATAAAAAACATCGAGGATGAATATATTGTACAAAGTCCAGATGAGTAATAAAGGTGTGCGATTGCAACAAGCTAAAAATTCAATAGAACATTGTAAGGTAACGCTGGATCGATGACTTTTATTGAATTCGCTTTAAGAGACTCGCAATTTCAGTAGCTCGCTGACACTAGGCAGGCTCAACAACCTTTAAGATTTGTCCAGGATCTCTCCAAGATCTTTGTGCCTAATGAGTCAAATCGATTCTAAATTTTTTTTCTCTTTAAAGAATGTGAAAAAGTATTTGTTTCTCTTTGTAGAATTTAAATGTATAAAAGTTTACTTACCCAAACCAATCAAAAAAACGGAGCTGTAAGAAAAAGAAAAACATGGATTAAACATAAAATACTTTATTTTATAAATTTCTTGGTAATAGTTGAAATAATTTAATTATTAATCAAAATCTCTTAAATCAAAGTTTAAGAGCTTTTCATATTCAAATTCACATCGGAGGCGCCTTGACTATCAAATTGCAAAAGTCATCAAAGTTCCCACACTCATTAGGGTCATCAAGAATAGTACGTCTCGTGCACAGTTTTGTATGGCAGATGCCTTAAGCTTTATGTTTAAGTATGCATTAATATCTTTTATTTTTACTATCCTCATTTATATACTCCGTGTATGCAATATTGTGCTCGAGTGGTGCTTGAGACGATGACGGCTGCTTAAGCGACAAAAGCTCAAGTGGTGAGACAACGCAAGAGAGCAGAAAAGCTCAAGCCTACAGGTGTGGAGCATGTATGCGTGCGGGTATGTGTGAAAGCTTTTCAAGTTTAAGCTTGACTTTTGATGCGGTTGAATGAACTTGTGCTTGAAATGCTTGCGTTTAAATGCACTGCAAAAAATAGTTTAGTCAAAAGATTTCTGAAACCAAGCTAAAGCCGGATAATAGCAGTATTTCTCACTGGTTTCGAGTTTCCAAGATGTAAGAGCTTAAAAAAAATTCTAGTCTATCAAATAATAATAATTTTTCTTTATTAGGTTCGGCATCTCCTAGGTCATGTTGCAGTACTTTTCAAATTTTTTAGGGCATAACAATTTGTTTTTAAATAGCACACATCTCACGCCCATTACTTAAATAAACAACCAGCCTAGGGGTAGGGAGGCATACACAAGCACACTTTCGTTCACATCACCCTGTCAACCCAACGAAATCCTTGGGTAAATAAAAAAGAAGCGTACGCATGGGGCGGGTGAAAATTTTCAAGTGCTCGGCAAGGCTGAAATGCAATTAAAAAGCATTTAGCAGATTAAATGCAATAAAAAAGAGATTGCTCTAAAAAAATAAATATGAAACTACTGCCATAGAGGCGACCAGCATAGACTAATACGGTAATTGAAGGCGACAGGACGGGCGTCTGCGTGGGAACCCAACAGGCTGTGGCAGTCCTGATGCCGAAAATATGATTTAATTGAATTGAGAAATGTTATGAGAAAGGTTTCACAATTCCTTGGGATCCAAGCATATAATCAAAAATTTATAGAATAATAAAGGCCTTAAACTGGTTCCCTGCCTCTCCGGCTGAAAAGTTAATTTTATGATTTCAATTATGCTCAGGGGCTTATTCGACTGATTGCTTCTAGTCAAATTTTTTGAGCTGAAAATAATTTCGAAGTTTTGAATTTATGGATTGATGGACAACAACCGCAGGTCATATTTTCCTCAGCAATTAATTTGAAGCATAACCAATTCTAGATGCTGCGAACTTTGATCGAAACGAGAATAATAAAATTTTGAACTTAAATGTTCCAAAACTATTAATCAAAATGTCTGGAAACATATTAAAGAAATGATCTCACAATCTAAGATTGTTTTGCGCTGATTAAAATTATGAATACGAGAAACTTTCCATCCGAAATGACTTTCCCCCCAGCATGATTGTTATGAGCTTTGCCACACCCAATTTGTTTTTAGATCAACATTATTGCTTCATCCAGAAACTAAAACGCGTAATGCAATTTCAATTCACTGAATTCCCTCAACGTCATCATCACCCAGACTCAGAGCATTATTGCCATGAGCTCACTCTCTGGCTACTTGGAGGAATTGTCTTGCCAGCTGCCTGTTTTGCTCTGGCTCTGCCATCGCTTAGCCAACAACTGTGACGGCAAAGTCATGTGCTCGCAATTTAAACTGATGCCACTGCCACTGCCACTGCCACTACCATTGCCCCAGCCCTGCTGCCCAGGGCTCCAAGTAATACGTGCGGATTGGCTTGTGTGCATTGCTCTGGGTTGCCACTAAAATTGCATTAATGCAGTTTTTCTTTTTACACCAATTCCCCCGACTGGTGTACACCGAATGTGTCCAGCAAATGTCATATGGTGTGTATTTTTAAGCAAAACTAAAATTGTGTTGGCTTTGGACTCGTTTTAAAGAATCTATAGTTAAGGTTGCACGTTAATGTGTGGAATATGAGGAAAGCATATTAATTTATTTAAAGCTATTTTCAATGAATACTGAGATTAAATGCGGGTGCAGGGGATGACTACGTCCGAATGAGTAAAAAACAGATTTATCTAAGTACCAGAAATTTGACATTTATACTTGGAAAACAAGCTGTGCATTTGGTCTATGACATTACGTGAATAAAATTATCCATAAAGTGCGAATTGAACTAAATTTTATGTAGATTCCCCAATAATATTCAAATATAACTTTATGGTCAAAGTCGTACAAGGCAGTAATTTCATAAACTTTATAAATTCATAAATATTTTAGAGAATAAATACCATATTCATACTATTGATGAATGAAGAGACCAAAAGGTGTGTGTAAAAGTTGTTGAAATAAGGAAGAAAGGAATATACTACTACCTGTCTGTCTACTTATTTCTGTGAACTTAATAGTAATTCCAGTAAAAGTATCGCAAAGTAAATTTACTTGATTGATATCAAACATAAACAAAATAGAACTATGATTACTGGAGATATTTGCAAATCTAGGTCAGAGTCCAGATAGATTCATATGAGTGCACTATGACAGGGTTAACACTAAGTGGATTCTTATAGGAATTTCAAATTTATACTTTTATATTCAAGGTGACTTAAAAAGGGTTTAATTAAAAAATATTTGACTTTAGCTTAAGAAACTCTAAATTCAAAAGATCCATAAATATAATTTTTTTTAGAACTTTCATAAAATTTATTTTGTTTTTCATATTAAATTTCCATTAAAGTAATTTGTAATACAGTTAATTAGCTTATCACTTGTTCTGCTTGCTAGCAACGGAGAAGCGTGGTAAATTTACACTTTGCCATTTTCAGTGTTTACGAAAGGGACAAATTCAGAAGGGGGAAAGGGACCAATTCACATTCACCTACACAGCCCACATGAATCAATAAAACTATAATAGTGTATTGGCCACAGCCTTGTTGATTGGCGATTTGCCGAGTCGTTGGCTAGACGAGCCCGGAGACTTGCAACTGAACATACCGACGTACAAGATTAATGATTGCTATAAAAGTGCCTAAACTTGTTGGCAAACAACACCTACTCTCATGGCACACACACTCACATACACACACCTAGAAGAAGAGGCAGTAAGCCCGACGATTTTAATCTTCCTTCTAGTCATAAACAAAATGCCGCACTTTGGTTAGCTGGCTGGCTTTTTGGATTGCCTCGCCTTCATTTGCTCTCGCCCACTTGCGGTGCGGACAAGCCAAAGTCATTTCCTTTACTGCCAACGCGTGCAGCTTTCATTGTCTTTTGTTGTTGTGGCTGCACTTGAGGTGCCTCCTCTTGGTGAGCTGCTGCCTTCAACATTCACCTAAAGACAACACACACACATACACCTCGGATTGGTAACAACAATAAAAAGCGGATATCCATTTAATTGTGTACCAAGTTCTTGGGGCTGTAGTTTATAGTTTTAATGGTCATGACGGTGCGGGAGGGTGAGGGTGAGACTGTAGCTAGGGCGAGTGGGTAACCTTTCAAAGTTTGTGTGCGTGTATGTGAGCTTTTAAATTTACTTCCGTTGACTTCCATAAAGTTTATGAACAGAGTGAGAAACTGCCCAGGGTTAGGTGATTGGCTTTCATCTTGGAGAAATAAACTTTAGGATAGTATCGATTGGTACGGTCTCAGATTAGTGAGAGTGTATTTGATAGGAATTTTAATGGAAAACAATGCTCAGGGAAAAATGCTTTTAGGCGCCTCATATTTCAAATTTTGTGGGCATTTATAAATGTTCATAAATAAACAAATACAGAATCTTAAATGGTATCCCAAAAATATTGTTTTATTTCGACCACAGGCGGGCAGGTAAGCCTTTAGACTATAAACATGACCCAACAACCTTTTAATATGGTGAACGCATCCTTGCTATACTTTGTTTGAAAGCGGCGTATTGAGGAAAACACAGGTCTGGAAGACCATGCATCAGCAGTCTGTCATATGACTCCCTTAATAGGCTTACTTCGGAAGAGAATGCCACTTGGTTCAACAACCACATCAACAGTAACGAGTATATGGGAAATTCCCACAATCAATTTGCATAACTTTTACTTTTCAGCTTATTATTTGTTTTGCCGCCAACCGCTTGACCAGCATTCAACCCCAATTGACGCGTGCAGCTGATTAGTCGTGTGGTTGACGGCTTTAAATGGATTTAAAGTTGCTTCCAGTTGTCTTGATACTGGTGGTGAAAATCGTATTTATTGCCTTATGAGCAATTAATATTTCAACTAGTGGTTCGGTCAGATTGTTGGCTGGCCGCGAACACTTCACACTTTTAGGACGTTGCGCTTCTGCCGAGGAGACTAGCCCAAATGTGCAATAAGAATTGTCACAAACAGAGATCGCAGACTTTGGAGATTGCTTTTGTTTCTTTTCAGCATTGTCGGCTCGTGCAGGACACGTTTTTGCTTGGTATTCCACAAAAAAGGGCCCACCCCCAAGAAGACACCAACAATGTCGCCTGAGGGCCAAACGGTGGTTGCTTGGCATTGGGCGTACGGCATGTGCACATTATCCTTAAACGTTGGTGTGGCATACGTTCGGATACAAGTGTAATTGCTGAGAATAACTTTTTCGCTTTCGTCTCGATTTGTAAGCTTTGAGGAATTCAGATTGGCGCGTGTTTTGGTTATGGTTCCCGTGGGAACATGTGGCATTTTTCTTCTCCAGAACGTGGGTGTGCGAAAAAAAACTAAAACTAAAGAAACTAGATGAGTGTGCGTGACATGTAAACAAAGGTCGTGTGTCGAATAAGATTTCAAAGTCTTTAATGCTTGGGGCAAATTAGTTTAAATTTATTTTGGAGACAGCAGTGTGCAAAAGGTCAAAGGAAGAACGTCTTGGAACTTGGTTTACCTAGATAGCTTCAAATATGATGGATTTTACATTTTCAAGCTTAAAGTGACCATTGTAGCTTCTTGATGAGTCCATTAGAGACACTTTACAAGTCTTCAGAATGAACCTAGAAATATCAGGAAATCAATTTAACCAATTAATTAACACAATCAAGAGACGAACGATTAAATGCAATCAAGCTGCGCCCTTTTCTTGCGGGACTGATGGAAAGCAGATAATTTTTCATGCTCGACTAACAGTTAGGTACACTTTTGTGTGTTTGTCAACGCCACGAACACATCTGCAATGTGGCAGAAACTTGACAACCCAAGTAAACTGGGAGCAGTGAGAACTACTTTTTGTTTTCGTTTTGATGAGATGTCAGCTAAGTGGAGAAGGTTTGTTGGTTTGTTGTTTCGCTTGGTTGCTCATTTATGACCATAGAGCACTGAATGAATGCATGTATCTCAAAGATACACAGAAAATTAAGAAGGTATTCTAAGTAGTGTGTAAAGGTTTTGCTGTACTTTGCAATGCCTCTTGTTGCAATGCCTCACCGACTGAATGGCTCAGACTGTCGAGAGCCGAGGTTCATTGTGCTCTTGTTAGTTGTGCCACTGATTTTGACTAACCGGTAAGGTCATGCTTGAAGTATAGCCAATTAAAGATACAAACGTTTGAAAAGACAAAAAAAAAAATAAAAATAAATAAATAAATACATAAATAAAATATATCAATTTTAACGCACCTTGACGCAAGCATCCGTGCATTCTTCTAGCGATGGAAATTTATTTATATACTTCTGACAAGTATCATCGTACCGAACACATTTATTTATTTTAGACCTAAATATGTATTCCGGTGGTCCAGAGGGAATGCAGGCTTCTATTATGTTATGTGTAGGTGGATTACAACGTTCTATTTGGTAATGGTAAAATGATATTTCTGTGATAAATAATATTCAAGTTAATTAGACTTACTATCTTTACACCAAATGCTACTAACTAGGGAACAAAGGAGCAAGCCCAGAAACAAATTATGTGAGCGTGTCATTTATTTTTTATTACTAAGCAACCGCCAAAAGCTACAAAATTTAACAGTTGCTAGAAAAATTAATTATACATATATCCGTTAAATTTACCATTTCAATAAAATTAGAAATTCTCTACGCCAATTTCGTCGTTTTTCCTATATTAAATCACCTTCTCCAATCAAATAAGTTTTTCAACTGAAATTTGGGGAGTCTTATGTTGAAGGTCAATGTTTTGATAAGTGTTTGTCGGTCTAAGCTAGTCTTTAATTTATGACTCTCTGCCGACATATCAAACCAATACTAAGCAGAAACTAACCAGAAGGCTGTTTTCGGCTCCCTAAAATTTGGTTTTGCTGGTGTGTATTGGTTTGGTCTTGTTTTATCAAGAGAATAAATTTGATAGCTTGGCTTATCGAGCTCCTAAAATTCAACCGGAAGTTAAAATATAATTAGCTAAATAAGTATAAAATGATGTCGAAGATCACATACTCTTATTTGCATAAAGTTAAAAGTCACTAACTACCAACTAAACTAAGAACTTTGATCGGCGATCGTGAGTAGACGCAGTGGGCCATATTAAAATATAACCCATAAATTGATAAAAATCTAAAAATGTTAATAAACCACAATTTATGTACTATTGCCAAGCGTGATTTGATGCTGATGTCTTGGGAATGCAGTTTCCTAAATTATAACACAATCATAAGCCAAGAAAACAAAAATAAAACTGAAAATTGAAATAGTCGGTGCGAAGAATTTCAAAGTTCGGGAAAGCAATTCTCAAAATTAGTTTAATAATTAAATATAAATAAATAAATCAATTCTGTATGAATGAAAAACTGTGTCTGATTTGAAGAACAAATTTAAAAACTACCAAACTGAAAGCGATCAACATCTAGTAAAATATGGAGGACACAATCAAAATCAAAGTTTTGGTTAGGAAATAAAATAAAGGGTTCAGGATCAGGAAAAATAGATGTTTCGCTTTTTTTGAGATGTCATTTGTGATAGCAATAATTTTACCATTCTATCCAAAATGAGGTACGCTATCTTATACCATAGCAGAAAAAATTGAAATTAACTAACACAGAAAAAGTATAATTTTATTTCCATCATCACACCTGAGCATCATAGAAAAACAGATAGACGATTTAATCTTAATATGCAGGAACACTTGTGCCGACCAGAAAAAACTTTATTGATTAAAGGCGCATTGATATAAAAATTCCAACGTTATCTTAGGGGTGCCGAAAATTACAGACTCTTTTCGGAGTTGTTTCTGCCGTAAATCAATCAGTTAATAGGGCCGATTTCGATTTGTATGACAGCTATATCATATAGTAGTCCGATTTTAATAAAATTCAGCACAAACGCTTATATTTATATAAAAAACGTGTTTGCCGAGTTTTGAAAATGTGCGAGTTATCCCTAAAACCGATTTAGGTTCGTATGACAGCTATATGATATAGTGGTCCGATCCGGCCGGTTCGAACTAGTATACTTTATATATTTATACTATATTTTCTGCGAAAAGAGTATAAAAAATTGTCAAGGATCGAAGTTTTTTGCCGCTCGTAGATGATCATCTTGAGTGACTCTCAAACACAAAGACTTACAGTACTCTTAAGGACCAAAGTGTTGGTAATACCAATGCCCCGATTTCTTTATACGGATGTGAATCTGATGACAGCGATGAATAAGTTTTCGACGCGAATTGAAATCGAATTTGTTAAGACTTGAACCTACAAATTTCTATAGCTCTCATTTGTCAGTGAAATTGTAGTGTTTAAATAATATCCATCGGGTCGGTGATAGCGCTGAATGCTACTTCATCTAAGATTTTAAATGGTTATATGACTGTATATTTATTACCAGTGTACAAAATGGATGTCCAACAGCAACGGAATTAGTTTATTTTGTTATACAAATAATTGGAAGCTGTCTAGTTTCAAGCTCCCAAGCTGTTTTAATAATTTCGTTAACACGTTTTCCATTTCCTCAATACACAATCCATTCCACAAGTAGTTAGTTCTTCACACGTTTGCCTCTTAATTGCAAGCAACGGCAAGTCCAGACCCGTCTCCCAAACATATGTGTGGATGGAAATCTTTTTGTATCGTTGGCCCCAACTCGACTCGAATTAAAGCCCCCCCCCCCCCCCCCCCACAAGACAAACATACTCGCAAATACAGAGGAATTCATTTGCGTATACTCATAAATGGCAAATGCTTATAGCGAGACAGACGCCTGCGCCAATTTAAGATTCTTAAATTATTTTTGACATGTCATAATGTATATCTAATTCATGAAAGATTATTATATGGGATACAAATGATTTATCTATATCTTTAGTTGGCTAATTCCATAAGTAACACATTTACTCAAGGTGAAAAGTCTCTATTATTTTATCTATATTTCGTATATTTAGTAAAGTTTATTTAAAGAGAAAAATAATACCATTGAGAAACTTCAAAATAAGTTAATAGTTAAGTTTCAACTGAATTGGATTGTTTGTTATTTGCTCGCAAATCCAAGCCCCCTTGGAGTATGTGGAAATTCGGGTACGAGATGAGATCAGTTTTTTCTGCAAAAAGTTTCTATCACTGTCCCAAATTCTGGCATATCCGATCTTAAAATACCCTGTTTGCTAGAGGCAGCAGCACTTACACTAACGAGCAAGATGGCTTATATTACATATATAACTGTGATGAGGAGAAGGTCTAACAATGTTGTTTATAAGCATATTAATAATCATTACGTACATTTCTTTGTAACCAAGAAGCACTTTTAATTAAAAGGATTAAATTTGGTCAAAGTTTGAAGGGTCCTCTGGTGGACGGAGGGTCTGATCAACATAAAAAATGTACTTGCCCTTTCTCATGTTCTATTGACTTGTAGTTTCTGAGATCGTTGTGTGCTTGCAAACGGGCAAGGCCAGATCAATTTTTGGGGGTATCCAGTATACCCTTAACATTCGGGTGTAGGGAATACAAAAAAAAAACATTCTCAAAGATTTCATATATTAATACAAGTCTAGTCTAAAAAATTCCCATTCATTCTCTTAATTGTTATGATGTTATTTTCGGCTGGATTGACCAGCGTTTTGAATTGATTTAGCTCTTTTTTTATAATTTCAAATTTTGTTTTTTTTTTTTTATAAATTAACGCATTTTGTTTTCTGCTGAAATTAAAAATTTACCACTTGTGCCTTCTGAAGTTCAATTAGCATTTATGTGTAAATCATTGTAAGGTCATTGTTATCGCGAAACCTTTTTTTGCGCTTTCGGTTTATATTAACTTTTATGCATTCAAAGTTTTTTAAACCCACACGCACCAGTTATACAAATCGATATACATATCTGAGTTTGTTGCCAACCACATTTCTCAAATGTCTGGGTTTTAATATGGAATGATTAATTGTACATACCGAAGGCAACCGCACGTAATCATTTTGTAAGTAAATAGATACATAGACCCAACTATATAGTTAATATATTTCAATATTTAATTAGGGTATTATCTTCTTTCTACCCTCTTTCTGACATTTCAATGCCTCGGTGAAGCTAAGAGGATTTAGCAGCTCATGAAAAATTATATATTTATTCCTAAATGAAAAATTATAGTTCGCAAAATTCGATAAATAAAAAAAAAAAAAAAATGATTCCTAACCATTATTAAAGCTAAATACAAAAGTTAGCCTATTTCCTCACATAATCATTAGCCTAGATATAATATTTATGCATTCAAAGTAATTCTGTCCAAGGGCCCAATTATCCAATTATATATAAATATATGATATAGAAAGCATGTCCTACTAATAAGTATGGGATAGTCCTTTATTTGTATTACGTATGACATGTGAAACAGACATTGGGAGTGTAAGGTGTCAGGGCGGATGGTTCGTGATTTCGCGCCCTCATTACAAGGCAAGGAAATACAGGTAAGGAATCCAAAATATGCAGGCGATGACAGAGAGGAAAAAAATAATTAACTGCCTCCTCTGCATATGCGAATAACGAATCAAGAGGGACGACCATATGGCGAGTCCCGTTACCGATGCCATTCTCGTTGCCTTGGCACGGTGACAAAATGCAAATGCAAATAAAAAAATAAAAAAAAAAAACGAAAATTTGTATATTTGCCTGCAAAATGGGAAGTAGAACCAACGAAGTTATTGTTGTTCTTGCTTGTCATGTTGACGAATAAAACAGAAAAGTAGTGGCAAAAAAAAAGAGCGCCAACGCAAAGTAAGCGCAAAAAATCAATAATACGGCTTTTCGGGTGTTTTTGTTGTTGCCATACAAATATTTTAGTTTTTTTCCCAAAAGATGGGCTAAATTGGAGCAATCCATGTTCTACATATGGAAACCTGGGCTGGTAACTCTGTTATGTTTATTATGAGTACACACAGTTGGTGGATTCACTGGAAAACTTACCTAATTTTGCTTTTGTGTTCCGTTGCTTGCCTTGTTCGTATCTGTTTTTTGGCTTTCGCTTTGGAGTTTGGGAGTCGAGCTTAAAACATTTTCCACTATTAAATACTTTAGGTAATATTATTGTGTTTGCTGCTACTGTTGCTATTTGTGTATCCCACTTGAACAAAATAAATAACGAAAATGATGGTACAAGAAGAGAGCGAATAACTCCAACTTCATTTAGGGCGATTACACAATCGGAGCAACAACAGAAACTTGCTAAACTTCACGAGCTCAGCGAAGCTGCCAAGGGAAAATAGAGCGATTTGTTTATAAATTATTATTATTTTTTTTAGCAGTGTGCTTTGTAATTTAACTAAATTTGTTTGGTAAAAAATCACATCAACACGATGAGGAGTTTGCTTCTGGCAAAATACACACACACGCGTTCACAAACGCAGACACATTCAACACGCTGGCATGGCTAGCCGCCCCAAACACTGCGACGCATTTATCGCGAACGCGCTCCAACAACTGAAAACGCTCCAATAGCAAAAATGAATAGCAGCATTCGGAAGTGGCGCTCAGTGTGGATGTGTGCGTGTGTGTTTTTAGTACGAATAAGCGTAGGGTAGGTGTTGGAAGAATATAACAGCTGGTCGTTGGTTTTAGAAGGGAAATATGATTTGTACGACAAATTGCAGATGGGTCTAGTTGAATTAGTTTGTTTTTGGGGCCAATAATTATTTGCTTGTATTTTTAGAGAATAACTTACAGTTTCCAACAGTCTAACGGTATCTGCATAATAGCCCGAGCCCAATTGCAACCCTGCGAGAAAATGGCACTGCCAACTCGCTGGGTGAGTTTGTGTAGCGCCAAATTTAAATTTATTGTACTTGTGTTTTGAATTTGGTATGCCTATTGTTTTTGATACATTTTTTTTTAACAATTTGACATTTTTGATAAATAGTCATTAAAAATCCCTAGGGACGCCAGCCACTTGAATGCATTGCAGGCAATTTGATGACATCACCTAAGTGCACGGGTCCTTTAACGCTATGTAAAATTTGGTTTCGTGGAAAGTCCAGTAATTTTAAACGCACTTCTGTCATGCGGCCTTGGGGACCCACATTTCCCAGTATTTTAACCACACGCGCTCGCACAGTCGGAGGATCCATATTTGATATAGATGTATGGCGTTACACAAAGTTAATGAATTGAAAAATATTTACACGCCAAAATATTATAAAATTTCCTGTCAGTTTGCTTACTCAGCTGTTGACAGTTTCAAATTTTCCACGCAATTGCATGTCACGCATAATTCCGATCAATTCCTCGTTCTTTTGAGCTCGCATCTCATCAATGATGGATTCTTTGAAGCCAGCATCTTTAGCGGGATCTTGTGGTAGCTGAAGCTGTTGTTTTTCTAGCATTAGTTGGGGCACCTCCACACCAAGGGTAGCACCTATGCGCTCCACACTGAGGGCTCCAGCATCACTTATGCGCTGCCAGCTATCGGTGCCGAACCAGATGGACAGGGCGTCATTATAATCTGTAACATGTGCTCGAAAAGGATTCATAGGACTTCCAAATCCCAGGTGACTTATAGTATCACGTAAAACTTTGGCCAGCTTAGGCAAGTGGTGAGAATAGTACAACACAGCACCGCCGATTAGGTGAGCCATTGAACGTAAACAGCGGCAAACGTGCTTTTTCAAAGCCGGTTCAAAGTCCATAAATATGTCGTATTTGCCACCCACGATCACCACCGGAAAGGGCAGTAACTCCAGTGTTCCCAAGTCCTGCGGCTGCTCACGCTTTACACGCTCTAGAGCTCGCTGCTCCAAAATCTCACGCAAATGCGGAGGAGCCTGTTGCAATATTTGCTGGGACGTTTCTCTGAGTCCCTTCCAAGCGCACTCCAAGTCCGTCCATATATGCTGGGGTTGCGACAAGTCCAGCATTATAAAGGCAGACAATTGCTGCAAGCCATGGGTCCTTATGGGCACTTTAAGCAATTGCTCAGCATTTTCCAGTGAGCCCAGTTCCCAGACATTGAGTACTTGGGCCGACTTGCTACTCCCGATGCGTCGACCATAGTTATACTCCAAAGCCAAGGTAGGTCGTGTCGTCTGCTCCTCCCGATCAAAAAACTTATTGATGGCCGTCGATTTGCCCTATTACGATTTGAAGGTCAGTTCATTGCTTACTTTAACTATCAATGCTTTACTTACCACGCCCTTGCTTCCCAAAACAAATAGAGTGCGCTCTTTGGGTGAAGTAGTGGATTCTAACTGATGCAGACGTTGCTGGTCCTCCGCCAATTTCACAGCAATCTCTTGTATGCTAGTTGGATCTGTACTTTCGACAGCTTCTTCATTTCTATCCAACATTTTTGTCAATTTAACACGCAAATTAAAAAGAAAACGCGGCAAACGCATTGCACGCAATCCTCGAAATGGTGAAATAAATTTTCCATAGGAAAACGGTAAACACATATGTGTTGTTTGCCTTTTTAAATAATTACCATGGCAACGCCACTTCTGGCAGCACTGGTCTCAAGCCTCCAATATCTGGCAGCCCATTCAGCAAGAGTAGAGAGCGGGAGATTTGAAACTCCTTTAAGAAACCCATTTTTGTTTTAAGCATTTCATATTTATTAACTATTTTTTTTATGTCATAGTTTATCCTTAAGTCTTTACGCTTACATTTTAAACAAATTTTAAAGTCGCCGAGCAAAGGAGTTCTGCATAATTTACATTTGCGAAAAATACGAAAACATTGAAATAAATAAAACGAAATGTACACAAACTGGCAAATAACAAAATATTTAAAGCTACAAAATAAAAGAAAAAAATATTGCTATGGATTTTTTAAATCCCGGCAATGGAATACAATATGTTGCCCGTCTTTTACTTAATACAGCCAGATCTGCTCGTGTATGCCGTCATCCAGCTCTGTGGCCGGCAAGGCCTTCAACGTGCGCAATGTTTCCATGTAGAATGTGAGTTCCGATGTCACCACACCGTGCTGGGGTCCACCATTGTTGTTGATATTAAGCTTAAGCAGCTGTTCCCGCAGCTTGTCCTTGAAATTTCGATGAACCACCTGGTAGATGGCATGAATTTGTGCTTCTGGCAGTATACCGGCAATGGCCTCGTGAAGCTTGACCAGATGCCTGGAGATATGACGAAATGTCTGCGAGGGTATTGGTGGTCGGGCCTCCCAGGCTTCCAGTTGAGCGGCAACACGCTCCGACACAATGCCATGAATCTTGTGTTCGATCTCCTTTATATGGCCCAGGTAATCTTTCTCAATGGCATCATAGCCACTTACCGAGCCTGCTTCCAGCGTCTGGAAATGTGAACGCAGCTTGGGCAACAAAGCCAAAACCAACTGTAGGGCCCTTGAAACCAATGCCAGATTGGTGGAAGTAATGGTCTTTAGGCCAGCGACCCTCATGGCTCCAGCTCCAATGATTAACTGACAGCTGCGGGAATTAAAAGTACGCAGCAAGTCCACCACATTTCGGCCATGATAACCGGCGAGCAGAGGCAATCGTTGGGCATTCCTTCCGTAATCGTAAAGCATTTGAACCAAAAGCAAGGCGGCACTGACTAATGTGTAGGGCTGTTTCCCTTCGAGCAGCAGGACTGGATTAGCAGCTCCGCTGCCATGGCCATTGGTGATCAGCAGCTCAGACTTTGTGGCCGTGGTGTAGTCTCCATTAATCATTCGATCAATTATGCGTTGGAATTCATGGGGTATGTCCACCTGACGCCAACGCTCTTGGTCCAGCAGTAAGGCCAGCTTCTGCTTGCGTTCGGTGTGAAAGCGCTGAGCGAAACGTGAGGCCTGCACTTTCAGGGCCAACTGTAGAGGCACACTGGGTACGCCACAAATGCTTTGAGTTGTGGCCCTAAACTGGGCCACAATTTCCGACAGTTGCTCGAGTTCCTCTATGGTCGCCAGACTCTTTTCCAAGCTCTGAGGACTAACTATATTGGCACAGCGTTCGTGGCAATAGTGGCAGACAGCCTCAAGAAGCTGCTGAAGTTGCTCAAGGACCTGGGTATGGTGGATGGAACTGAGAAAGGCTTCGGAATCGATAAGATTGACAGCATGCTCTTTGGGGCTTGAGGAAACGACCTGCACTCCGCCCGCTCCACCAGCTGCTGCATCTGCCGTCTGCTGCATAATGCCTGTGACAGCCTTGATACGCTCAAGGACAGCTGACAGGGCCACGCTTGCACGCTGCAGCAGGGTGATCCACTCGGTGAGGGTTAAGGCTTGGGCCTGTTCTCCAGATCCAGTAAGGCAAAGTTCCTGGTCCCCATGAGACATCAGCTCAATGACCAGCTGTTTGATTATGGCTCGTATGGTGGCTATTGCTTCCTCCTGATAGGCATGAACAAAGCCGAAGTTTTGCTTGCGCAGAAGGCCCATCACAATGGCCACTAGTTTGTCCTCTTCGGCACACACACTGTCCGTCTCCTGCAGACTGCCATCGGCCAACGGTCGGTTTAGATCGGTGGCCGCGTAGCGTTCGAATTCTGTACTGAGCATCTTATCTATTAATTTCTCCATCTCGTTGAGCTGCATAGGCAGATGCTTGAAACAGTGGACTCCAATTAGCTCTGCGGCTAAAATTTCTTGAGTGGTGCCTATGAGGTCCAAGGCGGCCACATAGTCCTGGGTGCCCAAAAGCAACTGCAGCATTGGCTGTGTCTTGTGCACGGTGGCCATGAGTCTCAACTTGTCCAACGTGGCATTATAGTGCTGTCGGCGTTGGGCAAAGCGAAGCACACGAAAACTGTCCACAACAGCACTGCCGTGAAGTTGAGCCAAGGCAGAACGAAGTTGACGCACTTGCACTGCTGCCTGTTCCATTTCTGCCATTATAGCATGCTGCGTGGTCATAGCATGGAAAAAAGCGCCGGACTTTTGAGACACCTGCTGGGCTATTTTCACTTCTACTATGTCTAGGTAGTGGGATAGCTGCTCCTGCAGGAGCCGACCAGTCTGCTGTCTTTGTGCTGTGGTGGAGCTGGTCCCCGAGGACTCCTCCTGCTGCATGTAATTGGGGAAAACTTGGGCAAAGGTTGGTGGATGGTGCAACTGTAGTTGTCCTTTTAGAAAGATTTCAGGCACTGCACTGAGATGTGTGGGCGTGGACAACGTTGGCTCTGCCGTATTGCTCGTGGTGAGGGCCTGCTGTTGGCGCCGCTCATGCCAGCGATAGCGTTTGCCAATGCTGCCTAAATAGACAGAAAAGTCGGCATGGGTTATGTCTGGCAAGCGGGCATTGGCCGGGATGTGAGTGCGTTCCACAAAATGTTCCCCCCATTTTTTGGTAAAGAGATTGCTCTGTTTGCCACGGGAGGGGTCATTGAGCACGGCCGGTAGATTCTGGGCTGCAGAATACACACCCCACTCAGGTGGCATTTTGCGGTTCTGTTGGTTAACGTGGTACTTGGCAACATGAGCATCGTAGTCCCGATCTGACACGCCATCCAGAGGGAGGGAAGCACAGACGCCATTAAAACCATAGCGGCAAACATATGAGCCGCCTTCGCGTGTACAATGGCGGCTGCGCAAATGACTGCAAATAGATAACATATGGAAATTTACCTAAACATTATAGTGATTGGGTGGTGATTTGTTCACTTACTTGACAAAGTCACCAATGTTCTTAAAATGTTCGCGTGTACAATAGTAACAAGTCTGCCAGCTTGGACCGGCTTGGCCACCGCCCTGAGAGGCAGTCGATAGTTTTCGGCCAGAGGCACTCCCACTCACCGACCTTGTTGCTGTGGCCGACGTTGATTCAGTGGTGTTTGCTAAGTCTGTATTTGTGGTATTGTGCTGCGCTGTGGCCATAACACATACTTATTGCGTTGGAATAATGTTTTTATTTTTACTCTCTGACTTTTGCTGTAATTTTATATGCGGCTAGCTGCGGCTATGCCTCTGTGGTTTGGCGCCGACGTGTTATGTCAGTGTTTGTTGTTCTATGTTTGAGCGGTGCTCTTCCAGACTAAATGGTGCATTTTCCAATGTGAAAGGCTTTTGAATACATTTAAAGTGTTTTCACAGCATCATAGTTTCTACCTGTGTCGTTTATTGTAATTTAATTGGTGTAAAATAACTTTTTCTTAGCCACGACATTTAACAGCTGATTGCCTTGACCAGGGCTGATGCAATCGATAAGTTGCCATCGATAACAGAAATTATCAAAACCACTTTATAGTGCCCTGGCAATGTTTCAATCCCTATAATCGCGACAATGTTGTTTTAAAAAATTGGAGAAATTAAGATTAAATAATAATATGATGTGCTTTTTAATCAAGTCAAGGTTTCAAAACTATCGATATCGAGGTTTTGTTAAAAATGTTAAACAATGAAAGTGTTTGCGACTTTGTGATTGGTGGAAGTACCGGATTTGTAATCTCATGCTTGATAAAATGAGCATCCATTTCAAATGGAAAGAAAAGGTACGAATCTTATGGCATTCAAATATTTTATACATTTTTTTAATTTCCAGCTGAATTTATTAGAACGTTTGAGTATGCGGTTTAGTCTCCTTCGTCGCAATCCTCGCCGATTTGTGAAATATGGTCTCATCACATTTTGTATTATTAATTTAACAATATTTTGTTGGTTTTGGGCCACCAGTAATAGAACTTCTGGAATAGACGAGCCCAAGGAATTGCTTTGGTGGACCGGAATGTCGTGGCATTACGATGAAACGCGCGTTTGTGGCTATGATAGTTGCCGATTCACCAACAATCGGAAGCGTTTGCGAGATGCACGTGTAAGTCGGGATCATGCAAATTTCAACAGTTCTAAAAAAGTGAAACTGACAAATTATTTTCTGTTCTAGGTCATTCTTTTTTATGGTTCTGATATGAAGATTGATGATTTTCCACTGCCACGTAGTCCGCTACATTTGTGGGCCCTGCTGCACGAAGAATCTCCGCGAAATGTGCCGTTTGTCCCCCACACAGAATTCATGCAACATTTTAACTACACCTCTACATTCAGCCGGTATAGTGACATGCCCCTGACCACTCAATATTTGCCAAAAATCGAAACTTTAGGCAATTTAGACTATTTCTTGTCACATACCAGAAAGACCGTGATAAAATTTAACGAAAAGTTGGCTCCAGTGGTATTTCTGCAGTCGGATTGCGATACCATGACTGGCCGAGAAGATTATGTACGCGAACTAATGAAACACATTCCAGTTGATTCGTATGGCGGTTGTCTACGCAACCGAGATATTCCAGACGGGTAAGTAAAGTCAAGTAGGCCTTACAGTCAAATGCCTGGGTATAGTATCATTCACATTCAAGTCTTCATAAAAAGCAGTCCAAATTATATATATTTCACACAGAAAAAAATAAATAAATACACACTCTCTTATTATGACTAAAACACAAAGAAAGAAACGTCGTAACAATGTTCGTCGCAGTAACAAAGGCTGCACAAAAAACAGAACCAACATGGTCCAAAAGTCTTTAAAGAAGCCAAATATTTATTGCGTTGAATGCTGGAACTCCCTCCATTGTAAGGTGCCCTTGCCGTCTAATCAATTGGCTCAGAAAACTAGTTACCAGACCATTTGCCGACTTGCCATTGAACGCATGCAGTTAGCAAAAACGCATTCATTAAAAAGTAGAAAAAGTCTTAAGACTGAAGTCGCGACTAGCTACAAATCCGTAATTTCGCGCTTGCAACGTCAAAGGCGTAATGCTAAAGCTTCACTATCCAAACAGAAAAACTCTCAATTGTCTCAGCAAGCAGAGACTCCTAACAACTATAGTAAAGAATGTAAGATTTGTGTACCTTATCCTGAATTAGATGTAGAAGAACAGGCTTCAGGAATTCGTAATATTGAGACTCCAAATGTGGTACGTTCGACAGAACAGGTTCCGTCGCATGCTTTTACATCTGGGAGCGACAATGTAGATAATTATTGTATAGTTCTAAAAGGTGTTAATATGGACGAAAAGAGCCTAAAAGATCTTTTCGGCTCCGAATGCACTGTATTCACGAAAAACAATGAAGTCTAAGACATCGTACTATCCACTCTTTTAGCACCGTTATACCTAATTTTTTAGATTTGATATTGTTTCAAGATTATTTTCACTTAACTAGCCTGCAAAACGATTACCTCAATAATCTCTACGCTCCCGATGTATTACGCTTTCTTGGACGTTACTTTTTTATGATTGCAATTGAAAACGGAGTCTGCGAGGACTATATAACTGAAAAATATTGGCGTCCCCTGATGATGGGTGTTGTTCCCATCTATTTTGGATCACCGAGCATACGCGTGAGTATCCCTAACATCAAGGCTGTACTGTAATAATAATTTAAAATACAAACTTCTTGCAGGACTGGCAGCCCAATAACTTATCCGCTATCTACATTAGCGATTTCCCAAATGCTGGTGAGCTTGCCAAGCACCTGATTTATCTTCTAAATAATGCCACTGCCTATAATGCCTATCTGAGCCACAAGCTCCAACCTGGCAACAAGACAATTGAAAATAATGATCTGGTCAATCATCTCTTGGCGCGTCACTACAACACTGCTGACAGGGATCGACACCGGGAAGACTCACTCTTTCACAAATTCGAATGCTTCTTGTGCAATCGTGTGGCTGCGCGTTGGCACAAGACAACTGATCGTACTGCTTCAATAAAACAATACAATTGCTCACATCCTCCCAAACATGTGCCGTTGCAGTACTCCAAGGAACCAGAATATGCTCCCGATTGGCGTTCCATAATGGCAGTAGGAAAATGCAAGGCCATACTCATGGACAAATTCTTTCGCAAGAAAAACACCTTCACTGAAGCCGAGCTCGAAAAGGAACTTTCCCAAATGGTAGCAAACAATTTGTGCAATTGAATTATTTCCGAGTGCCTTAATGCTTAATATAAAAGTTCAAATATTAGTCTAACTATGCAATACATCCAAAGAAAATGTCTCTTTATGCTTGAAGCGTATATATATAAAACAAACCCTAGCTTATAAATAAAATTTATGTAACTATTTATGAACTATACGCAAATCTCTGTTTATTTTGCTAATTTCAAGATTTTATAATTAAATAGAGTTTATATTTCAAAAGATGAGATGTAACTTGGAACTAGAACCGCAACTGGTCATTTTATACGATTTTTTTGCCACTTCATTAATTTCAATTTTTTATTGAGAATATATATATATATATATATATATATATATATATATATATATATATATATATATTTTTTTTTTTTTTATAAGCTTTATCCGATTTCATTCATGAAACATATTTATTGAAATTCAATTTCGGTATGTAGTACATTGAGTTGTTGAGGACACATTTGCAATGAATACATAAAAGGCGAAGTGTTCAGTTAATTTGATTGATTTGTATTTATATATTTTGCCAAATATTAATGTTGGAAAGACTTAAGCTTGTGGTTTATTAGTATGAATGAATACGCCTTCAAATTGTTTCATTAGAACTTCTTTGTAGGTGCGTCTTTAAAATTAAAGATAGCCTTGGAAGCAAAGCAATTCGGCTCTCCTTCCATTGAATGCATTGGAAAAGCAAAGCTTTGAGGCTGGTCCTGTTCAGGTATAACAGTTTCCTGTTCTGTTCCGGAAAGCGATTCACTGGCTTGTACCTTGGGTACTAAAGTGTATGTGGAACATGCTAGTTTTGCCTGCCGTTCGAATTTCGGAGTCGGCTTACGACCTAGACGGATCATTTGCTTTAGAATAACAGCCTTGAACGCAGGCTCAGTTTTAAGATTTCTTGCCCTTAAGACGTTGATACGGTTTCGTTTTAATTGTGTTGTTTTTGATTTTTTAGAAATCCGTTTTCGCTGAAAAGGTTTCTTACAACCACACAGATTGCACCTTTTTTGGCGTTCACTCATTTTTGTTGTCGAATAAAATTTATAACTGTGTATTATTGTATAGTTTTACGACAGAATTATAAGAATTAATATTAGACATATACAATGAAGAGGCTACTAAGATTTACATATCAAAACACTTAAAAGTTAAAATCGGTAAATCCGAGCTTATTACCCGTATAAGAGAAGGGTATGATAAACGAGCATGAACTGTTTTAAGCGATTTAGACCTTAAATCGGTATATTTGACTGATCGTCATATGTTATGAGGACATCATTTCTTCAGATTTCTTTAATTTGGACAACAGATCTATTGCCTTTTTTATGGCGCGGAATATATAAGTGTTTCCAAGTAGCAGGAAATTCAGAGCGACTATTTGTTTCAAAGAAATCCAGCACATCACTTTATAATATATGACCCAAACTTTTCACATTTTCACATTTATATTCTAAATATATATGGACTAACTTCATAAAAAAAAAAGAACTAACTTTATATACATTTCGTACTTCTAGATTTTTTTTTATAAATAGAGAAATTTATTTACAAGAGTTATCCACGCTGAGTGTATTAAAAACAACTTAACTATCAAATAAGACAATCACAGATTCTTTTCTTTTTCATTAGCCAGAAAAACCGGTAAATTTCACAAAATTCTTAGTAGGATAAGTAGGAATCCAAGAATCAAGGACTGTATTTCGGAATCAAGAGCTGATGCACCATCTCCTTGTGGTTTGGCGGTTGGGTTGTTCTCCGTGGTCAATGATTCGCCACTGTCCTCCCCTCTTGAGTCTGGCGTGTAGTCGCCACAGGTGGGAAAGTTGTGGGGAACAGGAGGCATTTCATCATTATCACCTACTTTGAGCACTAATGCCATACCGATTTCTGCATGAAACTCGATGTGGCAATGGAAGAGCCAATAGCCAGGATTATAAGCCTCAAAACGTATGATTGTGTATCCGCCATCCGGAACGGTAACCGTGTCCTTGACAGGAGGTCGCACCAAATTCCGCTTGAGTAGATTAAATTGATCCAGCTGTTTTATCTATGATTTTATAGGATAGAAAACTAAGGATTTAAAATTCTAATAATCGAAATGCACTTACCATTTCGATTGTGACATTCTCACCCAGGCGCTCCAGTCCCACAACGCGGAAGGCATTGCCATGTAGGTGAAAAGGATGATTGGCATAGAAAGTGAAACCCTCATCTACTATGATGAATTCGACAATTGCATTTAAAGGTACTTGAAGCACATGATGACACTTGCAGAACTCTTTGCGACAGTCAATATTCTGGGATGCCAAGCTCGTCTCATTGCAAAACAGGGAGTCGTCAATATTATGTCGAGCAGGCAAAAGAGCCATGGCGGGGAATTTCAAAGTTATATGATTTAGTTGAGGTGTGTAGAGGCGATTCTGCTGGGTTATATTGGCATCTATGCCGTATAGGTCTTGGGGATGAAATTCCGGATTATCCTTGGCATAGAAATCATAATAAACAAAGAATTTGTAGTCCGCCTCGGGCACCAGAGTATCATGATCCACTCCAGGAACTTTATCATAGGAAGGCAAAGCCCGCAGCTCCGCCACCGTCATGGTATCCGTATAGCCAGGTCCTCGATTCATCACATTCAATTCAATACCCTCGGCCTTATGAGCATAGCCTAGCTCAGCAGTAGGTTCCACATCCGCAGCACCTTCATATCGTAAAATGGCCACCTGGAAGGCAGATGTGAATTTCTCACTACAGTCCATCAGACCCTTTAGGCGCACCCAGTAGTTGCCCACACTTTGGTTGGCATTAACAATAAAATCGAAGCGTTCGCCGGCATAGGTGACAATGGAACCCACTTCGACAGCCTCAAAATCATAGCCATCCGAATTAATGGCTGTTAAGGAGTGATTGTCTATGGAAACCACAATGGGACAATTAAGAAATTCGGCATTGATTATTCGGAAACGGTAGCGAAATCCGCGTCGCACATGGTAAACCTGAAGGGGTATTTGTGCTAGAGGAATCTCACTGAGATTTGCACGACGCTTACGAGAATGAATGACTGAATCTTCAAGCATTGAGGAGTTTGTACGGTTGTTGCTATGCTCAGTGTTCAGTGGTAGCAGCTTAGTCACCTTTGGCTGAGCCAAACGTGCCGAACGACTTAGATCATTTTGGTCTTTCATACGCAGTCGGGAAATATCATCAAAGGTTTGTACAAAATCAAACTCAGTTTTGGGTTGCCGTTCTGTGGTCGTGGTGGTAGTGGAGGTAGTTGTAGTGGTGGTAGTGCTAGTTTCATTGGGTCTAAAAGGCGCCGCTTTGCCACTTCGCTGGCTCTTGGCCGCTTCCCATATTTTGTTGTAATATCTTCCTCGGCCATTAATCAGTATACCATGAGGCTTATTGTCACCTCTCGAATGATGATGATTAGCAAATATGCTTACTCCAGGTTCGTGTATCCAATCCTGCACAATCATTACATGCTCAGACAAATCAAGATCATAAAGTGCACCATGTGGGTCTACTGCTTTCGGTTGACGTATGATGAGAGATCCAAAAACGCCGTCTCCCCGCTGCATGCCGGTGTGGGAGTGCCAGAAATGAGTGCCCACATTGTCAGCTTTAAAACTGTACCGAAAAATAGAGTGCGGCGATATCGGACACTGGGTAATGTGCGGCACACCATCCATATAGGGTGACCAGCGCTGGTGTAGCCCGTGCCAGTGCATTGTTGTACTCTCGCCCAGCAAATTATTTTTCACATCCACTATGATGTTATCACCCTCGCAGACCTCTATGGCTGGACCTGGCATCATGCGATTTACTACCGTAATGCTTCTTTCCAAGCCGTCACCTAAGACACAATGTGGTCTCTCGCAGTCCGTCAAATTATTTGGACAATCGAAACAGGCCTTAGATAGAGTCTGGTACCACTCCACCACAAAAGTGTAATGGCAGATCATTGGTGATCCATCTACTACACATTCACGATTACAGGGATGTTGTCGGTAGAATTCTGGTGTCCAGATGTCATCAGAGGTCTCAATTTCAGACATTGGCTCGGCTCTTGGCATAGCTCGACAAATAGGACAGCAGCTGGAATTGTCTATGCGATCATATGGACAGCTTTCCGTCATAGGGGGACATGTGCGCTCATAGGTGTTTATTACTATATTGCCATTGTCTAAGCGACCGCATTCTAGCAATAAGCAATCGGCATGCCAGGATTGCCCCACCGAATAAAGGGTGTTGTTATATTCGCAATGAGTACGTGTGCACTCTCCGCAACAGCTACCGGCTGACTTGACTAATTCCTGACCTTCGTCACAAAAGATTTCATTGCATTCCACTTCTGTTTCTGTTATTCGAGGCGTAGGGTGTTTTCCTATGCCCCCGGAGCAGGTATATACCAAACAGGGATTCTCGGCAGCAAACCAAACCGCCCCCAATTCCTTTCGGTATGTAGTACTATTTTCTTGGTATAGACAAAACGTATTTTCTGCAAATACAAAAATCAATTTTATTAAACCTGATTAGAAGGCTAGTTCATAGTATTTAAGAAATATTACTGCTAATTATATCATGTTTCAGCACTTTAATATAACAATTAATCTTTAATGATATCGGTATTGCATGAAGGAAATCATCCATATAGTTAGTTATTTGTTTTAGTTTTCGTCATAGATAACTACAGTAGAGTATCAAATATTATTGTAGTAAAATAAGTTGGATAGGATTACTGTTTCAAGCAAATTCAAAAGATGTATTTGATATAAATCGAAAGATTTCGGAGTTATTACTATTATACTGGAAAATACAAGGCTTTAAAAAAGTGAGGGGTAAAAGGAAGCCGGGGAGAGAAAAAAAAATTATTTTGCACGTTAAGAGTCCGAATCCCAAGTTTGGTTGTCCTAGCTCTTACAGTCTCCAAAATCTACTAATAAAAATTCATACAAATGGACATGGCTATATCGATTTATCTATGACCCCTTATTAAATTTTCGGAATGTTTGGGGAGTCTCCAATGTCTCAATTTAAGTTTGGAAATATTCTGATTTGGTAGAAAACAAGTGAAGGTTACAATTTTGTGAATAAATTTACATTATAATGCTAAAGAGAGGTTCTCTGTTATATGTACACATTTTTAACTAATACTAATAATTAATATTAAATGAATTCTTTGAATATATAGACTAAGAAACAGCAGAACAGAGCTCCCATCCCAATCTGAAACGTTAATCGGACTAGCACTTAACTTTAAATATTTAAATATGTAAATGCAGAACTGACTGACAAATATTCTAATAGGAAATGATTACAATAAACAGAAATCGCAATGGACAGCCAGACAGAAGTACATTCCAATGAACTTAACTAATAACTGTATAGATATTAAAATAAATCGTAAAATTCAAGAGGTTGCGGGAATCTGAGGCTCACAATTTCAAATTATTCATAAACAATTTTTTGATAAGTTAATAAAAAAATTAATTAATGAACAGTTCATTTTTTTCAGTTGAAATTAAAGTAAAATAATATACCAACGTGACTCAGCAAGCCTAAAAATTTGTTTTTACTCTTAACACTTAAGGTTCGGAACGATGTTTTTAATAAAATCTATATTATTGGCCTTATAATATTGAATAACACCTGTTGTGTTGTGTTGAATTGATCTATAAATGAATCATATGTACACGTGCTAATTGCTGATCCGGAATTCTCAAAGTGACTTGGAATTGCGACATTTAAAGAAAAATGTCGGCCAGCAGGTGGCGCATTTGATTTTGCTCTTTATATAACTCATGTCATGACCGTGGCAATGAAATTCATCAGAGTCCCATTAAAATGCAGATCCGGCTAAGCTTTCAATCAGGCAGCAACGGCTTTTAACTTTTTAATAAATCAACTGTAGCATCAACATGGTAATTGTTTTTTTTTTTTTAAATAATTTTGTATTTGTTGCTGGTGTTTTTATAGCCATTAAAAAGAGTGTAAAAATTGTGCATTCAGCTTGTGTGATGTTCTTTAGCCAGATAATGTTTAATATGTCTACAGTTAATGCAGATTCCACGATTTAAACTTTATTTGTTTAATATGCACTCTAGTCCGCCATGAGAAGCTTACAGGGTATCTTGCAGTCAAGTACTCTCGACTGCAATTTATTTCTACTAATTTTTATATTGTATCGCTTTGATTATAGCAATTTTGATTCAAGGGTCTTTGGCAAATCTACACAAGAGCCGACCAGAGTGCTTGCCATAAAAATGGGGGGGTCATAAAAAGAGCGTTCGACCATAATTGCTTTTGTAATCCGAAAAAAAAAACAATAAACCCATACATATTCACGTTTTCGAGATTTACCGTAAACAAGACAAAAAATATACAAAAACACGTGTTGAATTTAATTTAAAATTTTTTCCCCAGATTGAAATTGATTGTAATTTTTTGATTTTGTAATTAGATTGTAAAAAGCTTTCTCGTGTTAATCATAAAGTTCAATCGCGTCGTATTGGTCGATAGAGAAAGTTATTATAGTTTTGTTCTAGATATAAAGATATCAATTCCTTGGATCCTAAAATGGACATAGTTAGTTCTAGATATAAAGATATCAATTCTTGGATCCTAAAATGGCATTGTTTTGTAACAACTTAATTTATTAGTTATGCAAACTAAAATATAACTTTAACTAGATTTAACTATTTTGGTACCTTCGACAAAATAAAAGATTTCTGAACGTGAAACTCGGTCACGGCCGCTTTGGGATACCCTGTATCTAGTAGATGGAATTTAAAAATATTTTATGGCAACCCTGGCCTAGTGTTAACAATGATCGGCTCTATTCACATTAGACCTCTAGTCCTTATATTCCTTTGAAATCAACAAGGCTGTGTCGGACTGTTCACTCCGGAATGGGGAATTAAAATATTGTCTCTGAAATTTAGTTTTTCGTATATCACATGTAACTCTAATACGATTTTAGTCATATTTGGTATTCATTGAAATAATTTAAATAACTTTTTGGAAGCAACTAATAATAAAATCTCTAAGCTGTAGAAAGTACAAGAAATAGAAGGAAGGGCGGAGGGGAAGAAACACAAAGCTTGAACAGCTTACATACGTAAGAATGCTAAATGCCAAGTTTGGTTCAGCTATATCGATTTCTCTAGACACCCTCATCATATTGTTTAATAGTACATATACCCTTTACATTAAAGTACAGGGTAAAAAATTAAGACAACAGTTTAAATGTCATTACACTTTTACGGCTGTTACAAGAACTGCTGCCAAACTGTTGCTGGCATTATTTATGAGCAAACATCAAATTAACACCCTTTTCCAAAAAAAAGAAGAAAAATAATAATGAAATGAAATAAAAATAGTCATGACCACATGAATTATGAGCACATATGGGACTTGGCTGCCATCAGCAATGGGAGAATCATCATCAACGCATCGAGAAATGCTTGGTTTGTTTGCAAAAAATAAAATGAAAAGATGGAAGGAACATCTGCATCTGCTTGGCATATAAATTATATGTCTGTTATTTTAATATTTTTGCAGACTTTACACCACACAAATAAGCCTGCTGATGCCGTTTTTAAGCCATTACTTTCGCCTTTATTGACTCTTCAAGAGGGTGCGAGTGGGTCGCCTTGGGATATTAAGCCTTAGTGTGAAAGTGTGCTGTCTGCCGGCATATTCATTGCCTCGTTATTGCCATTATTATGATTACTGTTGTTTTTAGCATTTATTATTATCCATTTAACTTGGCTACGCTGGGCCATACTGGTTGCTGTGGGCAACAAAAAAAAAAAACGTTTGATTTGAAGTTGCCTTTATTTGCATTGTAAAAATACATGTAATCGCATAGTCACTGGTGTGTAAATATGCTAATGCGGGCCAATATTGGCCAAGGTTAATATCAAACTCATCAATTTGCTTAATTAGTAATTGAATTTCTCACACATAATATAGGTTTTTTTTCACTCATTAATTCCATCTAGTTAGTATTCTTTTCGACTCACCTGCTGCTTCATTAACAGTTTGCAACCCACTGCAGTGACTTCCCAACTGTAACAGTGACATTAACAGAAATGCTGTTCTGGCTGTTGTAGAAAGCTTGCTCTCCATAGTTTGTTGTGGTTTCTTTCTTTCTATTTATTTCGTTTTAATTTATTGAAATTGTTTTATTTTCAAAGCCTTAGCTTCACATTATCTTCCAATTTGTATCAGTAATTTTTTGGTGGTGTTATTCTCTAAAATACAAACACCAAAAGTCATACAAACAAAAGCGCACACATTCGCTTCTATGAAAATTATAAATTGAGTTTTTTTGACTTTTTAATTTTCAGTTAATTTTGTAGCCGATTCTGTGGTTCAGCGGTTATTCTGTTTTCCATCAAAAGCGGAAGAGGTTGTGTGTAGGAGTTCTAATTGCCGTAAATATTTGCATAAATGGCTGAAATTAAATAAACAGAAATATTTTTGTTGTATATAATTGAATATAAATTCAATAAATTTAGCGCTGAAATTATGTTATTTATAATTAAGTATAATTTGAGTTGTCTTTAAATATTTGTTTTGTACAAAATGCCTAGTATTTTTGGTGTATTAAATTTCTTGGTAGACTGTTGAACTTTAACCCGTTGCGACCTCTATAAAAATAAGAATATGCTTGGCTTTCATGTCCATAATGTATATTTTGGGCTAAGTATTATTTACGGCTGGCCTACAAAATATCATTCATACGTTCTGATGCCGAGATGTCAACCAATCATGGTCCATATCAGCACATGCCCATGCAAGATGTCCAAACACACTTACAGTGGCACGTACAAATTTAATTAATTAGCACGCTTTTCGCAAACGTATGAAGGCGATACAAATACATATATACACCCACATTCACGCACACACGCACCAACCGGCACGCATTCATACACACAAGTTGAGCACGTAGGCCACTCGGCGCTCATAAACAGAGCAATGGCGGCGACAAAAACGGCAAGGACAGAGATGACGGCAACAAAGTCGCGAAGCTTCGACCCAGACATTGTCCAAGACACACACACACACACACACATACATACAGAACATATAAAGAAAATTGCGCATAAATTATGAAAACACCCAAAAAAGAAAGCAACACAAAAGAAAAGGAGAACAGAAAAAAAGGAAAAGGAGGAAAGACAGCATCCACAAGCAGGCAAACATAAAAATTCCGAGAGTATATTTTTTTTTTATATCAAAAGTAGCGGCCAAAAAAGTTATTCCGTTTTCTTCTTTTTATACACTTAATAATTTATCTGTGAAAAGTACTTTTACTTTTTGATTCTTTTTGTTCTAATGACAATAAATATACGATGAATTTTAATATCTAATCAACTACAGTTTACTCTCTCCAATGCTTATTCATTTCCTCCGTATTTATTTACTTTTACTTTTATCTTATACTATTATTATAAGGTTGATAGGCAATTTTGAGTCCTTAAAAAAAAGAGTATCCTTTAGGTTGCTTTCATTTTTTTTCCTTGAGCCTGGGCTCACACAGCCTTCTCTTTTTGTTGTGTACTTAAAGCATCTCCAAGATTTATGCGCTACCTTTGGTCACGACTAGACCGGACTTGACTGTACTTCCGGTAATTAGAAATTAAGTGCCGGACTATGAGCTTAATATACATAAAAAATGCAGAAAAATTTAATAATAAACCCTGCAAGCTAAAATCATTAGCAAATTGAATTCATTTCATTCAGGTATTTCGCTAATGGAAAACAGTTTTGTAAACAATTTGACAAAAAAAAAAAAAAAAACCTAATAAATCTTATTAATTAAGAGATGATGAGAGAAATAATTTTTAGTCTAGACATCAAGATATTTTTAATTTAATTTAAATGATTAATTACGTGCTTCGATTGGTTTATAATTTAAACAATGGAATCAAACTATTTTAAGAAATTACAATAAAAATTTATTTGATTCATCACTTTAGTTATTGTGTAAAAGCCTCACGTTCTCGGTCCGTAACTCATTAAATAAATATAAAGGGATATTTTCGTTTTAAAAATCCCAAGAATTCGAAAAAAAGTAAAGCACAAAAAACTTGCCGGTAATTCCAGAATTTTTATAAATAAAAAAGTTCCAAAGAGTGCAAAGAATGATGGATGCGAACATGCGTTTTTTTTTTCACAAGTTTGGTTTTTCAAGTTACAAGTTCTCGACATTCTCGATTCGCATGGTGCGAATATAAAATTTCCCCATTTTTTATGAGCAAGTTTATTATATATTTTTTATTTACATACGCTTTATACCCTATACATTTAGGGTAAAAGCCAAGTTTAATTTTAGGGAAAGTTTGTGAGATAAAACAGAAAGTTCTGAAGATTCTCAAAGGTGCTAAAAAGGTCATATATACTGTTGACCAAATGCGGATTATATAACTGTAAAGATCTATATTGCCATTTTGTAAAAGACGGCCTCTTAATTTCGAATATCATATAAAATAAAAAAAAAATTGAGGAAGATATAAATAATTTTATAATTTATTTTTATACCCTGACACTACAAAAGCTAGTTATGATATTTGAGAATTTGAAAATGAGGAAAGCTTAGTTTCACTTGTTGAGTCTTTAGTAAAAATCTGAATAATCGTGAATAGTTAGCTTGAAGAATTTTAGAATTTTGTGGTAGAGCTCCCCAACCTCTGTAGAGCGTATTCTTATTTTAGGTTCCTACTCTTTCTATAGTTTTAAAGTAACTGTATTTTTTAGCTACAATCAAATATTCACAATAAAAATACCGGTCTATAGATACAGAAAACGAGCTGTGAAACCCACTCCCCATTACAGTAGTGAACAATTGCACAATTTGATCACTATATGACTCTTCTTTTTACCATTAGTCTAATTGTTGTTATTGTTTTTAGTTAGAATATAAGTTCATATGTCAGTAGATTAAGGATGCCACCTTTCCCATTAGTATGTAGAATCTCAAGTAATATCATCTGGTACAAAGATTTCACTCAACCATAATAGAAGATTTAGTACTTTCAAGATCTTGATTTTCAGTTTGAAATCCTTGATAATTAAGTTACACAATATGAAAATGATTCGCAAATCACTTACAATAAAAATAAAATTAAAAATGCAAAAGACCATCTATATAAGTAAGCTCTCACTTTTTTTTTGTAATCTCAATTCAATTACAAATACTCGGCATTTAATTCAGTTTTTGAACTCTCCAAGTGCAAAACTGAAATCAAGGTTGTCTTTATAATTTTCAGGTTTAGTGATTTTAAAATATGCAGGAAAATTTTGTGCCATAATTTTGGCGATAAAAAAACTAGTTTCAAAAGGCTTATAAAGCTCTGTAATGAAAAAACATTTTTAACTATTTTAAGTGTCCAATTACTTTGGCTTATTCAAAATCATCCTAAATTATTTTCGGCTGTCAAATCAGATTGTATTTTTTATCTTCTGTCTGAATGGTAAGTTGCATAACATTTTCACTCAAATTTTCTGGCGATTTAATATGTGGTTTCAATAATTTATATTTTGTTACCGGCTCTTTTCATAAGCTTATTTATTTGTTTATGATTTTTTATAGTCGTTTTTTATCTTCTTAACTTGTCATAGTTGCAATTTGTTGACTTTGTCACTTGCTATATTCATTTGGCTGCTGAGCATTTCGGCTTTTGTTGAGGTAGGCAACCGACAGTGAATTGAAGAGCATAGGTTATGAGGAGTTAAGCCGATTGATGACGTCAATGATGTTTACAGTTTGACTGTCTTTATTTTCCGGTGTGCGTAACAAACTAGTTTGTGTTGTTGGGGAATGCCAAACTCTTTGTATCACTCTTTAATTATGGCCTAGAAAAACCTCGCCTGATATATGAAACCAGGTTTTTTTAATTTCGCAAAAGAACTTATTCAGAAAAGCAGAATAAAAATTCCCCCACATTTCGAAACCAGTCTTGGTAAAGTACATTTTTATTCATGTAATTAAATCCGCAGAGCAGAAAAAAAGATTGAACATTTTGTTTGGGGTTACGCTTACGTGCCGATTGCAAGTCAATTTAAATCACACACATAAGTGTATATTTCTTGTTTTGCTTGTGTCTTTTTATTTGTTTATGTTTATTTAAATTGAACTTTGATTGACTTGCATGTTTGCTTAAAAATAGTAATTCATTTGTCTGGTGATTTTTCTCGAAATCACGTTTACGCCACCGAGATGGTTAACAGTTGGGCTGAAGCTCTTGGCCCTGGGTCGGTGGAATGCCTGAAATTATTAATGGGCTAATTAATTCTAGTTGATGTTCGAGTCGAGGCTAAAGCGTTTGAAAAACAGCTAAATTATAGGTATGTTGCTGACGTTGTTTTAAGCATACCTAAAATTAACAGCTTGGTGGAAAGCCTACAGAAGTATTTAAAGATTTTTGTGTGTCGGTATTGTTATAAGGTTAAGATACTATTTTACTGTGCTTCTGGGGGTTTTTAATATTTTCGATGGGCTTTTTTAGGCTTTGTCATTATTAATTATTGTGTGAATTAGAAACAATTAAGTCAGTCATAGACTGTGACTCAAATGCAATCACTGCTTATAAAAAGGGGAAGAAATATCTCATTCCAATAGGTACTTCGCCTTATTATAAGAAAAAGCTTGTGATATTAATTAAAACTATAATTTGGGTAAATTAATGGCAAATTTAAATACAACAGAAGAAATAATTAATGTTTAAATGATGCAACTTGTACTTTATTTAGTAAATAAAAAACTGGGTTTCTTATGAAAAATAATCTTAATCATTGTACGATAAATTTCCGATAAGTAATATTGCCAATTTGAAGACATTGTAGTCGTTGAAAATTCGTGGAAATAATGAGGAGTGAAATTATTCAATGTTAATATGATTTGAGTGTAATCTTTTGGAACACTTCTCAATTTTGATTGAGGAATTATTATTATAATCTTCGAATTTATATTTGAATAGAAACTAGGGGGTTTCGCCCCTAATTGCTCGTAAAAATTTGTGGACGGGATGAGATCAGTTTTTCTATAATACTTTTCTATCCCTGGATTAAGTTCGGGCTCTGAAGTTATAATTTATTGTAGAGGGGGGGGTGGGGAGCCCCGCCGAAAAAAAAATTTCTTCAGGTACAGGGTATAAAAATATAAATTTAACCTATTCCAACTATTTCATAAAAATTATATTTCATAAGCTGCACATAACTCTTTACAGCTATTTTTGAAACAGTTTATTTCGAAAGTAATTTGAACTGCATTGAATGATCCGAAAGATCTGAGCAATGTTCTTCGTATTTTTCAAGACTATAATAAATTTAGCTGTGTCCTTGTGTTTTTCACTATATACGAAAAGCTTATCTTGTTGACTCATTAATTAAATTTGTTTTGAATTCTTTTTCATATATCGTATTAACAATCAACAGGAAAAATTACACAACTATTTAAAACATTTTCCAGTGTTTTGTGAAATCACGTTAGTACGAGAAATAAAACCATAAACTTTAATAAAATTTTAATTGCGTTTGGTTAAGGCTTTTATCCATTGTTTAAAACTTATCACAATCAAAAGTAATGATATCAAAAGCATTTACTTGCTTATTTGATTAGGTTAAGTCTGTGCAAAACGATTTTTTTTTAACAGATAAAATGTGGCACAACTTGAAAATATATAATAATAATGTTTTACAAAAATATATTATTTGCACAACAACCTTTTTTTTCTAATTTGAAAGGCACTGACACAGTTTAGAAAGAAGTCGCAGTATCCCGGAACTTCTCAAAGTCTTTTAAAATCAATCAATCACTGAGACTTAAGTCACCGTAGTACATGCTCATATGCCGCCGCGAAAATTGCAACTAACTCAGGTAAAGCTCGCGTAAGGCATTTTTGAAGACCGAAACCGTTCGAAAAACGTAAAAAATATAAAAAAAATACCAAAAGCAAACATTTCAGCCCAGTTTATTGTGACGACATCACTGATAACAGCAGTTCAAGTTAAGATCGGTGTTGGTCGTGTCAACAAACGAGTGCGAAATCGGCGGCTGCTTCGTGTTTTGAGAGTAAAAAGAGAAGCCGACCGATCAAAAGAGCAGCGGTTTACCGGCTTTAATTACCATCTTGTTGAACTTGCCGTCTCCGTCAGGCTGTCGATGTGGCTGTTGATCTTTCATTATTGGCCAGGTGTTGAACATCTTGTTGTGTTGAAGATCGGCTGATAGATGCCTCTCGGAAGCTTGTTCGGTTCTATGTGTGATCAATGATTTTGCTGGTATTTGATTCCGAGTTTTTGAATTTATAAATGTTGTAGAAGTCGCAGTTTCCTAGGACCCCAGAACAATTGATATTTATAAGACATTGATTGGTTTTCTTTTCGGTATGATTTCTTCCGTTGACACAAGCTACAATTGTTACCTTTGATTGGGGCATGTCGAGGCTGGACGAGATTGTTAACTTTAAAAATTGTTATCTTCTGAAATATTTGATCAAATGGGTGGTATGAAAACATGGTAAAAGATTGCTTATTAAGGGTTTTAAGAGAAGAGAATTTCCTGCTTCCAATGTTACAAAAACATTTGAATAAGAATGTGGCATTGACAAAATAAATGTTTATGCGAACAAGTAGGCGTGATAAGACTTACCCAAACGTCATCTACATATGGTAATAAAAAAATCTCAACGGTATCTTTGAAGTGCCGAAGATTATAAGCCCTTTTTGAATTTTTTTCTGCTGTAAATCACATGAATGGGATTGGTCAGTAAGTAGGGCCGATATAGATATAGAGATATATTATATAATGATCCGATCCGGCCGATTCCGACAAATGTGCAACCTATGTATAATAAGATTAATGACGATAGCTTTAAAGCTGAGAGACTAGATAATAGTTAAACAAACTATTCTGGAGATAGCTTTTGGAGGTCTACGAAGAGTTGTTCGGTGCTTTACGAACAGTAGAGCACTATGAATATACTCTTCTTTTCGAAAAGAGTATTAACATAATTTAGTATGTTTAAGGGTTAGGTCTGAAAATAAAATATGAAATGCATTAAAGGTACAGACTTATCTGCGACGCCCTATGAAAAAAGACTGAATTCCATGAATTTGGATTCAAATAATACTCTCCACCAATCAAACTCTTTATAAAAGATTAATTATAAATCTAGGGACTCCCTACTTAGCCTTTTCTTTTTTACTTAATTCATAATTAATTGCCTTGGATATTTACTTAAAAATGTATTTTATATTTACTTAAAATATATAATTTCTTTAACTCAAGAACTATGTATATAGAAACTAAAAAATAAAATTAAAATCTTATAAAATAAAAGTGATGCTTTTTGATATTTTTTAAGTAGATGTTGAAAAAAATATAGATTTTAAAAATTTTAATAAAAAAAAAACTTTAAACTTTCGATATATTTGAAAAGGGTTATCGATTTTGTACAGTGCATAAAGGAAACTCACCACACTCTCAAACAGGAGCTTTGCCACGCTCTTGACTCGGCCTACGCTCTCGTTTTCTCTTTGTCTGTCGCTCTCGCAGCCTCTCTGGCCTTAGTGGTAAACTTCACATTGCAGCATCCTGCTGCTTTCAGTTGATGTCTTTAAGGTTCGCAGCATTTACACTGAAGCCAAAGCCAATGATGCGTCGTCTGGCTGCTGCTTTGTCATCGGCGCTTCCCAAAGCTGTCGTCGTTGGCGTTCCTATGAAATCCTGCCTGCTGAGTTCAGTTCGTTATTAGACGTGTGTGCGGCAGCAACATTAGGCGCTTCGCCACAAAGCCCATTCAGAGGGACGCTCAAGAAGAACTTGGGAATGTGTTAATATGCCAGAGTGCGTTGGTAGTAATGAGACCGATGTGCTTTCAGTGCTTGTGCGGAAAGGTGTTTCGGCGTGGAAGTGAAGTGAGTGTAAATGCTATGGAGTTGCCGACTTATCCTGTCTCCGTGTTAGAGTGCGTGTGTCGGTATTCAATTCAGAAATGTGCTAAAGTGTGGCCAGAAAATATTTAAGAAACACTGCTCATCAAAAAAAAAAAAAAAAAGAAAATACCAACAACAAACGAGGAAAGTAGAAAGAAAGTAAAGCTCCGGAATCTTCGTGCTGCTCGCTAAAAATTGTGTGTCGAAAAGGATTACCGTTGCTTAGCCCTTAAAAAAAGAAAAGAAAAAAAGGTATGGTAACTTGTCCAATTTGAACTTACGCGCATGTATCTCCTTTTGTTAGGTTGGATTTTCTATATTGTACACTAGGCCGGGGCCGGATTCATACAAATATATACTTACACATCCCATAGAATATAACTCCTTTAGTCTGGGCTTTTGGTTTTTGTGTTTGTGGCATAACTCGTAAGAGTTTTTTTATTCGCTGGGAATTGCCTAGGGATCTATAAAGAAGCCGAAATTGTGGGCTGCTTTTGGTGTTGACTTCAATTTATGAGTGTGTTCCTGCTTCGGATGCCCTTCGAAAACAAAAAGTGTCGGTTTAACTTTGTTTTAAAGTTGACTGATTCAGATAGCGAAACTTATTTTGTTTACACCCTTTTCTTTCCAAAGGTGAGCAGATTTTGATTGCTCCTTTAACTTTATTACTAAGTGTAGTTTGAATCCAGAAATAAAGAATTTTTTTTTAAATTTACATACAAGCCTTTGATTATTGGAATAAAAGAAAAATACTTCTTTTTTAGAGAAATGAAGAGTCCATCTAATTTTTTGGGTATTTCTTTGCGAAAGCTAAAAGTACACATAAGCTGAAAAATAGTTTTAATACTTGCTTAACGCAATAATTGGACTTATCTTGCCCTTTGGAAAAGATTTTAAGGATTAAACTGTGTTTTTCCTTTTTTTTTAATTTAGGGCATTAAACTTTCGTTCTATGTTATCCCCGATGAATTATATGTTTTACCACTTTGGGTTCTTTGGGTAAGTTTTTATTTTTTTCAGCTTGCAATATCCTTTTTAATGTGTGTGTAAATAGTTTCGTTAGTGCTTGGGGCATAAGTTGCAAAATTTGGTTTAAGGGATACACGGGCTTCAAACAAAAAGGTTTAATTTATGATGCTTTAGATTGGTTGTGGTCGCGATTCTTTTGGGACACACTTTAAAACTGATGTTGTCGATGTTTTTGTTGCGACTGCCAAGTTAGTTCCCCACTGGGTTAGTCATCAAAAGTTCACTTTCATTTATTTTTGTCCGTGTATATTTTTGTGGAGTTGACAATTTCTGTCACAAAATTGTCATTTCTGGCAGGGAGGAAAAAAATCCGAAAACTTGACTCCATAAAAGCCACACACAAATGAATCTCACCACATCCTGCATTTATCAACTTTTTATGGTTAACTCGTGCGCGCATTTAATCAGAAACAAAAAAATAATCATAAAATAATTCGTGGCTTTGTCCAGCTCATAATTGAGTTATGCTCGGAGCTGGCTGAGAAGAAAGCAACCATAACTTAAGCACCCCAGACACAGACTCTGTTGCATTAGTGCAGTAAACATCAGACAAGCACTTAAAAATGGATTCTGTGGTAAAGCTGAAATAAAAACTTCTAGTGAGCTAAACAAAAAAAAAAAAAAAAAAAACCCGCAACGTGACGGATTGAAATTGTGGCAGTGTCTGCAATTAAGGTTCCTTATCCACCCGCGCCAGAAGACACCTCTTTGGGCCGGTTTAATAGTTGACTAAGACACAAAACGTAGCCATTAAACATCGGCGACACTGGTGATTCACGTTAGCGAAAGAAATACAAAAAGAAGAGAAAAATAAAGGATAAGGTACAATTGCTTAGATTATTGCACGTTACAAAGTTTACGAGAGTTTTGTGAGTGCAAGGAAACGGGCTGTCCCAATGTAGTTTTGATGTCATTTGTAACAGGTGTAACCACAGGAAAAACCCAGGCAGTAGTTTGAATTTGAAATCACAATACGTGTCATTTCGAAAATGACATTTGTTGGGCAAGTGCTGCGGTGGTAATGGTGGTGGCCCTGGCACCACGGAGCGTATGAGTGATATGAATTTTTTAAAGGCCAATTATTAAAATTTGCCAATTATTTTGAAAATAGCCTGAGCTGCTGTCTAAGCAGGTCTCATAAATAAATTTGAATTTTAAGCATTTTTAATTTAAAAATGTCTCTTTAATGCGACAGAGTACCTTGCACATCGGACAATTTCTAAAATATTTAGAAGGACTCGGCTATTTTGAGAAGCTTTCAATTGTGCAGAAGGTCACAGCAAAGTTTTATATCTTCTGAAATTAATTTTATATTTTACCTTTCACTTGCATTTACATTTACCGTCCTTGGTATTTAGGGAATTAGTCTCCATATATTTATTTCAAAGAATTGCAAATTTTTTTTGACATTTGTAATGATTATTGACAAAGACCATTAAAATAATTTCCATTGTCCTCGGCACTTAATTCAACTGTCGTTGAGATTGTTTTCAGCCTACGCCAATTTCAACTTTTTCTGCTTTCCTTTCTGGCTTCTACCGTAATGTGATTTTGCTTCTTTTGTTTGAGTGTCTCCATATGCATAATTAAGTAAATGTGAGTGGCGTGCGTGTATGAGAGAGTTTCCTATGCCTTTTGTTGGCATTAAGAAACACCACATGAGAGCGCGTTTAATTGTATCACAGAAAGAGAAATACAATCATTATAATGGAAATATATTACCAAAGATTATGTCCAGGAAGAAAAGAACAATAGAGGAGTGAATTAGCAAAATAGTTGAGTGAAAGAAGATTTGTACAGAGTATCAATTATTTGAATTTTCGGGGGTTCTGCAAATGCACGAAAAATGTCTCGTCTAATGCATTTTTACATTGATTAAAGTGTGTTTTGGGTATCTTTGCCTATATTTTTTTCTAATAAAAAATTGTTTGATATTGCATTTGAAATTGAGTTTTTTAAATTCTGTTGAATTGAGTTTTAGAAACTGTGGCAAATTATAATTTTCTCCATTCTTTGTTTCATAAATTGATTTGTTTATTGTTTTTTGTACAGCTTCCAAGTATCATTTAAAACTTTTTCTGCACTCTTTTTGGTATTTTTGGTTTCATATATGTCATGTACATTAAGAGAGAAGCTTCCACTGAATTTTTTTCTTTCTGTTTTCCGCTTTTAACTTTTGAAAACTTTTTCATTCTAGCTGAAGCCTTGACAGCTTCTCTTCTTTTAATTGAAATCATGTTTCTCAAAAAAGCATACAAGAATTATATAGAAGTCAAATTAAAAAAATCCCAACGTTATCTTCGGGGTGCCGAAGATTACAGACTCTTTTCGAAGTTGTTTCTGCCGTAAATCACATGAACGGGGTTGGTCAGTTAATAGGGCCGATTTCGATTTGTATGACAGCTATATGATATAGTAGTCCGATTTTAATAAAATTGAGTACAAACGCGTATATTTATGTAGAAAACGTGTTAGACGAGTTTTAAAAAGATCAGTCAATAAATGTGCGAGTTATTCCCTAAACCGATTTAGGTTCGTATGGCATCTATATGATATAGTAGTCCGATCCTTACGAAATTTGGTATATATATTAACTGCTATAAAAAACATATGCGTGCTTAATTTGAACAGGATCGGATAATGAATGTGGGAGTTATTGCCTAAACCGATTTAGGTTCGTATGGCAGCTATATGATATAGTGGTCCGATCCGACCGATTCAAACTAGTGTACTACCTAGGTAAAAAAGAAGGCTAAGTACCAAGTTTCAGCAAAATAGCTTTTAAGACGACGGAGTAAATCGCATAGAAACAGACGGACAGACGGACAGACGGACAGACGGACAGACTGACAGACGGACAGACGGACAGACGGACATGGCTATATCGACTCCTCTAGTGATTCTAAGTATTCTAGATGTAACTTTTGTGGGTCTACGATGTTTGGTTCTGTGCGTTACAAACATCAGAGCAAAGTGAATAGACTCCTTTTTCTTCGAAAAGAGTCTAATTACCGTGCCATTTATCATTTTCCGCAAAAAATTGGAAAAACAATAATTTAAAATAAATCAAGTGACCAAAGAAATAATGCAAACTACTGTAATTTGCAGTCCGTAGAACTTGCAGATTTTATGTAGGCCTACATTATTTTTTAGGTGGACGTTGAAAGGTTAAAGGGAACGCTTTGTATGTCTTTTCATGGCACAGCCCCGGGGAGTCACAGCTTGACTACCCTGCCCTGGGTAAGCCATATTGACCATTTTTCTTTCTCCAGTTTGACTTGTCATTCACAGCAGCTGCTCTCATGTCTGTGACCTACTGAGGATTTTACCCCCAAATACATCTACTCGTTAGCTTCTAGGTGGAATGGAGGGCCCGGCGTAGCCTACATTCCGGCGTAGAGTCAAGAAGTTCCAACGCAAGTAGAGTTGCCACCTCCTACGGAAGCTGTGCTTAATGGTGCCTTCTGGCCTTGCCATGCCTTTCCTCAATTCCCCTGCCCCCTCCTTTGCATGCTTGTTGCATTTTTACTATATGATGCCATCTCGTTGACACAATTAAGTGCAAGAGAAAAATACTTTGAAAATTTAATTAAGCCCTGTGTTCAGAAAGTAGTGAGTAATTGACGTAACCGCACTTTGTTTTTTTTTTTTTATTCGTGTCGAATTTCTGTGATAAAAATATCTGGGAATTATGTAAGTCGACGGCTGTCAATCAGCTTTTTAATTTCACATTTTAACACAAAATACATATTCATGGCACTTCATTATTTTTATGACTCAAAATCTATTTGTTTTTTTTTTCTTACTATCAGAGTTGTCATGATTAAAATGGCAATAATTTTGAATAGCGGAAGAGGCTTTGATAAAAAATTTCTGAACTAAATTTTGGGAAACAGTTCCAACTCAATTCTTGATCTGAGAAATGTTTAATATTTTTGTGAAATATAAAAAAAAGTATTCAAACAATTGCAGAATGTTCACCCTTTCAATTTCTTATCTCAATAAAATTATAAAACTTTTTAGAATACCCAGAATGTGCACCTCCTGACTCTATAAAATAATATAAAACTTGATTTAAGAGTACTCAATGCTTAGCATTTCTGTTTGGCCGAATGACAAAACTTTTCACTTTTTTAAGAGCTTTTCGAATGATAAGTTATATATATATTTCAAAAATAATTTCCAAAAAATAAGAAAAATGATAATGATTTCTGCCATCAAGTTCTATCGTTTTATTTTCAGTCCATGTTCCTATTTTTCAACATTTCCTCAAGAGAACAAAGACACAAAAATCTGTGAACACAAACAAAAAAGAAAACATCACAACTCAACATCATAACAATTTATTATCACAGCTGTCAGGAAACATCAATTTTTAAAGCCCTACCAAACGGTCAGCCACATCACTCAAACCGAATGTTAGCGTTTGGGAGGCATTTCTACTCTACTCTTTCTCTCAAATATAGAATTGAGCAACGTACTATTTCAGTGAGTCTTCTCTGCAAACATTTAACTGCAATGTAAAACTTATTTTAGTGCTATTTTCGTCAAATTGATGGAGAGAAAAGGATGTCCTAGAAGAGGGCGGCAAGCAATTTTTATTTTCCCATCTCAGTCATTCTAAGCTGTATGCTAAGATAGTCATAGAAATTTTTAGTGTTTTTAAAGTATTATTTTTATATATATTTTACTATTTTTTTTTTCTTCAACCATTTTATATTTGATAAGCAGAAATATTTGCACGAAGCTCAAGTCCACTTAGCAGTGGAAGCCAGTCTGAGAAACTATTTTCTTTTCATTTCCGCTTACAATGGCATCCAGGCCCTTTAATTTAAGTCAACACACACAGACATACAGAGGAGCGCATAAAGACCTCTAGAGGCAATAAGCATTTATGATTTATTGTATAATAAAATTCAAAGTAAGACAAGTTCTCATCTTCAATCAACACACACACTGGTTCCACGGGCAACATGCAACTCTCGGTTGTATGTTTAGGGAGGGACACGCCCACATATATACATAATTTTGTCTTTTAACTTTAACCGATTTGATTGAAAAAATATGTAGCATTGGAAATGCAGTTTATTTATTTGCAGAGGCAACTTTATTTGATCTGAGCAATTTAAAATTTCTTTTTAAACTAAAACAAAAATAGCTTTTACCATTTTCATAGCCTCAAATCGAAATTCATAAATGAATGTTTCAGAGCCTGTGGCGGTTAACTTTAGAGACTTCAAGTATATATGAATAAAACAACTGTAAATAAACTCTAATATGTATTCTGTAAACATTTTCTATCTTTTTAGTAGCAAGCAATGTTCACTGAATTATGGAAAACTCTTTCAATGTTGTGTTGTTTTTTCTACTTTGGAATTTGAATTTCATCATTTGATATTTATTGAATTTAAGCCAAAATTTTGTGTATTCATAAATTTGCTATACAAAATATAATATTTAAATTTACCAATGAAAGCAAAATTTTCATGGGAGAGAAATGGCAAAAGCTTTTTTAATTTTAATCACATGCGTTGGGCTTTCCGAATTAAATAAAATGTATTCCATTAAACAGGATTATCAAATGTTCTTTGACTAACAGCATTGCCAAGATGTTGCCTAGCCATATGCAAGCAAAAATCATTTATGCAATACATAGAACATATTTCAGAAATATTCTATAAGTCGGTAATAAAAGCACACATAAATTGCAATTCAATTTCTTTTTGTGTCTATTATGTGTCCTGAAGTTTGAGCAGCAGGGAAAAAGGAAGTGAGCGTGTTTGTTGTCTGTGGCTCCTTTGCTCCTCCGTCCAATTCCCTCAGAAAGAGCAGCAGTCGTCAAAGCGAAAAAGATTCTCACAGTTGCTGCCACCATGGTAATCATATTTTTAATACAATAGTAGCAACAACAATGAGAGGGAGGGACACAGAGAAACAAAGGAAAAGAAAATATAAACGCATAATCCCATTTCGTATTTTTGCCATTTTCTTATTCGGAGCAGACCAACAATTTTGTTATGCGTTACGTTGCCATTTGCCATTTCCATTTCGTATTTCTCTAATTCGATTTTCATGCTTGTTGCTAAGTCCGTTACAGACTTTGCCTTGGCCTCTTAATACTCTAGTTAGGACCGTTGAGCGGAGAGTTTTTAATCTTTGTTCGGCTGTTATTTCCCAAGGAAAACTTTTAAGACTTCATATATTTTTCAGGAACTACAGGAGTCACCGGAATGGCCTACATCAAGTTTTTTTTTTTTTTTTTTTTTTTTGCAGATTTATATTTTGATTTATTTCAGACAGATCAGGACAATTTTATTTGCAGGGTGTATTTCGGTCGGAAATTTCTTATATTTATAAGTGAGCTTGAGTCGAAGGGCACGAGATTAAAGTGGGATTAGATTTAGTTTGGGAATGAGTCATGGCCGTAGGAATTCATGGATTCCTTGCCATTATCGTATCGCGGTCCTTGCTGTTTTGTGGTCATTTTTGGTCATTTTGCTGTGTGACTTTTTATGGCCTTGGCCAACGCATTTAAGGACCATTCTACTAAGTTAATGCTATGACTTATCCTACCCACATAGGGCAAACAATAACTTATAAATAATTTATTTTAAATCAGAAAAGTGGCTCGGCCTGGCAGTCATTTGTTTCTTTATTTGTTGTTCTTTCCCTTTTGATCATTATGATTATTATTATTTTGCAAAAGCAAACAAGTCAAATGTAGTTCTCTGCCTCATTTACAACGCACCCAAACATCATTTATTTTTGTTCTTGTCCCAGATTTTTGTTTTGCTTGTTCTAACTATTTTGCTCTGTTTGTTCATCGTCCCTCGTTCCTCTCTGCTGGCTGCTGGCTGCTGGCTGCTCGTTTCCCGCCATGTCGTGACTGTTTCCGCTAGTTCCTCTGTCTTTGTTAGTTTTGTCTGTTTTGCCTTTCAACTGGCCCGGGGCAATGGCTACTACACGACAAAGGCGCCAGTGACCTTGCTGTAGTTTTTGTGCTGCTTACTTCCTGCCCATTGATTTCTACCCCAAGCAAAGCTATCTCAGTAACCCTATTTAAGACCGAATCTAAGTCTTCCAAATTTGAATACCCTTCATTTTGCTAATTGCACTTCTTAGTTTGTGTGTTTCTTCAGTTTATTTGGTTGCATCTGAGATTCTCTTCATCAACTTCTGTGTTTATAGTTTCGCATTGTTTTCTTCTTTGTTTTGCTGATAAAGTTTTCGCAAATTTTTTGTGAGGTCTTTATTGTTTTCAGTTGCGGATTATTTGCCAGTCTGCTTTACTTTATTTGGGAGATTCTAAAGAAAAACAGACAGGTTTAGTTCTCTTTGTGTACTTGGTTTGCTTTTCTGGTTCAATTTGGTGTTTGCATCATGTTGAATATTTTTTTAGAATAAGTTTCCAGAAATGTTTAATGTGGCGTATGAGTGACGCAGTTAGTGTACAATTAAAAAAATATGCTATTTGTCTGTAATCCAGTGCAGTCCAGTTTAGTCAAGTTTTTCAGCATGTCAAATGCAAATATTTTCCAAAAGTTTTTGTTTTGTGAAAAGTTCTCCATATTTTAGCACATGTCCAAACCAGTCCGAATCCTGCAGCAAGGTCAAAAAGTAGCATTTGCATTTTATCAGTATTATGCATAAAATATTGTTGGACTGGCTCAATGTATTTCTTTCAAATAAAAAATATAAAATATAAAAAATGGGGAAAAATATCTCTTTTGTCTTCAATAAATTTGAATGACAAACTAGTTGGTAAAAGTTTATGGAGTGAGTTTTTTACTTCGACATTTTTACAAATTTATTTACGTAGTCCAGCAAAGCAGTCATAAAATTTAAATGGTTTCCTGGAAAAGGTTGTAAAAGTGGTTTCTTTTCTGGTACAGAGAATGCTGTAAGTTTTGTTACTAAATGTTGCGAGTAGAGTTGGCATAAAGAACAAATATTCTGCGGACCTAAATAAATATAAAATTTTTTTTCAGAAATTGATTGCTTCCGAATTAGTAGAATAAACTTTCCATCATATTTGCTTCTGATAGTGACGCAAAACTTTTCCAGAAGTTTTTCGTTTTCGCTGTCTGAGTTTTCTTTTTTTCTCCCATATTTATTATCAGTAGTGCTCAAACTATTGTTGACTTGCTTTCGGTGGCGCTTTGCAGTCAGATTTACCATCCATCACAATTCATTGTCATTGTAAAACTTTACCACAAAGACCCCAAACCACTTATCGCCAAACAACACACACAAGAGGAGCCAAGACAAATAAAAGTCAGTCCCTTACAACAGAACAAACAATAAGATGAGAGGAGAGAAGTGGCAAACTTATTATTCACTTTTCCACGCATTTGCACATGTGAAGAACCCAAGGCAAAGGCAAAAGCAAACGCAAACGCAAAAGCGAGCGCAAAGGAGCAATCGCTGAGCTTTTCAAAGAGCAGTTGATTGATTTTCAGTCAAGTTGAAGACCTGAAACTTGAGACCAAAATGAACCACGACCAACCAATTTGGCTTGCCTTAGGAGTTTGGGGTGAAAGGGAAGGCAGGGAGGGGGATGAAAGTAGAAAAGCAATTGAGAGAAGAGTAGAAGTGAAAGACATTTTTGCACAATAAAATAAAGACAAAGCGCGAAGTGATGGCGCTCAATGGGAAAGCAAACCATCCGCTAACTAATGAATGAAAAGTCTCTTTAAATGCTCCAAAGATTGATGAAGCACTTGATGCTGATGCTCTGATGCTTCAGTCACTTCACTTCACTGCCTGGTCGAAAAAACAAGAAATTCAAATAAGAAGAAGCTTTGGTCCCACTCCCCCTAGTTATACGCTTGTTAGGCAAATTTATATACATACACACCGCTATATAGAGTCGGTCGGTGAGTTGATCAGACCCTAGCAGGGATAGGTAGAAGGTAGCCAAGCTTGTCGGTGACTTTGTACCTTCCAACGCTCGTCTGTGCTCGGCGCACTTAACCAACATTTTGTCATGTTGACAGGGAATGCCTGCCGAGTGCGGCCAAGTAAAAAATTTGCATACTCAGCCAAGTGGCTCACTGCTCGGAGGGATTGGGGTGGCTCGAAGTTGTTGGCTGGCCACAAAGAAAAATCGTAAAAATGCTGTTGCAAGTGTCTCCTGCCTGAGTTGCCTGACTAAGTCATAAAAATGCCGCAATGACGAGACACATTTTACAGGCCGCTTCTTGTCTCTTGGCTTGGGCTTGTTCTTTTTTCTGGGGCGTCAAGACGAAACTTACATCCCAGGCGCATTGTGGTTGGCTTCGTTTTCTTTTTTCTTTCTTTTAAATTTTTCACATTTCCTAACTTTTTGCAAATTAATTTTTTTCTTTTTTTTGTCACTTTGAATTTTTTTTTATTTTTTATTATTTTTTTTTATGTACTTTGGCTTAATGTATGAGAAGACCAGCATTTGGTGGGTTGCACCTTATTTGGGTTTTTGGTAGATTGTATTTTTTGTGTTTACACTGGGGCATTTTAAATAGATACATATGCTTACTCATTAATCATTTCGGTGTAGGCAAACTTTTCTGCTGACACTTTTTGTTTTGTTCAAAATATCAGTCGGCTTTTTATTCTTAACCGAATTCATTCATCGACAATTTTTTAGTAGGACTTCTTGTGAGATTTGGGTGTGAAAAGAAAGAAAAATAGGGCTAATATTCCTAAGGAATTTTTATTAAAAAATGCAAGCTAAGCAATAAAGTGAAATGTGATTATTTTATTTTTTGCTCTTTTTAATTAAATAAAAAAAATTATATTTTGCAACAAAATTTTTTAGTATATCTAATTTTTTATCTGACCTAGCCCCGCATTCCCCATAACACACTATTTTCTTTTTTATAGAGAAATGATTCTTTATTTGCGGTTAAAAAATTAGTCTCCATTTTTTTTTTTTTTAACTTCTCGAAGAGATTTCTTCAAGAACTTATTCCCCTATATTTTTTATAAGAGAACCTTTCAGTTTTATATGTCCCGTTGGCATTATTTTTTAGCAGTCGCCATACATTAAGGCAAGGTATTAAGTCTGTTTCATTATTATATTTTTTTACACAGAAGCCTAAATTAATTAAATTAAATTTTATTTAAATTCTGATCATGGTGCCTTGGTCTCAGTTTTAAATCAGCTGTCAATCATATTTGCATTTCCTTGGGCCTTATGACTTTTTTACGCTTGTCAGCCTAATATAATCGTATATACACATATTCCCCTTTATATGGGGATAATATTTTATTATTGCCTAAATAAAAAAGAGAAAATGAAAACAGGCTGTGCAATTGATTAAATTTTTGACGCCTACATTGTCGTTGGCAACTGTCGCAACATTCCCTTTTTTATATTTATTTGCGAATCCTTTCCTGTAGATTTGCAAAAATTCGAGTCCTGGGATTCTAGAGATTGAAAGTACGTTAGCTTGACAGGTTTTATTGTGAGCTCAAAAGCAAGAAAAAAGGTGAGTCTTAAAGTCTTAAGCGCCTTAAGCGAATGGGGATCCTTAGAGTAAAGTAGGATTAGTGGGTGAATAAAAATATGTGCTAAGAGTCCTTTAGAAATAAAATGTAATCCTGAATAATTGTAGGTCCCCTCTGCTTTTTCAATTATAATATTGGCCAAGTTAAATTTTAATATTCTTGAATAATGGAAAAAACATTACTGAGAAATTATTGTGTTCGATAACTCCGAACTAAAGAGACGGTGCTTATGTGGAACCTTATTCCCGGGCTTTTCAAATAAGAAAACCAATCACCAATTTAAAATTAATAAAAACCAAAACTGCTGCACTCTAGCTCAGAATCCAATAAGTGTTCTGTGGTGAATAAGCTTGGAATATTTGCACTCTGTTCATTTTATTGCAACTTATATGCAAGGTAGCTGAACTAAAATTCCGACAGAATAAAATGCTTTTATAAATATTTCTCGACAAAGCACACAATGTAATAAAAATGTCAGATAAATGACTGGATAGGTGGCCTTCTCTTTTGTTGGCCGTTGGCTCCAGCAAAAACGCTTGGAGTCTTTAACTATTTCTTAAAAGGAATTCCAGAAGAGTAGCTAAAAAAAGACGACAGAGAGTAATCTTATTATCTATGTCAAAGTGAAATATTTAAAAGTATAGTATTTGCGCCACTCAAGGCCATTTTCATGGGTTATAGTAAATTTTACAGTACACATAAAATGAAATTTATGCGCGGTTTTTGACTGCCGCCTAAAACACTTGAAAACTTCAGATGTTTACCGCACTAATCTAAGAACTTATATAGCTGACATTTTGCCTAAAACTCATTATTTATTTATTTCCTCTTATTTTCGTCTTTTCAGTTCGATGCGAGAAAATTCAACGGAGAGACAAGCAAAGACCAGATAAAATCCGTAAAATTGATAGTCGAGAAGGATGGAAATTTGAATTTGCTAAAGTACACACGACAGTTTTACTTACTTGGCCTAATTTAAGAGTTAAAGAAAATGTTGCGCATACGTCAAGTTGTCAAGTGCTAAACTAACGTTTGCTAATCGAAAGTAATATTGAATTATATAAATTATTATTGAAATACTTTAAACAGTCTCAATACTAACAATTTTACTTGTGCCCTTCGATATTCGGTTTCGGTGAGAGTTTTTGGGCTTTCTTTAGCGCTGGTGCTCTATTTATTTATTTTTTTTTATATTGTGGCTTTGCCAACTAGAAGTCAATTGTTGGGCATGCGGCTGCTGTTACCGCAACTGTTGCATGCAACATGGATGGCGAAAATCGGATTATACTCAATGTGGGCGGCATAAGGTAAGTTTTGCTTATTTTCAAATGTGGAGTCTATAATTTGATGGTTTTCCGTTTATGCTTAAGTAGGTCAGAGTTTATTTTAAATCAGCTGCTGCCACTCCTGTGGACTTTGTGGTGTTTATTTATTTCGCAGCTTAGCCAAAATCAACTGACATAAGCTGAAATTCATTAAGCTTGAGACATTCTAACAATTTAATTGTACTAAAAAGAAAGAAAGATATATTGCTATTGGGCTGTATAAAAGACCTATCGATAATTTAAGGTTTCACCACTTAAGTACTGAATATTTTATATCAAAGAGATTATTATCTTATATTTTAGCAAATTCAATCACAGTTAACCTTTTAACTTCTTTTATTTTACATGAATAAAGAAACCTATAAAATATGAAAAGCCGACACAACGCGATGTAATGAATTATTTAAGTTGAAGTGCTATATTAATTTTGTGTTTTTGATAGTTTTTATTTTATGGAGCTTCGTTTGTCATGAAACTGTTTTGAAATCTAAAACATGTGGGACAGAGTTTAAAAAAATGCCACTCGATTGTAATTTCAGCACACGTGTCAGTTGTGTTGATTCAATATAGCATTCGATATATTGTGTTTTTGAGTATTGATAACATATTGTATTATATATGAATTTGAATTCAATATTTATATAATCATTTTAAGAACATGAAGAGCAACAATAAACAGATGACTGGATTATTATTTTCATCTTTTTGCTGGGGTGTTGAGTAGGAAGAGCTGCCAAGTCACATGTGGCATGTGCTTTTGTCGCACATGCTGTGAATCGATATTTTCTTTTGCCTTCTTCATGTTTTTCTTTTGACAGGATATTGCCCAACAAAAAAGAAAAACCATAGAAAAAAAATGTCATATGTGTGTTTCCTGGTTTTGCTGCTCCTAATCTTTATTCTTCTATGACTTATATTGTTTTTCTTGTTGTTTGTGTTTCTATTATCCAAACAATTGACAGAGGAATGCTGAATGTGTGCGTGTGTACATATATTTTTGGGACAATTGTGTCAGGGCATTTGGCGTTTGTTTTTCAAATATTGCCACAGGATAATCACGTACCAAAAAACACAACACCAAAAACTAGGGTAAAATATACATATCAGCCATCCCAGCACAAACAGAACCAACAACAGCCGGCAACTTCAATTCCGTATGAGAATATATCCAACCGGAAACGGCAAGTCTATTGTTGGCTTTTTTCTAGTGCTTTCGATAAACCAACTCAAACATGAATTGTTTGCAATTTCATGTAAATAATGTTACTTTTACTTTTGCCAGGCAGCCACCGAGTGCGCCGCAGATGCGTATCTGGGTGCGTGGGTGTGTGTGAATGGGTGCTTATGGGTGTGTGTATATTCTTGTTCCCGATTTAATGGGATATCCAGGTTTCAGTGCCACAGCTTTTATCTTCTCCAGATTTCCCCTCACTAAATAATTTATTACTCTGTTAATGGGCGTTGCGAGTTGTGAGTTTATTTCCTATACATTTTGTTAAAGTTGCTTTGAGTACAAGATATTAAGATATTTAGTTCGACTCTCCTTATTTCCATTTTTAGACATATATCAGTTTGCATTGAAGGCACTGTCTTTTTGCGTGCTTCTTCTATTTAACCAAAACGAAAAATAAATTGTTTAAAGATGTTGACTTAGTAAGGGGTAAGAAGTTGATTAAATTAAATGTTAATCATACTATTAAGTAGCTTATTTGATTTGAACCTTCTCTTTCAGTTTAAAAAATTAATTTTACGATCGACAAGCCCAGACTATAATTTTATAGTAATTCCAATTTGGTTAACCACATTCGAAAAATAATAAAATAAATTGTTGTGGCATTATTTGTAGTGTTTGTACCTAAGTTGATCTAATTTATCCTAATATGTAGGAATCTGGCGGGGTGCACTTCTCGCTATGCTCGGACTAGCTCGACGGATGGGGTGGGGTTCTTGCCGATCCCTAACATAAGTACTACTACCACAATATTTAAGTGCACAAAAAAAAGAAGATAATTAAAAGAAAAAGAAGATGTTTACAAATGAAGTTTCCCCAAAAAAAAAACTAATTGAACGGAGCTTCGTTGCGGCGAGGATTGATAAAAGGGGTTACCAGTTGTTTTTGGAACCCATTCTAATCCCTCCCTACCTTAACAACTCAACCTAAAATTGGGTTGTCCCTTTAACAACCTATTGCTAAGTTGCTATTTTACTACCATTATTTTTGTTGGCTTTATCTGTTGGCATGATGTCCGGCGATAGACCTTTGAAGAAATTCTTTACGACTGCATGTTTTTACAATAATTCAGTGTATTCAAAAGTTTATTTCATATTTCAAAAAAAAAATAATAATAGCATTAACCGACTGGATTAATAACCGAATCAGAGTTTAGAACTAAGTAAATAAGTATATGAAAAAAATTAGGTATAATATCATAAAAACTAAATTTCATGTAGGTTGGAGGACACCACCATCACCGGATAAAAGAATATATAAAGTAAGGATTTTGACTTACCCCAGCAATGCCGTCGTTGAGCTCAATTCGACCATGCTAGAAGCCTTAAGAAATTATTAGTAATAGTGGATCCAAAAAAAAAAATGATATTTAACTTTAAAATTTAAATTTTTACTTATTTCTAAAACAATTGATTCAATTATTATCCCATGCGGGGTTTACAATATTCCGAAATAGTTTCAAATTCAAAGTTTTAAATGATCAAGAACATTTTAATCTCTTAGCATAAAAAAATAAAATTTGGAAAAGAAAAAAAAAAAATTTAACAAGAATCCACCTTTGACTCTATACAATTTAAAAGGTATAAACCTAGCACATTTTTTTGATACGTTTGGTCAGAGATGGCATTGTTTCCTCCTTATTTTGTTTTATATTTTTGTTAAAGTTGAGTGGTCCAGTTTCAAACCGAAACCTCTGCCCAAAGTGAAACAAAAGTCGTTGCAGCGCTGCTTAGCATTAACGCGTTACGTTGCTGCTCTGTTGCCGAGATAACCAAAACGGCCGCAGCGCAGTCGCCGAGATAACCAAAAGGTGTCGGCAGCACAAGTCGATCGAATTAAGCGATCATAGCGTGGTCAAGCGGCTCGAGACTGAAGTTGGTCTCGCCGTTGTGACGTCACTGTCGTGCGGAGGTGTATGGTTCCCCCCCTTCTTTTTTTTTTTTTTTTTTTAATTTTTCAGCCGCAATATGAGGGTATACTCCCTTATTAGGGCCTTAAGCGGCCAATTTAGGGGTCTCCACCCCAAAGAATAAAAGGCACTGACACTTGGCACTGAAAGAATATTTCATTTTACATATATATATTTCTTTTAACTCCTTAGAATACTTTCACATTACCTGGCCTCTTTTTATTAAAACAAAAAAAAAACTTTTATTCCGAAACCAGAAAAAGTTAACAATCACTGGCACTTTTATTTTTTTTGTACCATCTCTCAAATTGGCAAGTTTTTTTCTCTGATATATTTTACTGCAAGCACACGTCTTTTCCACCTCTGCGTTTGTGATCGACTGTACAAGCGATAAACCTAGGCTTTGCTACACATTCTAATCTGCCAATGCCGATCTTAGCCCAACAACAATTGTTCTATTCGTTAGCCGAAGACTGCACCAACAAAAGTGCGTGGGCGCGGATTACTAACGGCAGAATCACGCGACTTTAATCATTATCTACGCTGACGACAACATCAGAAAAAGAGAGAGAAAGAAGATACCAAAGAAGTGTGGCTGGCGATCACACAAAAATTTTACAAATGCCCCTGTAGGAAATTGGACGCTACAGCATAGTTGATGAACCGCTGGTTTCTCCAGTGGAGCATAAACTAAGAAAAAGTACAATTTCTGCGAACATTATTCTACACCTTTCTGAATATCTTTCAAGTGAAAAACACCCAAGCTTTTTCCTCCCCTATTAGCCAATTGATAAAAAGACGGGCTTACTTTCCGTATTACCTTAGCGGGAATGAAAACTGGCGCTAACTTCGAACTTATTTTTTTGTTAGCGTTACTTTGACAAAAATTTCGAGCGTACACTTCGTCACCTACTTTAAATTGTACCTTTCTACTTCTCAAATTATAAACTCTAGCATTTTTCTCGTGCGATTCCGAAATAGCAGTTTGAGCTGCTTGTCGTATACATTGAAGTGCATCGGGAGGGTTAATTATAGTATCATCTGCAAGCAATTGCAATCGACGCAGAAGGTCGTAATCTTTCCCATTCATAATCATGTTTTGTCCGAAGGTCATGAAATACGGTGAGTACCCAGTACTTCGATGTATACTCCCTCTTAAGGCTGCACTTATCCCTGACAATTTGGCATCCCAGCTGGTATGGTCTTTCCCAATATATGCACGAATTGCCGCCAGAAGTGTCCTATTCAGTCTCTCACTAGCATTTGCTTGTGGCGAGTAAATTGCCGTACAGATATGCGAGATTCCAAACCGTGTTAAGAAAGCTTTAAAAGCCCCGGAAGTAAACTGAGAACCATTATCAGTTAATATGGTTTCCGGCACTCCAAAAGTTGAGAACAGCGTATTCTCTAGATATTCGCAAATTCGATGAGACGTAAACTTCTTTAGGGGACAAAGAAAGTGAAATTTTGTGCAATGGTCTACTATTATTAAAAGACCTATATTTCCCATCTTCGATCTTGGATATGGACCTAACAGATCCATGTACAATTTCTGGAATGGTCTATCAGAAATCATCGGTTTTCCTAATGGGGGTCTTAAAACACTATTTGGACTCTTTGTTTGATGACATACGTCGCACTTGGAGATATAATCTTTAATCTGACTCGCCATTTTCGGCCAAAACAAATATCTTCGTAATTTTTCAATCGTTTTCGCCATTCCACAATGAGCTGCATTCGGTGGGTTATGTGCCCTTGATATAACATCTGTGGTCAGTTCCTTCGGAATCCACAACTTCCAACAATATCGACCAGGCAACTCACTGTGTGTTGGTTCCCTTTTATAAACCAGATTATCCACAACCTTCAAGTCGGGAAGTTTTGCTGGTGTATTTTGGACTTGTTCAATTATGTTGACGTATTCCCCAGACTTAAACGCCGAAGACAAAATATCCACAATCGGTCCTTGTTCATCTAATTGTATTTCGGATACTTCTTCTTGTCTAGAAAGAGTGTCCGCGACTATGTTTTCAGAGCCTTTCCTATGACTAATTTTATAATTAAAACCTTGCAGTTTTATTGCCCACCGAGCCAATCTACCAGTTAAGTCTTTTTGGTTATTTAACCATTTTAGTGAAGCATGGTCAGTAATTACTTCAAAGTCTTGTCCCTCTATATATGGCCGAAATTTTTTTATGCCCTTCAGTACCGCAAGACACTCTAATTCAGTGACAGTATATTTTCTCTGTGCACTAGAAAGCTTCCCTGACATAAATGCCACTGGTAGTTCATCACCTTTTTCATTCTTTTGTGCCAAAACACAGCCTATTCCATGTGTGCTAGCATCACAAATTAATAAGAAAGGCTTTGAAAAGTCCGGAGCACATAATACTGGTGCTGAAGTTAAACTATCCTTTAATTTTGTAAAAGCTTCATTAGCATCGGAATTCCAAGAGATGGACTTAGGTTTTCTTAGAAGATCGGTTAAGGGGACACTTATGGTAGCAAAATTATCGACGAACCTGCGATACCAACCGGCCATTCCTAGAAATCTCCTAAGCTGTTTGACGGTTTTGGGAATAGGAAAATTCGTGATAGCCTGTATCTTACTAGGGTCGGTACGGAGTTCGCCGTCACCAATTATGAAGCCTAAATACTTAATTTCCTTCATGCAAAAGTTGGATTTCTGCACATTGATGGTGAGATTAGCCTTGCGTAAATGTAAAGCAACTTCTTGCAACAATAAAAGGTGTGAATTAAAGTCGTCTGATAATATCAACAAATCATCTAAATACACAAATACTCTGGTACGTAAATGAGCCGGTATCACTTGGTCCATGAGCCGACAAAGTGTTTGGGCAGCGTTTGTTAGACCAAACGGCATAACCTTATATTGGTATAAAGGACGGTTTGGTACAGTGAAAGCCGTATATTGGCGAGAAGATTCCTCAAGTGGAATTTGCCAGTAGGCGTGCTTCATATCCAATCCCGTGATATACCTCGCCGGTGGTAACCGACTGAGTATGCCATCGATGTGGGGCAACGGATAGGCATCTTTACGAGTGTATTTATTTATCTCTCTGGAGTCCAAACAAAGTCGATTTTTGGGGCCTTTTTGGACCAAAACGCAATTACTGCTCCAAGGACTGTTTGAAGGCTCTATTATTCCTAAAGACAACATTTTTTCAACTTCATCAAACATGAGTTTTTCCTTGGCAGGCGAGATAGGCCAATGCCTCTGCTTCACTGGAATTTTTGTTTCCATAACAATAGAATGTTGTATTAAATTTGTTTTCCCTAAGCCTTCTAACTCAAATGAGGGAAATGATTTTACAACTGCTTCTAGTCTGGCTTTTTGTTCCTTACTCAGAACATGCATTTTTGGCCTGTCTTTTTCTAATGTATCCTGTCCAGTGTATAATTCGCTAATGTTAGTGTTATTGTCCAAAAGATTCATTAGGAGCCCGAATTTCTTAAAGAAATCCATGCCCAAGTATACATCCTGCTTTAAGGCTGGTATTAAAAAAAATTGAATATTTTTGTTTTGACCTCGAAACTCTATAGGCAAGGTTAGAATTGCTTTTACTGCACAAGACTCATTGCTCGCAGTTTTTATTTTCCCTGAACACCTTTTTGCTTCATGGTGCTGTTGGAAATATTCCGCGGCCTTACCGCCAAAACAACTAATAGTTGCACCACAATCTAAAAGTGCTTTGTATGTTTGTCCCTCTATGGTTAAGTCAGTGTATAGTCTATTATCGGTGCTCATAAAAACAGCTGAGATCAGTTTCTTTCTGACCGACCTAATTGTTTTCCAGTATTTTCTTAACCTGCTAGTTGAACGCTTAGGACTAATATTATACTTCGAAATAACGTAATTACTATCTATATAATTATTTGTATTTGGGTCTCTTAAATTATTGATCATTGGGAATTGGTTCTCGGATGTGTCAAACTGACGGACCGGTCTGGCACATCCTTTTTGGCATTTCCCGGATTGCATTTTTCGCACTGGGGCTTGTACGTATTTTTGGCACCACAGCCATAACAAAAGATGCGTCTTTCTCCCATACAATCATCAAAACGATGGCCGGCTTGGTCGCAGTTCCAGCAGATAAGACGTTTTCTGGTGATTGCTGCAATGCTTTCATCTTCGGACTCTACTGGATCTACTTGTAGCTCGGAAACACCGGGCTTAAATGGCTTGGGTCTCATTATTGGAAAGCTCGTGTCTTTCACAAAATTTTCATGTTTTCTAACTTCTTGTCTCAATTCGTTACGGTTTGTTATCTTAAGATGTAGAAGTTCATATCGGAGAGAATTTTTCGAATTACGAATCAAAATATCGACTAGTTTTTGTTCGCATATTTCATGCGAAAGTCGATTTACTAACTCTTCTAGAGCCATCTGGTAATCGTCAAATGACTCTGTCTCCTTTTGACGACGTCTTCGGATGAGCTCCCATAAATCAAAATCGTCCTTGGCATCGTCAAATCTTTGCCTAAAAGCGCTGGAGAATGCTTGCCACGAAAATTCGCTATTTTTTCTATGAAAACTCCAGAACCAGTCACTGGCTTTCGCCGAGAAAAGCAGATGCAAATTGTCGCAAAGTAGACTATAATCGTTATTTAGCGTCTGATACGTTAACGAGCGTAGCCGGTAAAGAAATTCGTCAACGGGCATTGCGTCTTTTGAGCCATCAAATTTTAATCGCCAACTGGCTAGGATATTGGCAGCCTTTTCAGGCGCAACGCTCCTACTTCCATTACTCGGATGGCCTATATTTACATTATCTTCGTTTTGAGATCTGCTTCTGGTATCTCTTTCAGAACAAGGTCGAACTCGGTCAACTACTTGGGGACTGCTATCATTGTTACTCGAAGATGGGTTACTGTTAATATGGAGACTACTCATTTGGTTTTGCAGGGCATTTTCTATTGACGTCTTAATAAGACTGCTTATCTCCGACATCATATTTCTTTGCTGTTCCTGTACTACTGATTGAATATAATTGGTCATACTAGTATTGGTTTCGGCTCCTATGGACTGATCTCCTAAGCTTCCCAAGGAAACGCGACTCCCAACTAAGTCCCCCCGAGATCTAGTTTGGGACCGGGTTTGCATACGCCCACGTGGGTAATGACCTTGACCTCGATAAGGCCTCTCTTTTCCGCGAGACTTGCTACTAGTTCCGGATGCTGGGTGGGCTTTAACTTGAGAAGTTGCCTTTCCACTTGTTCCCTCTTTACCATCTACGTTTTCAACTTCTGCTTCTAATTCCACAGCTAAGGTATTTCCCTCATAACTTAATCGTTCTGAATCGATATCAACATTACATATTGGACAGCCTTTATTGGTTTTTATGTATTCTACCATACAGGAGCTATGAAAATGGTGTTGGCACGGAGTGGTAGCTATCAATTGATTCTGTCCCAATACTTCATTGCATATAACACACACTTGAGGTGAAAAGCCAGAGGCGGCGTTGCCTTCTGGACTACGTGTTACTGGCATGCTTCAAAACAAAAAAAACGTTTGTAAATGTATACAATAAATTAAAAAAATCGAGAAAGAGAAAAAAAAAATCTAAACAAAGTATCAAATAAATCAAGGTCTATCACCATCCAAAATGCCAAATTACAATATAATTTTAATCAATCCGCTCCTCCACACAAATCTCCATTCAATCCTTACTGTTAATTTATTTTTCTGCTCTTTTTTTTTTTTTTTTTTTTTTTTTTTTGACTAGATAAGGAATACTTTTGTTGGTCAGATTTCCGAAGCTACTCCAGAAAGCTGATATTCCAGAACACAGTTTTTCCTTTCCCGTACTTGGTTTGGGTAAATGACAGGTGCTTTTGAATCGATCAGCTAAGTATCGGTCGACCACTCTAGTGTTAACCAAGTAGTGATCGCTATTTCCAGATACTATTACCAAGTTTCTAAAGCTTTACATTTAAGGGTCAGATTCGATATGGTTGCTCGATCTGCATATTAGGCATCGCAGCAATTTTCCAGCTACCGATATTCTGGTGATATTTGTATCCCTGTCGCCTATCCCTTTTATTCTTTAATATTGACAAAAATGAAATTTATGTTTGGATGGATTCGAGCTTGATGCCACAAAGCTAACCTATTCTTAAACAGCTGTTCGCAATTATTTTTCTCTAGTTACTTTGATACAAATTGTTACAAAAGAACTAGGTCGAAGTTCCATGCTGTTAGAATTAAAAATAGTCAATTTAGTTCGGGCCATCACGTTGGGCGCCACTTGTAGTGTTTGTACCTAAGTTGATCTAATTTATCCTAATATGTAGGAATCTGGCGGGGTGCACTTCTCGCTATGCTCGGACTAGCTCGACGGATGGGGTGGGGTTCTTGCCGATCCCTAACATAAGTACTACTACCACAATATTTAAGTGCACAAAAAAAAGAAGATAATTAAAAGAAAAAGAAGATGTTTACAAATGAAGTTTCCCCAAAAAAAAACTAATTGAACGGAGCTTCGTTGCGGCGAGGATTGATAAAAGGGGTTACCAGTTGTTTTTGGAACCCATTCTAATCCCTCCCTACCTTAACAACTCAACCTAAAATTGGGTTGTCCCTTTAACAACCTATTGCTAAGTTGCTATTTTACTACCATTATTTTTGTTGGCTTTATCTGTTGGCATGATGTCCGGCGATAGACCTTTGAAGAAATTCTTTACGACTGCATGTTTTTACAATAATTCAGTGTATTCAAAAGTTTATTTCATATTTCAAAAAAAAAAAATAATAATAGCATTAACCGACTGGATTAATAACCGAATCAGAGTTTAGAACTAAGTAAATAAGTATATGAAAAAAATTAGGTATAATATCATAAAAACTAAATTTCATGTAGGTTGGAGGACACCACCATCACCGGATAAAAGAATATATAAAGTAAGGATTTTGACTTACCCCAGCAATGCCGTCGTTGAGCTCAATTCGACCATGCTAGAAGCCTTAAGAAATTATTAGTAATAGTGGATCCAAAAAAAATTGATATTTAACTTTAAAATTTAAATTTTTACTTATTTCTAAAACAATTGATTCAATTATTATCCCATGCGGGGTTTACAATATTCCGAAATAGTTTCAAATTCAAAGTTTTAAATGATCAAGAACATTTTAATCTCTTAGCATAAAAAAATAAAATTTGGAAAAAAAAAAAAATTAACAAGAATCCACCTTTGACTCTATACAATTTAAAAGGTATAAACCTAGCACATTTTTTTGATACGTTTGGTCAGAGATGGCATTGTTTCCTCCTTATTTTGTTTTATATTTTTGTTAAAGTTGAGTGGTCCAGTTTCAAACCGAAACCTCTGCCCAAAGTGAAACAAAAGTCGTTGCAGCGCTGCTTAGCATTAACGCGTTACGTTGCTGCTCTGTTGCCGAGATAACCAAAACGGCCGCAGCGCAGTCGCCGAGATAACCAAAAGGTGTCGGCAGCACAAGTCGATCGAATTAAGCGATCATAGCGTGGTCAAGCGGCTCGAGACTGAAGTTGGTCTCGCCGTTGTGACGTCACTGTCGTGCGGAGGTGTATGGTTCCCCCCCTTCTTTTTTTTTTTTTTTTTTTTTTAATTTTTCAGCCGCAATATGAGGGTATACTCCCTTATTAGGGCCTTAAGCGGCCAATTTAGGGGTCTCCACCCCAAAGAATAAAAGGCACTGACACTTGGCACTGAAAGAATATTTCATTTTACATATATATATTTCTTTTAACTCCTTAGAATACTTTCACATTACCTGGCCTCTTTTTATTAAAACAAAAAAAAACTTTTATTCCGAAACCAGAAAAAGTTAACAATCACTGGCACTTTTATTTTTTTTGTACCATCTCTCAAATTGGCAAGTTTTTTTCTCTGATATATTTTACTGCAAGCACACGTCTTTTCCACCTCTGCGTTTGTGATCGACTGTACAAGCGATAAACCTAGGCTTTGCTACACATTCTAATCTGCCAATGCCGATCTTAGCCCAACAACAATTGTTCTATTCGTTAGCCGAAGACTGCACCAACAAAAGTGCGTGGGCGCGGATTACTAACGGCAGAATCACGCGACTTTAATCATTATCTACGCTGACGACAACATCAGAAAAAGAGAGAGAAAGAAGATACCAAAGAAGTGTGGCTGGCGATCACACAAAAATTTTACAAATGCCCCTGTAGGAAATTGGACGCTACATATTGTGTAGCTTTTTTTATTGTTTATAGAAAAAAATATGTATAAATATGTACACTGAATATATTTTAAAAAGAGATTTATTGACCACGGAAACCAACACAGAAAAGTGCATGTATATATTTATATATATTAATATTAATTTATATATTATATATAGCTTTATATATATTATATATAGTATATTAATATAGCTTTGTAAAATATAGAATTCTTTAAAATTTTCTAAAAAATCTGAGCACTGACAATTTAACTCCAAGTATTCATTTCCTGGTGGCCAAAACGATTGATTAGTATTCCCAAATCTGAATGCTTTGGGCGTTTTCCATAAATATACGAAGCGAGCAAAAGCTTGTTTGCTTCTAAGACTCCAAAAACAATATCCAATCGTCGATGCTTTTCATTTTGACTTTTGCTATTTCAATTCTGCTCTTCCCCTAGAAAACGTGGGGCCGCAAAATTGATGCATTTTTTCAAAATAATGGGTAGACAGATAAAAAAATGTATTTTATAAAGGAAAAACATTCCGGTGAATGAGAGAAATGGGAGTGCGGGTCATTCCTATTCTACATTATTTATATATTTTTTTTCAAATAGAAAAGCTAAATTCTTTGCGAACCACAATAAGTCGTTACCATGTGAAACCCTCTAGAAACAAAAGTTGGAAAGAGAAAAGAAAAAGACTCGAGCTGAGTGGAGTGAGGAGGACTAAGAGAGGGCCAAGTGTTGTAATGTGTCACACTACTCGAATGTTTGTTTAAGTATTGTCCACGGCATACACAGATACACAGCAGAACACACACACTTATACATTTATATACAGTCAGCAGAGTAAACGAAATGAGTACGTGGCTAGGGGTTTCATATTGTTGTTGTTGCTGTTGTTGTTAACGTTGGCTATGCAACTGAATGGTTGGCTGAATGGGAGAGTGAGTGACTGAGTGAGTGAACATGTGACATGCTTTTTGTAGCATACTTATGCGGGCCAGGACTGCGGCTGGCTAGGATGCTTGGTTGGTTAGATGGCTCCGACTATGGCATCATGCTGTCAGTTTCCAGACGTTTTTAGCACAAATAATACATACACGTTTACACAAAAGCACACAACCACCAATGGACATGGGTGGCTTATAAAGTTTGCATTAAATTCCTGAAGAAATTAAGGTTTTTTTTTTCTTAAATTTTGGTTTGGTTCTTAATCAAGTTCAATGAAAATAAAAATATTTTCAAAATAAAAATATATAATTCGGTAATATTGAAAGCTAATGTCTTTGACTAACGAAACCTACGGAACCAACCTCGAAACCCTCTTTTTTACTTCAAAAGTATACTAGAAAATTAACCAAGTAACATGACACAGCCTGTTGTACGGTAGCATGTAAGTATGTAGTGAATGTGTTTGTCCATTTCCCAAGCTGTTGCTATTTGTTAAAGTCTTACAAAGCAAAAGGCATTTCTTTCATTGTTCACTCACTTTGTTTCTATGGTATAAAAAGCTTACACAGATACTTTAATCTAATGCCCAGAATTGTGAATTGGCTATTTTTTTTATTTTCTTTAAAATGAAAGAAGCAAGTCTTAGGAGATTAAAAATTTGAAAACTAAAATAACAGGGAGTCTTGCTCTTGATAAAGTTTTTACACTAGCTTGATATTCTAATTACTTTGACCAAGCTACGGACATATATGGGACAGCTGGTACATCCAACTTATACTACTGCTTCTGTTGGACAATCTCATTCGGAAACGGAAAGGCTCGTTAATATTGTTCGAGAATTTTAATCTTACTCAAGGCAAGCTTGTGTGGCAACTACCGAAAGGCATTGTCCAAATGGACTTTCATATGAATAATTTGAGTAGAGTGGAACAGAGTTGGCTAATGAAATTTAATATTTTTTTCTCTTGTAATGTCAAATTAAATATAATTGCCAAAATCTTAAAACAATTCGCATTTTTACAAAATGTAATGAAAAATTGTATATTGTATTCTTTGCCTTATTAACTAGATCATATTTCAGATATCAAATATCAATTTCAATCAAGCGAATACATTTAAGAAAATTGTATATCGAAATGTAAAGTATTAAAGCGTTAAAGATAAAAGGTTCTCGCATGCAATAAATATCGCATGCGAGCAATAACTTATATGAGTAATAAAAACTATTTTATTCTTTAAAGAAGCAAATTTTTATTTTTTTTTTTTCTAATTAAAAAAAAAAAAATTAGTCTTTTTTCGTTAAAAAACTCTTCAAAATCAATTCAGCAAATATTTCTTTTATTAATTTTTTGTATACAAGTAGCTAAATTGATATATTAATTTATTTCTTGATAAAAGATAATAAATACTTGTGTAGCTCAAATTTGATTATGATTTTGTGAAATGTTTATGAAAAATTTTGTGCCTGTAATCGAATCTTGATTCAGCACAAAAGAGCTCTCTAAATCTGTGTTGGTTTTGCACTAATAACATATTTAGCCTTTTTTTATTTTTTATTCAGTTTTTTTTGAGAACGCACTTTCAAAATAATGTATTTCTTGACAGGCGCCATTCAATTTCAAACTTTCACTTAATCATAATTCAAGCAAACAAACAAACAAACACACTCGTACAATTTTCATTTTTGTTGCTCATTCTTTGGTCTTTTTTGTTTGCATGTGGATAAGCCTGTACGTAGGGAAGCGTGATGCTTATCATTGTGATTACGTGGCGCATTTTGTCAAACAAAAATATAAAAAAATAATACTGAAGGAGAAAGACCCTGACACTGACACAGAAGCACACGCTCACAGACAAAGTTACATGGCAGACCCACAGCGCAGCAACGTAGCTCATCAGCGCAGACAATTGCGCACTGATTGTATCTGTTATGTGTGTACACACACACACACACACACACACATGCACATATCACGGCAATAAAGTTGTTGCTGCCATTGGTGATTTTGGGGCTCCTTCTGGTTCAGCTCCTGTGACTATGGTTGGTTCCAGCACAAATACATTATACTTAGTACAGTCTGCCTGCCTGTGTGTGTGGTTCTTGTATTTCCGCTGATGCCGTTGTCATCACCTAGCACCGTTTTTGCTTCGGGCGCTGCCTCTTGGCTTTCAATCTTTTGCTATTGTGTGAGAATTAAACGAAATGGCTAATGAAAAGTTTAACAGTCAATAAATAAAACTGGTAAACAGTAGGCTGAGTCTGCAGGAGAAGTGAAAGAGAGAAGCCGCAATCATTTTGGGCGATAAAGTTTTGCGGAGTGGCGGAGAGTTGCAAACTTTGGGCCTGAGCAAGTCCTACGATATTGAGCCATAAAAAAGAGTTGTCTGCTAATGACAGAACTAAAAGCAACTTCTCCTACTCAAAGTGAAATGAAATTTCATACTAATTTAAACACAAAATAAAATATTTCATTGATATATATTTTTTTTCCCCAATTGCTGCAATGACGAATGGAGAGCATTACAGTTTTAAAGAAATAGTCTTCTGGTGGAACCTTAATAAATTTGTTTCCAAAAATGTTTAATAAAATAATTTTAAAGCCAATTTGGTTATGTTTTTTGTATAAGAAAATCATTAGAAAAACTAAACTAAACATCAAGTATACGGGAAGAAAAAATATTTTTCCGGTTTCGCTGATTATCTAATTGATCTCACTGACCACTGACCACTACAACCCAGTAAAGCCACCATTTATTTAAAAGAGAAACCAACAAAAGAAAAGGCAAATAAAAAAAAAAAACAACAAAAGAAAAATCGCTAGAAAAATGGTGACAAGCGCTCTGCGGTGTTGCTTGCTGTAACCACGGTGGAGCAAATGCAGCACCAAAGGGCCGGGCCGGGCCGGGCCGGGCCGGGCGTCGCCTCTCGGCCTCCACCTCACATACAGGGACTGACAGTTGAAACACTAACAATTTTAGCAACAATGGCAATCGTAAAATAAAAGCAAACCCAAAAGACAATGCTCGACAGAGGCAAGGCGAACCAAGTCAGACGAGCGCTTAACTTACCCAAGAGCAGAGAAGTGAGAATCAGAGACAATGGGAACAGTAACACGACACGAACAAAAACAACAACAACAGCCGCAGCAGCGGTGAGAACAAGAAGAGCAAAAAAGACAAGAATGAAATGGACAAAGCCACAGGCAACAAGAAGAACAATTTAAAATCAACAGCTGCGCGTGGGATTGCTTAAGACAAATACAACCGCAGAGCTACATGGACGAGAACGGGACACACGCACAGGCACAAGCACACGCACATACACGCACGCACGCACGCACACATGGAGAGAAATGCGGAAGGCAGGAAAATTTAAGTAGCAACTTGAAATTGTTGTTTATTGTTGTTTTGGCAAATAGGCATGGAAAAGGGAGTCAGTGAGGGCGACCGACTGGATGATAGGGACGGAGATTGAGAGGGAACCCTGGGACGGAAATAGCAAAGTAATAAATAAATTTCCTGCTCTTTTGCTATTTTATGTTTACTTTTGGGCTTCTGCTTTGGCTTCTTTTACTGCTGCTTCACTAAATCTGTGCTTCCCCTTGTCCGGCTATCCTGTCTTCTTTCAAATTGAAGTTTGTCTGTTGCTGTCGATGTTGTTGTTTTTTGCAGCTAACGCTTCATTAACTTTTTGGCTTTTAATATACTTGAAATTTCAGCATTGTGGGTCCTTTTCTCTTTCTTTCTCTCTCGCTCTCTCCCTTTCGGCCTGTTGTCACTCACTCAGGCGTTGTTCGAGCTTCAATGAGTCCATCTTTCCTATAGATTCCCACACCCTTTGAGGCTGGCTCATCTCTACCTAAATTGGAAAGCATTTTCGCTTTTTTTTTTATGTTGTCCTTGTGCCAAGATGGGTTCAGATTTTACAGGACACGGGATCCGCGAGAAAAAGGGCTGCAAAATAAATAAATAGCAAAAAAAAAAAACAAAGGAGTAAAACGTGCCGCTCTTCAAAGGGAAGGCAGAAGGAGTTTCTGAAGAGCTTAGCGATGTAATCTGAGTTTTGGGTACTCTTTTTAAGTTTGAACCCAAAACAAACTGTGAATTTAAATTACACTGAAAACGGAAAAGGTGCCAAGTTTCACCTTCAAAATAATCTTTTGAAAAAAGCTAAAGTATTTCTTAGGGAGTCCAGAATAAACCGAAAATATATGCGAACACATTGAATTAAAGGGGGATAAATAAAATATGGAATCCTAAATAAGCAAAGCTTAAAGACCTTTGAAGTTATGCGAAATTAATTGATTACTTATTGTTTCAAGCTTAATTAAAGCAAAACCCAAATAATTGAAATTCAAATTATTTAAAAAACAAAATGTAAATTCTTAATTAAATTTGACTCATCCCTCTTGTGAATAAAATAAAAACAATTTATCAATATTCACTGCGTCTTAAGCAATTCGAAAGGGCCCTAACCAGCGACTCAGTGGCTCGAGATCAATGTAATTGAGTGTAAGAAATTTTTATATTGGTTGCCACATACTTAAAAATAAAATCTAAATACTTTTCTTTAAGTATTTTAAGGGTGGCAGAATTTAACGTTTTTCTTCGAGGGGAAGTTGTTGCTAGCTGGCGTTTATTTTTTTGTGTTGCCTGCTTTTAGGGGCGCAGATTTTTTCGTTTGAGTGTGGGTAGTAAATATTTCAGACAGCCTCGCACATGTGTATATGGTGTGTATAACCACAAAATCATGTTGTAAGCCTTGTCAGCTGCACACATGTCTCTAGTTATTTCCAACGCCCTCGCTTTGGGTATTGTATTTATGACTGTGTGTGCGTGAGTGTGAATGTGTGTGTATGCGTCCGCTCATGTGAATGTTAGGTCTCTGTCTGTGTGATATTTTAACAGCAATTTTAATGAAGCGCGAAACCGTTGAATTACAATTTTGAAAAGGAAAATACGACGGCTGCCAGCAAAAAGAAATGCCTTTGAAATGGAAAAAGCCTTCGCTTTCCAACGCAGCTAAAAAAAAAAAACCAAAACAAAAAATACTAAAAACGAAATCAGCCCTGACACCTATGGATAAATGGGTAGACCAACGCACCGTTTAAGCACTGAAAAAAAAATAATAAAAATAAATACTTTGCACATTTTATTTTATTTGCTATTTTTGACCTGAACATACACACACACACATCCATACATATGCGCACACGAATTTTTATGAGTTAATTAAAAAGGGTTTCGAGGGCTTACTTTGTACTACGATGAAGAGTAATTGAATTTTATTTTTTGCTTTTGAAATCAGAAGTTAGTCGAAAAGCATTTAACCTCGTATTAAACTAATGACAGCGGATTTTTAGGTGGTTTTTTTTTTTGTTTTCGTTCCTATTTTTTGGGATTGTGCAAGCAAAAATGTATTTCAAAAATATATTTTTAAACAAATATTTATCACATGAACCTAACCAATTTAGAAAGTAAATACATAAATTGAGCGAAGCCAGAGAAAGAAAAATAATAAAATTTGGACTTTAAGCTTCTTATTTTTTTATTTTTATTTATTTGTATAAATAAAATTAAATTGGTTTTGGAGTATATAAATTTAAAAATGTATGTCAAATTTTGGAATTGTATTTCGAATTGTATAATTCTGTTATTTTCTGCCTCTTAATTGGTATACATGAAACGTTTTCCTTTTCCAGAGGAATAAGATGAATGCTGTTCCAAAGTATTTACTAATAAATCTTTGCTAATTTTTTAAGCATTCGAATCAAATGGGGAATCATTATTAATTTTACCAACAAAGATAGTAAAAGCACAGAACGGCCACCCCAATTTCAAATTAGAATTATGACTTTCAATTCTTAGAAAGTCTTAGAAATGCTTGGAACACAGCTTTAGGAGTAGCAAAAATTTTGGAACCTTTTGGCCAGTTGGTGAAATGGCGACGCCCAATAAGCTTCCAAGATGTGAGACATGTGCCACTTTCCATCTTACAAATTACTTAAATGCCAAGATAAAAGTGAAGGAATAATTTAATTCAATGAAAATTTCTACTGTATTTTCCTCTGATGTTTCAATTCGTTTCATATTACCAAGAGAGAGTGTCACATTTAATGGAGTGGTTTTTTTTCTCTTTGTTGTGAATGACTTTAAAATAGAGCAAAAAAATTGATTTCTTTTGAGCCGAAAGGTAAAATTAAAAATAGCAACGTCACTTTCACCAGACTAAGCCAAATGCCTTATTAATATGAAATATTTGTTAGTCTGTGCCAGTTCGTTGCCAAATTTTGTAATTTTCTTTGGCAGATGAAATGACAAGACTGTCAGTACGTGGCTCGTTATGAAGCTTTATTAAAAATTTCTTGAAATCTGTATGGGTTGCGGTCTTTGCGGCATCAATCGCGGAGCCCCACATGCATGCGCAGGTTGGGGCCTTGGGAAATTGTGAGCCTGTTCTGGGATGCGCGTTTGAGTAAAAATGCTTTTTGCGGCTTGCACCAAAGTGCCTAAGCTGTTGAGAATTTTAGGTCTTGTTTTAGGGCTCTCCGGGTTTTTGGCTTGCTGGTTTGCTTTTTGTTTATTTGTTGACTTTGCTGGGTGCCTTGTTCGGTGGCTTTGAATGTCTGTTGCATCGTTTGCTTTGGCAAATATTTGCCCCGGTTAATAGCCAAGGGCCGTTTGTGAATGCCTCAGCCACATCATTATGCTGTCTGGCTTGAGGGCCTAAGGCAATGCAGCCTGCTTTGTGGTGCTGGTGGTAATGGTGGGGGTGTCTGTGTGAGTGTGTCTGTGTGTGTGGTTTTTTTTTCAAGAGCTTTCTTTGCTCTGCTCACGCATATGCACATTGCACATTGAACATTGCACTTCCACTTTATGCACTTTCGCGTACTTTTACAAAATGGTGTGTGCATTTACGACATGTGTAAACAACGGAACCGGCTTTCAGCAACCAACAAAAACAAAAACAACAGCTATGAGAATATCACGACTGGGCTATACGGCACAAAATGATGCATCGCTGATGTTTCGTTTGATATTGAAGTGGCATCAAAATGCCGTCGTCATCGTGTTGCACTCGTCCAGCCACCGAGGTATTTATCGGCGACAATGGGCTCTGCCATATACCCATCACAACGGGGTAATAGAAGTAGTTGAAAATTTGCAGAACCATAGAATCAGGGTCACAGGCTGGTAACATTTATTTGTGCCTTTTGACGCGATTAGTGTAGATGGGCCAAAAATCGATGAGTTGAGAAACCACAGCCACAGTGGATTGAAAAAGGCACAAGAGAACTTGGAAAATATTTCTTATTTATTACAATGTAATATTAATAATGAAGAAAAATCAATAGGTTTTCAATAGAGCTTAAAATATAACTTTCTTAGTTTCTAAGTGAATAATTCAAGATAATCTGGGACTGAAATAAGAAACTGGACTACATTAATTCCACAGGGTAATAGGCAAATTTAAAAAATCAATTGTTTCAGTGACGTCATCATAAACTACTACAACTGAATCTTATTGCATAAAAACTGTAAGATTTTCCAAAAGTAGCTACTGTTAGTTTTAATTTAAAAATGATCTTGAAATAAAAACAAATCACAGACTGTTGACTTGAACCGCACCCACAGTGTATCAGAAATATGACGATAGGTCTACAAAATCGGCTAATGCGCTTAAGTTAGGACTGTTTGGTATGCATACACAGCTTATTGGGTTAAGTGAGGCCTTAGGTTGCTCAACTATGTATGTAGGAGCTTGCATTTGGCTTACTACACGGGAGCGCGATTATTTCCAGGCGTTTAAAGTCGCGTCAAAAAAATCATTAATTTAATGTAGCACACTTTTTGGTGGCAGCTGAAAAGTCGCCAGCTTACTACGAGCTTACAGAAAGCACCAACATGTTTGAGATTGTCCTAAGAAAAACAAAAAGAAAATGTCTTGATCTACCGTTGGAAGGGCTAATCCCTGTTGCTATCCTGCTGACCTTTCTTTACTGAAATCTTTGTTTACACTTTTCATTTTTTTTGGCATTTATTTTTTATTTTATTTTTGTTTCAGTCGTTTTATTTCTTCCTTTTATGCGCTCCCTCCGCATGCTGTATTTGTGTTTTTGCTTATCTTAAACGTGTTGTGGACGTTTTCATAACCAAGGCAATGTCCATGGCCATTTTCCGGCTAATGATCAAAGCAATGGCTATGGCTGAGCTTTTTTGTTCCATCTCCTTTCTTTTTTATACTCTCTTTTGATGCCTTTTTCCCTGATGCCTATGCTCGTGTGGGCTTAGGTAGAATCGTACTGTTGGTCTCGCTCTGGGGAGTTGCCTTCGTTACATTTTCGTATTTTCTCATCTAGATTTTTTGGCAACCATAACAATGTAATCGAGTGTACAGAATGCGATAAAGTCGAATTGCTGGCACTTAATGTCAGCCAAGGAAGAAAAGGCAACGCGGCCCAAAATGAGCTGGCAAATTGGCCAACGTTGCAAAATTTTCCTAATGCCTCTACCATTCTTGTTGTTGTGGTTTTCAATTTTTTGTCATTTCATGTTTTTTCGGGCTGGTCATCTTCCCTAACCTCCTACCGGAGTGCAAATGCTGAATTATAGTTTTTGATCCCTCCATTATAAGCATCATAACTATAATTGGTATTTCCTTCATGATGTACTGTCCGATGTAGGATGACCCTGAAAAAAAGTGACAGCGGTATGGGCGAGTGGTCAAAAGACTTGCCAAGTTAATTAACAGTCTTGGACCCCAGAAAAAACCCGCATACTTCGTTTTTTTAAGCCTCCAGGAAAATGCAATTTGCTCATTTAATCCGGTATTTTGTAGAATCTTTTGGTTATTTTTTTATTTCCATGGTATGATTTTCAATTATGCTTGGCCGGAACTAAAAACTATCACGCTCGTGCGCACCTGTGCATGCGCTTCATTACGCACGGCTGCACTTTTGGCAATCCAAAAAATTGCCACCCATGCTTGGCCCCTCATCCTTAACAACTTAAACCAAAACCTCCGAAAAACCCACTCACTTTTTCCTATATTCGAGAATTCAATGAATCAATTGAAATTCCAATTGGATTTTTTTTTATTTTACTAATTTCCCTTTTCAGTTTTTGAATACCTTTCGAAATTCAAATGAAACTATTTTTTATAAGCATTTTTTCCTTCATTGTTGTATGAATGCAATATATTTCAAGGATTAAGCGGAATGTCAGGGTGATGGAAAATTCAATTAAATGTGGCATTGTTTTATTTTCTCTTTTAAATAATAAATAACTGAAGCAAGTGGAAAAATATTTGTGAGCTTAAACTTTCGTGATTATGATTGCCTTTAAAATGTTGATTATGCTACGGATTTCATTGCTAGAAATTTTCAAAATTAAAGCAATAATCTCTTGTCTTTTCCAACTGCAAATATTAGCAAATGCACGATCAAGGTGACAAATCCAATTGATATATTGAAAAACTGAAGAAGCTACAAATTTGAGCCAACTATAACTGTACCTGCAGAATATAGACAGTCTAGTATTGTTTCATCTTTTCACCTTCTCTTCATCCTTAAAATTATATTATATTTAGAAACATCCGCTAAAAATAAAAAAATCTTTTGATTTATACCCAGCATGAACAAGATCGGAATATAAAAAACAAGAATGTTCTTAATGATGCGACATCCCCTCCCAAATGCTGTAGCATGCGGGCAATCGTAACTTGCATTAATAGACAAATGAGTATTTTGAATTCCAGTTTCAGAATTCAGAAAAAACGGATCCTATAATGTAAACTGATTTCCTTAGACCCTAATAAGGGTGGGCTCACGAGAGAAGCGACAATCAGGCTAAAAACCACCTGCGACTGATCCCTATATTACTTCTCTCATCAAGTGAAGAGTTTTTAGGGTCTGTCTGAATAACAATAATTCAAATTTTGAAATTAATATGAACTAACAAATTATTTCACTGATCAAAGAAACCATTCATACTCAAGCTCACTTCTTTTGGCTTGGCTAGTTTATTTTACTAACTGGGCTATTTCGACCCCCCAAATATTCTAATTTCTGTGAATACAATTATATTGAGTGACCCACTTAGCTACCCTCCTGATCCCGAGCGTAGTTAAACAGATAGGAATCCTTAAAATATTTCAAAGCGGTCGGCTTTTGTCTGCCAAAATAAATCGAATAGAGAGGCAAAAGAACTTGGGTTTCTAAATTGAAAATTCAGTTAACAAATGGAATATTCAACATACCGACAAACTCTGTCTTTATGCACATGGTGAAACCTATTTGTCGAGATTGCCTGGCCGGAGTAGCTCGCGTGGCCACGAAAAGCAATTTACTATTGTTGTTAAATTGAAATACAAATTTTAAATAAATTGCATACAAATGCGCTTATTCAATTTCAAAATAAAACAATAACAAAATGCCATCAAGGAAGAAGAGGGAAAAACTTTGCAGCAAACCGCAAAGCACTTGACACGCTCAGCTGCTGTCCAACGTAATGGACAACTTTGCATGGACGGATGGTCAGAACCGGACGGACTCATTCCGGCCATGCATCTGTGTGGGTGTGCTTGTTTTTGTGTCTGAATATCCTCAAGCTATACATGTTTGTTTTATTCCTTTATAGGGCCACTAAAAGTAAAAAAGCAAAGCAAAATAAAAGAACAAAAAGCACTGACTTAAATTGAAAGGGAAGCTCAAGGAACACACCAATAAATGCAAATAAATTTCAGCTTATTTCTGTTGTTTGAGTACAAAAGATTCTTTACTCATGTCGGTGATTGAGTGTGTATATTTATGTATGTATGTGTGTTTTATGCAAAAGTAATCAATAATTGAAGCGCACTCATGTGTCCCATCCTATACATATGTGTAGACTTTTTCATTTTTTTTTTTTTTTGTGTTTTCATATTCATATTTGTTGAGTGTTGCGTTAGATAAGTAAAATAATGGTTTTTGTCTCAAAATGTGCTATAAGCCTTATAGATCTAAAAATAAGAAGCCTAGAGTATTCCAAGCAATCCGGGAAAGTACAGGGCTCTTTAAAATCATATGAAATGAAGTGAAAGAATCCGAACGCTATATTTGGGGAGTCGTAGATTACAAGCTCTTAAGTCGTAAGTCATATGAACGGGATTGGTTGGTAACCACCAAGGGTATTCCTTACAGTGATTTAAGTTGGAATGCAGCTGTACGATATAGTGGCCCAATCCGACTAAAATTTGACATATCTGTAAACCTTCATGCGTATCTCCTTGATTGAAATAAGTCAATAGATGTTGGAGTTATTTCTAAGACCGATTTAGGTTCGTTTGACAGCTTTATGATTTAATGATGCGAGCCTAAAGAAATTCGGCATATATATGTATCTCTATATAAGAAACGTGTTTATCATATTTAAAAGAATTCAGTCAGGAAATGTGGGAGTTATTTTTGAAACCAATTATGGTTCGTATGAAATCTTAATGATATAGTGTTCAGATTCAAATATACTGAAGGAGGCTATATACCAAGTTTCATCAATACGGAGTTAACTTTTGTAATAATTTTTTTTTTTTTTTAGAAAAGCGTAAAAATAATGTATAATTTGTTTCCCACAAGACAAATTTTTGTAAAGTTGTAAAAAGGATTTGAGATCGAATGTTTCGAGTGCAAAAAATAATAAAAACTCCGAATTTTCAAAATATTTCAAAAAATTTGCGGAATTGGAAAAGTACATGTTTATTGAATAATTGCAAATATCATATAGGTATGAATTTTAATGAATTCTGTGAATATTCAAAATAATATCATAAAAACCTTTTGACACAAGCCAGAGATAAATTTTATTGATTTTTATTTAAAAAAAATAAAACTAACAGTTAACCAAATGGAAAGCATACAAATAACTGCCTATATGAGATAGATTTGATCTTACTTTGATAGGCAAAGTCTTAGAAAATCTACAGCTTAGGAATTTTTCTGAGCCACCTTGACAATGACGCTCTTCACTTCAGTGTAGTTGGACAACGCATACTCGCCATTCTCACGTCCATGACCAGACATTTTGTAGCCGCCGAATGGTGCTTGGGAGGCGAGGGCATTGTAAGTGTTTACCCAGACGGTGCCGGCACGTAAGCCGCCCACAATGTAGTTGGCCTTATCGATATCCTTGGTGAATACGGCAGCAGCTAGGCCATAATCTGAGTTGTTGGCACGTTCGATGACTTCGTCTAGTTTCTTGAAGCGAATCAGCTGTTGCACGGGGCCGAAAATTTCTTCACGGGCAATGGTCATGTCGTCCTTGACATCGGCAAAAACCGTGGGTTGGACAAAGTAGCCGGGCAGACCCTGAGGACGGCTGCCACCAGCCACCAACTTAGCTCCTTGCTGCTTACCCGTCTGGATCAGGCCCAGGATCTTGTCCATCTGTTCTTTGTTGACTTGGGGACCTTGCTCGGTCTGCAAGTCGAAGGGATTGCCAACGGTACGCTTGTTGGCACGCTCTGCACTGCGCTCCACAAACTCATCGTAGATTTTGTCCTCAACAAAGGTACGGGAGCCGGCACAGCAGCACTGACCCATGTTGAAGAACAAACCGAAATGAGAGGTCTCCACGGCATAGTCCAGGTCAGAGTCGGCTAGGACAATGTTGGGTGATTTGCCACCTAACTCAAGGGTCACGCGCTTAAGGTTTGTGTTGCCCGAAGCCAACTGAATAAGCTTGCCCACATCTGTGGAGCCAGTGAAGGCCACCTTGTCAACATCCTGGTGATTGGCTAGAGCAGCTCCAGCAGCACCAAAACCAGGCACCACATTGACAACACCTTCAGGGAAGCCGGCTTCCTTGACCAATTGGGCAATATAAAGAGCAGTCAAGCTGGTCTGCTCGGCTGGCTTCAGCACAATAGTGTTGCCGGTGGCCAGAGCAGGACCCAATTTCCAGGCCATCATCAAGATAGGAAAGTTCCAGGGAATAATTTGACCGCACACACCAACAGGCTCGTGGCGTGTGTAAGTGAAGAATTCACCATCCATGGGTATGGTCTTGCCATGATTCTTGTCGGCCCAGCCGGCAAAGTAGCGCAGATTCTTGATGGCCATGGGCACGTCCACGTTGTAGGACATGCTATAGGGCTTGCCATTGTCCAAAGTTTCCAAGCTCTGCCAAGGGATAGTAAATTTAAACAAGGTCTCTAAAGGAGGCAAAGCAATTAAGACTTACGGCCAGATAAACTTGATCGCGTTCCAAAAGATCAGCCAATCGGTATAGCAAACGGCCACGATCAGAGGCATCCATACGACGCCAGGGAGACCCCAACCTGAGGAGAGATAATTTTAATATATTAGTTATAAGCTCGACAGAATCTCGACAGATCAAAAAATAGATATAACGGGAGTACTTATTTCTTAGAAGGCTTGCTTGCTCAGTCCCAGATTTTAATTTGATTTCATGTGAAAAGAAAAGAAATAGGAGGATGGATGGAAAATGGGTTGCTTGTTCTTCAAGGAAATTTAATCAGAATTCTTTCATGTCTGTTTTATGAGCCAGAGGATTTCGAAGTAGGAAAATTCTTTTCTTAGAATTTATTTTTAAATGGCAGCAAAATAATTTTCTCCGCAATTAAAGATGAAAGTCCAAGCCAAACAAACATTACTTCGCAAATGCTTCTAATTCGCTTGGATTAATCGTTGCCGTTTATTTAATGACTTTTTGGACCGTTATATTTTTATTTCGCAATCAATTACAATAAGGCCAACTTACTTGAAAGCTGAGCGGGCAGCTTTTACTGCAATGTCAATGTCCTCCTTGCCACCGCTCTGGACCTCAGCAATTACTTGCTCGGTTGTGGGATTGATGGTGGTGAATGTTTGGCCGGATTTGCTTTTGTGCCATTCGTTGTTGATGAATAACTGAAAAAAACAAACGAAACATATTTTTAGTATTGCTAAACATTTAGAAGCTAAAAATATTCTCCACATCGAAGAAAATGTTACTTGATAAGCACGGACAACCTGTTTTGTTGGCTGATATAGTTTTTGCTTATTTATATTATTTTGCACTTGTCGAAATATGAATGATTAAAAGGCACTAAAACAAATACATCCATTCAGCTCGTGATTGATTTTGCCGTGTAGGAAGATGGAAATTTTAGCTCAGCTCGTCTTCCGAGTGTCTGTATTTTTTGTGCACAGTCATGATGAAAATCATAATAAAACTTTCCGCTAGACGTGTGCCAGTAAATGTCTATGTCTGGTCAATAAATATCGCAAATCACGACGTGATGGACTCTTAGGGTTCTGGGGTATTTCTAATAATGCAGGAATGTTTCTTGAATTTTTAAAAGGATTGTGTCAGAAATATTGGAAACTGTTAATAATTTTTATTTTTTGATTTTAATTGTTGGAATATTTTATTTGCGCTACTTTTAGAAAGTGCTCAATTAACCCTCGCATTTGACCGCTCCTTTCATAAATATAATTTACTTTCTGTAATTGAACGGGAGCGCACAATGTAGTTTTGAGAATTTATAGAATTTTTCAAATTCATGCAAACAATATGGCAGACATGAAGCGCCGCTATAAAAAAACATAAAATGCGACGCCAAAAGCAAACAAAATATATTTCTCTCAGTATTTTTCCTATCTCTTTCGTGCCCACAACGTCAACATGCTCATGCTCGATCATAGCAGAAACCGCAGCTGTGACATAACAGCGACAGAGACGGTGACTGTGGCGTCGCTAAAAACAACCACAACAACAGCCGGCGCCCCGTTTGCCGGGTCCCACTATGTTTTTACTAGTTTCTCTCTCTCTCTCTCTCAAGTCTTCGTTGTTTTGATATTGTAAGAATTGGATAAAAAAAATTCCACTTGGGATTATTTTTAAGATTTGCATGGTCGGGTCTGGTCTTGCTAATTACTTAGTTTAAATTACATTTTATAGGGTATGCCAATTTCATATTCACTTTTGTTGGGTTTTGAAAATTCTTGCTATCAGGTAGAAAGTGTTTTTCTCTCTTTCTCGCACCACTTTCGCAGCTCTGCCTTCTTTTTTCTTTGTTTTGCTTCAACTGCTCTTTATTGCTCAAGCACTTCGTGCCTTAGTTTTGCATGACGCCGTCTTTAGGTAGGGATACAAACACACATACCCATACATATACTTGATAAGCAACAAGCTCAACAGCTGCGGGAGCACACCCAAGGTCAAATCAAACAATACCGAACAGTTTTGGGTCTGGACTACCTGGCACAGAATTTGCCAACTTTTGTATAGAAAACTTATCGCCGACACAGCGTATTAGGGCTTATAAATAAATAATCTTTTCCGAAACACGCACTCCTTAAGTATTTATTTGAATGTCTGGTACTTACGCCGGTGTAGAGAATATCGGGCGTTGTTTGTGGCTGCGGTAAGGCCGAGTAGTTGGCCACGGCAGCGGCCACATTTTTGCTCTGTGCCCGCAAAAGTGCACTGCTCCTCAGTACGCGCAACATTCTAACAATCTAAATTATTTCCCAAAACGGTAAGTTAGAAGAATTCACAGGAATACCGAGCAACGGCACTTGTGAGCTCAGAATACAGTTTTCAACTAAAATTGAAAAAGCTAACGGCAAAAACGTTTTGATTGCGGTCGCTCTGACTTGCGCCAAAAAGCAGCGAGTGTGACAAAGAGAGAAGAAAGAAGCGAGAGAGCAAGAAGCGTGGTGAGAGTGTAAATGAGCGCAATATACAGTCTGCCCCTTGGTTGACGAACCGTTCGTTTCAGAAACATGTTTGCAAAATAAAACGCAGAAATTTCTATTCTATGTAAAATTAATAAATCAGTTGATGATATAAAAAATATCAATAAATTAACCCAATATAAATAGCTGTGTTTCTAAATTGAGTTCCTTATCCAGGGTCGACTGTACATTTAAAATAAGTGTTTTCTGTTTTGTTTGTAAAGAATGCATTGGACGTGTAATCTGAATGATGATAAGCACAAATAAATTTAACTCAAGTTTTGTAGTGTACGAGCCATGTAAACACTTTTCCTTTGTTTATTCACAGTTGCCGGCCCAATAAATGCTTAATATACAAGTTTTATTCACATGCTTCACTATAGAAATAATCTAATCAATAAACGTCGAATGATCAATAAATCTTTACTCTTATATTTGTAGGCATCAAATAGACCTCCGCCCACAAAGATACCCAGAATAGATTTATTGTTGTTCAAATTTTATTTAAGAATTTATAAAACAGTTGATCTGGGAAATCTGTTTTGCGGCTACTCAGTCTGTAAGTGACTGCATTATTTTAGTTAGCCAGTGTTCAGTCATATTTCATTCAAATCAACCCTGGCCTTTAGAACTTATGTTAGCTGATCAGTCTGATTGCGTCATGATCCTGATCCTGTTGTAGCAATTTATATTTTGTGGGCTTTTTGGAAAGCTTTCGGTACCAAATATTTTTAATGCATATTTTTAGGATGAATCCAAAAAGTCGAAACTTTTATTCGACGAAAAAAAAAAAAAAACAAAATAGTTGGAATTTAGCTTAAGGCCTTTAGTCGCAGCAGCCTTTTTACAGTTGGTCGCAAATTATGATTGCGGTCCAAACTCGCTTAAATAAAAAAATAATAAATATATTTTTTTCATTTATAATTTATATTGAAGATACATACAAAGCCTTGCGGCAGCTGACATTGCTAGTGCCAGTTTCAGCATTACATAACGTTCCATTGACACCCCAACCAATAAGTCGAACTAATTCAATAATTGCGGATGGAAGCGGAAAGTGCACTACAATTCGATTGACACGCATTCAAAAGCATTTGCCCCAAGTGCCCTTTTATTCCTCTTGTTGCCTTGCCCAGAGCTTTCGTTAGCCCACCGGCAACTCTCAACCACGGTCAATTACCAGCTCTCCCGTTCGTTCATAAAACGTAATGGGCATTGTTGCTTGTCCAGTTGGCCAGTCTGTCTGCAGCAGCAGCCTTAAATATTTAATACTGCCTCCCGTTCGGCTATTAACAATAAATACACACAACAACAGCAAAAACATAATAATAAAGGCAAAACAAAATTACACGAAATGCATATGAGCAGGCTCAGTCACGCACTTAAATGTCAACGCATATAAAATTTAATGCAGTGATTTTTCTTTTTGGGCCACAGTGTTGTGCGTGCTCATAAATAAAAATGTACACTTAATACCCGCAAAGGTTATAAACATAAAATCAAATATTTAAAATATATGGCCGGGAATTACTGCAATTGAATTTAATTATGCCTGCAGGTATAGCTTTATGACTGATTATGTAAATTAAGGTCAAACTCTGAGGGAGTTTTTCCAAAATGCGAAAATTATATTTCACCGTTTATCTCGATTTACCCTATGGCAGATTGAAAACTGTCAATTTGAGAATTTACCAAAGAGAATCACTTAGTGAACTTTTTTGACTTGAATCCAGTTTCCATTCGACTAATGAAGTAACATATATACACATATGAAACCGATTTATAAGAATCTCTTGGAAAAGAGATTTTTTTATGTTTTAAGTTGGCAGGTAGCATCAAATTTATTTTTAAGGTTTCCGAGAAAGTCTTAATATTATGTAAATAGTCCCATTTTGCGGTCCATCGCAGCAACAATTTGCCTTGTTCTTCTAAATTCTCCATTCCTTTTTGAGGTAACCTCATTTTTTTGAAGTTGATAAATCTTGGCACTCTTGCCTGCTCCTGCAGTGACAGATAAAGTGCTTTTTACACAATGCCACATTCCGACTTTGGCATAAGAATAAGCTTAATATTAAGCTGACTTCACTTTAAAATTCCACCCAACCACATTCAGAGACTTTATAATAAACTACCACTTAGTTAGCAAGAGAACTTCTTTCCCAGTCTCTCAAGGCCCAAAGTTTCTTTGAAAAGGATTTATAGATTTTAGCTTATACGCACAATGCAGGCAAGGCAGCACAAAAAAAAAAAAGAAAACAAAGGAGATGCGAAGAGGAATCCAATTTCGCCAGGATTCAAAACTGTCTTGCCCAAACCGCTTGGGTGCTCTGTTTCTATTTGACTAACTGCTTGCCCATTCGTAGTTTATGCCTTGGTACAAATTTCTATGCACAAACAGAGCAGTCAGAATAAAAAAGGGAAAAAGGTCACCGTTAAAAAAGCCGAAATATATGCAAATAGCTTATGGAGAGACCTCGGTTACAGTTCTCCATTGCCATGCGCCTACAAACTTTTGGTCTCGTTTTGGGCCAGACTTTTTCATAGGCTTCTTTTTATTTTAACATTCACTTCCACGCCCCCTAACCTTTGGTTGTGTCATATTTCATATTCTCTGCTTCTGTTCTGCTTTATTTTTACTGGCCAATTTTAATGGCATCTGCAAAAGGGTCAAGCTAATATCAAAAAACGAAGAAAAAAGTATTTCTATATGTGCAATAAATAAATAAAATGTAGAAGAGGAGTAAGGACTTAAATAATTTGTTCGGTTATTATAGCTCTAATGTGAATGCGATCCATACTGTCCCGATTAAATTTACTACACTTGCTTTATTTATTATTTCGCTCTGTTTCAGATATGAAACCTACAAGGCTACGCTCAAGAAAATTCCCGCAACGCGTCTTTCACGACTGACAGAGGCTCTAGCCAACTACGATCCGGTCCTCAATGAGTATTTCTTTGATCGTCATCCTGGAGTCTTTACGCAAATACTTAACTACTACAGGTAAGTGCTGCGGCAGGTGCTTAGGTTACCACGACGATTTGACGAGCGTCCGTCCTATTCGCGGAGCTGTTAAGTGCGGCTAATCTGCTAATTACTTGGCGGTGACCCCGACCATTTAGCGCCTTAGTTGTAAATTAATTAAGCATAGGCACCTTTTGTGTTTCGCAATTAATTAAAGACAAAAGACGAGACAAAAGCTCCGGTCTAGGCGGCTGTAAATTGCAGGGACGCATAGCAAAAAGAAGGGTAAAACGGACGCCAAGGCTATTCATGCCATGTAAATTTTATAAGGTGCCGACTTAAAGCAAATATATATAAGTGTTTTAAGGCCCAAAATATATTACAGTTTCATATCAAATTTGTTCCAGTAAATATTTTTAAGTAACTAAATTTAATATGCCATGCTTTTAAGTCTTCAAAGCAAACAAAATAATGGGTACCTCCGCCTGTTACACTAATATTAAAACTATAGTTCTAATATTACTTTGAAATCAAAAAAAAAAAAAAGCGACCCATTTATCAAGCTATTTATGCAAATCAATAATTTTTTTGCACTCAGGCGAAGGAAAAGGAAATCTTGACCCTTTCCTTTTGATTTGCAATATTTTGTTTGAACTAATATTCAATTTTTAGATCTGTGGAAAATCTAGGTCATTAAAATTGGGTATAAGCATTAGTTATCCAAATACCATATTTGGTTCATGTTTAGTCCCCAAGATAAATAAATTTGAAAATAAATATATTAAAAAAAATAGCATTATGCATTATGTATACCCACAATATGATCAGGATTTCTAGAAAAATCGATGTAGTCATGTCCGTCCGTCTATCAGTCTATCTGTCTGTCTGTCTGTCCGTGTCTGCGCCTAGGCCTTAGAGACTATAAGAGCTAGGATAACCAAACTTGGGAGTCCATTTCGATTGATATCAAACATGATTCAAATCGGACCATATTTCCATGAGATATACAAAAACCAAGTTTTCAGAGTCATAATTTTAATTCCCCTTGCCTAACTGGCAAACGGTCGAATGAACAGTCCGATAGATTGCTTGCATTATTGTGGACAACGTGTTGTTGGATTTAAAGGAATATTAAGACCAGAGTTTTTATGTGAATGTAGACAACCAGGGATCCCACCCGACTAGGGTTACCACATTTTCTTTTTCAATTCGTTCTACTAGGTACAGGGTATCTCAAACTCGGCCGCGCCCAAGCTCAAAGTTCGGCTTCATTTTTTAAATATTTTCATAAAAAGAAATAATCGAGATGGGCTCGTATTTTGGCCAACAAAAATATAAGATCAATTTAAGTAAAAATCTATACAAAAGTCTAGAAATGTTTTTAAAATTGTTATTGAATTTTCTTAACTTTCTTGTTCCGATTGCAGCATAAATAGTCTTCGAGATTATAAAGAAATTTTAAAGTTAGTAATTCCGTCTTTATCACTAACTGATTAGGATTTTGTTTTTATGTTGGAAAACTTTTCCTTGTATTTCATTATGAATGAATTATAATTTGCCATTTGAAGCTTAATTTAAAAATAATTTAACTGATTCGTGAAAGAGAAGGAACTCGTTACCTTGGAAACTCTTTGGAAAAAACTAATATTTTAATTACTTCAGAGTCCACTTTCTAAGACACTGACAGAATCATTAATTTAAGCTTTTGGCTGGAAACTGGATTATATCTTCTTGTATTTTCGGCTTTTGGCCAAGGAAAGGAAAGGCAACGCTCATTAGCACGCTCATTTATCTTTGTGTGTTGAGCTTCAACTCTTGTCCTGACCTAAGTTTCTTAAAATTAATGAAAGTTTGTTGTTCCCATTCATTTTTTCCTTTTACCTTCACTTACCATACAAATGAAGCTGTAAAAATAAAACAGTTTTAAGTCCCCAGCTATTGATTATACCCAGCCTCCCACATCTTGGCCCCAGGGAGGGAATAAAGAACGGCGGACTTGGCAAGAGCTCTGGCAACAATTTCCAACTCAATTAACCAAGCAGAACCATCACGGGGAAAATGGTGTCAGAGCTGGAACAACAACCGAGACACCCATAATCCTTGGCTTCCTCCCACATGCTCTGCTCTGCGATGTGATGCGATCTGATGTGATGCAACAATGACATACTTTAATAAAAGCTAGAGGGCAACCAAGCCGGGCAGACAGGGCACAGGGGTTGGGGTTTGTGTGTGCTAGGTTTTTAAATTTAATCGAATTATGCACACGCCAAAGGTTTCATACAAATTGTAACCCCGTAAATTGTTGTTGTTGCTTTGTGTTTTTTTTTTCTTACAAGACTTTAATAGTACCTGGAATGTCTTGGGGTTATAAAAAGTGTTTATCACCTTGCTGCCAAGGGTTAGAGATTTTATACTATTTTGTTGGATAAAAGCATTACCCAGTAAATGCTTTTAATTGGTCATGATTATTAGATGATTTTAAGCAAATCAAGCTGCTTCTGATTATTTGAGTTTTGCTTTTAATCTAAATGTCTCTTAAAGATAAATACATGTAATTCTCTTTATTAAGTAATCAGTACACACTCAACGTTAGAGTTCCATTCTAAGCTTAATTTAGCCAACGCTTTTGTCGATTTTCTCGGAATCATATGAGGTTTCCTCCCACAGTATTGTTGACGCTATTAAATCATAAGAGTTTGTGGTATTCAATCACAAATTTGTTGAAATATATTCTCATCCACATACTCATAAAAGCTGTTGTATGCAGACGAAGCAGGCTAGAGTGCTTAAAATGTCATTATCTTTCCATATTCAAACCATAACAAATTGTATGATTTGTCCTCTTTATGACGCTGTGCTGTGGCAAACTAATAAGTTTCTCATATTTCAACTTTATGAAATCATCAAGCGAAAACTATGAAAAGAGCACGCATGAAAATCCAGCTACAAATTGCAGAATTGGATAGTAAAAGTACACATAATCCCACATACTACCACACACTTTGGCACACTTATATACACAGTCAGAGGCACCCACAATGCGGTTGCAATTCTATTCATTGCTTGACACACAAGTACCTGAAAAAAGCTCAGAATGCCAAAAATTACATGCATATGCATGCAGCGAATGAAAGACTTGTTTGTATGACTGTACCTCATTTTGTTATTGTTGTTGCTGCCCAAGCTGGGTCTGGCAACCCTTGGTCTCTGTTTCAAATTTTCTGTGCTCTATGCGAAACTTTTTTGTTGAAACAGTTGGCGGTGTGCTGTCCTTGCCCGGACAGGTAGTTCGGATGACTTTCTGTAATGGCATATCAGCTGTGTGCACATTCTGTGTCTTTTTATTTGTTGATAATATAGCCCTGAACATTGTTTTTAGTAACCCCCAATTGAGGCTTCCGGTGCGTAGTGGACGGTCATTCACAGACATGTGGACTATCTTTCTGTTGTTTTCCTGTTTTTATTTTCCCTTTTTAAATATTTCATGGCACTCTTTCTTTAGAGCTTTTGTTTCACGCGTCCATTCTTGTTCATGAACTATGTAAATGAAGAAATAAGGAACCATATGTACCAAATATATAAAGACTTATATATAATAGAGCTTTTCTTATTTAACACAACTCTGAATTCGTAAACTCCTTGAATGCCGCCGGACATGTGAATTGTGGTTTTCATAATATTCATGAGTCTTGTTATTTCGCACAACATTTTAATGTATTGCATTGCCGGTCATTTCCAAAACTCATTTTTCCCATTTTTCATGTCTTAATCGCAAAATGCCAGGCGAAAAATGACGAGCTATAAAAAATGTGCATTAAAAAAAAAAAAAAAAAAAAAAACAGAGCTTATTTTGGTTGGACAATGGATATTTTGTGCATTTCTTTCGTGAATATTTTATATTTATTTTCCATTGCCACACCATTTGATTTCAGAGCTCATGTAACCAAATATTTCGTGTCTTCAAATTATTTTATTCGGTTTCAATTGGATGATAGTCCAGCCTGAAGCCATCATTTTTATATTGAGGAGTTTTTTCTGTGTGCATAACAGACTTAATGCATTTCCATTTCGGTCAGTAATTCCAAATATTAATGCTGAATATTCGGGAAACGGGTTTTCCACTTGTCAATTTATTTATAATATAAAGAGAAATTAATGTAATTGAAGATATAATATAACTACGAACCTAGCCTTATATATCGAGACAATAAAGAACAATCTGAACTTCCTTTCGTATTCTTTTCAGAACTGGTAAATTGCATTACCCAACTGATGTCTGTGGGCCATTGTTCGAGGAAGAATTGGAATTTTGGGGCCTCGATTCAAATCAGGTAGAACCATGTTGTTGGTCAACTTATAGCATACATCGCGATACGCAAGTGAGTAAACTGTAATACTGTGTGGAAAACAATAATTGAATTGCCCATTCGTTTTGCAGAATACTTTAGCCATTTTAGATAAACTAGATATTGAAAATGAGAAACCGACTGAGGAGCAAATAGCCCGTCTGTTTGGTTTCGAGGAGGCTTTGAGCAATGGCGAGCTTAACTGCTGGCAACGTCTGAAACCCAAAATCTGGGCCATGTTTGATGAGCCATCAAGTTCAACGGGTGCCAAGGTGAGACTTTTGTCGACATCTCGAACTTCCCGTGTAAACCTATCTTTATTTTGAATTGCTTGTAGATTGTTGCTGGTATGTCGGTATTCTTTATATTTGTTTCTGTGATATCATTCTGCCTGAAAACCCATCCTGGTTTTCGCGTGGATCTGCCCACCAGCCACGGCGGAAGCGGCCCGCCCAACCATGCCGACAGTCCGTTAGGCCCCTCAATACCTCAGCAGGCTCAACATCACCAACATCACCAGCTGCATAGCATAACCCCGCCTAGCGGGAGTATAGGACCCACTTTTCGTGTTACCAATTACACAAGCTACAGTAGCGGAAACTTCAGTGCCGCCCAGGCAACGCCCATTGCGACAATGAAGGGCAGCCAGCGCCAGAGACTGAAACGCGATCTGCTTGGTCACAATGAGAACGGGAGCACTGGAGGTCTCAATGATTTCCTGGAACAAAAGCTACTCGGGCACAATGGGCGTCGCCGACACGGCTGGATTGAAACCTATGGTCAACCACACGAAGCTTTCTTCTACGTGGAGCTAGTTTGCAATGTCTGGTTCTTTATTGAGGTCATCATCAGATTGATTGTAAGTTGAATGGACTACAAGGTTCTCTGATTTCCTCAACCTGATTTTGATTTTTAAAATGTTTGTGATATATTCTTTAGGTCTCGCCAAATCTTTGGCAGTTCATCAAGTCACCGGTCAATATTATTGACTTTACTGCCACTCTGAGTTTCTACACGGATGTCATGCAACGCATGGGTGAATATACCGGTCTGTTGGAGGCCTTTTCGATAGTTCGCATAATGCGCTTGTTCAAATTGACTCGACATTCGCCTGGCTTGCGTATTCTGATACACACCTTCAAGGCATCGGCCAAGGAATTGACTCTGCTGGTGTTTTTCCTAGTCCTTGGTATCGTGTTCTTTGCAAGTCTGGCATACTATGCGGAAAAGTTGCAGGTAACATAGAAAGCAGGAGCTCCCTTTGATCTTGCACTCTACTTCAGTTAGGTTTTCTGTCTATGAACCAACCAATCGATTCTTTGCCTCCAGGACAATCCCGATAACCAATTCAAGAGCATTCCACTTGGCTTGTGGTGGGCTATAGTCACAATGACCACCGTGGGCTATGGCGATGTGGCACCCAAAACCTATCCTGGGATGTTTGTGGGCGCTCTTTGTGCTCTGGCCGGTGTCTTGACGATTGCACTACCCGTACCTGTTATTGTTAGCAACTTCTCCATGTTTTATTCACACACTCAGGTGGGTAATGGACATCCAAATGAGTATTTTTGGCATTAAAGGCTTCTTTGTTCCTCCATTTTGTGTTTTTCTGTTCCCTTAGGCCCGCTCAAAACTGCCAAAGAAACGACGACGTGTTCTGCCTGTGGAACAGCCGCGCCGCAAACGTGAGCCCCCCGCACCACATCGTGGTCGAACAAACGCCATTAAGCAGACAACTACGGTGCCGGGAGTGGCCACCACTAATGCAGCTCAGACTCCGATGTTCAAAGATGCATTTGGTAGTGCAAAAATTGGTAAGTGCAATAATTCCTATCTTTTCCATTTGGAAATTAGCTTTGCTTGCTGCTCTGTCGCTTTCCAATTTTCTGTTTGCATTTTTTTTTTGTTTTTGAAAAATAAAAATTAGTTACTGCTATTTTACTTATAATATAAAGTGTTGTTGTTGTAATTCTTGGTGTATTGAACAAAAAGTTGTATTATAATTTAATTCTCTTAACTTGCTTTTTGTGTGCTTTCTGTGTCTCTGCGCAGCCCTATAAGGCAGCTTTAAACCACACAAAAACCGTTTAGGCCAGACTGCAAGGCAGCGAGAATGGCCAACGCAAAAACAACAAATAAACACAAATAGATACAAACCAATCAAGACACACACACAACCACAGACACCCGCAGACACTCACACACCACATACTGAGCTGCCAGTTTGCTGATCTCCCCGGAGGCCAAACTAATTTCATTCAATTTTCTTGTTTAATTATTTTATTATTTATGCACCCTTTACTAAACCACACAGTTGCCGCACCCCTTAGGGAGCTTCTCCGCGCTCCCGCTCCCTATCGCTCTCTTTCACTATCCGACATTCTTGGTTCGAATAGTCTCTGGGCCATATCAGGCCACTGCCTGATTATTCAAAGCATTTCCAAATATACACACAAATCATGGACTTATGAAATATGGAGAGAACGATAAAGTAGCGGAACGGGGTAGAAATTTAGTTGCCCCAGTTAAGAGGAATTTGCCTTGCAGATAGATAGAGTCTGAGGTTGCGTAGTCCGGGGCCATTTTGATTTTTTATCTCTTCCGCCTAAGGTCAATAAGCTTAACATGATATATGTTCAAGGTACTTAATAGATTTCAATAGCTCTATGTCATCAGTGACATATTTATGTACCCAACTGTACACGATGGAAATTGTGCGATTCCGGAGGCCGAGTGCAACGAAAGTCCCATAAATTTAAATGCATTCAATACTAAAATAGCTCTGTTTTACTTGACAAAGATTTATACTGGAAGTCCTTGATTTGCGGTTGAATTAAAATATTATTTTTATCCAACATAACTAAGGCTTGTTGGCAATTGTCGGAACCAGTGGTAAGCTTGCACCAGAATAGTATTCATTTAATTCCCAAGTAAAGTCTCCTGCTAAATTGTTCCATATTAGGTGCTGGTCAGTCAGTATTCCAAGTTTCTGTGTCAGTTAAGTTGTCAATTCTATATAGAAAGTTATTTCTGAAAGAGAGAAAGTCGAAATAAGCGGAACAGGGACAAATGTAAATTGGTTATCCCCCTATCTTTCTTATGCTTTAACACGTTTTTATCTTCGGAATATTATTGCTTCTCTAAATTTGAAAATTCGGAAATTGCTCGCATCTACAATTTATTTTTAATTTTGGAAATTGACTCAATTGTTTTTGAAGATTTGTGTTTTCCTCTATAGATTTTTTTCAACTATTTTGCTGGCTATTGGAATTTCCCATTTTACTCCTTATTTGCTTTGCGTAAACGATTTTTCTCTTTCTATCTATGTTTATCTTATTCATGGTATTGTTTTTGTGTGTGTTGCTGTTGCTGTATATTGTGTAACCAAGTATTTGTGTGTTTGTATATATGTACGTGTGTGTTTGGCAATGCCAGGCAATGTGAACGGCGTCAATGCGATTGGCCTGCACCTGCATAGGGGGCAGCCGCCGCCCACGTCCTGCACGGCCGTTAGTTACCACGCCCATGTCCCACTGACAACAACAACAACACCAACGATGACCCACGCCACGCTGCAGGCGACAGCCGCGTCCGCTGCAGCTAACACAGCCACGACGCCGCCCCTGATGTTGCTAAGTGGGGGCGGTGTTGGCGTCGGGGGCTGCAGCCCAGTCCCTGGCCAAATCGCCGGCCCGGCATTTATCAGTTGTAAGTGTTGTCGTAGCCCTTGTCCCAGCACGTGGCATGATGATTTTTCGTTTTTCCCTTCATTTTAACATTTTTAATCTTTTTATAGCTTGCGTTATTTCTGTCTCTCTTTCTCCAGCCTCCTCGCCTCTTTCTATATCTTTCATCGTGATATTTTCTTCTTTAAAAATTTTGTTTTTGCATATTTTATACCTTATTAAAATCGTTTATGAGCAGTACAATTAGTGTTCTCAGGCTGCTTGTTAAATTTTATCGCTTGCTATAAATTTTGGAGTGCCATAATTTTGTCACTTGCCGTCAGTCCATAAAAGCTTCGCAAACTTTTTAATACCCAAATTCTATGTTCTTGCATATATAAAAATAAAAAAATTTAAAGAAACACGACTTTTTATCAGGCATTCGCTCTTTACTTTTACTCTCAATCAACCATTTCGTGAATTTTAAATTTAATTACAAATACAAAGAGCACACTTTTTCATTGGCTGGCGAAATGTGTTCTTAATGCCATATTTTTAACTGGCCATTCTGGCTGGTGGCAACTCATATATTTGGCTACGTTTTGCAAGCGTTTTATATCGAAATAAACTTCATTTATTGTCAAACAAATTGAAAAAGTTTTTCCATTTGCACGTCTAACGGAAGGCAGTTGCGAAAGTGCTGCACAGAAATAAAAAATTTAACTGGAAAACTCTTCTGGGCTTTTTTATTTAAAGGGGCAACAGGCAACGCAGACCTGTCAGAATATTAAAACTAATTTAATTAAATGGGCAAGCCGTAGTAAAGTTTCTAGACCTAAGGCAGACCCCAAAACGTCTAGAGTCGAAAAGCTTGTTGAAGTTACATTAAATGTTTCAAAAGCAGACATCAGACTTGAAGTCAGCCGAAAATATTAATTAGTTTTGGAATTAAGTTTCAAGTTTCAAAAGCTTCAATCTTGAAAATATTTAAATAACATAAAAAGAAATGCTTCCGGCTGTGGGATTCCTTTGATATTTATGGAAAACATATATTATTAATAATTCGAAAAAGCTTGTAAATTCTCAGTCTCCAAAGAAAGATAAATTTTTTTTTACTATTTTATTAAAATTACAAAAGTTATTTAAGCATAAAATAGATACTAATAGATAAGCTAATAAATCCAATAATAATTTTAAATTATTATCAAAGAGAATGCACAATCCTTTTTATCTATGCAATATGTATTATTAATTTAGGCATCTTAATTAAAAATAAAAAGAATCTCATTTTTGTATTTAAACCAATTTAAAATTCACTTCAGCTTTAATGCATGCTAAAAAGATGTTAAGCTTAAATTAAAGCTTTATGAAAAGTTGTTCGTTAAATTGCATTTGTATTCACCTCAACAATAATATAACAATTTAATACAAATTATTTTAAATTTAAAAAAAGTGCCTGCAACTAAGTGCGAAAATCATTGCATACTTTTCTGTGCTCTGTAAAAATGGCGTCCAACCGAACCGACTAACCGACAAGGCAGGCAAATTACATTTCCCTGTTGGCGGAAGCGGCACGTTCAACCTGAATCATTTTAATATTTTTTGTTGTTGCCTTAACCTATATATTTTTTTCAAACTACTTTTACCATTCCTCTGAGTTCACGTTTAAAAGGTGGGCGTTGCGTTGACTTTGGGAAACGGTTTAAATGCGTGAGGCATTTTCCAGTTGGTGTAAATTTTTTCGTGACCGCAGGTGTAAAAATATAAAAACCACTTTTTACATGCAAATGACTGCTACAGTCAGAGTGAGAGCCATCCAGTTGCTAGGGCTAAGCAAAAAAACAACCACAGAGTTTATGAAGCGTTAAAATAGCAACTAAATCATTAGCAGGCCAAGTCAGCGACACAGGCAACAAGAAAAGTTAGTGCTGTTGCTTTCTAGTGGTCATTAAAAAAAAAAAAAAAAAAACACCTAAAGACACAAACAGTCAGACACACACACAAACTGCTTCGTTGAAATTTATAGCCATCTGCATTGGACGTGGATACTGGAATTGTTAAAACTGAGGGGGTGGACGGACTGACTGACAGCCAAGAATTTCAATTAAAATGCAGAGGGTGATGCCCAGAAGAGCTACTCAACCTACTCACACGCACTCTGTCTCTGTGGTTTTCGCCAAAATATAATAAACAGGGTGCCGATTATTCAGAAATTCAGGCAAGGTGAAACAGAGCAAAAGCATATGCTGTCTTTGCCACCTTCCCGTAACATTCGATGGGAGCAAATAAGTGGTCCATGCACACACCTAAACCATTTGCACTTGGCCAACAACTCTGTGGGCTTATTTTTTCACTTTCTGACTGCTGCACTTGAACCTGTTTCTCTTTCAGTGGTTCTGTTTACACTGCTGGGACATCTGCGGCAATTTGCAGTTTCCAAATTAATTTTAATTTTTAAATTTTGTATATATACATAAAATAATGCTCTCCTTTATTACTTGTGGAAAAAATGAGCACTTGAGAACTTTTTTGAAACTTTTGCTCCTTAAACGTTTTAATTTTCAATTTTCTTGTTATATTTTGTCTCTGCAGTTAACCAAAGTCAACATCAGTTCACTACAACTGACTACAGGCAATTGGTACAATTTCTTGTAAAGTAGTTTTATTTAACTTTTGGTTGTGATATTTAATCAGCAGAATTGTGGTTACGTGGGTTTCTTCAACTTGAAACATTGTTCAGTTAAGGTCCTTGATAAGAGAAAATTTAAAGTATTTCTTAAGATTTTCCACTTATTTTTGTTATTATTATTTATTTATTTATTTTTTCAGGTAGAAATAAATACTATATCATATACAACATCCTTATTTAAATACATATTTGAGATAGCTATGAGATATTATAATATCATTCGACTTATGACAAAAAGGAGTTTGCAATATTTGGAAACCCGTTCACATTGATTTGAAAATATAGGGAGATTAAAATTCTCAACGTTATTTTCGGAGTGTCGAAGATTAAAAAAAAATTTTATTGAGATCGTTCAATAAATGTTAAAGATATTTCAAGTAAAGATTATGGTCCGCATGATAGCTATATGACATATTGGTCTGACCCTAATGAAGTTAGGCAAATCTATATGATAGTGTTCGGTTCCGACCGGTTACGACAAATTAATTAACATAAGCCATAAAAATGGAATTAGAATTTATAATTTTTTTTATGAACATACAGATTCAGGATCCTAAATGTTTTATCATGCAAAATTGGAAATTTATGTTTTAAAATATATATTTTTTTATTTGCTGTTATCTAAAATATCTTTTTTTCTGCTCAGCTTCTATGCTGATTTCTTGCCTGAAGTAGCTTTTATAACCATCCTCTTCGCTCTTTTTGTTTTCAAGTCCACAAGTGCTTTTACTGTACGAATTTTACAAGTATAAAAAATCGTAACTTTGCGCTTTTGATAATAAAGTTTTGATGTAATTTTTTTTTATTTTTTATTTATATACCGTTGCGTGCCTTTTTAAAAGTTTTGCACCCCACAAAATAGCAGGAAGCTAAAATAAAAAAGATATAAATGTGTATATACTGTATTAAAAAAATAAATATATTTACATTTTTTTTATACCTTATTTAAGGAACTTTAGTTTGCAACTTTTTCAACTCGAACTTACTACATTTGTTTATGGTATTTTTGATGGTTTTTGTAGCGGACTATTTGAGTGTACCGCCCGTGCAGAGCCTGCAACCGCGTGCGGCAACCACCGGAAATGACTTTCTACTTCCCCTACAGCCTAAAGTTTTGGGCACAATGGGTAAGCTTTAATCAGACTTCTTTCTTTCATATTATTTGTTTCTTATTTTTTTTTTTATTTTGTAAGAAATTAGTGGGGTAATTTTAATTTTAATTGTGTGCTCAGTCTTGTCCAAGATTGAATTCGCTCGTTCTGGCCACTTAAACTTTTGCGGTCTCAACATACACACGTGGCATGTGGCAAGGTCTGCCACATGGGGCAAATAGTTTCAGAGGTTGAATAAAAATGCCTTTAGAAATGTCAGACAAAAGCGCTCCTGGGTAAAAACTTTTTCATCGAGATAAAATGCCATTCAAATAGTTGGTAGAATTTTATCAGAGAATACGGCTTCAGCTATTCAAGCAGACAAACGGCGCCCAAGGCGGAAGCCACCACCAACAGGGAGTGGCATTCATAGAGTCTGCCATATAGTATCTGCATGCACGTCATATAACAGAATTTCAATGGGGTGAGAGAGATATGCGAAGCCAGCAGGTCCAACTGGCATGCACTTCCGCTTCCGTGCCAACTGCGCCCATTTAAATATATTTTTGCGAAATGGGCCGAGCTGAATTGGGTTGACAGACGCTTAAGTGCATGTGATGATGCCTTGAGCATGTGCAAGGAACAGAATAATACACTAAAGAACCGCATATCCACAATGCCTTCCTTTCTTATCTCGTACAGAGCGCAAGGACCAGCATCCGTTGCAATTGACGGCCCAAAACTTGGCATCGGACACGCATCAATTGTATGGCCATGGCGTTCACAAAGGAGGCACAGCATTGAATGTACCTCCCACGCTCAGTATGACGCACACCCAAATGCCACCCGGCATGGCCAGCATGGGTCAGCGAACGCCGAATCTCAGTTACCGGGCCACGCATGCGCACTCAACCATACAGCAGCCGATTCCACAGCAGCATCACCAGCAACAACATCAACCCCAACAACCGCAACACCATTCGATGATGATGGACAATTGCAATATCAAAATATCTGTGGCTTCCGAAGGCTGCTCTAGTGAGGAGTTGAGGGGGGCTCCGAAGGTCACGCTTTTGGATAACTTGAGCGATGATATCAACTCCTCGACAGATGATTGCGGCGATTGTTGTTTGGTAGATGACAGCGACACGTACGAGGCCACAACAGGCATAGGCCTGAATGATGACAACGGTGTCGGCGGCGACAGCGGAGACAGTATAGGTGGTATTTATATTGGTCCAGCTCATTGATTGTCAACTCTGAAATGGGAATTTCCCAATTAGGTTTTAAGTTTATGAATAAGTAAAACAAAATAAGAAATCAGGTCATGCCAATGAGAATCCCACTATTAAAAAAATGCGAGTATACGTAATTGGTGATTATTTGATTTTCTGTATTTTATTTTTTAATTTGATTTTTCGTTGATTAAAGAGGCATTTTTGGAGTCCAAAGCAAATCTGTGAATTTCCTTCAGGCCATAAAATATGCAGGAATTTAGTGACAGATGAAAATAGACCGGAACTGGATTGGAACTTGTCTAATTTAATATACAGCTTATTTAGCCCATCTCTGCAAATCATCGTAAACAAATATTGATTTTATTTTCTTAATTTTCTTCTTTTAGCTTATGTAAAGTAACCTCAACTTTAAGGAATGAAAAAACGTATCTGTTATTATATTCAGTCAACCTCTTATATCGCCAAAGCCAAACTGTCTCGGGGGCCACAACTTCCGCTACATTTGTGCTGTCCTTATAACTGTCATGTTGACAACTGTCATTGACAGAGATATATGCAGACCACGTCCGGCTATTTATACCAGAATCTAGACGTTTATCTGCCCCTCCTCCGCTACCAAAAAAAAAAAAAAAAAAAAAAAAAAAAAAATAGAAACACAAACACAAACACTAGAACTGGGCAAACACATTGTATTTATAAATACTTCCACTTGTCCCTGATTGTGTGACCGTTCAGCCACACGAGGAAAAATTCTGGCAAGCTTCTTTTCTCTGTGGGCCTGGTGGCAAAAGGTGTTTATTGTGTAAATCTTTGGTAGCTGGAAACTTACATGGTACTACTATAAATTTCAACACTTGACTTTCACGCACCATTGTGTGTGGCACACACATACTTCTTTGTAATAAATACTTTACCACATACTCAGAAGAAAAGAAGAGAAGAGAAGTTGGGATGTCAGACAAACAAATAGTGTCACTCGAAATGTTTATCTGACACATTGAGTGCTAGTGCCACCATTTCAATGAAATACAAGTAAAAACTATTTTGCCCATTTTGAACTTGTGGCGACGACTTGAAACTAAAATAAAGTCGAAAGAAGCAAGAAAGATGGCAACGTTAAAGGACCAAGAAATCCATGATTCTGGATTTGTGTGCCAATTTTTGGGTAATACATTGGCAAGAAATGACCTTGTAAATATTTTGTAATTCAACTAATAAATTAAATTTTATGAAAGGATTTAGCTTGTGAATGAACTTTGTGAATGTTAGTCGATATGGGAAAATCAGCTTTGAAATTGACTTTTTAAATAGACGGAAGGACGGCAATATTTTAAGTGAAGTTCAAAGGTAATATTTGGTCCAATATTTATAGTTTTTGAAATAAAGCAGAAACAAATTTTTATTTGATAATCGAGAAAAAACACTATGTGAAATATAAGATTTCAATATCATTTTGCCAAAGTTAAAGTAATAAAATTACAGAATCTAATATTCAAATAATTCAACTTGATTTTTGTTAAAAACAAATTAAATATTAAGAATACCAAAGTATTTCACTAATCACCAAGTAAAAAAAAAAAATTGCACATGAGAAAAAAAATGGAATCGATTAAAAAAATAAAATAAATAATAATAAGAGAAGAGATCGGACATTGAGTAATGAAAAAGAATAAATAAGTTTTCATTGTTTTGCTGAAGTGGCCAAGATCAAAAAATGAAATATTAAGAGCAAATAAAAATTTTTAATTTTTATAAATATAATTGAACGAGCAAATCGCCTAGTAATAAATTTTAATAACAAAATGTATAAATGATATGTAAAATGGATATAATAAGGCCGTCATAAATCTGCCAATAAATATATTTATTAAAACTTTGTTAACCAATTTATGAACAAGTAAGCAAAGGTGTTCCTTCTTGTTCATCTTCTCATTCGAACGGATTGAAACCAATTAAATACAGTTTGCAAATGGTTCAGTAAAAACTTTATAGCATGTTAAAATTAAAATTTATAAAATAAAATTCAAAACCAAATAACACAATATATATTTATTGTAAATAAAATTTATTGAAATATTGCGATATTAATTGAATGTTATGTTTTTGCTTAGCAGAAAAACTTTAGTTTAGTTATATTTTAAAATGTAGTTAATTTTCCTATAAAAATATAAAAGTTAATTCGAAAATAAACAAAATAATATTTCATAGCTTTAAGAGTGTAACGATTTTAAATTTAAATCTTAACTTTGGATGTCGATGTTTACTAACTGAAGAAAATATACATTTTAACTCGAGTAAAGGAAAAGAGAAAGAAAGCCGCAACAAATAAGATTCAGATGATTCGTATATGGCAAATCACCCACCATAAATCAAAGAAAAATTCGAAACAGGTGAATATAATAACAAAATAACTGATCAAATTGATTCAACATAAAATTTTCTCTGTGTTGAAAAAAAAAATCTCCATATATAATAAAAGACACCATTTCAAGCCAAATTTACAAATTTGTAAGTCATAAATTAAACAAAGTTTGTCTAAGAAATATAAAACAAGGGAGAAAATTTACATTTGTCGGCTTGCCGAATATGATATGTTTTTTTTTTAATATTCGATACTGATTAAAGACGAGAATAATTGCATATAGCCAAGTGGCCATCGAAATATTTTTCAAAAAGGATATGCTAAGAAACTAAAAAAATCATAAATCTGAATGTTTAAAGAGATTAATATAAATATGGTAACTTACAGATTGTGGTGTGTGAAACAAGAAAACAATTTCCAATTTTAACAAATGCAAATAAAAATTCTTTGATGAAAAATTCAAAAACAAATACGTTTTCTTTACCTTCCAATCTACCAATTCAGAAAGTAGGGCATAAAATTATGTTTATGTTTAAGCACGTTACACGTAGGGAATATATGGTAATTTTGGTAATAAACAGAGAAAGTCAATTTTCTTAGGTCCGAATAAAGCAAAACCTGCCAAAAAAACAACAACAACAACAACAACAAAAAATACCAGCACACAAAAAAGCTTTTTAATTTTCAAGACAAACAGAAAAGTATACAAACACAGACAGAAAAGTCAAGGGATTAACCAGAGACATTGCTCCACAGGGAGGGAGCTAAGCGAATTGTTGGAATAAATTTATGTTCACAGACATTCCATAAAGACAAATAATATGAAGGTGCCACAAAAAAATGCCAGGATCCCTGTGAAATTGCCTCCAAAAACTGTGGGTAATGGCAGCTAATAAAGACACTTACCCATTTGCCTGGCCACGCCCACCCGTATAACCGAACACATGTACTCAGTTAGCACATCAAAACGCAAATCCATTAAGCATAAAACCGCTAGCCAAATACCCTCCATGCAGAACCCAAAAAAGTAGGAAAATAAGAAGCTCCAAAAAACCTGCTCTCAAAACGAAACTGAAAATGAAGCATAAAAGTTACGTGCCGGCAACTCTGAAATCATTTGTATGCATGTGCGAGTATGTGAGTATGTGTGTGTCTGGGAGAGACTGGGCAAGGAGAGGTTGGTTAGACAAAGCCCCATATAGGATCTGCAAGTCCCTCACATAAGCGCAAGATTAATGAGCAACACCTGCTCGTAGACAAATTACGTGGCATAATTCAATGCGACCGCAATGCCCTGCTTTGGCATCGGTCTGGAACGGCTTGATGGGGGTCTAAAATCACGGCTTAAACTTGACAAAGAAAACGAAAAAAAAAATGTTACTCTATGGGCGGTAATATATGAAAAAAGAAATGAACAGAAATTTGTATCTAAAGAAATAAAATGCAGGCGTCTGTGACAATCGGATAGTCTGAGGCATGGGTCTTGAAGGCTCTGGAATTATTTGAAACACAGTTAAACTTGCTTATAATGAATGAGAAATTTACTTAGTTTTCTGGTAGTTTCTCTACCAGACCTGTAAAATCATACTTTAAATTGTACTCGATTTGATTCTTAGGTCTTCGAGTTAAATTTGAAATCTGATGGTCAAATTACAGATCTATCATCGTAGTCAGAGAAAACTATAAATACACACTACCATATAATCTCTTGATTTATGTGCAACCTGATGAAATGTCACATATCCGGTTCTCGGTAGAGCCCTAACGAAAAATTCCTTACCCGCAATGAAATATCTCTGCTTTTTTTTCTTACGCAACAATGTAAATGTTAGAGTACGAAGCACTCAATGGGAATAAGCAAGAGCTTAAGGTTAGAGGGAGTGAGTACGATAAAGGCCCAGCAGAAGTAATCAAAGTTACCAGATGGCAAAGGACGGGGTTCCATTGCCTAGAAATGCATGGCATTTTGTAAATGTGTTTTTGTGATTGTTTGTAACTGTTGTCCTCGATGCCCCCCCTACACCCACAGTCCCCCTTATACCTCAATATCCCAATTTAGTTTTTTCGTTGTTGCTTCTCGTTTGAATGGATCTGCATATGTGTGGAGTGTAGTGTTGATTCGTTTTCATTTGAGTGTTTGTCAAGCGGCATTGAAGTGTAGTCATTTACTGACATAAGAGTATCAAAAGTGAACAAGGAAAAGACTTCAACTAAGACTCACTGAGTATTGCCAATTGGTTTTAAAATTTAAGGGTTTTCTTAGTTAACAAAGTCAAGAAAATAAAAAAAATTTTAAACCATCATATTAAAATAAAATTGCTTGAAAGGTTGAATATTCAAATATTATATATTGCAAAATTGTTTTTTTTTTTTTTGGAATAAACCACTTGGAATTTCAGCAAAATAAACAATTTTAACTAATATCTTCAATCACATTTCATTTTAATGGCCACCATTGACTGATAGCTCGTGTCCTAAATTACCTTAATTCAAGTACTCGAGCTATCAGTCCTTTTAGAGCGAACCCAACATTTCAAGTAGTGAAACACAATTGACACAATTTTGGCAGCAGCGCCCAACGAGCTGTCCCTTTTGCCAAGTTCATTTTCGTTTTTTCTTCTCTTTTTCAATGAAATTTATTGTTACAGATTGCCCAAAAGTAAAAAGAACAAAGAAAAATGAAAAGGCAACGCATGAAGAAAAATAAATTTCCTGTTCGGACCATAAAACTCGCGCCCAGTTCTGCCAAATAAATCCCAAATAGATAGCTCGGAAATGTGATGCTTTGATTTGTTTAACACCGCCCCCACTTAAAGTGGCATGGACTGTGAGTGTCTTTAATGTCAAATACTTGTGAACAACTACTCTATAACGATAAGGTTTGCCGTCTCAAACGCCATCGCCATTGCCACCGCCATCATATTCGTCGTCTACTTCACAATCATATTCGGAGTCATCTTCGCAGTCGTCTTCGCAAGCATCTCTCCTGGAGGCGCGCTTTCGACGTCTTCTTACCCGTCTTCCAGCCATTCGACAACATTTCAGGGCGCGTTTTCTGGCAGCGGGACTCAGATTGGCATAGATATGAATCATACGCCAGGCTACCTTTACATGGTCTCTAGCTTTCCTTGAGTATTTCCTTACATAGTAGATGACATCCGTGGCGTTAACTATGTAAAAAAAAATGGCACCACTCACTGCCATAGTTGTAAAAAAGAGAACAAAGTCCTGATAGTACCAAGGCGTGCAATCACTGAGACCCATGACAAGCAATGTTTCCTTAGTTATGGTGTAGATCACACTTTCTATGCCGCACCAAATGATAATCATGCTGACTTCTGCAATAAAGATTGATCCGACAATATCAAATACTTGCTGGCAATACTTGGGCATATGCATGAAGCGGCATGGATAAATGGAAAGATCCTTGAGAAACACCAACGTTGAAACCAGAAAAAGCCAGCTGGCCAGCGACGGTACCGGTGCGCATTGATCGGTTGATTGATTAAAGAAAAAAGAACAACCAATTAGTTGAAAGAAACCGGCAAAGGCTATAGCTATGTTTTCCACCATTCTAGACAAAAATCGATTGATTTTTATAAAATAAATACAGATTTTACTTCCTTTTTTCCTAGAATTTACAATCTGTTCAAAAGTGACAGCAAAAACATTTTCTAAATATCTAAATGTATAAATATTAATAGAAATGTATAATATTTCAGAGAATAATTCATTTGTGGGAACGTATGTTGGATATTTTAATAAATGCATAAAGTTGATGAATATTAGAACTATGAGGTTCCAAAATCGTCTATTCTTTGAAACGCTTCAAGTGACGCTTTTTCTTTTTCATCGCTAATGTCGCCGGTATAATGACTTCTATTAAGCTCGTAACTGTCTAGGGTTGTCACTTAATAGTGAGCCCAGCCCACATATAGGTAAACTCTGAAATTACCAGTGGTCATTTATTTATCTGAGCCGAACGAATCAGAATCTCGAAGCTAACCAAGCTATCAACATTTATTAAGGTTGGGCAAGTATATTATCAATTATTATACCCTGTACCTTACAAGGGATAAGGGTATAATAAGCTTGTGAACTGTATGTAATACAGGGAAGGAGATGTCGGAGGCCCCCAAAGTTATCAGGCTGACTAGAGAAATCGTTCAAGCCATATCCGTCTGTATGAACGCCTAGTTCTTAAAGATACTAGGGCCTAGAAAGATCTGATTTGTTGCTAATAATCACTTGTTTTACAGGTTAGATCATGTTTATTAAATTTTTTTGATATCCGATTAAGCTTTGCAATAAAAAGCATTAAAACACAACCACATCAAAAAAAGTAAAAAGCTTATAGGTCATAACTTTTTGTTTGCTATTATATATTTTTTTTTACTATACGATACGAGAATTCACAGCTACAAGGATGTGAAGTTTCAATCTAACCGAATTACTATATCATATAGATCCCATATTGCTGATCGAAAGTGAAAATATTGTTTTAACTTCGTAATTTCTTTGATTTTAAAGATATTTTATTAAAACTCAGAAATGATGTGACTTTTAGAGTACCAAGCTGTTGTGCACAGTTTTAATGAAAGTAGATAGCTATATCATAAAGCATCCATTGCACTAATCGGACAAAAAATCCGATTTTTGTGCTATTTTGTCAGAAAATGGGTTATTTATGAACAAATCGCAATCAAATTAAGCACACGAGAGTTTTTTATACAAGTTTTTAATAACACCTAAATTTATTGAAATCGGATGACTATACCATATAGCTCCCATACATCTGTTTCCACAAATTAATCATTTTAAATGGTTTATTCATACATTATAGAGATATTTTCCCTGAACTTGGTAATTGGTTTAACTATATGGTATAGCCCTCTAAAAAAAAAATGGAGAAAGTAAATGGTATCTCAACTCGGCTGCGCCCGAGTTTAACGTTCAGATTTTTTTTTATACCTATCAGTTGCTTTGAATTTTATTGTTCAACTAAGAAGGGTAAAGTTTCAAAATTCTTTATAAGTATAATCAGATAACACATTCTAGGTGAAATATTTTTAAGAGGAAAGAACAAAATATTGAGAAATAAGTTAAATATAAACAGAGAATTGAAATTAGACTTATATTTGGATGGACTTAACTGAATTTTTTACTTAAGAAATCCAATATAAATACTCGAATTCTGCTTTCAATTTAAAGCTTTAAGAGCCACGCAAACTTAACGCAACTAGAACAAATTCAATCCTTTTTCACACACTTGCCTCCTCCTATGTAGCCTATAATTTGAAATGTCAATTTAAAAGCGCACATTCAGATTGATTTTTCTACACGACCGATTTCAATTACACGCCTGATACGCAACCAACGATTAAAAAAATGAAAAAAGTGAAATAAATGAATACGTTTACGTTAATGTCCTTCTTTGACACTTGGTCTGTTGGCTTTTGTTGCCCTTGCCCCCGTTGACTTTCTCTTATGTTCCCAGTCACCTGAATGAGCATAAAAGTCGTGCTGTGCTACCTTAGAAATCCTTGTCAAGCTTGCCAGTCAACTTGTTGCACGCAAGTTCAACTGTGATTTTCGGTTCAATGAAGAAAACACCAATAAAAATGGGCAGCTTGGTAACAAGACGAAAAAAAAGGTACGTATAGGCCAACAACGGCTTCGACGTTTCTAAAACTGTCATTGACACTTACAAATTGGATTTGGCGACAATAACAACAGCAAGAGCCACTAACTCTCTATAGTATAAATGAAGGCGACCCAATTATCAGGGCAACCCAAACAAAACCGGTGGTCGGAAAAAGGGGCGAGAGGTCGATATAATGTTCGTTAGAGGCATAAAAAAAGCATTAAAAAAGCATCTCAGATAAATAATGTCGCATGTAAATAACAACAAATCAATTTTTAAATAGACAGCCTCTGTCAGACAATCGACAAGATAACCAACCCGGCCCAGACCGCCTACAGACCAATGCCCCATAACGGCATGGCAAATAAGAAGCTGAACCCTCTTCATGTCGGCTTGTCGGCATGTCTACTTGTGGCAGTGGATATTGTTGTGTATGTGCTCTAGGGTTCAGTGTGATTCAGATTCCTGTGGCTGTCAGCCAACCACCGTTCTCCACCCAACGCTCCAGCCTTAGGCTAAACAGTTTTGATAGATTCAAGTTCAAAGTTGCCTGCAGGTATGCCGATGGCACAACCAAACATCAAGGATCTGAGCTTTGGTAGGGTTGAGGACATGCAGGCTGTTTGGGTCTTGGGTTTAGTTGGCCATGTTTGTGCGGTTCATTGACATCCTTGTGACTTTCAGCTTTGATTAATTGCGTTAAATGTTATGTTAATTTGTCTGCTATTTTTGTTTACCTGCTCTGAAATTGTATACAAGGTCTTGGGGATGTATTTGCGAACTGTGGTTTGTGGCTCAACTGTTCCAAATACAGTGGTTGGCTGGGTTAATTTTCAATGAAATATGTCAAATATGTGGTGGTGGCTTTGAGCCCTATCAAACAGTTACTCGAAGGTGAAGCAGGTCATTTGGTTAATTAATAGCAGCAAATTTTGTAATGAGCAGATCCATGATAGTCACTTTATTATCTGTCTGGGCTATAATTGGATTTGCAATTTAACTAATGCTGTATCCATTAAGCAGTTAACTAATTTTTAAGTGAGGTAATAATTAGAAACTGCTTTGTAGCAGTAGTGTATTTTTTTTTGTTTTTCAAGCTATCTTTCAAAATTTAATTAATTAATATTTATTCAATTCATTTGTAAATCAGTGAAATCATTATGTAAATAGAGAAAATCCGTACATAATAATCGGGCGCAGCTGTGATTGAGATACCTAGTTAATCCATCCTACAATCCATCCAACAATTTTGTATAGAGTTTTAATACCTATGTCTTAAATATGTCTTATCTCAAAAAATATCTGACAATTTAATCAAATTTTTTGTCATAGAATATTAAGCTATAGAAAAGTTTCCAGTATAGTTTCAGATATATGCATAAATATCTCGATCTCTAACTAAAAATGTAAAAATCTGGTCTTTTGGCCATTAGATGCTATGAAGATATAAAATATGGCTATTCAATTTCATTCAAATTTTGAGTTAGATCATCCTATTCCTAAATTTGGATTAATAAATAAATTTCGGCGTTAAAACGTTTAATGTTTAGTAACGTTAGCGAAAAAAAATATCGTGCTTTTTATATTAAAAAATTCGACATTTTGCAATTTTGTGAACTACGCGGAATTTTTGTATTTATTTAATTTTTTATTTGAAATTACTATTACCAACTTCAAATAATTAAATAAATATTATTATTTATTATACCTTTATGATGTAAAATTGTAATATATTCCCAGTTATTTTAATAAAATTCGTGGATACACATATGAAAAAATGGCTTAAAGTCAGCTACAAATTTATGTGACAGGTAAATTTAAATATTTTCAGCTTAAAAATCAGAGTTGAATAAACGAAATAATTAACTCAGGCGATTCCGTGCGCGTTCATTTTAAAATAAATATACTTATTCACTTACACACAAGCTGCCAGTTTTATGGCCATTGAGAACCACCATAAAATGGCTGGCACTTCCCATCAGCAGTCACCGTAGCCAGCAAGACCAAAAATCTACCGCACTTTTATAGCAATTAAAAAATTAATCATCTAAAGGGGAAATAATAGCTCATGTGGCTCTTCTTGGCTCAGACATCTTTAGTTGTTGGTTTCGGCGTTTGTGAGGCTGCGGCGGCAATTAGGTGTAAACAAGTTTGAGTAAATAATTTTGCAATTCCGGGGCCGATAGCAGGACAAGGTATCAGAATCTGAAACGTGTGTATATGAATGCAGCTGCCTAGAAATAACAAAAGGGCGATTGGGACCATGGATCGTTGAGGGGTGAAAGAATGGATGGAAGAGCTGCTTCGCTGAAAGAATTTGGGAGTATTGTCGTTAAAATTTCATATAATTTCGCACGTGCAAATTTAATGAACTTTTCATACTCATTACACACACACGAACAGAAACACAGGGACTTAGACGAAGAAAGAACAAGAATGAAAGAAACTAACACACGTGCTTTTGACTTCCGTTTTTGACGCGTCTTTCCAACCACATGCAACTTCGCCAACCGGATGGCAGAAGGTGACTGATGATGAACCGAGGCAGTGGCAGCTTGGCATATTTCAGTAGAAGTTGTAAACAAGGCTAGAAAGGCGTGGCAGAGCAAAATTCTTTGCAGGAAGATTGGCAACAACAAAAACTATTTTCTTGACTTGTCAAATCGAGCGCGTAAAAGTTTTAGTTTCGTAAAAGTTTTGTTTTGTACCTGCCCTTTGAGCGGCTTTCCCTGTTCTCAACTGTCATGTAACTGACACTGACAGACAGACGGAAAGACAGATAGACAGACTCACAGACAGACAGAGAGAGAGTGAGCGAGGAAGTCAGTGATGCGGGCAACAAAGTTGTGTGCACCATGACATGTGCTGCATTTTACACACATGCTTCTCTGCGCCCCCATTCACGGTAATATAGCATTTTGCCGCAAGGCCAACCACATGGCCATTGCACGTGAGCTGCGTTGCTATTTTTCAGTTAGGCTTTTTTCTTATTTTCCTACTTGTCAGCCAAGCTGCAGCGCCGTAGCGTTGTGACTATGCGACGTTGTGTCGCGACGGTCCATGCACTTTTGACAAATTGAATTCGTGGATTTTTAGCATTGCATACGAATTGTGCATGAAGGGTGAGTTGATGTTTTCATTGTAGCGGTCTTGTGATTTGCAAATTGCGCATACGCCATGGTGTACTCACTCTCTTCTCGTCGAAAATCACGCTAATTGTCGCTTTTAAAATTGTCGTTGTGGCAATTTTCCTTAAGCTTCAACGAGTGAATAGTGTGGCTGCTTACATTACCATTAATTTAAATACTGAAAATTTAATAATGGCCACAGTTCACTAGTTGCAGGGGCATCTGAAACAAAAAGGGATTTTTTAGAAAATAATTCTCGTTTATACCATTTGATTTGTAAAATCATGAGGGCTAAAGTAGACTAAAATATGATGTTTTCAATTGAAGAAATAAAAAAATTGAAACTTGTCAGATTACTTGGGGTATGTTGAGAATTATTATAATGTCAGTTTGCTTATGAAATTAGTTTTATTTCCATAATATGAATAATTTCACCATAATTTCAACTTTGAAAAAAGTATTTTCGTACTACCACCATTCTCATCCCCTATAGTGAAAATAATTTACATCGCTCTGGGCTAGTTGCATGCCCCATTACAGTTGGCTTACCTACGCCTCTGACAAGAGGATCTGTTTCGGCATGCAAATCTCTGTCGCAGCTGGCATGTTCATAGCCAAAGGCAGAGCTTGGAAATTCATTTTACCACAGGCACTACCGATACACTTGTGTTAAGTGAAACGTAACGCAAACAAAGTCAATGCTTGCAAATAGTAGTACCAACCAAAATATAAGACTTATAGACGGCCTGAAGAATTCAACAAAAACCGTATAAATTGCTATGCATAAATTATATAAAGTAGATAGTGGGACTAACTGAAATCGAGTCGATGGGGCGAAATCTGTAATTAGCATTTAAACACATTTTAGCACCCATGGGGATCGAATGAACACTTAACAAATGCCAGACGTTGCTGCCTGCGGCTTTGATAGTGATGATTGTTGGCAATATGGTTCAATAAATGGCACACGGCAAAAGGGTTCACCATGCTGCGGTTGCCTAGTTCTCGAGACTGACCAAGAGAGCCATCATTCTCATTATCATCTTCCCTCACATCACAAGCGAGCATTCTTAATGATGCCATGAGTGGCGGCACTGTTTGGCTTTAGGCAAAAAATTTGTTTTTGCTTGTTGGGGCTTTCAAGCAATTAGTTGCACAACTGTTCGTCTGGCTCAAGGCCTCAATAATTAAGCTAACCCGGTCTGGCCTGATGTCTGTTGTGGTTAATTCAAATATATATATTTTTTGTGTTTCTGACAATTGCATTAATCATATACGGTGTGAAATTTTTAAGGCCTAAAACGGGACCTGCTAGTGCCATGGCCATTCTTTGTTGCTATTGTAAAGTTGTTGCCTAAGTGCCAAAAGACTGTTTCTAGGACTTAAATATAAATAAATAACAATGGAAACATATCCAAAGTCCAAATGGTCAAATATTCTTTAAAACAAAAAATGAAGCCGAATGGTCTGATTTTTAGATTCCGAACAACGTTTCGGTAAGAACTAAACTAAAATACTGAGCCTGTAGAAAATACAAGATTAAAAAAAAAAAAACGTGGGGGTGGAAGAGATACGTCAGCGTACACATATAATGAGCTCGTATCCCAAGTTTGGTTGCCGTAGCTCCTATAGTCTCCAAGATCTAGGCGTTTATACGGACGGACAGACGCACGGACATGGCTATTTCTCTAGTCACACTGATTAAAATACAGGGTTTAAGAAATACAATTTACCACAACATTGGTCATTATCACTAAATAAAATCGATGGTCTCATCTGTCTGTTTCTATACAAACGAGTATCGCAGTTTTAAGGTTTTCGTGAAGGTGAAACTTAGTATATCAATAATAATAGTATTTCAATAATAAGAATAGTCACTTACTTAATAATAATACAAAATCTTTGCCTTTTAATTTTGTTCCTTTCAACTGAGCCCCCCTCCACGGGTTAAGCTCTCCTTTGATTTTGAGTTCGCATTGCCTTTCAACGGATTTTTTTATGACCTTGAATCTTGATTTTTACTCTGAATTTTAATCTCACAGAATTTTTTACAAAAACAACAAATCACATTGCCTTTTAGGGTTTTTTTTTCAATGACCTTTAATCTTATCTACTCGATCTTGAATCTAACAACAAATTCCATCTCTTATCAATGCACCCATATGGTGAAATTGCACCCTTACGGTGCAAAATGCACCCTGATGGAGAGTGCACTATATGGTGGAAAGAGCCAAAAGTGCACCCAAGTGCACCCGTGGGTGCAGGTGCAGTGCACTTTTTTGTTAATACATACTATCACTACTTATGTGTCTTCTATTGAGTATTTACATATTAGCATGCAGATATAGTGTAGTTCATGCATAGTATGTCTTCTTTTCACACATTCATTAGCTCCAAATTTATAAAATTAATTTTAATTTGAATTAATATAAATAAAATTGAAATTCCAATTCGAAGAAATAGGAATCTCAACGAAGAGTATTTTATATTTATTTATTATCCTTGAACAATTTTAAGGTCGTTTCGCAATCTTTAAATCTTTTATTTTGTTGCGTATTGTTTCCAGATATTGATGCTCAATTTCTTGAAAAAGAGTACACAAAAAAAAAATAAATAAATAAAAAACATGGAAAAATTTTGTGAAAGCCAAAATGTCAACGAGTCCCTGAACTATGATTCATTCCAAGTTGAACAGGCTAATTTGATTTGAGAAAGTTTGACATTAAAGCATTTAAAACACGATTTTCACATTTACTTTTAAAATTCTTTATTAACATAGTGTGTATGTATGAGTGGTGGCAAGAGTGGGGGCAGCGTGTGTGTGGTAACATATTGGCAAAAGTGTCTAGATTCTAAAAAAAAAAAAAAAAACAAAGAACTGTGGATATATGGAATCAGGGACATGCGGTGTGGCAAAGTTCGTTTTTCCTCTCAGCTCCGTTTCGAATCAAGTCAATTCGATTAAGTTAAATCGAATTTTGGTTTTGCCGATAAAAACATCAACTAAGTCATTGTACGGCAGACTACTGGCGACGCCGTATACCGTGGTCTCTGAGTCGTCAACAAGTCAATGGCACGCCCGCTCTGGGAATGGAAGGATGGAAGGGAAGAAGACAAACTCTTAGAGTTTTTTAACAGCTCGTGAAGTTGTTTGCCAATATTTTTTGTGAAAGGTTGTTCGTTCTCCACACTAACATAAATAAGATTTATTTGGGTAATAAAATATTTCATGCTCTAGCGATTCTCAACTAAGAAAAATGCACACGTGAATAAGCACATATAGACACACCTCACACACGCACACCTCAAGAGCAACAGACTTAAACAGTTTGGTCAGACATAGTCAAAGAGTCAGTTATGAGAGGTCTTCAAGGTAGTCAGCAGGGCTTTTTATTGTCTCTCCATTACTACCTCTTTTTATTTTGTGATTTCTTTTCGTGCCTCATTCGTTCTAGAAAAGCCAAGTTGCTTCCATTTAGTCAGTGTAATTTATCATAAATATTCTTTCAAACACACGCAACCCCTACAAAAGTTATCGGTCATATGATTAGGGTGTTAAAAGAAGGCGTTGCAAGTAAATGGCCTAAATCTATTTGCTATCCATCACAGAGTTGGGAGAAGGAATGAGCCAGACAGAAAAAAATGTCTCTAGACTGTCTGCGTGATTGGCCGAATTTGTGAGGAAATCCCCTAGAATCAGCCACAAAAATGTTGCTCATAAAAACTCCATAATTTTTTTTTCAAATCTGAAAATAACAAAGATAAATGATTAAATATATGTAAAATAAGTTATTGAAAGACCGAACAGCTACTGAAAATATAGTAATGTATCACTTAGTTTTACGAGAATCATATCACACAAAAATTTGAAAAGATCAATATACACTTTGGTCCAGGTTATTCATAACATTTACCAAAATACGGGTTACTTTGGTTTCCCAGAGATGTTAATTTATTGCTTCTTTGTGTAGCTTTTCAATATGTCAAATAGATATAACTTTCGATACAACTTAGTTTTCATAAAATTCCATTATAAATGTGATCAGCCTTATAAATAAACATTCCAACAGGCTTGATCGTAAATAGGGCCGATTTCAGTTTGTATGACAGAAATTTGAATTAGTAGTGCGATCCTTGGCACGTTGGTGTATCGCAATAAAAAAAACCTTGTGAGTTTTAAATTAAAAGAGTTCAATCAATAAATATGGTAGTTATGTTTTAAGCCGATTTAAGTTAGTATGCCAGCTACATGATATATTGGTTCAATCCGGCCATTTTCGCCAATTGTGTACCCCATATATAACAGAAGACTATATATCAAGTTTCATCAAAATAACTTTAAAACGGAGAGAGTAGTTTGCGTAGAAAATGACGAATATGTCTACTGTGACTCTTCCAGTGATTCTAAATATTCTAAAGGTCACTTTTGGGGGTCTACGATAAGTGGTTTTGTGCGCTACAAACATTATAGCATTATAGGAATTAAAAAACGAAAAGGCGACAGCCCTATCCTGGCAAGGTGAACCACACATTGTTCACAATAAGGCAAGCACGCCATCGCACAGGGTATACTGAAAAGAGTATAAAAATATTCGATAAATCCTCTTGGTTATCTTTTCTATTTTTCCGACTTTTCTTTGCCGTGCAACAGCTTTCCCTATTGTTATCAAGCAAATAGGCTGACTCCAGCCTCCGTATTGTATTGTCTGCTGCAGTTTAGGACCACCAGCCAGCTCGAGCTTTGAAAAGCACTGACACACATGTGGAAACGCCTGGGCAAGTCCTGACTTACCAAGAATGCTAAGGACTGGCTTAGTACAGGGACCGTACTAAAATATTTGCTGGAATGCAATTTCTGTCATTTTTAATGGTTTTATAAGTTGCACACAACTAAGTAGTAAGGTACAGCAGCCATACAAATATGGGGCAGGAGTGTGGAAAAGGACTAGCCACCAAGGATGTAGGAGCTGTTGGATAGTTCATGTTGTTATCATTATGGTTCTAGTTGGGTTATTTGTTCAACCTTACTTGGCTTGTGTGTTGGCCTGCTTAGACATTAGTTGGCAAGGTATTAAGTTTGTTTGCTCTTTTAATGATACAACTGGACTTTCTGCAGTAGTTGCCCTTTCACTTAGTAACACCTTTGCACTATGGACCTCATTCTTCAACCTGTGTTTGCTGCTGCACGTGATTACCGTTACCGTTTGCCTCGTTGGCTCCATTTTGATGATGTTGCTGTTCCATCAGGAGTGGCTAGCTATTTCCTGCTGGATTCTTCATCCTGTGGTAAAGACTGCCTTAGAGTGGCAATTAGTATGTCATTTGTGTTACTGGTAAATGTGTTTAGTTTTGATTAGTTGAATAATTGCTTAGGTCATGTGCAGGTTTCTGAGTCAGGTCAAACTCGTATCTACATACGTTTACATCGTGCTTATTAAGCTCAATTGAAAGCACTTACCTGTATTTAAATGGCACGAATATACACATATGAATACCCTTGGTTGCTTACTTTGGGCGGTGGTAAATTCCAGGTAGATGGCTTTGAAGAGCTTGCCATCTAGTTCATCTACGGTATATTTTTTCATAGCTTCTGGGCGAGCTAATTTGGACTAATTGAATCAATATTTTTATTGATTGCACATCTTATTTTTTTTTTTTACAATATTTCTTACAGCCTATTAAAAACATCCCAAGAATATTTTAGTTAATAGCTTGGCTAATTTCTTGGGCATTATTATTTGAAGTTTAAATTTTAATTAGCAACTAATCAAAGGGATTTTAAATGTTTAAATATGGAACTGAAACCTAAAGACAAGAACCTTTAAGGGATCCTGCATTTTGTTAGCCCTAGTCCAATTCTGAAATCTAATTGAAAAATTCCCATGTGTATTAGATTTGATTATATGAGATGTTCAAATCAAATTAGATTCATATTGAAGAATAATTTTATTTTATGATCCCGAAGGGGAATACAAAAAACTTTGAACTTTCTTTGGATTTTTGGATCTGTTAAGCCAAAGTATTAAAATGCTTATGGATATTTTCTTGATTTAATTGGTTCCACAAACTAATCCAATATTCTGTTAAAATTGAATAAATCAAGGCAAGCTTCATAGCAAATTTGATCTTTATAAATTTCTTTCAGTGTATTTACACTTATTTCACTCTTTGGAGTTGCTCTTCTCTAAATACGCATGCTCACCACTTCTTTCTGTTCTCCACTTGAATTACTCTCGGGCGTATGTTTGGTCCATGGCAGCATTGAAACTGTGAGATAAAAGCTCCTTTGCTATTGTCATTGCAGAAACTGTCAGAGTAAAGCAAACATGTGGAGTGTCGAGCAAAAAAGAGGCAAAATTAAACCTACGCCAACAGCGAAATTGTTCTAAATAAGGAGGGAAATTTCGTCGACCTTCTAACTGTTTAGAGTTATTAAAACAGCTGCGGAAAGTTTAATTGAAAACAAAGCTGCATCGGACTAACTAAATGTGGCTAAATGGGAATAGAGTGGAAGAGAATGGATACACCAAATAGAAGTCATTAGTTTTGAGAGCTAGTCAAGTTAAAAATATGTTACCCACCCACCACTGGACGCCAAAGTGGTCAAGGGTATGGGAGGTTATTTTGGTGGTTTTATTTTTTGTTGTTTTTCGTCTTTTTGAGGATTGAGATGGCGGCGGCAATTGAAGGCAATTGAGCGATTCAGTGTGCTTGGGGCACTATGCGCGGCATTTGCATAAATGTATTTAATATTCAAATTAGTTTCATAGCAATTCATTTTGAGTCTTGCATTTAGCTGGCGTTGGTTGAGCACTCAGTAGCAAAATAAAATGTAACAGGCGTTTCGAGCTGAGATGGGAAGGAGTTGTTTTTAAATTCAACAACAAAATATGCTGAAAGAAAGGAATTTTTGAGACAATCTCCAGTCCCGCTCCATCTGTCTTAAGGATTCTTTGGAGGCTGTGGATCTTTTTCTTATTGTGACAATGCTGATGACTTGGAGCTGGTGACGATGTCGCATTGATAATCCACATTGACGTTGAAGTAATTGTCTATGACATGAAATAAATGCAGCCAGAATCAAGTCACTTACCCATAGACTAACTTACCCACTGAGTCAGTCAGTCACCCAAGCAAAATCTATAGACCACACAAATAACGGCAATTTTGTGGGCTTAGTGTCGAGCTATAGAGACAAAGACTAAGACATAGACGACATGGAGATAGAGAGACAAATAAAGATAGCATTTTTTTAGACTAGACTGAGACGACAAGACGACATTTTTCGTTAGAAAAGCCTAAGAAATAGAAAAGTCAAAGGAGAAATTGTAATGCAGACAGACACTTCAAATTTGAATTGAGGTTAAATGTGAATTGCGTGTGTGTTCGTTTAATGAAGATTGTTGAGATTTGCTTTTCAAACGGAATTTTAAATACGATTCACAAGATTATCTTAAACGTTTATCTATGCTTTCGAATATACTCTCGTTAGTCACAAATTGATATATCCACACGTTAATGTCTGCAGGATATTTGACATAAATTAAGATAAATTCCAATTCAAATTAAACTAGCAATTAATATTCATTTAGATATTTGCATCACATTACAACATTAGCATGGTAAGCATTTCAATGAATTTTTTCAGACTGTGTCTTGAAATCTGAGAAGGTCTTGCCACCGAATTATGAAAATAAAACAAATTGAATGTTTATTCCGGTGTTTTTTTTTTTTTTTTAACTCTATTGAGTTGATATGGCTAGATAAAACAACTCGAAATTAAGAAATTATTTTCTAAATTTATTGTAATAAATTTGCATTTATTTGAAATTAATAATTATTACCAATAATTTTATTTAGGGAATATTTATTTTTTATTTAATTTAAAAGTGATATAATTGAATCAAATGATTACAGTTCTTGATGCTCAGAAGTGAATGTTGATTAAATTAGAACTAAATGCATTTTAATATTATAAGTACTCAGAGAATCCAAAAGCATCAACTAAACTCTCTTGCTCTCTTCTTTCAGCTGAGCCAGCTGATGACAGCTTAACTTATTAATCGTGTGGCTTATTGCCTTACCAATCTCACACATCATCCGAATCAAAAGTGATGAAAAACAATTAATATAATTCTGTCAATTTGCCGTAGCTCAATTCTTTAACAATACTGATTTAACAAATATAAGTCGTAAGGGTATAAGACAGCATGATGAACACGTTTACAAAATTGATTGTCGGATCGTATTTAACACAATTCAAAAAATTCCAACATTATCTTCGAAGTGCTGAAGATTACAAACTCTTTTCGAAGTATTTTCTGTCGAAATTGACTTGAATGGGGTTGGTCGGTAAGTTGGTCAGATTTAGGTTGGTGGACCAGATCTGACAAATGTGTAGCCTATGAATACAAGAAGGATATATGACAACTTTCATCAAAATAGCTCTAAAACTGAGAGACTGGCTTCCATAGAGACAGAGAAACAGACGAACATGTCTTTATCAACTCCATTAGTGATTCTAAGTATTCTAGAGGTAACTTTTGTAGGTCTACGATGAGTTAAAATAGAAAAGAAAATATTAAATTTTACCTCATATTTGCAATCGTTATCCTGCTGATTTTAAACCCTACTGATCTGTTAAGAATAACTAAATGTGCATAATACCGTATAAGCCCACATTGCCACTATTTGGAAGTTGCGCTAAGGTAAGCACATATAACCATGTTGTCAGTTCAGATACTGTTTCCGGGTTTCTTTGCCAACCTCCATCCACCTTAACATCGAGAAGAAGCCGGGAGCAACTGAGCAGAAGTTCTCGTCTGGTGTTGACTACTTTTGCGACAGTTTTTCGAGTATTTTTCTGGCGTTTCTGTTTACTTTCTGGTTTTCTCTTTCTCTCTCTCTCTCTCTCTCTCTCTCTTATACACTCTGTGGACTTTTTTTGCAACCCCGGTGGCATTGCGTATATTTCCATATTAAGTATTTTTATAGCTAATGGCCCTTTTAGCTTAATATAAACACACAAGTGCGCCCAATGTGAGCAACAAAAACAAACACCGACAGCAACAGCAAAAACAGGAAGAAAAGTAAATACTAAAAAACACCCAAAGCTAAATTCATATTTACCCGCATATAGACATATAGAATCTGTATTGGTATAAGGCAGGGAGTATACTTGAAATTAATGCTTATGCAGAAATTTTGAAACATTTTATGTATTTTTATGACGTTTTTTTTTATGAATATATAAATTTTTTTTTTGTTTATTTCCGCGTCAAAAATGCCAGGTGGCACCTGTTATCAATTGATTTTTTGTTTTATTAGTATTTTCATTTCAGTATACTTCCATCCTGCAAAAAAGTGAATGCGTAACTGACTGAATTCCTGCATGTCTGTCTTGGCAATTGAGTAACCGAAAATGTATGCAATGTTGAACTTTGTTGTTTGCTTTTCAAGTTGTTCGACTTGTTTGCTTGTATTGCAGTAGCTGTTGTTCTTACTGTTTTTGTGACCTCGCTATAGAGACAATTTTTGGCAAAAAATATACAGAGCAATACAAAGGCAACTGTCTAGGCTAACCAAGCCATACCCTGTATATAGGGTACAACGTGGTGTATAGACGATACATGTTCTCTATCTGACAGTCCCACTGGCCAAACTGTGCATATGGTCCTGTGTGTGTCTGCTTGTGCCTCTCTTCCTCTGGAAATGGTTATTGTTATGTTGTTTCATTTTCCACACAGGATGTGCGCCTTGTTGTTTGGTCTTGAGTTAAATTCCTGCCTCCTCTTCTTTTTTTGACAACTTTGGGTCTCTGACACCCAAAATGGAGCACGATACAAAAACACTCACAGCACATTAGCACAAAGTGTTATGTACGGATATTTTGGATATTTTTCGGACTCTTAACCTTTTTGCCTTTGTTTGAATTTTTGGTATTGACATTTTCTCTGGGGTTGTAAAAATTTACCTATATTATAAACAATTGAAATTTTCCCAAACGAAAATTGATATCGAATGGGTGTGCGAGCTTCACATTAAGTGGTAATTCTCAAAGTGAATAAGTAGCACTCTTTCGGCAGAGAATACACCATAAATGGTAATAAAAAGTTTATAAAAAATTTAAGTCAATACAAAAATGGTCATTGAAGATATATCCGAATATAAACCTTCATTTATTTATTTATCATCAAAGGAATGGAAACACCAGTGAGAGAAAAATACGCTATATTCTGAGTGCCAAAGATTATAGAGATCTTAAAAACTGAGAGACTAGACATGGCTTAATGGATTCGTATAGTGATATTGACTATTGTGGCAGTATTTTTTGAAAGGTCCATGCTGTCTGGCTCTGTTCATTATAAGCATTAAAACAAAATTAATATTTCCTTTTTTCGAAAATATAAATTAAGTTTAACGGAAAATTGATTTTTATTTCGTTTGTAAAGATTTAACTGATTGAATTATCAGATTTAATTTACTAACTAACTATATTAAGTTCCAACTGTTTTTATATTATAAAATTGGTAATTTAATCATATTAAGTATTTAAAAAAAAAATTATAATTAGGTATAAAAAAATTAATCATAATAAAAATAATCCCAATCCGGGGGGTGCCGCAGATTACAAACTCTATTCAAAATATTTTTTGCAGACGATCGCGTGAACAGTAAATAGGGCTGATTTAGGTTAGTATAGCAACTATGTGACAAAGTTGTCGAATATTTATAAAAGAAAATTTCTTTAAAAAACTTTTTAACTGAGAGACTATTTGATATATGAAATAGACGGACAGACGGCCATAGCTCAATCGATTTCTTCACTAATACTAATTAAAAAAGTGGTAATTTCTTTTTCCTCGAAAAGAGGATAAATCTAATTAATTTGAAGAAAATACATAAACACAAGGAAAGCTAATAGGGTTTCAAGGCAACGCATTCAATAAAAAATCAAAGATATTACAAATCGGAAGTATTTCACATTCAGTACTGATAAGGAATCTTTTAAGATAAATTTTTCCATGGGATGAGATTAATTGTGTTCCTTCTTGAGCCTTTTATAAAAAATTTAGCCCCTAATGATATTAAATTGACTTTATAATGGTGCTTGAAAATCTTCAATCCAAGCGCCTAAAAACTCGTCACAAAAACCCAAATCGGTTTTTCAAAAATATTTTCACCGTTTATTAACGAATCTAATTTCAACGTAGTAGCTTCATGTATGGATTACGAAAGAAACAAAATAGTCCCTTTATCCTTTATCCTTTTTTGAAAAAAACATGGTGTATTAGTTTTGCACTGATGCACGAACCGCTCATCGTAGACCCCCTAAAAGTTACCTTTAGAATACTTAGAATGATTAGAGTGGTTGATGTAGGCATGCCAATCTATATGTCTATAGCAAACTAGTCCCTCAGTCTTAAACTTTGGTTATAGCCTTCTTAAATACTTAGACTGCAAATTTGTCAGAACCGGGCGGATTGGACCGAAATATCATATGAACCTAAATCGGCGTCGACAATAGCTCTACAATTTATAACCGAATATAACGTTCGATTTTTTTTCAGTCTTCATTATTCACAATATTTTCATAGTTGCATTTCGCAATCCGTTTTAATGACTTACGCAGTTTTCGCTTTAATTATTTAAATGTATATTTGTTTGAAAACTGCTGGAAGTGGTAAATACTGTTGTACATATGAAATAGCCGTTGAATTTGCGTTTTTCATAGCTATTTGTTAATTGAATTAAATTATTTAGTGGTTGTCGACTGGTTTGCCACCAAATTTGGTTACTTTTTTGTGGACTACGAAAAGACTTTTTCTGAACGAGCGTGTGTAGTTGTATGTAGCGATTAAAAGTGCACCGTTTTGTGTCTAATATAAACACCGCTAATACTTTTTCTAATTTTTCATGTTCTAAATAACTTATTTTTAAATAAATTTAGATCTAGTCTGATGTTATTGATGTGTGATTAGTCTGTAAATCCTAATTCGTATTACATTTCATTGACTTGAAATTGTGAGGACTCCTTTTAGACTTAAAACACACTGACAAACAGACATGACCATATTAATTCATCTATATATGTTAGATATAACAAATCTAGATTCTTTTAATTTTAACGAAAGATTTGGACTGTTGTGTGTACCGAAATTAATTTGTCAAATTTGATTGGGAAGTGTTAGCTAAATTCGTAATATTTTTGATTGATAGCTTTGACAACACAAAATACTTAATTGAAAGATATATTCGTTTGAATAAAAATGTCAACCAATTATAATTTGGGCACTCTGACGTGGTGTCGAAAGAATGAGAAAATAAGCTTTAAAATAAGTTTCTGTCACTTTATATTGTGGGGGATGCTTCACTGAGTCCCACAAAATAGGAATCCCTGAGCTTTATGTAATTATCATAGGAGCTGACAGCTTCTGTTCTATTTTCACTTCCATTGCCATTTCAATTTAAAGCCTTTTAACCCTCTCCGTGCCCAGGCAATGTTTAATATGCCTTAAAAATTCCATTATTATCATTTTGTTTATATAATTATTGCCCAAGTTTATCACAATCGTGCAGCAAATGCCTCTCTATCCGAAAAGGGAGCTAAAATATACAATCTATATCTGCATCGAAGAAAGCAAACTTTTCGCACATGCGGTATGAGTTTTTACGAGTTTTTGTGGTTCTGTCGTGTATCTTGTCTGCTGTGCTTTTTTGCTTTTCTGGTTTTCTGTTTTTGTTCGTTTGGCTAATTTACATTTTCATGGTAATTAAAATGTACGTCTCCTGCCAGTCAAGTGAAACTCGTTTACATAATTATGTGTGGCAATTTACGTGTATGAGAGTGTGTTTAAAGATTCAGGCGGAAGAGCAAAAATACAAGTCATCTCCTCTGAGATGCTGAAAGTGACAACAATTTTGTGGCATAAATAAATTTATTAGAATAATTTTCGGCCTATATACTGACACAGAGTTGGTGTTTTGTTGTTTAAGTTTTCAGAGAAAGATGGAAGGATCTAGTTGGGTCAGGAGTTTTCAAGCTGTTGTCTCAATTTTTCCAATTGGTTTTGTTTTTCTTCATAAACGTCAACAATTGTTAGTCGATTTGCATATCATGGGAATGTAGACAATAAAATGTTGTTCCGCCTCTTTTATGTAAGGTCCCGAATAAACAATTCACATTACGCAAGCTCATTCAATTTAAAATTCTAATATTTTTCACGGAACGATTTTGAATAATGGCATCAAGTTTAGTATTACGATATGAATATATAAAAACAAAAAGCCAATAAAATACTCAAAGTGAATAATAAATGTCATATTGTAACATTTCATCGATGAGCTTACAAAATAATTTAGGTCAATATAAATATTAAAGTGTTTCAAATTGTTTTTCAAAAATTAATACGAAATTGCTCTATTATACTCATTTTAAATTGCTCTACATCATTCAAGGCTTTGTTGTAGTCTTTCCATTTTTCAACTCTAATATTTAAGAATTTGCAAATTGTGTTTGTTTTTGATTTAGCAAACAATCGATATTTCTAGCCCGTATTCATGCAGCTAGAAAACGTCATTCATGCCTGAGCATAATTCATTACCGTTTTCCATGGCATATTGTGTTTTTATATATATTTTAAGGTCAATGCTTTTTCTATTTTATCCTGTCAATTGTTTTGCTTTAATTTATGTTTGCCCTCGCACCCAAGCTTGAGACCATTTGTTATGCTTTGTTGATTGAATATGTGCTTTAATAAATTATAATGAAAAATTGTTATTTATGATTTGTGGATATGCAATTAATATGATAATAAGTTATGTAATTAAAATTGTGTTATTTTTTTTTACGTTTTCTCTTTTGAAATATAAAATTAAGCATTAACGATTTCAATTAATTTTATTGAATATTAAACATTAAGGTAAAATATTTTAGCCGTCTCATTTATTCATGTCAATGAAAAAGAAAAACAGTGAACTTTGGCCTGATGGGAATTCTGGTAATCAAATACATCAGTTTTTCGGGGAATTTGTCACTTAGCAAATTAATAAGCACTTTGTTATCCAGACCAGTCACTATTTCAAACGGTAGAAGTTTCTAACCACTTGAGACATAATAAAATCAATTATATATTACGTATATGCCAGATTGACGCAACGCTTGGGCAATATCCTTCCACATGAATAGTTAAGGCTTAGCGTGTATGAAAGCTTATTCCAAACACATAATGAAAATATTTTTGGCTTTGGCTGTCTGGCTTGCTGTGGTCAGGGTCATAATGGCAACCACAAAAAAAATAAAAATAAAAGAAAACTGCCGGGGACAGACTCATTATGAATGGTCAACAGACAATAAAGTAAAAGTAGAACTGGAAAAAAGCCTAAAACACAGCATAGACAAACAAATGAGCAACAAATAACACCAAAAAATCATTATAAAAAGCCTGTTAAGGTTTTCTTAGATCTATGTAACTGAGGAATAAGATTGCCAAGAAGCCTGTCGGCCATTGTGCTTTCCAAAGAAAGCACAAAAATGGGCTAACAACAAGACAACATTTACTAGAGTTCAAATACATCTAAGAGTAAAATAAACAAACAGGAATTGCTAATAGAGATGTCAACCGAATTCGCGAAATGAGCGACGCGTGTCCAAAGTCAATAAGTAGCAACGTAAGTCAATACTAATGTCTCGCAAATAATGAGAAATGCCCAGATCATCCAACCCACTCAAACTACATTTACTTTCTATCTTCGTCTTTTGACCGAGTAAAATCTTAAAAAATAAGAAGGAAGTTCTTGTGTTGGTTGGTATTACACGAGCTTAGCAGCCAAGTTTGGGTTAATCCGCGTGCACAGAGTTGCTGTTCAAGCAGGAGTGCCCGATGGCTTAGGCCCGCATCTATTTCATCAACGAACGGAAATTCCCTACACTAATTATTGGCAGCAACAGGAGACTGACAAGTTAGCTCACTCTTCTTCTTGCCCAAGTGTGCGCCTCTGGAACAATTAGAACTTTTGGGCGATTGTATAAAATGTTTTGTTCCATCAAGTTTTTTTTTTATGTATTTGTTGTCGCCACTTTTGTTGTTGCCTAGTGTTTCCAATGCGAGGAGAAAGAGCCTAATTAAACCATTGAGATTTGTTTCGTGTGAATGAATGACTGAGCACTTTGTCCTTAGACTGTCTCAGTCGCCTTCGCCCAACGCTTGAGTAATTTTAATTTGTTGTAAATGCTGTTTTTTTATCTTCGTTTTTTGTCGGTTGGTTGGTTGGTTACGCCACGTTCTAAATTTATGCATAGTCAAATAAATATACATGAAGGAAATAGGGGAGGTAATACGGCACAATAGGGGGTTAGACTTCCTTGGGGCACAATTTGGTGCCAAAATTTATGGTGTGAGTCTTCTTATTGCTATTAAAAAAGTTTTTTGTTTTGGGCCAGCTCAAAGAGAAACGAATTGAGGGCAACCAAACAAAGTAACTTGTTGTTTGAATTAATCACATCGCATTATTAGAACTTAAACAAAAAAAAAAAAAAAACGAAGAATTTCATTTGTTTTAATGATCACATTAATTTTTGCTCTCATTTCGTGTATAAAACTCATTCAACCATAAGTAAAGGGTACATAAAGACGAAAGTCATAAGCTTTGACCAAATTTCTTAAGAAAGGTTTCGAAAGTGGCTGCTATGAGCTCTTAAATTAAAATGCAAATTAATAAAGTAAGAAAAACTTTTTAAAGAAAAATGTGTTCCTAAATAAAATTAATAGAATTAAAAGTTAGATTTAGAAAGAGGGCATCAAAAATGTATTAAAATTACTACATTTAAATATTCACAGTCATATAGTGCCCACTACTATTAAAGTCAGCCTATATAGACCATCAAAAATATTTGCTTTTGATTTTAAATTCTAAATTTGTAAATAAAATATAAAAGGCAATTAACTAAAACTGCCTAAGGAAATTAGATAACGGTAACATCAAAATAAAACAAAACGGAAAATTGGTAGGGAGCGACTACGATGTGGGAAATAAATTTGAGGCAATTGAGGCGTTCATATATGAAATGAAAAAATAAAAAAAAAAAAACAATAAACAACAAAACAAAACAAAGAGAAATACAAATTAATTATAAACTCGGAGAGAGTGAGAGAGTGGAAAAAATCAAAATAGACCAGGCCACATCGTAATTATCAGAAATGAAGGTGAGTAGGTGGACAAGAATTGTCCCAGAGGCAAATAAATACAATTATGGTGGAACAGACCAAGCTAAGCACGTAACAAACGAACTCACCCGTCAGGCAGAGACTTATATTTAACTTGGAAAAATGCCTCAAGTCAATTTTCAAACATTTAATAATAAATTTCAAAACTCACAAATAAAATAACAATAATATTTTGGTTAGGGCTAAATTTATATATATACATACATTTTTTTTTAATTTCAGACTTTAAAAATTGTAATTTATCGATAACCGAAGTAGAAAAAGAGAAAACTTTCCAAATATGTGAACCTTCTTTTTCATTTTTATGCGCGCTGCTCGTTTCCTTTCCGCAGTTTGCTTTTATATATATGTATAATACAATATTGAATATATACCTATATTTGTTTTCTTTATCAAAACGATATTTTCATTCAAGTAAAGCTAATTTGAAATTCAACACACAAACAAAATTGTATACACACGCAAAGCCCAAATGTATAAAGCCAAGTAAAAAGCTGCCAGGGCTTTTAAACACTCCGGGGCTAAAAAAAATGGAGAAGGTAAGAGAGCGGGAAAAAATTGTATATTTCGAGACTTTCAGGTAGGCAGGAAATTGGTAAAACATTTTCTTTAGTAAAACAGCGAAAAGAAAAACAATTGTGCTGACTTTTCAATGAGCCGAAGGGCCGCCGTCGTCCAAACTTGGAGACTCTAGTTTGGTGGGTATTGTTTTGGGTTTGCGTTAGTTTCTTGTTGATTTTGCAAGATTCACTCAACCGTAAAATATGCGAAATCTAAGGCAACACTATCTCAAAATAAGTTGAATAACTTTTATCTGTTGGCCCGCAACCCCTCATCTACTTCTCAGGTGAGAAAGGGCACCAGGTGAGGCTGCTATCTCACTCAGTCTATGTTCGCACTTATAAATAACTGCCGCTACGTGTTTTGGGCATGAAAATACTTTATCAAATTCTCCAAAACGGTCTCAGGCTTTTGCGGTGAAATAGAAAGCATATTGACCAAGTCCTTCTGCCTCTCTCACATCAACACACAGGCCCTGCCTTTCCTCCAAACCACTTACATACAAGAAATACAAAAATTGTTGAGTGTCTGTAAGTATTTTTGGTGCTGGCATTTCGAATTTTATTTGTTTCACATCACAAATTGAAAGTCAACTAAAGTGGCATTTCCACATATGGGAGCAAATAAATAAATAAATGAAACCAATGGAATTTTATTATTGATAATAATTGAAATAGAAATTCTTCAAATTTGTTAAGTGGAAACAAAATTTTGCTTTAATTCAAAATTAATTCCTTACGTCAGCAGGTGTATTTTGTTACTTCTAAAAATGAGATGTTGTTATACAAAGTTTTGGTATAGGTATACTCGAATATTTTTTATATTTCATAGCATCTGCTTCCAAGTACTCTTGTTAAAAATCTATAGAAGAGAAAAGATACTAATTTGAAATTTTTACCGTCAATCGATTGTTTAAATAACTATCAAATTTAAAGAAAAAATAAATAAATCTTCCAAATCATTCTATTTTTCCAACTAGATAGAAGGATAAACCAATTGCTTTAATTTTTGTGGCTTACCTAAATATTTTATGAAAAGATTATTAATACCATCTTAATGCCTGATTAACTATACTCAAAATAACCAGAATGGATTGCAATACTTCAAATCTGCCTATATGGGACTAATGAAAAAAATAACAGAAAAAAAGCATATGAAGTTTTCCTGTTTTTTTTTACTTTTTTGTATTGTGTAATAAAAATCCTAGTACAAATTCAAGAAGATAATCCATGTTTATATTTGATATTGATTGAGGGTAAAATATCGAAATATTTAAAATTCCCTGTTAAAAAATACCTGCACAACTTGTATATAGACTTTTGGTTAAACAAAAGATTATTAAAGGCTTCTGAAAAGCTTAACGCCAAAAATATACAAAAGTTCAAAAGGAAAATTGTCTGACACTTCTGGCTTAAAAGTATTCAATCTGACGACTTATCAGACCGCGGTAACTGATATTCTGTTTGGCCTTAAAAACCGCAGAGTATACAGTGCTATGCGGTATTTGTGGTACTCAACATCAATTTTCAAATGAAACATAAAACTTTTCAGATCCTCTGGTATGGGGAACAACTGCGGGCACGTAATGAGCTCCGACAATTTCAAGGCAAACCCAATTCGAAGCAATCCAGGCCAGACCAAGCAACCGATATCACTATAAAATACTGGAAAAAAAGCAACATAACTTATTCAACTTTGTGGGCGTCGATTGTTGTTGTTACTGCTGTCGTTGCGGTGAAAGTTGAGCGGGGTTTTCGAACTTTTGTCTTTCAATTCCTTGACAAAATCTTCCACCTAACTTAAGACTTAAAAACTTATTTTCTTTACCTCAACTTACAATGCTGGTGTGTTTGCTGTTTGTTTTTTTTTTTTTTTCTTTCTTTCTTTATGCATAGAATGTCAAAAAGGTAATCACAGTTTTTCTTTTAGTGCTGCCCCAAATTATTATTAACTTTTAAATTAAAACTATTAATCAAAATAATAAAAAAAAATCCAAACGTTATCTTCGGGGTGCCGAAGATTAAAGATTTTTTTCGCAGTTCTTTCTGCCGTAAATCACATGAACGGGGTTGTTCATTTATTAGGTCCGATTTCAATTTGTATGACAGCTATATGATATAGTGATCCGATTCGGTACAATTATACATTGCTATAAAAAAATACGCATGCCAAATTTGAAAAGAATCGGATAATAAATGGGGGAATTATTCCTTAAACTGATTTAGGTTCGTATGACAGCTATAAGATATAGTGATCTGATCCGGCCGGTTCAAATAAGTGTACTACCTAGATAAAAAAGAAGGCTAAATACCAAGTTTCAGCAAAATAGCTTTTAAACTGACAGAGTAATTCGCATAGAAACAGACGGACAGACGGACATGGCTATATCGACTCCTCTAGTGATTCTAAGTATTCTAGATGTAACTTTTGTGGGTCTACGATGTTTGGTTCTGTGCGTTACAAACATCAGAGCAAAATGAATATAATCTTTTTTCTGTGAAAAGAGTATAAAAATCGAATAACATTAACTAGTATGAGATTCGCACCAAGGTATAAAAAAAATCCCCATCGTTATCTGCTATAAACTCTTTTTGAAGTTTCTTTTCGCCGTAAATCATATAAACGGGGTTGGTCAGTAAGGTGGGTCGATTAGGTTAGCATGGCAACTATATGATATACTAGTCCGATGCCAATGAAATTCGGCACATATGCTTATATCTAAGTAAGAAATTTTTACTAAAAATAATAGTGATTTCATTAATTGACTTTATTAATGTGTTGCTACGTAAATTCATTTTGAAATGTTCATTTATTTCATCTAAAGCGGTATTTTCTGAAAAAAGTCAAATCACTCCAATAGCCTTAAAGCAATAAGCTTCTTACTGCGTATACATATAAATTAAATATAGATAATGAGTACAGAGAACGCGTATTATTTTTCAATGTACCAAACGGTTTTGAAGCTGAAATTAAATACGGGTTATATGCGCAGCTCCGTTATCAGGGCAGGCATAGCTCCTCTTGGTCATATCTGAATTTGATTGATTCAGTTGCGACCACATATTGGCTTTGACGAGGTCGGGATCATTGTCATTCATTTATTCTCGTATTGTCTCTAAAATGTGAAATATAAATATTTGCACATGGGTGTAATGCAAAAGAGGGTCGGTGGGCATGGTTTTGTTCAGTTTGTTTGAACGGATTTTGGTTTCGGTTTCGAATTTCTGTTACCCATGACCAACAATCTAAATACACACAACCCTACGCTGGTTGAGTATGTGTGTTAATCGGTATACGTTGCACACACTTGTGTTAGTGGAAGAAGTTGAGGATTTCGCTGTGAATTTTGGGGCAAGCACACATTTGAATTTGAATGGTTTGCTTATCTTTGGCAACCCATGCTTTAGTTAAAGCTGTTGTTGGCTTTATTTGCAATTCTTGAGCCTTCAATGTTTGACTTTCGATATGCCCTTTAAATTTGTCTGAGCTTGTCTCATTAATTACCAAGTCAATATTGTAGATACGAAGTGACACAGCCTGTTCTTTATATTTATTTGATTATTTGTACTGTTAATGAACTGAATTTTAAATATTGACAAAAAGATTTTAAAATAGATTTAAATAATTACACAAGTGCCTTAGCTTGATGTTTTTTTATGCATATATCCGTCTATTTGAGATAGGAAAGTTAAATTTTCGAAAACTAAGTCAAGACATTGATAATTGAGTTATATAAGCATTTCTCAGCCCATCATTTAAATAATAATAGATATTCACACATTCATGCCAACAAAAGACACCGAGTACACCGGATATGGCTTTTGTAAGTCAGGCAACCGTGCGTATACGTGATTCATTTTGCTACTACCAAATGCTGTAAAAAAAGAACAAATATACCTCCAAGTACAAATCCTTAAAAAAGCCCACATAAACCTACTACAAATACACTTACAAACACACTCATGCACATCCAAAGGCACGCACATTTATGTATCAATGGCTTAACAACGGATGGCATATAAATAACCCATGCGGCAAAAAGAAACGAATGCTTGCCGAGCGCGGCCCACGTGTTTAAATTGAAAATAAAGACAAAATGGATTTCCGGGCTTAACAATTGAATCCTTGCAACCTTGTCTAAAAACAACAGCAAATAAAGCAACAACAAGGTACATAAGCCTTGGCCATACGTTTGTGAAACGGTTTTCGGCAAAAGCATGGCAAACTCATACGCCCTTATTTAATGAGGAAACATAAATTACAAGTGGTCATCATGAAAGTAGAGGCGTATCCAGTTTCTAGGATCAACTAGACATAAAATATCATAAGTAATTTTATAAATAAATATTCTGAAATTAACAAGTAGAACTTTAGTTTCCCTCGAAAAGAAAATTCTCTGTAAACTTGTTTACAAATCGAGTATTGAAAGCTTAATCTACTAGTCAAACATATAACTTTATAGGTCTTTAATATCCAAACAAAATGCTTCAATCGTTCTTAGAACCTTAGTTTTTGTTTGTAAGCCTGTGTGACTACTCATGTATGGTGTATATGTATGTTTGCCTATCTATCTGTATAGAAATATTTGCAATCAGCTACCTATGTGGGATTATCCTCACCTTTCATAGCATTACAAGACACACTTCTTAACCTGCTAAGACTATATTCACAACTAAAGAAAACATATTTTAAATAATTTCTTGAATCCCATTGGCTCAAATACATTCTAAGAGAATCTGTAGGAACTGTAGGAAATGGTAAAAACGAGAATTGAATAAGTCTTCAAATTATTTACCTCGCTCTGCTTATTCTTGAGACTATTGGTAATTACAATGAGAAGGTAGTAGTAATAAGCCAAAAATTTTTAAACTCAAAAATATGGTATTATGTTTTTATACCCTGTACCCGAAGGGAAAGGGTATACTGGAAAGCTGTGCATGTATGTAACACCCCAAAGTTACCCAGAATATGATCAGGGTGAATAAAGAAATCGATTGGGTGATGTCCGTCTATATGAACGCAAGAATCTCAGAAACTACAAAAGCTCGAGTTATGAGATTTTGTGCAAAGAATCAATAGGGCACGCGAAAGGGCAAGATCATTTTTTATGTTGACCCGAAAATCATCACCGACCCCCCCCCCCCCCCCCCCCCCTCCCAAAAAAAAATGTGATTTTCAAAATTTGCAAAAATGTAAAAAATTTTTGCAGGCCCTGTACCACACAGGGTATTTAAATTTCGGGAAAGCCCGAATTGAGTTCAGGGATCGAAAAGTACTACAGAAAAACTTATCTCATCCCGTCCACAAATCTCCACGCACCCCACTGGAGGCTGGATTGCGAGCGAAGCGAGCAATCACGAGGCGAAGCCCCTTAGTTCACTCCTAGCATAGGTCCAATATTCAAAATATCCAATAAGCTCGATCCACATACGTTATATATGATTAACCTATCTGACAACGACATCTGCAGATAGACAAATATGCTCGCTGTGTTTATAGTTTAAATAGTACTGGAGATCTGCAAAGACTTATTTTTTCACATTACATGCTATTGCTACAATTTAATGTACTTTTACTATAGTGGTGACAGAAGGTGTGACTGGGTAAGATAATGCGCTTCAATGTTAAGCTATGAAAAAAGAAACCGTTTATGCTGAATAACGCAATTATTTCAGGAACAAATGAAGTAGATCCCTAAACGGTTATTCCTATGGAGCTATGTTATATGGCCGATCGTCATAAAATATTTTATATGTATGTACTGCTTAATACCTCCAGTCACCAAATGTGATTGAAATAACATCAAAATTAATGAAGCTTTAGTTTTGAAACTCAACAAAGCTGCTAAATAATTGACAGTAATTATAGGAGCTAATATAGTTATATGCCGCAATCCTTGAACAAATCAAATACTAGCAATTCCTTGATCTATTTTTAAAAATATGTAGTTGATTACTTCTTATCATCTTCAAGGTCGGAAAGATATTAATTTTCAGATATATAAGAATTATGGACTTAACAACAAAATTTTGTCTACTCATTTCTTGTATAATTAATTTTTTTTTTTTGAATTAAATATATTATAATAAACAGAATATAAATATTCAGTTGGAATCTCTCACACTTAAAGTTTTATTATTAACTGAACTTTTTGGGCACACTCAATAGTATTCACTCTTAATTCTAACAGCTGACGTTATTGTCTAACAACTCTTGTAACAATATAAATAATGTGAAGCCTAAAAATGAAACTGACAGCCCAAAAGTTTTCCTTGAATGAAAATATGATTTGTCTGTAAAGTTGAAATAGAATTCAAAACAATTTATTTATGTATATTTCGTTGAATGAATAATATACAAATACATATACAAATTAACTGTCTCCCCATTTTTGCAGTTTGGGAAAAATAAAATAATTTCGGGCCCAGAAAAAATATTTAGTAAATAAGCTAATACAGTTTAGCCTGAATTTAAAATATTGAATTTATTAAAATGTATAATCGATTACTATGTTGTCTTTAATATTTTGTGGTAAAACGAAAATTAAATAAGATTTATTCCTAAAAATAGCTTATACATAATATCAATCAACAAAAAATACAATTTTAATAATATAGAATGAATCCTAGCAAATAAGAAAATGGCAAAATTGTCATCGTTAGGAAGAAAATATATATAAAATTTGTGGTGATAATATTTATAAATTTCAGCACGCTCTGAGCCACATAGCGCAATGCATAATGTAATAGAAAGACAGGGTACAAATTTTCCCACAATTTCCTCTAATTTCCATTTAATGTTTTTTTCATGAGCCCACACGGCGTATGCCTAATCAGTTTCAATCACACTTCCATTCGCAAACCACTTCTCCTCCTGTTTTGGATATACCAATTGCGTATTTTGGGTCCCATGATGAGCCAGGCGGTCCACTGCCAAATGGTCTACGACCTGCCACACTCAATTCAATCAACCTGGGGCGTTGACATAGCAAAGCTCCTCTAGTTACTCTTACCCTGCCCTACACACTTGATATGCAATGCCCGACACAAATTAAAACTGTGCAATACACACACACACACGAAAAGCAAAAAACAACAACATCGGTATGGAGCACAAATTGTTATTGTTCTCTTTTTTTTGTGACCGTTTATTAGATTTCCGCCAACAGACAAATTTCCCTTCACGCTTACAGTGTCATAGACTGTGGTGATTATTATGGAATTTTGTCAGGTATCGAAAAGAGAGTTGGGACGTACTTCAAGTATCGTCGCTTAGGAACGTGTGAGCGTATTCGTGGATATCATTTTACGGTAGAGGGAGTTAAATTCATTAGCAATTTGCACGCCTGCCAACGGGCAAATGTGCATTAGACAGTCATCAAACAAAATAGTGAGAAGCCCAAACATCTGGCAAAGTCACAACTACAGAAGGAGAGGGGATTTCAGAACAAAATATTATTCATTTTAATAATTCTAGCAATAATACAAAAGGAGTGAGTTCTGCTGCTTCGCATTAACATCAACTAAAATCCAATCATATACAACCAATCCACTCTTGAGATGAGGAAATTTCTTCAAGCATTTTGTATATTTTGCTTAAATTTATCAGTTCTTTGTGCAGATGATGTTGAAATATTTAATATGAATTCAGGTAAATATGTTTTTTATTGAAAACAGAATAATTATAATAAATTCATTTTTTAATTATAAGCCAGATGCAATGAACCCATGAGTCAAAGAGGACCTTGCAATCGTTCATTTGAGCAAAGCTACGTTACCTTTGATAAGGAATCCGGCTCTTGTAAGTACTTTGATTACGGTGGCTGTGGAGCAACGATAAATTTTTTCGAATCTATAGACGAATGCATTTCATTTTGTATCAGCTTCAAAAGAAAATAGATGTAGCATTATAAAGTTTTTGTGAAATTTGGGCTTTCCAATTTAAACTATAGTGTCCAACCATCGAGCTATATGAAAATCTATATTAGTCTGCCCTTTACTTAATATAATTTGTTCGTGTCATTACACAAATGAAAAGCGTTTAGTTGCTTTAAGTAGCATATCAAATGGCTTTATATTGGGGAAATATTTGTTATTGTTACCGAGTGATATCAAAGTAAAATAAATTAAATATTTAAAAAATAAAAAAATATTCCTCAATTTGGTTGAGCTTTGGCTCAATTATTCAAATACATTATTCATTTAGTGGAAGCCTAATACCAAGTATCAAATGCAAAAGAAATACTTTTCGGACATTAATAGTCTAGCCCTACAAAGTGCCTAACAACGACCACCAACCGTCAATAGCAGACTTATTTACCAGGCTTTTTTTCTACTTTTTTTTTAAGTAAAACGATCCGAGCTCTTGACCTTATTAGGCTCTCACACATTCAATTGTGGTCCAGCCTAGCAACATAAACAAAAACTTAATCAAGCATTAGAAAAACAACAACCGCGTCACACATCAATCAGCAGTGAGAAAACAAAGAACTCAATTACCAATCTACCGACTACCAAGCCCTCAATTTAGACCTTGAGATTTCAACCAAATTAGTTATTGGCCTATTGGTCAACAGCAGATGTCATAAATTGCATTTACTCTGAGAACAAAACAAAATCATATTAATTAATAATACAGGCCACACCCTAAATTACCCCCAGCCAGCACAAAGCGCTATAGCAAACCAAACAAATTAAAAATTGTATATACAAACAAAAATAAAAGGAAAGAACCTTTAACAAAATTACCCACATTAAATAAAGTACCTTCAAGTGAGAGGCAAATGCGTTAGCAAAAGTAAATCAATCAAAGCCAAGTTTGCCAACTTTGCAGATTTTATGACAGAAAAAAATTCGGTCTAAGTAATTTGTATGTATTTTTTGTAGATTTATCAATCATTTTGAAACAAATTTCGTTTCCCAAGCTCTTCAAAATAAAATCAACAAAAGTGATTTTTTCAAAATATAGAAAACATTGAAATGTAACTTGCAAATTTGCTGATTTGAATTGGAATGGTTGTTCACTTGTTTTTCTGAGAAGTAATTGAAAAGAAGTCAAATCGAATGGACATGCTTAAATTATTGAATCAAGCAAGTGGAATCGATTATTCTCTAAACGAAGCAATGCAAACAAAGCAGCTAGATGGGTGTAGTTGAATTTCTTTCAACTGAAAATATCTGGAAGATTTACTAATTGAATTCAACAGCTAGAAAAGCTGACAGCAACAAACTGATTCAATTGCCAGCATGGTCACATTAATATTGTCACTGTATTTTTCCTTTATATTTTTTGCTGGTCTAATCAGTGAACTGTTAACAACCAATATCTCCAGCTGTCCCAATGCTGTCAGACTTTTGTACATAATTGCTTGGCACTCCCAACCACCACAGATGTCAGGTTAATCAGTTGTCAAATTGCTCAATCGACAAATGCATTCGATTGTAAAACTGTTTTGCAGATCAATCAATTGTTTTTGTTCAAATTTTTTTTTGAATTGATGGCAAACAAGTTTAAGTAGTCTTAATAGAAAGAGATTCGTTCTCGCAGGCAATGTTTTCGGATTTTTAAAAATCTTTCTATTTCATATACTCAATTTATTGAACCTTTTGCCCTTTAATGATTATTAGCCTTACGATATAATAAAGAGCCATTTCGGAAGACTTGATGGATGGTTTAGCCAACATCAAAGTCAAAAGGAATATAAAAAAGGCAAATTCAAAGATACCCACGATAAGCTGTTAAGCTTTCAATTGATTTTTTCTTGTGCGCCACTTTGGCTGACCCTCAGAAATCTTTACTTTTTTAGGCTCACACACAAACATGAGCACTCAACCAAGAAGCAGACCAAAGAAAAACAAAGCATAAATCATGCATGAAAGTAGCACAAAAGGCAAATAAGAAAAACATACATTCAAATAAAAAAAACAACTCGTTTTGTCTTCTAGCAACAAATCAATCAAAAGCAAACTTGGAAAAAATTAGAATTTGTATGCAAGGAAATCTGGAAGTTAGAAAAGTCGTAGGCCTAATACAAATTGACTAAATTCGTATTTGTCTGATAGGTAGGAAACTTTGCCAGTAACAAAGCATCGAACCGGAAATAATTATATGATTCTAATCAGAAAACTGAACAATTTGATTGGACTTCAGTACAACAAGATAGAATAATTCCATATTAAGGTCCACGTTTGCTTTAAAGGGCAACTACTCTTATTATATATACTAGATAGCTTTAAAGCTTTTTCAGGAAGATCCATAAAAAGATTTTGAATATCTTAAAGTAAAAAAAAAAGTCTAATTTTTGTATTCATTTAATGAGTCTGATTCATTTACTTATCCGCTGCCGAAGCTAATCTACGTTGTCCTCTGACATTATTGGACCTAAGCCCAATTAAAAGCTTGTTGAATGCGTGTGAAAAAGTTTTAGTTCAACTTTGCCCATATATTAACATATTTATGAGGGTCGATATTCCATCGGCCCAGGCTGCAACCATTAAAATCATACTTCGTTGGTTATAACTTTAATTAGCTATTCAGCATTGGACACTCGCAAAGCTCCAATTGAGATAAAATTATAGACAGCGTGACATGAGCTGAACCCAATTTCTAGCGGTTCGGTTTTTAAATAAACAAATATTAAGGGTAAGAGACCCCGACTCTGCCATCATCATAATAATAATCTCGTTAATTTAAAATTATACTCCGAAGCCCACTTACGTATATACTCCAAGTATGTTCACACTTACACATTTTCACACAAGGTAAGGGAAACGCATAAACATAAACAACACTCTGGCAACTTCCAATAGACTTTTGCCTGCCATCTTTGTCATCCTTGTTGTTGTTTTCGGCTGTCGACATTTCATTGCTTTTGCTTTTCTGTACCGCTGGCACTTTCAGTTCTGTTGTTTATGATGGCAGAGCACCTGCAACTTCCGCTACACAAACACAAATACAATCGCACTAACACACACAAGCTCACGTTTACAGACTCTCCATTTTCATCGCCCACTCTTTGTAAATTTGAAGTATTCATTCGTACATTCCATGGCGACGGATTGCCGGCATTTTACTGGGCACCAACTGCTCCTGGGTTCCTGTTTTCTGCCTTTAACTTTAATTACCAGGCAATTTTGCGCCCTGCCTACATCAACTTTCAGTAAACAGGACCGACGAGCCAATTTTGTTTGCTGTGCTTTTTGCATCGCATTTTATATGAACTGGAATTCTTTCTTTTCTTTTTCAATTCGCTTGCTTTCTTGTTAATTTTCTACTAGTAGTGTTTATTTTCATGGGTCCTGTTTGAAAATTAATTGTTGACATTGAAACAACGCAACTCCTTCTGATACTGAATACTGACTTACTCCATTTGTTTTAAGATTTTTACTCTTTTTATATCCCCCTCGTAGAAATGCTCAATATTTTGCAATTTTAAATATTACTGTTACATTATCTGAATTAATTCAATATAAAATCCATAGATATTTCTGCTACCATTTAGATTATCCGAAGTTGATTGGATTTCACAAAACCACAAACAAAATGAATTAAGCCAACTACCTCCCCCTTTTTTGGTGTGTACGTCCTTTTTTTATCATTTTTGTTTACCAAAACGAAAACCACAAAAATGTTTATGTTTGCATTGAGCGGTAGAACCTTTTTTTTTTAGAGCATTTCGCTTTGCATTTTTTAGCTCTTTAGATAGTTACAACTTCCTGCAGACCCACTGTCTACATATTTTCCGACTATCTATTCGTTTACGAGTCTGTCGATTCGTGTTACTCATCTGTGTTCTATTTTATACGAAATGCATTACATAAATTGCCGTTTATGTTTTGCCCATGTAAGTGCACAAGTAAGGAAAATGCCAGCTCAAACCGCATGTGAAAAGGACCACAGAACAACTCCTATTCATATAAAAAATACAGCTGAAAACGTCAGCAGAATAAAGACGGAGAGACATACAGAAAGCGACTTGCTGACAGCCAAAGCAGCATACCATCCTATCGAACGTTTTGAAACATCTGTCAGCGACATTGAAGCGTTGCAACCGGCGACATGTGGGCGACAAGAGCGCGACATATTGGCAACTCTTTACTGAATTCTCTCAACTTTAGTATCTGTCTTAGACAAAAAAAGAAAACACACACGAAATCAACGTTTACAAACTAGCTAGAAAACACGCCAAACACAGTCAAACAGAATCTGAGAGACGCAAAGGGACTGGCATGTGAGTACTCAACCCCTTAAATGGTTGAACATTTCAATCTCTTGGCTCACTCACTCTGACTCTTGGGAATGTCGTAACCTTCTATCTTTTTATTTGGTACATATTTTGCAAATTGCATCCGTTTGTCGCTTTTGGCTGCCATATTGCCAGCATAGTTAAACAACTTCCGCTTGAGCAATTGCGAGTCAATTACAAAAATTTCTTTTCATCATTTTGTTGAGCTCAGTAGTCGGACTTTTGGTTGCCTTTTTACTGAGTGACTTGTTCAATGGGACCTTGAAATAAAAATGTAAAAGTAATATAATTAGAATTTATATTTTATATTTTAAAACAGAAAAAGTATATGAAAAAAGACCCTTAAGATACAGTCAAGAGGGATACCGATAAAAAAGGACGCCTGTAAAGGAATGGAAAAACTAAAAGTATTTCAAGAGATTGCGAAAAATGATATTTTACATTAAAAGTAGTGAATTCATTTGTTTTCTAAATATTCAATATTTCCAATAAGAATCTTCTCACAGATTTTTTTAAAGCGATTGGATGAAGTGAACAGCTTTTAAGAATTTGTATCAAACAAGAAGCGTAAATGAACTGAATATTAACTTTTTTATAACAATATACACAATTAAAACTAATTCAATTTTGATGGCTTTTAAAAAATACTGAAAAATTGCGTAAGATCTGAAAGCTTCTAACTTTTTAACTTGTTAATGAATTCAGCCTTCCTGGCCACCAGTAAAAGCCTAAAGAATACCAAGCAAAACGTTCAAACTTTCACTCTACAAACTAAGCTGGAGCCTCATGGATGCCAAACTCTCAAGTTGGAAAAAGCCAACGAACCATAAAGCAAGTCCAAAACAAGAAAGAGCATTAGCATTGGCAGAGGCAAAAGTAATCGTCGCATCAGCATCAGCATCGACAGCAAGTCCTGGGCCTCCACTAAAATAAGCAAAGATTTGCGCTTAAGTCACGTAAGTCGAATAAATTTTGTATGACGCCGTTTCATTGCTTCTAGTCCCACTACAATTGCCACTACCGCAGGCAGCAAGCGCAGCATCAAAGTAACGGTAATTTACCCAGGGAGTTGGCCAAAACGTCATCATAGCTAAGTGGTGTATAGCAGAGTCATAGTTTCACATATTTCACGCAATGACTACCAAATCAGTAGAGCCGGCCAGACGGCCAGCCGGACCCAATCTGTCTTGTTCTGTTGCTCCATAAAAACCAGTCAACTTATTTAAATGGTCATACCGAAATCACTAGGAGAGTGATGGTGCATTTAATGCTTTGTAAATTGAATACGACAGAACTTTACTGTTTACAAGAACAGAAAAAAAAGTTTTGCCATAAAAAGTGAAAAAAAAATTAAATTTGGTAAGAATAAAATCTTTTGCACGCAATATAAGTATTTGTTGATAAATTTATAGCCAAAAGTGCCTACGCTTTTCTTACAAATTTTCAATGACCAGAACAAAGGCACCCAAATAATCTTGTGGTTTTTTACGGCTTTTATAGAAATTAAAATGCTATTAAATGGCTAACAACTAAATTGAGGGACATAAATAAAGTAGCCGTCTTTTTATTGGTTGTCTACTTTGTTTCCTTTCCCACCACTTCTTTTCCCGTTGAAATGCTAAATTGAATTGACATAAAAACAAACTTCGAATATTTGTTTTCGTTTTATTTGATTTTTATGGTTATCTGAACGAAATGAACGAGCATTGCAATTGGTAAAAACAATACTCATACTCTGTTTTTCGGCTTTCATTTTATTGCTGCAAATTTTTATATCTGCATTCTCAGTTCAAAAACCGTGCAATGTTTAGTGGTTTTATTAGAGAAGTTAGAGAGTGCCTTTCTCTCACTCACACACAGGCTTTGGAAAATGTTTAAATTTTATGCGTTTTCAGTTTATTGCAAAAGTTTTATTTAAATATCCAAATGTCTTGCTTTGGCCGTTCACAGTTGATTAGGGAACATTTGATGAGACTATAAATAAAAGTGAAGTAGAACCTTTTAACTGACTACGGCGGGTATCTAAATCAGAGCGAGTTGAAATACTTCTACGAAGCTCATGAGCTTAGTAATATTGAAGTAGAAACAATAAATATATGAAACAAACTTTTTATGGCTCAATAATAAAATTAAAGTTATCAATTTTCTATGATTTAAATAAATAAAAAATGGGAAATTTTGAACTTGAGATACCCCGTAAACTGGCATTTTTCACCAAGCCTCTGGACTTAAAAGGCTTCACTGTTTTTGAGTTACTTATATCTTTATATTATTTATTCTTTTTTTTTTGTACTTGATTCATATGGACTAAATAATAAAAAGTATTTATTATTTTATAATTGTGAGTTGCTCAAAAGTTTCTTAAAATTTATTTATAGCTTATTTTCTTGCATTTATTTTGCTACAAAATCAGAAAATCAGCATGTACGGAAATTAATTATAATTCTTTTTAGCCCAGTTAATGAGCATTGCTCTGGTTGCTTCTAAAAAGCCAAAACAACTTCATCAAATTTGCACGTACACTAAAATAAACTCTACCAGGCTTTCAGACCAAACTGAGGCAGAAGGGAGACAAGTGGCATAAATTAGTTGCCCTGACCTCCATGGTGCTCGTACTGTCCAGCCATTTGGCAGTAGTAGAGTGCTGTGTTGATTTTACGACATTTAAGAAGATTTATGACTACACCTTGCCTCCTTCAAATGGACGCCAAGTTTTACGCTGGTACACAAGTACACCACCGGAAGTTGAAGAACTCGTACAATTCAGTTCTGGATTGCAGATCTGTAGGTATGAGAAACGATGATGGCGCTGGCATTTCTCTTGGCGTTAACATTGGCGAGCTTACCTGATTTAACTTGGGCAAATTGCCGAAAGTCATTAAGTTTTGCGCATCAGTGCAGCAGCAATGAGATTTTCTTGCCAGTGTACACCTTAATTTGTATACGAAAAAACCTGGCAGGGGCCAGAATATAAAAAAAATTCTGCAACATCTTGAATTCACGGACTGCAACAATTGGAACGGCTTATTTCAATGTCATTTTATATTCGTTCTTAATACCTTCGGGTGAGCTCATGAGTCCTGAGTGCATGCTGCTTTCGAAAGCCCTTGGTATGGTTGCTCCTCGCTTGCCATAAACATAATTACAGTTTCATTTCCGTCTCAACTCAAAATCTTGTTTTTCCTGCAGAGCTACAGCCATTTGGGTAGGTGATGAGCCTCTCTTGTTAAAAAAAAGAAAACGTTATGTCAAACGAATTACTTGGAGTGCAGTCAAAGTATAAATGCAGCCTATTTTTATAAATACAATTAAAATTTAAATCATAATTTTTATTGTTAATTTAAGCATAATTAATACTTAGTTATTAGTATAAAGTTAAGACAATGAACTGAAGTTTTTCCCCCGATTTTTTAAGAAAGCATTTTATAGTATTGAAGTATACTTAACAATATATAATTGGGAATTAGTTGTTTTATATGCGAAGAGCGCAGTAGGTTTTATAATTTTTCAAGGGAAAATAAATCTTTAAGAAAAACTACTTTTCTGCAGTAATCTATTCACAATGTATTCATTTTTTATTGACTTCTTCAGAAAGTCGTATAATTAGGATTGGCCTCTTTGGACTGGCTCAGCAACTAAGAGACCTTCAACAATTAGTTCAAATTAATAAAGCCGGGTTATAGGCTCATAAAGCTCGAATATATATTGAGATTAACTTTTAAGCATTCTGAATAAATTTTGAAATTTAGAATAAGAATTTTTATCCACATATGAATGTAAACAGAGATGGATTCGCATAGATCTCTTTTACAATCCTTTTCAATTTTTAATAGCTTATATATTGGCTCTAATATTACAATGTTTTGTTTAATAACTAGTTATTTAATAATTGTGTTCATCTTGTAAATACCAAAATAATTTTTATAGATTTGTTTGCATTCGATTTTTTATTATACAAAAATTCTTAGGCTCTACAGTTTTGACTGTAGTCGAGCCCAATAACATCAAACTCAGCTATAACTAATTACCGCTTAAGTTTAATGACTATAAATAAACAAGCTGCTATGCTGCAACACAAAATGGTATATCCCAGATTTTTAAGGAAGACTTTACCATTCTGATTACAGCAAAACAAATTGAACAAATATCGGTAAAGTCTAGGACTATTCTGGGCTACTGAAACACTACTATCTTCAAACTCGATTCGTTGTATATCTATATGAGTATTTCGAAAAACTAATTTTAGGAGCTCCTTTTCTCTAGCACAGGATGCAGGAGTCTTTTCGGCCAACAATTTTTGTTCTTGCTCAAAGGACAGGTAATTAATGCAGTGTAGTTCCTGTTCAAAAGATACTGTAGAGTCTACGGAATGGAGTTTCTGGGTTGTCGTCATCGTGTGTACAGATTGCTGCCACCAAAGACATGGGGCGCTCTTCAGATGAGTCTTGGAACAGGTTTGAGCTTCCAAATAATCTCTCATGTTTAAATCATCAAAGCTACTACTGCACGATTTGCACGTGGAATACGATTCATGATCCATGGCTTGGACAAAATCTCGCTGAAAGTCAGGCGTTTCTGACTCATCACACATTTCACCGAAGAAGTCAACTTCTACTTCATAGTTGTCGAACAAGTCCGACTTGCTTTGTGCTTCCAATATAATCTCACTCATATTATTTTCATAACCTGCGGTATTTCTATTATCTCTCTTAGTTAGAAAGTTTCCAGAGGGATAACGCCAAGAATTCAATGGAATACGGGAATGAATTGGTGGGTCTGAAGTTGAAGCTAAAACGTTTTTTGTGTGATGCCGACACTGATGGGGTTGTCTACTTGTCGATGGGTGTTCATGATTCATTGCATAGGGAATTGCGTAAGTCGCTCGTCTTATTCCATGCAGAGGACATATATTCGTTGGATCTGAAAATTGTGGATCATGGTTATTCAAGTGGTAACCTTGTAGTCGACGATTATAATCCGCATGTTCGCGACGTATTTCCTCCTGTGCACGATTTTCGGCCCTCTTTTCTATTATAGCGGTTAATAGTTTACGTTCCAATCGTCTACGATTTTCTGATGTAACAAAGCCGGTCTTAATTTTAAAGTCATGGCACATGATGCATAACTGGGCATTAGTCAGATTTTTTAACTGATCCAAAGTTGTGGTCGACATTACTTAGTGCACTTTAAGGCTTGCACTGTGATTTAGAAAGTCTTGCATTTTTCAATTCATTGACAATGGGTCAATTTGATTCGTATCTTGAACGACTTATTTTAACAAATCATATGAGAAGAATTTTGAATAATATATTTATCATTATCAAATGCAAACATTTTTTTATATTAGCCATAATTTATCGACAAGTCGAGCAAAAGCATCTAAGTTGAACTTCGTGTTTGACTTTTTAATGGGTAAATTTAATAAAAATTAAAGCCGAAGGTTAAACTCGGGCGCGGCCGAGTTTGGGATACCCTGAACCTAGTAGAAGGAATTGAAAAAGAAAAGGTGGTAGCCCTAGTCGGGTGGTAACCCTGACCAGCTACATTCATAACATAAGACCTCTGGTCTTAATATTACTTTGAGTTAAAGAACACATTGTTCAGAATAAGGCATGCACGCCATCTATCGGACTGTTCATTCGACCGTTTACGAGTTAGGCTAAAGGAATTAAAATCTTGACTCTGAAAATTTGTTTTTTGTATATTTCAGGTAAATATGATCCGATTTTAGTCATGTTTTATATCAATCGAAAAATTTTTAGATTCCTAACAACTTTTTGAAGCAACTAATACCAAAATCCTAAAGCTGTAGAAATGACAAGGCTTTGAAAAAGTGAGCGGGTGGAAGGAAGGTCGGGGGAGAAAAAAGTAAACTTGACCAGCGTACACGCGTGAGGAGTACGAATCACAAGTTTGGTTATCCTAACTCTTATAATCTCTAAGATCTAGGCGTTCACACGGACGAACGGACAGACGGAGAGGCGGACGGACATGGCTGTATCATAATGTGGGTAACTTTGGGGGCTCTACGACGTCTCCTTCTCTATATTACATACATTTGGACAAATAGGGTATAAATAACCCAACACTAGTAAATAAGTTGTTGGGCCGACCTAGATTGGTATAACAGAAGTCCGATGATAATAAAATTTAGCACAAATGCGTATATCTATGTTAGAAAACGATTTAGGTTCGTATAAAGGCTTTGTGATATAGTGGTCGTCGTATAGTGTATAGTGTGGTTCCGTGCGTTACAAGCATCAGAAGAAAATGAATATATAATTTTTCTTCGATAAGAGTATGAATATCCGGATGTAAAGCTCGCGCGTAACCGAGTTTGAGAAAGCCTGTTTCTGCAGGTGCGGATTTATTCTAGGGACTAAAATTTTTTACAGCGGCTTAGTACTACTTAAAACTTCTAATTACCAACTGTGAATAATACATTTAGGCATTTCTTGCAATTTAAATCGCCACTATATATGTGCAATATGACTTATCACTAAATAAAATAAATTTACTATTGCAAGTAAATTGGTATAGTTGTGGCTTTATGCTTTTTATTCTGAACCTAAATCGAATATCGAAAAAAATTTATTCGCTTGATCTAACCTGCAGGATATGGAATTATTTGCAATAAACCGAACCTTTCTAGCCCTTACCATATCTGAGAACTAAGCAATCGTACGTGCTAGATTGATTTCTATGGTCATCCTGATCATTGTATTTTTGAGGGGTCCCCGAAGTCTCCTCTATTTTACATACATTTACATATACCCCTGTACCTATAGGTTGTTTGCTGCCGCTTCATAAAAACTACAAAATCTGAATAGAGATTATATAAGTATATAACGTTCAAGGAAAAAATACGTTTAGTATTTTATAAAGAGAACCAGCCTAAACCACTCAGTTGTGGGTGATTGGTTGTGTTGATTTTCTGTTTTTTTATGGTCATCAGCTTTTGTATACACATGTGCCCAGATAGAAATATTTTATCATTTTTTTCTGTTTTGCCTTAACAACGCATTTCAAGACTTAAATTGTTCTTCGAATAAACATGTTCAAAATAAATCGAAATTTCACTTTGACCCAAAAATTGCCTAAGCAACGCTTCTTCATTTGTTTATCCTTTAAAAACGCAAAAAGCGCCATCTTAATTTTGCTAATGTTGATTTTAGCGCTCTCTCGCGGTTTTATATGAACAAAAAACCTTATAAGCGCCATCTATAGTTAATATATAAAGGTTGTGTTTAAGCCTGGACTCAAACCCGTTTTTTTTTTTAACTTCCTCTTACTGCGCCTTATTGCGAGTCACAACCGAAAAAATCTCAACATTTAAAATGAGGGCCTAAAAGTAGGCAACGTTTTCCACGCTTTGCGATGTTGCGTCGAAAGGTGAATTTGCGAAGGCGGAGTATCTAAAAGTGGCCAAACTATAAAAGTGTAATCATTTAAATTTAAATTTAATTAATTTTAATTTAAATTTTATATTATTTATTTACTGTAGAATAAATAATTATTTAAGGAGAAAGAAGGTAACTCTTGGGATAGGAAACAGGTTTTATGTCGACTTACATAAATTGAAAAATACTTTCATACATTAATATATTTATAGTTTTAACAAAACTTTCATGCCTCAATATAATTTACGCTCGGATTATCGAAATTTAACTCGTACGCAAATAGATCAGAATTTTTCTACGTTTTGAAAAACCTCTTTTAAAACAAACCACTGAAAGAATGAGCGTTCGATTTATTATAATATCTTTAAATGTTTATTAGTAATATATTTTTATTCTACACAACTACAAACATTCGATGTAAATTAATGAAGTTATTAGATCATATAATTTATGTAGATTGTCCCTTTGGATTGAACAATTTGATTTTGAACCGGAACTAGACTGCGTAATTTTCCAATCACTTGGAGATAAGTCCAATTTATTTTTAAATAATAATATTTCTTTTTTTTATATTTGATTAATAGAAGTGATTGAATATGATCCAAATGCTCATGTACTCGAGCATTTTATTATTGTCATTTGATATACGATTTTTTCGCTTTTATTTCTTTTTTACGTATTTATTTCATTATTAATATAAAGGATACTTAAACTATTAAGTATTTACAAAGCTCAACTATGAACACGAACTTTAACGGCTTTGAAATATATTCTGAAATTTTTTTCATTTTTTTTTTTTTTAATTAAAGAAATTTAGTGTACCAAAACTTAATTGATTTTTTAAATTTATATGAATTGATATTTAAATACAAAATCTCCTATGTTTTTATATTTGTTAAATTCTTTTAATATTTTTTCTTTTTTTTACAAATCTATTTTTGCATTTGGCTATTACAATGAACTTTAATTTTAACAATTAATAATTTATTTATTACGAGCATATTGTTATTAACTTGGCAGAACTATAAAATGCTTACAGAATTCTTTATTTTTAATTTAGATTTTAAATTTGAAATTGAATAAGCAAAATCTTTCTTACTGATTTGGTTTTGAAAACTTTTAAATTTTAAATTAATTTAATATAAATTATGTACACAATGAAAAATAACTCTAATTTAGACGCTAAATGGAAGAATTTGCGCTTATCCTTTTAAAATTGTTTTCTCTGAATTAATTCTAATTTTTTGTTAATTTTATATGTTATTTTGAGTTTTTTGTTCTTTTGGTTTTGCCCTCTTAAAGACAAACATTGAAATAAATTCGGTGTTTATTTTTTTGTTTTTAATTTTTTAAATTGTACTCTGGCAGGTAAGATGCTGCCGAAAGCATTGGAAAAAGCTGGGGGCGCCTTGGCCGCTCCAACCGCAAACAAAGGTGAGGCCAACTTTAACGATAACGATAGACAATATCTTCCTCGTCGTCATCATCATCATCGCTATCGGTATCGTCGTATGGCAGAATATGGAACCAGGTCCATATCTTGGACAGATCCACTCATCGTTTGCGGTTATAAGCGCCAAGCATAGACTGCCTTCATTCTTTCATTTCATGGCCATTCGGACCCAGCTCGAGGAGCTCATGGGGCTCGGCGTTGAGCTGCAAAGATACAAATGACATTACCAAACTGTATTTTTATTACAAAGTATTGTGCACTTACCCGGTCAACACTCGCCAGATCATTCTTTGACAGATGATTAACCAAAATGGTACCCAAGGCATCGCACATAACATTTATAGTGGTACGGAAACGATCCCTGAAAAATAGTTCACCTCATTTCTGGTCTCACAAGTAACTTAGCTTTTTAATCTTACAACAACCAATCAACCGCTATGATCAGGGAGACATCCTTTGGCTCTAGACCCACAGTATCTAACACCATCACCATGGTAACCAAGCCCGCCTGTGGAATGCCTGCTGCACCAATGGAGGCCGCTGTTGCTGTTATGCTGACTGCAACAATAGTGCCAAACGAATAACTCATCTCACGGTACTGAGCAATAAATAGAGCTGCCACTGCCTCATACAAAGCTGTGCCATCCATGTTTATGGTGGCGCCTACAGGAATAACAAATCTTGTTACTCGAGGATCTATGCCCATGTTATCCAAGCACTTGATGGTTAGGGGCATGGTGGCTGAGCTGGAACCAGTACCAAAGGCTGTGGCTAACACTTGACTCAGTTTTGCGATGAAGCGATATGGCAGACGTCTTGTACCCAAGAAGAAAATCACCGCTATGGTACCTGAGTGAGGAAATTATACAAAATAAAACATTGACGTAAATTATTATTATTATTTTTTTAATTTTATGCTTACCAAGTCCGTGCAAGAATAGACCTATCATAACAGTAATAAAATACCAGCCCAATGATTGTATTGTAGCAGCGATCGATTCCATTTCAATGATCTTGGCAGCTATTAGAAATCCAACACCCAGAGGAGATATCCTATTAAAATAATAAAGAGGTTTTTTTTAAGACTTGTTGAAACTCATTTACAAAATTTTTTAAAATTTTGTTATTCTTATTAATAAGCTTACCAGATAACCCACGATGTTATGGTCATCATAGCTTCACTGAGGGTGGTAAAGAAATCCTGTAGCAACTGACCCTTCTCACGCATGCGTCCAATAGTTGTGCCAAGTATCACACTGAACATTACCAGACCCAATACATTAGAACCCTCACGTTGTGCTGACTTGAAGTCCCAGTTCTCCATGGGAGCTATAGCAAAAGTTCCTTTTTAGAAAACATTCAGAATCTTATTTGTTATACTTACGAGAAGGTGAAATACTGGTGTTCTCAAAGATTTCTGTACGATGCTGTAAAAATCACAAAATATATACACATTATGGCATCTTTATCAGATTACAGAAAAATTTCCATCACTCAACCAAAAAAAAAAAAAAAAAAAAAAAAAACTGTGACAATAATCTAATTGCGCACATGAATATTCATTTGGATCTACCTACATACACTACATTATAAACAAGCAGCGCTTTGATTCAATTTAAGGCTGAGTCGACCTGATAATGGGCACAGAGATATAAATAAGTATGCTCAGATACAGATACATTTGTGTGTGATAATTGAAATTTAAACGTAGAGTAGACAATGGTCTGGGACGATCGGCCAGTCAGAGCAGACCCCTCTTCCTATGTATCATTTAGTGTGGAATATTATTATGCTCTCTGGTGGATTTGGTTTCGTTTGATACCCCTAAGCCCATCGTCTGGGACTTTTACTGATGTCAGTTATGACTATATGCGGCATGATTTGTTTTAATCAAAGCCTGTAAACAAATTTGCACATTCACTTTTTGGAACTTCACCAAAAGTCAAAGTACATATTTATTGCTAAATTGAATAATTGACAATAAGTCAAGCCAACACCGAAATACTACGCAGTGAATTAAAGATCAGACGAAAGATTTGTCTAAGTTTAGATATAAAATTTCTAGGTGATTCATGTACAGGAGTATTTTGATCCAATTCTAAGAATAGACCTTTTACCGGAAATATTTGATTCTAAGAATAAAACATGGTGTATCCTCTTATTCAGAAATAAAATTATAGTCCCGTTTGATAATAAGATCCATTTCGATAAGTGAAGTGATAAACATACCTGGAACATTGTCGACTGTATAATATTATCCGTAAACATATTACTGTAAGGAAAATTTTATCATTATTAACAAATCTAAGACAGCCTAAATCAAACCTACCGCACTAAGTCCATTAATGTGTCGGGCGTCAAAACCTTTGAAGCCTTATCAATTGTTTCTGTTCGTGTTTCCACAATCTTAGCACCCTGACCGGGTCTAATAGTTGTGACTAGACAAATGCCCAATATGACAGCCGATATGGTTGTGACAAAGTAATATGTGATGGCTCTGTAAATTGGTCAAAAATTAATATAGACTTAGACAGAATTATTAGATGAAAACCAACCTTGTGGCTATCTTGCTGGACATGCTCAAGTCAAGTCCACCGATAGCACTTGTAATCGAAGATACCAATAATGGTACAATGAGACATTTAAGCATTCTGTAATTAAAATAAATAACGGTTTAGAGATTATAAAGGCTTAAGATTTTCATAATTACCGCAAGAAGATTTCTCCGGGAAATGATATATACATGATTTCACGTTTCGTCCATTCCCCAGTGCTGTTCTTAATTATGAATCCCACCAGGCCGCCTACAAAGACACCAACTACGGTGGCCATGGTGAGGACATTCTCCTGCATGAAGCTCTTGAATTTATTCTCATCTTGCTTAGGTCGCGTCATTTTGGCGGTGTGTGTTTAAATTCGTTACAGAACCCAACGCCCCAGCAGGTGCGTTGGTCAAATAAGATCAATTGGGGCTCTGCCAATTCAAATTCTTAAGATTCGAATAATTAATTATCTGGAAATATAAAAGTTCCATAAAATAAATAAATATTTGTTTTTAGAATTCTTTAAATAATTATAATAGGTATGATATTCCGTCTCCCTTGAAACTGCATTGTTACAATCAAATTAATAATATATATTCTAACCCAGTTTTTATATTTCAATATTTGTTTTAAATAAACTTTTAATTTAATTTTTTACCGACAATATAAAAGGTAACATTTTATATTTAAACAACATAAAATAATTATTATTTCATGTTCGACACATTTCCAAAATTGTTTAAAACTATACACTTTATTTTCAATTCCTTTTACTCATTCAAATAACACAAGCACTTACAGAACTTGTACAGTATTAGAGCTTATAATATGTTACATTTCTCATTTATTTCCTTCGGACAATTATTTCCGAACACGCTTGCGTTTGCGCAGCTGCCCTAATGACTGATGTGCGCGCCTGATGAATTTTACCTTCTACGCTCGGCAACGCGCCACAAACAACTAAGCGTGCTCAGCGAGCTTTTGCAAATGAGCAAAACTTTTGCCAACTGTGTGTTCGTGTAAAGAAAATTACAACCCCTATGGAAATGGTCGTTCGGAAGGTTGGTGGGCTGGCTGGCTTGTTGATATGCGAGTATGTGTGTGATCCATGTCATCCAGCAGCATCCGAGACTGTTCAGCCGCCGTCCGCGCTCGTACAAGCGACTCAATCTCAATTTCAATACGTAGACAATGGACGTCGTGTAGAGAACCAGCTGCCACCGGTTCTCTGTGGAGTGTGCTTGATGGCATTACGGCTTGTTTTGTGTTTTGTGCTCACCGGTTGTTGGGCGATTGTGGCCCCGGACTAATCATTATATGGTGGTGTTACTTTTGACGCGTCAATAGCTTACAACCGGATGCTGTTTGTTGCATTTGTGCTGTTTTTGGGTAATCTTTTTTTTCAGTAGCAGCGGAAGGAAGTTACCAAAAGTTGAGCGCAACATTTTTTAAACTAGCTCGGAATTGAAATGGGATAAAGGGTTGGAATCAAGCACAGGCCAAGTTTGCTTTCACGATCGTTAAGATTGTTTGTTTTCTTTCATAACTATGTAGAATGTCCTTGATATGTTTTATTAACTGTGCCTAGTTTATCAATGCTTAAAAAAAAAAAAAAAAACATTGAAAATGAAAAAGAATACTCTTTTCCTTCTTATATAGGCTTTGTTATTTTCAATTAAAGAAAAAAGCGAAATAAACTTTTTTTTATTTTCACATAAAAGCTGGATTAATTGACATACCCATGTGAGTTCCATAGAAATTGGCCTTACATTGACCGGAATAATATTTGACGCAAACACAAATAAGTTCATAAAGTTAGCATACCAGAGAAATAGAAACCAATTAATTTACATAAATGTAATGAACAAAAAAAAATGTAGTGATGACAAGGGCAATTCGCAATATAGGTTAAATATTTTATTTAGCTGAATGGAAAGGCCGGTGCGGTGATCAATGCGAGCCGATACTGAAATTGACCTAAATTGATATTACTAAAATTGCAGAGGCACGCGTTTGGTCACTTAATTTCTGTGCGATCTAATCTACATTTACACACATCATATCGTCGAATGGAAAAATATTTGCATTCATAATAATTTTTAGATTAATGCGAAAAACTTTACACTTGCCATTTATTTACTCAATTGCCATACTCAATTGACAAAGAGATCATGAATAACAAAAGCATTGAGCATTTAGCTACTGGCAATATTCTAAACCAGTATAAACGAGTTTTATCAAATGTCCCACACTGCATTTGTAAATAAGTGTAGATCCTAGTAAGATAACAAGTTTAATGAAATTGTATGCATTCAAATAGTCGCATAATTAATTTGAATGCATAGAACAATTAGGAATTACAAATGAGTATTGTACTTAGAATATATTTTCAAGATTTGCTCGATCGGAATCTGAGAAATATTAAAAAAATTAAGCACGAGCGGTGCTGAAATTGGCATACCCTGTACCTAATAATCGGAGTGTAAATCAAGTCCAACATGATTAATTTGACCACCTCACAAAATGGCCTTAGTCAGCTAATTTTGAATTGCAGTTCACAGTAAAGCAAGTGTGACATCTATAAGACAAACCATACTTAACACTTTGGGACCATGGTTCCCCTTATCCCCTTATTATTATGGTTCAATGCTATCAATTCAAAGATTTCAGATATTTTGTTTCAAGAAACTTATATCAGAATTTTAAAGTTGTTCGAAATACAAAGAGTTAGGGCTAAAAGGGAAGATCGGTGGAAGAAAAATAAATCAGTTTGTGCAATGAATTCAAATTCCAAGATTGGTTGCTCTAGCTCTAAAAGTGTCTTAAAGACAGACTAAAGATCATGGCTAAATCTATATTTTTTACACCCGCATCATTTTGTGGGAAACGTCTCCATAGTCCCAAATTATTTCAAAAAACTTAATATACTCTTAAGCTACAGGTAGAGCATAAGAAGCAATAGTTGCCTAGATAAAATCTGTGCTACCATCAATCTATAATTTTTTATATCTTTTATTGATTGAAATTTGACGCTATAGTTGCAGATAACAGAAATGTTCGATTCATTTAATTTAATAAAAGCGAAGCTAACTATAATTGTTTTAATTAAAAACCAAAGTGCTTTGAAGTGTTTGAAGTGTTTGAAATGTCTTAAGATGTGCAAAAATAATTCAAATTAAAAAGTTTATTATCTTATTTGAACAACCGATATTCAGAGTGAAATAAAGGTTGGCGATTCTTATCATGGAATTGGTTATGCGGTTGGGAGTAGCCGACTACCTCTAGAAGTACACAATTTGGCCATAGTAACCCGACTCGGATACATTTGAAAACAACAAAATTCATGACAATTCATAAATTCATTTACAAGTGAATTTATTAGCTTGAAAACGCACATAAAAATATAAAAATTGCCAACAGACTTGCAAGCGAACTATTGACACATTGACTGACGGCCTGTCTAAAATATAAACTGTCTATATCTGTGGGCAGATCATACATATACAAAAAAAATATATATATATGTGCCAGGTCTCTATAGATCTGACCGTGAATACAGTAAATGTATTTGCTTACACAAATCAAATATGCGAAAACAAATACCATTCATAGCACTTTATATAAGTAAATGTTTTTTTATTTTTTATTTTTTTTTTATATGTAAAGCGATATTTCTATGTCTTTCTGAAAGCCGGTCATGTTGAAATAATATAATGAAAGGATCATTTTTGAATAATAAATAGAACGGAAGTCAAACAATAATTCATAATTGTGGGTGTATATGAAACCTGATCAAACTTGTTCAAACTGAACAACCTTTTTGAGCGGATAAAGTTAATTGACAATCTCCGAATCTCCAAATTTAAGACAGTGTGCCAACTCGTTCATATAGATCAATTTATATCTATCCATGGTCATTAAAAAACCATACAAACCTATTTCCACTTAATGCGCAATTGTGATAAATTTTCCACAGTCATAAAGGCAGATTCATAAATGCCGGCAAAAATTGTTGAGGGCGGCTACTGTATATAAAAATGCATATTAATTAGGATTTTTAGTACACCATATCAAATACCCGTTAAGCACTTCGAATTCAACGCTAAACAACAAATATTTCATAGTCACTGCCAATGTCATCGATACGGACTTGACTAAACAACAAATTAATTTGCATTGCAACAAAGCGTCTGTGGAAATGTGATATCATTTCTCTGTTGTCGTTGCACTCAGGGTTGGGTGAATAAATTAAAATGCATTCTTTGTTTCTGTCTCAGACTAAATAGAACATAATATAACAACCTGTATCAATGGTATAGATATATATGATCAGAAATTTGATCATCTTGCAAATTTGGTAAATTTGGATTTCATGGTTTTTTTATTGTTAATATTTACTTCTTAGTTTTATTTTGTCTTTAAGCTTGAAACTTTTTAAAGGAGACGACGGAAACAGCCCTGCCTAATGGCCGGAAAACTATAGAATAGTTTTGAATATAGCTTTTTCGTACCAAGTTCTTTTGAAATAGTAAATATAATTTATTTATTAATGTTTAATTTACTGTGAAATAAATCTGTAAAGAGTGTATAGCCATAGGTATTGGTTAAATGGGTATTAATTTATATATTTATGGTACTGAAGTTATATCAAGTTTATTAGAGATATTGAACTGGTATTCATAATTCATTCATTAAATTCTCAATTAACATTCAAGGAGGCTTCTGAAAAAAGAGGCTAATTAAAAAAGAACCAAATGATTAAGTGAAAAATTGAATAACCAAAAAATTCCAAATTCCAAGTTTTTTTTATTTTATTTTTTATTTAGTCATCAAAATGCTATATAATTATAGCAACTGATAAGGCACATCAACATTGAAAGTTTGCTGATGATTCGCAGCTGAAATTTTCTTTAGCCCAGACATGCTCGTTAAAAAAAAAATAAATAAAAATATTTAAAAAAAACCGCTAAATTCTCGGCTGACCTATCAATCGTTGCGAAGCGATATGTTTAATCGCCAAGCAGGTTTTCCTTATCACAAACTCTAAAAACCTCAGGAGAAAAATGCTGGAAATGCACGTTTAGCTATCGTATTTTTTTTAAGAAAATTAAAAAAAATATAAAATCAAACAAAAGATAAACAAAAAACTGAGAAATTATACAAAAAATTTTGATAACAAAATGCTTACATTTAGTCTTCAGAGCAATGGTTCCAAAACATAAATCATTAATATAAATTTTTGGCAAAAAAATAAATGAAATAAAAATGAACAATATAAGAATCGTTAACATTTCTAGAAGCCAGATAAGGCATTTTTTATAGGATTCTTCAGACAAACCCCATTTAAATTGTAATTTAAGACATTTTGGTTTTGTTCAAAACAAATTTCTGAAGATTAGCAACCTCAAAGGAGCTATCAGAAATATGAATAGAACAAAAGCACAGAGAGGTCAGAAGGTAAAATGTAATGTGAAATCAAAGCCATTACTCTTCACAGATAATTATAAAAAAATAAGTTGTTCAAAGAAATTGATAATTAATTAAATATACTTTTTTGATTAACTGGAAAACATGATTGATTATTCAAGATATTCTATTCAAAACTGTATTAGCAATATGAAAATATATATTTTTATAAATTTATAATATTTGGATTGGTTTATTTAAGTCGATGCTGTTTAAATTTTTGGCAGTGATTTATAATTTCGAAGCCAAAAAAATACTGCATAGAAATTCAAATTACAATTTCCTACTGAAAATATATTTTTTCTAAATAAATTCTATAGCTTTGCTTATTTTTCTGCTCAATTTTTACAGAAAGAAATATCTACTATAATCATTCAAGGCACACACCAAAAAAATTATAAAATAATTCTACAAATTATTTTTAGTGTTAAAAGTCTCTAATTATTACAATGACAATTTCTTTCATAAACCTTTCATTCTCATGTTTTGATCACTCAACATTCAGTGGATTCATCTAGGTGACCGAGAAATTCCAAGAACGACTGACCCACCCACTCATTAACTCACAATAATGTAACCAGAATCAGCAACAATAGAAACACTTTCTAAATTGAAATAAAAAAGACACTGAACTAAAAATAACAATTGCAAGCCAAAAGAGAGCCAGTTCAGTTATTCAAATAACGAATGCGGCTTTCTCTTTTTAGTTAATCCGTTATCAAGGAACATCGAAAAATCCAGAAAGTAAAAGAATGAAATCAATATCAAATCAAAAAGTATAAATCTTGATACTACGATTCCAAAATCGATTCCAAAATCGATCCGAAAAATAAACAGTTAGACAGAGAATTTTGAATTCCAAGCCCTTAAATACTGTATAACATTGCATTAAGGGCTTAAATGAAATCAATAGAAAAAAATGAAATTACAAAATACAGAAAGTCTGCTCTGAGTTTATTCTTGGGTCTGCTGTCTCGCTCTCTCCCTCTCATTCTCTCTATGCTATAGTGCACGGGCTTCACAGATGTGCGGCGTCTGTGTTCATTGTTAGTGTGGTTTCTTATCAGCGCCAAAAATCACAAATCTCACACGAGTTGTGTGCTCTCGTGCTTCTCTCAAATAAGAAAATCGATGGAAACTAAAACAATAATAATGACATTGACAAGGCAAAGGCGCTAATCCAACTCACCAACTGCGACCACAAGGAAGGAGTAATAAGGACTTTAAGGCAAATAGGAATGATGATCCAATTTTTTAATAAAGTTTATTTTGTTTGACAATCTCAAAAGTTTCTTGAGAACACCAAATTTTGAATTGAGTAATTTTGCGTGGATTGTTTTTTGTTTTTTTCTTTCTACAATTTTTGCACTTACAATTTTGTTGCATATAATTTTTCAGCGTCCTCCGCAATTTTTCTTATGATATTGCATGTATTTTTAAACTTTTTGTTGTTTTTTTATAGTTGGTAGAGCTGTTGTTGTTGTTTTTAAATATTTAGTTTATAGCAAAAAATCACACGCACACCAAACAACACCAAACACGAGACACGGAGACTGAGAGAAGCATCAGTCGGTGTTCCGATCGCACAACTGAAACGACGATTGCTTTGTCAGATCCACGGATGCCAGACAAACTGACTCGGTGATGGACTAAGACAGACTAACAATCCGTTTGACTGCCTAACTGACTGACAAACTGGGTGACTAATTGTCTGTCTGACGAAACTATTTATTGCACGGCACTGCAGAGAGTAGAACCTGGCTCGTCTGATTATAAAATAGTACTAAAACTAAATCGAAATCAAATTCGAAATTTAGCCAACGACCGCGCAAAATGTTGGCGACAGCGACAGAACCAGAGACAACACACCAATATGAATTGCTCTCTGCCTATGTGTCTGTGTGTGTGTGTGTGTGTGTGTGTGTGTGTGGGTATGGGTGTATCTGACGTTGGGGTTGCTTTTCAGTTTTTTAGCTTTCATTCATCAAGTCCGCAAGTAAGTGAAACCGCTAAATAGCTCTGTCGCCGTGATGCTTATCAATTGCATGCTGCGCTGCCACGAAGCACGTAACTCATACGCCCCGTGCGCCCGTTAGTGCGCTGAGCCTCATCCTCGGTCAATTTATCGTCTTGTTCTATACTTAGTTTCGCTTTCTTTTAGCTTATGAAATTGAAAGGAATTCATTATCAACGCATTTATTTTTTTTGATTCACTCATTCACACGCTTTTCATCTGAAGTAGTTCAGTGTCTTGTGCTCATTTTCACTCCCATTTCCTTCTACACTTTCGTCATTAGCTTTCGTATTGTGCGCTGATCACACTGCAATTGTTAATTTGACTGTGTCACAATTAACAGAGCACGGCAAAACGTTTCTAACAGCAAAATAGGCAGCCAAATAATCTTGCGCATTTTTCAAGATCCAGCTGAAAGTTTCTTAAATTAGTAAGCAAAAGTAAAATATAGAAGCATCTAAAAGGCTCAAAATAGAGATAAAGATTAGAGTTTGGCTTAAAAAATATCGAGTTTTTTGGTCCATATTCGAGTTCATCCAGATCAAGATAGACACGTACAGATTATATGTATTTTTTTCAGGACATCTTTGAATTTCCAAGAGTTCTTTTTCTGTAAATCATATTTTTATATTATTTAACCTAAAATATACTTACTCTATATAAATATGAAAAGGGTTATCAAAAAGACCGTTTCCTATTTTGAAAATATGTCAAAAAAAAAAAACGAATGTTGAGGCTTCAAAAAACTTCAAACAAGCCAAATGGAACATTTTCTCTTGCTCGGGCTCAGAGACTCCCTGAATGTGCTCGCTTGTGAAATAACCCAATTGACAAAGTTACAAGATCATTTACATTTTTGTAGTTTGAGCAAAGAAATAATTTAAAGGGAGCAGAAATTCTTAAATTCACAAAAAAAAAAAAAGTTAGGCAATCTTGATTCAGAAAATGCCACTTACAAATTATAGTTGAGCATTTCCGGTTCACTCGGGCATTGTTCATAATAAAAATCAAAAATAATAATAAAAATCTGCGTCGCTTATTCTGCAGCAGCAGAGAGGTAGCAGCAGCTGCTTTTGATCTGTTATATTCGATTTGCCTTGGGGTTGTTTGGGCTTTTTTTTATTTTTTATACATTTTTCATGTCTATTATATTTTCTAATGGCAACAGAAAGCAGAGGCGCAAACAATTCAAACCCAAAACACACGCTGGTGGGAAGCGTTTTAGTATTTGTAACTAAGTGACTCTAACTAAGCACCAGTTCAGTGGTATCAAGTGCCTCCCTCCGGCAGGTCCCTCCTCCTTATGTTCATCCAGTTGACAGTATTTGTCGTAGTCCCTTAAAATGGAGGCCAACATTTTGCTTGCACCTACCCCGGTGTGGCATTTTTTATTTCAGCTTACCATAACATACATTCTCTTTTCACATGCCCCGCAAATTGAGACCGGAACTGTCGATCTTCATTTTTGACACTGGAAATTTGAAATATCAAATATTTCACTCATGCTGTGTAGAAAAAATTGCACACCATTTAACAGATTTGTATATAAACATAGATAATATGTAGGGAATTATATATAGAATATTTACTACACACCACTATATGGACGTTATATTATTCATCATAATGAGGATGAGCTTTTTTAGGGGATGGAAAAAAGTGTTTACATATTTCATTCATGCCTCTGGACATGTATTTCTTTCCAAGTCTACAATTTGTAGTACAGATACTTGTTGAATGAATTTGTATTTAAAAGAAACATAAGATCTGATCAAATATTCTTTAATCGATATGCTAAAGGCTGGATTGTCATAAGTACAAAACAATAGTTCATATATTTTTAATCGTCACCAAATAAGTAAGGAATCATCTCAAGTTCTCACAAGTATGTAGTTCGGTGTGGTAATTAAGAATATAATAGATTCTTTAAGCTATATAGTTGTTAGACTGTACCTAGAAATACATAGCAATGGCTACATTGAGCCTTTTCATTATCCACCGTCTTATGGCTTATTTTCTTATTCTATACAATATATTTTTGTTCAGATTCTGGAACATAATTCTTTAAAATCCTTGGTTCATATTTGAAAATAGATCCACAAGATATAATAAACAAAAACGATTTTGTTTTGTGTGCCTATGTCGATGAGAGTTTCCTTAATCAACGACCTTAAAATTGATTTACGTAAATAAAAAATTGTACTGATACATGTTATATTGAGAACTCGAAAATCTGGTAAAATTTGTATCATAATCATATTACTCGCATATTTCATTTATGCTATCAAAACATTAACATAGTGCTTCAAAATTTTATTTTAAAATGTTAATTTTAATCTAGCCTGTAAGATCTTTTTGTCAACTTCTTTAGTTGTTTCAACTGAAATGAAAAAGTATTTATTAATTGTGATCACAATCGATTTTTTTCAGAACTTAGTTACATACCTTTTTGCTAAAAAAAAAAAAAAAATATATATATATATATATATATATATATATATATATATATATATATATATATATATATATATGTGAATATAAACAAAAAAAATCGTTTAGTTTTGTTCAACTTTGAGCAATCAACGCCAAAAGTTTCTTTAATACATTATTTTTTCTTTTATTATATAAATATAGTAATGTAATGATAAAAAATTTCAAGATCACAAATCATATTTCATATTTAACATTTAGCAGTAATTGAGGCAGGGCAGACATTTTTATTTGTTTCTTATATTTGTCATCTTTTTGATTTTCTGCACTGTTTTTCTTTTGTTTTATCTTACAATTCTATTAGCTTAGATCTTACAACTGCATTTAGTGGCTAAAATGAAAAGTGCTTATAAAATAGTGGGAACTTTTGGGAAATTAATCGAAAAAGCAACGGAATGCAACAAAAAAAAAAATAATTAATTTCTGAACTATAAATTTCTATACAAATCTTTCTGAGAAATAATTAAAATTATTTTAGACTGAAGGCATCATAAAAATGTTAACTTGCTTTTACAGAAAGCGTAAGCATGAAAAATAAACAAAAATCATAATAATAAACTACCAAGAACGCGTGTATGTGAAAATGTTAACAGAAGGAAACTACGCTTGCGCGTGTGTGTGTGTGGGTTTTTACTGATTTTACATAGTAACTGCTCGAGCTAATTAGCTCTCACAATCGATGGCAATAATAGCGCAGCGGCGAGAGCAACAGTTGTTTTCAGGTTCTTTCATGCGATCCCTTACTCCTGGCAGCTGCCGGACGTGAGCGTTGCGCGCATGTATGTATTTTTGCACTTACAGCTGTAGTAGATTTCTCAGGTATTGGTATGGGTGTGCGTCTGTTTGTGTTTCACTTCTGTTGTTAAGGCTTCTGCTATTTTTTGGCTATTGAGCCGCAGTCTTTGGACGCCGGAATAGCAAAATGTGAGGCTCTGGCTTGTGGATCATGTAGTGTATCCAGCCTCGTGATTGCTGAACGCCTATGGATCGCCACTCGGACTCGGTCATTAAATGCGTTTTTGGGACTAATTTGACGAGTTCCTTTGGCAAAACCACATGCCTGCAATTTTTTTTTGTCAATGCCGCGCATTTTCAATTTTGGAATTTGGATGCACAAATGATTGTGCTTCTTACCTGTACTCAAATTTTTCATCGTAATATTTCTCCGAATAGTAAATATCTTTGCTCATTTTGAACGTTTTACGTAAACTTTAAACACAAATCTTCGTTTATATTTTAAATTATAAAAAGCGACGCTGTTCGTAATAGCAGAGGCTGCCTAATTTTTCATATTCAGTATACAGAGTTGCCAGACAGTCGGTGTAGGGCAAGGCCAACTGTTTTGTTTTTGTGCGATGGGTTTGTTTGGTATATACCGAATTATCAGAATTTGTACTTTGCTATTTTTACAAATCGTAAGATTTTATTTGTATTGTGTGGTCCATATTTCATTAGATATATATATGGTTTCTTAGAAATTAGCTCAGCTGTTTTCATACTAGAAATTATTAAAGATGTGATATTAGAGTTGCCATAAAATCGATCTGGATATTGTTCGGAATAACTAGTTCCAGAAAGAACGAACTTGTAGCCGTTACAGTTCGAATGGGAGCGGGGTTATTTAAATTTGTATATATCTTTCTCACTTATTTGTCTGTTATAGTGTTGTGTATAACAAATGAATGAGTGTTTCCAAATTAAAGCATGTGCAGTTTGTATATATGAAATTTGCTTTGATGAAATTATCCAAGCACTTAACATTTTTCCGTCCCCTTTTTAAAATTGGGTAGTAATTAAAAAAAAAAAATCCCAACGTTATCTTCGGGGTGCCGAAGATTACAGACTCTTTTCGAAGTTGTTTCTGCCGTAATAATAATAATACAAAAAAAATCACAATAACGGGGTTGGTCAGTTAATAGGGCAAATTTCGATTTGTATGACAGCTATATGATATAGTAGTCCGATTTTAATAAAATTCAGCACAAACGCGTATAATTATGTAAAAAACGTGTTTGCTGAGTTTTGAAGAGATCAGTCAATAAATGTGCGAGTTTTGTGCGAGTTTCTCTTAAAACCGATTTAGGTTCGTATGGCAGCTATATGATATAGTCGTCCGATCCTTACAAAATTTGGTACATATATTAATTGCTATAAAAAACATATGCATATTAAATTTCAACAGGATCAGATAATAAATGTGTGAGTTATTCGCTAAACCGATTTAGGTTCGTATGACAGCTATATGATATAGTGATCCGATCCAGGCAAAATTTGGCACAATTATCTATCGTTATATAAAAAACACGCATGCCAAATTTGAAAAGAATCGGATAATAAATGTGGAAGTTATTGCCTAAACCGATTTAGGTTCGTATGACAGCTATATGATATAGTGGTCCGATCCGACCGATTCAAACTAGTGTACTACCTAGGTAAAAAAGAAGGCTATATACCAAGTTTCAGCAAAATAGCTTTTAAACTGACGGAGTAAATCTGATATGTACAGACGGACAGACGGACAGACGGACAGACGGACAGACGGACAGACGGACAGACGGACATGGCTATATCGACTCCTCTAGTGATTCTAAGTATTCTAGATGTAACTTTTGTGGGTCTACGATGTTTGGTTCTGTGCGTTACAAACATCAGAGCAAAGTGAATAGACTCCTTTTTCTTCGAAAAGAGTCTAAAAATCAATGTTTTTATACTTTTTTTTTGTTTATTCACTCAGCCGCTTTAATTTATATTGTATTTCATACAATTTGTTTCTTTGATTTTTTTTTTCATATAAAAAATTCATATATTTAATTAATTACATATACAACACCCTAACCTAAAACAAAATATTGCATGTATTAGATATAATATTTATATGGGTTTATATATATATAATAGATAACCAACAAACTCACAGTATATGCTAAAAGGGATTTGAGCAAAATATTGACTCGACTTCAAAATAGAATACAAAAATAGTTTGCATTTTCGTAATTAAAAATTAAGCAACAACTTCCAAAATACCTACTTAAAGTCTACGTAAAAATGTATATCAAAAAATGTAAGGCAACTCCCACCGGACTAATGCCGAAGGCATAACAAATGGAAATGCGAACGCCCTGCTTTCCGAGGCGAACACATTTTAAGTAAATTTTATTTCCTTGTCTTCTCCATCTTATGAACTAAAGTGAATAGGGCTCTTATAAAGGAAGTGCAGGCAAAGAGCGTGAAACTGGCCACGCCCATTGCACCATTTAATAACCCGTTTCAGGTTCCTGTTTCAATGTCATGCGGCAAGGCTCTGAAAAAGAATAGACAAAACTTGATTAGCAACTTAGCTCAGAGCTAAAACAAGAATTTTAAACTTACCCATCATAAAGCTCACAGAGACCGGCGACCCGTGCGGCGCGCCATTGGGTGCACCGGTCAGCAGCTCTGGTGCCCGGATTTTCAACGGAGCTCGTCGCAACAGCTCTTCGGCACTGTTGCCCTCACTACGATTGTATTCATTCAGAGTTATGTCGGCGGGATTTCGCAGGCTCAGAGATCCATCAGCGGGTGACAGCGGAACTCTTTGGTACGGGTGCGTACGCTGGGTAGGACTATGTGACTGAAGCACTCCACCACCACCGCCACCAGCACGTCCATTGAAGAGCCGTGAGGGTGCCTCTAGAAAACTGCCCTCCTGGAGCAAAGTTGGGTGATTGTTGGCGTTGCCGCCTCCTGTACTACTATCATGCTCGGATTTGGGACTCAGAGGCTGTGGGGAAGGTGTAAGGGCTGCCGGTGTTAGAGTGCCGGCTGGCACAATGGCTGCTGATGCTATCGAGTTAGCCGCATAGGCTCTGAAGGTATCCTCGCTATTATTGGTATCGATGAGCGCATGGAGGTGATGGGTATCCAAATCGAGACCATGACTTGAACTGGTGGCTGTTGCAGCCAAATTTTCCAGAGTAGAGCTCACCTGGTTGTTTTCCAGACTACCACCGCCATGTGTTGGACTGTGGTATTCAGAAGGCTGATTTGTCGGCGATAACGGTATGGAATTATCGGCAAGTTCACCTGTAAAAGAAAACATTTATATTAGGACACCGAAACCCCTATTGATCAAACAGTCCGGCTTACCTCCCAACAACATTTCCTGAAGCAGCGAGTCAATGTGGGCCACACCAAAGATCTTGGCAAATTGGATTTGTTCAATCATCTGCCAGGTGATAGACTGCAGCACTGGCAATATCAAGAGAATCTCGCCGAAGCGACCCCTCGACTCGTACTGGCGATCCGATATGTAATCCTCCAGATTGTTGAGTATTTGATGGCGCAATGACTTGATTCTGTGTGGTTCATTGAGGCCCTTGGCATCTGTAAGCGACAAAATTATTTTATAAAAAAGTTCTTTTAGTTTTTCTCATTTTCGAACTTACTGGGATCAAAGAAGACCAGAGCCTTGATGCAGGCGAATTCCGTATCATCAATGCCAATCTCGCGCATCACCACCACCAGCTCATCAATAATTCGGGCTCCTATACGGGAGATATCCAAATTGGGTGAGACCCTCGAGTCCGGACAATGCCGGGTAATCACACAATTGTTGCTCAGTAACAAAACATCTTTCAGATGCATGGAACGGCGAGAGAGACCCAACAACAGGTGTTCACCCGCATGGGCACGCAACAGAGCCACTTGATCGTCCAGCTGGAGCTCAATAAACGCTGGTATCTGTTTGGCCCACTCGACCAGGGTGAGCAACTGTTGTTTCATCGATTCGCATACATCGTTAATGCTGGCAAACTGTTTGTTAGAGAGATCCTCGTTAATGTTAGGTTCCATGGCAGCTCCAGCCTTGGATTGGCGGGACTCGTTCTCGGCCTTCACCAGGGAGATCACCGACAGACCATTTCCTGGATCTGGATCATCATTGGAGGTGCGGCGACAGCTAATTCTATCGCGTTCATTTTGAACCGCCTCCTTTTTCATGCCCGCCTTAAAGCATTTGCGCAGGCGGCAATAGCGGCATTGATTCCTCTTGTCCTTATCCACTACGCAATTGCGAGAGAATCTAGCCAAAAGGCAGTGGGTTAAATATATTTCTCCTTAGAGGTTAATGCAACGCTCACCTGCAGGTGTATTGATGATTTTTTCGTACACTACGTCGAAAGAAACCCTTGCAGCCATCACAGCTGGAGGCTCCATAGTGTTTGCCCGTAGCCCGATCCCCACAAATAGCACAGACTGTAGGCGATTGGTGTTGCTGCTGTTGTTGTTGTAGCTGCTGAGCTACATTGCCACCACTTGTATTGTTGTTGGGGGAGTACATGTTGTTGTTGTTATTGTTGTTGTTGCTATTGCTGCCAAAGTTATTCTCGCTGCTTTGATTGCTGCTATTGCTGAGACCCAGGCCAACGCCATTGGGACTCAGCGGATGGCCAATGGGACTGTGGGAGCTGCCTGCCTGGCCGACCGGGAGAGGATCGGAGTGCATCATGTGACTCTCAGTCGATTCTGCAAGAAAAAGAGAATGGAAAAATTTAGAAATTTTCATTTAGCTTGTCTCAAGAATGTAAAGCTTTAAGCTACTACAGTTTGGGGGCTATTCATAAAATACAACAGTTTGGAAGCCACTAAAGAAAACAAATCACAGCTTAAGAAATTTGAGTGCGCTGTTTCTGGCTTACAGTTTGAGTCATATTACAGTTTGAATAGTATTGCCTAATTCGAAAGCATTACGGTTGCTGCCTCAAAACACTAATAGTTTCAGCTACAGTTTCTGAGCCATTGCAAAATTCATTTTTAGCCTTTGCTTTTAACTCCACATTTGCTTACAGCAAATAAAGATGGCAAAATAGAAAATTCGCGCAATCAAAATCAACTACACTCGCACACGCACGCATCTATTTACACACCATCACTTGAGGCAGTATTTCTACTGCTGCTGCCGCTGCTCCCGCGTCGCCTCTTGGCTCCCACTCCCACCAAGCAGCCGTCTTTATTGTCGCCACCATTTGTTTGTGTTTCCTCAGTCCCAACTGCCGTCGTCTCCTTACGTTTACCGGAATTGCCACGCAGTAGAACATTGCCAGCCCCGGCGGCAATGCGACTTGGGGTTTTCACTCTACCGGACTTGCGCACCATTTTAGTGCAACTGATTAACAAAAACAACCGAAACACTGAAAACGAACCAAAGCGTACGGCGCAACAGCAACCACAACGACTGTGACAAAAACTGTTTTCTTCACTGAGCGCACACGCCTGAGTCTGTCTCAGCCGCAGAGTGTATATCGAATGTTTTCGACATTGTGCTTGTGTGTGTGTGTGTGTGTGAGTGTGTGCCTGTGTTTGTTAATCAGCGCTTTAGTCATTTAAAGCGTGTTTGCATACTATTGTGGGGCCAGAAGCTCTCCCGCTCGCACTCATCTAGTCTCTCTGGGAGAGTAACACTGTAGATCGCGTGAGGTAGTTCGACCGGTCTGCTCTCCGTCTCCGCCACATCGATGGACACGTACACCGAGGCAATCACACACAGCTAAAGATAGAAATTTATTTTGGAGACAGCAGCGCCAACAGCAGTGAGCAGGGCACACAATAAACAAATAAAAAAATTTGTGTACGAAAAAAAAGCCGGCTTTAATTTGTACATACCAGTCATATGGAAGAGCAAGAGAGAAACAATGAGCGAGCAGGAAGCATATAATTATCAGACTCTGTAGAAACCGAAATCAAGTTGAGTCTCAGAAATGTAAATAAACCAGACAATTTTTAACTATAACTGGCTAAGCAGTTCCAGAAAAGGGGTATACTAAGGATAATAATCTGTTAAATATATATTATTCAACTGAAAGTTAATACAACTTTAATGAACATTAATGAACACTTTAATGTTTAATTAAGATTAAAACTAATTAAGGCTTTTTGTTTTGGTGTTTTTCACCTTTCTAACAGTTCCCAAGCGTTTATAAACACTTTAGATACATTTCACAGACATTTTCGATTAACACTTGAAGAGGCAACAATCTTGTCTGTTAGATTATTCATACTACTGAGCCCACCGAACATGAACAACTAAATATTTCACATATAAATATGAATCCAGCCGATCTACCAAATTTAATTTAAGTTTAATTGTAAAAAAAAAAAAACATTAAATTGTAGTTAAGCTTTTTTTTATATCGGAAATTTTTGCTTGTATAAATAAATAAATAAAAATAAAACTAGAATATGAGAAGCAGCTTGTGAGTGAGAGAATTGGTGAACTTGGAGAGTAAAGACACGGCAATAAAGAGCATGAAATCAGTTGTAAAATGTGCCGCGTCATCGTTAGAATTCATTTTTACTTGATCTGTGGTGTCACCATTAGTTTCGCAAAGGTTTTTGTTTTGTTTTACTTATTCGCTGGATTATCGCAAGGCACTTGTTGTTGCCGGTGGAATACAGGAATTATGTATAATAAAGATTTTGAGCGACCTGATAAGATTAGAGCTCAACAAGTTGAAATACAATTTTTGTTATTTGTTATTTGAAAATAAAGACAAGAAGTGGTGGGATCAAGTTTTTTCAGACTGAAAACTTTCTACATTAATTAATGGTTAATTTATGCAAGTCTCGTGCAAAAAAATATCAGACGAGCAAAATTATTAATTTTGACCCTAAAATCTTGGGTTAAGTCGAGCCCCCAAAAAATAATCAGACCGTCTCCGACTCGTCCGCACCACGAAAATAAATAAAAGTCTCAAAAAGCTGAAAATTGGCGCGTGTTTGCTATTCATTATTTATTTATTTATTTATATTTTATACCAAAAGCACAGGAATGATAAGTTATTTGAGTTCTGCGGCTTGGATTTGGTTATATTTATAAGCAAATACACACAAACACTGATACAAATATTCATTTAAGCATTTGTGTAGCTGTTTTATTACGCTCTTTTCGGAAAATGTATCAGAATCAGGTATCGTAGATTGATCATTAGCAGTGGACAAAAAACTATTGGACCAGTAAATTATAAGGTTCTCAGGCAAACCTAAATCGTTCTCTATTTATTAACCAATTTTATTCATACGACCTATAGTACAAAACGCTTGGAAAAGAGTCTGTCATCTTCGGGGACCCGAAAATAGCATTGGGATTTTTGTTTACTTTAGGGTAAAGATAAAAAAAAAAAATATTGCGTGATATAATATATTTTGCTAATTGCTATAAAAATGGGCCCGACATAGAATGTCGATTACATAAAAAAAAAAAAAATGAAAACAAAAATAATTGAGAAGCCCATTGGGGGTCATTTAAAATATTTGCTTTCCATTCTTTCATTATTTCAATATTCGTGTGTTTCTTTTTTTATATTTTGTTTTTCTCTCGTGTTCACATGCGTCAAAAACTTTTGCACGATCTACGCCAATTTTGCTTCTATTTTTAGATTGCTGTCTTCTTCTATTTTAAATTTGAACAAGAATAATAGATAAACCTGCCTGACTTATGGAGAAATTGAAAATTAAATTAACAAAAACAAGGAAACAAATAATACAAATAAAATATTTTTCCTTATGTGAGCTTAATTGACCATCGGTAGCTTTCTAGGGTTAAAATATAAGTTCTCGATCAACTCATTCACTCTCTTTTAAAATATTTTTATTATCTCCCCCACATTGATAGCGGGCTAGTTATTAAGTTTCCACAAAGCTAGACAAAACAAAACATTGAAACCGTTTTTTTTTTATTTCCTCCGCCCATAGCCCCCTCAAAATAATGAAAAACAATTATGATTGAAAATGATCCCAATTACATATTATTAAAAAGCAAACTCAACTGGAAAACAAAGACCTTAATTATTATTTTGCTTTTTGAATATTAACAAATCCGAAAGCGACATTAGCTAATTTGAAGTCACTCCTCCATCTCCTCCTTATCATCCTGCTACACTCATCTGTTGTTTTTTTCCTATGGCTCAGCCGTGCTATCGCTCTTTTGCTCGACACCAACATTTCAATAACGTGCTTAATGGTAAAACTGATAGCAGGAATGTATCACAAATTAAACTGAGGAAAATAAAACTCAATAAAAAAAAGAAGAAATAAATGAGTCAACGCTGCAGCGGCGACAAGCGATATCAAATTTTAAGCTTTACTTTTGTTTCTGTCAATAACAGTCAATATGTAATAAAATGAAAAACTGCATGTCACAGAGATCAGATTCAACAATGAACCGCGAATATGCGTAAGATGTATGTGTGTGTGTGTGTTTCTTTTTAATTGACCGGTATTCACGACCCCACCCAAAGCCTAGAACACTTCACCTGTATCATCTGTCACATACGTGAATTTAAATGATTGATTCTTTTGAAAATCGAGACAAGCGATAAGTACATATTTGCTAATGCATTACTCATAAGATCGGCCAAATAAAGAAGGGAAAATTTATAATTAGAAAAAAAAAAAACAACAAAAACATTTAGCTTATACACGTGGGCCATTCATGCTAGACGTCATAGCATCTGTCAGGCCCGACTGATCACTGCAATTGCTCAATCGAAATAGAAATTATAAAACCTAGCTAATTATGGATTTTTTGAATTTTTTAAAGTACACCTCTTTCAATATGGCATTCTTCCTTCCGCCTAAGCGATGAAACTATTTGGGGTCTTACAACAAAAAATATATATTTTTTTGGGGCGTATAGCAAATTAAATGAAGATCCCAGCCCACTAATTAACTGAATATTTAACAAATTTCGCATTTTTAATATTTAATGGAATCTTACACTTTGCTTCTTTGAAATCTGAGTGCTTGTGTACTTGGTTATTTTGTAGTCCTAATGAGCATTTGTCCCCATCTCAGTGCAGATGTACTTGATTATTTTGTGATCTAATGATCAGGGCAATGCACCTATGAAATATTTAGACAACCTCGAAATCATTCTCTGAAATTCCTTGATGGTTTGACTGCAACTTTCTAGTATATTTGAGTATGACCTAAAGTCTAAAATAAGACAGGAAAACAAAAAATGGCTGAGCTCATCCATTTCAAGCCGGAACGGCCATGTTTACCTGTTCAGTATTATAGCCCTTCTGGGTTATTCCGATATTTTTATTAACAGCTCTTTTATGCTTATCTCGAGTTATATTTGAATATTATTTAGTCGATATTATTTGAACCTCTGAACCATTGTTTATAATGTTTGCCAAAGCTATTAGAAAATCGTCAAGTCTCCAATTTGTGTGAAAATTTTTTGCAACGCAACTTTCCACTCCTGCTTATATAAATTTGTGGTTGTGAAATGGTTTGGCTCGATTCTATAGTCTATATAAAATACAATGTCTAAAGAATTGGGCAATTCCCTAATGAGCATAGGTCAGTCGGTAGGTTACTTCAAAGAATAAACATTACACTCTTTAGATAAGGCCGGCAGCTTACGTGTAAGGAAAATTATTTATTTATTATTTATTTTATTTATATGTTTTTTTCTTAACTTTCCATTGGTCTGGTGAGAATTCTTTGTAAAAAACACTTCAATTAGCTGGCATCGGTTATCATATATATCAAGTCATAAGATGCATTTCATTAATTTTATGATTAATAATTGCGCTCATATTGTCTGCAATTAAAATACTAAACAAATCTCAATTAAAATGTTATTAACAAAAACTCACACATGCGACCTCAGAATAGACCAATCAAATAAATAGTACTTTTTTTAACTAGTTTATTTACAGAAATATATACCAGATTCGTTAACGGCTCTAAGCTATAGCCTATGGCGAGTTATTACAATGGCGTCTCAGAACAAAAAAAAAAAAAGAGATGAAAAAGCAAATCTAGTCAAGTGTAATTTTCATTAACTACTCGTATGGATATGCGGGTAAAACAGATTTGCCAGAGTCTTGGTCTGACTATTTAATTGGGCGCTAACGTGTTTCAGATACATTTGTATCTCTAAATAGTCAAAGCCGACAGCAATTAAACAGTCTTTACCTTGAACTGCGCCTCAACATACTAACGACAAATGATGGCGACACTTAAAACCTGACTTGTCTAGGCTTTGATATAATAAGCTCTCTCATAAAAGTCACCCAGAAAATTGGCTTAGAATCTGCTCGCCATAACACTAATTGAAACACTTGTAGTTCTCGTTAAGAATTCTATACCTCTAACATAAAACTATCCAAGCACCCAAGATCTCTTAACCCACTCCATTAGTGTTGAAGTGAAATATTTTGAGATAGTTGGAGAATCGGTCATTATTTTTGATAGCCTAGAAATTAAAATATTTTAAAAAATTATAATAAGAAAGCTTTTACTTTCACATTTCCTATAGAGACCTTTGCGGTTAAAAAGCATTCTCATCATGATTCATAACAACTTAGTTGGTCCTACAAAAACATCCTCTTGGTTTTATTATCTATGGGAAATTTTGGAATTTGAACTTTGAAACTTATCAAAACTCAAGCGAAACTTATAGGTACTGAGCTGAAATGATAACATTTCTTTAAAAAGAAGCTGATAAAAATTGTTTAATTTGTAATTGTTTTCTTTTAATCTTGATTTAATCGGTAGCTAGTTAATAACTGTTTTTACTACTGTTTGATTTGACTTATCATTAATTGTCAATTCAAGTATTTTAAGTTGGTAGTTGAAAGTACTCAATGCTTCGAGCGTATAATGAAAAATAGGAACTTGTAAAAAAAAAAAAAAATTGAAAAATAATCTATATTTTATATTCATAAATGTTAATCCCATCTCAACCGGTTTGGGTAAGGGACTCTCAATTTCTTAGGTAATTAGAAAGAAATACTCAATTTTTTTTTATAATCTATAATTAACCAATCAGTATGCATAAGAATTACTAGGGACTTATTATTATATTTTAGAAATTATTATTATATGTACTTTTGAGCGGCATATTTTATGGAACATCCCGGGAATTCTTGAGTTCTACAAAGCTTATCAAAGGAGTAATTACTTACTCTTTAGTACTTTTATACTTTTTATTGGACATTAAAGGTGCCCCTTTTAAAATGCCAAATGATCATGAACTGTGTCGGGTTATAGCTGAGCCTATGTCTAGTATTTCCGGTTAGATCACTGCAACTAAAACACGGTGATTATATTAAAAGTTAGCTTAATAATTACAAGAAATTAAATGTGAAAAAGCACGTGTATATTCGTGTATATTTTTCTCTTGACGGAGTTCGGAGAGGTTACAGAGCGCATCACCTTGTCGAATGCGTTGCGTCAAAACGTCAATAATTTGAGGTATTCATTTATTGATTTCTTTGCAATGTAAATTAATAATTAATTCATTCAACCGTGTGTAAAGAACTTTTAATATTTATGGGCTTTTTTTTTTGTTGTCTTACGTAACAATTAATTAAAATTTTTATTTTATGTTTGACATTTTTAGGGCGCTTTATAATATGATAAATATAAAAATGAAATATTTGAGAATCTAAATTCTATAAATTAAAAATTAAAATTTTGTATTATAAAGAAATAGAAGAAATAGAAGAACATGATAATCTTTTTTCTAAATATCAAAATTTGCGTAATAAAAGATCCTAGTTATATTTAAGGAACCCTTGATTCCTAAAACTTGAAGAACTTAATAGTCTCATATTATGACAAACAGGTTATCAATCACATTTTTAATTGATTTCTCAATTCAATTAGGGAAACACATAATGCGCAGTTTGAAATGGATTACTCTTTATTATATCATCTCTTTTGACATTCTCAAAATAAAAACAAAAAAAAGTTATGCAATATAAATAATAAAATTACTTTGGCTTTTTATACTTTTCATTTCATTATAAAAAAAAAACTTGGAGAACAAAATGAAAACGCAAAATGTGTGCTTTTTGTCGAAAAATAATAAAGGCAAAAATATTATTACGCACTGAAAGAAATAATAAACTATGTAAATGCTAGACAAAAGTTTTGATAAGCCTTGCAATAATCATATAAAGCCCGACAAATCCGATAAAGGTCTATAGCACCCCAAGCAAGTCAAATAAATTCACTAAAAACAGAAAAAATATACAATTCTCAGATGCGACTTGAAAAGAGATAAGAAAAGTTATTAAAATTACCTTTTATAACTTTCAGAATTTGTTTTTTTAATAGTAGAAAGTAAAAGTGGGCTTGCCTTCTTGAAAAAAAAAAAAAAATATATATATATATATATATATATATATATATATATATATATATATATATATATATATTAATAATACCAAAATTAAAGACCCGTTCGTCTGTCTTATCTAGCCCATGTCGCCTGATTTTGATTTTTATTAATATTTCATATATATTTTTTGTTTTTGCAAAACAACTAAAACCGAAAAAAAACACACAGGCTATAAAAATGTATCTTATCAGAGAGCTGAGGAATTGTGTGCCTAGTAATTGGTGATGTTGGTCGAAAAAATATACCAAGAAAAAACTTTATTAAAAAACATTATTAATTACTTCTCATGATGACTAAGCAGAAAACAGGAATAATTTTTTAGATAGGACTTTAAGGTTTTGCGGGGTTTTGAAAGACCCCCAATGTTTCAAATACCGTCAGTTTTTATTGATACATATCTTCTAAAAAAAAATATATGTGTACTCGACAGCTCGGGGCTCCTCTAGTAAGAGTAACCAGGACGTCGAAAACAGCCTGAGGCTACTGAATGGACGACAGGATCGGGAAAGTATAAGAAGAACTACCTGACCTCGCTCCGGAAAAAAACCCCCCAGATGCTAGTGCACTTTTGATTTTGTAAATATAATATCCTTGCACTACTTATTCGATATTGGTTTTTCTCAAAGACTTAAAACGAATTTATTTATTTATTTCTGATTTAATAAAACTCCCTTATAAATAGCAGAACACTGATCAAAAAGTATCTCATGGTTTTAATTTATTATAAAAACCAGAAAGATATACAAGGAATAGTGACTTTTCTCACAATTTCTGTTGCATACTTTTCAGTTTATTTTTTAAATAGAGAATCAAGAATTATATATTTTTAAGTGGCTTTTTGTAATAATTTTTAAAATGGTCTGAGCTTTATTTCTATATACCAAAACCTAATTAACGTATCCGAGAACATTTTGTTTCTAGGGTTAAGAAGTTCGTGACTAATTTGTGTGGCTCGAAAGTTATGGGCTTATCAAGTGAATAGATTTTTCCTTTAAAAGACTCACCCATCAAATGTAAGATATTATCATCCAAGAAATAGCTATCGTCATAGCTCGAATGTAAATTCTCAATTTTCATACTTAGTAAGTTGGGCAATATTGAGGCAAACATTTGAAGACAATGTTTTCAATCAGTTTCTTCACACTACAAATTATTTATTTTTATATTATATTTTCGTTTAGTTTTTTAAGAATCCTTCACACTTTTTGTGTCGTAAGTTTGTTCCAAGTTGAAAATTTATTTTTCATAAGATTCTCTGTGTATTATTTGTGACATATTTTTAGATACACATGTGCGACCAAATCGAATAGACTGTTTGGGTTGCTGGAGGGGGTATTCCACACACTTAAGTAAAGTTAAATATTTGCACAGATTTAAAAAGTCAAAACCGAAACGTTGACAGGAAGACAATTAACTAGACGATCTCACAATATTTACATATTTTTGATTTGTACAAAGAAAAAATTGAATATCTGATTCTTTTGTTCTATAAGGTTAGTTCTTTACTGGTGTAGTTCCAAACGGGCTTTGTCAAAATTCTTAAGACGACCGGCACTTTTTTCGCGATTTTAAAAATTAGTGATTCTCGATCGGCGGCTCCGATCTGGGGACTCTCACTATTTGTATGTCTTATAACCGCCCAGTGCAAAACTCTGACTAAACCTCAAATAATGTTCTCAACACGTACTAACTGTCTTAATATTATTTGTTGTAGATATAGAAGTCGTCGTCGGCAGCGTCGTCGGCAAAAGGCATAACACGTCGCCGATCTTCGCGAATCGGCGCTGATGCCGTCGTCATCGGCAGCGTCCCCTTAAACGACGCCGTCAAACAAGCGGGCATATAAACTTTAATAAATATTATTACTATAGTTGTTGTTATTGCTATTGTTGTTGCTTTTGCCTGTGGCTGAGGCTGAGGCTGAGGCACTTGCGGCCACTTGTCTTAGCAAATTTGTTAACAATTTGCGTTGATTATGATGTGGTTGTTGTTGTTTTTGTTGCTTATGACTGTTCGTCTGGCAGCTTGTTCGTGCCGACGATTCGCTCGAATAGAGAGTGAGTGTATTTGCGAATGTCTTGTTATCAATTGAATATAATCACATATTTTTGTATATTTCACAATGGGCGAGTTTGCGTGTGTGTGTGTGTGCGTATATGTGTGGGTAGGAACATAAAAATAATTCTAATTGTTTAATGGTAGCACAAATATAAAATAAACTCTCCAGATAATAAACAAGTTTGGCTAGTTAAGTATAGCCTAAAATAAAATACATAAGAGATTAGGATTCCCAAAAAAAGTCAAAATAAATAAATAAATAAGAACACATATATAGAAGGAATAAAAAATTATATTTATAAAATAAAGATTAAGACCAAGAGGAAGTTGGTAAATTGTTAAGGTGTGGTCTTTTTAAAGACACATTGGAAAAAAAAAACAAAACAAAACAATAATATCATTTTTGGATGAAAATTATACGGATTCAAATGTACAACCTTTAGCTTAAAATTCTTAACTCCAGACTTAATAGTTCGTAATTAAATTCTATAGAGGAACTGAGTAAATTATGACTTTATGCGGGGCCCCAAGCTTATAGACTTGTATTTTAATAGAGTTGTTCTTGCGCTAGTTTTATTTATTTTTAAGACTCTAACAAAAACTCAATATTTAAAAGCTTACCTCGACTTATTTACCCAATAATTGAATAATTTTTCTTAAGGTTTTTAGATTCTGGTATCATCTTAAAAATAATTTTCATATCTAGTATTTTATACATAAGAGTTGGCAATAATTTTCTCATATTATTTGTCAACGATTTTATTGAGCCGTAATTCTCTAAATTGACTTGTCAAACTAATTTTCATCAAGAACAAAACGATCAAAATATATCTAATCACAGTAAATTATACAGACTTGTTAGATGGTTGCATAAAAAAGTAATGAAATTAAATTTATTAGACTTATTTATGCAGTTAGATTAGAAAATATATTCAATTCATTAAATGAATTATAACATATACTTTATACACTTTTCACATTTTCGATCGCTTCGGCTATGGAAGAAATAAAAGCTTGACTAAAATTTGTCAGAATAAGTCTTGCAAATATCTTAGTAAGTCAATGTAGGGTTATTTCTTAACATAGAATTTCAATTTCAAATAGATTGAAAAAAATTCGATCTTTCTAAAACTTTTCTGTCTTTTAAATGAAGCTTAGAAATTTTTGGGTATTCTTAACATATAATCTTATAATCTTTTTTATAGCTCCTATAAACCAAATATAATCTTTATAATTTATCATGAAATTATCAACAAAAATGTTAGGTAAACAAGTTTGGAGGGGTAACCGTAAATCATTAAACCAAATAGAGAATGAAACACACAACAAGTTGGGAAGCTTCAAATAATCTTCAAGAATTTAAAAACATTATTATGATTATTATTATTATTGAAGTTGTCGTTGTTGATCAGCTTGGCAAACAATCATATCACTCAGAAGCAGCAAGTAAGTGCCTCGCTGACTTTCTGCCTGGCATTCCGGCTAGCTTATCAAACCGGAGCTCGAAAACGACAAAAAAGAGCTCATTAGTAGCATGCGAAGGGCCTTATAATAGGTCGCCTACTTGCTCTTTTTCTACTTGTTACAAAAACAATAACAACATGAATTAGAAGGAGAAGACGACATATTAAACACCCACCAAGTAGCGCTGAGTAAGCTAAGCCAATGAGCTGTCAGAGACGCTCGGTTATCAGTCTCGCCAATAAATAAATAAATAAAAAAAAAAAAACGGCTGGCCAGTCTGTGGGCTCGTTTCTGTATCTGTTTAGCTTGGATTCTAGCTGGAGATAGTGAATGCCTTGGGAATTCAGTTTGGGGCGACTTGTCGTGCTGCCTAGCCAGTCAGCCAAATGGCTCGACAGTGAATAAAATAAAAACAATTGACCGAATCACAATTTTTCCCTTCATTTCTTAATTCATTTTGACTTGGTTGGCGAGCTCGTGATTTTGCTTCGAGCTCGTTGATTGATACTTCTCTGATTCAATTGAAAATAATTTTTTGGTTTCAAAAAAGTGCCCGGCTTTGTATGTGTGTGTGTGTGCGACTGTTATTCCACACTCAGTCAGCCAGTGAGTTTTGGGGCTTTTTTTATGCAAGCCTCTACTCATGCACATGCCCCGGTAGCAATATCAGTCGGTGATACATTCGATTCCACCGCCTCAGACTGCCGGCTGTTTTTTTGTACTTTAACCGTTGCTGGGGACTAACAAAGCGGAATTTCTGTTTCTGTGACGAAACAGGCCACGATGGTGCTCATGGTGACGAAGGCAAATGTGGCTGACAACAAAAATATCATTGTTTTCAATATTTTTATTTATATAATTTTTTTTTTTTTGTTTTCTGTTTTTTGTTTTTTTTTTTTTAGTGTATTTGTACAATTTTTTGTATCGACCAGAAACAAGTTTGTTAATGGTTTTATGGTAGTGCTTTTTTTTTCAATTATTTTAGCATATTTGATTACACCATGAATATTAAATAAAGTTGATTATAATCCATATAGATGATATTCTAGATTTTCAAAATAATTTTTGCAAAAATTAACTCTACTAAGCAGCAAGAAACTAATCCAATAAATATTTTTTGGGTGTATCTCTGTTACTTTACAAAATATTTCAGCAAGAATTATTAATCAAAATATAGAATTTTATTCATAAATATGAGTAAAATAAACCGAATTTAAACGTTGCGTATTAGTTGCATATAGTTCCATATTAATTGGTGTAAAGCTCATTTTTTTCAGACAGCTTAAATATATATTACAATTAGGAGTAATAAATTTATACAATTTTTATGAAATCCATCGTCTTACCTTGAGAATTTTAAGAAATAAACTTAAGATGAGCAAAGGAAATAAAAATCGTATTTGTAAGTTAAGCTCCCTAGAATTTTATAAACCCTTGATATGTATTAAGCATGTCTTTATTTTTATAATAAAAAAAAATAATTATAATTTTTATAGACATACAAAGCTCCCTCAGAATTAATTTATTGGGTCCTATTCAATTTTGAATACTAACTAAGATTTCTCATTCAATTTGAAAGACATTATTCCGTTAAATTTTTTTTGACATAATTGATTTCACTTGTTTTCGTATTCTTGTTTTTTTTTTTTCAAATCCAGGAAAAGATTTGTATTAATTGAGATTTAAAAAATGTAAAAATGACGCATATGTTTCAGCTTGCTTCGGGGTGCATAAGGAGAAATGAAAACATTGTGATTCATATGTGAGTAGTTGAGTGCATTCGACCAGGGATTCGACATGAAGGGCTGAACTATTTAATTGTACAGTCGCCAAGTGGCAGTGCTATCTGAGTTTTGCCATACGCATTAATATCGAGTCGAGCTGCTATGGGCATGAGTAAAAGTATCAGATAGTTCTGGGTGTGGTGTGCGATGAAAAGTATGACGAAAATAATGCTAAAGAATAACAACAAAAAAATTAAAGTAAAATGCATGTCATGTTCGTGTCGACTGACGCTTTTGTAAGCCACACTCCGCCTGCCCCACTTCCCCACAGAGTATAAAAATTGTATGGAATGAAATGGGTGGACAGGCAGTAAACTTAGTCGGCCCTTCCCTTCCCCTCGCCGGTTCTGTCACTCTCAACACATGTGCACTTGTGAGGGCCTCACTTGCAATTTCCAGCGAATTATGAAAATTAGCCAAGCCAAAGCGTGCAAGCAAAGACACTTTACCATATTTGTTTTGATTTTTTTTTTTCTTCAGCAAGTGAATTTTGTGTGAAAATTCTGTTTTTTTTTTTTTTTTTTTTTTTTTTTTTTTGTATTTACTTATTATTTTTATATAGTGAAGTAAGTTTTAGTTTTTTTTTTTTTTCTTTTTTGTGGCCCATGTGATTTGCATGTGTTGGGTTGGTTTGTCATCATCACCGTCAGCGTCATCAAGATGATTATTATTAAGGTAATTATTTTTAAAATAATAATGATGATTGTTATTGCATTCAATAATGACCATTAAGTAGTCGATTATGATATTTATAGTGCCTGTGGGCAATTTACTATTTACACTTCATTTAGCCGAGACAGCTTTAAGTGAAATGTGTCCACATTGCCGAGTGTCTATTGTAAATGCATTTGTATCTGTATAATACACATGGATGGTTTCTATTGTACTGAGTTTGATTTAGGAAGCAAGAAAGTAGCCTAGGAACTCAACAAGTTCGCTGTTGGCTTACCTAATTGGAAAATTAGTTCAAGTGCGAGAATTACCTTAAAGCGATTATTACAAAAGAATGGCATCCTCAAGGGGGTTTGGCTGAAATTGCTTCAAAAACTTATTTGATCATAGCGAAAATTATTTGATTATAAATTCAAACTATCGAATATGTATGGTTGTTAGGCTTCTAGAAAATCAACTTGGATCAACTAATTTAGTGTATAATAGCAAAATTATAATATTTTATTGACCTTATTTTTCTATGTATCTTGGCTAATCATAATCTATGAAACCCTTTCACTCTCGCAATTCAAGATACTACGAAATATCTTATTTACCAAGCGATTTCATTTATCTCTATATAAATAAAGATATCAAAAGGAATCGAGAATAACAAAACACAAAGCTTCGTATATAAGACTAGACCACAAACTAGAGAAGCAAAAAGACCAGATGGCAAAAAAAAAATAGATTTTAATTATGAGCAACCCAAAAACCTCAATGAGAATGCAAAAGCGACACAACGTTGAAGATTTTCCACAAACGCAAATCAATTGAGTTCGCGTCTGGGCGATAACCTCCTCCCCATATCATATCAGTGCACAAAACTGTCTAGCAATCATCCATCAGTCGAACGCCGTCCTTATATAGTAAATGTATACTGCTGGTCGAGACGATCCGACGATCTGTCAGTCGGACAGATCATATTGGCTCTGCCAGTCGCCTAGTCACTGGGCTGAACTACTTGGCTTGATACTTTGCATAATACACACAGTATCGTTTGTTGTTTTGCTGCTGTTGAAGTGCAAAGCATTTCAATTTTAACTAAGGAACAGCTCACTCGCAAATGCCCAACTGGCTGACGAGTAAATCAAATTAAGCATGAGTACGCTTTACTCGGCTCAACAAAATCGCTTTCATCATGTCATAAGCTAAGGTGACACTCGAGAACCTGCAAAGCCCGACTCGTCCCCTGCCTGAACCAGAGCCTTAGTCTACCTGGTCAACAACATCGTCTTCTATAAATATTCAACAATTCTGAAGCCCTGTGGGCCGTCAGACAGCCCCTCTCAACCGTCACTTTTTGTAATTTTTTATTTTGTTTTTTAGTTGCTTGTATTTGCGCATATTTAACCCTTTGGGGTTAAGTTAAGCGCTGCGTTGAATTTTGCTGTTTTTAATGTTTTAAAGTGATTTTTTTTCTGGCAAAATTGTTTTCTCAATTTTCAGGTACTTATGACCTTAGCGAAAATATATGGCCTCAAATTGTAATCTCTTAAAAAATTCCTGGTTTTTGTTTTTCTTTCAGTTTTATAATCTTTTAATAAAAGGAAGGATTTTTTGTTATCTTCAGTCCAAACAATGATAAACATTTACTATCATTTTTATTATTTTTTGGGAACTTATCAAATCATAAACATACCTATTGGAACACCTGAAATGAACACGTAATTCAATTTATTTTTATGTTCTATTTTTCAGGCACGTGCCACGTGCAAATCATACATGGCTGGTGTGGGGTCATCAAAAATTTAACTAATGAGACGAGTCATAATTCAATTATAAATAAAGCATTGATAAAGAAAACTTTCCTAAGATTAAAGCAATAATATTCGATATTGATTCCGAACCGGATTGACTAAAAACTTGACAGTTTCGCTCTTGGGTTTCCATAAAACTTACCTTGCAACTCTTGTTCCATTTTTTCCACTTTATTAATGGGCATAAGCTGATGTCCCTCGCCAATTGTCAAGTTCTGTGGATGCTTCATTATTTTTCAGGATATCCTATTAATCACAAGTCCATTCCAAAAAGTTGTCTGGGAAAAAAAAGATTTGTAAATGCAACCTTCTCTGAGTTATTAATAATAGTTTAATGATGAGTACTTTACTTCGATAAGTTCTAATATCAGTTTCATATTGGTATTAGCCAATAAAATACAAAATAACATGAGTGCTTGACACTTAACAAGCTTGTTGACAATTTCTATTAGCCCTACATTTTATGATCCATCAAACACATGCTATGAACACATTTGGTTTTAGATGTAATTTCCAGATATCATACATCGCAACCAAGAGGAACCAAGAAACAACAATTTTTCATTGCTTTATTGACTTGTATATATAATTTATATAACCCCCAATGACTTTGTGGCATCAAGTAACACCCAAAAAGTGCATAAAGTAATATAGTTTGGTATTTTGTTGGTATTTTCACTCTTGATAGTACTGAAGTTATGTATATACTTTTTTCGGAAAAGAGAGTGTATACTAAATTCCATTTGGATCAAGCTGCAATATTTGAAATATAGTATTTTCCATCAACAAATATGTGTCGAATATTACATATAAATATATATAATATATATCTTAAATTTTATAAATATTTGAATAATATAATATTAGAATTTTAAAATTTATTTAGTTTTTAATGTTCAAAAAGAGTCTTTAATTTTCGGCACACCGAAGATAATATGTCCCTTTCTATTTTTTGATTACTATCAAGAGTTGATTATTTTTTTTTCGGGCAAAACCGTTGTAGTTTTATATTATATTTATTTTTAATCTTTTTCGGTTTTTTGTCGAGTGGCATAAAATGCTGATAAGCTCCTTGGCAATCGCTTATCACCTATAACGAGTCGAAGAGCCACTGACGCAGACCCCCCATTTAGCCTTGGTGCACCTTTGAACACCCGTGACTGACGGCAGCTACATGAATTCAGGCATTGATTTTCTTCAAATTTTGAAATTCCTAAAATTTGCAAGAAACTAAAATACGAGGAATTTGAGGTGTTGATTTTGATTCCAGAAAAGAAAAACTAGAACCCTCCAGAATTAAATCAGAATCATTTCGACTTATACTGCAATACGAAACCTTGGGCTGGATCAGATCGGATTACGGTTTCTCATTGGAATTAAAAAAACTCAATGATTTCCCCAAGTCCATTATTTATATATTTAACACCTTTAAATACTCTAAAAGGTATACCATTCAGTTACAACCATTTTGAAAAAGTTCCAAAACAAATTTAAAAAAAAGAACACTAAAATTTAGATATTCTGGCTGTGTTTAGAGCCTCAGTCATTAATCGCCCAAAGTCGGCATGGACAGCTGTGAACAACTTCACGGCTCTTTCTTGCAGGAATTGACTAGCTTCACAGAGGTGCTCCGATAAATTACGAACCAAACGCTTTCTGCCACAGTTGTCAAGTGTGTATGTCCAGAAGTCGGTAACTTGGCTAAAATTATCCTCCGTATCTCCGCTACCATAACGGTACACATCCCCGTGCACTGGACAACAGCTTTGGAGCGCCAGCGCACGGGAGCTTTCTTTGGGTCCACAGAAAGAGTTAGGAAAATAGTTGGGGGCGCCATCTTGATTGTCAGTCACGGTCATAGCACCGTCGCGTTGGAAGTTCTTTACCTGGACACGGTAAGGGCAGTTGACTGGAATTTGCATGTAGTTTACTCCCAGGCGATGGCGTTGGGTGTCTCCATAAGCAAATAGGCGTCCTTGAAGCATTTTGTCCGGCGATGGTTCAATACCAGGTATCATGTGCGCCGGACTGAAGGCCAGCTGTTCTATTTCTGTGAAATAGTTAGTGGGGTTGCGATCCAAGACGATCTTGCCCACTGGCAGAAGGGGAAATTCCTTTTGTGGCCAGACTTTTGTGACATCGAAAGGATTAAACTTGCATTTTTTGGCCTCATCGTTCATCATGACCTGAATGTACATGGTCCAACTGGGATAGTTGCCCTTCTTGATAGAATTGTAGAGATCCCGTATGGCGTAGTCAGGGTCGTGGGCCGAAAGCTCATCGCAACGGCGTGCATCCAAGTTCTTGATGCCCTGATCTGTTTTGAAATGGAATTTTACATAAAAGGTTTCCCCACTGGCGTTCACCATACGATAGGTGTGCGCTCCATAGCCATGCATGTGTCTATAGCCGTCGGGAGTTCCACGATCACTGAAGTACATGACTAAGCCATGAAGTGTCTCTGGTCGAAGAGTCATAAAGTCCCAGAACATATCTGGATCCCTTAGATGAGTCTGGGGATTTCGTTTTTGCGCGTGTATCAGACTGGGAAACAACGACGGATCACGTATATAATAAACTGGTGTATTGGAGCCCACAACATCCCAGATGCCCTCCTCCGTATAGAATTTGATAGAAAAGCCGCGTTGCTCTCGCACTGTGTCAGCCGAACCATTCTCCCCACAAGCAACTGAGAATCTCATAGCTATAGCGGTACGTTTCCTGATCTTTTCAAATACGGTGGCTGCACAGAATTTAGTGATATCATGAGTACACTCGAAATACCCGAAAGCTCCAGCGCCCTTGGCATACACCACCCGTTCGGGTATACGTTCCGCATCAAAGTGACTCATCTCATCCAAAAAGAAAAAGTCCTGCAATAGTGCTGGGCCTCGAGGACCTACAGTTTGTATGGCATCCTTGATACCGATTGGAGTTCCGCTACTAGACTTGCACTCAGTTTGTGGGCCAGCATCGTTCGACTTGTAATCTATTAGCTGATTAGATGCTGGATCACGTGAACACATTCTGAATTTCGATAAAATTTAACAATAAAAAAAGAAAAAAAAAGGACCAGAATTGTTAACTGTTCAAATTTTAATACACAACTGATTTTTAGAATAGTCAAAACTATTCTAAGAAATCTGAAAATTTAAAACTGAAAACCATTTCAAAGCTCAATATGTTTGTACTTTCAGAAATATTTATAATTTCGGGCAAAATGGGCAAGTTCCCATTTGAAAATTTGCATATCCTTTTTCAAAGGAGAAGGGTACTCTTTAAGTCTGTTTGTGCATGTAACACCCAAGGGAGGGTCCCCTAAAGCTTCGCAAGGTATGATATACTGGAGCTATGAGCAAAAATGATTCTGAGGTACCACTGAAGCCTGAAACATCCCATGGAAGTGTACTATTGGATTTTTTATTCTGCATCTAAAGGTACGGGGTATTTAAAATTCGTGAGTACCAGAGCTTAGGTCAGGGATAAAGAGCTTTTGGGAAAGAAATTGATTATATCCCCTAAATCAATTTACATGCACCCTAATAAGGATATGCTTTGGGAGCGTAGCTCCCCCACTATAGTAGTACGACCATATTCCCATAATTTCCATTTACCCCAAGAAGGATTTGCAATCAGGAAACAAAGACGCGATCTTATAGTTATACGTCCCTTAAAGATCCCAACGTGTCAGAAACTAAATTTGATATACCGCTGAACAGTTTTTAATATTCGATTTTAAATAGTTAATTTATCATATTTTTTAAGATTATCTGAGAAATTCGTGATATATGTTGGGGAGTTCTGAGCTAAGGGATTGAAGGACTAGTGCAAAAACATTAAAATTGCCACCCTATAATAAAGTATCGAAAATGACTCATTAAGGGTTATAAAAAATATCCGCTTACGACATTATAGGTTCAACCTTTGTTGTGTAGAATATTTTTATTACGTGTGGAAACAGACAGACACATGAATTGTTGTTGAATAATTTAAGAGCCACCCTCGTTAGCCGGAAAGCTAACGATTTTGATGCGGCACGTGTACACGGCTGAATGCCAATCAATTAAATTATGAATATCACTTAAATTTACAGCTTTGGACGAGCTTGTTTAGGCAATTCTTTAAAAATAAAGCAGAAACTAATAGAAATTATGGTAAAGAAACTTAAGAAACTATTTCCAGCGAATTTTGGTGTTTGAAAAGTTTTAATTTTATACACTGTACCGGAAGGGAAATGGTATACTGGAAAGCTCTGTATGTATGTAATACCCAGAAGGAGCCGTTGGAGACCCCCCAAAGTTACCTAGAGTATGATCCGGGTGACTTGAGAAATCGATCTGGCCATATCCGTCTGTCTGTCCGTCTTTATGAACACAAGGATATCAGAAACTACAAAAGCTTGAGCTATTCAATTTTGTGTGTAGAATCTGTAGGACATAGGGAAGAGCAAGTTTGTTAATCCGACCCCCCGTCCCCCAGGACAGCCATTAGTTATATCGTAACTATCGTAAATATGTCGTAAATATCTCAAAGACTTAAAAAGCTAGGATAACTAAATTTTGGTCACATACTGTCCTATTATTAAATTATTACTTCAGAGCCCTGTACTTTTTGCAGTTTTAAGCTGACGGTATTTATTAGTTCCAACTAGTAAAAGTGATGCTAGCCTCCACTCCACCCCTTCCCTCTTTTGAATCAGTTGCAGACATTCAATTGCTTAATCTCAAGTATCTCGGAAACTATGAAAGTTAGAGCTTTGAAATTTGGTGTATAGAATCTATAGGACAAGTTCATTTGTTAGGGCAGTGATAGAATAATTTGGCTGAAATAGCCTTACAGGGTATTTCAATTTCGGAAATGCTCGACTGCAGTCCAACGACAAAGATATAAGCAATTGTCTGATATTAAGGGTACAGAGTATTTCAATTACGGGAATACCCGAATTTACTCCAGGGATAGAAAAGTATTGCAGGAAAACTGATGTCATCCCGTACAGAAATTTCCACGCAGGGTGCGTGGGTCGGACCGCGAGCGAAGCCAGCAATCAGGGAGCTAAGACTCCTAGTTATACCCTGTACTTTAAGATAAAGGGTATATTAAGATTGTGCAAATATATATAACATAGAAAAGGAGACGTCGTAGACCCCCCAAAGTTACCCACAATATGATCAGGGTGACTAAAGAAATTGATACAGCCATGCCCGTCCGTCTGTCCGTCCGTCCGTGTAAACGCCTTGATCTTAGAAACTATAAGAGCTAGGGTAACCAAACTTGGGATTCGGACTCCTTATGTGTGTACGCTGGTCCAGTTTATTTTTTTTCCTTGTCGTTATAATTTTAAAAAAATAGTTAAAATGAAATAGTATTTTTACACGCTTGTACATAATTTTCTTTTTTGGATTTTGTCTCTCATTGGAATTAAAAAAAAAAAACTCAATGATTTCCCCAAGTCCATTATTTATATATTTAACACCTTTAAATACTCTAAAAGGTATACCATTCAGTTACAACCATTTTGAAAAAGTTCCAAAACAAATTTAAAAAAAAGAACACTAAAATTTAGATATTCTGGCTGTGTTTAGAGCCTCAGTCATTAATCGCCCAAAGTCGGCATGGACAGCTGTGAACAACTTCACGGCTCTTTCTTGCAGGAATTGACTAGCTTCACAGAGGTGCTCCGATAAATTACGAACCAAACGCTTTCTGCCACAGTTGTCAAGTGTGTATGTCCAGAAGTCGGTAACTTGGCTAAAATTATCCTCCGTATCTCCGCTACCATAACGGTACACATCCCCGTGCACTGGACAACAGCTTTGGAGCGCCAGCGCACGGGAGCTTTCTTTGGGTCCACAGAAAGAGTTAGGAAAATAGTTGGGGGCGCCATCTTGATTGTCAGTCACGGTCATAGCACCGTCGCGTTGGAAGTTCTTTACCTGGACACGGTAAGGGCAGTTGACTGGAATTTGCATGTAGTTTACTCCCAGGCGATGGCGTTGGGTGTCTCCATAAGCAAATAGGCGTCCTTGAAGCATTTTGTCCGGCGATGGTTCAATACCAGGTATCATGTGCGCCGGACTGAAGGCCAGCTGTTCTATTTCTGTGAAATAGTTAGTGGGGTTGCGATCCAAGACGATCTTGCCCACTGGCAGAAGGGGAAATTCCTTTTGTGGCCAGACTTTTGTGACATCGAAAGGATTAAACTTGCATTTTTTGGCCTCATCGTTCATCATGACCTGAATGTACATGGTCCAACTGGGATAGTTGCCCTTCTTGATAGAATTGTAGAGATCCCGTATGGCGTAGTCAGGGTCGTGGGCCGAAAGCTCATCGCAACGGCGTGCATCCAAGTTCTTGATGCCCTGATCTGTTTTGAAATGGAATTTTACATAAAAGGTTTCCCCACTGGCGTTCACCATACGATAGGTGTGCGCTCCATAGCCATGCATGTGTCTATAGCCGTCGGGAGTTCCACGATCACTGAAGTACATGACTAAGCCATGAAGTGTCTCTGGTCGAAGAGTCATAAAGTCCCAGAACATATCTGGATCCCTTAGATGAGTCTGGGGATTTCGTTTTTGCGCGTGTATCAGACTGGGAAACAACGACGGATCACGTATATAATAAACTGGTGTATTGGAGCCCACAACATCCCAGATGCCCTCCTCCGTATAGAATTTGATAGAAAAGCCGCGTTGCTCTCGCACTGTGTCAGCCGAACCATTCTCCCCACAAGCAACTGAGAATCTCATAGCTATAGCGGTACGTTTCCTGATCTTTTCAAATACGGTGGCTGCACAGAATTTAGTGATATCATGAGTACACTCGAAATACCCGAAAGCTCCAGCGCCCTTGGCATACACCACCCGTTCGGGTATACGTTCCGCATCAAAGTGACTCATCTCATCCAAAAAGAAAAAGTCCTGCAATAGTGCTGAGCCTCGAGGACCTACAGTTTGTATGGCATCCTTGATACCGATTGGAGTTCCGCTACTAGACTTGCACTCAGTTTGTGGGCCAGCATCGTTCGACTTGTAATCTATTAGCTGATTAGATGCTGGATCACGTGAACACATTCTGAATTTCGATAAAATTTAACAATAAAAAAAGAAAAAAAAGGACCAGAATTGTTAACTGTTCAAATTTTAATACACAACTGATTTTTAGAATAGTCAAAACTATTCTAAGAAATCTGAAAATTTAAAACTGAAAACCATTTCAAAGCTCAATATGTTTGTACTTTCAGAAATATTTATAATTTCGGGCAATTGAAGTTCCCATTTGAAAATTTGCATACCCTTTTTCAAAGGAGAAGGGTACTCTTTAAGTCTGTTTGTGCATGTAACACCCAAGAGAGGGCGCCCTAAAGCTTCAAAGGTATGATATACTGACCCCCCAAAGTTACCTAGAGTATGATCCGAGTGACTAGAGAAATCGATCTGGCCATGTCCGTCTTTATGAACACAAGGATATCAGAAACTACAAAAGCTTGAGCTATTCAATTTTGTGTGTAGAATCTGTAGGACATGGGGAAGAGCAAGTTTGTTAATCCGACCCCCCGTCCCCCAGGACAGACATTAGTTATATCGTAAATATCGTAAATATGTCGTAAATATCTCAAAGACTAAAAGAGCTAGGATAACCAAATTTGGGTCACATACTGTCCTATTAGAAAGGAAAAGTGTTCTGGAAATGGTTTTTCAGAGCCCTGTAATTTTTGCTATTTTAAGCTGACGGTATTTATTAGTTCCAACTAGTAAAAGTGATGCTAGCCTACACTCCACCCCTCCCCTCTTTTGAATCAGTTGCAGACATTCAATTGCTTAATCTCAAGTCTCTCGGAAACTATGAAAGGTAGAGCTTTGAAATTTGGTGTATAGAATCTATAGGACAAGTTCATTTGTTAGGGCAGTGATAGAATAATTTGGCTGAAATAGCCTTACAGGGTATTTCAATTTCGGAAATGCTCGACTGCAGTCCAACGACAAAGATATAAGCAATTGTCTGATATTAAGGGTACAGAGTATTTCAATTACGGGAATACCCGAATTTTCTCCAGGGATAGAAAAGTATTGCAGGAAAACTGATGTCATCCCGTACAGAAATTTCCACGCAGGGTGCGTGGGTCGGATGGCGAGCGAAGCCAGCAATCAGGGAGCTAAGACTCCTAGTTATACCCTGTACTTTAAGATACTTTAAGGGTATATTAATTTTGTGCAAAAGTATATAACATAGAAAAGGAGACGTCGTAGACCCCCCAAAGATACCCACAATATGATCAGGGTGACTGAAGTAATTGATACAGCCATGCCCATCCGTCTGTCCGACTGTCAGTCTGTCCGTCCTTCCGTGTAAACGCCTTGATCTTAGAAACTATAAGAGCTAGGGTAACCAAACTTGGTATTCGGACTCCTTATGTGTGTACGCTGGTCAAGTTTATTTTTTTTCCTTGTCGTTATAATTAAAAAAAATAGTTAAAATGAAATAGTGTTTTTACACGCTTGTACATAATTTTCTTTTTTGGATTTTGTCTCTCATTGGAATTTAAAAAACTCAATTATTTCCCCAAGTCCATTATTTATATATTTAACACCTTTAAATACTCTAAAAGGTATACCATTAAGTTACAACCATTTTGAAAAAGTTCCACAACAAATTAAAAAAAAAGAACACTAAAATTTAGATATTCTGGCTGGCCGCGTTGCTCCCGCACTGTGTCAGCCGAACCATTCTCCCCACAAGCAACTGAGAATCTCATAGTTATAGCGGTACGTTTCCTGATCTTTTCAAATACGGTGGCTGCACAGAATTTAGTAATATCATGAGCACACTCGAAATACCCGAAAGCTCCAGCGCCCTTGGCATACACCACCCGTTCGGGTATACGTTCCGCATCAAAGTGACTCATCTCATCCAAAAAGAAAAAGTCCTGCAATAGTGCTGGGCCTCGAGGACCTACAGTTTGTATGGCATCCTTGAAACCGATTGGAGTTCCGCTACTAGACTTGCACTCAGTTTGTGGGCCAGCATCGTTCGACTTGTAATCTATTAGCTGATTAGATGCTGGATCACGTGAACACATTCTGAATTTCGATAAAATTTAACAATAAAAAAAGAAAAAAAAAGGACCAGAATTGTTAACTGTTCAAATTTTAATACACAACTGATTTTTAGAATAGTCAAAACTATTCTAAGAAATCTGAAAATTTAAAACTGAAAACCATTTCAAAGCTCAATATGTTTGTACTTTCAGAAATATTTATAATTTCGGGTAATTGAAGTTCCGATTTGAAAATTTGCATATCCTTTTTCAAAGGAGAAGGGCACTCTTTAAGTCTGTTTGTGCATGTAACACCCAAGGGAGGGTCCCCTTAAGCTTCGCAAGGTATGATATACTGGAGCTATGAGCAAAAATTATTCTGAGGTACCACTGAAGGCTGAAACATCCCATGGAAGTAAGCTATTGGATTTTTTATTCTGTATTTAAATATGGGGTATTTAAAATTCGTGAGTGCCAGAGCTTAGGTCAGGGATAAAGAGCTTTTGCGAAAGAAATTGATTATATCCCCTAAATCAATTTACATGCACCCTAATAAGGATATGGGATAAACAAGCAATTAGGGAGCGTAGCTCCCCCGCTATAGTAGTACGACCATATTCCCATAATTTCCATTTACCCCAAGAAGGATTTGCAATCAGGGAACAAAGACGCCATCTTATAGTTATACGTCCCCTAAAGATCCCAACGTGTCAGAAACTAAATTTGATATACCGCTGAACAGTTTTTAATATTCGATTTTAAATAGTTAATTTATCATATTTTTTAAGATTATCTGAGAAATTCGTGATATACGTTGGGGAGCTCTGAGCTAAGGGATTGAAGGACTGGTGCAAAAACATTAGAATTGCCACCTTATAATCAAGTATCGAAAATGACTCATTAAGGGTTATAAAAAATATTCGCTAACGACATTATAGGTTCAACTTTGTTGTGTAGAATATCTTGAATCGGCAACTACATTTTTTATTACGTGTGGAAACAGACAGACACATGAATTGTTGTTGAATAATTTAAGAGCCACCCTCGTTAGCCGGAAAGCTAACAATTCTGATCGAGCAATTCGAAATGAACGCGGCACGTGTTCACGGCTGAATGCCAATCAATAAACTTATGAATATCACTTAAAATTAGAGCTTTGGACGAGCTTGTTTGGGTAATGCTTTAAAAATAAAGCAGTAACTAATAGAAATGATGATAAAGAAACTTACTCAAAGCTCTTTCCAGCGACTTTTGCTGTTTGAAAAGTTTTATTTTTTTATCAGTTTCGTTCTGATTTCTATTTTTTTTATTTTGCTGCTCTTTTGGCTCTTGTTGTTGACTGATGATTTGTCTGCTGACCGCATGAATGAAAACGAAGTAGACTCATCAGCCAGCCCAGCCACACACTTGTTGATTTGGATTACTCCACACTCACACTCGCACTCACACACGCACGCACACACTGGCAGACGAATGCGTGTATGTATTTTGAATTAAATAAAAATGTAAACGTTTTTAGGCATTATTTTTGTCGTTATAATTAAAAATGGCTGGTGCGTATTTGGCACTGAAATAGTATTTTTATACGTTTGTACACAATTTTCTTTTTCGGATTTTGTTTTGTTTTTGCTTTGTGTTTTTTATTGCACTGCTTTAAGCCGCTTAAATCGGTGTTGCTTTGGATTTTGTTATTTTTTATTTATTTTTTTATTTTGCTTTTATGGTTCACACACTACAGATGTCTTTTAATTAAAGTAGAAACTATACTCGCATATAAGATACAAAAAATAATTGCTGGGGTTGCTGGGTCTGTGGCTGCTGGTGCATATTCATTTAGATTAATCAAACATTTGAGTTTTTTTTATTCTGCTGTGCCTCCTTGTCAGTGTTTTTGTTTCTTGTCGCGCGCACAGAATTCTTTAAGCAGCGCACGTCACTTGAATACTACGGCTTCTGGCCGCCAGCGGCCAAGCAACAAAACGCAAAGAGAGAGCTCCACTCAGTTATCACTGCGGCCGCTATGAGCGCCATTCGCACGCTCTCTCACTCTCTATCTCTTTGAGGCCAGCACATACACTTGTTGGTCACAGACACACACACCCACACAAGAGTGGCGATGCGCCAGCGCTGTTACGTAGTTGTTTTTGCAAAATATCAAACATATTTATTTAAACTTTTGTCAAACATAAAATGCATAAGTAATATTCTCTAACTTGGGTTATTTGCTATTGTTTAACTTTTATCCGAACGTTTGTTTGATTGGCTTTGCATTTCAATCAGAGGGGCGTTGAAGGTGGGGCTTGTCTATGCTCAGACAAGGAATGTGCGCGACTAGCAAACTACAGTAGTTGATTGAACTCGCTTTCGCACAAACATACACACGCGAATGGGGGGCCACAGCAGTCTGAAACGGGGGAGAGCACAAACCGTACGAGCGACAGACGTTAAGCGACTAAAATCAAAGTGGCAAAATTGAATAACCGTTCGCACTCAAAGCCTTTAAAAATCAACATATGTCAGAGGAAGAAATTGAGGGAGAAAGTGTGGCAGTGGTAGAGGAATCAAATAATATCAGCAACTAATTTAAATTATTATTAAGGCAAATAGTTAAAGCTATCAAGAGTCAGCTAAAAAACTTGCAACAAAGCAAAACAAATTTAATATCTGAAAGTGAGAGTAAAAGTGATTCGCTCAGTCAGGTTCTCTCAGAGATTTTCAAGTCCAAAAGCTTTTGAAAAATACCATAGAAATATTAAAATATATTTTAACTGTAAGATCTATAAAAATGTAATTTTTCTTATAAAATTAATATAGCCAGTTATTTTCAGTGTTGAAAAACGGAGGTTTTGCAGTGCTAAAAGTTGCTCGTTACACTGTTGACAAAGCGGCGCATTATTGCGAAGTGAGCGACCACTAATTCAATGTATTATCATTAATCATTAATTAATTAACCATTTATTCTTTAAATTAATAAGTCAACCGCAAACATGTTTCGCAAGTGTGGCAGCTCTGCTGGTTTCAACTGCTTCATTGATCTGGCAGCGCTACAAGTGCTCAAAGTCTTGTACGAAAACAGGGTGTCCCTATTTGTATTGATTGGCGCGAACTTTAAGGTTTGCAGCACATAAGACTTTCATATTTTCAAAATATTCTTATTCTTTACATAAGCTTTAATTTTTTTTTTTTTTAATTTTATGCCTTTCTTAATATTTTTAAAAGAAAAATAAGGCGACTTATATGAAAGCCTCTGTATTTATTATTTTAAGTAAGTCCACTATCATCCACTTTTCTGTGTCAATCTCTTCTTCCCTGCACGTAATAATAATTAAGTTTTTGTTTATACACAAAATTCTTTTGAATAATGGAAAGTTTATTGTGCGCACACATATTTTTGATTTGAATAATAATATTTTCGCATATACAAAGCATATTCGTATTACGTAGTATTTCTAAAACAGACTTTGTCAGGTATCAATAACAATATCAGTTACTTCTAGCGTTACACTTGAACACATTGCCCGTTTCGGAAGTGTTCATTAAAATGCGCAATAGATTTTTGGCCATTAAGCTTTCTTGGCAATGCCGCAGACTTTGCCATAGTGTTCGGGCTGTTCCAAACTGTCCACAATAAACTTAGCCAAGTCGTATTTGGAAACCAAACGACCCGGAGCGTTATCATGCTCAATGGTGTAGTCGGTGGCCGGCTCGTCTGCGATGTGGGGTGGCAAAATGGCCACAAAGTCCAAGCCGCAGGCCTTCGTCAAATCCAGCATACGCTGGTGCTCCTCGTTGAGGCGATGAAAAACGGATGGCACCTCCGATAGAGGACGCAACAGGAATGAGGACATGACAATGGAGAGCTTACGGAGATTTGCTTCCTTCATTGCCTTGATGACATTTTCAGTACCACGCGACAGCTCAGTAGTGGCCTAGGTGAAAAAAAAAACTTAGAATGCCGATTCTTGTAAAGTTCAATGATCTACAGAACGCCGAGATATGATGTAACCAAATCTGTTTATGATTATCCATATCTCAAGACCATTCCAACCGAAAAGAACATTTGCTTCTTAGCTGGACTCACCTCCAATTTATTACGTGTGCCCAGAATAACACACACCCCGTCCACACCTTCAATAACGCGTTTGCAATCTTCCAAATTTGTGACATCGCCCTGAACAAGTTGAACTTTTGACTTGAAACGCTCTGGCACGGTGGACTCGTTACGATAAAGTAAGCGCACTGTTAGGTCTGCAAATACTCAAATAATAATATGGTCTGTCCTGCAGAGATAGCTGCTAATTACTTTTCTCAAGGGCGTAATCGACCACACACGACCCAGTCATGCCGGTACCTCCAATTATTGCCAGTGTTTTGACCATTTTGCGGAATATTTTAATTGATTGTTTGTGCGTGGTTTCTCTTCAAGTGGTCAGCGGCCGAAGTATAAAAAACGAATAACAGAGCTTTGTGCAATTTAAGTGTTTATCAATTGAGTTACGCTTGGTGTTGAAAAGCGCAGATTGCTATGTTGAAAAGTGCGCCTTGCAGTGCTGTAAAGTGCACGTTGTAATTAATCAAATTCTGGCAAGGCTATGGCTGGAGTTGCCATATAATCAGACTGCCTGACATTTTGTTGACTGCTGGCAAATTGATTTCCAGAACCGCCATAACTTTGAATTTAATAAAAACAAGTGAAATTTGTAAATAAAATAGTTTGTTTAATTTTCTTTTTAATTTTTTAACTTAATCTATACATGTGTTGTTTATATATTTACAATATGCACACGTATGTATATTCTGTTAAATAAATAATAAATTAGCATAAAGCTTTTAATTTGAATGCTTTTTTGCGTTGAAATGCGCTTTCTGGGCGACGACATAATTTTTTTTTCCTTTTTTTTTTGTTGTTTACCACAATTTTCACTATTTATGCTGTTTGTGTTGGCTTAAGGCTTAATAAAATAGTATATAAACTATTGCAAATTACGTATAAAGCAAGATTATTTAACTTATAAATATTCATTTATGTAGAATTCAATATGAAATAGTTTAGAGAAGAAACTTTATATTAGATTAGATTGTTTGTTTAGCTTAGTACATTTCATATAGGCATTTCTCGATTAGACATTAGACTAAAATCAATATTAGACACACGTTTAAGTAATTTTTTCACGAAAGTTACAAATGATATAAAAAATATGCAACATAAATTGAACTAAAATCGAATCCAACTAAAAGTATTATTAATAATTATTAGCTTAGCTTGTCATGAGCTTGAAACTTAAGAAAATTAGAAAACAGGTACAAATTGTTTAGCAACATTCACGATTATTATAAGCTTGGATTTTGGCCACTGTGCAAATGAGCGCCTCCTCAATATCATTGAAGACGGGCACGCCCTGTCGCTTAGCCAGATCTATCAGATACGATCGACCACGATTATAATCCTTGATGGCGGCCACGGTGAGCTAATTAAAAAAAATCACAAAAATCGGTTAAAACTCCAAGAGAGAACTCTATTATTTTCCAGCTTACCTTTTCTCCACCGATGACACAGTCATCGGGCAGCATTTGGACAGCCAGAACCACATTGTACATCAGTCCAATGCAGTGGGCCGCCAAAGTCATGGGAGCCAGCGAACGCGTCTCATTGGTAATGACAAATAGAAGCACCCTACTCGAGTCGAGCAGGGCGGGATTGTATAGATTCTGACGTACCACCACCCTGGGCAGTAGCCAGCTGTGCGACTCTTCAGCCACAGTCAACTCCTCCTGTTCGGTCTCCTGCAATTGTCGGCCATTCCACTTGCGCCGTGTGCACATCATCGAACGCTGTTGCTGCTTTTGCTCCTCCTGCTTCTCGTGACCTCGCAGATCTTGCAGCAAATTATCATAGTACTGCTCCATGCTCTCGTGCAGGGAGGGCACGTGAAATGAGATATTCTTGGCTTGCAGAAAGGGCACGGCCAGTTGCTCCCGCCACTTGGAACGCAAGACACAGCTTCCACCTAAATAAACATCGCGCATCTCTAGGCTGTTGTTTGGAGGGCAGCAGAGGATGTCACCGCCGCTGGCTATGGAACTGCTGCTGGAGAAAACTGAATCATTCGAGTCACTTTCTTCCTCTTCGGCCACCACGGCGGCCCCTGTGCTTGGCATGGTTGCTGTAGGTTGGCTAGGACGGGCAGCATTGATATTGGTTTCAATGGTTTTGGTGGTGATTATTTCAGTTGTTTCGATAGATTCCACGTTCAGTAAAATTTGTGGCTGTGGCTTTTTACCAAAACTCGAGGCAGCTGCAGTTCCAGTGGCAGTAGTGGCAGCACGTTTGCTTAGTGGCTCCAGCTGTGGCTGAGGCGACGAGGTACCGCTGTCCCGGCTGCGACTCAGCTGTTCGAAGATATTCTGCTCAGGGCCAATTCCACTGCTGCCATTCGATGGGACGCTGGCATTGCTCGAGGTTCTCGAGATGTTCTTGTTGGCCGCATAGAATATGTCCATATCAGGCACTACAAATGCAAGAAGTCGTAAAATTAAAAAAGCTTCGCTTCACTAGGATCTCGACAATAACTTACCATTTGTAAAATAAACCTGAGGGGGTGGCACATTAGTGCCCTTGATGGGCGATATACATCCACTTTCGTGTATCTCTTGTTGCAGGACCGACAAGTAGGCCGAGATTACACAGAATAGATCGAAATCGATGAGCTCAGAATTTGGCAATGAATTGGTGGAGTTTGCTTTATGATCCTCTGGCAATTCATCCGATTCATTTACCTTTGTACTGTTCGTATGCAGCAGTTTTAATGATTCGCGTTGATTTATGATTATCTTAGTTAGATTTTCTATATTAACTAAACTCTGAGCATAGCCTAAAAATAAGAGAGCACATTTGCACTGTTCCACAGTGAGCGGTTCATTTTGGGGACTCACGCGATCGAAAGCTCCGCGAACCGTACTGCAAAGATAGACAAAACATTTTATTAGCAATAGATCCCTACCCCTAATATATTGATTCCGATTGGAAATAATTCATATGAATTAGGGGCGCATACTTTTGCGCGATACTTACTCTAAAATAGAAGATATTTTGGACGGTGGATCCCTAATGCCGGATAATATTTCCTTCGTGCGTTGCAGCCCTGAAGGTATATTATCCAAGACCGGCAAGCCGCGTCGGGAGACCAGCTCCTTAAGTATCAATTGATTGCGATATAAATCGAGGTATTCTCTGCAAAAGGTTCCAATTTGAAAAAAGCCTTGATTGCGATTTAGATTTGAAAGACTTACTGCTGTGAAATAGGTTCGTTCAGAATCCTTTGATTTGGTTTATAGGGATGCAAAACCAACACCAGCTGCTTGCAGTTTTGACCCGCTATGTGTGCCGCCTCGATGGCACCAGCAGAAGCGCGTGTTTCCGAATCCATAACAAAAAATAATACACGGGCCTTTTCCTTAGCTCGATGCTCGAGTTCAATGAGATCGGGGGTCCAATCGGATACTTGCTGTGGATACGAAAGAAAAAACAAATAAGTGCTGAATTCTTTGGGCTTTTTCTGAGGGAAGACTTACAGGATTATAGAATGAAATTCCCAATTCTTTCAGAGCAGGTATGGCGACGTCTGCACGCCAGGTTGTGGGATTACAGGAACCGCCTAGGAAAACCTCGACCGGCTCATTTGAGGCATTCTTTTTCTTCTTTGTGTCGTCCACACTACTGAAGGACTTTGTACTGCGCAGCTCTGAGCCAAAATTGTCGGGTTTCTTGTTATGATGCGTGGCATTGAATGTTGACGAGGTGGTGGAGTTGGAGGAGGCTGAGGCGGAGGAGTTGGTGGAATTGCTGCTTGTAGCGGGGTTTGAGTTTCTCGATAGCTGTTCGATATCTTCTAGATGTTGTGGTGGCTGCTGAGGGTTCGACAGTGGCTTGTATTTCACATCACAGGAATTTAATGAATTTAATGGATTCGAATTCGTTGAAGAGCTGAAAATTAAACCTATATAAGTTAACATTCTTTTGAAAACTACTTCATATTGACCTACCGGAAACGTTTCAGATCGGCAGCGAAAACAATAAATTGCCCGAATGTCAAGCCATTCGATTGCCCTCTGCTCTTCCGTGCCACTTTCTTAGCCGTCTGCAGCATTTCGCTAACTGAAGAGTAGAAAAATTTTGCTTTAGAATTAGTTTTTAAGAGTTGAGGACTTTTTCCAGCTTACTTTGCTTTTGGCTGGGATGAAAACTCAAGGCATGGAAAAGTTCTGGTACACGTTCATCGGGCACCACATTACTCAGAGACTTGGAGCGCCAGGCATTTAGGACTTCCCTGCAAAAGGAAGAATTCAAAAAATTATTAATATTGAAAAAAAAAATGACAGGTTGATAGTTAAAAGAAATAAGTGTTAGACACAAGTTAATTTTTTTTTTTAATGATTATGATTTATTTGTAATGCATTCAGTCTTAGTCATGCTCAAGACCGACCTCGAAAAAGATATAAAACCAAAACACTATTCGAAAAGTCAAAGTTCGGGAAGCTCGAAGCATAAATAAACCTTATTATCGCCAGCACTTTTTACTTATCACTTTATGGCTTCAAGTATTATTTTTCTGAAGCAACGAACTCCCCAAGAGCACATGGCTTGCCTCAACTCTTAACGGCACTCAACAAGTACATAAAACTTGTGCCTCTTAATGTAAAACGCAAGATTTTTTTAAAAAACAAAAGGTGCCGTAAAAGTTATCATTCCAAAAATAAATTTGAGGACTGGAAGATTTTTCCTTCTCCAAAGAGCGGCCGCAGCCAACTTCAGGGCCGAAAAAGCTTGGCGTCCGCAGCTAACTTTACTGCTCAGGCGAAGCCATCATTTCTAAATTAAAACCGAATTAATCACATTTTCTAGGCACGTTTCACAAGGCGACACATGTTTTTCGATGCCCAAAACGGATCGTGTGAGGTGGACTTGAAGACCGTTGCAAGGCGCACGCCTCGCGACAGTCCAAAAACGAACATCCACAACAACAACATCAACGATAGCAACAATGTGAATTAAAATAAAACCCAAACAAAGAAAATTGTTCAGTTTACGTGAATTTTGTTGTGGCTACGGAATCGGCGGCGGTAATGGCCTCGGGTTCCATTTGTATGGTGGCAGCTTCCGTGTTTCCTGCCGCAAATTGGCAAGGCGTACAATGCACTGTCGTAACCGACAACAACAACAACAACGACAACAATAACAATTGCATCATTCTACGGTCTAAAAAAAAAAAATTATTTCAAATTCAATTGAAGCAATTTTTATAAATTTGCTCATTGCCCGCATTAGAAATATACCCGATATCGATTATATCATATAGTATGAAAGAAATATCTGCATATTATTGGATATTTTGCGACGCAGTTCTGGACCTTTCATACATAAAAAAATAAATACATTTTTGAATAAATGAAAAACGCAAAAAATATAAGCAAAAACGGAAATATATATTCAAAAGCGCATTTTACTTTCTTGACACAAAATGAAAATTAAGGCTCAATATATTCTATGAAAAAATTTATTTTCGGAAAAAAAAATAAATGAAAATAATTTGTATTTATATAAATTGCGCACAAGATTTTCGAAACAGTCAAATGGTCGATTATTGCTGAGCTCCAAATTGCGACTGTTTTATGAGAAGAAAAAAAAAAACATTGGAATCACCATAAAAAAAAATTTAAATGAATAAATGATTAACAAGGTTCTGGACAGCCTTATCAGTTTATTCATATTATTTCATTTTCTTCCTTTTAATCTTAATTTACTAATGAGGCGAAATGTGACTGCAAATAAGCAATGACAAATAAAAATGATTGATAATTCTAATCAATTTAAATTAAATTTGCAATGTCAATCAGAATTTGCAGCATTTTCAAGCTTTGTGGAAAATATTTCAAAAATTCTAGATTTAAGATTAGTTTTGAACATATTTCCAGACAGCCAAGAAGTAATTTTGGAAATTCTTTGACTTTTATCTGGTCCAAGAGACTTTATACAATTAAGGAAAAATAGTGAAAATAAAAACAATTAATTTGCACAAGTTTACCAAAACCAAATCTGAGATCGAAAGACTTATCCGAAATTTTGCCTTTGAACATTTTAAGTAAATTTAAAGAATTAATACTTAACAAGCTTATTCGAGCTTTGAAAATTTCAAGAACTTTTAGCTTTAAATAAATTTGGTGTAAAATTTATCCCAATACGCGCAAGAAAATTTATTCAAAATTTTATCCGAGCTTAAGAAAATTTTAGCTTAAGTCAAACATTTTTTATGGGATTCATCAGGTATACATTTTTCTCAAATCAAATTGAACCATCTTATAAAAAAAAACAAGATATCTTATCCAACTTGTATTTCGTTTTTTTGCTGTGGGAAAAATCTATGAAAAATTCACGCCCAATTAGTAAAGATCTTGTGGTGACAACATTTTTTATGGTGGCAACACAAAAAAAAATAAATAAATAAACTTGTCTTGGATTATTGACAGCCCACGCAGTCACACTTCAAAATCTGAACACAATTCTAATTTTTTTTTTTTTTTTTTGCAAAAAGGTAAAGAAACTCTAATGACACATGTTGAGCAAGATTTGAAATGCAAACCAGCATACTGGATTATGTCATTGCCTTGAAGACCCGATCAACCGAGCAGCAAGCCAAGCCACCAACCTAAAAATTCAGCTTGGATAAAAAATGAAAAAAAAAAAATAATAATAATAATAAAATTAATGCAGGCGTCGCTGGCGTCTCTAGTCAAACTAGTCTGCTCTGGTTTGGCTCAACTGCGATGCGAATGAGATGAAATACCAATTACATGACTACATCGTCCGGCCCACCTAGCAAGCTGGCGAAGATGCAACGCCCACCTTGGCATGAGCACCACCAAGAATGGTGTTTGAATATCTTGCGGTTGCCGCACTAAATTTGGCATAGCCAAGAGATTTCTTTTTCTATTTTTGGCCAAGCATTTTGGGCGTTCGGAATTGTGTGGGTGGCAGAAATAATGAAACTTGCGCCATACTTATGGTATTTTTATGGTGTTTGGAATCGACTTGGGTTTTATGTTTTGTTTACAAAGCGAGTGCAGCCTCACCGGGCGAGGAATGAGGGTGATCGGCTTAATTTCACTTGGCAACATGTTGCATGTGGCAAGATTTCCGGAGTGGAAATTCTACGGGCATTGCGTATTTGACATGGTGACTTGTGATTCATTTGTGATGAAATACTCTATCAAATTCTAGGTAAACTTTTATGTTGACTCTGTGGTAAACAAGTTTACAGCTTTTGTGGTCAATTTTGTTGTTGCTCGTTTCGCACGATGAAATTAATTCATGAATAAGTAAATAAAGAGCCATCAGACTGACTGATGAAATAAACAACAAATGAATGAGAGGGCGAAAGTCTGATAAGTGTTAGTGAAACTCGCAAAGCGCTACCGGAAATACTGGGAAACAAAAGCTTTTGGCCTAGATAAGCTAGAGGGGTCGCTGAAGATAATGGGAGATATTCATGCAAGTCCTAAAATGAAGCCATATTGATAATTTATTGAGCGAAAGATAATTTGTTCGAATGATTCATTTTACTCTCCCTCGTCAGATTAAGTGTAAGATAAGATATGGGATTATCTGGATGACATTTTTATGGGCGAGACGCCTGATTGAAAACATATCTTAGAAATAAAGTGGAGTCCTAATCTATGTTTTTTGGACCTTTTATACAATGAGATTTATCTTTATATGAATTAGAACTCAATTAGAGGTAAGAAGAAATTGAGTTTCCTCCTCTGCTCTGATGGATAAAAAATCTAAAATACAAAAATAATATGGTGGTAAATTAAACTACTTCCGACCCCCAAACGAAACGGATGAGCAATATGAAGTTCTACATGCCAAAAGTATACTTTAAGGAAAAGTCCCGTTACACAGCTTCCAATTTATATTTTTATCTATTAAAATTTGCAGAGAACCCAGATAAACGTTTAAAATTCAAACGAATTTCATTATCCGAACCCTGTAAACAAATCGGATAAGCTTCGTTACTCTGCTGAATTCGTAAATTTCACAGAATAAATCTTTCCGTTCGAGCTGCTTTTTATTTAGAATAATTCATTCATTCTGCGCAGGAATGACTAAACAATCGAGCTCTCAATGAACTCATCCTGATTGAAATTAATGAGCCAGGCGTCTCATACATTTGTTGTAAACATTTTTACACGGATTTCCTAAAGTCAAATTAAATTGATTGCTTACTAATCTCATGGAAAATGTTCATCGACAATGAAAACAATAACAAACTTTTGGCACGTGTAAGCAATTTCATTGACCCACACATGCACTCGCACATTGAGGCCAAAGAGAGATATTCGCTGGACAACAACGAATGAGTAATAAACAACTTCCGAACTCAAATTGGAAATAAAAATAAAAACAGCCAGACTAATGTACATTGAACTTTAAACGCAGTTGATAGGCAAATTTTCCTTGCACTGCAAATGTTGTCTCATGTCATCCAAATATGCACAAGCCAAACTAAAAGAGACGAGTTTATTTGCATTTAACAGCTTGTAAATTGTGGCGCATAACAAAAAATAAAAATAAAAAAATATTTACATAAAAATTTACAAACAAAACATTTGGAGCGCCATTTGAAATGTTGAGTTAAGCTTTTAGATAAATTGGTAACAGATTAATCAGCCGCCAGGTAAGCCAGGTATACGGTTACCAACCAGAATAAGTCAAAAAGACAAAAAAAAAAAAATAATAATAATAAAAAATTCATTCAAGTAAGAAACTGGGTGTGTGTATTTGTTTTCGCATGTGAGCAAATGTGGCGCCCAATTCACACAGGTAACAGGTAGCTTGGCCAGCACAACGGCTAACTTGCAGCTGCCGAAGCCCAAGAAAAACACAACAAAGCCAGTGTAACTAATTAGCTGAGAAATGCCAAAGGTTGTATGCTCTTTTCTTATGACACATATTAGTGTACCAGAAGAAGTTCTATATATATCGAGATGGTCAAGCAAAAACTTTGACCATCCTCAGAGCCTTTTTGGTTTGAAGTTAGCAAACCGAGAGTACTGTAAGTCGGAATGAATACTTTTTTTCCAGTCAAAAAGAGTACAGCCATCAAGGCAAATACTCTGTCGCGTCATGTCAATAAAATATCAACCAACACACACACACACACACTTGCACATGCACATAAATAAACTCTCTCATAGTGAAACCCATACGCTCCCAACAATAATCGATGATGATGAGGTCATAACTAATAATAAAAATGACTTGAGGCCTCTGCTCTGCTCTGTTCTCTCACCGAACAAAAAAGGCAACAGCAATCGAAAGCAGAAAGACAAAGAGCGAGCCTGAGCTGAGTTCTAGCAAAATGCCCAGCCGAAAGAGCAAAGAAGAGGGCCAAAACGGAAATTGAATTTGTTTATTGAAAGGGGTGTGTATGTGAGTGTGAGTGCGACTGTGAGTGTAGCGTGTGGTCGAACAGCTGTTTTTACTGTAAAAGCAAATATAGATAAAAAAGAAATAATTCATTTGATTTTCTTGCACTTAAATAATTTCTGTTTATTTATTTAATATAAATATTTTTTTTTTTTTTTTGCTATGAATTTATTGCCATAAAATTGCTAAATTGGAAACCTATAGAATGACGTTATTATCTATTTCAAAATAAAAACGATTTACTACTAATACCCTCAGAACGGTCTGGACAATGGGTAAAAAAAAACTTGAGTAAACTTCAATTATATTACGAATTATCAAAGTAGTCATAACCGTAGTCGAATACAAATAGAATTTTATCAAACTTGAATCGTGCTAATAAAGCTAAACTATTTGATAAGTTGATAGAGACGGTTGAAAAAGTCTTTTAAGGGGCCTGTCTTGGCTTATTTTAAAATGGTTGCTTCACTTTATGGCATCAATCTGAATATATCAGTTCAGCACGTCCGACTCGACTTAAGGACTCTCTCTCTATAGTCAAAATTTTGTGGATCTTTTTTAAGATGATTAAGGCGATTGTAGTGGTGATTTTATGGTGACCTATTTGATATCACTTGAGATCGGAGCAATTAAGTCGGTCACGTCTCAAGATATATTATCTCAATGGCCAATATTTTCGGAATCGGAATCTTAAAGAGACTCAGAATTTCAAGTCGATTTGGCATAGCCTCTTGGACTTTGGTTATGGCATAATATTTCTTTAAATGTCACAGTCAAGATGATCTCAGTTTTTTTTTATTTTTACTGCCTTCACAATTTACCTAACTTGTTTGCCATTGTGTATTCTATTCGCAAACAATAAAAAAAAAAAAAACAAATTTATCTACTCAATCAAATTTCAAAGAGTTATCAACCCTACCTCAAGGTAGTTTCTGTGCTTCAGTGCTATCGCCCTCCTTCATTCCCGGAGCGACTATTTTTAGCAATGTCATAGCCAAAATACTGGTAAGTTTTTATTTATTTCTTGAAGAGCGGCAGACAATGCGGCAAAGCAAACAGAGCCCAGACTGACTGAATGACTGACAAGCCGTCATCAACATTGGGGGGGTTCGCTTCTGGCTGAATTTTTATTCCCAGTTTTGTTTTGGTTTTTTGGACGCGAATCGGTTTATTTTCTCATCATTACAATGTCGTTGTCCTATAACCTTTCTAGTCTTTTTGTCAGTTGTTCTCTTTTTCTTTGTTTAAAAAAAATTTTTTTTTTTTTTTTGGGTTATTTTATTTTATTTTATTTTTTTTTTTGGCTTAGCAAAAATGGACTTGTGACATCAACATTTATTTTTAAGTTACATACACTGTTTTGTTTTCTTTTTTTAATTTTATTTTTTGTTATTTCTCACTCTCTTCCCACTTTTTTTTTTTTTTTGTATATGGTATTTATTTATTTCATGCCTTGTATATGAAAAAAAAATGTGGCTATGATATCACTTGGAAGTAATTTATTTTGTCTAGGTAAACATATGGCTGAACGAATAATTTTGAATTTCTTTGCGAACCAACTTACCGAGAGTTCCAAGGTTCAAATTATTCAATTAGTCTTTGTGCAACTCAAACTTATTCGATTGGCTTTCGGAATGATTATGGGAGAGGTAATGCTGGGGCCTCTTACCCTATTTTTGGTTTTTATTTCATTTTATGAATGGTCGTCAATCAAAGTAATATTTGGAGATATCGGAGTAATCTAATCTAAAAAAAAAACCTGGGTGCTCTAAAAAATAGGTAAAAATTACGAGCTCTTGTGTCAGCTGCTTGATTGCTCGGTGTTACGTGTGCACAAAATTGGAACATTTGGTCTTACATGGATCGGCCCTGAAATTGTCCTACTAAAATTAGTTACATAATTTAAAGAGAAAAAAGAAAAAAACATTGGTAACTTAAGAATTCTTTATATGTATTGAAGAGTTCCTTCAAAGAATTTGAAGAATCAAAATAAAACCCCATAAGCTGATAGATTTCATCCTATCCTATTATTTTTAAGCTCTTTTGTATCACAGTCTTATTCGTAGAGTTTTCCTACTAAAGCACTAGTGGATCTCATAATTCAATCCGTCCTTATAATATATTTCTTTATACTTATATACATAATAATGTTTTGGTGTATAATTGAACCTTTGTCTTTATCTTGGTTTAAATAATATTTGTCACTTATTTCAATTAATCATACCTTTCTCTTAATGGCAGGCACAGATATCAGAGGTAAGTACAATTTATTTTTCGCGACATACACAACTTCCGGAATACTAAAAATATCTATAAATGCATATCAGGATATAACCGACAAGGGGAAAGCCGCAACCCTCACTAAGCAAAGTAAGAAGTCGAGATAAACTAAATACTGACAAACACGGCGGTTTTGGAGACAACCGCACTTACGGGGCACACACGGGCAACTGAATTGAAAGCAATCGCTTCATGTGCATTCATGATTCGTGATGATTTCCCAATGCCCCTTCCAGCTGTTTGGATCTGGCGCTCATTTGATTAAAGAAAATCATTTAATACACGATTTTTGATGTCATGGACTCAGTTCGTTTCTGAGTAATTTTTTTTTTTTTAAGAAGTTTGTGTAATTATATTTATAGACATTACAGAGCAGAGGGTCTGCTTGAATGGTTCATTTACCTAATATTGTGTTAAATTAGTAATTAAGCGAGGCACTCGACCGTCATGGGGCCAAAGATAGCTGGAGAACCCCTGCGACGGAGAGATAGAGAGAGCGGCGAGCGGGTGGGCGCATGGTCATGATGATGATGATGATGATGTCATGAATTATCGTTTTCTGATTGAAAGTATCGATAGCGAAATATACGGCCGAACACAGATACATTCAGTACCGAAAGATACCCTAACCACTTTGAGCTGACAGTGTCTGTCGGCTGAGAACAAAGCACACAAAGCTGCCATGTCAAGCCTACAGTCTGTCATACTGTCAGTTAGGCAACCAGGCACACACACACACACACGCTCAGTTTGAGAGACTCAAATTTATAATGAAGTTGTCATCGCCACATTTGGCTGCCTACTCCCATGCATTGGCTGCTTGATTTTTAAATCGCACACGCGCTATAGGCCGTCGGCCTCGATTGGGTGAGTGTATGAGGTCAACATTTCAAAAATAAATAGGTTACATGTGCCTCAAATTGGCTGTTCTTAGTCTAGCCCACAGCTCGTTGGCCACTGCAATGATAGAATTAAACGGCTATCGACCTCACATATCAAGCATGATTATCGACGAAATTGACATTTTAAAATTAAAAAATAAGAGAAAAAACAATAAACAGCTCTGTTTCTAGCAATTATCACAGCATATGTTTTCGACTTAAATAGGATTTATAAATATCAAAATTGCCAATTTTGCCAAATGACAAAGTGCTTCTGACTCAGTCCAAATGAAAGGTGTGCTGGGATGGATTGATTATTCAAATTCTGAAGTGATGACGTTCTCTTTAAATTGTGTAGAAAATCAGTTTGCAATCTTTCAAGAATTTAGCAGAGGAAGTGAAGCAACAATTGTTTCATATACCGAAGGCATCTAGAGAATGGATTCCTTTTTGTGTCTTGGGATTTCATATTTTTCTTGTCTGAAGGTCTCAAAGTTCAGTAGCCAAAAATAAAGAAAAAATTATTAAAATTAATTTTGATTTTATGGGCCGTGAATAATTCCTTTACCCTTGTTTATTTTTACAAATTTTGAGTTCCATTCAACACGATCTTCAGACCAATAAAAATAACTCATTATCATCTATATGCGAGTCGTAAAATGCATAGAAGCACTCGCGATTTAAATCAAAATGACAGCATACATAAACATTTTCCACTTACCAAAATTTTAATTTCTACGCATGCTGAATTATTTCAGAATTATTTATTTTTGGAGCTCACATGACTTATTTATTTTTTATATTTTGTTTAGACAACCCACATTTTTGCTTTTTTTTTTTTTAGTTGTAAATTATGCGAAGTAAACTCAGAATCAGTTTCTGCTTGCTTTGGCCCCCAAAAGTTCACACTTTCTTTGCCACTCCGAAATGGGTTTATTTTTAGAAAACAATTTGTATAAATAAAGCCACGGGCAACGCAAACAAAATATGAGGCAAAAATATTTATAATTTTCTTAATTTTTTTTTTTTTTTTTTTTTTTTTGCTTTGGCAATGGAAAAATTAAATATTTCGAAAGAGGCCATGAAAATCCCAAGTGCATTTGACTAAGACAAAACAACTGAACGAAAAAACTGTCTAGGAAATTATTATGGAATCGAATCGAAACCTTTTGGGGAAATTTAATTGACACTAATCGAGTATTTCGATAGCTGACAAATTCTAATCCCTACCAAACGGTTCTATCTTTGCGAACAAAAGCTCTCTAATTCACATTGATTAGTTTATGGAATATTTAGAAAGTGAGACAACATCGATTTGATAGCTTTATCACCAATCGGCCATATAATTCAATTTGCGATACGATCATTATCTTGGACTCCTTACTTCAGAGCTATCGTATTATTTTTCCCAAGGCGATTTCAATCAGCTGCTGAGCTGTTATTATTTTATATTTTATTGTCATTGTTATTTTTTAAGCAATTAGCTCAAATGGATTTTACAATTCATTTGCTCAAGTTTTCCAAATAAAAAAAAAAAACTTTTGTAAAATTATTTTCGATTTTGCAATCGCTTAACTATTTTCTGTTTACAATTTAAAAGCCAATTTATTAGCCAGTCGTTTTATAGTTCCGCCATAGAAATGCAAGCAAAGAACCGTTTTTTCAGAAGAATAAAAAAATTGAAAAATGCCAAGTAAGCTTAATCGATTTTGAGTGCCAACTAACTTCTAATAAGAAAAAATTAACGGCTAAAGAAAAGTGGCAATTAATTATTATGAATGCTGACAGTGCATAAAATTCTTCATAAAACTTAATTTAATTACGAATTCATTGGAAAACAGAAGGGGTGTGTTCTTTGGCTTGTGGGAAAAACAATTCCGTCTTCCGAATATTTCAAACTGGAGGCACTGTGAAATCCTCAATCTCTCACGGGGCTGAGCCGAGAGGGATCACTGTTCGGTGGTGTCATAATTAAATTAAGCTCACGACGTAAAAAATAATTCAACTTTTTATATTATTTATACAAACACAAAGTGATAAATGCAATTCCATGCAAGGCAAATAGAAATAATAAGCAAATTTAATATTAAATAAAAAATTGCACATAATCAAATCGTTGACAAAGAATGCGACATTCTGCTAAATTAAAGTGTTTTGATAAGCTCATAAAAACGGCAAATTACGAGAAATATAAAACGACCATGGCGGCGAAGGCGGCCCGGTCAATGCTTGATTTATTGAGACTGCAATAAAAAAAAAAAAAAAAAACAAATTATATCAACAACAATGTTGAGGCACTCAATTCAACATTTGCACAATTAAATTAAAGAGACATCAAAAAAATAGAGACAAAATGACAAGTCAACTCAACTCTTTTTCATTTAATTTTTGTAGTCCATAATTTTAATGGGAGAGCGCCGTGATTTATGAGGGGGGTTAAATTAGTTGCCATTTTAATTGACCGTTTAGGCAACACTGGTTCCCTCTCCGTCTCAGACCCAGCTGACGCAATTTGAAACTAATTTCTGTCCCAGCAACAATTTTTCCATGAAATAAACAAATCTTCTTCGCAACTAAGTTTCATATAATCCAGGGAATATCTCGAAATTGTGTCACGACAAGATTCACCGATTTGACTGGAACCTATGGAAATCTATGTCATATATATCATTTTTTTATTCTCCTTCGAGCTGAAAATATTCCTAAGTCAGTATGGGTTTTGTCCTAATATTTTCAAAAGATTCTAGGTTTTACCTAGGCAAGATTATCTGATTTCAAACGATCCTACGAAAAACAAAGTGACTTGACATAGGTCAAATAATATTAAAAACATTAAATAGAACGTGTAATGAATAGAAAAACTCTTCCCCAATTTGAGCTTGATTAAAAGTTAATTTTTTACAAAATAAAATGGAGAAACCACGTATGGAGACCACCACCATTTGTGAGAGTAAATAAAGAAGGTCAAACGGAGAATCTCACAAAGTCCGAGAGGGGCTAAAATAAAAATCAAAACGTAGTCAGAGCTAAAATTAAATATTTTATAAGAGTCACCGAAACACGCAAAAGCAAAACCACCAAAGAAAAGAGGCGAAATGCTAATAAAAATGTTTGATTAATTGAAGTCTTTCGTTTGTTTCCATTATTAATTTTTGTATTTTTTTTTTTGTTTTTTTTTTTTTTTTGCTGAGCAATTGAGTGCGCCCAGCGAGTTCGTATAAATGTGACAATTTGTTGGCTTATTTATGACATTATTATATGCAAATTGAGACAAATTTGAAATAAAAAAAGTGGTGGCAGTTCTCAGTGTGCTTACTTGGCATTTTTGTTAATGTAAAATCAATTTAAATATGCAGTGCACACGCCACCCGAGAGAAAGATCAAGTTCATTGAATTTTTCGACTAAAAAAAAAAATCAAACAAAAACTGACCGAAAAGTCTTTGCACTGTGTGAAAAAAAGAGGAAAAAATTGAAAAATTATAAAACAAAAATAAAAGCAAATGAGTGAGCTCGTTGGCGGCAACTGCCTTGCCATTTTAATTGAATATTTTTAGTGATTGTATTTTGAGCAAGAAAAAGAAAATAAAAATATATATGATTTTTAAAATAACGATGACAAAATCCCCAGCTGAATTTTGTGCAACAAGAAACGGGAAACAACACAAAGCGAAAATACACAAAAATACTCATACCAGTGGGGTTCTTAAAAAAGAGACCGAGATAATTATACTCGAACACATTTGGGGTGGGTGGTCTCGAATAAAAAAGCCACGAGTTCAGAAAGGTCAGTTCGGCTAGCTTAATTGATGGTCGCCCTTTGGGCAATCCACTTTGTTTGGATTAGTCAATTATTTTATGGAATATTCGTCGGGGTGTCCTTTTCAAAGTTTTTGATTGTCCTTCTATTATTTACTAGATATTTTTTTAATTGTTCATTTCAGATAAATAAAATTCCGCAAATGTTTGGGATCAGGTTCGGTTTTCATATAGTAGATTGATCCTAGTGAAACTTGGAATATATATTTAATTTATTATATACTATATACATATTTCAACAATATCTAGTTTGATAAAGATTATTCAAAGATATTTCTAGGACAAAAATATTTATTTAAATAGCTTTCAGACTGAGGCCAGTCCCTCAGTGCATATGGTTCTATCAATCTGAAGGTAGCTTTCTGACGGTCTGGCATGTCTTCTTCTTATACTACGAGTATTATAGTATTTTTCCCCCTAAAGAGCATAAAGACTGACCACGAAACTGAATCGTCTCATGAATGAGATAGGAAATTTTAAGGATTTTAAAAGTCAGTGAGAGAATATAATAATTTCTTTGTGCAAAAATTACAAAGAATTTCAAGTTGAACAAAAAAGTCTTTGTTGTATTTCTCATCCAGTGAAGGTGGGAGAGAGACTAGCTACATTATAGCTATGAGCAATTTCAATATATTCAGAAGAGAAAAACATATTCGGAATTTTAAAATATTTTCAAAAGCAATTCCTGGTCACCATAAAGGATCCTTTTATAAATCCCAAAAGAGTTTTTAAAAATTATAAATAGGCTTTAGAATGAATCCTTTTGAGTTAAATATGGAAATTACTTAATCACAAAATCAATCCCGTTCAATAATGGATTCGAGAATGTCCAAAGCTGAGTTTTATTGATTTCGAAGTGGTGACTTCATTTTTTAATTTTGGAATATTTACAAACTTCTTAATTGGACGCAGTGTTAGTCACTCTGATGGATTTGAGAGAATGAGTTAGTACAAACCATGCAAAATATTTGAAGAACCGAAACCAATGGAAACCAAAAGAAATAAAAATCAAAACATACCCGCAGTAGGCTAGCGCTATCTGAGTTGGAGTGTGCCAGATATTCTGGACATTGAGAGTGCGGGGTCGTCCATCTAGCATGGCGGATTTATTTTTCAGGAATGAAATGTTATCGTACAAAATGGCCGAAGTGGAGTGACTGCGCAAAGTGTTGTAGGAACGGATCTGGGAGGAAGACCGCAACTCCACGGTCGTATTGGTTGTTGTCTCGGCCAGATCCGGATTTCCTTCGTCATTGTCATTGTCGACCAGCATGGGTGGTGACTTCTGGTAGAGGGAGTACTGCTGGACTACGGTCCGCATGGGTGACGGGGGATCGATCACCAGCGGGATGGGTTTCGGTATGTCCCGGCTATACGATTTGATGGTGTTGCTTGTGGTGGTGTTTTTGACGCTGCTGAATTTCTTGGGCTGTTGCTGGTTTAGTTTTTTGTTTCGACTGGTGGCTGTGTTGGTGTTATTGCTGCTGCTGATTGTGGAGGCTGCCGCGGTGTTGTACGGTGGTGAGAGACGCATTTTGCTGGTTTGGCAAAGTTTTCTTTCTCCAAGTATTTTTTTTTTTTTTGCAATTTAATCCGTTGGTTATTTCAAGCTTTCTTTTTTTTTTTTGCTAATTTTGTTTAGAAAACTGGTGAGTTCACTTGCATTTTCGTTTGTCAATTTTGAATGGTTTGCAGTTTTTTGCCTTTGTCTATTGGAATTAGCATAACTTGTCTCGAGCTTAATATCCGGCAGACAACATTTTGATGAAAAAGAAACGCCAGTGGACGCTGTTTTCACTTTCAACTTTGGAATTTATGTGCCAAAACGGGAAAGAAAAAAAAAAAAATATATATTTTCTACCGCAAGTTTGATGATTTAAAGACTTTTCCTGAGTTATTGAACCTGATGTGGATTTGGCGCATATTAAATTTGCAAATTCCGAAATTTGTTTTTCTTCAAAACACACCAAAGTCGTGCGGAATACAATTTACAAAACGTTAATATGTGTATTCGCACACAAATAAATTTATACGATGTTTTTTTCTTTTTGTTTTTTTTTTATAAATTTAGAAATGATTTTATTCACCAACACACGACGATGGTAACACGAACGAGCGAACAAACCAACGGAACGGAAGCTCGCAGCTTGCTAACGAATCAAAAAGAAAAACACAGCTATGTGTATATGCCCACACACACACCAGAAACACACACCCTCGCACAAAAATCGAAAAAAGCGAGCTGAACGTTTACGCAAAGTTGTGAACACGACGAGACAGCGAAGCCGAATGAAATTCGACGAACAAACGTCGGGCAAAAGTACCCAAAAGCAGACTAGAAGCGATCGAGCTTGCTCTCTTTCTCTCTCTTTTGAGTGAAACTATGCTCGCGTCTCTGTCTGTCTCTGCCTGAGTCTGCGGCTGATGTGGTTCAAAACATTCAATCAAAAGTCTTGCTAGGTTGTCTTTGGAATATTTTGAAGTAGACAAAAGACAGCAGCAGTCAAGAGCGCGTGGGTTTTTGATTGTTGAAATTTGAAATTTGTCTGCGTGTGCTTGTTGTTTTTTGTTTTGTTTTTTTTTTTTTGTTTTTATGTTGTGGCATATTGAAGAATAATAAATATTAAAATGCTGAAAAAAAATTTGCACAGTTTGGAAATTTTTGTTATTTTTTTTCCTACTTAAAATTGATCAAACGAGTCCGAATAAAAGTAGTGGATAATTTGGAACAGGACTTTAATGGAAACTTTGAGAATTTTCAGAATAATGATTTCGATAACTAACTGCCTTGATCGGCTAGGCATTGGAATAGTCATTAAAATCCCTTGACTTTTAACCGTTTCAGACTTTGGCTAATTGATAAGCCTCATCGGGTATGGTACTGTTAGCAGTTTATTCTCTTGTCAGATTAAATACAAAAATGATCCTTGATTTGTAAATTTGTATTCGATCAAATAAGTCCCCAGCTTTTAAGCTTTCTCCCGTGCTTGAGAGAAACATTGCAAACATATGCAAAATTGCTAACAAAGAAAGTTATTATAGAGTTTTGTGACCAATAAAGGTGATTGCTTTTCTAGAAATAGTGCAGAGAAAGGAACGATGAGTAACTGACCTAGCCACCCCTTTCCTTTCCAGTCTTACTAATGCCCACGGAATTTGGCATTCACATGACTCATTAGATTGGTCAGTGAAATCGATAAATTTCTTTGATAAGAAAAATAATTACCAGAAATTCCTTCAAGTGCAAATCTCTTTCGAATTCTATGCAAAAACCAACATGACACATTTTCAAGGTATTTCCGTTCTAGAATCAGAAAATCAAAGGCCCAAAACCCCAAACGAGTCCCGTGTGAATGTCAACAGCTGTTGCTGGGTTTGGTGTGAAATCAATTTGCAAAACACAAAATAATATTGAATATTCGAAACCTAACAAAGCATATATCTATGCAGATTTGTTTATTTATGACAGGCCTACATATTCTCGTCTCACCCACCCGAAATTCGCGCGTGTAGGTGAATGGCACTAAATACATTTTTCAAAATTGTCTT